>CANTUR010000011.1:4330568-5774091 GCA_947683625.1 Mallotus nudiflorus
TTAGTGTGTTCTCTAGAGCCTTGAGCTCAAATAGTGTCGCGGTTGCTAAAATCTTGGACGTGCGCTAAACCCCGCTATCTACACAATGCCCTTCTGCTGAAGAGATTAAGGAGACTATTTTTCATATGGATGCTCATAATGCCCCGAGTCCAGATGGGTTTATGGGTATTTTTTACAAAAAATTTTAGGATGTGATTCAGAAGGATGTTTGTGCTGCTATCTTTAGTTTCTTTAATATTGGTGTTGTGACTTCAGGAACTAACTCTAGGCTAATGGTTTTATTTCTTAAGGTGGTTGATGCAATTGCTATAGAACAAATTGTCTTATTATTCTAAGCAATTTTAGCATTAAAATTGTTACTAAAATCTTAACGAATTGCCTTGCCATTATTTCTACTAGAATTATTTCTTATAATTAATTTGGTTTTTTTAAAAAATCATCAAATTGCATAGTGTATTGTGGGGGCCTTAGAGGGGGTTAATTTGCTCAACAAGTCTTGTTTTGGGGGTAATTTGTCTATGACGATTTATATTAACAAGGCTTTTAATACTGTTGATTAGAATTTTCTTCTAAATGTTTTGAAGGCTTTTAGGTTTTCTTTATAGTTTAGAGATTGGATCCTTGCTTTATTTTCTTCAATAAGAATTTCCATTATGCTTAATGGTAAAGCTCAGGGTTATTTCGCTTATTCTAAAGGTGTCAGACAGGGAGATCCTCTTTCTCCTCTTTTGTTCTATCTTATTGAAGATTTTCTTAGCAGATTACTTGCTTGTAAAGTCTCCCAGGGAGATATTATTCCAATGCAACATAATAGTGGTTTTTTTCCCACTCACTTTTTATATGTTGATGATGTGCTTTTATTTATAAAAGCTTCCATATGCAACATTAGAGTTGTTGATGCTGCTTTTTATCGTTATGGATGTTTATTTGGCCAATTAGTTAATTTGAGTAAATATGAAATTTATTTTGGTGTTGCTATTCCTACTCAAATCCAAAAAATTCTCCATGTAGTGGGTATAGTGAGTATGCAGTAAAGGATTATTTAGGAGTTCCCTTTTTTATTGGTGCTCTAAAAAGAGTTTTGTTCAAACCCATTTTGGACAGGATTTGTAATAAATTTTCAGGCTGAAAGGGGAATTCTTTATCTATGGCAGGGAGGCTACTTCTTATTCAAAATGTTATCTCTAGTTCATTGCTTTATTCATTTGCTATTTATAGATGGCCCAAATCTTTGCTCTCTTATGTTGAGCATTGTGTTCTTAATTTTTATGGGCAGGTTCGGTTGATAAAAGAAAACTTGTGACAATGCCTTAGGATATCTATTGTCTTCCACATAAAGAAGGTGGCATAGGTATTAAAAAATTAGAGCATTTTAATGATATAATATTGAATAAGATAGCTTGGAAAATGATCACTTATTATGACTATCCTATGTTTGTGCTTTGTAAACATTTTTTATGTTTATCTGGAATTCCTAAAGACAATTATTTATGCTCTTCAATTTGGTCTTCAATTAAGAAGATTTATTCAACTTTGAGGATGAAAATTTTATGGCATATTGGTGAGAATTCCTCTCTCAAATTTTGACAGACACATGGATTGTTCCTTTTATGGCATCTTAGCTTGGCTTGCCTCTTCAAGTTCAAAAGAGTCTTCTCGATCCTGTTTCTAAATTTCTTTTTAATTGCTCTTGGCATCTTCCATAACTTTCAAATTCAATTGTTAAAGCTAATATTATGGCAGTCTCTCCTATTAAAAATGACATAGATTTATGTCATTGGATTTTGATGGTTGATGGCGTTCATTCGGTGAAAGCCATGTATGATCGCAGGTTCACTGGCATTCATTCATTTGGAAGGAGTTTCTCCCTCCATCAATATCCCTTATTTGTTGGCGAGCGGTGCTTAGATATTTGCCAATTGATTTTAATTTGAGGAAGAAGGGGCTTTCTTTTGCATCACGTTATCCTTTATATGCTATTTAGCAGGAAGATTATTGATACCACTTATATATATTCCTGATTAACTAAAGGGTTTTTTGTTTTTTGAATAGGGTTACCCGGTTAGGGAAGGTAACAAAATCTATTCATGGAAAGGACTCTACCCCGAAGAGGATTCCTAAGCAAAGAGGGAATACTCTCCTACTAGGATTAGGATTCCTATCCCACAAGGAATCCTACTCCTTTCAGGTTCAAGCATCACTATAAATAGGACCCCCATACCTCTCATTCTATATAATCTTATTCTTTTATATTCTAATTGTTCCTTGCTCTCTACAAAAACTCTACTTCTGTTCTTTAATTTAGGCATCAGAGTATTTGTGAGGACTCTCCCCACCTCTCACCTTGCCCTCTATTCATTGATTGCAGGGTCTTAAGCTCAAGAGTTTCGAAAATAAGTCATAAGTGGCATCATCTATGGGAACTCTTGGGAAAAGCCATTCATATACCTGCTAAGCTAAAGACATTCACACTATGACTTCCAGCCCACCACTAACTTCAGCTCCTGAAACTAACATCAATCCTTCTACGCCCATTCCTTCGACTAATCTCTCAACCCCTCTCCCAACAATAGTGCTTCTAGCCACTTTTCAGTATGCCAAAACTTCATCCGGGCATACACATTCACTTCCTGACAACACCCAAAGATGCTTGGCTTCGGGTATAGACTTTCCACATTACACTCCTTTACAATACCACCATCATTGAATACCCTCCATACTTTTTCCAATTTTAACAGACACACTAGCAATCACCACACCAAACTTAAACACTGAAAACCAAACAATCAACCTCAACCAAACCAATAAGGAAGTTATGATACAAAATATCCAAGTGCAGATAACCTTAATGCAACAACAACTAAATGCTTTAATACAGAGTGGAAATTCTGAACCATCTCAAATCAATAATAATAGGACACTCTGATAGGCACTAGAGACAAGCAGGGGAAAGGGTAAAGTGTTGGAAGGGGAATGTAGTTCAAAAATTCTGGCTCTTGATGACTTAAAGTTAGCTTAGAATGTTGAGGAGGTTATACACAAAGCTCGTACAAAACCAAGAAAGGAGGATGAATGCGTTGTGGACAGCAGAACCCCATTCATAAGAAGGATAATTCAGATGGAGATCCCTACTAAATTCAAAATCCCAACGCTTAATCAGTATAATGGGACGGGAGATCCAGTCAACCACGTATCGACATTTAGAACAAGGATGTTGCTCTAAAATGTAAATAATGGAATCATGTGTAGAGTCTTCCCAAGCACACTCACAAAAAATGCCCAGAAGTGGTTTCATCGACTCCTAGAGAATTTCATCACTTCTTTTGAGGATGTGGCAGAGCAATTTTGTACCAGCTTCATTACTAATATTCCCCCAGCTAAAAACATCAACGATCTTCAGATGTGCTGGCAAGAAGTTGATGAATCTCTATGAAGTTATCTTGATCGGTTCAACAAAATAGCCATGCAGATCGAAAACCTTGCTGATGAAGTTGCCATAAAAGCTTTAAAAAGTGGCACTAGACTCAGAAAGCTTAAAGACAAGATAATGACCAAGGAATCAGGCACCTTTGCAGAAGTAATGGCGATGGCAGTTAGAATGATAAAAATGGATGAAGATAGAAGGATGCAAAGGGAGGAGGAGAAGCCACCGACCAAACATGAAAGACCAAGGCCCAGACGAGCAAGCTTCCTAAAAATAAATTTTAGAAACTTGGCAGAAAGATTTGACAGGGAAGCAGACAGATACACACTGTGAACACCTCTTGATCCAAAATTCTCATGTGGATCAGGCAAAATGGTGTTAGAATCACCCCAACTAAGAGAATTAGCCCCAACCAAAGATCCATACAAGACAGGGGACAATACTACCAGTATCATCGAGAATATGGGCATGACACTGAGGCTTGTAGAGAGCTAAAGCATGCCATAGAAAGATTGGTGTAGAATGGTAAACTCAATAATTTCACGAATACATCTAGGAGTGGAAACCTGAAAGCCCAGGGGCATGACAGGCCAGAAGTAAAGAAAGCTCAGAAGGAGCCAATTGGTATTATTAATATGATCATTAGTGGAGAAAATTCTGGGAAGAAATTGAAATGGAGTAGGGGAGAAAAGCCAATCTTCAAGAAAAGGGAGATCATATTCAATTCAGAAGATGGTTCACATGTTTGCCATCCCTACTGTGATGCCCTGGTGATTAATGCATACATAGATAGTTACTTGGTAAAGAGGTTATTGGTAGACAACAGAAGTGCTATCAATGCGTTATCCTGGAATGCATACAAAGCAATGGGAGGCTTTGTCACTAATCTAAAGACCATCCAAAACCCCATCACATGCTTCTGTGGAAGAACTATACAGCCAATGGGAGTCATGGAGTTAAATCTAGAATTTAGAAGTTGAGACGATGAAAAAATAAAAATTACCAGAACAGTATTCAACGTGGTGGATCTTCCACTGGCATACAATGGAATCATAGGACGACTGACACTCTATGAAGCAGATGTAGTCACCAGCATCCAACACTTAACTATGAAAATTCTAGTTGAGAGCGAAACTCTTACCATCTAAGGAGATCAACATATGGCTAGACAATGTTACTAGATGGCCATGAAGCCTTAGGCGGAAGCTTTCCCCTTAGAAACATAGGAAATAGAGAAATAGGGCGCTGATCCACAACCAGTTAATGACATGGAAGCTATATAAATTATGGATGGAAAAGTGGTAAAGATCAATAACGAACTTGATTGTGACATCAAGGAAGCAATAAAGGAAGTCCTCACTTGACACTCAAAAGATTTCGCTTCATGAGCATCTGAAATCATCGATGTGGATCCATAGGTTGCTTGTCATAGTTTAAACATCAGATTGGGATCAAAACTAGTAGCTCAAAAAAAAGAACCTTTGCCTATGAGAGACAAATGATAATTATTGAGGAAACAAAGAAGTTGTTGGAAGTCGGATTCATCAAGGAAGTTACTCATCCAGAATAGGAAGCAAACGTGGTACTTGTCAAAAAGGAAAATAGGAAGTATAGGATGTGCGTGCACTATACTAACATTAATCAGGCATGTCCCAAAGATAGCTACATATTGCCTACGATCGACCAGCTCATAGACTCCACTACTGGCCACAAACTATATAGTTTTGTTGATGCGACACAAGGATATCACTAGATACCGATAAAGGAAGAAGATCAGGAGAAAACATCCTTCATCACCCATGAAGGCCTGTACTGCTATAAGGTAACACCCTTCAGACTAAAGAATGCTAGAGCAACATATCAAAGAATGATGAACCAGGTATTGGTGCAAACATGGAAGTATATGTAGATGACATCATCATCAAGAGCAAACATGCAGAACAACACCCAGCGGATCTGGATTAAGTTCTCCGATTATTGAGCAAGTCTAGGATCAAGCTAAATCTAGAAAATTGTGTTTTCAGAGTCAAAGAGGGTAAATTCTTGGGATTCATGGTATCCCACAAAGGTATTGAGGCCAACCTGAAGAAAATAGAAGCCATACTCAACATGAAAGCCCTAAAAAATATCCACAAAGTACAAAAGATAAATGGTAGAATCACAACATTAGGGCATTTCATTTCATGCTCAGCTAGACGGTGTCTACCATTATTCCAAGCTCTAAAAAATTCCAAGAAGTTTTTTTGGTCTGTAGATTGCCAAACAGCCTTTGAAGACATCAAGAAGTTCTTTTCCTCATTACCCCTACTCAGCAGGCCTGTCCCAAATGAAATATTGTATTTGTATCTCTCTGTCAGCCAAGAATGCATCATTTCTGTACTGGTAAGAGAAGAAGGAAGCCAACAAAACCCGGTATATTACACCAACAAAACCCGGTATATTACATTAACAAAATGCTCCGAGGATCCAAAGTCCGGTATCCGATGTTGGATAAGCTGGCTATGGCTGTGGTTCATGCGTTTTGGAAGCTCTGACACTACTTCTAAGCCCATCCTATTGCGGTCCGATCCCATTTTCCTCTATGAAAAATCTTACAAAGACTGGAGACCTCGGGCAGATTAGTTCAATGGTCGGTGTTACTTGGAGAATTTAACATTGATTATGAGCCCTGCCAATAAGTGAAAGCCCAAGCATTAGCATATTTCATTCAAAAAATGGCTCAAAAAGACCTCACCTTGACCAAAGCACTAGAATGGAAGCTCTATTTTGACAGAGCATCCTCTGTTCAAGGATCCGATGCTGGAGTGATTCTTAGAGGACCGCATAAAATTCACATATGGTATGCAGTTCGAATAGGGTATAATGCAACCAATAATGCCGCAGAATATGAGGCACTCATCACAGGCTTGAAATTAGATGCCGAAGTCAGAGTTGAACACCTTATAATACACTCAGACTCCTAGCTGGTAGTAAATTAGCTTAATGACAAGTTCCAAGTTAAGGACACAAGCATTGCTAAATATGTGGGCAAAGTCAAGAAACTCTTGAAACAGATTGAACAAGAAGGGGGCCAGTAGGAGATCATCCAGATAGCCAGGTAGGAGAACTCTGAGGCCGACCTCCTGGCCAAATCAGTAGCTGAAGATAGCCAGGCATTTAAGGATATGGAATTCATCGAGGTATTGACAAAGCCCAATACAGAAGATCCTGAAGTCTTGGAGATATGGGAAGTCTTAGAGTAGATGCGTCTGATAGTCCAACATCTGGAACACAAAACTCTCCCTGAAGAAAAATTGAAAGCTCGAAAGCTAAAAATGAGAGCAACCCACTATTTTATCCACCAAGGGGAGCTTTACAGAAAATCCCTTTCACACCCATAGTCTAAGTGCGTCTCTCTAAAGGAAGGGAATTACATACTCAAGGAAATCCATGAGGGAATTTGTGGAACGCATGAATCCCATAATGCACTATCCCGGAAAACACTACTCTAAGGATACTATTGGCCTACCATGTCTACTAATGCCCAAAAGCTAACTCAAGCATGCCACAAGTGCCAGCAATTCGCTCAACTCAATCACAGGCCTTCCCACCCTTTACAGCCAATCAGTAACCCATGGCCCTTCACCATGTAGGGGATGGACATCTTGGGTCCTTTCCCAAATTCCACTTCATAAAAAAAGTTCCTGATTATGGCTATAGACCATTTCATTAAATGGGTAGAGGTGGAGGCAATTCTAATCATCACAGAAGCTTGAATATAACATTTCTTCTAGAGAGAGATCATCTGCAGATTTGACATCCCTCACACTCTAATTACAAAAAATGGAAAACAATTTAGCAATGAAAAGTTTAGAGTTTTCTATTAAGACCTCAGAATAAAGCTTCGTTTCACCTCAGTAGCCCACCCGCAAACAAATGGATAAATGGAAGTCACCAATAGAATTATCATGTAGGGATTAAAGAAGAGACTCGACGAGAAAAAGGGAAATTGGGTCGAAGAGCTTAACAATGTAATCTGGGCCTACAAAACCACTTTAGGATTATACACCGAGGAGACACCATTTAGACTAACTTATGGCATGGACACAGTAATACCAGTGGAGATTGGTTCACCAAGTTATAGGGTTAGCCACAGTCTCGATCACATAATCAATAATATTGATGCCTGGATATATCTAGACCTATTAGAGGAAAGGTGAGAGTGGGTAGTAGCTACAACTGAAGCACATCGGTAGAAGGTGGCACGATATCATCTTTGGCGGTGTCGCCCAAGATAGCTCAAATTAGGAGACTGGGTACTCAGAAGGGCAGACATTGGAAAAGGCAACTCAGAAACTGGCAAGCTGGGTCCAAATTAGGAAGACCTATATCAAATCTCAAAACATACAACCAAAGGAGCATATAAACTATGAGATAGAGGAGGCAAAGAACTACTACGATCTTGGAACTTAGATTGCCTCAGAAAATACTATTAATAAACTGTACTCAGAATGATAGTCAATAAAGTATCTATTCATTAAAAAAAATGTTTTTACAACATATTGATTATAAAAAAAGGAAATAACTCTACTCTACTAGTATATCTAGACCGTCAGGCCTGAAGACAGAGGGGGAGATAACTTCAGCAGCATTAGAAGGCGTAACAGGCTCAGCATCAGTAGCGGACTCAACCTTATTCCTTGCACATGAGGTAGTTGCCTTTCGACGAGCATCCTCCTCAGTAGCAATCCTTGTAAGGTCGGCTGATGTTATTTAATCCAGCACTTCCAAGTCTAACTCAGGATTCTAGGAAAGCAGGATCCTCCTACACTCAGACCTGTAGGCCTTGAGAAATCCCCCTACTATATTTTAGTAGGATTTTTTATCGGTTTCCCAAAACTTCTTGACATCAGATAACCTCTTCTCCATATTTATAATTTGAAGATCCTGCTCTTCAATCCTCCTTGTCAATTGACCTTGACTATGCTCCAGATCAGCTTGGTGATTTTCTTCTGACCCGCCTCAGCCTCGAATTTCGTCTTTGCATATTTTGTCTGGCAGAGCTCTAGTGCTGCCTTGGTGCCATCCAGCTTCTTCTCGAAGTCAATAGCTATTATCTAGACCTTCGTCTCCTTTAGACTATACTGGCTTTTCAAATAAAAATATTGGTCATTTCCCAGTAGCAAGGTCTGGGTCATCTGTGAAAAGAGAAATTTGTGTTAACACAAGTAAAATTATAAGTAAAAGTGCAAGCAACATAGATAACATTCACTTACTTTTAACAAATGGCCGATCATCGAATCAAGCAGCCCCTCCGAACCCTCCTCAGACCAATGCTGCATATCCGCTGGCAGCCTTAGCAACTCTGCATACTAATCTCTCACTTGGTTATTCAAGATACTCGAAGGCTTCATTTTATTCAAAATCCAGCCCCTCATATCCGGACACCCAGATAGCCTCAAGCATTGGATGTATATCTCTTCGTCAAGCCCCTCAGTATCAGAGTCTTGATTGATCATTTGCCTTTTTCACTAACCTCCCTTCCCAGCACGAGACAATTCATCTATATTTTTGCCTTTAGGATCGACGACCGTATCCTCAGGGGCCACAAGGCCTTTAGGTTCTAGAGAAGGGGATGCTTGTACTTCTTCAGGAGCTGTTGGTTCGTTAGCTAGAAGGGAAATCCCGAACGCAAAATTAAAAAAGTCAGCCATCTACAATTGAAAAGATAGAGCAAGTAAGAAGGATACTTTTAAATAACTTAAATGTACCAGCAGAATGAACACGGTCCGAACAGACTCTCTACAAGTATCTCTTGGATACGTCCTTAGCCAATCAAGCTTTAGCAAAACCATTGAGATGTAGCTGTAAAACCATCTCTACAATGTGATTGGGAAGTCTCAGAGGTTACTTTGCCCTGTGGCACTCATCAGACCACATTCGCCGGACATCCGCAAAGTCCGATGGATGCTCGATGATAAAAAAATTATGCTTCCACTTCTTATGGAGGTTTGGAAGTTTTACAAAAAGGGTAAAGTTGGGAACAACTGACAAGGAAAACATCAGTTCTCCTTTCTTCCTAGCCAGACTATACAGATATTGAAAAATGTCTAAATCAGGTTCTCCCCTCTTCATGCATCGGCTGAATGAACCCTGTCAGAATCCTATAGCTTTTCGAATGGAGCTGACCAGGTGCTATGTTATGCCTATTCATGAATCTCTTAACAAAGGGATCTAATGGAAACTTTAACCCCCTCTAGTTACTCCAAGTATACCACTAATCCATTAAGCCCTAACATAGGGGTGTGAGCCTTAAATTTCCTGTCTACGGTATGGAGGGTGTAATCGACGGGAATACAGAACCGCCTTCGATACCACCCTAGCAATTCATCATCTATTTTCAACACAAACAAGTCAGAACTAACCTCATTACAAAGTGCAAAGATTGTGACAGATAGAATTGAAGCAGCAGTAGCAATGTAAAAGTAACAATGGCAAAACAAAAGAGCAAAATGCATCAGTTGACGAACACAAAGATATTTATAGATTTATAGAAGGATCAAGAAACATGCTATTAATTTCCCTCATCATTACTTCGCTTCTCCCCTTATCATTAAGGGCAATTTGGGAAAAGGAAAACCTATTAATTAAGTGATCATTATGACAACAGTAAAAACATCTTATTTACTGACACATGAAAAGATGTATCGTTCACGTGATTCAAATTTCAAATCCCTAGGAATTGAAGTGACATCGCCATGCCTCGGCATGTCATATCTTTACCAAGCTCTTTTTCTATTTACTCGGAACAAGCATCTGAGCTATGCTTTCGGCACACTCTAACTATCTGGCACTCAAGCCGCACTTCTAAGGCATTGAGCATCTAAGTCCAATGACTGAAGCTGGCACCCTCAGGTCGCTTTTTACACCAAGCATCTAAGCCTCGAGCATCTAAATCCAGTGACTGAAGCTGGCACCCTCAAGGCGCTTCTATAGTATTGAGGTTTCAAGCATGTAAGCCTCACGTCCTTATACCAAGCATCTAAGTCTAGTGACTGAAGCTGTCACCCTCAGGCCGCTTCTATAGTACTGAGGTTCTGAGCATATAAGCCTCATGTCCTTGCATCGAGCATCAAAAATCCAATGATGATTAGTTTCGTCATGTCATTGTTACACGGACAGGTTAATTTATTACACTCGATCTTATAGATTTAGTGTGCTCTACAGGTCTAAATGACACCTCAACAACACGATAGTTTCAAGATTCCGTATTGAGCTTTACTTTCTTCCTGTGACTGAGGCTGATCACCTCAACTCACCCTCCTATGTCATTGTGCAGTACCTAACTACTTTCTATATAAAAGCATAAGTGCTCTATTATACTTAGATACGATGGACATAAATATCCAAATATACCCGCGGGGGGGGGGGGGGGGGGGGAGACTCTTGATACCACTTATATATATTCCTTATTAATTGAAGGGTTTTTTTAATTTTTTGAATAGGGTTATTCAGTCAGGGAACGTAACATAATCCGTTCATATAAAGGACTCTACCCCGAAGAGGATTCCTAAGTAAAGAGGGAATACTTTCCTACTAGGATTAGGATTCTTATCCCACAAAGATTCCTACTCCTTTTAGGTTCAAGCATCATTGTAAATAGGACCCTATACCTCTCATTCTCTCATATTCTAATTGTTCCTTGCTCTCTATAAAAACTCTACTTTTGTTCTCTGATTTAGGCATCAGAGTGTTTATGGGGACTCTCTCCACCTCTCACCTTGCCCTCTATTAATTGATTGCAGGGTCTTAAGCTCAAGAGTTCTGGAAATAAGTTATCAATTATGATTATTTATTTACAAGTTATGCTTTTGCTTCAGCTATTTGGCAATCTGTCTCCATGGCTTTTGGTAAATCAGTTCTGGTTTTTGGTTCTTTGTTGGATCATATCTCTACTGCTATGTAGCATCATTTCAGCACTCAGGTTGCCATTGACTGCAGGGTCTTAAGCTCAAGAGTTTTGGAAACAAGTTATCAATTATGATTATTTATTTACAAGTTATGCTTTTGTTTCAGCTATTTGGCGATCTGTCTCCATGGCTTTTGGTAAAGCAGTTCTGGTTTTTGGTTCTTTATTGGATCATATCTCTACTGCTATGTAGCATCATTTCAGCACTCAGGTTGCTGACTTTTGGGTTTTGGAAATTGTTAATGGTGTGTGGGTGCTATGGAAACTTCGTAATGCTGCTCTTTTTTATGGTCTTCGATAAAGGACACAGATTTTTTTTCAGGTTGGGAGGATGTTTAACTCGGCAGATAAGCTGTGTATTCTACATGTGTTTCACATCCGAGGGAATGCTAGAATCGCTCCGAGAATTATCTCTGTCACTTGGCAAGCTCCGCCTTCTAATTGGCTTAAAGTCAACATTGATAGCTTCTCTTTAGGTTTGCCAGGACCTACTAGTTTCCCTAGAGGTTTATTTGCTTTTGGAATTGGCACAAGTTTTGCTTTCATTGCAGAATTGAGTGTTGCAATCTATACGGGTGAGGTAGCTTATCATAAGGGGTGGCATAGGTTATGATTTGAGTGCGATTCAATGTTTATTGTGCATGCCTTTCATGCGAAATCACATAGAGTGCCTTGGTAGCTTACTTTGAAATAGTTTCAATGTTTCCATTATGTTTCTCAGATGCACTTTAGGGTGTCACATGTGTGCAAGGAAGGTAATGCAGTGACGGATTTATTGGCCAAGCACGGAATTTCATCTACTTCTATTCTTTGGTGGGATTCGGCTCCCTCTTTTTGTAATAATGTTATATGTTCTTATTATGGTAAGCAGCCTTCCTATAGGTTTTGTTAGTTTTTTGAAGGTCATCTTTTTTGGTTTTGATAGCTCTTGGATTGTCTTGAGCTATTTTTCTTTGTATGTTCACTTGATCAATTTATTTTTAATTTTATTTTTTGGATAATAAGAAAATGATACAAATATTAAAAGTGTGTCAACATAATTGAAATGTTTATGTGCGTTTTATAATTTCTGAAATTCAAATTCTTACTTTAAAAAAGTGTATTTTTTTTCTAAAAATTAAAAAATTATTTAATTGACTTTTGAATAAGCCAGACATAAATGTAAATTGATGTCAAGGAATTTTTTTTTAACAGAAAATACATGTATGCGATGTGTTGCAAGGGGAAAAATAGAAAATACAGAACTTTATTAGGACTGGTAATACTATGGTATTTAGCCTGATTTTTTGAGTAAGAATAGAAAATATAAAACTCTGGTATTTGGCGAATTGGCAGTTTTATTAGGACTGGGAATGTGCGGTCTTTAGCCTAATTTTTCCCGCAAGTCAACATTTTATTATTCTAGGTAGGTCCTTTTTGTTTTTATGCTTAGCTTTCTTTTTTTTTTTAAAGAATAATTAAAATGTATAACTTCTTACTTTTAGAGAAAAATGAATCATTTATTCATTAAAAATTAAAGACATTTTTAATAATAAAATTGTAAGATTGTGAAAATACTTACGATTATTTTTCAATTCTATTAATATAGTTTTTTTAATTTATAATTTGACAAAATTAATAATTTTTATTAGTTGTAAATTAATTATTAAGTTTTTAAATGAGTTCGATTGAAAAAATAATATAATAAAATAAAATTATAGTACAATTTTCACGTCGAAAAAATTCATGAAAAAAAAAAAATGCTATAAAAGATAAAAACTCTAATAAGATAGGTTCAAAACTTTCATCCAAAAGAACAAGCAACATAAATAGATCAGAAATTTATATTTGCTAAAAGCAAAAGTTCAAATGAAGTAAATAAAATAAAAAGATATAATAATGGATCCTCCATGATTTAAAAAATATTGACGATGGTAGCCTCTTAATTGAAAGGTAAATAAGATAATAAACGTTTATATTAACCGAGACTACATCTGCATTCCCCCCTGAGAACAAGTATGTCCTTCTTGTAATTGTCTTGTGTTAGGGATTCTCATAGGTAAAAAAAGGTTAGTTAGTTTGATAATGATCGAGTGACATTGCTTTTTTAATTTGAACCATGGTTAAAAAAATTAAAAATTTTAAGAAAAATAAAAGAGAAAAGAAAAAATGCAGATAAAATAAAAGGTGGATTCATTGGAAAAACAAAAGTATTGCGTATTTTTTTTATTAAATATTAGAAAAATGAGATTTTTTACATTTAATGGGACTTAAGTTTTAATACCTACTTTTAAAGTCCCAACAGACCTCTATTGTGGCAGGCGGTTGACTATTTGTTATTTTCGTTATCAATAATTGTTGTTAATTTAAATAATATTTTAAATTTGAATTATGTTATATGCATTTGAATTAAATTAATAATTAAATTATTTTACTATTATTATAATTTTATTTAAATTTCACTGAATTGGTAAGAGTTGGGTGAAATATTTTTTAAAATCTAATTGTTCTTAAAGCAACTAAGAAAATATACATGGAATAAGATATGTTGACTTATTGGAAAAATCAGGCTAAAGACCGCATTAATACAACCCCGTTGCAAATTCTCAGTTCTAGAAAAGTTGCAAATTCGCCAATTCTTTAGCCTGGCTATAAGGCCAACATATTGAGAAATAAATTTGTTTAACTAAAGGAATCTAAGTTACGTGATTAATTATTATTAGTTAGTGTGAGAAATTATTAAAATTAGTTGGTATGAGTTGTATTACTTTTAAAGTGTATGGTTAGGATTTAATTATATTTGTTCATTTGAATGGTTTGGATTAATTTTCTAGTAGTATAAATAGGGCCTCTTACAAAGAGATTTGGACGTCAAAGAAAAAGAGTGAAGAAAAAGTGTAAGGAAGCAAAGCTTCTAAATGTGTAAGAGTGTTTGAGAGAGTTTAATAAAGATTGTTTGAGTCTTTAGTGTTTAACAAAGTGGTATCAGAGCCAAATATTGGCATATAGTATACCAAATTGAAGCTTTTGGAAAGACGAATCCAATGTCGCCAGAATCAACCTAGTCGGAGGTTAGATGTGCCGTCAATCGCTGCTAGAAGTTTGCTATTAGAAACCAAGTCAACTCACTGAGTTGAAGCCGAGTCGAATCCAATCAAGCCATTGATCGAGCCATCAAGCTGTTCATCCAAGCCATTTACCGAGCCGTTAAGCCATTTGACCAAGCCGTTAACCTAGTTGCTAAGTTGTTGATTGAGCCACTGAGCTATTTAATTGAGCCATTGACCAAAGTTGACTTTTTGATCGGAGTCCATCTTAAGGTTTTTCAGATCCATTCATGAAGTCAGATTTTGTAAATTCTTATCAGATTAAGTAATATAGCAAATAGTGTGGCATCCTTCCAAGTTTCAACACTCAACAAAAATAATTATGACAATTGGAGTATCAAAATGAAGGCTCTCCTTGGTCCTTGGTGCACATGATGTTTGGGATATTATAGAGACAGACTACAATGAACCATAAAATAAGGCATCACTATCCTAGTTTGAAAAGGATAGTTTAAAAGATTTAAGAAATAAGGATAAAAAGGCTCTCTTTTTGAGCTATCAAGCACTAAATGATGATAATTTTGAGAAAATTTAAGATACAACCTCTACTAAACAAGCATGGGAGAAGCTGCAAACATCATATAAATGAGAATAAAAAGTGAAGAATGTGCATCTTCAAACCTTAAGAGGGGAGTTTGAATATCTGCACATGAAAGGAGTTGAGACCGTTGCTGATTATTTTTTGAGGTTTTTAGTTATTTCTAATCAATTAAAAAAATGGTGAAAAGTTAGATGATGTGAGAATAATGGAAAAGATACTCTGCTCATTAGACCCGAAGTTTGAGCATAATGTTGTTACTATAAAAGAGACTAAAGACTTAAAGGAAATAAAGATTAAGCATCTTCTAGGCTTATTACAAGCCTATAAAGAGAAGCATAAGAAGCAGTAAGGAATCTCTGAACAACTTCTCAAACTGCAACTTAAGGATATGCATGAAAGATAAGGCAATGAAAGAAATTAATGTGGCCAAGGCAGAAGTAAAAGTCACGGACGAGGAGGAAGCCGTGGTCATGGACGAAGTTGGAGTTCTTACAATAGCAACTTCAATAACTATAAGAAAGGTGAAAGTTCTATAAGAAGTTATAGGAGAGGTAATCTAAACTCAAGGTATACTAAATCCTAAGTCTAATGTTATAATTGGAAAAATTATGGGCATTATTGTAAGCACCCAATTTTAGGATGCAATTGTGCATAATTGCGACGTAAGCCCCTATGATGAAATTTATTCAAAAATTGAACTTAGTTGTCGATTTTCTGGACTTTAAGGACTAAATTGCAATGTTTTTTTAGGATTTGATTGAAAGGAAGTCAATTTTTCAGAGGTATTTTGGTAATTAAAAGTTAAAAAAAATTAGGATCAGCATTTAATGTCGATCGACATTACACAATACCGATCGACATTCTATAATGCTAATGCGTTAAAAGTCCATCTTGTTTGATTTTTTTACCTATTTTCTTAATTTTTTCATCTATTTTTTAGTGTTTTGATTGGTTAAAAAGTTAATTTTATTATTATTATTATCAGTAAAATTTTTTTGATGTGTTCAAAACATGTAAGGAGCTTTCAAGATCAAATTTTGTTATCAGTTTATTTTGAAGAGATAGTCTATTCCTATAATTGAGGAAGTCAGTATGTAGGCAGACTCCACTTTAAAAAGCAAAGAGTCTGTGTGCGTGCAGGGATGAAAGAAAGGGGACATAAAAAAAACTAGAGAGAAAAAACCCTAAGTGGTAAGAAAAGGTCAGAAAGAACAGTGTAAAAAAAAACCTAACAGCGTAAAAACCCCTAAAATCCAGACGCTATTGAGAATGCCTGGTACACTATAAAATTTGATTTCTTTTGTTCTTTCAAAGCCTTAGTTTTCTTGATATGGTTCATTTTAATGAGGGCAATTCGTTGTTCTTTTTAGTTCCAGTCCATAATCAATAACAATTCTATTTCAACAATGAAAATCCTAGTCTGAGGGGTTAAAACAAGCATTTACACAACACTCCATTTTCTCTTTCCCTTCTCTCTTTTATTTCACAATCTTTTTTATTGATAGTTTGTTATTTGATTCAATTTTACTAATGTTTTTGTTTCTGTGTTTTTTTATTTTGATGTCCGAATATGGATCGAGGAGGATACTGCATGTGTTTAAACTGAATAGAAGGTCCATGGAATACCATGGAAGAACTTGTGTTTTTTTTCTAGTAGGTATCCTTTGTAGTTATTTTAATTCATGGCTATATAATTTATTGATTTTATTTTCTGTACGTAGTTTGTAATAGCCCCGTAGTGGGAATAGTGAAAGATTTAATTTTCTTCATTTAAAATCAATTAGTAATTAGGTTCAATTGGATAAAAAATCAATTAAAATCAATGGTGGCAATAACTTAATTTAGGGTTTGCATGTAATTGATTTATGGTTTCTAGAAAATCACTAAAATGTTTGTTTGATCCTTTTTTTATGTTTTATTTGTTTTGGGTTATGTTTTTTTGGGTTTTTATATTATTTTGGGCCCCAAGCCCATGCTTAGGTCCAACTCACTTTAAATAGGCTTAAAAAATGGTTTAGGGCTTTAAATAATTAAAATCAATTTAGGTCCATTAGGTTAATTAGATTTTAGGCCCACTTAGTTAATTAAAACTTGTTTAGACTGAGCTCAGCCCACTTAATTTCATTTCTTGTAAAATAAATAGACTTAGGTCCACATTTCACTTAAAGTAAAACCAAGTTAGACTTAGGCCTATTAATTTAACTTTCCTTTAAAATTAAATAGGCTTAAGCCCATTTTTTAGACAAAGTAAAAGAAATAGATCTAGGCTCATTAATTAATAAAAATGTAGGCCCACTTTTAGTCCATTTCTCACTTGTAAATAAAAAATGTAAATTTAGCTAACTTTTTTTTATAAAATTAACATAGTTTAGACTTAGGGACGATGCGATCTTGAGTGCATTTTTTATGTGTAATTTTATTGACTAGATGCCTTAGAGTTAGATGGATGTCAAAATAGGGTTTAATAAAATTGCATGTAATTAGATAATGAAATAATCATCTATAAAATTATTCTAAATGAACATGATACTAAGTGAAGTTAGTATTCCATTCCCATAATCTCCTGGTTGTAGTGCTAACTTTATTTTAGAGAATCGAATACCACCAGTCAAATTGTCCTAGTTATTACCCTGGGTGGCGACTCCTCTTCTCCACATTATAACTTTGTGCCATAGTAGTGTGTTCCCTAAGGCCCTAAGCCTAAACAGTATTGTGGTTGCTAAAATCTTGGATGCGTTTAAAACCCCACTGTCTACAGTGGGGACTCCATTGGGGATAAGAGATACTGATTTTACTTGTGTTCTTTAGAATTATTTTATCGATTCTTATTTCATTCTTGCATTCATTCTGCATGTCCCTACTAAACCGATGGTGTTGGTTTATGATTCTATAATTCCACTAGCTTTGATAGATGACATGAGATCTATGATGCAAAATGAACTGAGACATGCTTTGGC
Source organism: Mallotus nudiflorus (assembly GCA_947683625.1). Lineage (NCBI taxonomy): Eukaryota > Viridiplantae > Streptophyta > Magnoliopsida > Malpighiales > Euphorbiaceae > Mallotus > Mallotus nudiflorus. The sequence goes on from CANTUR010000011.1 coordinate 4,348,525, forward strand.
CAGACTAGTGCAACTTATTATTGAACAACCACCTGTTGCTATTATTGAACAACCACTTGATGTAGGAGCTCCACATGTTGCTGTAGCTCCTCCACCTACTGCTAACAATGTTTGGGGGCAACATATTGCTAGAAATGTGCCTGTTATTGATGTGAGACTAGAAGATGTTAAAAACTAGATGGTAGAAAAGGCGAAGAGAGAGTCACTTGAATTGGTCCATAATCATGAGTCCAAGCAGATGCAAGCACTGACTCAGAAAATGTCCAAGATGGAAAAGCTTATTAGAGGACAAGGAATGGGATATTCTTTTGATTTTGATGACATGCTGCAAATGGAGGGAGATAAGCTGCTTGAAAAATTCAAAATGCCTCAACTGCAAAAGTTGGATGGGAGAGGAGATCCAAGGATTCATTTAGGTTAATACACCACAACCATGAGCACTACTAAAGCACCATTGTCAGTAGTTGCTAGGTTATTTGTATTATCACTGGAGGGAATGGCTGTAAACTAGTACTGTGAGTTAGAAAAGTTTATTAGGGTTGACTGAAAGGAACCATGTACTACATTTTTAAAACAATATGATTATAACACTTGACTGGAAGTGTCTATTAGGGATTTGGAGTTGACTAAGAAAAAAACCCAATGAACCCTTTTCTAATTTCCTCACCAAATTCATGAATAAGGCAGGACTGATGAAAAATAAACTGGCTAAAAAGGATCAATATAGGATGATTGTTCATAAGGTATCACCTAATTTGGTCAAAAGACTGTAAATGATGAGCCTAAAGACCTTTATAGATCTATATGATGAATGTCTACAAGCTGAAGAGATAGACAATGAGAAAAAGAAGAATTCTAGAGGCTCAGCAACTCGAAATTACTCAACTGGGGGCACACAAAAGGGAAGTACTAGCCGAGCTATAGAGGTGCGTGCAGTTCAGCAACACCGAAGGTTCTCCAACTTCAACCAACCACTCTCTAAAGTCCTAAAGAGGCTAATCCAAAAAAGCCTACTTTGATCCTTAACCTTTTCTAAGCCACTGAACCAAAATGTCCCTAGTTTTGACCCTAATAGTTACTGTAAATTCCACTAAGTTGTTGGCTATCCCATAGATAATTATATCCACCTAAAACATGAGATCCAAAACCTGATAAACTCTGAAAAAATCATCGACCCTAAAAAATCCAACTCTAACCCAAACACCAGAAACAACCCTTTCTAAGACTACCAAAATATTCCACCACTAGCCATCATAATGATCAACTCAGGGGTTAGCGAAGAAGAAGTGCTAAGCTCCTTTGAGGATCTCTACCTTATACCTAATGAAGAACCTTTCGGACAGCCATAGAGAGGAGTGGAAGATTTACTAGGCCAACCCTCAGGCTAGTTTGATTATAGAGTATTCTCCCTAAAACCACCTTCTAATGATATCCCTATTGAATCAATTAAGCCCTCAGGTTAAGGAGATGAGTTTAATGATAAGCTAGTAAAAGAAGAGCTTGAAATTCCCGAGCAGCCGCCAAGAGGAGTTGAAGATCTGATGGGATAACCTTTATGCAAGTTCTATTATAGAGTATTCTATTCTAAGCCTGTTTCCACTAACATCCCCATTGAATCGATTGTGCCTACAGGGTGGGGTGATGAATTTAGGAATGACCCTTTAGCTTCTGAATAGTCTTAAGAAGGAATTGAAGATTTGCTTAATCAACACTTAGGCAAGCTCAATATGGGAGATCTAAAAGGGAAGGAAACATGTACAATGAAAGTGTGGAAGGATGGGAAAAGAGACCAAATCATTAGAGTTATTGACATTTGGTATGACTCTAATGAAGAAAGCCCATATGGTTTCAATGTCTGGAGTGATGATCCTAAAGTGAATCATGTCACTAGAAGTGAGAAGAATTATAAAGTAGCAGAAAAGAAAACAGAAAGTGAAGAAATAGAAGATGAAGAGATAGAAGAAGAACAGAAAGAGGATCTGATTTTGGAATAACTGAAGAAGGCTAAGGCAAATGTCAGCATTTGGGAATTACTGATGCATTTAGGCGGCTATAGAAGAGCTCTTGTTAAAGCTCTATTGAACATGAATATTGAAACAGTTGCTACTCCAGAGGCTGTAGTACCAAAGTTTATAGAAAAGAAACACGGGCTGATAACGTTCTCAGATAATGACTTGCCTTTAGAAGGAAGAAACCATAATAAGGCATTATTTATCCTAGCTGAGGTGAAGGGAAAGAGAACCAATTTTGCTATGGTCGATGATGGTTTTGATATTAATGTATGTCCTTTGAAAATTATGCCTAACTTAGGTTTGAAAGCTGAAGACTTTTAGATTCAAACGTCATAATCAGATCTTATGTTGACAACACTAGGAATGTGGAGGGCAAGCTCTGGTTAAAATAGGACCTGTGAAATCAACCATTGAGTTTATCATGTTGGACATTCCAGTCAATTATGCATTATTGTTGGGATGACCATGGTTCCATGCCTTGGGAGGGGTACCCTCAATTATGCATTAAAAGATAAAATTCCCTTATGAAGGAGAAGTTGTGACCATAGAAGCTGGGACCAATACTGCTATGGCATCCATATTGGATAAACAGAAACAAGTGTGTACACCCCCTGATTTCTAGATTATTGGGATATTTGATGGGATTGAAATGGATTCGAGAGTAGCAAAAATGATGGAGAGCATGAATTACCAGCTTGGATAAGGACTAGGGAAGAATGAACAAGGAAGTCCAAAATTCCTAGGATTCAAAACTCAAGATGACATAATAGGATTTGGTTTTACAAGGGAAGCAAAGCCAAAATGTAGAAGGTCAAGGAAAAGATTCAATGCAGAAAAGAGGAGGCTTTATGCAAAAGTTGGTCCTTTAAGTCAAAACTTCATCAAGCCAGGGGAAGACAAATACTATCTAGGAGCTAAGGAATCAGTTAATGTTACTTAAATAGATGTCCTTGGGTTTGAGATCTTCAAGGAGCAGATTATGGAGAATCTGGTGAAGGACAACAAAGAAGAAATGATGAAGTTGGCAGCTGAGAGGATGGGCAGTGCTGTTATTGAAGAGCTGCTGTGTCTGCCACCTGAAGAGGAGCCACCCCAGGATTTAGCTATTGTCATTAGTGATAGTTTTGTTGATGTATTTTATGATGAAACTAATGTAATAATGTCTGGTCTGTTTGAGTATGAAAATTCAAGGTCAATGATATGAATGCTGGTTTTGCTTACTTGTGTGATGTGCATCCTGATAGTTCTGTGCATTATAATTTAGATCATTCATGTAGGTTTAACATTGATGAGTGTGAAAAATGCATTATTTTAAGTAGTCTTTATATTAGGATTAGATGCAATTTCAGTTAAGTTTTTGTTTCTTTTATTTAGTTTTTATTTAGTTGAGTACTTAATGCATGTCTTGTGTGTTTATTTATTTTTATATATGAGTTGGTTTATTTTTGGTTGATTTTTATGTATTTAGGGAAGTCAAAGAATAGTGATGATATTACAGAGGAACGTCTTTATCAGAATATTTTTACTTCTCATTTTGGACAATTAGCGATAATTTTTCTGTGGACTTCCGGAGGAAGGTTCATGGGAGCCGTGGGCACTTGAAGTGGGCCCAAGAAGCAATGGAGGTTGATATGCTAAAATGCTGAATAAGTGAGGTGCACGACCATGTGCAAAATGCATATGGCCGTGCGACCTGGTGGTTGGGAAATTCGGAGTTGAATTTAATTACTGACTCATGAGGGACAAGATGGAGATTTCACATGGCTATAACCCTAAGGCTGGTAATTAGGGTTTTATAAGAGGGTAACCACCAAAAAATAAGGAGGAGAATATTTCATCAATTTTGATATACATTTTCTTAGAGCAGTTTTTGAGAGAATAAGGATTTTTCTTGCTTATGTTAGTTTTGGAGATTTGAGAATAAGAATTGAAGAACATCAAGCTTCCTATTGAATAGGGGGTTTCTTCTATTCAATTATGTTTATTTGTTCTTAATTTTGATTTAATGATGATGTCTATTTTCTTTTATTCTTCTTCTTTGTCTCTTACAATTAACATGATTAGCTAAATTCTTAGTTAGGGTTCTTGTCACAATTCAACCATGGGCTAACCATAATTAAACCTAAGCCATTAATCTAGATCCTTTTGCTTGTTGTTGAACTTAATTTCTTCTTAGGATTGATCACCCTTTGATTGAATATACATAATAAAACTTGATCGAGAGATGGGTTCTTTTGGATTTGAACCTGTCAGATGCTTTCTTAGTTGAGAAACACTTAAGCAACTAATATTGATTAAGGGTTGGTGCTTAAACTGGGTTAACCAAACACTTAGTAGGTGAGAGCTTTAAATCTAAGAACATCAATTTACTTGGTTAATCATAGGGCTGTCTTAGGAGGAAAGCCTATGATTCTTGAGAAACCCTCAAATTAGGTTAAGGTTAGGTATGGCTTAGCAGTTAATTGATCTTAAATAAAGATTGAATTGGTAATAAGAACCCTAGCTCTCTAAAGTGATTGTTATTTCATTGTGATTTTTGTGTTTTGTCCTAGTTTAATTTTTAGTTTAATTCAAAATACCCTTTTTTGTTGTTTAAACAAACAAACACAACTAGTATCACTGTAGTCAATCTGCAATCTCTATAGGATTAATATTTAATTACTACTTGTACGAATCTATATACTTATAAAAACCCATCAGACATTAATTCAATTCAATTTGATTCATTTAATATGGGCACAAATGATAATCCAAAGAACATTTCTATATCACATGAGGTAACTCCTAAAAAGAGGGAAAATTTTAAGAGAATATTAACAAAAAGAAAGGTAGTATTCGCTTGGACTTATGAGGATATGCCAAGGTTAGATAGGGAAATTACAGAGCATCACATTCCCACTTATCCAGAAATTAAAGTAAAAACTATGCAGGCTAAGACTGGAGTGGACTGAAAAGATAAGAGAGGAAAATGCTAAACAAATTCAGGCTAATTTTCTAGAAGTAGTTGATTATCCTTAATGGTTTGCAAACATAGTGCCGGTACCCAAGAAAGATGGTAAAGTGCGTATGTGTGTCGACTTCAGGAATTTAAATAAAGCATGCCCTAAGGATGACTTCCCTTTACCTCACATCGATGTAATAGTGGACAATGCGGCATGAAGTATGATGTACTCCTTCATGGATGGGTTTTCTATTTATAATCAAATAATGATGGCAGTCATGGAATCAAGATAGCTTTCATTATCGAATGGGGTACATACTATTATAAAGTAATGCCTTGTGGATTAAAAAATGTAGGTGCAACTTATCAAAGGGTAGCTACCACTCTTTTCCATGACATGATGCACAAGGAGGTTGAGGTGTGTATGGATGACATGATGGTTAAATCAGAACCAAGAGAGGGACATTTCAAAACTTTGGATAAGTTCTTATAGCTCGAATTAAGAGGTATAATATGAAGCTCAATCCGAAGAAATGCATTTTTAGAGTTACTTCAGGAAAGCTTCTAAGGCACATAGTTAGCAATAGAGGAATTGAAGTAGATCCAGATAAAGTGAAAGCTATTTAGGAAATGCCTACACCGAAGATAGAGAAAGAAGTGAGAGGTTTCCTTAGTAGGTTACAATATATTAGTAGGTTCATTGCAAAGCTTACTAATATTTGTAACCCTATCTTCAAACTCCTAAGAAAAAATCAGCTTGTGAAGTGGAATGATGATTGTCAAAAGGCATTTGAAACAATTAAAGAGTATATTGCCAATCCACTTGTATTGAAACCACCGAGGCAAAGTAAGCCATTGATCTTATATTTAACCCTGGGAAAAAATGCAATGGTGGCAATGCTAGTACAAGAGGGACTAGAAGGGATAGAGCATGCAGTCTATTATCTCAGTAAAAAGTTCTTGCCATATGAAGAAAAGTACGACTTGGTAGAAAAGACGTGTCTAATCATGATCTAGGCAATAAGGAAATTGAGGCATTATTTTCAGTCCTATAAGGTATAAGCAATATCAAAAATTGATCCTCTAAGGTATTTATTTCAGGCACCTCCTTTGATTGGAAGGATGTCTTGATGGCTAGTACTCCTAACTGAGTTTAGTATAGAGTACATCACCATGAAAGTCATCAAGGGAAGGGTAGTAGCAAAATTCCTCACTCAGAATGCAATCGAGGGAGATGAACAGTGGAATTTAGAGTTTCTATATGAGAATTTGGCAGTGGTAGAGCCTCGTGAGTGGAAACTCTACTTTGATGGAGCTATAAACAATAGAGGAGCTGGGTTAGGAGTAATTTTGGTTACGCCAGAAAGAGAGACCATACTGATGGCCAAGAAATTAGACTTTAAGGTGACTAATAATATGGTTGAGTATAAAGCATGTACCTATAGAGTTAAAGCAGCTCTAACAGCTAGGGCAAAGGAACTATTAGTTTATGGGGATTCTATGCTAGTGATTAGCCAGGCAAATGAAGAATGGGAAGTGAAAGAGGAAAAGCTGAAGCTCTACATCTACAATTTGAAAGCTTTAGTGAAGAAATTCAATAAATGTCTCTTCATCCATTTGTTAAGAGACGTCAAATGGCAGATGCATTGGCAACACTCTTTTCGATGTCGGATAGTGTAACGGGATCAACTATAAAGCCTTTGGTAATCATGAGATCAAGAGCTTCGTGTTACGGGGGTAAACAAATTATGAGTGTTTGAATAGGGCCTGAAGAGAAATCGTGGTTTTATGATGTTCAGATGTATATAGAAGAAGGAAAGTATCCAGATGAAGCAACTTCAAAAGAGAAATATGCCCTTCATGTTCTTGCACATAACTATGTGAGTCATGATGGGGTATTATACAAAAGAATGCTGAATGGGATGTAGCTTAGGTGCCTCAAAAAGGATGAAGCTGAAGAGGTGATGCAAGAGATTCATGCAGGGGCTTGCGGTTCTCATATGAATAGGATGATTCTAACTAAGAAGATACTTAGATAAGGGTATTACTGGAGGGGCATGGAAAAGGATTGTATCAAAATGGTGAGACAGTGCCATCAGTGTCAGGCTTATAGAAATCTTAACCATCTTCCTCCTATAGTATTGGATAGTTTATCATCACCTTGGCCCTTTACAGCCTGGGGAATTGACATCATAGGAGAAATAAGGCCGACTGCATCAAATCGGCATAAGTACATAGTTGTGGTAATAGACTACTTTTCTAGATGGGTAGAGGTTGAGTCCTTCAATGCTATGAAAGAAAAAAAGATGGTGCGATTTATTGAGAAAAGCCTTATTTGCAGATATGGGGTTCCATACCATATTATAATAGATAATGGCATCCAGTTTCAGGCAGAAATATCAGAATTGTTGTAGAAGTATGGGATTAAGCATCATAAGTCTTCACTATATCGCCCTCAAGCTAATGAAGTAGTAGAAGCAGCTAACAAAAATGTCAATAAAAATTCTCTCTAAAATGGTCAAGACCTATAAAGATTGGTATGAGTTTTTTCCTTTTGCTTTATGGGGATACAGAACTATAGCTAGAATAGCCACAGGGCAAATTCCGTTCTCCTTAGTATATGGTTGTGAAGCTATTTTGCCTATAGAAATAAAGATCAAATCATTGAGAGTAGTCATGGAAGTTAAAACTCCTAAGAGTGAATGGGCACAGAAGAGGTATGATCATCTTGTATCTTTGAATGAGAAGAGGATGAATGCTTTGTTTTATACTCAAATATACCAGAGGAGGATAGCAAGATCATTCAATAAAAAGGTGAAGCCTGGAAAGATAAAAGTCAGGGACATGGTGTTAAAACAGTCCAGAGCAGTGGTATTTGATCCAAGAGGGAAGTTTAGACCAAACTAGGAAGGGCCACATTTAGTCAAATCGATTTTACCTAAGGGAGCTACAAAGATATCAGATCTAGAAGGAAATGAATTTATAGAGCCTGTTAACTTGGATCGCCTCAAGAAATACTACCTATAAAAATAAAATAAAAGTAGTATAAAGAAAATAAAGTCTGCTGATTAGAAAACCTAAAAAGGCTAGTAAGGAAAAAGTTAGGAGATTCCCACTGCTCAAAAAACCTGTAAAGGGTTGGCAGACAAAAATTGGGGAATAAAAATAAAAAAGATGGTCCCGTTGGCTAGAAAACCCACAAAGGGCTAGTTAGGCAAAAATTAGGGCAAATAAATTAGTGAGAGAAAAATGTTCAGCTAGAAAATTGGAAAGAACTAGCTGATAATAGGAGTTATATCATGTGATGTAATAAATGTACTCATTTTGGCCCTAATTAATGAATGATATTGAAATTGAATTTTTGTTCTAGCATTGCATGTTCTATCTTATTCAAAATGCATAAGGACTAGAAAGGAAAACAAAACATAAAAGGTTAAAATCAGTAATATGAGACTAATTCCTAATGATTTCTTTGCTTCTTCTTTTGTGACTCTTCATGTAAAGCCTAAGTCCTCTGGTATCTAGAAAATCCTGGTGGTTCAATAACTTGTACCATAACCCAAGTCTTATAATTATCATTAGTAGCTCTATCAGCATCTAAGTGTATATTATGCTCAAGAATCCTGCGAGCCATAAACTCTTGACCCTGTCTAGGAAATCCTATCTGAGAGGAAAGCCATCAAAGTCAGTCAGAACATTGATTATGAATTATGGACGGCCATATTGACGACAAAGTCAGGAAGGAGAAAAGAAAGTCGAGAAGTGCAACCTTGGGATAGGAACACAATGATCATACAAGTTGAGGGTCACAAACTTCAGCTTTTACCAAGGGCAAGTCCATTTAATCTCAATATCTATAATGCCTTGTAAGCAATTCACCCATTGGTCTATAGTGTGTCTATCCTTCACCTTCAATGGATGAGATTGCAGTTGATGAAGCTGATAAGATGAAGGATTAGTAGGAACAACAAGCAAGTAATTAAATTTGAAAAATACAAAAAAATAAAATGAAAGCCCATTAAGTTAAAAACCTAAAAGGGCGACTTAGGCAAAAGTTAGGGCAAGCCTACTAAGTTGAAAACCCAAAAGGGTGACTTAGGCAAAATTAAGGCCAAGCCTGCTAAGCTAAAAATCCAAAAGGACAACTTAGGCAAAAGTAAAAAAACAGATTTGGTGACATACCTGAAGGAGAAGTAAACTGCCCGAAAGATGATGATGGGTCTGGAAGTTGTCTAACCCAATAATGGTCTCAGCAAGAATAATTGGCAAAGGATCAGACCCAACTTCCACTTGCTCTAAAATAATTACAATTTTGGTATCGACATCTCCGTGTGAAGAGACCAAGAGGAATTGAGCATAAAAGCAGAAAGTGACTATTCTAATCTAAGTAGCACTATTCTTGCCTTTAGTCTTACACATAATAATTAAAGAAGATAGATTGACAGAGAATTATGGGAAAAACGATGAATACTAACTGGGGGCATATCGAAGAAAGTAACAAGCCTATCCGAGAATTGCATACCTAAATCAGGCAGGGCAATAGCAGCAGTAGAGTCCAATGAGCACCCTAGGATAGCAGCAAACTCCTCAATCACATGACACAGCTCATGGGCATTAAACCTGAAGACATGATATTTTGAGCTCTAGAACATTACAGCAGCATGCAAGAAATTATCATTTATCTTTAGATGTTGAAAAGATCTTAAGGGCTTGAGATGAAAAGGTCGAAGCCTATTCCAGTCATCACCATTAAGGCTCTTGAGAAATTTCTTTATCAATTGGAGAGAAGCTTGAGTTATGATGAGAATGGAGAGAAAGGGATAGTGAAACTAGTTCTTTTGTGAGCCTTTTATAAAGAGAGAAGTTGAATTTAGATGGAATTGGGCGTCCTTTACTGGATAGAGATAATGGATGATAAATGGATAGAGATAGAGGATAAATAACATAATTATCTAATTAGCATTATCCTAATTATATAATTATCTAAAATCTTTATCCATTTAGTTAAAGTCTAATTTAAGGTTAAATTAAGACACAGACTAGGTCAATACAGTGCATACAAATAATACAGAATTTAGAACACAACAGTATGATAGAAAAATCTGATAGCCTAAATCAGTCATCTTGAGCTCTAGAATCCAGCCATGGGCTCCATCCTTTGGTAGAGTCATCACGATGAAAGATGTTCAGAGGTCTAACAAAGGAAGTCTCAGCACTGTAAGGATCAATGCCCGAACCTACAAGCTGTTGACAAAGCATCTCAATCTCGCACTCCAGACCGCTTGAGCAGCTCTATACATATATAAAACACGTCATGTGCATTTCATGCATAACATGTATACATTTTCATCTTTATTTTATATATACTAACCCTCTAACTATCTGTAACCTGCATAGTGAATAACCTCTTAGATAAGGTAAGTCCATGTAAATACTCCGCCTGTGTCCGAAGGACCTGCTTTGTAAATTTATTAACATTAGTGTCAAGTGTATAGATTATGTAGGAAAGTAGTCAGAGTAGCATTTGAAGGAATGAAAATAAAAGAAGTGACTTTACTAAGAAGCATCATCCTGGTGACCTCAAGAGGCTGGATAAGACTTTCAAGCTCCTCAAACTTAGTATCCATCTCCATAGTCTTATCAAGAGCATAATTTGGAATATCTCTCCACAACATTTAGACCATTTTAGGGTGTCGAATATGGTAACGAGAATGTCCAACATGTCAGTGATACATGCGGTCGACCCTAAAAAGGGAAGAATGCACTCAAAACTTAAGACGAATGCACTTTGAAGACTTCTTTGATGGTGAAATAAAAACCTCTAACTCCCAAATCTTTTCTTTTACAGGAAACATTGGGAAGAGGAATGAGGCCCTTTACCAAAGCATCAATAGAATAGCATAAAGACAAATTCAGCCAAAAGCCATAACCTCAATGGCAGAATATCATGACCTTATGATCCAAGACATTATCACCACAATCAAAAAGGGAAGAATGTAAAAGAATAACATTGCATTTTGACAAAATTTCTTCACTTACAAATAAACCATACTAACTTATGGTATTTTATGTAGGGAAAATAAAAGAGAACGAAGAATAGGACCAAACAGAGCAATACTGACCTCATGACCAGTCTCACAAAAGAGGGTTGTGCCTAATAATATCAAAAGGAAACACCTCGCCTTATGGAGAATCTGATAAGGAGTAGAAGTAGGAAGGCATTTAAATCCCTCAACTAAGGATAAAAGAAGAACATTCTTTCGATTCTTCCACGATGGTGTGAACCTAATCAAATCTCGCACATACTGACTCTGTGCATGATATGGAAGACTACAATAACTGATGTCAAATGAAACTGGGGATCCTCTAAAGGAAATCCCGGTGATAGTAGAGAAACTCATAGGTGAAATGGTTAGCTCACCCACACGAGTATAAAAAGTGTGGATAGTTTCCATCCATTTCTCGACCAAAGCGAACAAAGAGTAATGGTTAGACCGACCTCGAATAGTCAGAAGCGCAGTAATGAAATGCCTAAATTTGAAGGACTAAATCAGACATGTCACCTACTCCGACAATCCATGAAATAATTCCCAAGCTAGATTGAAACAGCCTGTGAACTTCATCAGATGCTAGTTCAATTTTAAAATAATAATTAATTAATTAAAAGATTAGTTAATTAATCAAAGAATATAAATTGAAAGATTTGATTAGTTAATTAATTAATTAATTAATTAATTAATTAACCATAAAAAAATTAGAGTTGATCGGTAATGTAGATTACCGACCGACAATCTAGAATGTTAATCGGCATTCCAAATTGTTGATTGGCATTCTACTATGCCGATCAACATTCCTTGGCCAATTGAAAATCTAGAATTTCAACCAGAATTCCAGACATCTGATGCATCATACAAACAACCTAGGAGCTAAATTTTACATTTTCGGAGTTTAATTTCAATTTTATCGTGCATTTTTATTTTTGACTAATATACATGTCAATCTCTACTCTGAAACTAACTTTGATTACTAATTGTATAGGTGATATTTTTTTAGAAATAAACAGAAGCAAGAAAAGTTACCTTATTACCCACATCTTTGAACCTATAGGTATGTAAATGAGTCAAAGGAAAGATAGTTAAGTCTTCTCGAAGTCCAAGATCATTATGAGGAAAATGAGGAGGAAAAATCTTCTAACATTTTGAAGTCTCAACTCCTTTATGTTGTCCGATAGTGAGGAGGCCATAGGATCAGATGGATCACAAATTTGACATCAAATGATCAAGAAATCAAGGAAAGAAAATCAGTGAAAAGAGAGAAAATAAAAGGAAAGGAGAATGAAGAAAGGAGATAATGGAATGTTACATGCAAAAAAGGAAAGTATATATAAAGTGGAAAATATCCACTTTGGTCCTTATACATGGATCCAAGTTCTTTCATTGCAATTTGATCTATAATTGCATTCTGATTAGGCACATGTTCCTAATTAAATTATGACATCCATCAAATTAATAAATCATTGAATTATTAAAACTGCATAATCAATCTGTGATTCTGAATTTTCTGTCAAGTACATAATATAGAACAAGATTACATCATTCATTTTTTGCATTTTACATGCATCATTTCAATTAAAGGATTCATATGCTGCATAGTAGCTATGATATGAATTTCAAATGATTATGTTATGTGTTGCACAGTAGTCATAACCTTCATTATGTTATGTACTATATAGCAGTTATGACATAAACTTTGAAATTCATCAGTGCTAGACATTCCACAGGAACTATAACAAATTTTTAATTCAACCTCACTAGACGTCCCACAGGGAATATAGTGTACATAGTTAGATGTCCCATAGGGAATATAATGAAATTCATCAGTGCTAGATGCTCCACAAGAACTATAGCAAGTTTTCAATTTATCATCACTAGACGTCCCATAGGGAATATAGTGTGCATGATTAGATGTCCCATAGGGAATATAACGAAATTCATCATTACTAGACGTTTCATAGGAACTATAGCAAGTTTTCAATTTATCATCGCTAAACGTCACATAGGGAATATAGTGAAACTCATTTGCATAAAGTCCACTAGACGTTCTATAGGAAATATAGTGAGACTTGTCAAACATTACACCTTGCTCAGCAATTTGAGCATCAATCTATCATTTAGGATACAATCAAGTGTCCTAATTTCTTTCTTTTGAAATTGTGTGCTTTTATTGCTTTGCTGCAATTTGTGAAGCAAACAGCGAAAAAGGGGGGCAACTGTAAGCACCCAATTTCTGGATACAATTATGCATAATTGTGATGTAAGCCCCTATGATGAAATTTATTCAAAAATTGAACTTGGTTGTCAATTTTATGGACTTTAGGGACTAAATTGCAACATTTTTATGCTTTGATTACAAAGAAGTCAAATTTTCAGGGCTCTTTTAGTAATTAAAAGTTAAAAAAATTAGGATCGACATTACACAATGTCGATCGGCATTATACAATATCGATGCGTTAAAAGTCCTTTTTTTTTTGCCTATTTTCTTAATTTTTTTATCTATTTTTCAGTGTTTTGATTGGTTAAAAAGTTAATTTTATTATTATTATTATTATCAGTAAAATTTTTTTAACATGTTCAAAATGTGTAAGGAGCTTTTAAAATCAAATTTTGTTATTGGTCTGTTTTGAAGAGATAGTCTGTTCCTATAATTAAGGAAGTCAGTACGCAGATAAACTCTACTTTAAATAGCAAAGAGTCTACGTGCGTGCAGGGATGAAAGAAAGGGTACAAAAAAAACCATAGAGCAACAACCCTAAGTGGCAAGAAAAGGTCAGAGAGAACATTGTAAAAAAAAAAAAAACTTGACTGCACAAAAAACCTTAAAGTCTAGACGCTACTGAGAACGCCCTATACACCATAAATTTTGATTTCTTTTGTTCTTTCAAAGCCTTAGTTTTCTTGATACGGTTCATTTTAACGAGGGCGATTCATTATTCTTTTTAGTTCTAGTCCATAATCAACAACAATTCAATTTCAACAATAAAAATCCTAGTCTGAGGGGCTAAAACAAGCATTTGCATAGCACTCCATTTTCCCTTTCCCTTCTCTCTTTTATTTCACAATCTTTTTTATTGATATTTTGTTATTTAATTTAGTTTTACTAATCTTTTTGTTTATGTGTTTTTTTATTTTGATGTTCTAATATGGATTGAGGAGGATGCTGCCTGTGTTTAAACTGAACAGAAGGTCCATGGAATGCCATGGAAGAACTTGCGTTGTTTTCTAGTAGAACTTAGGGTTTTATCTTTATTTTACATTTGGGTATCCTATGTAGTTATTTTAATTCATGGTTATGTAATTGATTGATTTTTTTTACGTAGTTTGTAATAGCCCCAGTAGTGGGAATTGTGAAAGATTTAATTTTTTACGTTTAAAATCAATTAGTAATTAGGTTCAATTGGGTAAAAATCAATTAAAATTAATGGTGGTTGTAGCTTAATTTAGGGTTTACATGTAATTGATTTAGGGTTTCTAGAAAATGACTAAAATGTTTGTTTGATCCTTCTTTTATGTTTTATTTGTTTTGGGTTGTGTTTTTTTGGGTTTTTATTTTATTTTGGGCCCTAAGCCCATGCTTAGGTCCAACTCACTTTAAATAGGCTTAAAAAATGATTTAAGGCTTTAAATAATTAAAATCAATTTAGGCCCATTAAGTTAATTAGATTTTAGGCGCACTTAGGTGGCGACTCCTCTTCTCCATGCTATGACTTTATGACATAGTAGTGTGTTCCCTAAGGCCCTAAGCCTAAATAGTGTCATGGTTGCTAAAATCTTGTACGTGCACTAAACCCCGCCGTCTATAATTATGCATCAGAATGCAGAGCTCCCAGTAGTAAAGTTGAAGAAAAGACCAATTATGTAGAAGCAAAAATCATGCTACTATTTTGCAAAACCAATGTTAAAGATCAAGGAAGTACTTGGTACCTTGATACTGGTGCAAATAACCATTTGTGTGGACTAAGAAGTATGTTCATGGAACTCAACAAATCAGTGGCTAGCAATGTTTCGTTTGGTGATGATTCAAAAGTATTAGTAACATGAAAAGGTAATATCCTTATTCGTGCTAAAAATGGTAGTCATCAGTTAATTTCTTATGTCTATTATGTGCCTGATATGACATGCAACATTTTGAGTATGGGTCAACTCTTAGAAAAAGGCTATGATTTTTACTCAAAAAATTATTATCTTTTTATAAAAAATGGCAAAGGATATTTAATAGCCAAAGTAAAAATGTCAAAGAATAGACTATTTCCTTTGAATATTCAAAATAATATTGTAAAGTGTTTAAAAGCTTGTTACAAATATGTGATTTAGTCATGGCATCTTTGAAGAAGAGAATTGTTATCGAAAAAGAGAATGGTGAGAGGACTACATTGTATCAAACATTATGAAGGGTGTTTACTTAAAAAGTAGTTCAGAAATAGTTTTCCTAAGGAATCATACTCAAGAGCTAAGAAGCCATTAGAGCTCATTCACACTATTGTGTGTGGGCCAATTACTCTAAGCTCTTTTGATAAAAATAACTAGTTCCTTCTTTTTATTGATGACTTTTTAAGAAAAACTTGGGTCTATTTCTTGAAGCATAAATAAGAAATCTTTAAAGCATTCAAGAAATTTGAAGTTGCTGTGAAGAATTAAAATGGTTGGAAGATTAAAGCATTAAGATCAAATCGAGGAGGAGAATTCACTTCAAAGGAATTTTAAGAGTTTTGTGCAACAAGTGGAATTTGGCATTTTCTCACTATTCCAAGATCTCTGTAACAAAATGGCATTGCAAAAAGAAAAAATAGAACCATCCTTGATATGGCATGAAACATACTTAAAAGAAAACATTTTTCAAAAGAATTTTAGGCTAAAGTAGTAGCTACTACTTGATCTCCAATAATAAATATTTTGGGAAAGACACCACAAGAAGCCTGGAATGAAAGAAGGCCCAAAATTTCTCACTTTAGAGTATTTAGAAGTTTAGCCCATTTTCATGTACCAAATGAAAGAAGAACCAAGCTTGATTAAAAAAGTGAAAGATACATCTTCATTGGCTATTCTACTTATTCAAAATGGTACAAACTATACAATCCAAACAACAAGAAGTTTGTGATCAGTCGAGATGTGATTTTTGATAAAAATGGTGAATGGGAGTTCAACTCTTCCACAGATGAATTCAACTTCTTTCCTCAGATTGATGAAATAAAACAAACATTAGTAGAGCAACTAGGTGAACAATAATAAGGGCACACAACACCACCTACCTTACTAATGTAAAGTGATAAAGGAAACTCACCACCATCTTTCCTGACTGGAAGAAATGAAGAATGTATAAGAAGTCTTGAAAATCTCTATGAGGTGACTAATCGACTTGAAAATCTCATTCTTTTTTTTTACATTTTTACTGATTGTGAACTATTAAACTTCTACGAAGCTGTACAAGATGAAAAATGGAGAAATACAATGGATGATGAAATCAAAGCCATTGAAAAGAATGACACATGGGAACTCACTGCTCTTCCAAAAGGACATAAGCCAATTAGTGTCAAATGGGTCTATAAAATAAAGAACAATGCAAAAGGAGAGGTTGAAAAGCACAAAACAAGGCTAGTTACTAAAGGCTACAGTAAAAAAGGTGGAATTGATTATGATGAGGTATTTTCTCCTGTTGCATGCTTAGAGACTATGAGACTGATTATTTCTTTAGCAGCTCAAAATAGGTGGAAGATTCACCAAATGGATGTAAAATTTTCCTTTCTAGATGGATTTCTTGAAGAGGAAGTCTACATTTAGTAAATACCAGGCTATAAAGTCAAAAGACAAGAATCCAAAGTCCTAAAATTGAAGAAAGCTCTTTATGGATTGATGCAAGCTCCTAGAGCATGGAATAACATAATTTACAAGTATTTTCAATAGAGTGGTTTCATCAAATGTCCATATGAACATGCCCTCTACTTCAAAATCAAAGATAAAGATGTCTTGATCATGTACTTGTATGTGGATGATTTGATTTTCACCGGGAGCATCCCAAGCATATTCAAAGATTTCAAAAAATAAATCACAATGGAGTTCAAGATGATGGATATTGGATTTGATGACATACTACCTCAATATTGAAGTCAAGCAAAAGAAAGATGGGATCTTTATCTCGTAAGAAAGTTACATAAAGGAGATCCTCAAGAAATTTAAGATGGATGATTGTAACTCAATAAACACACAGATGGAGTGTGGAATCAATTTGTTCAAAGACAATGAAGCAAAAAAGGTTAATCCAACACTTTTTAAGAGTCTAGTTAGATGTTTGCAATAGTTAACTTGTACAAGGCCCAACATTCTCTATGTAATAGGACTTATAAGTCGTTAGATAGAGACTCCAACAACCACTCATTTTAAGGCTGTAAAGAGAATTCTTTGCTACCTCAAAGGTACATTAGATTTTGGCTTATATTATTCAGTTTATGATGACTATAAGCTCATTGGATATAGTGACATTGATTGGGATGGAGATATTGATGACCGAAAAAGCACAACTAGTTTTGTGTTTTTCCTAGGAGACACCGCTTTCACTTGGATGTCAAAGTAGCGACCAATTGTCACTTTGTCAACATATAAAGCTAAGTATGTTACTACTACAACATGTGTTAGTCATGCAATTTGGCTCCAAATTTTGTTGAAGGAATTGAACATATCATAAGTAGAACCAATATAGATTCATCTCAATAACAAGTCAGTAATAGCTTTAGCCAATAATCCAGTGTATCATGATCGGAGCAAACACATCAATACTCAATGTCATTACATAAGAGAATGCATTACGAAGCAAGATGTGAAACTGAAATATGTGAAGTCTCAATATCAAATCATAGACATCTTTACCAAGCCATTAAAAAAAGAAGAATTTGTTAGATTGAGAAACACACTTGGTATTATAAATAAGTTTAAGGGGGAGTATTGAGAAATAAACATGTTTTAACCAAAAGGAAGCTTCTAAGTTAGGTGATTAATTATTATTAGTTGGTGTGAGAAATTATTAAGATTAGTTGGTCTGAGTTGTATTACTTTTAAAGTGTATGGTTAAGATTTAATTGTATTTATTTATTTGAATGGTTTAGATTAATTCTCTAGTAGTATCAATAGGGCCTCTTACAAAGAGGTTTAGGCATCAAAGAAAAAGAGTGAAGAAGAAGAGTAAGGAAGCAAAGCTTCTAAGTGTGTAAGAGTGTTTAAGAGAGTTTAATAAAGATTGTTTCAGTCTTTAGTGTTTAACACAGCAAACCCCCTTGCAACACATTAATTTCCCAATTTTAAATTCCGTTACATGAATTTATAATTATGTGTGGGAGACTTAATTTAACTATTGTAATGTAATGAACATACCTTTGCTCTACTCTACTTAGATACACATTGAATTAATCTAATCTAGCTTATACATATATTTTCCATTTTTTCCAAGTCAATCAAAATGTTAATTTATATTGAATTGGATTGGTAAGTTTCTTTTGATTGCTTTTTTGTCTTTTAATATATTGTATTTTCAAATACTAAAAATTAAAGGGCACCTAGTCTAGGGATGGACACAACATGGAGAAATCTACAAATTTAAGATATTTTCAAAAAGATTTGGCAAGGAGATTCAGGGTCTATTTGGTTTAATTATTTACAATAATTGATAACTGATAACGGTTGTTGATTGGTGTTGAAATTCACAAGCATACAAAATCATGCAAGTAGTATAATTAAGATTGTCTCCACAGAGATTGCAAATTGAGTATTGTAGTACTAAAAGTGTTTGTTTATTTAAATACAAAAATGGTTTTGAATTTAAATAAAACTAAATAAAGAAATTCTAATTTAATTAACAATAAACTTTTAAACTAGGGTTCTTATTTTCAATTCAACCTCTACTAATGATAAATTAAACCTCTAAGTCAAGGCTAACCTTAATTCATTTTAAAAGCATCTAAAGAATTATAGGTTTTCCTTCGGACAAACCCCACAATTAATTGAATGCAATTAACACCAAGTTTTATAGCTCTCACTAACTAAGTGTTCTTTATAATCAATTTTAAATGCAATTGTAACAATATTAGTTACTTTAATGTCTCTCAACTAAAAAATCATCTAATAGGTTGTTGTTTGAATCCATTGAGACCTATCTCTCAATCAAGTTTCATTGTGTATATTTTATCAAAGTGTGATCAATCCCTTGATGACCTTAACCTCAATAACAACCAATGAATTAAGATTGATGACTTAGATTAAATTACAATAATCACATTATTGAACTGAAAAAGAACCCTAACTATTTACTTAGCTACTCAAATTGATAAAGAGACAAGAAGAAGAAGAATAGAAATAAGATTCAATCATTACTACATAATGAAAATAAACAATAACAAAAGAGTTAAATAAGAAAGCCCCCTTCACTGTTTAACCAGCTAGAATGAAAGGTCTTATGTTCTCAATCTTCAAAGCTAAATCTCTTCATCAAAATGAATTGATAACAAGAGCTAATTAAAAGACTAACTTTGATTCTTAGAAAAACAAGAATAAAGAAATGTAATATGTTTATTCCTTTGAATCTCTCTCTTATAAAACCCTAGCTCTAGCCTCTCTCAAGTTGTTAAATTTCAAAATTCATCCAGTCCCTTCAAATCATCAATAAGAATTTTGAAATTTGAAAGTTTGTACCTTGCCTTTTCCATGATAAAATAAGCTTCTAACTTTAAGTCCTTACTTCCTGCACATCATCCTTAACTCCATGAAGAACGTACTTACCAAAACAACATAGAAAAACATAAAATGCAACTAAAAATTAACAAAATACTAGAAACACATAAAAAACCTAGACTCAACAAATTTAACCAAAAACATGTCAATATTCATTATTATCCTAGACTCTAGACACACAAAAGTCAACTAATTAATGCTCAAAATCTAGTATTTTTCACACTTATCTCTGATAGTGGATAGTTTACAGGTGATAAATATGAAGTGTTTGATAAAATTTTATTAGTTGTTATTGTTTATATGTCAAATGACCATTAAGGGTATATTTTATTTATAAATACAATTTCATATACTTCTTATAATATTTTTAGTTATACAAATTATATATATATAATTAATTAATTAATTAATTTTAAAATATAAGTATTATTGTATAAATATTTTTAAAAAAATTAATTATAGGTATAAATATAATAATTATTAATTATTAATTATAATTTAAAATAAGATTTATTTAACTATGAAATATAAAAAATTAATTACATACATTTAATATAAATTTAAATGAAATTATTCATTATTTGTTATTTTTTAATAAGGGTAAAATAGTTTAAATAAAAAATAAATACAAATTAGCTATCAACTGATGAGAAAAAACTCTAAAATAGAGTTTATCAAATTAGCATATGTTTTGAACAAAATTAGCTATTTGCTGCGGATTTTAAAGTCTTATTGAACACCTAAATTCTAGGTTATTGAGAAAAATCTCAATCAGATAAACCAAATACCCCTCATTTCTTTTCGAAACAAATCGATCCAAAATTAGAAATTCAAAAAATTTTATTATATACAAATTTATATTACTAATTAATTTTAAGTTTAACTTATTTGTTTTAAATAATACCAGCAAGATTATATTACTTAATATAACAATAATAATTAATAAGTTATTAAATATAATAATAACAATATTTTTTTGAATGAAAAGATAAATCATTCATTCTTGAAAATTGAAGATACATCTTAATAATAATATAATATAAAATAGGAATACAATCAAGGTCACTTCTTATTTTAATCAAAACAACTTAGTTTCAAAAATAATAATAATAATAATAAACTATGTCGTTTTGGTTATCTATATTAAATGTCTATATATAGTAATATGCAATAAAAATAATTATAATTATAATACTAATTGGCTCATTAATTTTAAATAATATCAATAAGACTGAATTACATACTAAAAATAATAATTAAACAAGTTATCAAATGTAATAATAACAATATATTTTAATTAATAAATTATAAAATTTAAAAACATACAATGTTAATTCTTTATTTTCATATTCTTAGTTTAAATTGAAACATACTGTGCATTCCATATTTTTACTTGTGTTGATAATAATAATAGTTTTCTTATTTCTCATGTTTTAAGTTGAAATTGTATTGTAATTGATATTACACATTCTTAATTGTTATTGAATTATTCTAATATAATAGATATTCATATTTTTACTTGTCAATTGAATAATAATTGTAGTAGTAGCAGCAGTAGTAGTAGAGATAATAATAATATTAATAATGATGAAATTAATAAAAATATTTTATTAATAATTTTATTTATTATATTTTAAACACAAAACATATTAATTTTTATCATATAAAATATTAATGATGATGAAATTAATAAAAATATTTAATTAATAATTTTATTTATTATATTTTAAACATAAAACATATTAATTTTTATCATATATTATTATATGTATATTACTTAATATATATTATTTGATAATTATAAGTGGCAGGGTTTAACGCTCGCCTAACTGTTTGGTGACTATGACATTGTCTGGGCTCGAGGCCCACTAGAAAATACAAAATAGGCTTGAAGCCCAAATCGAAGATAGAGTCACCACTCGGATGAGACCTAAGATATACTTATATGAAAACTAGATTCCACGGAGGCTCATAGAAGCCATCATCAAAGAACAGGTGCAGAAACTGGGTATGAGATTTTGGAATGCGCACCCAACCTTGCAGTTGGCCTTCGTTTGTGTTTTGTATTTTATTACCTTTAAATATTTAATCATTTCCTTATTTACATTCAAAACTGCACTTGCCTCCATTCAATTTTTAAGTTTTACGATTAAGTCCAAGTTTGCACATTAATCCAATTTTCATGCTTATAGCCTGACATTCTCAATATAAATAATACAAATAATTATAATTTACATCCATACATTCTAAATGAATGGGGGAAAGGATTAGGGATTACAATGCTTTGTTAAAAAAAAGTAACATAAATGGAAAATAAACCAAAAGTAAACAAACATTAAACTACACATAAATATAAACAAAAGGGCAAGAGAGTTAAGGGCTAGATTGGATGATCAAGATCATTATGATTCCATGTGATATACAAATATTAACTTCTAAAAATATGTAAAATCCTATAAAAGGAACCATTAAGTCAATTTACAGATTCTAATTAATGCTAATAAAGATGGCAAATACTTAAATACTGATCAAATAAAGTAACAAACATGATAATGTCAAGAAAACTAAAAATACGAAAGCATGGAAATATGAATCATACATAGGCTGCAAAGAACATTAAGGTAAAGTTGGATGAGGCTCTATAATAGTGGTGATTGCCTCATTATAGAGGAGGCATTACCTGATCAATAGGCGCATAGACTCTTAAAAGAGCCAAAAAACTTCAATCTTAAGTAGACAATATCTCATGTAAAACACTCAAGCTTATAATTATATTTAATATCTTAATAGATCATGTTGAGAATATAGCATGAGGTGATAAATGGAAATAAGAAGTAATTGAACAAGGAAGTAAATAAAGGATTATGCAAATCTATAACTCTAATATTAAAAAGAAGTGAAGATCATTACTGATATATGAGCTATTAATCTATAATAGTTAGGCCTTAGAGATTTTTTGGTCTAGATCTCCACTCATAATGCATAAGTTCACCTTCTTCTTCTTTGAGAAATGGACTTCAAGCAGGTGTTTTTTTCTCTATCCTTCTCAAAGATGTTTTTCCTTCTTTTTTTAGAGCCCCCCTCTCTCTGAAACTCTCTCTCTTTTTTACTAAGTTGATAATGGCTCCTCTCTCCTTTTTTTGATTTCTTTTAACCCCTTTTAAACTAGTCATCCCTCTTCCTTTAAGACACTCCTCTCTCTTTCTTCATGATGTGTACACTTTTCAAGCCCCCTTTTTGCCCCAAAAATAACCATTTATGCTCAAGGTTCAGAGGGATAAGGGTTGGGCCCACCCACTTGCTTGTTACTATCATTTCTTAATTTCAATTCAATTTTATACAAGTGGATTGACAAAGAGGCATCACCTCATCAAATAGGTGATCGCTTCATTGAAGAGGTGATTGCCTCATTGATGGGGTGACCACATCATTGGCCCTGACAACTATTTTAGGCTTTGTGTTTGCATAGGTTTGAGCTTAAAATGGGTTTGGATTCTTGGTTCCATTCTTAAGAAGACTTTAGGCTTCTCTTACATTCAAGATTCATATTTTCTCATCGTCAGGCTTCATTACAGGCCAATCAAACCAAGCATCCACAGTTCGCCCCCTACCATGGGCCCATCAAATAGGGTGTCTATAGTTTGCCCTTTGATTTTCCAAAACACCAAATGCATGCAAGGGCAATTTTTTAAAAAAATCACACGCAGAAAAAAATGATAAATAAGAAATGACGTACCTGACCTTTAAGCTTTACTCATGCCGTCAACCTCAGGAATTTTAACTCGAGAGGTCAAAGCTTTAATTATGAAATATGACCATGTTCCTTGGGTTTTCCTAGCCTGATCAACCACTCATTAATATTTGATAAATCATCTAGAAATGTGACTATGATCTTTGAGTTTTCCTAGCTCGATTAGCCACTCATATAAAATGTGGTTCTAGGGTTTTCTTAGCCTGATACACCACTCATCCAAAATGTGATTCATGGGTTTTCTTAGCCCAATACACCACTCCTCTAAAACATAATTCTTGGGTTTTCCTGGCTCGATACACTAATTATCTAAAACATGATTCTTGGGTTTTTCTGGCTCGATACACTACTCATCTTAAACGGGAAACTCACACTATCATCCTCAGGTTTTCCTAGCCTAAGAGGCAGTCCCTTATCTGAAATAGGAAACTCACGCTATCATCCTCAATTTTTCTTGGCCTGAGAGGTAGTCCTTTATCACAGGCGGGAAACTCACGTGGTCATCCTCAGGTTTTCTTGGCTCGAGAGGCAGTCCCTTATTTGAAATGGGAAACTCATGCCATCATTCTTAGGCTTTCATGGCCTCAGAGGTAGTCACTTATCTGAAATAGGAAACTCACGCCATCATCCTCGGGTTTTCCTAGCCCAAGTGGTAGTTTCTTATTTGAAATATGGACTTTAGGGATACAACCCGACCTATAACTTCTGAAATCATGAACTTTAGGGATTCAAACCTGACCAATCACTCAAAAAAATATGCACTTCTGGGATTCAAACTTGAGCAAACACTATTTAAAATATGAACTTTGGGGATACAACCTGATAAGATACTATTCAAAATATGAACTTCAGGGATTCAAAATTGACCAGTCACTTCTTAATACTTTGATAATTAAACATGGGACAAGAGAAGAGAACAATAAGGGAAGCCATATAGCTATGCATATATTAGGCAAAAAATACAAGAAAAAGCCATATAGCCACACAGGTGTTAGGCGGGAACCACAAAAAAAAGTTGTATAGCCATATAGGCATCAGAAGGAGAAACACAAAAGAAGCTATATATCCACGCAGGTATTAGGTGAGAAAATTAAAAAAAAATCCATTTAGCCATGGAGGCGTCAAGTGGAAAAACACAAGAAAAAAGCCATATAGCTATGCAGGCGTCAGGCGGGAACCACAAAGAAAAGTCATATAGTCATGTAGGCATCAGGCCAAAATAACAACAATGAATACTGTATAGACTCGAGGGAATCAAGTAAGACTAAAAAATAAACAAAAACATGCATTAAATAAGATCAAATAGAAAGTGCCATATAACCTCTGAGGCGTCAAACAAATGAAATCACAATACGCCATATAGCCATATAGGCATTAGGCGAAATAAACAACAAACAAAACATGCATTAAACAAGGATAAATAAAAGGTGTCATATAGCCTCTAGGGCATCAGGCGGAGACAATTAAACAAGATCAATTCAAAAAAAGTTGTGTAGCCTCAAAGGCATCAAGCTAAACAAATAACAAATAAAAAGGTTCCATATAGCCTTTAGGGTGTTAGGCGAAGACAATTAAACAAGCTAGTTAGAATAAGATTAATTCAAGATAAGCCATATAGCCACACAGGCTTTAGGCAAAGACAACAAAATAATCCATGTAGCCTCACAAGCATTTAGGCAAAATCAACCAACATAGCAGTATTGCACCCTATACATCATAGCTAGCCCACTTTAAAAAAATATATGAAAGATTCAATGCTGATGTATGCATGATCATGGTCTTTGAAAATCCTCAAAAATAACTTAACGACACAAGCTTGTATAGTGTGAATAATATTTGTAAAAAATATGCATTATTCTAATGTATCTAAGCATGAAGTTTAAAGATGTCTTTTGTGAAAACAATATTGTGTATGCATGAACTAATTAAGGAAATAATCAATAGCCAAATGCTTTTTCTGTTTAGAGTTAACCTTTGGGAACTAGCCCTTATCATATTAAATAACATGAATTCAAAAGTTTAGTCTACCCAAACAGAATAGCAATTAGGACGAACCCTCTCATGATCAAATTAGGATTATGATAACAACACATGCCCCTAACTTAGTTGCTTCCTTAGAATGCTTTATTGTCATATGATGGTTGTGTTTGACCTTTAGTGTAGAAGAGACTTTGTTTGCCTTCAGTGGAAGGAACTTGTTGGAAAACTCTATTACTTATGAGGCTTAACTCATCTCAAAAATTGCCACCCAGTTAAAGACTTGATAGACTCTTTCACTTTCGCACCACTAAGTAGAATCTTATGATCTCTTAAACTACTCTTCTTAGAATGAAAATGCAACCAATTTTATTTTATGTTCCATCTTTTGCCTAGGTTGCTCCCTTTCTAGGAGTTTTCGAACCTAGCTAGGTTTTTCATTTTTTTTCTTTTTATTTTCCCTCTTTTGCCTAGGTCACTCCTTTTTTAGGAGTTTTTGATATAGCAGGGTGGTTGCAAATTCATGATGATGGTCAACCACTTTTGTTATGCTTGAAGTTCATGTTGTCACTTTAGCTGCTAACTGTTATTGCTACTAATCATCAGACGTTGACATCACTTAAGTTGTTGATTGTTATGAAACTTATGAGTCTATATCTAATACTTCACATGCCAAAACTATGTCAGTCATGACTATCTTCACATGATTACTCCACTGTTATAATCAGGCATGCCATGTTATGTTTGCTATTGATCATCCCTTTGTAGGTTTTCTGCCCAACTATTTTTCAGCTCAAAATTGGTAGGAATTTTATTTGAGAATAAAGACTTTCCAAGGATTATTAAAAATCAACTTTTCAAATGTTTATGGCACAAACAATGATTTCCCTTTTTCTTTCCCTACACTTTCCTTCCTTTTCATTTTTTTTGTTTTTTGTATTTTATTTTTATTTTTTTTCTCTTTCTTTTCTTTTCTTGATGAATATGAGGAATTCATTTTAGGGAAAACTGAAGTTCAATGTGCCTAAAAGAAAATTTTAAAAGTCAATTCTGACATTTTAGTCCTCTCATTTTATGGTTTTTTTTTCTCTCTCTCATTCAAGAATAATATTGCATGCATAATTATAACAAATTAAATACTCATGTAAATTAGATAATTAAACATTCATTAGCACTAAAGAAAAATTGTTGCAACAAAATATGGTCCTGAGTTATATAGTCTCAACCAACAAAAAACTACTAATGAATGCCCAAATTCAAGTTAGCTTCAACTTGTACTCCAAAATGGTACAAGTCTTTGAAGTCCCTTATGCCTATGTCCTTCAATTTGTTAGCCATATGTGAAATGCAGGCTTCTATAGCTATAATCCGTTGGTTTGATTTTGTAGGCCTATGCTTCATCTGAGCTAACTTCTCTCTCTACATATCTAAGAAGCTCATAAAGGACTCGTTAGGTCTTTGCACTGTATTCTACAACTCATAAAGAGAAACTTCAAAGTGAGAGTTTAGGCTATACTATTTGATGAAGATTGAACATAGCTCCTTCCAATCTTATTGGACTTGTGCATTCAGAGTGTAGTACCAATTGATAGCAGCTCCTTCCAAGGATATTGGAAATAGTTTGATAATTTTAGCTTTTGACAACCCAGTGGCCTTCATGTAAATGAAATACTACTTTAAGTGCAGATGAGGATCGTCAATGCTATAGGATTTTTTTTATATTCAAAAATTTCTACTTCGGGGGCAATGGTTCTTCCTCCTCCAAATTCAGATCCAAGTCAGCAAGGTTAGGATTAAGCCCATGCTTCTTTAGTATAGACTGCAGTTGATCCACTTGCTTTTGCATGTCTTTCATCCATTATGACTCTGTTGGATCTATCGGTGCTTTTAATTTTTCTTTGAATGGCTCACCAACAATAATTCTGTTTATAGAGTCTTCTCATCCGCGATCATCTTTCCTATTATCTCAACAAACATGTCTCTAATCATTTGTCACATGTCATCTCTGATCTCTTTCAATAGCTTTAACATCAAAATTAGAGGGTCTTACCATTCTAGTCCTTTGTTAAGTGGTCTTAACTGTTTAATTGGATCCTTGATATTAGTGAGCCAAATTCCTTTTATCTGCTTCCAAACAAAAGAGGTTTATGGCTAGGAAAAATGCATTTTTGAAAGTTACAATGAATGCCATATATGCATGAAATGCAAGATTTTTTTTTACATGAATAGAAATAGACAAACAAATAAGCAATGAATTTAGGCATGATTACTTATACCCTTATTCCTCCCACTCATGTATTTGATAGTGAGTTTCTTATCCTAGGATTTTTTTATCTAGGTTTTAATCATTAATATGGGATAATAAAATTGACGTATACAAGATGACTCTTAAAGTGAACAAACAAGTAGCAGGCCCTTGCATAAAAAAAAGGTCCATCATAATGGGTTATAGAGGTATGAAAGGCCTACTTTGACATAGTCCATTTACAATGGGCTAAGATTTTATGCCAAGGTCCACCATATAGCATCAAACACATGCATTTTGAAATATCCTAAAGGAAGTTGCTGGTCACTACATAAGCTAAGTCTTGGGTGAAAAAGGCTTTGGTTCCTATAATGATATACCTCTATTACGTCTCCCCACTTAAGGGTCCATATGACGTGGATAAGTACGTGCTATAAGTGATAATAATCAAATACTCCACTGCCAAGTTTAAGTGAAACACAAGCAACAAAGCAATGACTATCTTCAGGTTCTTTAGGGACTGAGTGCTCATTGTGTGAAAATGTGTAGTGAATGCAAAAATGTAAAAGAAATAAGAAAATAATTAAAAATGACAAAACACAAAACACTAGAATTAGTTTCTCTATCCCTAGTAGAGTTGCCATTGTAGGCGACGGAGTTTAGTGCACACCCAAGTGTTTGGTGACCATGGCACTATATGGGCTCGAGGCCCACTAGGAAATACAAAATAGGCTTAAAGCCTAAATCAGAGATGGAGTCGCCACTCGGATGGGGCTTGGGACACACTTATACGATAACTAGATTCTATGAAGGCTCCCAAAAGCTGTCATCAGAGAACGAGTTTGAAAACTTGGTATGGGATTTTGGAATGCCCACCCAACCTTTGAATTGGCCTCTATTTGTATTTTGTGTTTTATTACCTTTAAATATTTAATCATTTCCTTATTTACATTCAAAATTGTACTTGCCTCCATTCAATTTCCAAGTTTTGCAGTTAAGTCCAAGTTTGCACATTAATATAATTTTCATGCTTGTAGCCCAACATTCAATATAAATAATATAAATAATAATAATTTACAACCATACATTCCAAATGAATGGGGAAAAGGATTAGAGATTACAATGCTTTATTTAAAGAAACGTAAAATAAATGGAAAATAAACCAAAAGTAAACAAGCATTAAATTGGCATAAATATAAATAAAATGGAAAGAGAGTTAAGGGCTAGATTGGATGATCAAGATCATTATGATTCCCTGTAATACATAAAATATTAACTTCTAAAAACATGTAAAATCCTATAAAAGGAAACATCAATTCAATTTATAGATTCTGATTAATGCTAATAGAGATGGAAAATACTTAAATACTAACCAAATAAAGTATTAAACATGATCATGTAAAGAAAACTAAAAACACGAAAGCAAGGAAATGTGAATCATACATAGGCTGTAAAGAACATTAAGGCAAAATTGCATGAGACTCGGTCATAGTGGTGATTACCTCTTCAATGAGTTGATTACCTTATTGTAGAGGGGTGATACCTCTTTGAAGAATCGTTGCCTGATCAACAGGTGCAGAGACTGTCAAAAAAGCCAAAAAACTTCAATATTAAGTAGACAATATCTTATGCAAGTAACCCAAGCTTACAACTATATTTAATACCTTAATAGATCTTGTTGAGAACATGGCATGAGGTGATAAATGGAAATAAGAAGTAAGTGAACAAGCAAGTAAACAATGGATTATGCAAATCTATAACTCTAAAATTAAAAATAAGTAAAGATCATTACTGATATATGAGCTATTAATCCAAAATAGTTTGCCCTCAAAGATTGTTTGGTCTTGATCTACACTAATAATGCAAGAGTTCACCTTCTTCTTCTTTGAGAAATGGACCTTCAAGCAAGGTTTTTTTTCTCTATCCTTTTTAAAGATGTTTTCCTCTTTTTCTAGAGCTCCCCTCTCTCTAAAACTCTTTCTGTTTTTTACTAAGTTGATAATGGCTCCTCCCTCATTTTTTTGATTTCCTCTAACCCCTTTTAAATTAGCCATCCTTATTCCTTTAACACACTCATCTCTCTTTCTTCATGATGTGAACACTTTTCAAGCCCCTTTTTGGCCCTAGAAATCAACTATTTACGCTCAAAGTTCAGAGGGATATGGGTTAGGCCCACTCACTTGCTTGTCACTATCATTTCTTGATTTTAGTTATGTGTAAGTGGACTGACGAAGAGGTGTTGCCTCATCGAAGAGGCAATTGCCACATAGAAGAGGTGATCGCATCATCGATCAAGTGATTGCCTCATTGGCCCTAACAGCTATTTTTAAGTTTGGGCCAAAGTGGGCTTTGGGCTTGGATTTATGAGTTTAGGCTTTATGTTTGCATGGGTTTGCGCTTAAAATGGGTTTGGATTCTTAGGTCCATTCTCAAGAAGACTCCGGGCCTCTCTTATATTTAAGATTTGTATTTTCTCGTCATTGGGCTTCATTGCGGGCTGATCAAATCAAGCATCCACAATTCACCCTCCTATCACAGGTCGATTGAACCAGGTGTCTACAATAATATAATAAAAAGTATATAATTAACTTCACAACTATTTACTAATATTTATATATTATTTATTAAATTATATTCACTTTTTGGTTCAATATGTTTTAGTATGATTTAGTATGGTTCAATATTTTGTAAATATCCATTATCATACTAAATTAGTTATAAATTTCGGTTTAGTATGGTTCGTATTTAAAATTATTCGATCCACTATGATTTTAATGTCTTTTAATTTAAATTTTGAATTTTATTTTGGTATGGTATATTATCCGTTCCATGTTTATCCCTAGCCTCTACAAATAACCATTGGAATTAGCTGAAAGGAAGTTGTTCTGGCTTAAACTAGGTTTGAAGTTCGAATTCTAAAGTATACAGTTGCATTAAATAATTTGTTGAGAGATTTTTTTCGCTTGACTGAATTGAATTAATCAGTTAGAATTCAGTAGATTTTGTGATTTAGAACCAAAAAAAAAAACATTTGAATAAGCAAAATCTATATATCTATTAAATGTTGAGCCCTAAAATCATTAAGTAAAAAATTTGATAAGTGTCTATTTTCATATTTTAGTATTCACTTGAAAAGTTAATGTGTTAAACTATTAACAATCATAATTTTTTATTAAAAATATAGTATTTTTAATAGTTATTTAGAATTATTTTTTAATTAAAATACTATTATATATATTTTAATATTAGTCAAATTCTAAAATTTTTAATATATTACGTGTTTTTTTTACTTTAAAGCACTCAAAATATTTTTTCTAAACTATTAAAATTTTTTTAAAAAAATTACAGTAATTCTTTAATATTATTTTTTAACTAAAATACTATCAAAAATAATTTAATAATTCTAAAAACAAATTTTATTATAACTAAAAAATTAAGACAATAAAAATTAAATAAAATAAAATTAATATGATTTATTTTATTTTTAATTAATTTAGTTATTATTTTATTTAAATTGTTTATATAATTATTTTATTGTATAGTCTACGTAATGCGCAAAATCTTAATCAAGTAGTTATCATAAGAAACCATCAAGTTTGAATAGGGGTTTTGTTTATGCGATTCAGATTAGGATTTTTAATGTTTTATTATATGAGGAATGATATTGATAGAAGATTAGGAATGATAATCTTTTTAATAAACATTTTATTCATCAGAGTATGTCTAACTATTAAATGTGGGATATATATCTTGATAATTTTATATTTAATTAATACAAATATTATATATCTGTTATTAGTCAATGTGCCCTCGTCTACTTAAGATGAGGTGGCGCATCTATAGTCTGGGCTGGCGGCGCATCTAAAGTCTGGGTTAAGGGCGGTCCAGCCGTGATCAATCGTTTTCCAATCTTCGGCTGATTATTTAATTACTAGATTTACGGACACTAAATTGGAAAAATGATTTATTTGTTTTGTGGGTCTGTCATAATATGCCATACTTAACCTTTTTTTTTTGATTTTTTTTGAGAGAAGCCATACTTAACCAATTAAAATGATAATATTTTTTTGATTTAGGATTCTTTCTTGTTCAGTATAAACATCATTATTTTTTAATTTTAAATTTAAATTGAAAAGTTACATTTTTATTTAAAATATAGAATTCAATTTAATGTTAATGTTTTTATTTAATTTGATCAATTTGGAGGTTCTGATTTTTAATTTAAATATGTGAACTATTTTGAAAATTTTAAAATAATTTAAAATATAAAATTCATTTGAAATTTTACATTTTTTTTTATTGATTGACTTATTTAAAAATATATAATTTATGAGCCGATGAATTAGAAAAAAGTACTATTAATTAATGAAGTTTATATATATATATATGGAAAACTGGTTTTCACAGTATTTTGAAGGCCAAGTCAGAGATAAAGCTATCGTTGAACAAGAAGAAAATATACGCACTTTACTATTACTATTGAGTACAAATATATAGAAGACTTACAACAGCTGTAATTGAATACAAGTGTTATCTCGAATACCCCCCATCAAGTGGAAGGTTGCAAATTCTAGCTTGTCTAAGATAAACCAAAAGGATTGTTTGGACAAAGGCTTCGTCAAAATATCTGCAAACTGATCTTTGGAAGAGATGGAATTGACTGTGAGCTGTTTGGACTGGACTTGTTCCGAATAAAATGGAAATCGACCTCTGCATGGTGTGTGCAAGAAATAATTACTGGACTGGAGGAAAAAAAACACAGCACCCAAGTTGTCACACCGTATATGAGGCCCAATTTGCATCAGTGAAAACATTAAAATTAACTAAAGAAGATTTGGTGATGAGTAGACCATAAGAAAGTGTGCCATGTAGATAACACAATAAGTCTTTAAGAGACTAATCTAATCTAACTAGTACATATATTTCCCATTTTTTTCCAAGTCAATCAAAGTGTTAATTTGATGTTGAATTGGATTGGTAAGTTTCTTTTGATTGCTTTTTTGGCTTTTAATATATTATATTTTCAAATGTTGAAAATTCAAGGGCCCCTAGTCTAGGGATGGACACGGCATGGAGAAATCTCTGAATTTAAGATGTTTTCAAAGTAATTCGGCAAGAAAATTCAGGAACTATTTCGTTTAGTTATTAACAGCAGTTGATAGCTGATAACAGTTGTTGATTGGTGTTGAAATCCGCAAACATACGGAATCATGTAAGTAGTAAAATTATGTTCGTCCCATATAGATTGCAAATTGAATATTGTAGTATTAAAAGTGTTTGTTTATTTAAATACCGAAATTGATTTTGAATTTAAATGAAACCAAATAAAGAAATTTTAATTTAATTAACAATACATTATTAATTTTTTTAGATTTGAACCATAGTATTTAAAGTTTATTGGATTTTAACTAATTCAGTTTACAAAAACGATTAAAATTTTCAATAACTAATTTAATGTAATTGCAATATTAAAAATATTTAAATATCCATTAATATATAAATTAGTGACTTTTTTATACTAATATATCCCATCATCATAATCATCATATGAATGAAGGTGCTACAAAAGTTGCCTAAGTTACACGCACTCTAGGCGATTTGCACTTTAAAATTTAAAATGTTTGCATCAAGTATGCTTTATCTTCATCAACGTTCATGCCTTACTACTGCCCCAAATTGTCATCATTTTGAAACATGTATATAACGCATTTATGTTTAATTATATATATATTATCCATGAAATTTGTGTTCTCTTTTTAATTTCTATTCTTTTCAAAAAAACTAAAAATGTATTCTTTTTAGGTGAGATTACAAGAATCAAAGTAGCAGTGAAGCAAGCACAGCACATCCTCAAACGAAACCATTGCAAGAGGCTAAAGATTTGTGCCCATAATAATAACAATAATGGCAGAAAAGATGTGCTTGCATTGAGAGCAACACATAAACCAAGTGGTAGAGAATATGGTATTATTCGGCCAGCAGCCACATTACAAAATGAAATTACACCATCAAATCCAGAGGGCTTTGACTGGACTTCAATCAAGCATAACTTAAATTCATTATGTCTGTTTATACGACCTAATGTTTTGGTCGGATCAGTGAGTATCAAGATATATATATGTGTGTTTGTGTGTCTATATATTGAGCATGCAAATATTTAATGATCTGTCTTGCTATGATCAGATTTTGAAGCTAACATCAGTCTCACTTCTTTCTGTGGAGACAATGAGTGATCTATCTCCAAAATTTTTTGCTGAGTTGCTGAAGGTAATGCCAATGTTTTAGATCCCAAACAAAGGGTAACAATAATCCTGACATGTCTGTTGATTAACTCTCTCAGGCAATAGTGCCACTAGTATTAATGAACATTTACGTGGCTGGATTTAATCAATTATATGATGTCGAACTAGACAAGGTAAGCACAAATCCAACCAACCTTTAATAAAATGATGGGAGGTGTTTTATAATTTTTATTTCTCCACACTTTTATTACTTATTAGACATGTACCACTATTTGAATAGTGGTTGAATAATAAATTTAACCACACTTTTTTAAAATGTGATTGATGTTTAATCACACTTAAATAAAAATGATGTATTAAGTGTGGGTATAGGTTTTTTTTTTTAGTAAATAGGTCTAATTCTAATTTTCATTTCAACTACCAATTACAGATTGTAATAATTTACCTCTTTAATTTATACGTCATATCATTTTTTTCCAATTTTATTTTAGAATTTAATTATATTTTTAAAAATTATTTTTAAATTTCTAAAAATAAATTTAATAATTATTAAAATCTTTTCCAAAAAATGAAATTTAAAAAATGCTCTTAAATATTAATCTTATTGCTTTTGTAACAAACTTGTTATGAAATTTCTAAATTTTTACATAGAAATTCTACTTTTTTATGTTAAACATATAAAAATAAATACAAAGGAAGAGTTTTATGGAATTGTGTATCTTGTATTAGAATAGAATTGAGGACATTTATACAAATATTACAATGAGTGTTAGTTACAAAAATAAACAACAAGTATCCTAATACATAACATACTTTATGTTTTACATAATGACGATAGTAAATACAATATCACTGTTTACTTCTCAATACCGCCTGACAAGCCGATAGGAAGTAAGGAAGTAGTCTGAGCTTAGAGAAAAAGTGTTGAAAGGTATGAACTCCCAAAGGCTTAGTGAAGAGGTCGTCAATTTAGTCCTTGGAGGAAAGATAACCGATATGAACTTAACCCCTAGCAACAAGTTCTCAGACGAAATGAAAGTCAAAGGCGATAGGTTGGGTGCGAGCATGAAACATTAGGTTAGAGGACATGTAAATTATGCCTATGTTGTCACACCATATAATCGATTTGGAGGTGCAAACAAAACCAAGTTTGGATAAGAGAGATTGGATCCAAATGAGTTTAGCTGCAGTGTTGGCTAGAGCTTTATACTCGCTTTCATATGAAGAACGAGCAACTGTGACTTGCTTTTTGGCGCTCCAAGAGATGAGAAAGGTGCCAAGGTAGATGCCAAAGCCACTTGTAGAACAACAAGTATCGAGATAACCACCCCAATTACTATCAAAATAGCATTGGAGTTTAAGGGTGTTTCGAGCAGCAAAATGAAGAGAGTAGTGAAGTGAATGTTTAATGTACCATAACAGATGTTTCACCACTGCGCAGTGAGTATCTAAAGGAGAGTTCATGAATTGGCAAAGTTAATTAACAGAGAAGGCTATATCAGGTCTTGTGAATGTTGCATATTGTAGAGCACCTACTATATAGCGATAAAGATGAGGCTCATCAAATGGCTTGCCTTATGATTTCGACAATGTGGGTGTAGTAGCCATAGGTGTAAAACAACCCTTGGCATTTTAAAGTCCCATCTTTTGAAGCAAGTCTTGTAAGTACTTCTGTTGGCTAATGGACATACTATTGTTGGTTTGGGCTACTTGAATGCCAAGGAAATACTGTAGGGGTTGGACATCCTTGACCAAAAATTCCTTTTGTAACCGAGAGAGTACATGTTTAATCTACATAGTAAAAGAACTAGTAACAATAATGTTGTCAAAATAAATTAATAAAATTACTAATTCAGATCCATGTTTGAGAAAGAATATTTATGAATTAGCTTTGGATTGAGAAAAGCCATTGTCAATACGAAATCCACTGAGTCTTGAGAACCAAGTATACGATGCTTTCTTTAATCTATAAAGGGATTGTTTAAGAGAGAAAACATGGTCCAAATGTTAGGGATTAACAAATCCAGTAGGTTGCTCCATGAAAACTATTTCATTAAGAGCACCATGTGCAAAGGCATTTGAAATATCCAACTATTGCAAAGTCGAGTTATGCAATGTAGCTAAAGAAAGAATTGTTCAAATTGTTATGGATTTTACAACAAGACTAAAAGTTTGATCATAGTCAATTCCACTTTATTGATTATAGCCCTTAGCGACAAGCCTTGCCTTATATATGGAGAGGTTATTATTAGGATTTCATTTGATTCGGAAAACTCATTTGTTGCCTATAATATTATGGTTTAATAGTCGAGGAATAAGAGACCATGTATCATTCTCAACAAGAGTTGTGCATTCATCAAACATTATTGTCTGCCATTCCCGAAATTTATTAGCAATAAAGAAACATGTTGGTTCTAGTTAACGAGGAGAGGGTGATGGTTTGGTATAGGAGAGGTGAGCATGTCTACAATGCATAATTGTGGACCATAACTGCATAGGATCAGTACAAGGTAGAGTAAGGTTAATTACGGAAGGGATATGAGCAGAGGGGTGTAGTTATTTATTTGGATAGCAAGTAAGATCAACAATAAGATGAGGTTCAATGAAGGTAGATGGATTAAAAGATACATAATGAGAAGATGAGGGTGAGGGTAAGGTTGTTACGGATTGAGTAGAAGTTGGGGTAAGGGAAGGAGAAGAAGAGGATAAAGAAGAAGATTGAGATGACATACTTTGAGGAGATGGATAAGCATAAGTAGTTTGCAATTGCACCTAGTTAGAAGTAGCCTACGAAGGAATGGAAGTGGAAGATGAAAGTGGTTAAGTTTTATAAGGAAATAA
Source organism: Mallotus nudiflorus (assembly GCA_947683625.1). NCBI lineage: Eukaryota > Viridiplantae > Streptophyta > Magnoliopsida > Malpighiales > Euphorbiaceae > Mallotus > Mallotus nudiflorus. The sequence continues at coordinate 4,385,305 of CANTUR010000011.1, forward strand.
TGTCTTGTCAAACTTTATATGTTTGGTTATGTAAATTTAGCCTATAGAGTGATCTAGACAACATGAACCATGATACCTATGGGAGGGTCCTAAATAGACACATGGAGTTGATCTAAAATTGAATTTATTATAATTGTAAGGAAGAAGGAGGTAGATACAACACCCAAAAATTTTGAAATCTTGATAAAGTGGTGTTTTGCCATATAATTTGAAATAAGGAGATGTGTTTTGAAGAGTAGGAGTATGCATGCTATTTATTAATAAAATAGAAGTATAAAAAGCTTGGGGCCAATATTTAAAAGGAATATATCCATGAGCGAGCAAAGTCAAACCAGTGTCAATAATATGTCGAATTTTTCTTTCGACTAAGCCATTTTGCTCATGTGTGTATGGACATGCGATTCAATGTATTATGCTATTGGATTTTAAGAATTTGTTTAATTTCTAAAATTCGCCTCCCTAATCGGAGTGGAAGACTTGAACATTAACATGAAATTATGTTTGAACATATTTATAAAAATTAACAAAAACATCACTCTTATTTTTAAGAAAAAAAATTCATGTAAATCTAGTAAAATCATCAATAAAATGAACAAAATGACAAAAACCAACATTAGATAAAATTAGGGAGGGACCCCAGACATCCGAATGTATAATCTAAAAAGGGCACTAGTTTTATGTTCTACTGTTACAAAAGGAATTTTGCAAAATTTTCCTAAGAGACATGACTTGCAAAGGGAAGAAGGGGCTGCACTAATAAAAATATTATTTTTTTTTTTTGCAATTTTGTTAATAACTTGATGATGGGGATGACCAAGACGCGAATGTTAGAGATCATAGCAATCAGTGGCGAGAAAGGCTTTCTTGAAACTGGATGGAAATTGATATAGATCATGCTTATTGTCTCCCTTCAGTAGTATCTGTCCGCTAACATGATCCTTAGCAAAGAAAGAATAAGGCCAAAATTCAAAGAAGCAGTTATTATCAATAGAAAATTTATGAACAGAGAGTAATGGTTTAGAACTTTGTGGAACATAAAGTGTATTAGATAATAGAAAAGAATGAGAGGTACTAATATGGGAAATATTCAAACCTTTACCGTCTCTGATATACTGCTTATCAAAGTCGGGATATGGTTATGGGAGAGACAAAGAGCTGAGATCTAGTGTAATATGGACAGATGCACTTGTATCGGCTATCCATGGCTAGAAAAAAGTAAGAGAAGGTTGAGGTCCTTGAGGTGAGTAATAACCAACATGTGCCTATAGAGGAGAAGGGAATATTGGATGATGTTATTAATATCAACATCAACATGATGCAACAGTGTGGCTGTGTTGGCCATAAATTTGGTAAGCAACTCCTCGTCGATTTCATTATTTCGAAGAAGGGCAGAATAATGAGTTGGTAAATTGAGTAACACCACTGAATGGATGATGCAAGACTAGCAAGAAAGGAGCAGATGGAGTGGGTAGCAGAGGAGGTTGCTTGTTGGCAAGATGAGCAAAGTAGGATTCGATGTGACTATTGAGAAAAATTTCATAGGAGACCAATTGAATGTGAAGCTCATTGAATGTGACAAGTTAAACACACATAGTCAATTAAGAAATAAGGCCTTGATACTCAGATATGATATTTCAGAATATTATTATGTTGAACTCTACTGCTGAAATACTTCTGTCCTCTGCAACTAATTCATTGGCAATTGAATTTGACTTTCTCAAATAATCCATAACAGATTGATCATACTTTTTAAGCTCTTGTAGTTCGATGTGGAGTTAGAGCTATCAATTTTGGGAGATGGTCCCAGACATGGTTGCAAGAATAGTCCAGGCTTGTCAAGAGGAAGTAACACTGACTACATAAGGAAAGATATCCTCATAAATAGAGGAAAGGATCCAGGATAATAACAACTGATCCTTTTTTAACCAGTTCTAAAATTTTGGGTTGGGAATAAGAGAGGGTGGGGTTGCTGTCTATGTAGCAAGAAAACGGAGAGACAGGGAAATGTGGAAACGGATATGGCAAAACCCCATTTCTTAAAATATAGGAAACGAAAACATGGGAGAAATGTGTAAATATTAAAAATAAAGGGATATATGAATAAATATTAAAAATATGCGAATATATATAAATATAAAATTTATGTAAAATTCTTGAAAATTTTTATCTATTCTATCAAGTAATAGTATAAATATAGAAATTATTTGGTTTGTTAAGGAAAATATAAAATTATATTTTAATTTGTCTCATTTTTAATTTTATGAAGATACTAAAGGAATATATTTTTCAAGTTGAAAACACGTTTCCAAGTAGGAAATGTCTTTCCAAGTGTTTCATTTTATGGACACGGTTTCGAAACATTTCCAAGGAGTTTCCTAAAGTTTCCAATACGGAAGCCTTTCCGAAATGTGGAAACGCCTATTCGGAAAAGTTTCCGTGCATCATAGGTTGTTGTATTCATGATAGTTTCGGATGAAGGTGGTTTTGTTCCATCTACAAATCTCATGAGATCTCAAGAGTTTAGGAGAGGTACAAGCTAAGTTTTCCAGCCTAAGTAGTTCCTTGGTGTAAGTTTCATAGAAAGATTAACTTGGGTGGAGGTTGAAGATGATGGAGATGAGGAGATTGGAACGATGGCATCATTTTCAAAATTTGACGCCATTGCTCTGATACCATATAAAAGTAAATACAAAAAAAGAGTTTATGGAATTATGTATTTTATATTAGAATAGAATTGAGGACATTTATACAAAGATTACAATGAGAGTTAATTACAAAGATAAACAACAATTATCTTAATACATAACAAACTCTATGTTTTAGATAATGACAATAGTAAATACAATATCAATATTTACTTCTCAATAAAACAAACAAAAAAAGTCACAAAGTCAATTTATTATATGTATTAATATCAATGAAACAAAAAAAAAATTATAAAGTGAGCATTTCTAACTACCGCATTAAAATAATGAAAATTTTTCAAAACAAAAAATTATTCCTTTCATATTTTGATCAAAAAAATCAAACATCCTTAATTTTATTAATTAATATTTTTAGTATCCCAAATTTTTTTCTTTCAATTTCATATTTCTTAATTGATGGTAATTTTAAAAAATAAAATAAAATTGAGAACTGAATTTTAAAATAATTAAACTATAAAACTTTGAGTGAGTTCAAAATTTATGAAAACATTTAAAAATTAATTTTAAATTATTAAATAATTAAATTTTAAATTCCAGGTGTGGTAAGCTATGGATTTGAAAGTAGTTTTATATTTTATTTTCTCTCATAAGAAAAAAGAGATAAAAACTTTAATAAGTATCAAGTATATTTTATAAAAATTTAAAAATTATTTTCTAAAATATAATTAATTTTTTAAAATAAAATTAGATAAAATTAATGTAATTCCTAGAGTTGAAAGAGAAAATTAGTACGATTTAAAGTAAAATATAATTAATAATTACCCTAAAAATGTTGATACAATTAATATTTTCCTTCCTTGAAAATTCTGTTGGTTGATGAAGATAAAAGTTTCATCATGCAGATGTTAGGCCATTGTACATTGGGATTGATATTGTAGGTAACAGCACAATCTACTGATCTCACCAGCAAACATTCTACCTTTTCTTTTTACGTATTCAACTGGAAGGCAAGTGATTAATTTTTTATATTAATTCTATACATATACTATTGAAAGATTTAACTAATTAGATTTTATTTAAATTTTAAATCTCTTTTTTACAGTTGATCTATGTCGAATACTTCCTCATCCCTTTTGTGAGATGATCACAAACATTGTTAGCTTTCATGTGTTTCTTCCATGTAGTTACTGGAGTAACCAAGGTAGTTAGATAATAATAAACCCAACAATACCGTTCAACTAGTAATATTTTTACCAGTTATATATGCTTTGCAGTTTCTAAAATTTCGTTATTTTTGGAATTTTAATAGGACATACCTGACATAAAAGGAGATAGAGAATTTGGCATTCAGATATTAAGTGTCACTCTTGGGCCAAAAAGCGTAAGAGCCAAGTAACTATAGTTCGTTGAATAATTGCTTCTAAGAAGTCATTACATGCAGTTTGTTTTAGAAAAAAAAAAAAATCAACTGTGACATCCTATTGTTTTTTCAAAAATACTTGGTATAATCAAAGACTATATATATGCTTGTTTATATTGATTGGAGGGTTCATAAATAATGCAGAGATATGTTATTAGAAATATTGAAATATGATAAAAAAAAAATGAAAGGATGGATGTGGGAATCCCACGATAGAAAAAAGTGAAGGAAGGAAGGAAGGTTTTTGTTACGATCCAAAACGGGAGTTATGATCGATGCTAGGAAACATAAATTCTTTCGAATTCGGAACCTGTAACAAGTTTTAAAAATAAAAACGCATGCAAATATAATACAAAAATATGCCAGAATTAAAACTTTATTTAATATAAAAGCAAATCTTATATCATACATAATAAAAATATTTCATACAATATTTTGATACAAAATCTCAAACCAAAATACAACAAACTTCTAGCACAATAACACTACAACTGCAGTTTCTAGAGTACAATAAGAGTTCAGATATAAATTTTACATAGTTTGACCGGGGTTGAAGAAGACCAACATAAAGTACTACTAGGGAGGTTTGAAAAAGAAGAAGATCCTGTAAAAAAAATTAAGGGGAGTCAGACCTCACTAAGTGAATTTTTATAATATATATACATGCAACTTAAAGTCATATACAGTTAAGCATCAATATAATAATATACAAATACACGTATTTCACATGGACGTTAAAATCCGTTTTATATAATAATAAATACAAAAAACGTTTATTTAAGTGAATGATCAAATAGAACCCTAAATATTCGCAACCTCAATCATAAAACTCACTAGTCATACAGGCTTACTTACTTCCAAGGTAATTCTCTTTTTCCATATTTTGATAGTAGACTGGTCTTGAGACACTAAGTAAACCAAGCTCCCGCAGTCTCACTGTCAGTGTGATTGGCCCTAAGACACTAGGTTAACCGAGCTCCCACAATCGCACTACTCACTTACTGCAATTCTCATTAATCAATCAATTAGATCTCTCTTCAAATAAATCTCATGATGTCAAATCCTAAGTCTAACGCACTGGTACATACACAGTCCTAGTGCAGCCCACTAGATAGCATGTTTTACTGATATCCTTCAAATAAATCATATAAATGTTGGAAATAATAAATGTACAATTAAAACATAATGACACCCATTTTATACAGAAATATTCCAATTATATCTCAAATATATACCAAGCATATACTAAAAATATTCCAAATATATATGCCACAAATATACCAAAATATACCATAAGTATACCAAATATATATTAAGAATATACCAAACATATACATCATATATATATCAAAATATACCAAAAATATACTAAAAGTATACCAATAATATACTAAATCATTTAATAAAATAATTCATGTTTAAATATATAATGAAAACATGGATGCTCATAATCATGTATCTTATATGCAATGCATATATAAAATAATAACTCACAGGTTTGCGCTCATCTAAACAGACTCGACGGGTCTGGTCCGATAGACCTCGGTTTCGGTACAACTATAGAAAAATATAATAATAACGATATAAGAATAAATCCCTAACTTTACACTTCTAGGAATTCTAAAGGAAGACTCAATCTAATACGCGACTCAACCACAAAACCAAAAACTCATGATCGACCCGACGTCATGTTTTACGAGAATTTTATCGAAAATTCGGTGGAGTCTCCTCTATAAAACGGACATCTCTCTACCAAAAGTAGAGACGATCTTGCAAGCAAACACACTTCTAAAATCACAAATGCTCAATATCTCGGGTTGGGACCACGAACCACATAATTTTTCAATCGAGGATCACAATTCACAATAAAATCAATAGTTAATAATATATAATAAAAATCATTAAAATCCATAAATATCAATAAATAACCACAATACATTTTATTTACATAACAAAACATTAAATATAATTATTTTCACAATAACTAAATAAAATCTTAAATAAATTATATAATATTAATAAAATCCATTTTTCAAAATCAAACAGTAAAATTTAAAAATAAATTATTTAAAGTGTTTAAATAAGTAATAAAAATTATTAAAAACTCATTTAATCACAAAAATAATAATTAAAACTATTATTTGAACATATTTCTGGAAATTGTTATTAATTAGTTAAAAATAGTACATAATTCGTAAAAATTATTTTAATAATATTTATTATTTCAAAATCATTTAAAATATACTAATTAACAATAATTTCAATAAAACTAAAAAGTGTACCAATTAATCCAAAAATTACATAATACTAAATATTTTCCAAAAATTAATCAAAATTACTAAAAATTACTCAAAATTAGTAAAAATTATTTTCTCACTTCTAAAACTAATAATTTAAATTAACTATACTAATTTAACATAATTTCTATACAAAACATATAAAACACATAATTAATAAAATTTCATTTTAATTACCAAAAATACAATTTATATACATAAATTAAATAAATTCAGAAAAATAAACTAAAAATATATTTAAGAAGCTAAAGATGTATATAACAACATTTCTTAAAGAAATTATCATGAATCATTCAAACTCAAGATAAAAAAAATAAAAACCTAAATGGCATAAACTAAAACTTTAAGATAACTAACTAATCGGACGTCCTAAGCTTGAAACAAGTTCAGAAAACATCTAGCCCATGTCGAGAGGAGTCGAACGAGCCCAAGATCGTGAGCTAAACCCACTGGAATCACATCGGAGTTACTGTAGCAAACTCACGGTTTCTGACAAAGACAGGGCGTCTGGCAGCGACGAAAGGAAAAGGGGAGGGAGGGGAGGTAGTGGCGAGCTCTGGATGTGGTCTGTGGTGGCTGCTAGCGGCGCTAGGAGCTTTGATGGTGGCATTGCAAACCAGCAATAGAGGAAAGAAAAGAAGAAGAAGAAGAAAAAAAAAAAAAAAGAAAGAGATGTCCCTAAAAAATCAACTTGTCCCTTTATATATATATATATATATATATATATATATATATATATATATATATGAACTAACTTTAATATATATACATATATATTTAACAACACCCACTTATATAACAATTAACTTTAGACTAAATAAAAAGTATACTATAATATTAAAATAAAATAAATATATTAAACTTATATTCACAATTTAATAAAATTAATAATATTATTAAACAAATAAATAATACTTAACAATAAACTAACTTTTAAATCTCAATTTAATATCAAATCATAATAAAATAAAATAAACTTCAATACTTGAGTTTAATTAAATCACAAAAAATAATCATAATATATAAAAAATTTTAAAATATTATTAACACTGCATATCTCAAAATAATTTTTAATAATTTAAAATATTAGGTCATTTCAGTTTTGGTTTTAAATTGAACTTTTTGCCTCCTTTGTTAAGTGTGTCAATTACCACAAATATTTGATGTGTGTTAATCACCATGTAATATTTGGTGTACCATTGAGAGCTATTAGCTATACCAGTAGAGAATTTATGAAAAATTCTCTTAGGGTATACTTGAGTTTTTGGGTATGTGTGAGAATTAAATATTTTGTAGTGTGGTTGTAATAATTTTTCACATAGTGAATATTTTTCTCTTGGTTATCTTTTGACAACGCCCATGATTATTCTCTATTTAGGAGTTTTCCATGTTAAATTATTGTGTGTTTCTCTCTTTTATTTCTCAAGTATTTTTTGTTTATGTTGTGCTCTAAAGTGGTGAAGGTACTTATTGGATTATTAAGGGGCTACATTTTTTCCCCAACAATTGGTATCAGAGCCAATGGTTTGGTAAGAGACAAGCTTGAAGCCGTCGTAGGAATTTCTTTAAAATTCTTAGTATGCTCTGTGATTGCAATTTTGTCCGATCTTCCATATTAGAAAATATTTTTTAAAAATTATTATAATCCAACTGGAGATCCTTTGTATTGTGATTATAGAGTGTAGTATTATATAAGTAAGTACAACTAAGAAAATTTTGTCACAAAAGCTATAATTGCCTAAGGAAGTTGGGACTTAAGTGGTACCGTTTGTGTCTCCCCAATCTGTCCTAAAAACTTTCTTAGTGTATTTTTTAGACATAATTATTAACTCATTAATCACGTGTGAGGTCATTGTAGCAGAACGTACTGTTCAAGTATACAGAGGTACTGTGCATTATTAAGAAAAAATGAGCTTTAGTTTGAGGTGGAGAAATTTGATGAGTGTGTTGATATTGACTTATGGTGAGATGAAGTCAATGATAATCAATCTAGTTTACACAAGAATTTGAAGGTGTGGGCAATCTTGGCAACTAAAGAAAAATTGTAGGTGGAGCGGGGTTCGACAAATTGCTCCAAAATTAGTAAATGGAGATGATGATATTATTGCCAGTAATGGGTCTTTTTTCTTTATAAGAGCCTGGATTATCCTTTTGACATGTTATTGATCTTCAAGGTTTGCTATGGAAGAGGACGTGTTACTGCTAGCAGGTCCACAAGTTTGCACACATGCATTGGTTGACAGTTGATGTAAGGTGTGTGGTGGAATTGATGTCAATAGCTAATGAACTTCCTAGAAAAGTCAATATTGGAAGTTACACCATAACTTATTAGCAGTTTTTCGGTATGAACTGGACGATGTGAAAATTATTGGAGTTGGTGAATTCTAAGTGTGTATACTCTTATGGTGGAGTATGACAATTCTTGTTTTTTAAAATTGTGATTGTCATAGCTGATAATGTTATTAAGGTAGTTGTTGTTCTTTTAATTTTTTTAATCATGGTGAAGATTATTGAAATATGATTAAAAAAAATGATGGATGTGGGAATCCCACATTGGAAAGAAGTGAAGGAAGGAGGGAGGGGTTTTGTTATAAATTGAATTTTTTGTCTCCTTTGTTAAGTGTATCAATCACCATAAATATTTAGTATACGTTAATCACCATGTAATATTTGATGTACCATTGAGAGCTATTAACTATACTAGTAGAGAATTTATAAGTTTCTCTTGAGATATATTTGAGTTTTTGGGTATGTGTAAGAGTTAAATATTTTATAATGTGGTTGTAATAATTTTTCACATAGTGAATATTTTTCTCTTGATTATCTTTTGACAACGCTCGTAGTTTTTTTTCCATTTGAAAATTTTTCATATTAAGTTATTGTATTTTTCTATTTTATTTCTCAAGTATTTTTTGTTCATGTCATGATCTAAAATGGTAAAGATATTTGTTAAATTGTTAAGGGATACATTTTTTCCCCAACAGGAAAACTATTGATCATTCCGTGATCGTTGGTGTTTGTTGTTGCTTCCATGTGTTTCTTCTGTCTAGTTATTGGAGTATTCAAGGTAATTAGATAATGATAAACCCAACAATACTGTTCAACTAGTAATATTTTTACCAGTTACATATGCTTTGCAGTTTTTAAAATTTCAGTATTTTCGGAATTTCAATAGGACATACCTTACATAAAAGGAGACAGAATTTGGAATTCAGACATTAAGTGTCACTCTTGGGCCAAAGAGCGTAAGAACCGAGTAATTGTAGTTCGTTGAATAATTGCTTTTCAAAAGTCATAACATGCAGTTGTTAAAAAAGAAAAAGGTCAAGAGTGACATGCTATTGTTTTTTATCACTTTCTTGTTGACAGGTCTTTTGGGCCTGCGTTAATTTGATGTTATTGGTGTATGGTGCTGCGGTTGCCGTTGGAGTTGCTTCTTCTTCCACATTAAACAAATTTATTACTGTATGTATCTGTGATACTAGAATAAATCAGAAATAATATTCGTAGCAGTAGCAGCACACTATACGAAGTGGACTATAAATTAATAAAAAATTAAAATTTTTAATTTATATTGCTCTCACTTAAGGGATAAAATAATTTTTTTTATCATTCGCGATTCATGATCCATTATATATATCATTACTCTAAATTAATTGAGTGAAATGATTAATTCTACATGAAATTTAAGCTATTGTCACATTTATATTTAAATATATCTACATTAAAAGTGCGGTAAATTAGTCCTTCACATATAAAAATGTTGGTAAATGTATGCTTAAATACTATATGTGGGCATGAATTTAACCGCACTTTAATAAAATGATGGGCAACTGTTTTGTAATTTTTACTTTTTCACATTTTTATTATTTAATAATTACATACCACTATTTAAATAGTGGTTGAATAATAAATTAATTTACCCACACTTTTTTTTAAATGTGGTTAATGTTTACTTTATTTAAAACTTTAATCATACTTAAATAAAAAATGATGTAATAAATATGGCAATAGTTTTTTTTTTTTAGTAAATAGATCTAATTATAAATTTAATTTCAACTACCAAGATCGTAACAATTTGCCTCTTTAATTTATAAGTCATCAATTTTTTTTTTCTAATTTTTTTTTAAAATTTAAAAATAAATTTGGTACTTATTAAAATCTTTTCCAAAAAATAAAATTTTAAAAATGCACTTAAATATTAATTTTACCACTTTTGAAACAAGTTTATTATATATTAAATTTCTAAATTTTTTTACATTCAAAATTGCACTTGTCTCCATTCAATTTCCAAGTTTTGTACATTAATCTAATTTTCATGGTTACAGCCCGATATTTAATATAAACAATACAAATAATCATAGTTTACAACCATGCATTCCAAATGAATGGGGAAAAGGATTAAGGATTACAATGCTTTCTTCAAAGAAACATAAAATATACAGAAAATAAACCAAAAGTTAACAACTATTAAACTGTGCATAAATATAAACAAAAGGGCAAGAGAGTTAGGGGCCAGATTGGATGATCAAGATCATTCTGATTCTCTGTAATACACAAAATATTAACTTTTAAAAACATGTAAAATCCTACAAAAGGAACTATCAAGTCAATTCATAAATTTTGATTAATACTAATAGAGATGGCAAGTACTTAAATACTTACCAAATAAAGTAATAAACATGATCATGCAAAGAGAACTAAAATAGAAAAGCATGGAAATGCGAATCATACATAGACTGCAATGAACATCAAGGCAAAGTTGCACAAGACTCTGTCATAATAGCAATTGCCTCATTACAGAGGAGGCATCGCCTGATCAAAGGGTGTAGAGACTCTCAAAAGAGCCAAAAAACTTCAATTTTAAGTAAACAATATCTCATGCAAATAACCAAAGCTTACAACTATATTTAACACCTTAATAGATCATGTTGAGAACATGGCATTAGGTAAAAAATGGAAACAAGAAGTAAGTGACCAAAAAAGTAAACAAAGGATTATGCAAATCAATGAATCTAATATTAAAAAGAAGTGAAGATCATAATTGATATATGAGCTATTAATCCAAAATAGTTAGCCCTCAGAGATTGTTTAGTCTTGTTCTCCACTCATAATGCAAAAGTTCACATTCTTCTTCTTTGAGAAATGGACCTTCAAGCAACATTTTTTCCTCTATCCTTCTCAAAGATGTTTTCCCCTCTTTTTCTAGAGTCACCCTCTCTTTAAAACTCTCTCTCTCTCTCTTTTCTAAGTTGATAATGGCTCCTTTCTACTTTTTTTGATTTCCTCTATCCCCTTTTAAACTAGACATCCCTACTCCCCCAAGAAACCCCTCTTTCTTTCTTCATGATGTGCACACATTTCAAGCCCTCTTTTTGCCTTAAAAATTAACCATTTATCCTCAAGGTTCAGAGGGATAAGGGTTGGGCCCACCCACTTGCTTGTCACTATTATTTCTTAATTTCAATTATATGCAAGTGGAGTAATAAAGAGGCGTCACCTAATTGAAGAGGCAATTGCCTTATTAAAAAGGTGATCACCTTATCAGCCCTGACAACTATTTTTAAATTTGGGCCAAAATGGGCTTTGGGCTTGGATTTATAGGTTTAGGCTTTGTGTTTGCATGGGTTTGAGCTTAAAATGGGTTTGGATTCTTAGGTCCATTCTCAAGAAGACTTCAAGCCTCTCTTACATTCAAGATTTATATTTTTTTGTCATCGAGCTTCATTGTGGACCGATCAAACTAAGCATCCACAATTCGCCCTTACCACTGATTGATTAAACCGAGTGTTTATAGTTTGCCCCTTAATTTTTCAAAAAACCAAATGCATGCAAGGATAGTTTTTTGAAAAATCACATGCATAACAAAATAATAAATAATAAACAACATACTTGACATCCGAGATTTACTCACATTGTCGGCCTCTGGAATTCAAACGTGAGAGGTCGAAGCTTTAATCATGAAATGTGACCGTGTTCCTCAGGTTTTCCTAGCTTGATCAACCACTCATTAATAGTTGATAAATCATCTAGAAATATGATCGTGATCTTAGAGTTTTTCTAGCCTGATTAGCCACTCATCTGAGATGTGATTTTCAAATTTTCCTAGCCCGATACACCACTAATCTAAAATGTGATTCATGGCCCTGGCCCAATACACCACTCATTTAAAATATGATTCTCAGGTTTTTCTAGCTCGATACACCACTCATCTAAAATGTGATTCTCGTGTTTTTCTTGCCCGATACACCACTCATCTTAAATGGGAAACTCACACCATCATCTGTGGGTTTTCCTGGCTCCGGAGGCAGTCCCTTATCTAAAATGGGAAATTCATGTTGTTATCCTCAAGTTTTCTTGGCTTAAGAGGTAGTACCTTATCACAAGTGGGAAAATCACATTGTCATCCTTGGGTTTTCTTAGCTCAGGAGGCAGTCCCTTATATAAAGTGGGAAACTCACACCCTTATCCTTAGGTTTTCTTGGCTCAAGAGGTAGTACCTTATCACAAGTGGGAAACTCCCACCATCATCCTTGGGTTTTCCTGGCCCAAGAGGCAGTCCCTTATCTAAAATGGGAAACTCACGCCATCATCCTCGGGTTTTCCTAGCCCAAGAGGCAGTCCCTTATCTGAAACATGAACTTTGAGGATACAACTTGACTTATAACTTTTAAAATTGTGAACTTTGAGGATTCAAACTCGACTTGTCACTTAGAAGAACGTGCACTTCGAGGATTCAAACCCACACCTAACTAGATACTATTCAAAATATGAACTTCAGCGATACAACCCGACTAAACACTATTCAAAATGTGAACTTCGAGGATTCAAACTTGACCAGTCACTTTTTAATACTTTGATAAGCAAACATGGAATAAGAGAAGAGAACAATAAGGGAAGCCATATAGCTACGTGGGCGTTAGGTGGAAAACACAAGAAAAAGCCATATAGGCATTAAGTGGGAACCACAAAGAAAAGCTGTATAGCCATACAAGCATTAGGCGAAGAAACATAAGAGAAGCTGTATAGCCATGCAAGCATGAGGTGAGAAAACACAAGAAAAAGCCATATAGCCATGTAGGTGTCAAGTAGGAAAACATAAGAAAAAAACCATGTAGCCACTCAGGCATAAGGTAGGAACCACAAAGAAAAGTTGAATAGTCATGTAGGCGTTAGGCAACAATAACAACAATAAATACCATATGGCCTCAGGAGCATTAGGTAAGACCAACAAATAAACAAAATAAATGCATCAAATAAGATCAAATAGAATGCACCATATAACCTCTAAGGTGTCAGGCAGATGAAATCACAATAAGCCATATAGCTGCACGGGCGTCAGGCGAAACAGATAATAAAAAAATAAGCATCAAACAATGATAAACAAAAGGTGTCATATAGCCTTTAAGGCATCAGGCAGAGACAATTAAATAATATCAATTCAAAATAAGTCATGTAGCCTTATAAACGTCAAGCTAAACAAACAATAAATAAAAAGGTGTCATATAGCCTTTAGGGCGTTAGGTGGAGACAATTAAATAAACAAGTTAGAATAAGATTAATTCAACATAAGCCATATAGCCTTATAGGTGTTAGGTGAAGACAATAAAACAAGTCATGTAGCCTTATAGGCGTTTAAGCAAAATCAACCAACAATCAATATTACACCTTATATATAAAAGCTAGCCCACTTTAAAAACATATAAGAAAGATTCAATGTTAATGTATGCATGATTGTGGTCTCTGAAAATTTGCAAAAATAATTTGACAACATAAGCTCGTATGGTGTGTGCAACATTTGTAAAAAAATATGCATTATTCTAATGTACCTAAGCATGAAGTTCAAAGATGTCTTTTGCAAAAATAATATTATGTATGCATGAAATAATCGAGAAAACAATCAATAGCCAAATGCTTTTTCTATTTAGAGTTAACCTTTGGGAATTGGCCCTTGTCATATCAAATAAAAAGAATTCAAAAGTTGAGTCTACCCAAACGGAACAACAATTAGGACCCTCTCATGATCAAATTGGGATTGTAATAATAACACATGCCCCAAGCCTAATTGCTTCCTTAGAATGCTTTATTATTGTATGACGATTGTGCTTTACCTTTAGTATAGAAGAGACTTTTTTTGCCCCCTAATGGAAGGAACTTATTGAAAAATTATATTACTTATAAGGCTCAACTCATCTAAAAAATTGCTCCTTAATTAAGGACTTGATAAACTCTCTCGCTTTCGCACCACTAAGTAGAATCTTATGATCTCTTGAACTGCTCTTATTAGAATGAAAATGCAACCAATTTTATTTTATATTCCCTCTTTTGCCTAGGTCACTCCCTTTTTGGGAGTTTTTTTAACCTAGCTGGGTTTTAAATTTTTTTCTTTTTATTTTCCCTCTTTTACCTAGTTCGCTCCCTTTCTAGGAGTTTTTAATGTAGCTAGGTGGTTGCAAATTCATGATGATGGTCGACCACTTTTGTTATACTTGATGTTCATGTTGTCACTTTAGTTGCTAACTACTCTTGCTACTGATCATCGGACATTGATTTCACTCAGGCTATTGATTATTGTGAAACTAATGAATCCATGTCTGATACTTTATGTGCCAACAATATGTTAATTATGACTATCTTCACATGATTACTCTTTTGTTATAATTAGGCATGCCATGTTATGCTTGTTATTGATCAGCCCTTTATGATTTTTTTACCAACTATTTTTTCAACTCATAATTGGTAGGAATTTTATTTGAGAATATAGACTTTCCAAGGATTGCTCAAAATTAACTTTTCAAATGTTGGTGGCACTAACAAAGATTTCCCTTTTTCTTTCCCCACACTTTCCTTCCTTTTCTTTTTCTTTTTCTTTTTTTCTTTTTTCTTTTTTTTTTTTTTTCTTTTCTTTTTATTTTTTTCTCTTTCTTTTATTTTCTTGATGAATATGAGGAATTCATTTTAAGGAAAAATGAGGTTAAATGTGCCCAAAGAAAAAGTTTAAAAGTCAATTTTGACATTTTCATCCTCTCATTTTATGGTTTTTTTTCTCTCTCATTCAAGTATAAGATTGCATGCACAATTATAACAAATTAATACTTATGTAAATTAGATAATCAAACATTCATTAGCATTAAAAACAAATTGGTGCAACAAAATATGGTCTTGACTTATATAGTCTTAACCGACAAACAACTACTCATGAATGCCTAAATTCAAGTTAGCTTCAACTTGTACTCCTAAATGGTATAACTCTTTGAAGTCCCTTATGCCCATGTCCTTTAATTTGTTAGTCATAGGTGGAATGCAAGCTTTTATGGCTATAATCAATTGGTCTGATTCTACAGGCCTATGCTTCATCTGAGCCAACTTCCCTCTCCACCTAATTAAGAAGCTCATAAAGGACTTATTAGTTATTTACATTGTATTCTACAATTCATGAAGAGAAACTTCAAACTGAGAGTTTAGCCCATATTGTTTGATAAAGACTAAACACAGCTCCTTTCAGTTTTGTTGGACCTGTGCATCCAAAGTGTAGTACTAATTGATAGAAGCTCCTTCCAAGGACATTAGAAATAGTTTGATAATCTAAGCTTTTAACAACCTAGTGGCCTTTATGTAAATGACATACTGCTTTAGGTGTAAATGAGGATCATCAATGCCAGAGTATTTTTTTTATATTCAGAAATTTGTACTTCAGGGGTAATAGTTATTCCTCCTCCAAATCGAGATACAAGGTTAGGATTAAGTCCATGCTTCTTCAATACAGATTGCAGTTGACCCACTTGCTTTTATATGTCTTTCATCCATTTTGACTCTGTTTGATCTATTGTGCTTTTAATTTTTCTTTGAATGACTTGCCAATAATAGTTCTATTTTTAGAGTCTTCTCTATCCATGATCATCTTTCCTATCATCTCAACAAAGATGTCTTTAATCATTTGTCACATGTCATCTCTGATCTTTTTCAATAGTTCACTCTTGAAATCTTCAATATCAAAATTAAAGGGTCCTGTTATTATGCTCCTTTATTAAGTGGTCTCAACTGTTTGATTAGATCCTTGATATTAATGGGCCAAATTCCTTTGATTTGCTTCCAAACAAGAAGAGATTTATGGCTAGGAAAAATGCATTTTTGAAAGTTGCAATGAATGTCATGTATGCATGAAATGCAAGATTTTTTTTTTGACATGAATAGAACTAGACAAACAAATAAGTAATGAATTTAGGCATGATCACCTCCACCCTTATTCCTCTCACACACATATTTGATAGTGAGTTTCTTATCCTAGGATTTTTGGTTTGGGTTTAAATTATCAACGGAGGATAATAACATCGACATATGCAAGATGACTCTCAAAGTGAATAAACAAGTAGCAAGCCTTTGCATAAAAAAAGGTCCATTATAACAGGTTATAGAGGCATGAAAGGCTTGCTTTGACATAGTCCATTTACAATGGGCCAAGATTTTATGCCTATAATAACCCGAGATTTTAAATATTTTTAAACTATATCGGGATATGCAGTATTAATAATTTTAATATATATATTTGACTGTTTAATTATTTTGTTAATAATTAATGTTATTTTAAATTATTTAAAGTTTCCTATGTAAAATTTTTTCGAAACCTATACTTTTGGGAAAATAATATCTAAATAATAATTTATTGATTAAAGTTATTTTATTTTATTAAATTGCATGGTTTCATGCATAATTAATATGTAGTATATTAATATGTACATATACATGCATAAGTATATATTATTATAATTATTTAGGGTTTAATATTTAAATTATGTATATATATATATATGTGTGTGTGTGTGTGTGGTGTCTGTTTAATGTGTATATATTAGTATTAGTTTATATTATAATAATATAAAGTTATATTATATATATATATATACACACACACACATATACATACATACATACAAAAATTACAATTCCTACCCTCCCCCTTTTCTTTAACCTCCCGACACCCTCCCCCTCACTCTCCTCCCTCTGCAACGCCGGCCACCTACCGTCAGTGTGCCTCTCAGTGTGCCAACACCATTTCTAGCCTATCCTGCCGCCAGCAGCACCCATTTTCAACGCCGTTCGATTATTTTTTTTTTTTTGCTAGAAAATCGAAAACCATCATCACCGTCGTTCACCTTGATTCCGGCCGCCAGATTGGACACCGCTGGTCTCATTCTCTTCCTTGAGCTCTGGTGAGTGCATTTCTAAGCTTGGTTTCAGTTGATTTGGTTTAGATTTTGGTGGTGAGCAATTTGTTCAATTATGCCATTTTAGTTTCTTGATTTTTTTTAACTTCGATCTTGGTGATTCAAGCTAAATTCCTTCAAAAAAGTTGCTTCTCTTAGCTTAATCTACATCCTAAATTTTTTGTGCAATTTTTGGAATTTATTTTGATTTTTGTGAATTTTTTATTATTTTATTAATATTTTTAATTTTGGTAAATTAATTAAATAAATTATGAAATTGTGATTTTAGTGTTTATAGAGGTTGAAATTAATTTTAGAATTGAATTTATAATTTTCGTGATTTTTTTGTAATTAATATAATTTTATTTAGTTTATGTGAATTTTGGAAATTTAGGTTAAATGTGTATTTTGTTAAAATTAATTGGTTAATTGAGTATAATTATTTATTTTATTAAATTATATGTTGATAAAATAAAATTTTAGTAATTATATAATTTTTAGTGAATTTTTGAATAATTATAGTATATTATGTGAATTTTTATATACTAGGGGTATTTTGGTAATTTGGTAGTAATTTTAATTTAATATTAAGTTAAATTGGTTTTAATAATTATTTGAGGTATAAAAATGATTTTTACAAATTATTTACTATTTTTAACTATTTAAAACTATTTTTCAAAAATTATTTTCAAATTATATATAATATACAACAAAATGAGTTTTTAGTCATTTTTAATATGTTTTTGGACTAATTAAGTAATTTGGATTTATAAAATGAATTTCTATTAATATTTGTGAATTTATCAGGAATTATTGATTTTTAATAATATTATATTAATATTAGGGTATTTTTGAAATTTTAATGTATTTTATGCATATCTTGTGAATTGTGAACCTCGGTCAGTTAAATTGTAGTTTGGAAATCCGACTGAGGGGTTGTGTGGTTATTCAGTATTCGAAGTGTGTTTTCTTGCAGGACTGACTCTACTTTCTAAGTAGAGAGATGTCCATTTTACAGAGGAGGTTTTGCCGAATTTTCGATAGAATTCTCATAAAATGTGACATTCGATCAAATTCCTATTCCTTGTCTATGTCTAGAATTCTAGATCAAGTTTCTAGAAATTAAGTTAGATTTGTGCTGATTATTGTATTGTGATTTGATTGTTTAGTTGTGCCAAGTCTAAGGCCTAACGGATCAAGCCCGTCGGACCCGTCTCGTGGAGCGCACAATTGTGAGTTGTTATTTTATATATACGTGTATTTAGGATGCATGTTTTTAGAAATATATGTTTTAATTGTACGAGTTATGCATAAACGATTTAATAAATGCTTAAGTATATTTTAGGTATATTTTTAGTATATTTTTGGTATATTTTGAATTTAATGCATGTTTTACCTTTGCTTTTTACTTAAATTGTTTTTAAGTATATATATGGTTTATTTCTTGTTTATTTTATAATTGAACTGAATTTATTTGACATATATATACTCGAAATATACTTAGTTTATTTTTGGTATATTTCTAGTATATCTATGATTTATATTGCCATTTAAATTAATATCATGTATGATTTATTTTGCGAATGTATGAGTTTATTTTAAATAAAGGATTCATTAGAACATGCTACCTAGTGGGCAGCACTAGGACCGAGTACGTACCAGTACGACGATAGAATTTAGGTTAAATTACTAACCTCTAGGTGGATTATGACTTGTTGATTGATCTGATTGATGTGAGATGTGATTGGAGAGTGTGATTGTTGGAGCTCGGTTGACCAAGGTCTCAGGGCCAATCACACTGACAGTTAGACTGTTGTAGCTCGATTGACTTAGTGTCTCAGGGCCAGTCTACTGTCTAAATGGAATAAGTGAATTTATTTAGAATAAGTGAATTTATTTGGAATAAGTAAGCCTATGTGGCTAGAGTGTTGTCTAACACTATTTGAGGTTGCAATCATCTAGGGTTCTATTTGATCCTTCATAAGCTAATATTTTTCAGTATTATATAAAGTGATTTCAGCATCTGTGTGTATTTGCCTGTTGAGTGTTTGCATTTGACATTTAGTTATGCATGTATATATATTATAACAATTCACTCAGTAAGGTCTAACTCCCCTCCGTTGATTTCTTTTTCAAGAGAGTCTTCGTCCTCAAACCTCAGTAGCAGGCCTATACGCCGGATTTCTTCTGCCTCGGCCTTATTGTGTAAACTGCTTACCTAAGTTTTATTTTATATTCTAGACACTGCAGTAGTTATTTTAGTGAATTGTATCTATTATATATGTATGAGATTTAAATTTCAAAGGTTTAAACTGGAAGTTTGTACTTAAAGATTCTATTATATATATGAGATGGATTTTATATTATTAAATGAGTTGATGAATTATTATTTCACTTTTGAGATTTAATTCCACTGCATAATATTTAATTTAATTTAATATATATCGCATGCTTTTATTTTTGAGGCTTGTTATGGGTTCTATATTTGAAAGAATTCCCGTTCCCTAGTTCCAGTCATGGCCCTCTGTTTTAGGTCGTGACAATGCCAAGGTCCATTATATAGCATCAAACACACCCATTTTGGAATATCCTAAAGGAAGTTGCTGGGTCACTACATAAGATGAGTCTTGGGTGAAAAAGGCTTTGGTTCCCATAACGATATATCTCCATTACATCTCCCCACTTTAGGTTCTATATGATGTAGATAATTACATGCTATGAGTGATAAAAATCAAATATTCCACTGCCAAGTTTAAGGGAAACACAAGCAGCAAAGTAATGACTATCATTAGGTTATTTAGGGACAGAGTGCTCATTATATGTAGTGAATGCAAAAGAAATAAGATAATAATTAAAAATGAAAAACATAAAACAATAGAATTAGTTTCTCTATTCGTAATGGAGTCACCACTATAGGCAGCAGGGTTTAGCGCTTGCCTAAGTGTTTAGCAAAAATGACACTATGTGGGCTTGAGGCCCACTATGAAATACAAAATAGGCTTGAAGCCTAAATCGAAGATGGAGTCACTACCTGGATGAGACTCGAGACACACTTATATGGCAATTGAATTCCATGAAGGCTTCTAGAAGTCGCCATCAGAAAACGGGTTCAGAAATTGGGTATGGGCTTTTGGAATGCCTACCCAACCTTATGCTTGGCCTCCATTTATGTTTTTTTATTACCTTTAATTATTTAATCATTTCCTTATTTACATTCAAAATTGTACTTACCTCCATTCAATTTCTAAGTTTTAGAGTTAAGTCCAAGTTTGCACATTTATCTAATTTTCATGCTTATAGCCCGACATTCAATATAAATAAAATAAATAATAATAATTTACAATCATACATTCTATAGGGGAAAGGATTAGAGATTACAATTCTTCATTCAAAGAAATGTAAAATAAATAGAAAATTAACCAAAAGTAAACAAGCATTAAACTACGCATGAATATAAATAAAAGGGCAAAAGAGTTAGGGGCTAGATTGGATGATCAAAATCATTTTGATTCCTTGTAATACACAAAATATTAACTTCTAAAAATACATAAAATCCTATAAAAGGAACCATTAAGTTAATTCATAGATTCTAATTAATGCTAATAGAGATGGAAAATACTTAAATACTGACCAAATAAATTAATAAACATAATTATGTAAAGAAAACTAAAAATACAAAAGCATAGAAATATGAATCATACATAGTTTGCAAAGAACATCAAGGCAAAGTTGCATGAGACTCTGTCATAGTGGTGATTACCTCTTCAATAAGGTGATCGGCTCATTACAGAGGGGCAATGCCTCTTTGTAGAGGCGTCACCTGATGAACAGACACAAAGACACTCAAAAAAGCCAAAAAACTTCAATATTAAGTAGACAATATCTCATGCAAATAACCTAAGCTTACAACTATATTTAATACCTTAATAGATCATATTGAGAACATGGTGTGAGGTGATAAATGGAAATAAAAAGTAAGTGAACAAGTAAGTAAACAAAGGATTATGCAAATCTATAACTCTAATATTAAAAAGAAGTGAAGATCATTACTGATATATGAGCTATTAATCCAAAATAGTTAGCCCTTAGAAATTATTTAGTCTTGATCTCCGCTCATAATGCAAGAGTTCACCTTCTTCTTCTTTGAGAAATGGACCTTCAAGTAAGGTTTTTTTTTTATGTATCCTTCTTAAAGATGTTTTTCCCTCTTTTTCTAGAGCCCCCATCACAATATGGAAGCATGATAAATAATCTCCAGTTGGATTTTAAATGATGATGAATTGAATATTTAAGATGATAAATATTGAGTTTAAGTTTGATGGGTTTTGCTAAGAATAGGAAACATTAAAACCTTATGGTTATTAGATGCTAAATTAATAATCTAGTAAATAAGGATTTATGATATACCTACTGAAATTTTATTATAGGTTTTGGATGATCGATGGATGTAAGCATAATTGTGAAAACAAATATAAAATGTGCTATGGTGTATAGGAAATTAATAGAGTATATAATGGCAAGAAGAATAGTGAAAAGAGGCTATTAGTTATGGTTATTAAAAATATGGAGTTTGAGAAGTAGGTTTAATTTATCTTGAAGTACATAAGTAAAATTGTGGTGATTATTATTAATAAATAGTATAAGTTAACTTATGCTTGAGATTATTAGTCAGTTGATAGTGACTGATGATGATGGTATAAGAAAGGAAGAGAAAAAGAATGATATATTTATTGAAAGTGTGAACTTAAGGCTCTAGAATGAAGTTCTATTTATTTTTTGGTATATAGTTAAATTGATAGTGGTTATTATTATTGAAAATATGTTAACTAAGATATATATGAAAAATTATGAAACTGTGCAATGATATAAAAAGTTTTTAGAAAATTTTAGGTTGTGAGAAGATTTGAAGTTATGACAAGGTAATTACAAGATGCAAACTAATGGATGCTATGAATGTGGTGAGATGGTTACTTTTAGAGAGAGTGTTCTTATATAGTTTAATCTTGTGGTGCTCATCAAGGATCTGTTACACCTAAAAGTCAAGGAGGTGATGGGACCTGATTTTTTTATAGGTCTATAATAGGAGATGTTGAGAGTAGTAACCACAAGCTAAAGCTAGGGTGTTTGCTATGACTTAGTAGGAGCAATTAGCATCTCCCGAGGTTGCAACTAGTATGCCACATATCTTGTTAAAGATGTAGATGAATTTATCTCAAGTGCATCCAGTGTTCCATGTCTCGATGCTTAGGAAGTACATTTTAAACCCTTTGCACATGTTGTAGCCTTATAATATGGAAGTGAATTAAGATATGACATATGAGGAAGAACCAATTACGATTGTTGACCATCAAGTTTGCCATTTGTGTTCTAATTAGATCCTGACAGTCAAACTGTTATTGAGGAATAATAACGTGGATGAGCACACGTGAGAGACCAAGGCTGAGATGCGGGTGGCTTACCGTTACCTTTTTTCTTGATGAATTCTTGTATTAAGTTCTTTTTATTTAAAATTCTAGGTGAATTTTTGTAAAGGGGGAAGACTATTATAACCCAAATTTTTATAAATTATAAAATTAAATTTATGAAATTTGCAATGTTAATAATTATTTTATTAAATTATGATATTTGATTATTTGTGAAATTAAATTTGAATTTGGTGTTGAATATTATTTTAATATTATTAATATTATTATTTATGCAAATTATTGATTTAGTGTATTTGGAATACTTTAATATATATTTAATAATTATTATAGTATATTTTAATATACTATATGGATGAAAAATAAGGTGACAAGAAATTTTATGTTTAAAATAGTAAAATTTTGTCCTTTTGTACATTAAAAAAATTTTAGACCCCCACGTGTAGTACCTGATTTGTCCCCCTCCCTTACTTCTTTTTTATCATCACCATCACCATCACTGTCTGTTTCTTTTTCTCTTTCCACTCAATTTCAAATAATTAGCTAGATTTTTTCCTTTTGCCGACGACGTTTTCAGCCACATCAGGTCGAGCTTAATAGTTCATTCTCTTCACCTTAAAGTGGGCTTCATTTCCCGTTAATCAATTTTCGTTTTCAACTCCAGTAAGTCTCTTAATTTTGTGAAATTGTGTTATACTAATTTTAATTAATTTGTGAAATGGAGTTTTAAATTAGGTTGATTTATGTTAAATTAACTTTAGATTAGTGTTGTAGAGGTTATGAGTTTTCTAAATATGTGTTTATATTTAATTTTGGAGATTATTTTTAAAATTGCACTATTCAGGGCTCATATTACTGTTCCGACACTGTTGTGAACTTGGTAAGATTATATTTTTTAATAAATTCTATTGATTGTTTTGAGCAAGTTTTGTAAAGGAAGTTTATTGAAATTATGTGTAGAATTTTTATTATGAATTTTTGAATGTTTATGTGAAAAATGAATTTTTGGAAAAATTAGTAATTTTTATATTTTAGTTGAAATTATTATTAATTATTATGTTATCGACAGTTTTTAAGTAATAAATAGTATTAAAATAATTTTTATAATTTATTTCCTATTTTTAGCTAATTATTAATGATTTTTAAAAAAATATATGAATAATAATTTTATTTATTATTTTTAAATTTAAGTGGGTTTTTGGTTATTTTTATTACATATTTTAGCAATTTAAATAAATAATTGTAATTAATGCTATTTAATTTCAAATTAGAAGAATGGATTTTATTAATTTAATTTAATTACAAATTAGGTTTTTATTATTTATTTTGGAAATAAATATCTTTTATACTTTTATTATGTAAATAAATTGATTTGTGATATTTAAATGAATTTTTATGATTTTTGGTGAATTATTGAGTTTTATATTATTTATTTATTAGAGGATTGTATTGGTTTTCAATTAGGAAATAATTGTAGTTCAGGGACCCAACCCGAGAAGTTGAATTTTATGAAAATTTTGAAGTGTGTTTACGTGCAGGATCGACTCTACTTTTATAGAGGGATATCTATTTTACAAAGAAAACTTTACTGAATTTTTCATAGATTTCTCATAACTAAGTTTTTAGTTTTAGATCAAGTCGTTCTTTAGAAATCTAGAAAGTAGAAATTAGGAAATTATTTCTAATTATTATTATTATTATTATTATTATTATTATTATTATTATTATTATTATTATTATTATTATTATTATTATTTTAGTTCCACCGAGAACTAGACCTACTAGACTGGGCCAGCCGAACCAGAGTAGAGGAGCGTAATAGAATTGTAAGTTATTATTATATTTATGCATGACATATAGAGATTATTGTTAGCATCCATATGTTAATGACTTGAATTTAATATATTAGTTTGCATCAAATTTTATTTATTTATTAATTATTATTATCATTATCATATATGCACACATATGTGATTTCATATATATTTATGTATATATTGTAAGTGCAAACTTTATGTTTGTAATTTGGATGCTTTATTAATATGATTTCATTTATTTAATTATTTTTTATAAAATATTTTGGAGGATAGCTATAAAACGTGATACCTAGTGGACTACACTATGACTATGTGTGCATTGGTACGTTAAAATGCTAGGATTGATATTATGAAATTTATGATTTGAAATATGGAGTATTCAGATTTATGAGGTTTATTGAGATGTATGACTGTTGTAGCTCAGTTGATCAGATAGGGTCTTGGGGACAGTCATACATATGGCGTGATTGTTATAGCTCAACTCACTTAGTATCTCAAGGCCAGTCATGCTGGTAGTGAGACTACAGGAGCTCAATTGACTCAATGTCTCGAGGCTAGTTCACTGTCAAATTTAAGGAAAGAAATATTTTTGGATTTAAGTGAAGTTCAGTGATTGAGGTTGGGGTTTTGCTTTGATCCTCTAATAAAATAAAATATAAATAATGTTTTCAAACATCTATATGAACTGCATGTATGTATTATGTAAACATAAATATACAAATATTATTTTTTATGTGTATGTGTATGTGCATGTGCATTAGGTTACATGCCTATATATAATAATTATTCACTCAATGAGTTATGATCCCCTTTAACTATTTTTTCAGACCTCTCCTAGATTCCCTCTTTGCCAGGTTCTTTCTTTCCTAGCTAATTTACGTAAACTTTGAACTTTTATCTTTCTGTATTATTAGACACTGCAGTAGTAGCATACTTTGGTTGTAGTAAGTCTAAATGTTATGAGTTGTACTATTGATATGGAGTATTGTAAAATACCTTAATTTGATATTATCTATAAAGTTTGATATGATGTTTTTATTTATGAAATATATTGATTATGCATTAAAAAGTTTTATTCCTTTATATTATTTAAAGTTTTAATTTTAAAGCATTTTTATGGTATTTTTAGTATGAGTTTTTATTTTAAGGCTTGATACAGGTTCCGGATTTGTATGAATTCGCGTTTCCTAGCACCGGTTATGACTCTCGGGTTTGGATCATGACAATTAAGGGTATATTTTTATTTGTAAATGTAATTTCATATACTTATGATAATATATATATAAAGTATTATTGTTTAAATTTTTTTTTAAAAATTTATTATAGGTACAAATATATAATTATTTAATTATTAGTTCTAATTTAAAATAATATTTATTTAATTATGAAATATAAAAAGTTAATTACATGTATTTAATTTAAATTTAAATGAAAATATTCGTTATTTGTTACTTTTTAATAAGGGTAAAAAACAAATCATCTATCTACTAATGAGAAAAAGCTCCAAAATAGACCTTATCAAATTACCAGTTGTTTTGAATAAAATAAGCTATCAGCTGCTAATTTTTGAGTTTTACTAAATATCTAAATTGTAGTTGATTGAGGTTAAACCAAATGCCCCCTTAGTTCTTTTTGAAATACATCAATTCAAAATTAGAAATTCAAACATTTTTGTTATACACAAATTTATATTATTAATTAAATTTAAGTTTAACTTATTAATTTTAAATAATATAAGTTTGATTAGATTACTTAATATAACAATAATAATTAATAAGTTATTATATATAATAATAACAATATATTTTTTAAAAGAAAAGATAAATTGGCTCATTAATTTTAAATAATATCAATAAGACTGAATTATATACTAAAAATAATAATTAATAAGTTATCAAATGTAATAATAACAATATATTTAAATTAATAAATTATAAAATTTAAAAACATACAATGTTAATTATTTATTTTCATATTTTTAGTTTAAATTGAAATATAATGTGTATTCCATATTTTTACTTGTGTTGTTAATAATAATAATTTTCTTATTTCTCATGTTTTAAGTTTAAATTGTGTTGTAATTGATATTTCAAATTCTTAATTGTTACTGAATTATTATAATATAATGATAATCATATTTTTACTTGTCAATTGATTAATAATTACAGTCATAGCGGGCTATTTATCAATTTATGGTAAAAAATCTAATAAATTCCCAATTTGTGGTAATTTTCAAAGTTTATCCCTTTTATGGTACTTTTTTTTCTTGTAAAATTTTTTTCATTTCGCCTATATGGACGGCAAAATTAGTTGTGGACAAAAATTCAAACTAGCATTTTGCCAATCTTACTGGTGAAATGCATTAAAATAAAAAAAGTAATAATAATAATAATAATAATAATAATAATAATAATAATAATAATAATAATAATAATAAATGGCTTTGGGTTGCGTTTTAAATCTACAAGCAAATGATTGAGGTTGTAGTAGATAAATATCGTTCCCTCAAGGATTGTATATTGACTACTAACAATTTTTACCTATGATTTCGACTAGTAAATTGAGTAATTTATCAAGGTCTAAATTTTAAATAACAGAAACCTAATTGGAAGTAAAATCAAATATTTGTAATCACATATGTTAGGTTTAGTTTCACTATTCTAATTCAATCATGAACACATCATTAAGTAGAAATCTTGAATTTATTTAAGGGTGATTGCCCTAAAATACTTAAAAACTCTCTCAATTTCAATTAAGCATGTAAGGATTAAAATCTAACATACTCTCATAATTAATAATTTAATCCAAACTCATTAAGATTTTTAGCAATTAATTTGTCATCATAGTCTACTATCATGACTCCCTAAAGAGCTCTCCTACTCTTGTGGTTAAGTGATTTAAGTTCTAAATGTCTTAACCTAATAAATTCCCCTAACTCTCGTTGGTGATGTCATGACCCAAATCGAAAGGTATGTGACCGACACTATGAAATGAGAATACATAAAGTACCCGAAAACCATAGTAAGCATTAAAATTTTTTTCGTGAAATAGCACATTACACTTAACAAAAAACCAAAAATAAAACCAATGATAAACCAGTAATAAATGCACAATATCAAATACATATAATAATATTCTTCAAATACAACAACATTTCAATACAAGATACAAATAACACAAGTTAATAGATAACTATTGCGATGTCTAGAATTTAATTATACAATACATATATCAGTCTAACATATATAATGCAAGTGATGAAGACTGAAACCTGGCGCAGACAGGGAATACTAAGGAGTTGACTATGAGGTCATGAAAAAAAAGGTTGAGGGGAATCAGACCTCACTGAGTGAATTAATTTTATAAAATGCATGCTGGTTTATAAAAAGATTTGTCAAAACCTCTTTTTTTAAAAAAAATATATAAATAAAGTAATTATAATCCTTAAAATAATTATTTTTCACAATAATATTTAAATAAAATCTATTTATAATTCTTAAATAAATTTAATATAAAATCCCTGTAAGCAAATATATGGAATAATTATTTTTGTGGAAAATCCGGTAGAACATCTAAACCTTAAATCTAATAGCCTTTTAGCTCTATTTAATCCAAGTGACTGTCGTCCCGAGAGCAAGTTTAACCGAGTTACAGCCATAGTCATTTCACTTATTCCATATTGATGTCCCGAGAGTAAGCGCAATCAAGTTATATACCTTTTTCTAGCCCGAAAGCACTAGCTCCACTGAGCTCTAACCATTTACAATTGCCTGAGAGCACACGCTCCACTGAACCTATTCCACAATTTAAACATATATCGAAATCTCACCCATACGCATATAGTCCTAGTGACACCCACTAGGGAGCAAGTTCTACCATTATCTCTAAATCAATTTAAATTATAAATAATTAAATAAATAAACTAAGATAAATAAGTAAATCATTAAATAATGAATAATTAAATGATTAAATAATAATCAAATAAAACATCACAAAATAAATTTCTACTCACAAATATAGAAAAAATGATAATGTATATGATAATAATAATATATATTCATAAATTAATCATGTAATCATTTCTTTATTATATTTAATTATTTGAAAATATAATAAAAACATGCACAACACATTTCATAAAATTAACTCACAGGTTGAGCATGTTAGGTGATGTGTTCTTTATTGCCCTGGTGCTACAGCTCATATCCCAGAGTTTTCTAAAATAAGTAATATTTATTTAAAATATGCTCGTAAAATAAAATAAAATAAATTCATGAAAATTCTCGGAAATATGAAAACTATGGAATTGACAAAACTAACTTGACCAAAGATAAAAAGTCAACTAAAAACTAAAAATTCAACACAGGTTGATGTCACGTTTTACGAGAAATCTACTGAAAATTCAGCAGAGTCTCATCTGTAAAATGAACATCTCTCCACTAAAAGTAGTGTTGTTCCTACATGAAAACACATTTCGAATATTTACACAATCACCAGTCTCAAGTTGGGCCCCCGAACTGCATTAAATGCCCAACTAACAACCACAATTCGCAAAAGTAATAAAATAATATAATTTTTTTTAAAATCGCCAAAAATCATAAAATCTCATTTAAATACCACAAATTCATTTATTTTCGTAACAAACATAAAACATATATATTTTCCAATAAATAGTAAAATTCTAGCTTATATTTAATTTTTTGTCAATAAACATATTTAATTCAAATTTTACAATTAAATTAACATTAATTGCAAATAATTATTTAAATTACTTAAATATATCACAAAACCAAAAAATAACTTATTTAATCTTAAAAACCATAAACAAGTTCATTATTCTTTTATTTTCTGAAAATTAATATTAATTAGCTAAAAATAGAAAATAAATTATAAAAATTATTTTAATACTATTATTACTCAAAATCTGCCTAAAACATCATAATTATCAATAATTTACTTAAAATAATAAAAATCACTAATTTATAATTATTTTCCCAAATTAAATTTTGGTATAAACATTCAAAAATTTATAATAAAAATTCAATATATAATTTCAATAAACTTCCTTCACGAAACTTGCTAGAAATAATTAGTAGAATTTATTAAAAATATAAAAATTTTTCGAACCTGGGACTGCATGAACGGTAATCGAGACTCAAAAAATTGAATTTTTTCAAAATTTCCAAAAAATAAATAAAAATCATAAATGGGTAGCTTACAACCTCAATTTAACTAATTTAAACTTAATTGAACATGAAGCAACCATAAACAAGCTCAATTTCACAAATTAAAATAAAATATAGAATAGAATTTCTCAAAATTGAAGTTGAATTCAATACTAATTAGATGAATTACCTTAGGGGAATCGAAGCCCAAGAGAAGAGGAAGGGATTGAGCTATCAAGATCGGCCTAAGATGACCGAAATTCTCGTCGACATCCTCCCAAGCAAATTGGTCACTAGAAGAAAACGGGAAAGGAAGAGAGAGATGGCAGGAAGAGGAGGGGATGATGGTTGCTGGTGGTGGCGCGGCAACATGGGTGGTGGTTGTCGGTGGTTAGGTGGTGATAGAGGTGGCTATAGTGAAAAAAGGAAGAGAAAAGAAACAAAAAAGAAATGGTGAGGAAGAAGAAAAGAAATGGTCCGAAAATTTCTTGCTGTCCATTTTTTTTAAGAAAAAGACAAAAGTATAATAATTAAAAAAATAAAAAAAATACTTCCAATAACTATATAACTATATCTATATATATATATACAATATTAAACCTTTATCAATAAAAACACCATTAACACTAATTAATCCTGAAATAATAATAAATTTAAAATAATATTTGACGTTAAAAATTTCAAATTAAATTTCATGAATAATCAAACTTAATGATCCACTTTTAATATAAATATATATTAAAAGTGGATATATATATATATATATATATATATATATATATATATATATATATATATATAATATTAAACCTTTATCAATAAAAACACCATTAACACTAATTAATCCCGAAATAAAATAAATTTAAAATAATATTCGATGTTAAAAATTTCAAATTAAATATCATGAATAATCAAACTTAATGATCCACTTTTAATATAAATATATATTCGGGTCTTTACAGTCTCTCATTGTTATAAAAATTCATCCTCGAATTTAAATAAATAAAAAGAAGTACAAATGTTTACTATTGAAAAAGATAAGGGTATGTCCCTTGCATCATTGCCTTGACCTCCCACGTGCAATCCTCAACCGTATGGTTGCTCTACAATGCTTTCACCATCGAAATCTCCTTAGTGCGAAGTTGATGAACTTGGCGATCCACAATCGCCACTAGGTACTCTTCATATGCGAAATCCTCGCTGAGCTCCACTATCTGAGGCTGAAGGACATGTGAAGCATCAGAAATATACTTCCTCAACATCGATACATGGAACATTGGGTGAATACGAGACAACTCTGGCGATAACACCAGTCTGTACGCCACTTTGCCAACTCTCGATCAAATCTTGAAGGGTCCAATGTATTTGGGAGCTAGCTTACCCTTCTTACTAAACCTCATCACTCCCTTCAATTAGTCCATGTAGCTCTTTAATTATTAGCCTCCTTCAGTGCTGATGTAAGCAAGACTGCTTGTTGACTTCCTACTCAGAGTGTCAACTACCATATTCGCTTTATCTGGATGGTAAAAAATAGAGCAATTATAATCTTTTAGAAGTTCTATCCATCTTCTCTATCTCAAATTCAAGTCTCTCTGCTGAAATATATACTTTAAGCTCTTGTGGTTGGCATATATCTCACAAGTCACACCATATAAATAATGCCTCTAAATCTTCAAAGGAAAAACCATAGCTGCCATTTCCAAATCATTGGTAGGGTAGTGTTGCTCGTGGTTCTTTAACTGTCGTGAATCATAAGCAACCACTCTCCCATTCTGCATTAATACACAGCTCAATCCTACACGGCATGCATCACAGTACACTGTATACCTTTCATCACTTAAAGGTAAAGTCAATAGTGGAGCTGAAGTCAGCAAGTGCTTAAGCTACTGGAAGTGCTCTTCACATTTGTCAATCTAAATAAACTTGACATTTTTTTGAGTCAGCCTTGTTAAAGGCACTGCAATCTTAGAGAAATCCTTTTCACTAAACCTAGAAAATTCCTAAATTTTATCATTGTTGTCAGATTTGGCCATTCTATAATGGCTTCTATCTTTTTAGGATCCACCTGTATGCCATCTTTAGACACCATGTGGCATAAAAATGCCACTTGATCAAACTAAAATTCACATTTAGAGAATTTGGCATATAGCTTATGCTCTCTCAAAGTCTGAAGCATCATCCTCAAATGCATGACATGCTCGGCTTCACTCCTTGAATATACTAAGATATCATCAATAAAGATGATAATAAATCAATCTAAGAATAGCCTAAACACCTGATTCATTAAGTCCATGAAGGCTACTAAGGCATTAGTCAACCCAAAGGACATCACAAAAAAATCATAGTGGCCATATCTCATTCAAAATGTAGTCTTGGGTACATATCCACCTGTAATCCTCAACTGATAATACCCAGATCTCAAGTCAATCTTAGAAAAGCACTGATCTCCCTAAAGCTGATTAAAAAAGTCATTAATCCTAGGAAGAGGATACTTGTTCTTGATGGTGACTTTATTCAACTATCTGTAATCAATACATAGTTGAAGGCTACCATCTTTCTTCTTTATAAACAACATAGAAGCACCACAAGGAGACGAACTAGGTCTAATAAAAACCTTATCAAATAATTCTTATAACTGCTCCTTAAGCTCCTTCAATTCTATTGGTGCCATTCTTTAAGGTGGCATTGAGATAGGATCTGTACTTGATACAATATCTATATAGAACTCTATCTTTTTGTCTGGTGGCAATCCGAGTAATTCTTTAGGAAACACATCAACAAACTCGCACACCACAGACACCTTCTCAACTGCCCTTACATTTATCTTTATATCTCTGACCATA
This sequence comes from Mallotus nudiflorus, assembly GCA_947683625.1. Taxonomy (NCBI): domain Eukaryota; kingdom Viridiplantae; phylum Streptophyta; class Magnoliopsida; order Malpighiales; family Euphorbiaceae; genus Mallotus; species Mallotus nudiflorus. The sequence goes on from CANTUR010000011.1 coordinate 4,418,119, forward strand.
ACTAAATAGACTACACAACCCCTTCTAAGCATTTTCCTAGTTGTGATAACAAAAATAATATTTTAAGGCATCGAATACTTATCACCTTGAAACCAAAACTCTTCATCATCAGGGATTATGAAAATCATCTCTTTTGCCCGACAATCCAAAGTAGCATAATGTTGGGCTAACAATCCATCCCTAAGATCACATCAAAATAAATCACATCCAATAACACCAAATCTGCAAGCAACTCTTTACCTTCCACCAACACAGGACAAGATGGAAAGATGATGTCTGTCTCTAACCATCACTAAATTAAGTCACTACAGACAAAGGAAATAGAAATTTGGATGGTTGCCACTCCATCCTCAAAGAAAAAAAGGCAAAACAAAAGAATGTGATGCACTAGGATCAAATAAAACTCTATCTTTAAAAGAACACACTGAGAGAATACCTGCTACCACTGCATTGGATGCCTGCGCATTTTGAGGAGTTAGAGTGAACACCCTAGCCTGCACATGGCCAACCTACTAGGAATTGGAAGGCTGAGTGAATCCTCTACCACTTAGTCTACCCCCATGTCTACCTCCTAAACCTTGGCACTATTGGCCCACAAACTGATTCAACCTCTACTGAGGTTACATAGGTGCATGGTAGGGCTAATGCACTTGTTGAAATGCCTGAGCAACTGAACATGAAGATCCTTAGGCATAAGAAGACTGATACCTAGTGTTAGGACAAGCTCTAACAAGATTTCCAACCTGCCCACACCTGAAGCATGCTTTGGTTAGTAAATGACATGGTCCTTAATGTACACAAAAATAATTAGGACATGCACTAGGCCTTGAGCCTGAACTACCATACCTAGAGTTTTGACTGTTACTACCACTACTAGCTCCAAGTCCAAACCTCAAAGTTCTACTACTCCGCCTATTACATCTACTATACCTATGCATGCGGCTACCTCGATTGCCCTACTGTGAAGTACCTGCAATCTGCATGCAGATACTACCCATCTGAAACACAGGCTACTGAATCCCCTGTTTCCTCACTACTCCACTATTGCTACCTGCATACGGGTCAGAGATAGTACTATGCATAATGTAGTGTCTCTCAAGCTATTGAGCCTTCTCAGTAACATTGTTCAATCTCCAATCCTCAGTCTGGATGCTATTGTAGGCTACACCCAAACCAGTCATAAACAACTTTACCGCTCTCTTATCATCCTGCATCACATCCATAGCATGACGACCTAACCTAAGGAACTCATGAGTATACTTTATAACTGACCGATCACCCTTACTAATATGCAGTAGTTGCCATCTATAATGATCCCTTATCGATGCTGGATAAAAGTACCTCAGAAACTGCTCTTTAAACTCCAACTAAGACATTAATGTTATACGTGGCTGGATGAACCAGTCTTAAGCTATGGCCTAAACAAATAGCTCTACCACCATAATCCTTTAATAGTCCGTGTAGCCTATCTGAGTCCTGGCCTCAATAGTATTAAGGAAGTCCAATGCATCTTTTGTGCCATCAAAGGAAACTCTCCCCACTCTAGAGTACAATAATGCTACATCTACATCAGACATCCTTTGATTCCTCTTCTGTAACATATGCTGAACTAAAGGCATGGCTTGATTTAGAGCTACCAAGCCTTAGTTGATGCCTGCCATACTAGCTTTAAAAGTTATAGGATCAACCTCAAGAAGTCCTTGTCTTACATGTTGCTCTTATTCTTGCGTATGAGCTGCTTTTGCTCTAGGTCTACCCTACCCCTTTCTTTGCACCAAGGAGCAAGAGGAGGAACCTCATCCTGAATGGACTTCTCATCCTCATTAAATGATGTACTTACAGTAAAAGCATCTTATACTCTCCTTCGCATTCTGAAGAACAAAAACAAATGAGAATTCAAAACACAACACGAAATTCTAGGAACAAGAACAACAATCAACATTATTAACCTAATTACCGTAGTAGTTTAAGAAAAACATAACTTAAAAACCATTAGAGCTAAAATAAAACATGGGCTCTGATACCAACTTTGTCATAATCTAAACCGAAAGGTACATGACCGATACTAGAAATAAGAATACATAAAGTACCCGAAACCCATAGTAAGCCTTAAAATTTTCTTTTATGAATTAGACACAATACACTTAACAACAAACCAATGACAAACCAATAATAAATGCACAATATCAAATACATATAATAATATTCTTCAAATACAACATCATTTTAATACATGGTACAAATAACATAAGTTCATAGATAACTACTGCAATGTTTAGAATTTAATTATACAATACATATATCAGTCTAACATACATAATGCAGTCGATGAAGAACGAACCCGACGCAGATAGGGAATACTAAGGAGTTGACTATGAGGTCCTGAAAAAATAGGTTGAGGGGAATCAGACCTCATTGAGTGAATTAATTCTATAAAATGCATATTGGTTTATAAAAACATTTCTTAAAAGCTCTTTTCAAAATAAATGTAAATAACGTGATCATAATCCTTAAAATCATCTATTTTTCACAATAATATTTAAATAAAATCTATTTATAATTTTTAAATCAATTTAATCTAAAATCCCTATCAGAAAATATATGGAATAATTAGTTTTGTGGAAAATCTAGTAGAACACCTAAACCTTAAATCTAATAGCCTTTTCACTTTCTTTAATCCAAGTGACTATTGTCCCGAGAGCAAGCTCAATCGAGTCACTGCCACAATCATTTCACTTATTCCATATTGATGCCCCAAGAGCAAAATCAAATGAGTTACATCCCTTTTTCTGGCCTGAGAGCACTAGCTCCACTGAGCCTATTCCACAATTTAAACATATACTGAGATCTCACCCGTGCACATGTGGTCCTAGTGACACCCACTAGGTAGCAAGTTCTACCATTATCTCTAAATCAATTTAAATTATAAATAATGAAATAAATAAAATAAGATAAATAAATAAATCATTAAATAATGAATGATTAAATGATTAAATGATAATCAAATAAAACATCACCAAATAAATTTCCTTTAAACATACTTTCAATTTCTACTCGCAAATATTGAAGAAATGATCATGCATATGGCAGTAATAATATATATTCATAAATTAATAATGTAATCATTTCTTTATTATATTTAATTATTTGAAAATATAATTAAAACATGCACAATAAACATTTCATAAAATTAACTCACAGGTTGAATGTGTCGAGCGATGCGTTCTCTATTGCCATATTGCTACAGCCTATATCGCCAAGTTCTCTAAAATAAGTAATAATTATTTAAAATATGCTCATAAAATAAAATAAAATAAAATAAATTCATGAAAATTCTTGAAAATTATGAAAACTATGGAATTGAGGAAATTGACTCAACCAAAGACAAAAAATCAACTAAAAAGCTAGAAATTCGACACAGGTCGATGTCATGTTTTACGATAATTCTACTGAAAATTCAGTAGAGTCTTCTCTGTAAAACGAACATCTCTCTACTAAAAGTAGAGTCGTTCTTGCATGAAAACACACTTCGAATATTCACACAATCACTAGTCATAGATTGGGCCTTGAATTGCATTAAATGTCCAATTGAGAACCATAATTCACAAACATAATAAAATAATATAATTTTCTTTAAAATTGCCAAAACTCAAAAAATCTCATTTAAATACCACAAATTCATTTATTTTCATAACAAACATAAAACATATATATTTTCCAATAAATAGTAAAATTCTAGCTTATATTTAAATTTTTTGTCAATAAACATACTTAATTCAAATTTTACAATTAAATTAATATTAATTGCAAATAACTATTTAAATTACTTAAATATATCAAAAAATCAACAAATAACTTATTTAAGCTTAAAAACCATAAATAAGTTTATTATTCTTTTATTTTCCAAAAATTAATATTAATTAGCTAAAAATAGGAAATAAATTATAAAAATTATTTTAATACTATTATTACTCAAAATCTGCCTAAAACATCGTAATTATCAATAATTTACTTACAATAATAAAAATCACTAATTTATAATTATTTTCCCAAAAATTAAACTTTGGCATAAACATTCAAAAATTTATAATAAAAATTTGGTGCATAATTTCAATAAACTTCCTTCACAAAAGTGGCTCCAAATAATTAGTAGAATTTATTTCAAATATAAAAAAATTTTGAACCCAGGACTGCGTGAATAGTAACCAGGACTCGAAAAATTTGAATTTTTTCAAAATTTCTAGAAAAATAAATAAAAATGGGTAGCTCACAACCTCAATTTAACTAATATAAACTCAGTTTAACATGAATCAACCGTAAACAAGCTCAATTTCACAAATTAAAATAAAAACCTAGAATATAATTTCTCAAATTGAAGTTGAATTAAGTGATAATTGGATGAATTACCTTAGGGAAATTGAAGCCCAAGAGGACAGGAAGAGATTGAGTTATCAAGCTCAGCTTGAGACAACCAAAATCCTCGTCGGCATCCTCCCAAGCAAATTAGTCACAGGAAGAAACATGGAAAGGAAGAGAGAGATGGCAGGAAGAGGAAGGGCTGATGGTTATTGGTGGCTGCTAGTGGTTGATGGTGGTGGGATGGCAATATGGGTGGTAGCTGTCGGTGGTTGGGTGGTGATAGGGGTGGCTATGGCGGAAGAAAGGAAGAGAAAAGAAAAGAAAAAGAAATGGCCCGAAAATTTCATGCCTCGAAAATTTCATGTTATATATATATATATATATATATATATATATATATATATATATATATATATATATATATATATATATATATATATATATATATATATACATATATCTATGTATGTATTTATGTGTGTATGTATATAATTAAACCTTTATCAATAAAAACACCATTAGCACTCATTAATCCAGAAATAATGATAATATTCAACGTTAAAAATTTCAAATTAAATTTCATGAATAATCAAACTTAACAATGCACTTTTAATATATATATATATATATATATGTATATTCATGCCTTTACAGGTGAATTCATCCATAAACATGTAATCAAACAGGCCTTGAATGATAACAAGATAAATATTACAACACAAAGAATTAACTGAAATTAAAATCAAATATAAAAACTTGTATTAAAATCATGTAATGGAATAGCTACTCATAACCAATACTTTAAAAGAAAACTTAGCCACACATGGCTATGGCGAAATCCATAAACATAATCAAGAAGACAAAAAGATGAAATAGAAAATAAAATAAACTCTTAATCTTTTGTCTTGGTCTTCTTTAATTTCAGTGTAGCTGCCCTCTTTTGATCTCTATGTCCCTTTGTGCCTTTTTTTTTCAAAAAGGATGTTTTATTCCTTTGAATAATGCTAGGGTACGAAAAAAAATCCTCTTTGATCTCCAATTCCTTATTTTCAAAATAAGAAAATTTTCCCTTCATGACACGCTTTTGAGGCATGGCCGTGCATTAATCCAAAATGATCTACAAATTTACTCAGCATAATACACAGCTTCCAACACGGGCAAGTTTATTAGTCATGCATCATTCTAGGTTAGAAATCTTCACTCACATGGCATGGTGATGTCATGACATTGTTATATTGATATTAAAGTGTAGTTGACTTTATACTTAGCCCAACTCCTTTTTTATTCCTAAGGGCCTACACTAGATATAAAAGACAAAATCAATTAAAACTCAAATAAAACTTCTTAAATATACAATAAAGAATAATAATTCTAATTAAATACTAACTTATAAAAATCTCCTAATTAAACCCAAAACTACTTAAATTAATTTATTCCTTATTTAAAATTTATTAAAATTCAACTCTAAGACACGTAAATAATAAACATATTAAATTCCCCCACACTAAAGCTTTACTTGTCCTTAAGCAAAAAATAAAATTTGAAAACAAGAAACTCAAATCACAACTAGGGATATACAACTTATAAGACATGAAATCTTGATAACACCGAGATCGAAACAAGTTTACTAGAGAAGATAGTTAGACAAAAACACAATATATATGAATAATTTACTAATTATAACCTAAGCACACAACCTTTTGAAATCAAGTGAACATAAATCCATAAAAGAAAATATTAAAGTCCGTAGCTCTTTTTTATATGGTTATGAATGCATTTTATGCCCCATTTCATAATTTTTATTTTTCTCTCCATTCAATTCTTTTTGCTATGAGTAATCCCCCATTGTTCCTATATTATTAAGCATGGATACTGCTGAGTGGGTCATATGGATACTTATACCCCAAATCAGGACATTGGAGTAAATTCAGAGCATATAAGAATTTAACTTTAAATACTACTCCTACTTAAGGAATGAGAGAGTTTTTTTTTAACTGAGATTCAGAATGCAATCCTTCCTAAAATCATGCACAATTTTAATCGCTAGGTTCATGCTTAGGTCATAAGAACTAAAATTTCAATACATAAAGACCATGTATAACTATCTTAATTAATAAACCATATGATAGTTCTATAATTCAATAAAGAGACAAGCTTATACACTAATATATTCCCAAGTATGATAGAGTATTGAAAGAAAATTTAAAAAATTTTAGGACTAACAAATCATTAATATGGGGAAACCAGTTGAAAATTAATAAACCCTAAATAGTCTTTAGAATTTTTTTTAACTGAAATGATAAGATAAAAACTAACCCCCCACACTATCTATGGCATTGTCCTCAATGACAATAAAATTATAAAAGATAAAAGGAACATGAAAAAGAAAAAGTAGGAGAAAGGATACTGCCTTAAAATTATGCATTCATTCGAAAGATAGCAAAAGGTAGAAATCTAATAAAGAGAAATAGAGAACTAAAATAATAAAACAACATACATAATATCCAAAAAGAAAATAACAGAAGTAGAAGAAAATCATAAAACATAAAAATAGTTATAAACTGAAAGCAACATCAATCATCCATAGGAGTAAAATCATCAGGGGCAACTCCAATGTTATCCAATGGATTAGTGTCACTAGAAAGCTCCTCAATAGCAGTAGTAGAGGTAGAACCATAAAAGACCGGTTATGGATGAAGAGGTATTCCCTGAGCGTGACATAATTATGTAGCAGAAGCCTTAAGAGAGAATTGAATTCATTGATTATAAGAATACCCGAAAATAATAAACTATAACCCTATTGATTCAAAGAATACTAGAGGAATTAGAAGAATTACATCTATATTTTATTTTTAATTAATAAAAAAACTATCCTAAAAAAAAAGGTAAATAAATAGTGTTTAGGGAAAAACCCTAAAACTAAAAAAAGGAAAAGAAAAAACTCTAAAAAAAGGAACATAAACTTTAATGTCAAATTTAAGGGCCGAAATAAAGGAATTTGGGCTCAAATTTGGATTGCTAAAGATAACTGTGTAGTACTTGTTATAGCCCTCTAAGTCAACTTCGATTTGATATATTATAGGCCCCGTGGGTCAATCGGGGTCGCCACGATCGTCCGTTTAAAGCCTAAGTGCGCACACCCACTTTGTCAAATCCATCCATAAATTTCAATGCTACCTCATACACATCACTCCCCCTAAGTGACATAAAATTTGGCCTCAAATTGAACATAGTAACGTCATTAGAAGAATCGCCAGAGAAGGGAATTAAATGCTTAACATTAAACACATCTGCAGTGCAGACATGGCTAGGCAGCTTTAGACGATTAGCATTGGAATTGATCTTCTATATTACCTCAACTGGACCAATCTCCCTAGTAGATAGCTTGTTGAACTCCCCTACTGGAAAGTGATCTTTTATCAGGATTGCCCACACAAAATCACCTACCTCGAACTCCAAAGGTCTGCATTTCTAGTTTGTAAGCTATTTGTACTGAGAATTGGCAGTGGACATATTATTAAAGATTTTATTATGTACATCCTGCAAACCCGAAACAAAGTATGTTGCTTTCCCTTGGACCCTTGTCTTGCTAGGTACGGGCATCAAGTCAAGAGGACCCTTTGGATGAATGGAGTAAACAACCTGGAAAGGACTGAATCATGTGATTCGATTAATAATGTGGTTATAGGCAACTTCTGCTTGACATAATTTCTTATCCCAACCCTTCACATGATCCCCCACTAGACAATGTAACAAGTTGCCCAAGAACCTATTCACCACTTTAATTTGCCTATTTTTTAAAGGATGATAGGCACTACTGAAATTCAGTTGAGTATTGATCATCTTCCACAGGCTGCGCTAAAAATGATTGAGGAAATGGGTATCTCTATTAAAGACAATGGATGTAGGCAACCCGTGCAGATGATACACATCTCGAAAGAACAATTGTGCCATAGTTACTGCATCTGTAGTCTTCTTACAATGAATAAAATGAACCATCTTAGAAAATCTATCAACAATAACAAAGATGGAATCATTACCTTGCTAAGTACATGGCAATCCTAACACAAAGTCCATACTAATGTCAGTCCAAGGTTGAGAAGGAATTGGGAGAGGCATGTATAATCCCACATCTGTGGCTATTCTATTCGAAACCTAGTAAGTTCTACATCTCTGAATGTATTTATCAACCTCCTTACAAATTGAAGGCCAAAAATATGAAGCTTGAATAAGTTGCAATGTTTTGTTTTTTACCCATATGTCCCTCACCATGTAACTATTTAATGATTTATGGGTGTAGGTTGCAATCTGGAATACATAATTAAGTTCCCTGAAATAAGAACCCATCTTGCAGCATAAATTATGTCCTCTTTTTAGCCTATACATCTTGTAACACTATAGAAAAGTAAGGATTAGTAGCAAGTAAATCCTTAAAAGAATCAAAGCTAGGCACCTTAACTCGCACGGTCACTAATAAACTATTCCGTCAGCTCAAAGCATTAACTACTCTATTTATAATGCCAGATTTATGCTTCACCATAAATGTGAAACATTCAAGATAGGTGACCCACCTAGCATGGCGGGGTGAAACTTTATCCTACTGATGCAAATTCTTTAAAGAACCATGGTCAGTATACAAGATATATTCTCTATGAAACAGGTAATGTTGCCAATGTCGTACTGCTTGCACTACTACATAAAACTCAATGTAATACGTACTGTAATTGAGTTAGGAACCAAATAATTTCTCACTATTAAATGCCATAGGGCAATTATTTTGACTCAGGACAACACTAATCCCAACCTTAAAGGCATCAGTATGGAGCTCAAAAGCTTATGAGAAATCTGGCAACACCAAGATTGGGGTTATTGTAAGGCATTCCTTGATGACATTGAAGGCTACCTCTGCTACCTCCATCCTCTCAAACCGATTATCCTTTATGCAATCTGTAATAAGAGCCATTATGTTGCTAAAATTTACAATGAAACACTGATAAAATGAGGCCAAACCATGAAAAATCCTTACTTCTATTAAAGTAGTTGGTATGGGCCATTCTCTTACTAGTACCACTTTAGCTTCATCCACTTCTAAACCTGCTGCAGAAATCACATACCCTAAAAATAGTACCTTGGGGCACATAAAAACACATTTTTTTAAAGTAACATAGAATTGTTCCTTAAGTAATACACTAAAAACCTCTAGAACATGTTGTAAATACTCATAATGGGGAGCATTGCAAATAAGGATATCATCAAAGTAGACTACAACAAACCTGCCAATTAAAGGCCTCAACAATTGGTTTATAACACGCATAAAAGCATTAGGGGCATTCAACAATCTGAAGGGCATATAACCCACTCATACAACCCTTCCCTAGTCTTAAATGTTGTTTTCCACTCATCGTCAGACTGAACACGTATTTGATAATATCTGCTCTTTAAATCAAGTTTAGTAAAATTAGTTGCACCACTAATCTGATCAAGCAAATCATTTAGACATTGGATAGGAAATCTGTACCTTACAGTGATCTTATTGATGGCTCGGCTATCCATACACATGTGCCAAGACCCATCTTTCTTAGGCATCAAAAGGCCAAGAATAGTACAAGGGCTCATGCTCTCCCCGACGTGACCTTTATCAACTAGATCCTCCACCTGTCGACATAACTCCTCATGCTCATTAGGACTCATCCTGTAATATGGTATGTTTGGCAACGCCGTGCTGGACACTAAGTTAATATGATGTTGAATGTCACAAAGTGGGGGCAAATCGTCAAGAAGTTCATCAGGAAATAAGTCATTAAATTCTATAACCAAGGGAACCATAACTTCTTAGACTATAATGGGATCAGCCACCTCCTTTCCTAACAGTATATACCTTATGTTTGACTCTTGCAGTTCCTCATCGAATTGAGCCAAAGATAATAGAGTACTAGTTCCATTAGTTGGTTTAGGTATATTCACTTGTTGTTTAGGCAACAACATAATTTTAACCCCATTAAAGATGAAGCTATAAGTATTGGTTCTCTTAGTATGCGTCACGTCCCTATCATACTACCATGGCCTTCCCAACAACAAATGAAAGGCATCTATAGCCACCATATCACACCATACAATATCTTTATATTTCTTGCCAATAGAGAACAACACCAAAGCTCTCTAAACACTGAAACTTCCCCACCCTTCTTTAACCAAGCCAGTTTATAGGGTTTAGGATGACTTTCAGTTGGTATATCTAGTTTTTGGATAGCCTTAACATACATTGTATTCTCACAACTCCCTCCATCAATGGAAAAATGGTATACCTTGTCTTTAATAGTGCAAGTAGACTAAAAGATATTACTACTTAGCCAATCCTCCTCCAAACTTGCCTTAGGGATCAAGTAAGAATGCCTAACGATAAGGGCAGTCCTTACATCTCCATCCAAAAGCAATTCCTCAACTGTTTTATCCTCATCATACATAGGATCACCCTCAATTTCCTCATCCTCCCCAATATAATCATCTGCCTTAAAGAAGAGGGTCTTTTTCCATGACGTCTTTTTACAGTCATATAGCCTATGGCCAACCTCTCCATAATTAAAACATTTTATGCTCCCTGTTAGTCTATTGAATTACCCTATGCCTCTATTATTATCGGTGACGCCATTGCCACCACTACCACTTGCTGCTTTATTGACACCACTATTCTTAACAGCAACACTATTATTGCTAGCCCCACTGCCCCAAGTGTTCAAATTGGCAGATTTTTGTGACTGTCTCTCAACCACTAAAGCCCTCTGATGAGCTATAGACACTGAAACAGGATCAAATAAATTCACTGTGTCCTATAGCTGTGGACTTAAACCCCCAATATACCTTATTACCAATTGATCCTCCATTTCTTGGATTTCATTCCTTATAATCAATTGATAAAACTCAATAGTGTAATCATCCACCGACCTCATACCTTGTCTTAAATTTTACAGACATTGGTACATCAACCGCTGGAAATTATATGGAAGAAAGGTAGATCCCATATGCTTCTTTATCTTCTCCCATGTAGTAATTTTACTCTTTCTTAATTTGGTGCAAGTCAGTTTTAATTGCTGCCACCACACAGTAGCCTTACCCTTTAATCTCGTGGCAACCAAAGGAACACATTTGTCTTCTGGCACCCCTTTAAATTCCAGAATCTCCTCGACCATCAAAAGCCAATCTAGAAATTCTTCAGCTTGAAGGCTTCCATGAAATTCTAGAATCTCAATTTTCATGCCCATTTCCCAGTGCCTATTATTATGATCTATGATAAGCCGATTATGTTTGTGAGGAGCCTCACCTTCGTACTCATCCCCACCTCCTCATCATCACCAAATTGTTTTGGACGATTATTTCCTTAGGCTCTATTCTAATTACCTAATATCATGGCCAATCTATCTATCAATTGATCCACCACTCAATTTATTTGCTCATCAATCATCTCCTGGACCCTTTTCTTTATGTGTTGTTCATACACCTCCTGCACTTATCTCCTTGGCAGTATGTTATTAGGATTGATGCTCTGATACCACCTAATGTAGCAGAAGCCTTAAGAGAGAATTGAATTCATTGATTCTAAGAATACCTAAAAATAATAAACTAAAATCCTATTGATTCAAAGAATACCATACGAATTGGAAGAATTACATATGTAATTTATTTTTAATTAATAAAAAAACTATCCCAAAATAACTCAACGAGTTAAATAAATAGTGTTTAAGAAAAAACCCTAAAACTAAAAAAAGGAAAAGACAAAAAACTTTAAAAAAAGGAACATAAAATTTAATGTCAAATTTAAGGGCTGAAATAAAGGAATTTTGGCCCGAAGATGGATTGCTACAAACAAAGTGTGTAGCACCTATTATAGCCCTCTGAGTCAGCTTTGATTTGATATATTATAGGCCTTGTGGGTCAATCAATGTCACTACGATTGTCCATTTGAAGCCTAAGTGCACATGCCCACTTTGTCAAATCCATCCATAAATTTCAATGCTGCCTTATCCATATCACATAAGTTCAAGAGACCATAAACAACCCAGTGCAAAAGCTCCATGTGATACTAAAGAGTAGCCTCAAAATATGGAGGATAGGAATATGATAAAGGTCTGGCAATGTGAGAAGCTTGTGGAGGTGGAGGTACGAGGGTGTGTGTCTATTGTGGCTTATCGGCACCTAACTCAATTAGATTAGTAATCAAACATATCAGTCATCCCTAATTGTGACAACCTTAATCTTTTTTATGACAATGATATTAAAGGGTAATGTGGTGTAAAGTTGAGTCAAGTTGGTAAGGGAATCGAAAACCTCTAGATTCCTAGCAAGCCTAGTGATATATGAACCCCCACATAAGGCTCCCTTCATTTTTCTTGAAACACCATCCATATAAAAAGCAAAACCATATCCCAAATGAGGCACTATACCCTTAACAAAACAATGCAAATAAAAAAATATCTCTAAGTGTAACACATCAAGTACTCTCCCTTCAAACATAAATAGTGCTAGCTATTAGGTGATATAGGTAACACAATTCAGGATGGGCTATATTAGTGCTCTTGCTAACCCTAGGGTCATAGGTTTATTGGGCAGCTCCTACATGTATAATCTCCCTCCAAAATTGATGATAGTTTATAGGCTCAAGAATAATTTGAGCATTATCAAGTGCACCACTAGTAATAGATAAAGCATCATAAAAACCACAATGCATAGCAAATTCATTCAAAGAAAAGGAGAATCATTTGCCCCCTAATTGGAATAGCACCACATTTTTCTTATTAAAGTCAACAGGATTAGTAGGGTTAAATAACAAAGTGGATAAGAACTCTAAAAATAATTCATGAAAAACACACTCCTCAATTCTCATAAAATTATCCCATTTTGACTTATCAATCATGCCTAAGACTGATTCATTCAAGCCTATATTAACAAGATTCCCTAACATAATGTGATATGAAGGATGGATTGGAAGGGGAAACAGAGTAGTGTAGATGGGCGAGGTTTAGCATGCGTTCAAGGTTTTAGCAACCGCATCACTGTTTGAGCTCAAGGTTCTGGAGAACACACTAACCATTGTCACAAAGACATGGCGTGGAGATGAGGAGTCGCCACCCAGGGTAATAACTGGGACATATAAAAAAGGTGGTACTCAATTCCTTAAAAGAAAGCTAGCACCATAACCAAGAGATTCTGGATACGGAATACCAACTTCTTTCAGTCTTTTGTTCATTTAGAATTACTTTATGAATTACTATCTTCTCCTCTATTTACATGCAATTTCATATAAACCCAAAACAATAAACTCTAAGGAAAACTAGTCATGAAATATAAAAGTAAATAATGCATTCAATAAATCACATAATCCCTAAGTTAGTCTAATCTACATGGATTTTAAATAAATTAGTTAAAGTCTACATGTTTTAAATTATAAGTGAACCTAAAGACCTAATTCCTTTTGATTTTAATTAAATGAACATAAGTATACTAATTTTAATTCTAGATATGAGCTTAAATCTACAAATTATGAAGGTATTTAAATTAATGGGCCTAATTCTACATATTTTAGTTAAATAATGATCTTAGATCTATAAATTATGAAAAAGGTTTACATTAAGTGGGCTAAATCTAAATTAATTAAATTAGGTGGACCTATGTTTAATTAACTAAATGGGCCAAAGGATATATCTAACCTAAATCTAATTAATTATTAAGTGAGATGGGCTAAAGTAAACAAATCAAGATCTAAAATGGGCTTAAGGCCCAAAACACACAAAAATAATAAATAAAACCCAAAAACAACTAAAAACATAAAAAAAAAATTAAATAAGATCAAACAAATAATTATCAATCCTTACTAAAACCCTAATTTTTATTAACATACAACCTAAATTAATCTACTTCACCCATTGATTTTAAATGATTACCAAATTGAGACCTAATTTTACTAACCAATTTAATCAAAATAAACATGCAACCACACACATAATTTTATTACTATTCCCATTATTGGGGCTATTACATTAGTTCCTAAAACAAATAAAAAATAAAGAATTAAATAAAAAAAAGACAATAAAAATAAAAAAAATAAAACCCTAGAAACTAAGTCTTTATGGGGCCTTGTTCATATTCTTCTGCAAACTTCTTAATGAAATTCATCTCCCTTACATAGTCACTATGCATTTTCCTCCATAATCACCATAAAAACATAAAATAAAGTAATAATTAATGAATAAATTATGATAAAATAATAAGAATAAAAAATAAAAAATAAATAAATAAATAAAAGAAGAATAGAAGAATATAATATGCTTATGGATGATTTAGGTTGCTCCTCAGATTTGTGATTCACTGTTCTTGATAAGTCTTCGAATCTTTTCTTCAAAAATTCTTCACAAGTCTTGAATTAATTGATGAATCAAAAGAATTTTTTTTGATAAAAATAAGTATAAGAAGAATAGAATCATAATTTTCTCTCTTCTCCTCTCCTTCTTTTCTACGCTCTTCCTCTTTCTTTTCTTCCTCCTCTCCCTTTTTCTTTTTTTTTTCTTTTCCTTAGCTCCCCTTTTATAGTGGAACTAGGAAGCCTAACCCTAATCCTAATGTGATTCTCATTACTAAAGTGTATTTAGGAATTTTGAACCAAATAGGATTAAATTAATTAGGAAGTTTAAACTAATTTAGGATTGAATTAATTAGAAAATTTAAACCACCTAAAACACTAAATTGGAATAATTAGAAATAGGAAAATGGAAGAGTTCAATTTCGACCGTGATTGTGCAATTCCGATCGGAATTATGGAATTTTGATGCGCACTTTTTTTTAACATTTAATTACAAAAAGGCCCCTGAAAAAATTTAAATTTTATAATTAGGTCCTAAAAAGAACTTTGCGATTGAGTCCCTAAAAACATTAAATTCTTCCTTTAAAAGCCCTTGGAATTTTTTTAAAGATTAAGCATCAAAGACATTTTCATCATTGGTGTCCTTTGCTGCATCCATAACATGTCATCCCGAAATTGGGTGTCTACAAGTATCACATGTTTTTTTAAAATCAAGATTGGTGAAACGAAGAAGGGGTGAGACATATCAAATTGGCTCCCTTGGTCATGACATGAGGAAGTTGGAGCAATGGGTGGTGTTACACTCATACAAAAAGGACACGAGGGTGGAGGGGAAGATGTGGTAGGGTCCTCTTCTTGGATGATGATGGTGATTTCCCAGAGGCAAAAAAGAAAATAAAGGAGTGTGGTTTTAGAAAGAACAAATAAGGAAGAAAAATGGTTGATGAAGTCAAGGAGGAGCAGACAAGGAAGAAAAATTAGGAGAGAATGGTGTAGGAGAAAGAGAGAAGTGAAAAGAATGAATTGAGGCTAGGTTTAGAGAAGTGGGTGTTTATATGGAGGGATTGGTACACAGTTTTGGGAACATAATTTTGAAACTGTGTTCGGGAGTGTTATATGGGGAAGTGAATTGCACAGCTTCACATGTTCTGCTTAGAGATCGTGCGACATAGGGCATGACATAACATGGAGATGTCATGCTACATTCTAGGATAATAGGTGAATATGTGACATGGCATGAAGGATGTGTAACATGGCATGCAAGGATGTTATGTTAGAATGGTCTTGACACAACATGGATGAGGTTGATAACACAACATGCAAACTGTGTTAGGAATGTAATGACACAACATGGAGAAGATGATAACACGGTATGCAAATCATGTTAGGATGGTAATGACATGACATGGAGAAGATGATAACATGGCATGAAAACTGTGTTACATGTTGCATGGCTAATGAGTGACATATCATAGTGATGTCGTGCTATCATGCCATGTGAAAGTCTCATAAATCATTGAGGATCTGACATGATATAGATATGTTGTGTAATAAAGTCATGACACAACCTGTAACTTTGTGGAGTTTTGGACACAATGTGGATATTTCGTGTTAATATGTCATGCAGCGTGTATAAATCTATCAATTTAAGTTACATACCTAGACATGGTATGTGCCATGATCGTGCATTAACCTTTGTGATCATACAAAACTTGCTCCTTGAAGTCGTAGCTCTTTACGACGATTGCATTCTTAATCCTATAGAAAAAGTGAAGCAGATTAATTAACAAGTAAAAATACAAAGGAAAGAAAAAATTAAAACAAATGAGAGTTAAAAAGAAAAATGATTAGGTTGCCTCCCAATTAGTACTATTTTTAGGTCTTTAGCTCGATCGTTCTATGCTGAGCTCAAACTAGATCCATGAGTATATAAGAGACACTCTTTAAGCTGGCTTCCTCCATATAGTAGGGCTTGAGAAATTGCCTGTTGACTTTGAAGGTTTTGTTTGCCCTATTTAAAAGCTCAACTACTCCATCAGGGAGGACTTGCTTGATTCTTAAAGGTCCAAATCAAGACTTGAGTTTCCCTGGAAATAGCTTTAGTTTGGAGTTGAATAGCAACATTAATTATCATTTTTAAAACTCTTTCTTCTGTAAATGTTTATCATGCAACCTTTTTGTTCTTTCCTTGGAAATTTTGGCATTCTCATCGGCATCCATGCGAAACCTTTAAGTTCATTCAACTAAAGGAGCCTTTTTGCACCAGCCTTTACTAAATCAAAATTTAGAAACCTTGTAGCCCATAATGCTTTATGTTCTAACTTAACTAGGATATGACATGATTTCTTAAAAACCAACCTACATGGTAAAGTCCCAATTAAAGTTTTGAAAGTTTTTTGGTATGCCCATAGTGTATTATCCAAATGAATGGACCAATCCTTTCTTGAGGCATTGACTGTCTTTTCTAGTATAGTCTTCAGTTCATTGTTTAAGATTTCCACTTGTCCACTGGTCTGAGGGTGGTATGGTATAGCCATTTTATGTTTAACCTTATATTTTGCTAAAAGGGATTCAAATTGATGATTATAGAAGTGAGAACTACCATTACTAATTACAGCTCTAGGGGTGCCAAAGCAAGTAAATATGTTCCTTATGAGGAACTTTGTGACTACTTTAGCATCATTGGTTAGTGAAGGAATGGCTTCCACCCACTTATATACATAATTAACCCCAACCAATATATATTTGTTCCCATAGGAGCTTAGGAAAGGTCCCGTAAAATCAATACCCCACACATTAAATAATTCAATCTCAATAATATTTGTAAGGGGCATTTCATTTCATATGCTAATGTTGCCTGTCCTTCGGCAACGATCACACCTGAGTACAAATTTCCTTGCATCTTTAAAGAGAGAGGGCCAGTAGAATATGCTTTGAAGTACTTTTACTACTATTTTGGTAGAGCTTGCATGTCCCCCACACTCAAGCGAATGGCGATGAGTGGGTACTTTAAAATTTCTTTATAAGGAATGCACTTTCGCAACAATCCATCCCCATACCTCTTGTATAAATAGGGCTCATCCTAAAAGTATTGCCAATAGTCCCTAAAGAATTTCTTATTTTAATGGTAATCAATTTCTAGTGGAAGAACACCACATGCAAGGTAATTTACAAAATCTGTATACCATAGGACACTTTATTAGACTCTTATGAGTTGTTCTCCTAGAAGGTCATCTGAGATAGGGAGAGAGTTTGTATTAGCAATTTGCTCGAGGTAGGAAAGGGGATTAGCAATCAAATTCTCAATTCCTTTATGATTTTGAATCTCCAAGTCAAATTCTTATAAAAGAAGGATCCAACGAATAAGTCTTGGCTTAGTGTCCTTCTTTGCTATGAGGTACTTAAGGGTTGAATGGTCGGTGTAGATAACCACTTTACTTCCTCCTAAATATGAATAAATTTTTTCTATAGCATGTACCACTGCCAGAAATTCCTTCTTAGTTGTTGCATAATTTATCGAGAGTGTGACTGATATAGTAAATGGAATAGGCCTGTGTGCCTCTTTGTTACCCTAAGACAACTCCTACTGCATAGTCGCTAGTGTCATATATGATTTCTAAGGGAAGGCTTTTATTTAGTGGTTATAGGATAAATGCTAAAACAGATGATCCTTTTAACCTGTGGAAAGTATGAAAACATTCATCAATAAATTTAAAAAGAATGTCCTTGGTAAGAAAATTAGTCAAAGGCCTAGCAATTTTAGAAAAATCTTTGATGAAGTGTCGATAGAACCCAACATGTCTTAAAAAACTATGTATTTCCTTAACAGAGGTAAGGGGTGGAAGCTTCTCTATCACTTCAATTTTTTCCCTATCGACTTCAATGCCATTTTCAAACACAATGTGCCTGAGCACCACCCCTTTAGTTACCATAAAGTGACACTTTTCCCAATTCAGCATAAGGTTAGTGTCTTCATATCTCTACAACACTTTAGAGAGATTATTAAGATAATCATTAAAAGAAGAATCGTATACAAAGAAATCATCCATAAAAACCTCCATAATGTCCTCAACAAAATAAAAAAAGATATACATCATGCATCATTGGAAAGTAGTTAGTTCATTACACAGCTTGAAAGGCATTCCTCTATATGCATATGTTCCATAAGGACATGTGAATGTAGTTTTCTCTTGATCATCAAGGAGTATGGGAATTTGAAAGAAATTAGAGTATCCATCCAAGGAATGAAAAAATGAATGATTAGCTAACCTTCTTAAAAGTTGGTCAATGAATGGTAAAGGGATCTATAGTCAATGCACATGTGCCAACCTATAATAGTCCTAGTTGGGATCAACTCATTGTTCTCATTTTTCACTACTGTCATACCTCCCTTCTTAGGGACTACATGGATTGGACTAACGCACTGACTATCCAAGATAGGATAGACAATCCCTGTATTAAATAACTTCATAATCTATTTCTTAACCACCTCTTTCATGTTAGGGTTTAACATTTTTTTATGTTCTATGGTTTGTTTAGCATCATTTTCCATGTGAATCCTATACATGCATATTGAAGCACTAATCTCCTTTAGGTCATTTATGGTATAACCTATGATCTTTCTATGGGGCCTAACTCTCTTAAGTAATTTGGCTACTTGTTCATCAATTAACTCAGCATTCACAATGATAGGATATGAAAAGTCAAGGCTAAGAAAAGCATACCTTAAAGATGAAGGAAAAGCTTTAAGCTCTACTTTAGGTGTACTTTCCTCCTCAATCATACTAAGGCTTTCTATAATAGAAGGTAAGGGCTCATACTTAGTTGTTTTATATTTATTCAATGTTAGACTTGCACTAAGGTAGTGCTCATACATTACCACCTCTTCATCACTTTCATCCTCTATAACGTCATGGATCAAGTATGCTTCTAAGGGGTCATGGATGAGTTGCTTTTCAAAGGTCTCTTACGCACAACTTTCTATCAAATCACCTCTAAAGTAAGATCCCATCGTTAAGGACTATTTTTTACCATTCTGAAAACATCAAACTCCACCTTATTATCCTCAATTTCTAACAAAACCTTTCCTCTCTTGACGTTAACAATTGCTCTTGTTGTGGCTAGGAATGGTCATCCTAGTATGATTGGAATATGGCGATGCTCCACTATTTCTAGGATGATGAAATCCCCTAGTACATAATAGTCTCCAACTTTGACTAGGACATCTTCTAGAATTCTATAAGGGTAGTTAATAGATCTATCTGCAAGTTATAGCAACACCGTTATTGGTTATGGCTCACTGATGTTGAGGCATCTGTAAAAGGAAAAAGGAATTATACTCACACTTGCACCAATATCACATAGAGATTTACTTATAAATTTATTTCCAATGGTACAAGGGATAATGATACTCCTTGCATCTTTAAGCTTTTAGGGAAGTTTATTTTGAATGACAACACTGCATTCCTCATTAATAGGAATGGTCTCATGATCCTCCCATTTTCTCTTATATGAGATTATGTCTTTTAAGAATTTAGAGTATTCAGGTATGGTATTAATCATATACAGGAGAGGTATATTTAGTTTGAGTTGCTAGAATGACTTTATAAACTTTTCAAACTACTTATCTAGCTTGGAATTTTGTTGCTTTTATGGAAACAACAGTGGCAATACCAAGGGTGGTGAGTCTTTCTTCTCCTCATTCTTTTTCTAAAAATGCTCAGTCTTCTCCTCTTTGGTGTCATGAACGGTTTCTGCAATATTATTCTTAGTCTCAATTTTTAAACCTGTAAGCACACGGTTATGGTTGCAGTAGATAGATATTGTTGCCTCAAGGACTGTATATTGACTACTAATAATTTTTACCTATGATCTCAGCTAGTAAATTAAGTAATTTAGCAAGGTCTAAAATTTAAATAACAAAAACCTAATTGGAAGTAAAATCAAATATTTGTAATCACAGAGCTTAGGTTTAGTTTCACTATTCCAATTCTATCATGAACACATCATTAAGTAGAAATCTTAAATTTAGTTAAGGGTAATTACTCTAAAATACTTAAAGACTCTCTCAAGTTCAATTAAGCATGCAAGGATTGAAATCTAACCTACTCTCATGATTATTAATTTAATATAAGCTCATTAAGATTTTTAGCAATTAATTTATCATTGTAGTCTATTGTCGTGACTCCCTGAAAAGCTCGCCTACTCTCATGGTCAAGTGATCTAAGTTTTAAATGTCTTAACCTAATGAATTCCCCTAACTTTCATTGGTGAATTCATCCATAAACATGCAATCAAACATGTCGAGAATGATAACAAGATAAATATTACAATACAATGAATTAATTGAAATTCAAATCAAATATAAAAACTTGTGTTCAAATCATGTCATGGAATAACTACTTCTAACCAATACTCCAAAAGAAAACTTAGACACACATGGCTATGGCAAAATCTATAAACATAATCAAGAAGATAAAAAGATGAAACAAAAATAAAATAAACACTTAGTCTTTTCTCCTGGTCTTCTTTAATTTCAGTCTAGCTTCCCCCTTTTGATCTCTGTCCCTCTGTGCCTTCTTTTTTCAAAAAGGATGTTTTATTCTTTTATATAATGCTAGGGTACGAAAAAGAATCCTGTTTGATCTCCAACTCCTTCACGATATGGTTTGGAGGCATGGTCGTGCGCTAATCCAAAGCAATTTGTGAATTTACTCGGCACACTACACGACTTCCAGTACGGGCAAGTTTATTAGTTGTGTATCATTTTAAGTCAAAAATCTTCACTCACACGACATGGTGATGTCATGACATTGCTATATTGATATTCAAGTTTAGTTGGCTTCTTCATTGCTTACACATGGCTTGGTGCATGGCTTCTCCTCATTCTTTTCTTCATTACATGGCATATGCATGCCATGCTAGATCAAAAAATTTATACTTAGCCTAGCTCCTTTTTGATTCCTAAGGGCCCACACTAGACATAAAAGCCAAAATCAATTAAAACTCAAATAAAACTTCTTAAATACACAATAAAGAATAAGAATCATAATTAAATACTAACTTATAAAAATCTCCTAATTAAACCTAAAAACTACTTAAATTAATTTACTCCTTATTTATAATTTATTAAAATTCAACTCTAAGACATATAAATAATAAACGTATGACTTTGCATGCAACCTATTTCCCTTGAATTGAGGAATGATTTAGGCCAACTATCCAAATGATTGTGTTGTGTAGAGAAGGAATTTTTTTTAATTAACTTGTCAATTTCGCTAGTTGAAATCACAAAATGGACAAGAGCCAAAAAAAAAAAAAATTTCAAAGCCATTTCACCAATTGGACTGGCAAAATGGACATTAACTTTATCTCTTCGCTACCTCATTCAAAGTACCACAAATTAAGAAAATGTTTTAGAATTCATCATAAAAAATGAAAATACTTTTAAAAGTAACATAACATGGGAAATAATTTTTTTTTATTATTATTATAAATTGGTAAATAGCCCTAGTAGCAGCAGTAGTAGCAATAATAATATTAATAATGATGAAATTAATAAAAAAAATTATTAATAATTTTATTTATTATATTTTAAATATAAAACATATGAATTTTTATCACATATAGTATTAATGATGATGAAATTAATAAAAATATTTTATTAATAATTTTATTTATTATATTTTAAACATAAAACATATTAATTTTTATCATATATTATTATATGTATGTTACTTAATATATATTATTTGATAATATAATGAAAAGTATGTAATTAACTTTACTACTATTTACTAACATTTATATATTATTTATTAAATTATATTCAATTTTTGGTTCAATATGTTTCAGTATGGTTCAGTACGGTTCGATATTTTGTAAATATCTATTATCATACCAAATTAGTTATAAAATTCAGTTTAGTATGATTCATGTTTAAAATTATTCAATCTAGTAAGATTTTAATATCTTTTAGTTTAGAATTTCAATTTGTTTTGGTATAGTATGTTCTCCATTCCATGTTTAACCCTACCTTATACAAATAACCATTGGAATTAGTTGAAAGGAAGTTGTTATGGCTTAAACTAGGTTTAATGTATGCAATTGCGTTAAAAAAGTTGTTGGAAGATTTTTGCCGCTCGATTGAACTAAATTAATTAGTTAGAATTCAGTAGATTTTATAACTTAGAACCAAAAAAAAAAAAAAAATTAGAAAAAGGCCTCTGAATAAGTCAAAATGTCAAATTCATATATCTATTAAATGTTGAGCCCTAAAGTTATTAAGCAAAAAATTTAGCAAGTGTCTATTTTCATAATTGAGTATTCATTTGAAAAGATAATGTGTCAAACTATTAACAATCCTAATTTTTTTTATTAAAAACAAAGTATTTTTAATAGTTATTTAGTATTATTTTTTAACTAAAACACTATTATGCATATTTGAATATTAGTAAAATTCTAAAATTATTTATATATTACATTTTTTTTACTTTAAATCACTCAAAAAATTTTCTAACTATTAAAAAATTACAATAATTATTTAATATTATTTTTTAACTAAAATACTATTATACATACTTCAAAACTAATCTAATAATTCTAAAAATAAATCTTATTATAACTAAAAAATTATGGTAACAAAAATAAAAAAAATAAAATTAATGTGATTTATTTTATTTTTAATTTATTTAATTATTATTTCATTTAAATTATTTATATAATTATTTATTGTACATTCCACACAATGTACGGAATAATTATAACTAGTAAATCTTAATCAAAGGAGTTATCATAAGAAACCATCAATTTTGAATAGGGGTTTTGGTTATGCGAGTCAGATTGGGATTTTGAATGTTTTATTATATGAGGAATGATCTTGATAGAAGATTAGGCTTGTACATATCATTTTAACATATTTAATAAACATTTTATTCATCAGAGTATTATATCCAGCTATTAATTATGCGATATATATCTTGATAATTTCATATTTAATTAATAAAATTATTATATATCTATTATTAGTCAATGTGCCCTCGTTTACTTAAGATGAGGCGGCGCATCTAAAGTCTGGGCTGGCGGCGCATCTAAAGTCTGGGCTAATGGCGGTCCGGCCGTGATCAATCGTTTTCCAATTTTCGGCTGATTATATAATTTACGTACACAAAATTGGAAAAATGATTTATTTGTTTTGTGGGTCTATCATAGTACGCCATACTTAAACCTTTTTTGGATTTTATTCTTTTGAGAGTAGCCATACTTAACCAATTAAAATGATAATACTATGTTGATTTAGGATTCTTTCTTGTCCAGTATAAACATGTTTATTTTTTAATTTTAAATTTAAATTGAAAACTTACATTTTTATTTAAAATACAGAATTCAATTTAATGTTAATATTTTTATTTAATTTGATCAATTTGGAGTTTCTGATTTTTTATTTCATTTAAATATGTAAACTATTTTGAAAAATTTACAATAATTAAAAATATAAAATTCATTTGAAATTTTACATTCTTTTTTATTGATTGACTTATTTAAAAATATATAATATATGAGCCGATGAATTAGAAAAAACTACTATTAATTAAAGAAGTTTTTAATGGAATATATATGTGTGTGTAGAAAACTAATTTTGATAGTATTTGAAGGCCAAGTCAGAGATAAGGCTCTCCTTAAACAAGAAGAAATATGCACACTTTACTATTACTGTTGAGTACAAATATATAGAAGACTTATAACAGTTGTAACTTAATACAAGTGTTATCTCGAATACTTCCGTCAAGCGGAAGGTTGTAAATTCTACAATTGAAGCTTGTCTAAGTTAAATCAAAAGGATTGTTTGGACAAAGGCTTCGTTAAAATATCTGCCAACTAATCTTTTGAAGAGATGGAATCGACTATGAGCTGTCTGGATTGGACTTGTTCCCAAACAAAGTGGGAATTGACCTCCACATGCCGTGTGTAAGAAATAATTACTGGACTGGGGGAAAGAAAAATAGCAACCCAAGTTGTCACACCATATATGAGGAACTTTGGAGAAAGGAACACAGTGCGAAACTT
The DNA here is from genome assembly GCA_947683625.1 of Mallotus nudiflorus. Classification (NCBI taxonomy): domain Eukaryota; kingdom Viridiplantae; phylum Streptophyta; class Magnoliopsida; order Malpighiales; family Euphorbiaceae; genus Mallotus; species Mallotus nudiflorus. The sequence continues at coordinate 4,442,894 of CANTUR010000011.1, forward strand.
GGATTCTGCTGAAGACCTAGCGACTATATATTATTTTTAGGAGGACCATCCCATTAGATTATAACCCAAAAAAATTGAAGTGCCACTCGTAGAATGCTGATCATTTATATTGCCTGCCCAATCCGCATTGGTGAAAATAGTAAGATTAAATAAAGAAGATTTGGTGATGAGTAGACCATAAGAAAGTGTGCCCTATAGATAACCCAATAAGCTTTTAAGAGACTAAATATGAATGGTGGTTAGGCAATGTAGGAACTGAGTCAAGTTGTTGACTAAAATGACAAATCGGCTAAATGTTCTTCTCACCATTCTAAGAAAACTTAGAAAGCACTTTTCTAAGGAAGAAGTAAACAATAAGATTATAAAGATCCTACCTAAAAAGGATTAGGAATCTAGAGTCACTTCAATTGAAGAAGCATAAGACCTCTTAACTCTCTCAACTGATGTGCTTATTGGAAAGTTCCTTACACATGAGTTTACTACAAAGCAAAGAGGAGATGAGAGGGATGAGAAAGAAGAGAAGAAAAAAGGGATAGTATTGAAAGTCATTCAAAGGCTAGCGTATATGAAAGCTTGGTGGACTCTAGTGAAGATGATGATGAAATAGTTATTATCATTAGAGGATTCAAGAAATTCTTAAAAAGAAAAAGCTTCTCAAGGGAAAAGGACAACAAGAAATATGACAAGTATAAGAACAAGAAGAGCAAAGAAGTTACTTGTTATGAATGCAAGAAACCGAGTCACATTAGAAGTGAGTGCCCCAAACTCAAGTTCAAGAATAAAGGAGCAAAGGATAAGAAGAAGGCCTTTAAAGCTTCATGTGATGATTCCTCATAATCGGAAAAGGAAGAGAAACAATAAGAAGTGACCAACCTTTACTTCATGTCTCTTAAAGACAAAAATGAGGTACCACCTACTTCTCATTCTTCTTGTGATGATTATGATAATAATGATGATGATGAGAGCTTTATTGTGAGAAAACTTATGGTTAAATGTAAAAGCTTGCTTTCTAAGATAAAGCTATACAAGCATGAGCTATCTAGCTTGACTAAGGAATTAGAAAACTTGAGAAATTATTTTTCTAAACTTGTTGAATCTAATGAAAATCTTGCTAATGACTTAAAATCTTTAAATTCTTTAGAAGATTAACTCAAAAAAGCTAATGATTAAAATCTTAAGCATTCTAAATAGGTTTTGGAGTTGAAGAATTCCATTTCCAAATTCAAAAGAGGAAATGAGAGTTTATATAGTTTATTTGACTCTTGAAAATCTTATGGGAATACTCATTGAATTGGATATATGAATGAAATGCCCTATTCTTCTTTATCATCTCACATTACATGTATTAAGGCCTCATGTGATTTTACTCCCTTTACTTCTAAACCTCTTGAGACTCAAGCATTCAAAGCTAAAAAGTCTCATGTGTCAAATGATAATGGAAAGTCTCACAAGACTCAACCTTCATTAACACAAAGGGCTAAGGTTCAACCTACAAAGCTCCAACCTATACATGCTTACATGTACACTAAATTCAACACTCCTAAGCATACTATATAATGATTTCACAATACACAATGCCATTGGCAATGCATGTCACACTCTTCTCATATAGCACAAAGAAATATTAGCAAGTCTATATAACCACAACACAAAAGGTATGTCTTATACACTAGGCAATCCTATGTAATTTCTAGAAGAAATAGATTTGCTAATGCTGAATATTTTTATTGCATGACTAAAGGTCACACTAGCAATGTGTGCTTTTATAGAAGACTACACTTACAATTGCTTCCTTTAGATTACTTTGAGACTAACCAACCTAGTCTAACAAAGGTTTAGGTTCAAAAGGATGTTTGAATTATATTATGTATGTGTGCTTGAAGTCCGTAAAAGCAAAAGGAAAGTGGTATCTTGATAGTGCATGCTCAAGACACGTGACAGGAGACAAGAAAAAATTCAACAAGCTTGATGCTAAGGGTGGAGGTCATGTCACATTTGGGGATAATGCCAAAGGGAAAATAGTAGGCATTAAAGAAATTGGTAGCCCTCAATTCTTGTCAATTCATCATATTTTGCTTGTTGATGGTCTTAAACATAATTCTTGTAGCATAAGTCAATTATGTGACATAGGAAATAAAGTCACTTTCCATCTTAAAAATTGCTTTGTTAGTAGTTTAAATGAAGACAAAAGTAATTTTTAGTGGTAAAAGGGTTGACAATATCTATGATATTGACTTGAATAAACTTAACAATAAAGACTTTAAGTGTTTAATGTCAATTTCCCATGACACATGGACTTAGTATAGAAGATTAGGACATGCAAAATGTGAGCTATTGGATGATCTTAGTAAACATGAACTTATGGTTGGATTGCTTGAACTCAAGTTCACTAAGGACAAGCCTTGTGATACTTGTCAAAAGGGAAAGCAATCTAAATCCTCCTTTAAGCTTAAGAATGTAATGTCCACTTCTAGGCCACTTAAACTTATTCATATGGATTTATTTGGTCCTACTAGAGTTACTAGTCTTGGTGGTATGCACTATGTATATATCTTGGTAGGTGATTACTCTATATACATTTAGGTGTGTTTCTTTGCTCATAAAAATGATGCTTTTAAAACTTTGGAAAGTTTTTTCAAAACGAGTTCAAAAAGAAAAAGGTTTTTGTATTTTAACTAGTAGAAGTGATCATGGAACTGAATTTGAAAATGAATTTTTCAAAACCTTTCCAAATGAAAATGACATTTTATATACTTTTTCTTTATATAGAACACCTTAACAAAGTGGGGTTGTTGAAAGGAAAAATAGAACTTTTATGGAAATGGCTAGAACTATGCTTTATAAGTAATTTCCCTCTATACTTTACACTTCTTGCTATATAGCAAATAAAGTCTTTAAAAGACCAATTTTAAACAAAACTTCTTATAAGTTTTGGAACAATAGAAAACTCAAAATCTCATATTTCAGAGTATTTGGATGCAAGTGCTTTATATTAAACACCAAGAATAACCTTGGGAAATGTGATCTTAAAGCTGATGAAGGAATCTTCCTAGGCTATACCACCACTAGAAAATCTTATAAAGTATTCAACAAAAGAACTCTAGTAGTTAAAGAGTCAATGCATGTTGTATTTGATTAATCTAACTCACTTGATCCTAGAAAGATGTTTTTAGTGTTAATGATGTTGTAGATGAGCTTATGGATATGAACATTCAAGAAGGAAATGTTAGCAAACCTTTAAAACTATAAGGTCCTATAAAGGTAGACAATGAGGAGACACCTTAACCCACTTTAAAGGATTGGCAATTCAAGAAAGCACATCCTTAAGACCTCATCATTGGTGACACTATAAAGGGGGTAACTACTAGATATCAACTTAAAAATATTATTAATTTAGCCTTTATATCTCAAATTGAGCTAAAAAAATGTTAATGATGCTTTGAGTGATGAATTTTGGGTCCTTGCTATACAAAAAGAGTTAAATCAATTTGAGAGAAATAAGGTTTGGACCTTAGTTCCTAGACCTAAAAATTATCCTATTATATGCACCAAATGGGTTGATGAGTGTGAAAAAATGCATTTCTTTAAGTAGTCTTTGTGTTAGGAAAAATTCAATTTCAATTAAGTTTGTGTTTCTTTTATTCAGTTTTTATTTAGTTGAGTACTTACTGCATGTCCTGTGTGTTTATTTATTTTTATGTATTAGTTGGTTTATTTTTTCTTGATTTTTATGTATTTAGGGAAGTCAAAGAACAATAAAGGAAGGTTATATGGGAGCCATGAGCACTTGAAGTGAGCTTAAAAAGCAATGGAGGTCAATATGCTGAAATGCTGAAAAAGTGATGTGCACGACCATGCGCATTTTGCATATGGTCGTGAGACCTAGTGAGTGGAAAATTCAGAGTCGAATTTAATTACTGACTCATGAGGGATAAGATGGAGATTTCACATGGTTGTAACCCCAGGGCTGGTAATTAGGGTTTTATAAGAGGGTAGCTACCAGAAATAAGAAAAAAAGGAGGATTATTATTTTTTTTTTCATCATTTTTTTAGATATACAGATTTTATTTTTTAGAGAGCAGTTTTGAGAAAACAAGGATTTTTCTTGCTTATGTTAGTTTAGAGATTTGAGAATAAGAATTGAAGAACATCAAGCTTCCTATTGAACAAGGGGTTTCTTCTATTCAATTGTGTTTATTCATTCTTAATTTTAATTTAATGATGATGTCTATTTTCTTTTATTCTTCTTCTTTGTCTCTTACAATTAACATAAGTAGCTAAATTCTTAGTTAGGGTTCTTGTTGCAATTCAGCCATGGGCTAATCACAATTAAATCTAGATTTTTTGATTGTTGTTGAACTTAATGTCTTCTTAGGATTGATTACCTTTTGATTGAATATACATAATAAAACTTGGTTGAGAGATGGGTTGTATTGGATTTAAATAATAACCTATTAGATGCTTTCTTAGTTGAGAAATACTTAAGCAACTAATATTGATTAAGGGTTGGTGCTTAAACTAGGTTAACCGAACACTTAGTAGGCGAGAGCTTTAAATCTAAGAACGTCAATTTACTTGGTTAATCGTAGGGTTGTCTTAGGAGGAAAGCCTATGATTCTTGAGAAACCCTCAAATTGGATTAAGGTTAGGTATGGCTTAGTAGTTAATTGATCTTAAATAAAGGTTGAATTAGTAATAAGAACCCTAGCTCTCTAAAGTGATTGTTATTTCATTGTGATTTTTGTGTTTTGTCTTAGTTTAATTCAAAATACCCTTTTTCGTTGTTTAAACAAACAAATACAACTAGTATCACTGTAGTTAATCTGCAATCTCTGTGGGATCGATATTTAATTACTACTTGTATGAATCTGTATACTTGCGGAAACCCCATCAAGTTTTTGGCGTTGTTATCGGGGATTGCCAAATTAATATTGTTGAGAATTTTGTGTTGTTTGATTTAGATGTTATTTTTTACTTTTATTTTTGTTTTTTTTTTGTTTTATAGGAACTCTTATTGTTGTATGCACATAATGCGTGGTGCAAGCATACAAGGAGTCTAGTTAATACCACTTGATTTAGAGATTGAGAAAACTATTTTTAGAAGGAGAAGATAGAATAGAGATAGGATGAACGGAGGGGAAGATGAAAGAAACCTGCCTCTAGGGGGTAAGGAAGCACACAATGTGCAAGATGGCCAAAATGGGCATGTTGCCCATAGAACTATGAGGGACTTTGTGAGTCCCAATGTCCAAGGTGACCAAACTCCGATTATGAGGCCGGCGGTTGCTGCAAACAACTTTGAAATCAAACCCGCCATAATCCAAATGATTCAAAACTCACAGTTTAGTGGCTTACCATATGAGGATCCAATTGGTCATATGAAAAGATTTTTGGAGTATTGTTCGACCTTCATGATGAATGGAGTACAGCTAGAAGCAATCAGGCTCATCCTTTTTCCATTTTCATTTATGGATAGAGCAAAAAGATAGTTCACTAGCTTGGCACCTAACTCCATAAATACATGGCAGGAGCTTTATACAGCCCTTTTCAATAAGTACTTTCCACAAGCTAAAGTACTCAAAATCAGAAATGAAATCAACTCTTTCTATCAAAGAGATGATGAAATTTTTTATGAGTGCCGGGATAGATTTAAGGATCTTCAACAACAATGTCCATCGCAGTTGATTCTTTCATGGGATTTGGCACAGTCTTTTTACAAGGGTGTCAATCCCGCAGTGAGAGTAAACATAGATGCATCAGCAGGAGGGACTATCATGTCTAAGAAACCAAAAGATGCCTTGGAGCTTTTTGAAGAAATAGCTAATACCTAAAGCCTCTGGTCCAATGAGAGAGCTATTCCAAAAAGAGGGGGAGCAATTGAAGTGGACAGTTTGATGATGTTAAATGCAAAGATGGATGTTTAATCTAAAAGAATGGATAAAATGAATATCAATGTCATATCTAACTTGTCTTCCTCTTGTGAATTATGTCAGGGTAGTCATTCAACTATAGAGTGTCAGATGATGCAAAGCTTGTCCATGGAGAATGTAAACTTTGTGAGCAACTTTAAAGGACAGTAGAACCAAGTGCATGATAACACCTATAATCCAAGTTGGAGAAATCATCCTAATTTCTATTGGAGCAATCAAGGGAACAACCAATGGAGGCCACAAGCACCACCTAGTTTTGTAAGGCATAATGTGCAACACCAGTAACCAAATTACCATTAAGAAAAAAATTCATCTTTTGGGAGTTCTTTAGAGAGCAACTTGGAGAAGTTCATGGATGTGATGTCCACAAAAATGAATCAACAAGATGAAGCTATAAAAAGGTTGGAAGGCAGATTTGAGCAAATGTATCAAGACACTCAGTTGATGTTCAAGAACCACTCTTCCTCTATTCATAATTTAAAGGTGCAAATGGGGCAGTTGGCAAATTCTTTGTCAATAAGGAATCAAGGTTCTTTGCCAAGCAACACTAAGAAGAATCCAAAAGAACAGTTGAAGGCTATCACCTTAAGAAGTGGAACAAAGATATAAATCCCAAAAGCAATAATAGAATATAAGCAGGAAAAGAATAAGGAAGAGGAGAAAGAGCAAGAGGATGAATGGGTTGAAGTGTAAACAGAGGAGAAGCTGTAAGGGGATAACAACAATAAAGAATGAGTAGTGGAGAAACCTACACCACCACTAGTGAAACCTTACAAACCTCTAGCTCTATATCCTCAAAGATTGAAGAAATAGGAGCATGATCAATAATTTGCTAAATTTCTAAAGAGGTTTAAAGCACTTCACATCAACATGCCTCTAGTGGAATGTCTTTCGCAAATGCCTAAGTACGCTAAATTTTTCAAGGAATTGATTTCCAATAAAAAGAAGTTGCAAGAATGTGAGACCATCACACTCACAAAAGAGTGTAGCACTATAATCTCAAAGAAACTTCCCTTAAAAAGAAAGCATCCAGGGAGTCTCACTATTCCTTGTTCTATGGGAAATTTAAATTTTTAAAGAGCTTTATATGATTCTGGAGCTTCAATTAATCTTATGGCTTTGTCTGTTTATAGGAAATTGGGATTAGGAGATGCAAAACCTACGAGCATTCGATTACAACTTGCAAATAGGACAGTGAAGGAACCAGAAGGGATAGTGGAGGATGTGTTAGTAAGGGCTAGAAAATTTATTTTTCCAGTGGATTTTGTAATCATTGACTTTGAAGAAGACAAGGAGGTTCCACTAATCCTTGGTATGCCATTCTTTTACACTACTAAAGCAATAATTAACGTCTATGATGGGACTCTTATATTAAGAGTGGGGGATGAGAGCTATAAGTTTAATATCTATAAGACTATGAAATCTCCCTATGACAAAGATTTTTGCATGCGAGTTGAAGTCATTGATGAATGTGTGAATGAAGTCCAATGACGAAGGTTGGCACGGTCTTTAGAAGTTGAGAATATTGAGAAGTGCTTAAAGGTACAATCTTCTCAAGAAGAAGTGACTCTCAAATATCCGCACCAACCACACATACAACTACCAAACATTGAACCCACACCACCCTCAATCATAAAACCACCAAAACTAGACTTGAAGTCGTTACCTCAATATTTAAGATACACATTTTTTGGTGATGACCAAACTTTACCTATGATTATATCTTCTAAACTTAGCAATGAGCAAGAGGATTTAATGGTGAACATGCTGAAGAGAAAAATAAAGGCAATCGGTTGGTAGATTTCGGATATAAGAGGAATAAGTCCCTCTTATTGCATGCATAAGATTTTGATGGAGGATGGACACAAGCCAACCATTGAAAGATAGAGGAGGCTCAACCCGAACATGCAAGAGGTGGTAAAGAAAGAAGTGGTCAAACTACTTGATGTAGGAATTATTTATCCAATCTCTAACAATTCTTGGGTTAGCCCAATTTAGTGTGTGCCGAAGAAGGGGGGAATAACAATTGTGCAAGATATGGAAGGAGAGTTCATTCCTACAAGAGTTGTGAATGGATGGAGAGTGTGCATTAATTACAAGAAACTAAACTCATCCATAAGGAAAGACCATTTTCCATTACCCTTTATTGATCAAATGTTGGAGTGGATAGCAAGACATGCTTTTTACTGCTTCCTGGATGGTTATTCAGGCTACAATCAAATTACAATAGCTCTAGAAGATCAAGAGAAGACCACCTTTACATGTCCTTATGGCACATTTGCATACAGGAGGATGCTATTTGGGTTATGTAATGCTCCTACAACTTTTCAGAGATGTATAATGGCTATATTTGCAGATTTAGTAGAGGAGATCATGGATGATTTTTCTATCTATGAAAACTCATTTGAAGGATGTCTGAGCAATTTGGACCAAGTTCTAGCACGTTTTAAGGAAACAAATTTGGTGTTGAATTGGGAAAAGTGCCATTTCATGGTAAATGAAGGTATTGTACTTGGACACAAGATTTTAGCTCAAGGCATTCAGGTTGATAAAGCAAAGGTGGAGGCAATTGAGAAGCTACAGTACCCTATAAATGTTAAAGGAGTTAAGAGTTTTCTTGATCATGCTGGCTTCTATAGGCGATTTATCAAGGATTTCTCAAAAATCTCAAAACCCCTTTGTAAGTTACTTGAAAAAGATTGACCTTTTGATTTTATTGATAACTGCAAATTGGCTTTTAACAGGTTGAAACAAGCACTTGTTTCTGCTCCTATAGTGATGGCACCAGATTGGAGTCTACCATTCGAGTTGATGTGTGATGCTAGTGATTATGCAATAGGAGTCGTTCTTAGCCAAAGAAAAGAGAATAGGTTGCATGCAATTTATTATGCAAGCCGAACATTGACAGATACTTAGTTGAATTATGCTACTCCAGAAAAGGAGATGCTGGCTGTTATATTTGCTTTTGATAAGTTCATATCATACCTCCTTGGATCTAAGGCAATTGTATACACAGATCATGCAGCATTTAAGTATTTAATAAATAAAAAAGATTCAAAATCGAGGCTCATAAGATGGGTACTTCTGTTGTAAGAGTTTGATATTGAGATCAGAGATAAGAAAGGAGCTAAAAATGTAGTAGCTGATCATCTTTCAAGGTTGGAATTGAAACACGAGGAGATGTTCCCTGATGAAATGCTTTTTGCTATAGGATATATGGGTGCTCCTTGGTTTGCTTATTTAGCAAATTTTTTGTTAGTGGGTGAAATTCCAAAAGAGTTCACCTCTCAGTAAAAGAAAAAGTTGATTCATGATGCGAAGTTCTACATTTAGGATGAGCCATTCTTATGGAAACTATGCAATGATGGCATAGTAAGGAGATGCGTAACAAATGAGGAAGCAGGAGACATCTTACAACACTTTCATAGGAAGGTCATTGGTGGACATTATGGACCACAAAGAACAGCTGCTAAGGTTCTTGAAATAGGGTTCTATTGGCTGACAATTTTTCAAAATGCTAGAGATTTTATAATGCATTATGATGCATGCCAAAGGAGTGGAAACATTTCAAAGAAGGATGAAATGCTCCAATCTGGAATTCTAGAGGTGGAAATTTTTTATGTTTGGGGCATTGATTTCATGGGACCATTTCCAATGTTAGATGGTAACAAGTATATTCTTGTTTGTGTGGATTATGTTTCCAAGTGGGTGGAAGCTCAAGCGTGCACAATCAATGATGCAAGGGTTGTTTGCAAGTTCTTAAGGAAGCTATTCTCTCGATTTGGAAAGCCTCAAGTCATCATAAGGGATGGGGGAAAACACTTTTGCAATAGGAATATGGAAGCTTTATTAGCTCGCTATGGTGTTAAGCATAGGGTAGCTACAACTTATCACCTGCAAACCAGTGGCCAAGTTGAGGTGAGTAATAGGGAGTTGAAGAAGATTTTGGAGAGAATAGTAAGTAAGTCAAGGAAAGAATGGGCAAGGAAGCTTAATGATGCTTTGTGGGCATATAGAACAGCTTACAAAACACCTTTTGGGATGTTTCCCTTTAGGGTGGTTTATGGCAAAGCATGTCATCTTCCCGTTGAGCTTGAACACAAGGCCTACTGGGCAGTGAAAGCCTTGAATTTTGACTTTAGGAAGGCAACTGAGAGAAGAATGTTACAGTTAAATGAACTTGAAGAGATAAAAGAAGCTACTTATGAAAATTTAAGGATTTATAAAGAATGTACTAAGAGATGGCATGATGCAAGAGTAAGAATTAAGGAGTTTAAGGAAGGTGATCAAGTTTTATTGTTCAACTCATGGCTCAGATTGTTTCCTGGAAAGTTAAAAAGTAGATGGACAGGACCGTATACAGTGACTCATTCATATCCACATGGAGCTGTGGAATTGAGCAATACAAGAGGAGACACATTCAAAGTGAATGGGCAAAGGCTAAAGCTATACCATGGAAGCACATTTAAGGAGTTCCATCAAGCTTTATACTTGAAGGAATCAACTGGATGATCAATTTGATGGTCTAGCTCATGGACCATGAAAAGAGCACTTATTGGGGGCTCAACCAAGACTATTTTTATTTGTGTTTCTATTTTTTTTGTTTTTATTGTTTGGTTACTTCTTTTATATTTTTGCAAGTTTATTCTATTTTTTTTATGATTGTTTCTAGTGCATTTCAAGGAATGAGAGAAAGGTTGGAGCTCTAGAAGAGGTCTTATAAGTTAAATGTTTAATGGAATGTTATTTCGAGTGACTTGTAATTTAAATTTGTGATGCATTACTTGTCTATGTGTGTTGAATTTTTAATTCAGTGAATTTCTGAAGTATGCATGTGCAGGTCACATGATTGTGCGCATTTTACACATGGTCGTGCGTCTTTTGTTGTAACTTTTGGATAATCATGTCACACGGCCATGTGCCTTACGACGCCAAAACTTGACACACGGCTGTGCGCATTTCATGCATGGCCGTGCAACGAGATAGACCCATTTTTTTAAAAAAAAAAAGACACAAAATTTTGTTTTAAATGGATCTTTCCACTTCTTAACACTCCACAATTCCCCAATTGTGCAATAAATATATGAGGCTTGTCCAACCAATATGATGCAAAAAAAAAATTCAATCTATGCTAGTAAGTAGCAAGGCCGTGCGCATTTTACACACGATTGTGCGTGATACGACATTAATCAGGTAGCACAGCCATTAGCATTTTACACACAGCCATGCGACCTGATGCATAGAAATAGTCGAATTCCTCAAAATTTTTCTTGTTATAAACGTTGCAATGAGGACATTGCACATTTTAAGTGTGGGGGAGGAATTAAAATTTTTCATTTTGCGAGCTTGTCAGTTGTGATTTTATTTGTTTTTATGTTGTTTCCTTGTTCCATTGGGAGTTTAGTTGATTTTAGTTTCCTAAGTGAGCTAAACTTCCTGAATTAATGGATGAGCAATTTTTATTTTATTAGAGTGTTGATTTTATATATCACCGAATTTAATGAGTTTCATGATGTAATGGGTAGAAGATGCTACACGATCCGCCAAATGGCAATGCAACATGGTGAAATACCTTTACGCCCTAATGCAACTGAAAGATGATATAATGGGAGTGAAGCTCAATTAAGGAAGCGACGGAACACCTAAAAATGGAGTGATAACATCATGGAAAAAATTAAAGAGCATATGGATATCTCTAACAATAGGATTGGGAATATGGTTATGGATTTGTCCAACCAGTTAGAGAAGTTCAAGAGGCGATGTGAATCCAGAGCTGAAAGGTTGCAACTTCAAATTGATGAAATCTTTCGCATTCTTCCTCAAAGCAAAATATATAAAGCTATAAATGAAGCTGTAAAGTGCATCATGGTCACACCATATATTCCCCCTCCAGTTTCACCGGAATAAGGGAGTATACTGTTCTTTAATTTTCTTTTATTTATTTACTTTTCATGATTGTATGCTTATGTGTTTGTTTTACTTTAAGAGTTTGCATGCTTTATTTTTATTTTATTTTATTTTGTTACCTTTTTGTATGTTTATGCCTTGCTCTTACACTTGAATTTTTACAACATATATACCTTTAGAGCCTTGTTCATTAATCTTAGTTTTCTTGAAGAAATGCCTTAATCTTCCTTAATGGATCATTTTAAATTTTTAAATTAGAAAAGCAACTTGTGGTTAAGAATTTTTACATTAATCTTACTTTTCTATTAAACAAGTGAATATAGATGATTAATATTTGAGAAAAGTATTTGAGAGTAGGAATTTGAGGCTGCTTTAGAGTGGTTATAAAAAAATAAATAAATAAATAAATAATAATATTAAATCAAGAAGCGAGATGGAGCGTAAAACGCACTCGTTTGGAGCTTAAAATTGAAAAGAAAAATCTTTTAAATACTCTTTCTACTCCAATGCTCTTTAAGAGTAAGAGTATCCAAAGGACCATTTTTGGAGGTTTCCACACTGAGTAACATAAGAAAGGTAGGGGATGCTGAGATTGGGAAGACATTGATTGATTAACTTCTTAGCCTCTTTATTATTGGCACGATTCCTACTTGTTTTTATTTTTCTTGAGTGTCAATCGTTTCTTTTCATATTTTCATTAGAAAAGTATGCTTTTCACACAGTAACAATATATTCTCATTGCTATTTAAAATTTTGAGTTTTTAAACTTTTTATTAAAGGAAGATTATGGTAGTTAGTCAAGTTAAAGCTAGTTAATAAGTATGATTCTTTAGGTAGATATGTGTTTTTAGGTTTTTCTTAAGGACAAGCAAATATTCAAGTAGGGGGGAATTTGATGAGTGTGAAAAAATGCATTTCTTTAAGTAGTCTTTATGTTAGGAAAAAATCAATTTCAGTTAAGTTTTTGTTTCTTTTATTCAGTTTTTATTTAGTTGAGTACTTACTGCATGTCTTGTGTGTTTATTTATTTTTATGTATTAGTTGGTTTATTTTTGGTTGATTTTTATGTATTTAAGGAAGTCAAAGAACAATAGAGGAAGGTTATATAGGAGCTGTGAGCACTTGAAGTGAGCCTAAAAAGCAATGGAGGTCAATATGCTGAAATACTGAAAAAGTGATGTGCACGGCCATGCGCATTTTGCACACGGCCGTGCGACCTGGTGATTGGAAAATTCAGAGTTGAATTTAATTGCTGACTTATGAGGGACAAGATGGAGATTTCGCATGGTTGTAACCCTAGGGCTGGTAATTAGGGTTTTATAAGAGGGTAGCCACCAAAAACAAGAAAAAAGGGAGGATTATTATTTTTTTTTCATGATTTTTTTAGATATACAGATTTTATTTTTTGGAGAGCAGTTTTAAGAAAACAAGGATTTTTCTTGCTTATGTTAGTTTGGAGATTTGAGAATAAGAATTAAAGAACATTAAGCTTCCTATTGAACAGGGGGTTTCTTATATTCAATTGTGTTTATTCATTCTTAATTTTAATTTAATGATGATGTCTATTTTCTTTTATTCTTCTTCTTTGTCTCTTACAATTAACATGAGTAGCTAAATTCTTAGTTAGGGTTCTTGTTGCAATTCAACCATGGGCTAATCATAATTAAATCTAGATCCTTTGGTTATTGTTGAACTTAATGTCTTCTTAAGATTGATCACCCTTTGATTGAATATACACAATAAAACTTAATCGAGAGATGGGTTGTATTGGATTTAAACAATAACCTGTTAGATGCTTTCTTAGTTGAGAAACACTTAAGCAATTAATATTGATTAAGGATTGGTGCTTAAAATAGGTTAACCAAACACTTAGTAGGCGAGAGCTTTAAGTCTAAGAACATCAATTTACTTGGTTAATCATAAGGTTGTCTTAGGAGGAAAGCCTATGATTCTTGAGAAACCCTCAAATTGGATTAAGGTTAGGTATGGCTTAGCAGTTAATTTATCTTAAATAAAAGTTGAATTAGTAATAAGAAACCTAGCTCTCTAAAGTGATTGTTATTTCATTATGATTTTTGTGTTTTGTCTTAGTTTAATTTTTAGTTTACTTCAAAATACCCTTTTTCGTTGTTTAAACAAACAAACACAACTAGTATCACTGTAGTCAATCTGCAATCTCTGTGGGATCGATATTTAATTACTACTTGTATGAATCCATATACTTGCGGAAACCCCATCATGGGTGTTTAGAAATAGGATGAATGAATAAGGTGTCATAACTAGGAATAAAGCTATACTAGTAGCTAAAGATTATAATTAAGAGGAAGGAATTGATTATGATGAAACATTTGCCCTGGTTGCAAGGTTAGAAGTTATTAGAATGTTACTTGCTTTTGCATCTTTCATGGATTTTAAACTCTTTCAAATGGATGTTAAAAGTGAATTTTTAAATGGTTTTATTGAAGAGGAGTTGTATGTTGAATAACCTCTGAGTTTTGATTATCCAAATCATGTGTTTAAACTTTCAAAAACATTATATGGATTGAAGCAAGCTCCTAGAGCTTGGTATGAAAGATTGAGTAACTTTTTATTAGAGAAAAGATTCTCTAAAGGAAAAGTTTACACAACTCATTTTGTAAAGAAATCCAAACATGATTTACTTATTATGTAAATATATGTTGATGACATTATATTTTGTGCTACTAATCATTGTTTGTGTGAGGAATTTTCTAAGCTTATGCAAGGAGAATTTAAGATGAGTATGATAGAAGAGCTCAAATTCTTCCTTGGACTACAAATTAAGCAATGCAAGGATAGGATCTTCATCAATTAAACCAATTATACAAGGGAAATTCTCATGAAGTTTGACATTGATGGAGCTAAGTCAAGTAAAACTCATATGAGCACCATTCTAAACTCAACAAGGATGAGAATAGCAAACCGGTTGATGAAAGATGTTATAGAGGTAGGATAGTATCCCTTCTTTATTTAACCACAAGTAGTTTAGATATTATGTTTGCTACATGCTTGTGTTCTATGTTTCAATAATGTCCTAGGGAGTCCCATTTAAATGCCATTAAGAGAATTTTCAAATATCTTAATGGAACATTGCATTTAAGACTTGGATATCCTAGAAGTTCATTATTTGACTTGATTAGTTATTCAAATGCGGATTTTTCTAGTAGCTTACTAGATAGAAAAAGCATTACCGAAACTTGTCAATTCTTAGGTAATTTATTAGTTTCTTAGTTTAGTAAGAAATAAGTTTAGGTATTACCTTATCCACTACTGAAATTGAAATAGCTTCTTAGGTGTTACCTTATCCACTACTGAAATTGAATATGTAGCAACTAGTTATTGTTACTCCTAAGTCTTATGGCATAAAAAATAGATCACGCAAACCAAATGAGTGATCCATATGGCTTGAAATCTAAATCTAGAGACAATCTAATCCTTAAAAGCACAATTGAGGAGCAGGGGAGAGTGATCCGAATGATGTCTTGGTAAAACTATACAAGCAATATCAGTCCAATAATTAAAAAATTACAAATTAGCTAAAGCCCTATTAAGATGACTTTCACTATTACCACTATGATGGCCATTACTCCAAGTGAAAACCGCTCGCTGAGAAGGAATGTCTAATAAAGAACAATCATCAATAAAATTTTAAAATTCCCTCCAAGGACCTAAAGCTGGAGGTCTACCAGATTTCTCATGAGGTCCCAAAATGGCATTAAAATCTCCAATGTTACACTAACTAAAGAAAGAAGCAGAAGATAAATTATAAAGATCATTCCATAATTCCAACCTTCTATTGCACCAAATACTGCCATAAATAAAAGAAATCCTTTACACCATATTAGCAAATTGCACATTAATAGTAAGACATTGAGAATGAATATGTTTGAAAGTAAGAGGAGAAAGACAACGTTTGACTAAAACCCAAACAAAAAGAATATGTAAAGCATTAGTAGCTATCAAAGAGACATCCAATTTATCCCAAATAGAATGATGAATGGAAGAAAAATCAACCATTGGCTCAACTAAACAAAAATAATCATAAGTAAATTGCTGGCAAAAAGAAAATAGAGTCCTTCGAGTATTAGGATTACCTAAACCTCTACAATTCCTATAAAAAATCTTAATAAATTGAGCTTGTCAAGTTTTCTAATGACCTTTTTAGAAAGGGTTACTTGGAATTTTCTAGATTTAGATGGTGTTTTTTTACTCGTGATGGTGGTCCATTGCTCCTCTTCTAAGTCCACTTCATCTGCCCAAGATTGATAAACAATACTTCCATCATCACCATGCTGAAACTGAGTTGTTGTATGAACCTCCTCACTCGTCACATCTACAGCATGCTCATCAGGAATTTTTCCATCATCGGGCGCAAAGGTAACTCATCGGAAACCAGAGGTAAATCAGAGTCAGAAGATTGATCAAGCTTGTTGTCAAATAGTATTGGATGTTGCATGGTCATGGTGGCATTAACTGCTGTGACATTATTAGAGATCTCCACCATTAAAGCATTAGGATTAGTTTGTGCATCCTTATCAACATTGTCCATATTGATTCTTGCATTTAAAATTTTATAAGCGTTATCAACAGGAACCTTAAAATAAACCTTAGAATTAGCTTTAAGTTTCCAAACTGATTTCTGTTCTTTCAGTTTGTCTGGTTGCGAAGGTTGAGTAGTTGCCGGTTGAACTAGCTTTTTCCCCAATCTACATTCCTTAGAGGTGTGACCAATATTCGAACAAATTAAGCAAAATGAAGGGGGATTTTCATAAACTTCAATGAAAAAACTTTTAACAATACTTTCAATTAAGAGAGTTTCCGATAAGGATGATGATAAATCAATATCAATTAAAACCCTTGCGTGAAGAACAAATTCACCATGCATAGTATTGCTATTAATTTTCAGCGGAACACCCATACCTTTAGCAATGGAAGAGACAATTTGCGGGTGCTAGGACTCCCATGGGAGCTTATAAAAGTGAACCTATAATTGTGCATTTATTGATTTCTGAGCAAATGGATCAAAATCGGGAGTCCAATGTTGCAATCGGAGGATTCTGAGTTTAAGCGTTATTACACCACGACTCCATACTGAATTCTTATCTGAACTTGAATTTAAAAAAACATGATAACAACAACGTCCTAAAGAAATAAGCTTCCAGTTTTGTGAAATCCCCCAAACAATCGTTAGTTTGCTTTTAAGTTCCGCAAGCTTCCAAGGTGCATCTACTTTGGCGAGAATTATTCTTGCAATTAGGGCATGCTGGCAAACTGATAATTGTTGCTCATAAATCTGTTGGTTTGTTTTGATAGCAATAAATCCACCCTTTTCAATGGCAGTGGAATCCTCAGGAATCGGAATGGTAGTAGAAGATTTGGTGACAGCTGACGCATTTCTGTAAGAGCAAAAAAATAAAACATGGGTTTATAACTAAGGTAGTCCATCGGAAGACAGGCAGGGTTGCCTGACGACGGCACTGGAGACTAGAAACCACACGTCAAAGAGAAGCCCTAGTGAAATTATATGTTTTACTATGCCTTATTATAAAAGTAAATATGAGAGTATTTTAGAAGTAAACATTAGAACTTGGGGAGATTCTTGCCAATGGTTGGATTTGCATGTGAATAATAAGGATAGATGTTTTATTTTTATTGACCAAATATTTTAAATTTGATTTAAATCTCATTAAATGTAAAGATTTGATCTCTTTTTCAATATTTAATAAAACAAAATTAGTTGTGAACTTCCACTTTCTGTGAACTATAAATAATGTACATATTTTAAAATAGATAATTAAATAATTTCAATAAATTAAAATGACGGTTTAATTAAATATAAAAATGAGAACATAATATGTTATTGCAATAATTTTATTTTATTATTTTTTATTAAGAGTACATATATATTATTAATAATAATTGAATAGATAAAATAAAAAAAATAGAAAATATTTGAAAAATGAATGTTTTAGTTAGAATAAAAAAATCATTTTTATGGAAACAAAGAGTAATATTTTAGATATAGTAAAATTAGAGTATTTTACATAAAATAGAACATGTATATTTTAAAAAAAGATTTTTTAATTTTTTAAAGAAAAAATATTATGAATTTTAATAACTCAACACATAAACTTTTAATAGTAAATGCTAAATTATAAAAAAAGACACCTATTAAATTTTGAACTTAATGACTTTAAAACTCAACATTTAGTATATATTAATTGTGAATCCATAGTTTGTGTGAACTATACATAATATATATAATTTAGAATAATTAATTAAATCATTTTAATAAATTAAAACTACAATTTAATTAAATATAAAAATAGAACTTAAAAAGTTACTGCAATAATTTTATTTTATTATTTGTTAGTAAGAGTACATGTATATTTTAATATGTATAGTAATAAAAATAAATAAATAAATAAAAGAAAAAATAGAAAATAGTTAAAAAAAAAGGATGTTTTGGTTAAAATAAATGGTATAATTTTTTATTGAAAAAAAGTAATATTTAGAATTAAAGTATTTTAAAACATGTATATTTTAAAATAAGATAATTATTTTTTATAAAAAAAATATTATGAACTGTAATAACTCAACACATAATTTTTTCGTAGTGAATGTTGAATTATAAAAAGAAATACTTGTCAAATTTTAGATTCAACATTTAATAAGAATATATATATAAGTTTTTCTGTTTTATTTAGCCATGAATTTTTTAGTAAATATTTTGTATTTTCATTTACAGATCGATATGGTATCTATTTAAAAATCAATGATTGACATCTTTTTTTAATAGCTAATGTATGAGATATAGTTTAGATAAAATAATATCCAATTATAAATAATATTTTAATTAGTTATGACATTTAATAAAATAATATACTATTAATTTTTAAGTCTGAACCATCAATATTTAAAATTTATTGAATTTTAATTAATCCGGTTTATATGAACGATAAAAATCTCTTAATAACTAATTTAATACGATTGTGATATCAAAAATATTTAAATATCCATTAATATATAAATTAGTGACTTTTTTATCCATCATCATAATCATCATATGAATGAAGGTGCTATAAAAGTTGCCTAAATTACATGCACTAAGGCGATTTGCACTTTAAAATTTAAAATGTTTACATCAAGTATGCTTTATCTCCATCAACGTTCATGCCTTACTACTGCCCCAAACTGCCATCATTTTGAAACAAGTATGTATATAACGCATTTGTGTTAAATTATATATATATTATCCATGAAAATTTTGTTCTCTTTTTAATTTCTATTCTTCTCAAAAAAAAAACTAAAAATGTATTCTTTTTAGGTGAGATTACAAGAATCAAAGTAACAGCGAAGCAAGCACAGCACATACTCAAACGAAACCATTGCAAGAGGCTAAAGATTTGTGCCAATAATAATAACAATAATGGCAGAAAAGATGTGCTTGCATTGAGAGCAACACATAAACTAAGTGGTAGAGAATATGGTATTATTCAGCCAGCAGCCACATTACAAAATGAAATTACACCATCAAATCCAGAGGGCTTTAACTGGACTTCAATCAAGCATAACTTAAATTCATTATGTCTGTTTATACGACCTTATGTTTTGGTGGGATCAGTGAGTATCAAGAGATATACATGTGTATTTGTGTGTCTATATATTGAGCATGCAATTATATAATGATCTGTTTTGCTATGATCAGATTTTGAAGCTAACATAAGTCTCACTTCTTTCTGTGCAGACAATGAGTGATCTATCTCCAAAATTTTTTGCTGAGTTGCTGAAGGTAATGGCAATGTTTTAGATCCCAAACAAAGGGTAATAATAATCCTGACATGTCTGTTGATTAACTCTCTCAGGCAATAGTGCCAGTGGTATTAATGAACATTTACGTGGCTGGATTTAATCAATTATATGATGTCGAACTAGACAAGGTAAGCACAAATCCAACCAACCTTTGAGTATTTGATGTAACCATATGATCTTATTTAATTTTTTCAACATTGATGCTTTGCATGCAAGGTAAACAAACCTCACTACCCACTAGCTTCAGGGGACCTTTCAATGAAAGCTGGCACTACAATTGTTGCTACATCTATACTGATGGTAAGTGATAAAAAAAAAAAAAAAAAAAAAAAAAAAAAAGAAAAAGGTAGCTAGTTTGCTGCATATATATGTTGTTTGATCTGATCTTTTCTTCATGGTTGTTTAATCAGAGTCTTGGAATGGGAGTTATGCTCCGATCTCCGCCACTTCTTGCTGCCCTCCTCACAAGTTTTGCACTTGGAACTGCGTACTCTATTGATGTAAGTTCTTTAAGTTCTATGTACATCATGTTCTTACTATATTGTTATCTGCTAACTGTACTTAATTGTCTGTGTTAATTTTCTGTAGCTTCCTTATCTTAGATGGAAGAAACACCCTTTTCTTGCTCTAATGAGTACTGTGATTGTGAGAGCAATTTCTTATCAAATCGGTTTCTCCATACACATCCAGGTGCCGTAGATCGATTCAAACAAGCAATTACGACGCATTTTTTTTTATTACCCTTTTGAGAAAATGAGATCAGAGACTATATATATACTTGTTTATATTGATTGGAGGGGTCATAAATAATGCAGAGATATGTTCTTGGAAAACCAGTGATCATTCCCAGATCATTGGTGTTTGCTGTTGCTTCCATGTGTTTCTTCTATGTAGTTATTGGAGTAATCAAGGTTAGATAATGATAAACCCAACAATAGTGCTCAACTAGTAATATTTTTACCAGTTATATATCCTTTGCAGTTTCTAAAATTTCAGTATTTTGGAATTTTAATAGGACATACCTGATGCAGAGGGAGATAGAGAATTTTGAATTCAGACATTAAGTGTCACTCTTGGACCAAAAAGCGTAAGAGCCAAGTAACTATAGTTCGTTGAATAATTGCTTCTCAAAAGTCATTACATGCAGTTTGTTTAAAAATAATAATAATAATAACAGTGACATCCTATTATTTTTTCAAAAATACTTGGTCTAATCAAATAGTAGAATACTTGGTTTCATGTGGCTCTATGTGATTTTATTTAGGTATGTATTTTTATTTGTGTGGAATTTTTAATCATGTGCCATTCTTCATATATATATATATATATATATATATATATATATATATATAGGTCAATAACATGCTATTGTTTTTTTATCACTTTCTTGTTGCGAGGTCTTTTGGGGCTGCGTTAATTTGATGTTATTGGTGTATACTGCTGCGGTTGCCGTTGGAGTAACGTCTTCTTCCCTGTCAAACAAACTTATCACGGTATGTATTTCTGATACCACTCATACAAGAATGAATTAATTGAGTGAAATTCTATAAGAATTTTGACATATTGCTACATTTATATTTAAATATAGCTATATTTAAAAGTGTGGCAAATTAGTTCTTTACATATAAAAAAGTTGGTAATGTGGACATGAATTTATCCGCACTTTAATAAAATGATGGGAGGTGTTTTATAATTTTTATTTCTCCATACTTTTATTACTTATTAGATATGTACTACTATTTAAATAGTGGTTAAATAATAAATTTACTCACTTTTTTAAAATGTGATTAATGTTTAGTTTATTTAAAATTTTAATCACACTTAAATAAAAATGGTGGTGTATTAAGTGTGGGTAGAGGTTTTTTTTTTTAAGTAAATAGGTCTAATTCTAATTTTCATTTCAACTACCAATCACATATCGTAACAATTTGTGTCACGATCTAAATCGAAAGGTACGTGACCAGCACCAGGAAATGAGAATAAATAAAGTAACTGAAACTCATAATAAGACTTACAAAATTTTCGCAAAATAAAAACAATACATTTAACAATAAACTCAAAATAAATGCATAATACCAAATATATAAAATAATATTCTTCAAATACAACATCTCAAGTTAGATAAAATCAGAATACAAATATGTCATGACCCAAATCGGGGAGTCATGACCAGCGCTAAGGAACATGAATTCTTTCGAATCCGGAACCTGTAGCAAGCCTTAAAATAAAAACATATGCAAATATAATACAAAAATATGTCAGAATTAAAACTTTAATTAATATAAAAATAAATCTTTATGTCATAACATAATAAAAATATCTTCATACAAGATTCAAATATAGGATTTTTAACTAGTACAACACAATGCTACCACAATAGTAGTACTATTAAAGCTGCTAGAGTACAAATAAGAGTTTAAATATAAAAATTACATAAAATAGTCGGTGCTAAAGAAGACCAGCGAAGGGATCTATTACTGAGGTTTGACAAAGTAGAATATCCTGTAAAAAATATTAAGGGGGATCAAACCTCATTGAGTGAATTATTATTATATATATACATGAGCTATAAAATACAGGCATTCAAGTATTAGTATAATAATATATTTATATTTATATAATATGATATACATGCATTTCATACACATGCCAAAAATCACTTTTTCAATGCAATAATAAATATAGAAAAATTTTTAGGTGGAGGATCGAAGTAGAACCCTAAATAGTCCGTAACCTCGATTACATAACCAATAGACAACCGACTTATCCATAACTCCAAATATTTATTTATCCAATTTAAGGTAGCA
This sequence comes from Mallotus nudiflorus, assembly GCA_947683625.1. Lineage (NCBI taxonomy): Eukaryota > Viridiplantae > Streptophyta > Magnoliopsida > Malpighiales > Euphorbiaceae > Mallotus > Mallotus nudiflorus. Next base: position 4,465,368 of record CANTUR010000011.1, read on the forward strand.
GACTGGCCTTGAGTACACTAGATCAACCAAAGATCTGCAATCTCACTACCGGCATAACTGACCCTGAGTCCATTAGATCAATTGAGGATCCGCAGCCATCCTTTCCAATAACCATTAATCTCAATATTCAATTTTATAATCAAATAATTAGATTCTCAGCCTAAAATCTACCATACTATTGTGTAACAGTCTTAGCGTAACCCACTAGGTAGTACGTTCTACAACTATCCTCCAAATCATACTTATAAATATTAAAAATAATGAAATGCGTAATTAAAAATATGGTAGCATCCATTCATCAAATAATACACCGTTTATATATCAAAAATATACAAAATATAAATATAAGCATTTAAATAAATAATACATATTTAAATTCACATTATTTAAATCATAGATGCTCATAAAATATTTATTCTATGTGCAATGCATATATATAATGATAACTCACAGTACTACTGTACTCCAATGTTCTGATTCGGTTGGCCTAGTCCGGTCAACCTAGCTCATGGTACAACTAAAGAAAAAATATATATTATTATTAGAATAAAATTCCTAATTTAATAACTCCAAAATTTTTAAGAATAACTTGATCTAAACACGACTTAGGAAAAATTTCAAAATTAAACTCAGACCGGTTGTCATGTTTTATGAGAAATCTATCGAAAATTCAACAGAGTTTTCCCAATAAAACAGGCGTCTCTCTACTAAAGTAGAGTCAATCCTGCACAGAAAATTCACTTCTAAATAATCCATATCACCAAATTTCGGGTAGGGCCCCAAACTGCAAATATTGCCCAACTAAGAACCAATTCCAACAATAATTCCAAAAATAATAATAATTACTAATAAATCACCACAATTATAAAAATTCAATTAAATACCAAAAATAAATTTATTTAGATAATAAAAACATAAAAGATGTTTAATTTTCCAAAATAGATAATAAAATCCAATTTACAATTAAATAATATTAATAAACCAATTATTTAAATTTTTTTAAAATTAACTAGCATAAATTAAAATTATTATTTAAAATACTCAATTATATAATAAAAATACCTAAAAACTTATTTAAGTTTAAAAATAATAATTAAAATTATTATTCGAATATATTTTCAAAAATTACCATTAATTAGCTAAAAACAGTAATTAATTTATAAAAATTATTTTAATGTCAATCATCACTCAAAAACTATCCAAAACCTATTATTTATCAATAATTTCAATTAAAACATAAAAATTACTTATTTATATTAATTTCTCCAAAATTATTTTTTTTACATAATCATTCAAAAATTCGTAATAAAAATTTGGTATGTAATTTAAATAATCTTCCTTCATGAAACTTACTCTAAATAATATATAGAATTTAATAAAAATAAGAAAATTTTCTGACCTACGATTGTGTGAACAGTAACCGAACCCAACAATACGTATTTTTTAAATAATTTCAAAAAAATAAATAAAAATAATATTTAGGTAGATCTTAGTTCAAAAATCAATTTATCTAATTACTGCATCTCCAAATAAAATTAAATTCAATAAGAAAAATCACATTAAAAATACTGACCTAAATATAAAATCGAGTTTTTAGAGTCATTACCGGTCAATTCACTCGAAACTAACTATGTGTTATCAAAGCTTGTAGCATAAGTTTTGAAATGAGCCTAAACTCGAATAGTTTCCTCGACAACAACCAGACTGCACTGTTCATACAGTGTTGTCCTCCACTGCTGCCACTACTATAGGTGCTACTATTACTGCTGCCGGTATTGCTGATGGTGGCGGTCCGGTGAGCAAGTGGTGACGTGGTGGTGGTGGTTTAGTTACAGAGAAAAAAAAAACAAAGAAAGAAAGAAATAGGGAGAATGAGAGAAGGAAATGGGCTACTGCCCAAAAGAAAAATGTTGACTTTTTTTATAAAATGAGAAAAAGATAAAATAATATGAAATAACATTTTAAATTTTAAATGTTTATTTTTCTGATTAAATTCACTATAAAATTTTAAAATATTTAAAATACACTACTTTAATACTATTCATAATTACTAACAATAATAATATTATTAAATAATTAAATAAATAAATAATATATAACAATAAATTAAATTTTTAAATTTTGATTTAATATTAATACCATAATAAAATAAAGTAAATACCAATACTAGAATTTAATTAAATTACACAAAATAATCATAATATAAAAATTTAATAAAATAATTATTAACACCGCATATCTCAGAAATTAATTTAATAATTTATAAAAATTTCGGGTTATAACAGTCTTCCCTTCTTATAAAAATTCATCCTCGAATTTTCAGAATACAAGAAAGGAATACAAGAAATCATTGAGGAAAAAGATAGGGGTACGTTGTTCGCATCTCAGCTTCTGTCTCCTATGTGTACTCTTCTGAGTTATTGTTCATCCACAACACTTTGACCATTGAGATCCGTTTCAAACCTAGTTGATGAACTTGAGAATCCACAATCGTTATTGGTTCTTCCTCATACGCCAAATCTTCATTATTTCCACACTTTGGCACTGTAACACATGTGAATGGTCTAAAATACACTTCCTCAACATCGAGATATGGAACACTGGATACACTTATGATAGATTCGGAGGCAAAGCCAACCGATATGCAACCATGCTAACTCTCTCCAAAATCTTAAACGATCAAATATATCTTGATGCTAATTTTTCCTTCTTGCCAAATCTCATCACACTCTTCATCGATTACACCTTTAGAAATACATAACCCCCAACCTGAAACTCAACATCCTTATGCTTTGGATCCGTATATCTCTTATGTCTACTAGCTATGGTTTCTGATCTTCTCTTGATAAAAGCAACTTTCTTAGCTATGTCTTGGAAAATCTCAAGTCTATTAAGTTGTCTCTCTCCCACTTCATTCCAACATAGAGAGGATCTACACTTTCTCTAATACAAAGCCTCATACGGTGCCATTTCAATACTGATGTGGTAGCTGTTATTGTAAGCAAACTCTACCAATGGTAGATGATCATTCCAACTACCTTTAAGATCCATCACACACATTCTCAACATATCCTTAAGTGTTTGGATTATCCTCTCAGTCTAACCATCTATTTGAGGGTGAAAAGCAGTACTGAAGCCAAGTCTAGTGCCCATAGCTTCTTACAACTTCTGCTAAAATCGAGAGGTGAACACAGAACCTCTATCAAATATAATGCACACAGGTACTCCATGTGGGCACACAATATGCTTGACATACAACTTGGCTAACTTAGCTCTAGAAAAAGTAGCTTTAATTGGTAGGAAGTGAGCTAATTTGGTTAACCTATCCATAATTACCTAAATGGAATCATATCCATCCCTTGAATAAGGTAATCCTACTATAAAATCTATAGTAACTCTCTCTTATTTCCACTCAGGAATAAGAAGAGGCTAAAGCTTCCTAGAAGGCTTTTGATGTTCAGCTTTTACTTACTAACAAGTCAAGTACTTAACAACAAAATCAGCTACATACTCCTTCATACCATCCCACCAGTACATATTCCTAATGTTGTGGTACATCTTTGTAGCACATGGATATACACTATAAGCTGTAAAATGTGCTTCTTCTAGGATCTCCTCTCTCAGATTATCCACATCAGGCACACATAGTCTTCTACTGATCCATAAAACACCTTCATCATCTAGTGTAAAATCAATGAATTTTCCTACTCGCACATTCTCCTCAAGTTCAACCAAAATAGGCTCTTGGTTTTAAGCTACCTTGATTTTATCCCTCAGTACTAATTTAACTCTGAATTGTGCCAACAATCCTCCTGATATACTCATCTTCATCATCAACTCCTTATCCACTAATTGGTACAACTCTTATATCAGAGGTCTCCTCTCCACACTAATGTAAGCAAGACTACTTGAGGATTTTCTACTCAAGGCATGTGCTACCACATTAGCCTTACCTAGATGATAAAGAATATTGCAGACATAATCATTTAGGAGTTCTAACCATCTCCTCTATCTTAAGTTTAGATCCCTCTGTTGAAAAATGTACTTCAAGCTCTTATGATCTGTGAAGATCTCATAAGTTACTCTATATAAGTAGTGTCTCCAGATCTTAAGAGCAAAGATCACTGCTGCCATCTCTAGGTTGTGAGTAGGATATTTCTATTCATGCTTCTTTAACTACTTGAAAGGATATGCCACTACCCTACCATTCTGTATCAACACAGAACCTAGACTAACTCTAGAGGCATCATAATAAACAGTGAACTTATCTTCTACATTTGATAAAGTTAGCACTGGAGCTATGGTCAACTTCTCCTTTAACAGCTGAAAACTGTTCTCATAAGCATTTGACCATTAAAACTTCACATTCTTCTAAATTAGACAGTCATAGGTGCTGCAATTCTTAAAAAATCTTGAATAAATCTCCTATAATACCCAGCCAAACCTAGAAAACTTTGAATCTTAGTGATTGTTGTCAGTCTAGCCACTTAGATACTACTGCAATCTTCTGTGGATCAATCTGGATGCCATTTTTAATCACCATGTGACTAAGAAATGCTACACTCTCAGTCCAGAAATCACACTTTGAGAATTTAGCATAAAGTTGATGTTCTCTCAATGTCTGTAGCACTATCCTCAAGTAATATACATGTTCCTCCATGCTCTTTGAATACACCAGTATATTATCAATGAAGACTACCACATATTGATCCACAAAGGGTTTGAATACCCTATTCATTAAATCCATGAAAATAGTTGGGGCATTAGTCTATCCAAATGACATCACCAAAAACTCATAGTGGCCATATCTAGTATGGAATGCCATTTTAGGAGCATCGGCTTCTCTAATCCGTAACTGATGATAGCCTGATCTTAAATTAATCTTAAAGAAGAACTGTGTACCCTGAAGCTTATAAAAAAAATCATCTCTTCTCAGAAGAGGATACTTATTCTTAATCATCACCTTATTTAGCTCTCTGTAATCAATGCATAATCTGAGTGTACCATCCTTCTTCTTCATAAATAGGACTAGTGCACCCTAAGGAGAAGTGATGGGTCTGATAAAACCCTTGTATAATAACTCTTGCAACTACTCCTTTAACTCCTTCAATTCTGAAAGAGCCATTCTATAAGGCCGCATTAAAATAGGAGCTGTGTCAGGAACTACATCGATATAGAATTCAATCTCTCTATGAGGTGGTAAACCTAGCAACTCATCAGGAAAGATATATAGGAACTCACATGCTATAGGGACATCTCAAACAAAAGTCTTCTCTACTGTATGTCTCTGACCACTACTAAATATCCCTAATAACCCTTCCTCAGCGTCTTCCTAGTAGTGATAGTAAAGATAAGATTCTGAGGTGCAAAACTCTTATCACCTACAAACTTAAATTCTTCATCACTAGGAATTTTTAAAATCACCTATTTACTCCAATAATCAACCACTGTATAGTGCTAAGATAATCAATGCATTCTCATAATTGCATCAAATTCCATCATATCAAGCAACACCAAGTCTACTAGCAGTTCTTTACCTTCCATTAACATAAGACACCCAGGAAGAAAAATATCAATGTCTAATGAATCACTTAGAGGTGTGGCAACAGACAAAGGAACTGCTAACCTCGAAGCTTGCCAACAAGACTTAGAAGTAAAAATAGGAGACACGAATGAGTAGGTAGCACCAAAATCAAATAAAACTCTAGCATCAAAGAAATAGATTGGAAGTATACCTGCTATCATGGCATTAGATGCCTAAGCATCCTGCTGAGTGAGGATGAAAACTCTGGTTGGTAGAAGCTTGACTGAAGCCTCTAGCACTACCTTTGCCTCCTCCACCATGCTCCTGCTGGGCAACAATCTAAGAAGTACTCTGATACTAAGCTAGTGGTAGCTAGTAAGGAGCTAGAGCTACACTGGCAATAAACTACTGTGGAAACTACTGCTGATAACCAGAATATGGGCATGATCTGACAAAATGCCCTATCTGTCCACATCGAAAACATATCAGTTGTGCCATATAACAGGGTCCCTGATGGACTCTACCACAAGTCTAGTAGGCACTAGCTACTAATCCTGAGCTGCCATTACTAGAACTCTGACCATTGCTACTGCTAATGGCACCCAACCCAAATCTTATTGGCCTACGAGCTCCACTGCGACCATGTCTCCTACTACCATGGTATCTCAATTGTTGCCTTTGACCTTACTATACTGAGTCTCTCTGCTGACTACTAGACCCAATATGGAAAGTTGAGTACGGAGTGCTTTAGAATCCTCCTGACTAAAGGGATCCCATCTGATAAAAATACGGCATAGCTCCCTGCTTAACCAATCTCAACTCTATCTCCTTAGCCAACTCGATCACAGACTCGAGAGTTAGGCTAGAAGTGGGCGTCCTAGCAAATGCATACCCTAATCCAGTGACATACATCATGACTACAAAGTAAATGTCCTTCATCAAATCCTCAGCATACTAACCCAACCTAAGAAACTCCCTAGTATACTCCTCGACATATCTGTCTCCTCTGGTGATGCTAGTCAATGTGAGTTTGTATCTCATCCGTAGTAGCTCAGGGAAAAATCTCCTTATAATCTCTCTCTAAATTATGCCTAAGTCATTGTCATCATATGCGACTATATTACATAAACAAACCAATCCAAGGTTGGTCCCTCAATAGATAGCTCGACAGTCATAATCCTCTAGCACTCGATGTGAGCAGTTTGAGTCCTAGTCCCAATAGCATGCAGGAAGTCCACTGGGTATGAAGTGCCATCAAAGGCTATCCATCCAGCCAACTTTGGCATTGAACAGGGCTATCATTAGGTTAGACATACCCTATTGATGAATAGCCTACATCTACTGTGTGACTGGAGGTATGACAACTGCACCCTAGTGAACTCCTGGTGCAAAGGCATCATCCTCAAATTCTTGCTCTACAAGTTCCTTGTCCATTAGATCTCTCTACCTACAACGACCTGCCACTCCTTGAGGTCTACTTCTACCTCTACGCCTGAGTAGCGGCTCTCCAGCTAGAACCTCATCCTGAAAGGACTCATCATCCTCAGTCTTAACGACTAATGGAGCGACACGTGCTCACCTTCTCATTCTAAAAAGATAAAACCAACCAAAATTCAGACAAACAAGCACCCTAACAGTTATGTGGAATTCTAAAAGCAAAAAAGACTTATCAAAGACATGATCAAACCTAATTTATTGCAGTAGTTTCAAAGAAAATACTAGTCTAATAACCTAGGTCATACAACACTAAACTTAGGCTCTGATACTAACTTTGTCATGACCTAAATTAGGGAGTCATGACCGACGCTAGGGAACAAGAATTCTTTTAAATCTGAAACCCATAGTAAGCCTTAAAATAAAAACACATGCAAATATAACACAAAAATATGTCAAAATTAAAACTTTAATTAATACAAAAATAAATCTTTATGTCATATCATAATAAAAATATCTTCATACAAGATTAGAATATAGGATTTTTAACTAGTACAACACAATGCTACCATAATAATACCACTATTGTAGCTACTAGAGTACAAATAACAGTTTAGATGTAAAAATTACATAAAACAGTCAGAGCTGAAAAAGATTGGCGAAGGGGTCTACTACGGAGGTTTGACAAAATAGAATGTTCTGAAAAAATATTGAGAGAAGTCAGACCTCACTGAGTGAATTATTATATATATACATGCACTATAAAATACAGGCATTCAGGCATCAATATAATAATATATTTATATTTATATAATAAAATATACATGCATTTCATACACATGCCAAAAATTAACTTTTCAACACAATAATAAATATAGAAAAATTTTTAGGTGGAGGATCGGAGCAGAACCTTAATTAATTTGCAACATTGATCATATAACCAATAGTCAATCAACTTATCCATAACTCCAAATATTTATTTATCCAACTTAAGGTAGTAGACTAGCCCCGAGTATACTAAGTAAATTGAGGATCCGCAATCTCACTGTCGGCATGACTGGCCTGAGGATCCGCAGCCACCCTTTCCTCAATATTCAATTTCATAATCAAATAATCAGATTCTTAGCCTAAAATCTACCATATTGTCGCACAACAGTCTAAGTGTAACCCACTAGGTGGCACGTTCTACAACTATCCTCCAAATCATACTTATACATATTAAAAATAATGAAATTCGTAATTAAAAAACATGGTATCATCCATTCATCAAACAATATATCGTTTATAAACCAAATATATACAAAATATAAATATAAGCAATTAAATAAATAATTCATATTTAAATTCACATTATTTAAATCGTAGATGCTCACAAAATATTTATTCTACGTGCAATGCATATATATAATGATAACTCAGTACTACTATGCTCCGATGTTTTAATTCAGCTGGCTCAGTCTGGTCGGCCTAACTTGCAGTACAGCTAAAGAAAAATAATAATATTATTATTAGAATAAAATTCCTAATTTAATAACTCTAAAATTTCTAAGAATGACTAGATCTAAACACGACTTGGGCAAAATTTCAAAACTAGACTCGGACTTGTTGTCACATTTTACGAGAAATCTACAAAAAATTTAGCAGAGTTTCCTCTGTAAAAAGTATGTCTCTCTATTAAAAGTAGAGTCGATCATGCACAAAAAATTCACTTCTAAATAATCCACATCACCAAACCTTGGGTTGGGCCCACAAACTGCAAATATTGCCCAACCGAGAACCAATTCCAACAATAATTCTAAAAATAATAATAATTACTAATAAATCACCAAAATTATAAAAATTCAATTAAATATCAAAAATTAATTTATTTATCAATAATTTCAATTAAAACATAAAAATTACTTATTTATATTAATTTCTCAAAAATTCTATTTTTTTACATAATCATTCAAAAATTCGTAATAAAAATTCGGTACATAATTTAAATAAACTTCCTTCATTAAACTTGCTATAAATAATATATAAAATTTAATAAAAATAAGAAAAGTTTTGGACCCAGGACTATGTAGATAATAACCGAACTCGAAAATACATATTTTTTAAATAATTTCAAACAAATTAATAAATATAATATTTAGGTACATCTTTGCTCAAAAATCAATTTATCTAACTATGACATCTCCAAATAAAATTAAATTCAATAAGAAAAATCAAATTAAACATATTGACATAAATATAAAATCGAGTTTTCAGAGTCATTATCGGTCAACTCACTCGAAACTAACTACATATTAACAAAGCTCATAGCGTGATATTCAAAGCGAGCCCAAGCTCAATCAGTTTCCTCTCCGAAGACCAGAATGCACTGTTCACACAGTGTTGTCCTCCACTGCTGCCAGTGCTGCTAATGGTGGCGGTCTAGTGAGCAGGTGGCGGTGTGCGGTGGTGGTTTGGTTACAAAGGTAAAAAAGAAAGAAAGAAAGAAACAAACAAACAAACAAACAAATAAGGAGAATAAGAAAGGGAAATGGGCTACTGCTCGAAAGAAAAATGCTGACTTTTTTTTTCTAAAATGAGAAAAAGACAAATAGTATAAAATAATATTTAAAATTTTAAATGTTTATTTTTCTAATTAAATCCACCTTAAATATTAAAATATTTAAAATACACTACTTTAACACCATTCACAATTACTAACAATAATAATATTATTAAATAATTAAATAAATAATATATAACAATAAAATACATTTTAAAATCTTGATTTAACATTAATAACATAATAAAATAAAATAAATACCAACACTAGAATTTAATTAAATTACACAAAATAATCATAATATAAAAATTTAATAAACTATTTATTAACACTGCATATCTCAAATATTAATTTAATAGTTTATAAAAATTTCAGGTCATAACAAAATAATACAAGTTGTTTAATTAACTAATGTGGTATCTAAAATTTAGTTAAACAATACATATTTCAATTCAACATAAATAGTGTAGCCGGTGAAGAATGAATCCGGCATAAATGGGGAATACTAAAAAGCTGACTGTAAGGTCCTGAAAAATATAAGTTGAAAGGATTCAGACCTCACTCAGTAAATCAATTTTATAAAATGCATGCTAGTTTTAAAACCATTTGTTAAAACCCTTTTAAAAAAAAATAGAATAAAGTAATTATAATTATTAAAATCATTTACTTTTCTCAATAATATTTATATAAAATCTCTTTATAACACTTAAATCAATTTAATTTGGAATCCCCGAATAAATATATATAAAATAATTATTTTAACGGAAAACTTGGTGGAACACCTAAACCATTATTTTAATAGCTTTTTGGTTCTCTTATAATCCAAAGACTGTCGATTCTCGAGAGCAAAGCATCCACCGAGCTATTAGCCACAGTCAAATCACTTAAACCAATATTTACTGGCGGTTCCTGAAAATAAAGCATTGCCAAACTACTGGTCCCAGTAATATATAAATCACATCCAAGAGTAAAGCATCATTGAGTCATATAACCTTCAACACTCACTCTCAATCTTACCGGTGTACACACGGTCTTGATGAAATCCATCAAGTAGCCCGTTTTACCGATATCTCCAAATCAATTTGAATTATAAATCATTAAATAAAATAAATAAATCATTAAACAAGAATAATTAAACAACTAAATAATAGATAAATAAAACATAACGAAATAATTTTCCATTAAGCATACTTTTAATTACTATTCATAAATGTAGAAGAAATGATCATGCACATGACAATATAAATATATTCATAAATCAATCATGTAATCATTTCTTTATTATTTTTAATTACTTGAACATATAATAAAAACACACATAACACATATTTCATAAAATTAACTCACAGGTTGAGCGTGTCGGGCGACACATTCTCTGCTGCCCTGGTGCTACAGCTCAAGTCCTGAAATTCTCTAAAATAAATAATATTTATTTAAAATATGCTCGTAAAATAAATTCATGAAAATTCTTAGAATTATGAAAACTATAAGAGTGATGAAATTGACTTGACCAAAGACACAACTCAACTAAAACTAGAAATTCAACATAGGCCGATATCACATTTTACAAGAAATCTACCGAAAATTCAACAGAGTCTCCTCTGTAAAATGGAGATTTCTCTACTAAAAGTAGAGTTAGTTCTACACGCAAACACATTTCAAAAGTTCATAGCACTCAATCTCAGGTTGGGCCCCCAAATTTACAATTATTGCCCAACCGAAAACCAATTCATCAACAAAATCCAATGTAATATAAATCTCAATAATTCACCACAAATCATAAAATCTATATAATAATATAATAATTTATTAAATCACCAAAATATCTCATAAAATATTAAAACCCTTTATTTTCCAAATAAATAATAGAATTTTAGTTTTTAAATAATATTTGCTAATAAAATCCATAAATGGAATAAAATTCTCATTTTACAATTAAATTAGCATAAATTGTAAATAATTATTAAAATCACTTATTAACATCACAAAAATAATCAAATGCCCATTTAAGCTAAAAAATAATAAATAAATTTATTAATCATATATTATTCCAAAATTATCACAAATTAACTAATAATTGGAAATAATAATATAAATTATTTTTCATACTTTTATTAATACAAAAAATAGTCTAAAACAAAATCTTTTATTAATCCAAAAATAGTCTAAACAGAATAAGTAACAATAATTTCAATGAAAATTAAATAATTTACTAAATTTCAATGATTTCTAAATACACACATTTAGACATAATCTACAAAAATTCAATTAAATACCACAATTCAATCTATTTACATAATAAAATCATAAAAAATGTTTATTTCCAAAATAAATAATTAAATTTGAATATATAATTAAATTCCATTATTAAATTCATTTCTTCCAATTTTTGAAATTAATTACAAATAATTATTTAAATTGCTCAAATATATAATAAAAATAACCATAAACTCATTTAAGCTTAAAAATAATAAATAAAATTATTATTCATAAATTTTTCTGGAAATTACTAATAATTAGCTAAAAATAGGAATAATTCATAAAAATTATTTTAATAATATTTATTACTTAAAAATTATTCAAGACATAATAATTAACAATAATTTCAACTAAAATATTAAAATTACTAATTTATACAAATTTTTCCAAAAATTCATTTTTTTACATAAACATTTAAAATTTTATAATAAAAATTCGGCACATCATTTTAATAAATTTAACGAAACTTGCTCAAAATAATTATTAAAATTTATTAAAATTTCAATGAAAATTAAATAATTTATTAAAATTTATTAAAGATGTGAACATATATGTTCACATCTTTACCTATCATCCTTGTACCCTTCACATCTTTACCTATCATCCTTGTACCCTAAGATAGATTAAAATAATATGTGACTCCATTAATTATAAATCATATTCCTAATAAACACCAAATTCCAATGGACTAATTATTAACTATAAATTTTATCATCTTGCAAACTATAATCTCTACCCATGCTTCAATCTCCAATTCTTGTCATCATCCTAAAATCCAAAATCAAATAACTTTAATAATCTGTATCACTAACGTTTCGATTCATCAACCAACTCTTTAAAACATTTTCATCACAACACTCAATTTTATCCGTAACTTAAATCAAAACTAAGGAAAACATAATCAATCAACCTCTTATATGCACTCATAGTTGTGTCCTAGAAATCCCTAACAACTATGGGCACATAAGGTCTCACCTCCTACTCTCAGCAACCTAGAGTAGCATAATGTCTAGCTAACAAATCCATTTCCAAAATCACGCCCAAGTTAATAACATCCCAAAGGACTTATTCCACAAATAACTTTTTAAATTTCAATCCTTAGTTTGGATGCTAATATATATACTAAACTTAATCCTATAACATACAATTCTACCAGTCTCATCTTATATTATATCACATTTATAAAATGACGTGATAGATTGAAGAGTTCACATATGTTCTCCTCAACTAAATGCTCTTCTCTTGCTCTACACAATATTTTTCATGTCAAATTATCCCTCCTTGAAGGTGGATAGAAGTATTTTAGAAGTTACTCTGTAAACTCTAACCATGTCATAGTAGTCATATAAAGCTAATTTGACTACATGTACCAATCTTATGCTGCAGTCACAACTAATAATTTCACCCTCAAAGAGTGCAAATGTGTTGCGTCCATGCTAGACATCTTATGATTTCTCCTTCAAGCATATTTGAACACTTGTCATGCTTGGTTAAGTGCTACCAAGCTGTAGACAGTGGGGTTTAGCGTGCATCCAAGATTTTAGCAACTGTGATATTATTTAGGTTCAGGGCCTTAGGGAACACATTACAATGTCACAAAGTCATAGCGTGGAGAAGAGGAGTTGCCACCCAAGGTAATAAATGGGACAATTTGATTGGTGGTACTTGATTCTCTAAAAGAAAGTTAGCACCACAACTAGGAGATTCTAGGAATGAAATACTAACTTCTCTTAGTCTCATGTTCATTTAGAATAATTTTATAAATGATTATTTCATCCTCTAATTATGTGAAATTTTATTTAAACCATATTTGACATCCATTTAACCCTAGGCATCTAGTCAACAAAATTACACATAAAAAATGCACTCAAGATCGCATTGTCACTAAGTCTAAACTATGTTAATTTTATTAAAAAGTTAGCTAGATTTAAATTTTATTTAAAACTGAGAAATTCACTAAAGGTGGGCCTACATTTTTTATTAATTAGTGATCCTATATCTATTTATTTTAGTTTGTCTAAAGGATGGGCTTAAGTCTATTCAAATTTAAAGGAAAGTTAAACTAGTGGGTCTAAGTTTAACTTGGTTTTATTTAAAATGAGAAGTGGGCTTAAGTCTATTTATTTTAAAAGAAAGGAAATTAAGTGGGCTGAGCTAAGTCTAAACAAGTTTTAATTAACTAAATGGGCCTAAAATCTTATTAACCTAAATGGCCTAAATTGATTTTAATTATTTAAATTCCTAAACCATTTTTTAAGCCTATTTAAAGTGAGTTGGACCTAAGTGTGGGCTTAGGGCCCAAAATAATATAAAAAACCAAAAACACAACCCAAAATAAATAAAATATAAAAAAGGATCAAACAAACATTTTAGTGATTTTCTAGAAACCCAAAATCAATTACCTGCAAACCCTAAATTAAGCTACTGCCACCATTGATTTTAATTGATTTTTACCCAATTGAACCTAATTACTAATTGATTTTAAACACTGAAAATTAAATCTTTCACTATTCCCACTACTTGGGCTATGACAAACTACGTATAAAAACTAAAATTAATCAATTATATAGCCATGAATTAAAATAACTACAAAGGACACCAAAATGCATAATAAAAATAAAAATCCTAAGTTCTACTGGAAAACAACACAGGTTCCTCCATGGCATTCCATGGACCTTCAGTCTAGTTTAAACATGAAACTGTTTCTTCCTCAATCCCCACTCAGATATCAAAATAAAAAAAACATAAAAAATCAGATTAGTGAAATTTGATACTCAAATCAATAACAAAAATAAAATAAAAATCATTAAGGAAGAAAAGAATGAAAAAAGAACACTGTGATGATTTTTGATGCTGTGCAAATGCCCTTTTTTTAGCCCCTCAGACTAGGATTTTCACCGTTAAAATTGAAGTATTGTTGATTCTGGACTAGAACTAAAAACAATGTTGGATCGTTCTCATTAAAAGAACCGTATAAAAAAAACTAAGACTTTAATAGAATAAAAGAAATCAAAATTTATGGTATGTGGGGTGTTCTCAGTAGTGTTTAGATTTTAGGGCTTTTTATGCACTGCTTCACCTCTTTTTTTTGTCTCCATTTTTTTTTCTTCTCTTCATGTGTGTGTGTCTCTGTCCCCTCTTTCCCCACACGTATGCAGACTCTTTGCTTTTTAAAGAAAATTTTGCTTACGTACTGACTTCCCAAATTTGCAGGAACAGTCTTATCTCTTCAAAATAAATAGATAGAGTTTTGATTTTTGAAAGCTATTTACACATTTTGAACGCGTTGAAATTTTCATCAGATAATAATAATAATAAAATTAAATTTTCATGAAATTAAAACACTGAAAAATTTGACAAAAAAATGAAAAAAATACGCGAAAAATTAAAAAAATGGGACTTTTACGCGTTGGCATTATATAATGCCGATCGGCATTATGGAATGTCGGTCAGCATTACACCAATGTCGATCAACATTAAATGTCAATCCTAATTTTTTTAACTTTTAATTACCAAAAGACCCCTGAAAAATTGACTTCCTTGTAATCAAATCCTAAAAAATATTGCAATTTAGTCCCTAAAGTCTCTCGACAACCAAGTTCAATTTTTGAATAAATTTCATCATAGGGGCTTACATCGTAATTATGCACAATTGCATCCCGAAATTGGGTGCTTACACAAGCCCTCATCAATCCTTACTACCCTAGCCACAAGTGCTTCAAATTCTAGTTTAAAATTATCTACTCCACTTACGGTAAGTGCTCTGTCCTTTAAGTTATAGCTGCCTCTGACCTACCCCTACACTAGACCAATGGAATATGGGCTGATACTCGAATCAAAACTTCAACTTGAAAGACTGTGTTGACTATTTGCACGATCAAACTCCAAATTTTGGACTTTGACAAATAATTTTTATACTAATAATTTCAATTAAGTGTGTAGGGAATTATATACCATACATATACCAAGCATATACACTTTTGGATAAATAATGACTTTTTGGGAAAATTGAACCTCTAAGATTCAAGAAGGCTTCTAACATCCTTAAAGCTCTTAAATAAGAAAATGAGCTTCTTAACATTTGAAGTAGACATATTGAACTTTCTGAATTTGGCTTATTTGTCAAAATCCAAGTTCATTTGGTTATGCAAATTTTGAGTTGAATCCATATATATACCTATCATCTCAAACTGCACATCTCTTATTATTTTGGACATATCTTGAGTTACAGAAGTCAAATTAAGGTGACTCAAAATGATATAAAAAGATAAGTCAAATATCTGCAACTTTCATAAAGAAATAATGGGCAAATTTAAATTTATTCAGGAGAAAATAATGGCTTCAACTTGTGTATAGCTGTTTGACAGTGTTCTGCATTTTAGATTGCATGGCTTTTAGTATTTTGGACATATCCTGAGCTACAAAAGTCCAATTTAGGTAATTCAAATTATACGGAAAGATAATTCAAATATATACAGTTTTCATAAGAAAGTATGGGCAAATTTAAATTTCTTCAAGAGAAAATCATGGCTTTAATTTAGGTATAGCTGTCTGACTGTGGTCTACATTACAGATTGCACAACCCTTAGTATTTTGGACATATCTTGAGCTATAAAAGTTAAATTTAGGTAATTCAAATTGATATAGAAAGATAATTCAAATATCTACAACTTGTATGAAGAAAGGGTGGACAAATTCAAACTTTTTGGGGAACCAATCACGGTTTCAATCCATGAATAACCGTCTAACAACATCACTCTCAATTATTCAAAATATATACGTTGGACACATCATTTGCACCTCCAACATCTATATTTTTTAGTATAAATACCTCTAGAGTTGAATGGAAGTTAAGAAACTTATTTATCATTCATTATTTCTTAAGCATTCATTGAGCTCTCAAGTTCTCTAAAATAATTCTTTGTTTGTATTACTATTGTGAGAGTTGGGTGTGTGTTAGAAATAAAATTTCTCTTCATCTTAAATCTTGGGTTAGATTAGAAGGGAAGTAAGATTTATTTCTAAAGGAATTAGTTTAAGTGTTGTCCATTGAAACACTTGGGTTTTGGTTTTTTGAGTGAGCCTTGAAAACTCATGTTGTAAGGTTATAAGAGTGAGCCATAAAACTCTTGTATAATCTCAATCCTATGAATAAGATTTTGGGTGATTGAAAATCCTAACTTGGAGATAAGTTAGGTGGAGACGTAGGATTGTTGTTGAATATGAACTCCTTAAATCTTTGTGTTCTTCATTCTTCCTTCTCAACTTCTATTTAATTCTTGCAAAGAATTCTTTTAATTTCTCATTTTTATTTGATAGTCTTTTTCACCCTCCCTCTAGGACTCTTTTCATTTGGTATCAGACCTTGAATTCTAGGTACTTCATTACTAGAATACAAGATCATAGAGAGTGAATCACATTGGAAATTCAAAATGGAATTATATCTTGATTGTGATTCCATTAAACTTTAGGACATTGTCCTAAGAGGTTGGGAACCACCTACAACTCTCATTGATGATGTGGTAACTACTCTTGCAAGAAGCCATTGGAGTATTGATCAAAAGGAAGAAAATCATAAAAATAAAAAGGCTATGATTACTCCAGTCTCTTTAATGATAAGAGAAGAAGGAGGCAAGCCTTATGAATCAATCACGGAGATGAAAATTTGTCTCAATGCTCTCCTCACAACCCTCAAGAAACTTGGCAAACATTTCTCCAAGAAAGAAGTAAATAATAAGATTCTAAGAATCCTACTTAAGAAGGATTGGGAATCTCATGTTACTTCAATTGGGGAAGCTCAAGACCTCTCCACCCTATCAACCAATGTGCTCATTGGTAAGCTCTTAACACATGAGCTCACTATCAAGTAAAAAGGTGAAGAACAAAAAGAGAAAGAAGACAGGAAAAAGAGCATTGCTCTAAAAGCTCTTCAAGAAGATAGTGAAGAGGAAAGCATCAAAGATTCTAATGATGAAGATGTTAACATTGTCATGCTCACTAGGAACTTCAAGAAGTTTTTTAGAAAGAAAAACTTCTCAAGAACAAGGGACTTCAATAAGAAGTTTGAAGGAGATAGGAAGAAGAAAACTAAGGAGGTTACTTGCTATGAATGCAAGAAACTGGGACATATTAGAAGTGAGTGTCCCAAATTCAAATTCAAGAACAAAGGAGCAAAAGATAAGAAGAATGCATTCAAAGCTACTTAGGATGATTCCTCTGAATTCAAAGAGGAACAACAAGAGGTGGCCAATCTTTGCTTCATGGCCCTTAAAAATGAAAATGAGGTACTACCCACTTCTTATTCTTCCTTTAATGATTGTGATGAATATTGTGATGATGATAATGATGATGATAAAAGCTCTATTATGAGCAAATTACTTGTTAAATGAAAAAGTTTATTATCTAAGAAGAAACAATATAAACATGACTTAGTTAGCTTAAATAAGGATTTTGAATGTTTAAAAATTGATTTTGCTAAATTTGTTGCATTAAATAAAAAACTAGTTAGTAATGCTAAATCTTCTAATTCTTTAGAAGATCAACTTAAGAAAGCAAATGATGAAAATGATAAGCTTTCTAAGGAAGTCTTAGAATTAAAAAATTCCATTGCTAAATTTAAGAGAGGAAAAGAAACTTTAGATAGTCTTCTTGACTCTCAAAAATTTTATGGAGATACTCATGGAATTGGATATAAGAATGGAATGTCTTCATCAGCTTCATCACATATTAATTTTATAAAAGCTTCACATGATTCCACTCTTTCAACCACCAAATCAAATGAGACTCAAGCTTTCAAAGCTAAAAGATCTCATGTGTTAAATAGCAAGGAAAAGTCTTATGAGATTCATCCTTCATTAACACAAAGAGGTAAGGCTCAAACTATAGCACCTAAACCCAAGCATGCTTATATGTACATTAGACATAATTATAATAGGCATGCTACACAATACAATGCACATAAATATGTTGCACAAAATTATCAAAATACACATCACCATTGCCAATGCATGTCTCACTTGATGACACAAAACAATAAGAGATACACACAACACCAAAGGCATATTGCACACACTAGGAAAGCATTTCATCCTAAAAGGAATAAATTTGAAAATATTGTATGTTCTTATTGCATGATCAAAGGACATACTAATAATGTGTGCTTCTATTGAAGACTTTATATGAATTTACTTCCTATGGATTATCTTGAAACTAACCAACTTAGACCAAGAAAGGTTTGGGTTTGTGTAAATGTGCTTGAAATCCACAAGAACAAAAAGCAAGCGGTATCTCAATAGTGGATGTTCAAGGCACATGATAGGAGATAGAGAGCAATTCAACAAACTTAATAATAAGGATGGAGGACACGTTACTTTTGGAGATAACGCAAATGGGAAAATTATTGGCATTAGAGAAATAGATAATCCTCAATCCTTATCTATACATCATGTATTGTTTGTTGATGGTCTTAAACACAATATGCTTAGTATAAGTCAATTATGTAAAATGGGAAATAAAGTAACTTTTTATCCTAAAAATTACTTTGTTAGTAGTCTTGATGAAAATAAAATTATTTTTAGTGGTGAAAGAGTAGACAATGTTTATGTCATTGATTTGAATAAAATTGATAACAAAGACATAAAATTCTTAGTGTCTATCTCCCATGACATATGGATATGGCATAGAAGATCAGGATATGCAAATTTTGAGCTTTTGAATGATCTTTGTAAACATGAACTTGTAATTGGTTTACCTAAGCTTGAATTCACTAAAGATAAACCTTGTGCTTCTTATCAAAAGGGAAAACATTCCAAATCCTCATTTAAGCTAAAAAATGTAATGTCCACCTCTAGGCCACTTGAACTTATACATATGGATTTATTTGGACCAACTAGAGTTACTAGTCTCGGTGGAATGCACTATGCTTATGTATTGGTTGATGACTACTCTAGACACACTTGGGTGTGTTTTCTTGCTCATAAGAATGATGCATTTAAAGCTTTTGAAAATTTTTCAAAAATAGTTAAAAAAGAAAAAGGATTTTGTATTTCATCCATTAGAAGTGATTATGGAACCAAATTTGAAAATGAATTTTTCAAAAACTATTGTTATGAAAATGATATTTCTAATACATTTTCATCTTCTAGAACCCCTAAAAAAATGGGGTATTTGAAAGGAAAAATAGAACTCTTGTGGAAATGGCTAGAGCAATGCTTCATGAGTATAATTTGTCTTTATACTTTTGGGCAGAAGTCATTAACACATCTTGTTATATTTCAAACTGAGTTTTCAAAAGACCAATTTTAAATAAAATATCTTATGAGCTATGGAACTATAGAAAACCCAAAATCTCATATCTAAGAGTATTTGGATGCAAGTGCTTTATTTTGAACATCAAGGATAATCTTGGAAAAATTGATTCCAAAGTTGATAAAGGAATTTTCCTAGGCTATTCCATCTCTAGCAAAGCATATAGGGTCTTTAATAAGAGAACTCTAGTAGTTGAAGAGTCAATGCATGTGGTATTTGATGAATCAAACTCACTTGATCCTAGAAAGGATGTTTGTAGTATTGATGATCTTGTAAGTGACAATGAGATTATGGAAACATAAAAAGAAAATGCTAGTAAGCCTTTGGAACTTAAAGATCCAAGCAAGAAGGAAAATGAGGAGACATCTCAACCTACTTTGAAGGATGAACTTCCAAAAGATTAGCAATTCAAGAAAGCTCACCCTTAAGACCTCATTATAGGTGACACTACAAAAGGGGTAACTACTATATCTCAATTAAAGTCTACTGTTAATTTAGCCTTCATTTCTCAAATTAAACCCAAAAATATTGATGATGCTTTATGTGATGAATTTTAGGTCCTTGCTATCAAAGAAGAGTTAAATCAATTTGAGAGAAACAAGGTTTGGACCTTGGTTCCTAGACCTAAACATCATCCTATTATAGGCACCAAATGAGTGTTTAAATATAAGATGAATGAATAAGGTGTCATAACTAGGAACAAAGCTAGACTAGTAGCTAAAGGTTATAATCAAGAGGAAGGCATTGATTATGATGAAACATTTTCCCCCATTACAAGGTTAAAAGTTATTAGGATGCTACTTGCATTTGCATCATACATGGATTTTAAACTTTATCAATGGATGTTAAAAGTGCATTTTTAAATGGTTTTATTGAAGAGGAGGTATATGTTGAACAACCTCTGGGTTTTGAAAATTTTAACCCTCCAAATCATGTTTTTAAATTGTCAAAAGCATTGTATGGATTGAAACAAGCTCCAAAAGCTTGGGATGAAAGATTGAGTAACTTTTTACTAGAGAAACCTTTCTCTAAAGGAAAGGTTGACACAACTCTTTTCATAAAGAAATCCAAGCATGATTTATTAATTGTTTAAATTTATGTTAATGATATTATTTTCAGTGCTACTGACCATTGGTTACGTGAGGAATTTTCTAAGCTAATGCAAGGAGAATTTGAGATGAGTATGATGGGAGAACTCAAGTTCTTTCTTGGACTTTAAATCAAGCAATATGAAGATGGGATTTTTATTAATCAAACCAAATATGCAAGGGACATTCTCAAGAAGTTTGGAATGGATGGAGCTAAATCAAGCAAAACTCCAATGAGAATTACAACCAAACTTAATAAGGATGAGAATGGCACACTAGTTGATGAAAAGAGATTTAGAGGTATGAACGGATCCCTTCTTTATTTAATCGATAATAAACTCGATATTATGTTTGCTACTTGCTTGTGTGCTAGATTTCAATCAAGTCCTATTGAATGCTATTAAAAGAAGTTTCAAATATCTTTGTGGTACAATGCATTTAGGACTTTGGTATCCTAGGAGTTCTTCCTTTGACTTGATTAGTTATTTTGATGCTGACTTTATCAGTAGCTTACTAGATAGAAAAAGCACTTCCAAAACTTGTCAAATTTTAGGAAATTGCTTAGTTTCTTGGTTTAGTAAGAAACAAATTTTGGTTTCCTTATCCACCGCTGAAACAGAATATGTGGCGGCTAGTTGTTGTTGCACCTAAGTTCTATGGTAAAAACAGTAACTTTTGGACTATGGCATTCATATTAATCACATTCCAATTAAATGTGACAATACAAGTACTATAAACCTTAGTAAAAATCCCATTTAGCATTCTAGAACTAAGCATACTGACATTAGACATCATTTCTTGCATGATCATGTGCAAAATGGTGATATTTTTCTTGATTTTGTGGATACTAATCATCAATTAGCAAACATTTTTACCAAGCCTTTTTGTGAGGAAATATTGAATTTTATTAAGTATGAACTTGGTATGATTGATGACTCAAGCTTGTCTTAATCACTTGTTAAATTGATGAATTGATGTTTGGATTCTTATGTGATCATGTGTTTTAAAAAAATTATTTTCAGCGTCATGTATGTATTTTGTTTTAAAAGTATTTGCTTTAGCAAATTTACTTCATATACATGATATATTATATTTTTCATTTGCATTGTCTTTGTATTAATTTTATTTAATTTGGATTTATGTGGATTCGTTCAATTTTTTAAAAGCCCTCATATTTTTCAAACTAATAATTAATTATTGTATAAATTCTTCTTGGGAATGGTTTTTATCTTTAAAAATGAAATGACTTTCATAAAGATTTTGAGTATCTTTGCTTTCATTGTTTTGGTTCTTGATCTTTTATTCCCTCTGGTATGATTGGCTCCCTTAGATTTATTTCCCCTTATATCTCTCTCTTTTCTTTTTGTCTTTGACAAAGGGGGAGAAGAAGCTATGTGCTTAGAGGATAAATAATTGTGTTTGTATTTAAGATATGCTAAGTACCACATGATTATGTATGATTGATTGACTAGCTAAACTTTCTATAATCATGTGATGTTTCAATATAGCATATGTAATATTTTATTATGCATTATAATAGCACTATATGCATATATGCTTGAAATTATTTCCTTCATGTTGTTTAACATTTTTTAATGATCATGTTATCATCATTTGTTATGTTAAGCCATGTTCTTGACGATATTTTTATATTGTCCTTATTCTTGACAAGAAGGATAATAAAATTTATTTATATTTCTTATCATGTCCAAAAAGGAGGAGAAATAAAGAAATATATTTTGTTAAAGGAATAAATTTGTTAAACCCTTATACATGCTATAATAATTCATTTATATACTCTAACACATGATAAATATTGAATTTATGCATATGTTAAGGGGGAGTAAAATATTTTCTCATTTTGCATCTATTTAATTTGAAAGGGGGAGCTATTTTAATTAGATTGCTTATACATGTTATTTATTTTTGTCACACTCACACACATTATTTATTATCTTTTAAAATTGGTTGTCAAAGCCAAAAAGGGGGAGATTGTTGACCATTTGCATGATCAAACTCCAAATTTTGGACTTTGACAAACAATTTTTATACTAATAATTTCAATTAAGTGTGTAGGGAATTATATACCATACATATACCAAGCATATACACTTTTGGATAAATAGTGACTTTTCAGGAAAATTGAACCTCTAAGATTCAAGAAGACTTTTTACATCTTTAGAGATCTTAAATGAGAAAATGAGCTTCTTAACATTTGAAGTAGACATCTTGATCTTTGTTAATTAGGCTTATTTTTCAAAATCCAAGTTCATTTGGTTATGCAAATTTTGAGTTGAAATCCATGTATATGTCTGCCATCTCTAATTGCACATCTCTTAGTATTTTGGATCTATCTTGAGTTAAAGAAGTCCAATTAAGGTGATTCAAAATGATATGAAAAGATAAGCAAAAATCTACAAATTTCATGAAGAAATAATGGGCAAATTCAAATTTTTTCAGGAGAAAATCATGGCTTCAACTTGTGTATAGCTGTCTGATAATATTTTGCATTTTAGATTGCATAGCTCTCAGTATTTTAGACATATCCTAAGCTAAAAAAGTCCAATATAGGTAATTCAAAATTATATCAAAATATAATGCAAATATCTACAGCTTTTATGAAGAAAGTATAGGCAAATTCAAATTTCTTCAGGAGCAAAGCATGGCTTCAATTTAGGTATAGCTGTGTGACCGTAGTCCGCATTACAGATTACACAACCCTTAGTATTTTGGATATATCTTGAGCTACAAAAGTCAAATTTAGGTGATTAAAATTGATATAGATAATTCAAATATCTACAACTTGTATGAAAAAAGTGTGGATAAATTCAAACGTCTTGAGGAGCCAATCACGGTTTCAATCCATGAATAGCTGTCTGCCAGCATCACTCTCAATGATTCAAAATATAGATTTTGGACACATCATTTGCACCTCCAACAGCTATA
Organism: Mallotus nudiflorus; assembly: GCA_947683625.1. Taxonomy (NCBI): domain Eukaryota; kingdom Viridiplantae; phylum Streptophyta; class Magnoliopsida; order Malpighiales; family Euphorbiaceae; genus Mallotus; species Mallotus nudiflorus. The sequence continues at coordinate 4,489,465 of CANTUR010000011.1, forward strand.
TTTTTTAGTATAAATACCTCTAGATCTGAATGGAAGTTAAGAAAATTATTTATCATTTATTATTTCTTAAGCATTCATTGAGCTCTCAAATTCTCTAAAATAATTCTTTATTTGTATTACTCTTGTGAGAGTTGGGTGTATGTTAGAAATAGAATTTCTCTTCATCTTAAATCTTAGATTAGATTAGAAGGGAAGTAAGATTTATTTCTAAAGGAATTGGTTTAAGTGTTGTCCATTGAAACACTTGGGTTTTGGTTTTTGAGTGAGCCTTGAAAACTCATGTTGTAAGGTTATAAGAGTGAGCCATAAAACTCTTGTATAATCTCAATCCTATGAATAAAATTGTGGGTGATTGAAAATCCTAACTTGGAGATAAGTTAGGTGAAGACGTAGGATTGTTATTGAATCCGAACTCCTTAAATCTTTGTGTTCTTCATTCTTCCTTCTCAACTTCTATTTAATTCTTGCAAAGAATTCTTTTAATTTCTCATTTTTATTTGATAGCACTATTCACCCCCCCTCTCGGACTCTTTTTCAGACTACTTATCATTATATGCTATCTCTGTGGTAGAAATAGTTTGCATTCACCTCATTTGAAAAGACTCAGAAACCAATAAGATTCAAAACATGGAATATACACATAATTCTATAAACAACAATAACCATAATTGACATTTATCAACTCTATCACCGCAGTAGTTTAATAAAAGAGATATTCCAGTGACCCAAAGATCAATTAATAAACCATTAGTTCTTTTACCAAATTTGTCATGACCTAAACCAAAAGGCACGTGACCGGCACTAGAGAATAAGAATACATAAAGTAATCGAAACTCATAGTAAGCCTTACAAAAATTTTCGTGAAATAAAATAATGCACCTAACAATAAAATTATAATAAATGCACAATACCAAATACATAAAAGAATATTCTTCAAATACAACAACATCTCAAGTTAGTTAAAATCAGAATACAAATAATACAAGTTATTTAATTAAATACTGTGGTATCTAGAATTTAGTTATACAATACATATTTCAATTCAACATACATACTACAACCAGTGAAAAACAAACCCAGTGCAGATGGGAACACTAAAAAGCTAGCTATAAGGTCTTGAAAAATATAAGTTAAAGGGAATCAAACCTCACTAAGTGAATCAATTTTATAAAATGCATGCTGGTTTTAAAACCATTTGTTAAAATCCTTTTTAAAATAAAATAGAATAAAGTAATTATAATTATTAAAAACATTTAATTTTCTCAATAATATTTATATAAAATCTCTTTATAACCCTTAAATCAATTTAATATGGAATCGCAGTAAGAAAATATATAAAATAATTATTTTAGCTGAAAACCTAGTGGAACACCTAAACCATTATTCTAATAACCTTTTGGCTCTCTTATAATTCAAAGACTACTAATTCCCGAAAGAAAAGCATCCACTAAGCCACCAACCGTAATCAAATCACTTAAACCAATATTTATTAGCAGTTCTTGAAAGCAAAGCATCACTAAACTACCGGCCCCGGTAATATATAAATCATGCTCGAGATAAAAGCATCATCAAGTCTTATATACAATCTCACAAAATCATGCCCGAGAGCAAAGCATCATCGAGCCATATAACCTCCAACACTCACTCTCAATCTTACCGATGCACACACGATCCTGATGAAACCCATCAAGTAATCCATTATACCGTTATCTCCAAATCAATTTGAATTATGAATCATTAAATAAAATAAACAAATCATTAAATAATGAATAATTAAATTGTAATATCCTGAGTTTTTTAAATATTTTTATATTGCATCGGGATATACAGTGTTAATAATTTTTGTATATATATTTATGATATTTTATGAGTTGTTGTCTGTTTAAAGCTAATTTTAATTATTTTATATTATTTTAAGTACTTTACGTAAAATTTTCTCAGAAATTGTATTTTCGGGGAAATTGACACGTAAATAATTTAATACTATTTATTTTGATTAGTTTTATGAATTTGCATGAACTCATATATAATTTTAAAGTACTAAAATAAATTGTATATATGTGTACTTATTTAACTTAATTAGAGCTTAATTAATTTCCTTAATTTTATTATTTAATTTTTGTATTAATTAATTAATTTTAAGTGTATAAATTATTAAATATATTAAAGTATTTGTGTGGTGAGTATTATTTGTGTGTGGGAATATATATATTACTATAATATAGTGTGGACATATATATATATACATATATACACAAATTTTAATCAAAAAACAAAAGTTGCCTTAATTATAGTTTTGTCCCTCCTTCATCTTCTTCCTCCCAAAACGTTTTTCGTCATTTTCAGCCATTTCAAGCTGGTTTTCTTTGCTGTCACTATGCTTTCCAGTGTGCCACCTTCTCTTCCAGCCATTCCCGACGTCCCAAGCTCCCATTTCCGGCATTGTTTGGCCGGATTTTCATTAAGAAGCCAAAAATCGACTTAGCTCCGACCAAGCACTTTCCGGCCACCAAATTTGATGCTGTCAGTCTCTATCTTCTCCTTGAGCTCTTTTGAGTGTGATTCCAAGCTTTTTTTCACTTGATTTGGTCTACAATTGCTTAGGTTTCAATTTCTTCAAATCAGCCATTTTGGGTTTCAAATTTTTTTTAGCTTTAATTTGATTGATTCATGAAAAATTCATTCACAAACTTTGTTTCTGGAATCTTAATCTACATGCCGTAATTTTTTTAGAATTTTTAGAATTTATTTTAATTTTTGTGAATTTTTTATTATTTTATTATTATTTTCTAATTTTCGAAAATTAATTAATTAAATTATGAAATTATGTTTTATGGTGATTATAGGATTTTAAATGAATTATAGAAATTTATTTGTAATTTCTGTGAATTTTTATGTATTTATTTGGAATTTATTAAGTTTATGTAATTTTGAAAAATAGGGTTAATTATGTGTTTAATTGAAATAAATTGGTAAATTGAGTATATTTATTGATATTATTGGATTATATGTTGAGAAATTAATTTTTGAGTAATTATATAATTTTTGGTGAATTTTTGAACATTTATAGTGAATATATATATATATATATATATATATATATATATATATATATATATATATATATATATATATATATATATAGGGGTATTTTGGTAATTTTATACTAAATTGGCTAAAAATATAATTAAATTGGTTTTAATAATTATTTGAGCTATAAAAATGATTTTTGCAAATTTTTAGTATTTTTAACTAATTAAAACTATTTTCGTAAATTATTTTCAAATTATATATATTATACGATTTTTCTAAATAAAATGAGTTTTTATCGGTTTTTAATAAGTTTTAGGGTTAATTATGTAATTTGAATTTATAAAATTTTTAGGGAATTTTTTGGAGTAATAATAGTATATTATGTATATTTTGTATTATATGGATAAATATGTAATTTTATGCTAATTATAGTTAAATATATATTTTAGTTGGTTTTATTAATATTTAAGAGGTTTAGAGGATTTTTTTTATAAATTAATTGGTATTTTTAATTAAGTAATGTTAATTTTGAATATTGTTTCCAAATATTATATATATATATGTATAATATATTATTTTGGTAACAAAAAAAATGTATATATGGTTATATTTAGCATATTTGGTATAATGGTTTTAATTAAGGTATTTGTTGATAATTATATTAATTATGAATTATATATATGCATATTTTAAGAATAATGTATATTATTGGAAATTATGGGTTTTTATATATTTATGTCTAATTAAATTTAATTAAGTGTCATGTTATACTTTAAATATGATTTTAATGTTTATTTATGAAAGTAAAATTTTCCTGAATTTATTAATTAGAATTGAGTTGTGAACTCGGTCGGGCTAATACTGTGTTGGAGAGCCGACCCAAGTGTAGACTGCATGCGAATTTTTAGAAGTGCGTTTTCCATGCAGGAATGGTTCCACCTATGGTAGAGAGATGTTCGTTTTACAGAGGAGATTCTACCGAAATTTTGATAGATTTTCTCGTAAAACGTGATATCATTAGTAAATTTCTACCGTTAATTAGGCTTTTTCCTATCTATAGAGTCTTATCCAGTCTTCCTCGAGTCAGTCTAGAATTTCACTATTTCTGTTGATTTTCGATTTCAATTCCATAGACATATTTTTAAAAGAGGTATGTTATTCATTTTCTTGAGAATATCGGAGCGGAAGCTGTTGGATCGAGGCAGACATGCAGTCGTCAGCCTTCTCGTTCATCTAGTAAGTCGATAAAATGATATGTGCGTGTGTTTATTTAAAGATGCGTGTGGTCATATTTTTATGTTATTATTATATGATTTATTTAATTTAATGCTACTATTTAAACTTAAGCGTATTTTATTTATTTAAAATCAGTTTTGAGAAATTTTGGTAGAACAGGCTACCTGGTGGGTTTCACCAGGACCGTGTGCACATGGTAGAGATTGAGAGATGGATCCGATTATTGTATGATTGGTGAATATTAAACTGGGACGGGTGCCTCGGTGGAAGCCTTTGCTCTCGGGGATCGCCAGTGATTGGAAAGTCAATAATGGACTGGGATGGGTGCCTCGATTGATGCCTTAGCTCTCAGGGACCACCAGTGCCATATATTTTGGATTAAGTGAATGACTGCGACTTGGTGCCTCGGTTGATGCCTTTGCTCTCGGGAACCGGCAGTCTATTTGGAACAAGTGGGCCCGGTTGGCCATTTAGAACTTTGGGTTTAGGGTTCTACCAAGATTTTTTTAAAAGCTATATCTATACATTATAAATTATTTTCACTACAACTATATGGTTTTCAAAAAGGTTTTTAAACCGTACATCTCTTTTTTATTAACTTACTCAATGAGGTCTGATTCCCCTCAATTTATTTTTTTTCAGGAGCTTGGGAGATCGACCTCAGACTGCCTCTACATGGGTTTCTTCATCACCGGCTATACTATGTAAGTCACTATGAGCTGTACTGTAGTAGTAACTCTAGAAAACTACAGCAGTAACTATACTAAGAATTTGTATGATTTAAGTATACTTGTGTATTTTATTTCAATGAACCACGCTTATGTATAATGATTTAAGTTTGATTTATGATATGACGTTGGAGAATATTTTAGTTATGAATTCAATTTTGTTTTAATTTTAGAAAAAAATCAGTTTGATAATATGTTCTATTATAAAATAAAGTTTTAAATTGTAAGATTTTTTTTTTCTTTAAGGCTTACTACGGGTTTCAGGGGCCTTATGCCTTCCCATTCCCTAGTGCCGGTCACGTGCCCTCGGGTTCGGGTCGTGTCATAAATGACTAAATAATAATTAAATAAAATATAACGAAATAATTTTCCTTTAAGCATGCTTTTAATTACTATTCATAAATGTAAAAGAAATGATCATGCACATGACAATATAACTATATTCATAAATCAATCATATAATCACTTCTTTATTATTTTTAATTACTTGACCATATAATGAAAACACCCACAACATACATTTCATAAAATTAACTCACAGGTTAAGCGTACTGGGCGACACGTTCTCTACTGCCTTAGTGCTACAGCTCGAGTCCCGAAGTTCTCTAAAATAAATAATATTTATTTAAAATATGCTCGTAAAATAAAATAAATAAATCTATAAAAATTCTCAAAATTATGAAAACTATAGGAGTGATGACATTGACTTGACCAAAGACACAAATCAACTAAAACTAGAAATTCGACACATGCCGAAGTCACGTTTTACATGAAATCTATCGGAAATTCAACAAAGCCTCCTCTGTAAAACGGACATCTCTCCACTAAAAGTAGAGTCGTTCTTGCATGTAAACACACTTCAAGATTTTACAACACTCAAAATCTCGGGTTGGGCCCCCAAATTACAATTATTACCCAACCGAGAACCAATTCATCAACAAAATCCAAAATAATATAAATTTCAATAATATACCAAAAATCATAAAATCTATATAAAAATATAATAATTTCTTAAATCACCAAAATATCTCATATAAATATTAAAACCCTTTATTTTCCAAATAAATAATAAAATTTTAGTTTTTAAATAATATTCGCTAATAAAATCCATAAATGGAATAAAATTCTCATCTTACAATTAAATTAGCATAAATTGTAAATAATTATTAAAATCACTTATTAAAATCACAAAAAATAATAAAATACCCATTTAAGCTAAAAATAATAAATAAATTTATTATTCATATATTATTTCAAAATTATCACAAATTAAGTAATAATTGGAAATAATAATAAAAAATATTTTTCATACTTTTATTAATCCAAAATAGTCTAAAAAAAATAACTAACAATAATTTCAATTAAAATCAAATAATTTACTAAATTTCAATGATTTCCAAAAATACACATTTAGACATAAACTACAAAAATTCAATTAATACCACAATTCAATTTATTTACATAATAAAAGCATAAAAGACGTTTAATTCCAAAATAAAAAATAAAATTTGAATTTATAATTAAATTCCATTATTAAATTCATTTCTTCCAATTTTTGAAATTAATGACAAATAATTATTTAAATTGCTCAAATATATAATAAAAATAACCATAAACTCATTTAAGCTTAAAAATAATAAATAAAATTATTATTCATAAATTTTTCCGGAAATTACTAATAATTAGCTAAAAATAGGAAATAATTCATAAAAATTATTTTAATACTATTTATAACTCAAAAATTATTCAAGACATAATAATTAAAAATAATTTCAACTAAAATATAAAAATTACTAATTTATACTAATTTTCCCAATAATTCATTTTTTCTATATAAACATTCAACAATTTATAATAAAATTTTGGTACATAATTTTAATAAACCTCCTTAACGAAACTTGCTCAAAATAATTATTTGAATTTATTAAAAGTAAAATCTTTTCGAGCCCAGAATAGTAACTTAGAGCCGAGAAATTTGAAATTTTTAGAAAACAAATAAAAATCATATCTAGATAGTTCACAACCCCAACAACAATTTATCTCAATGCAATTTCACCTAATTAAATCAAATTAAGTCTCAATTTAACAATTTAATAAAAAATACCCAAAAATCAAATTATTCAAAATCGGGATCATTACCGGAGTTGTTAGGACGAAGGGAGTTGGGGCTTTAAAAGCCCAGAGGATGAGCTTCCATTTAAGACTGACGTCAGCTCCCGTCATCGCCGGAATCACCTCTGGCAAGCCTAAGACCAAACGAGCATCGTGAGGAAAGAGAGGGAGAGAGAGAAGGAAGGGAGGAGGGAGAAGGTGTTGGTGGTTCAAGCAGCTTAGTGACATCATGGTGATGGCTGGAGCGATGGCAGCAGGTGGATGGTGGTGGTATGGTGGTCCAATGGTGAGAGAAGAAATAAGGCAAGAAGAAGGGGAAGGGGGTTGTACTGTATGCTTTTTTTAACCTTTTTTTTTTAAATATTATAATATAATATTTATTAAAAAGTACAAATACAATTTAAATTAATATTTTTAAGTTAAAATATCTTCTCTCATAAGTGTATATATATATATATATATATATATATATATATATATATATATATATATATATATATATATATATATATATATCAATATTTTTATTAATACACTCTCAAATATTAATAATTATTAAAACACTTATAAATTACTTAATTAACACCAGTTGAATAGAATTATAATTAAACTTAATAATCCACATAATATATTAAAAATATATTCTAATAATTATTAAATGCATTAAAGTATTCCAAATACATTAATTAAATAAAATATTAATTAAAACCCAATAATAATATGATGAATAATTAAATAATAATTAACACTAACAAATTCCAAAATTTAATTTAACTCTAATTAACTTAAATAATAATTAAAACTCAATAATTCCTCCCAAATATTTATACAAATACTCACTTAAATAATTATTTAACAATAAATTCCATAGAAATAATATTTAATTCAATAATCAAAATACAGGCTATAACAATTTGCCTCTAATTTTATTTTAGAATTTAACTATATTTTTAAAAATTATTTTTAAATTTCTAAAAATAAATTTGATAATGATTAAAATCTTTTCCAAACAATGAAATTTAAAAAATGCTCTTAAATATTAACCTTACTACTTTTGAAACAAACTTATTATTAAATTTCTAAATTTTTACATAGAACTTCAACTTTTTTATGTTAAACATATAAAAGTAAACACAAAAGAAGAGTTTTATGGAATTGTGTATCTTATATTAGAATATAATTGAGGACATTTATAGAAAGATTACAATGAGTGTTAGTTACAAAGATAAACAACAAGTATCCTAATACATAACAAACTCTATGTTTTACATAATGACAATAGTAAATACAATATCACTATTTATTTCTCAATACCTCCCAACAAGCCGATGGGAAGTGAGGAAGTAGTTTGAGCTTAGAACAGAAGTGTTGAAGGGTGCAAACTCCTAAAGGTTTGGTGAAGATGTCTCTGATTTGGTCCTTGGAGGAAAGATAATCGATATGAACTTAACCCCTAGGAACAAGTTCTTGGACGAAATGAAAGTCAAGGGTGATATACTTGGTATGAACATGAAACATTGGATTAGAGGATGTGTAAATTGTGCCTATGTTGTCACATTATAGAATTAGTTTGGAGGTGCAAACAAAACCAAGTTCAGATAAGAGAGATTGGATCCAAATGAGTTCAGTTACAGTGTTGGCTAGAGCTTTATACTCACTTTTAGATGAAGAAAGAGCAATTGTGACTTGCTTTTCGGTGCTCCAAGAGATGGGAAAGGTCCTAGGTAAATGCCAAAACCACTTGTAGAACGACAAGTATCGGGATAGCCACCCTAATCGTAATTGGAATAATATTGGAGTTTGAGGGTATTTTAGGTAGTAAAATGAAAAGAGTAATAAAGCGTATGTTTAATGTACAGTAATATATGTTTCACAACAAACTAATGAGTATCTAAAAGAGAGTGCATGAATTGGCAAAGCCAATTAACAAAGAAGGCTATATTAAGTCTTGTGAATGTTGCATACTATAAAGCACCTACTACATAGCGATAAAGATGAGGCTCATCAAATGGCTAGCCTTGTGATTTCGACAATAGGGGTGTAGTAGCCATAGGTGTAAGATAGCCCTTGGCATTTTGAAGTCCTATCTTTTAAAACAAGTCTTGTAAGTACTTTTATTGGCTAATAGACACACCATCGTCGGTTTGGGCTACTTGAATGCCAAGGAAATATTGTAGGGGTTGGACATCCTTGACCAAAAAATTCTTTTGTAATCAAGAGAGTACATGTTTAATCAACATAGTAGAATAACTAAAAATAATAATATTATCAATTAATAAAATTACTAATTTAGATCCATGTTTGAGAAAAAACATAAATGAATTAGCTTTGGATGGAGAAAAGCCATTGTCAATAAGAAATCCATTGAGTCTTAATAACTAAGCATGCAGTGCTTACTTTAATCCATAAAAGGACCGTTTAAGAAGAAAAAATGGTACAGATGTTAAGGATTAACAAATCCAAGAGGTTGCTCCATGAAAACTATTTTATTAAGAGTACTATGTAAAAAGGCATTCAAAATATCCAGTTGTTGCAAATTCCAGTTATGTATTACAACCAAAGAGAGAATTATTTAAATTGTTATGGATTTTACAATAGGACTGAAAGTTTGATCATAGTCAATTCCACTTTATCAATTGTAGCCCTTAGCAACAAACCTTGCCTTGTATCTAGAGATGCTATTATCAGGATTTTATTTTATTCGAAAAACCCATTTGTTGCCAACAACTTTATAGTTTAATGGTTAAGGAACAAGAGACCATATATCATTCTTAACAAGAGTTATGTGTTCATCAAACATTATTGTCTGTAATTCTCAAAATTTATTACCAATAGAGAAACATGTTGGTTCTAATTAAAGAGGAGAGGGTGACAATTTGGTATGGGAGAGGTAAGCATGTCTACAATGCATAGTTATGGACTGTAACTATACATGATGAGTACAAGATGGAGTAAGGTTGGCTGCGAAAAGGATATAAGTAGAGGGGTGTAGTTGTTGATTTGGATAAAAAGTAAGATCAACAATGAGATGAGTTTCAATGGAGGTAAATGGATTAAAAGATACAGAATGAGAAGATAAGGGTGAGGTTGTTACGGATTGAGTACGAGTTGGGGTAAAGGAAAGAGAAGAAGAGCATAAAGAAAGAGATTGAGATTACATACCTTGAGGAGATGGATAAGCACAAGTAGTTTACAATTACATCCAGTTGCAAGTAGCCTATAGAGGAATGGAAGTGGAAGATGAAAGTGGTTGAGTTTGATAAGGAAACAATGTCTCATCAAACTTTATATGTCTGGCTATGTAAATTCGGCCTATAGAGGGATCTAGACAATGTGAACCATGATACATAGGGGAGGGTCCTAAATAGACACATGGAGTTTATCTAAAACTGAATTTATTAGAATAGTAAGGATAAAGAATGAGGTAGATGCCACACCCAAAAATTTTTAAATCTTAATATGGTAGTGTTTTGCCATATAATTTGAAATAAGGAGATGTATTTTAAAGAGTAGGAGTAGGCATGCTATTTATTAATAAAAACAGAAGCGTCAAAAGCTTGGGGCCAATATTTAAAAGGAATATGTCCATGAGCGAGCAAAGTCAAATTAGTGTTGATAATATGTCAAATTTTTCTTTCAGCTAGGCCATTTTGCTCATGTATGTATGGACATGCGATTCGATGTATTATGTTGTTGGATTTTAAGAATTTGTTTAATTTCTAAAATTTTCCTCCCTAATCAGAGTGGAAGGCTTAAAATGAAATTGAGTTTGAACATATTTATAAAAATTAACAAAAACATCAAAGACATCACTCTTATTTTTAAGAAAAAAAATCCATGTAAATTTGGTAAAATCATCAATAAAATGAACAAAATGACAAAAACCAACATTAGATAAAATTGGGGAGGGACCATAAACATCCGAATGTATAATCTGAAAGGGGACACTAGTTTAATATTCTATGAATGCAAAATGAATTTTGCAAAATTTTCTAAAGAGACATGACTTGTAAGGGGAAGAAGGGGTTGCACTAATCAAAACATTATTTTGCTTTGCAATTTTATTGACAACATGATGATGGGGATGACCAAGACGTGAACGCTAGAGATCATAGGAATCAATGGCGAGAAAGCCCTACTTGAAACTAGATGGAAATTGATAGACCAAGCTTATTGTATCCCTTCAGTAGCATCCATCTGCTTTCCTAATCCTTAATAAAGAAAGAATAAGGCTAAAATTCAAAGAAGTAGTTATTATCAATAGAAAATTTATAAACAGAGAGTAATAGTTTAGAAATTTACGGAACATAAGAGGGTGTGGTAATATGAGAGGTACCAATATGGGAAATATTTAAACCTTTACCATCTCCGGTATATAGCTTGTCAAAGTTGGGATATGGTTATGGGAGAGACAAAGAGCCGAGATCTTGTGTAATATAGGCAGATGCACCTGTATCAGCTATCTATAGCTGGAAAGAAGCAAGAGAAGGTTGAGGTCCTTGAGGTGAGTAATAACCAATATGTGCCTATGGAGGAGAAGGGAATGATGGCATGTTGGATAATGGTCTTTAATACCGACGTTGATAGGCTACAGTAGTGTGGTTATGTTAGCCACAAATTTAGTAAGCAACTCCTCGTCAATTTTATTGTTGCCAAGAAGGGCAGAATGATGAGTTGGTAAGTAAGCAGGACCATTGAATGGATGATGCGAGACTGGAAAGAAAGGAGCACATGGAGTGGGTAGCAGAGGAGGTTGCTTATTGGCGAGATGAGTAGAGTAGGATTTGGTGTGACTCTTAAGGAAAATTTCATGGGAGACCAATTGACTGTGAAGCTCATTGAATGTGATAGGTTCGACATGCATAGTTAATGAAAAAATAAGGCCTTGATACTCAAAATTGATATTCTTGAATATTATTACATTGAACTCTACTGCTGAAATACTTTTTCTTGCTGCAACTAATTCATCGGCAATTGACTTTGCCTTTCTCAGATAATCCGTAATAGATTGATCATGCTTTTTAAGCTCTTATAGTTCGATGTGGAGTTGAAGCTATCTGTTTTAGGAGATGGCCCCAAATATGGTTGCAAAAACAGTCTAGGCTTGTCAAGAGGAAGTAACACCGACGATATAAGGAAAGATATCCTCAAAAATAGAGGAAAGGATCCAGGATAATAACAATTGATCCTTTTTTAACCAATTCTAAAATTCTTGATTGGGAATAGGAGAAGGTGGGGTTTCTGTATTTATGATAGTTTCAGATGGAGGTGGTTTTGTTCCATCTATAAATCCCATGAGATCTTGGGAATTTAAGAGAGGTACAAGCTGAGTTTTTCAAGCTAAGTAGTTCCTTGGTGTAAGTTTCACAGAAAGATTAACTTGGGTGGAGGTTGAAGATGATGGAGATGAGGAGATTGGAACGATGGCTTGATTTTCATAATTTGATGTCATTGCTCTTATAAGATATATAAAAATAAATACAAAAGATGGAATTGTGCATCTTATATTAGAATAGAATTGAGGACATTTATACAAAGATTACAATGAGTGTTATTTACAAAGATAAACAACAAGTATCTTAATACATAACAAACTCTAAGTTTTAGATAATGATGATAGTAAATACAATATCACTGTTTATTTCTCAATAAAAAAAACTGTCACTAAGTCAATTTATTATATGTATTAATATCAATAAAACAAAAATAAATAAATAAATAAATAAAGTGAGCATTTCTAACTACCGCATTAAAATAATGAAAATTTTTCAAAACAATAAATTATTCCTTTCATATTTTGTTCCAAAAAACAAAATCAAACATTCTTAATTTTCTTAATTAATTTTTTTAGTATCCCAAATTTTTTTCTTTCAGTTTCATACTTCTTAATTGATGGAAAAAAATTTTAAAAAATAAAATTGAGAACTGAATTTTAAAATAATTAAACTATAAAACTTTGAATGAGTTCAAAATTTATGAAAACATTTAAAAATTAATTTTAAATTTTTAAATAATTAATTTTTAAATTCTAGGTGTGGTAAGCTATGGATTTGAAAGTTATTTTTATATTTTATTTTCTCTCATAAGAAAGAAGAGATAAAAACTTTAATAAGTATGAAGTTTATTTTCTAAAAAATTAAAAACTATTTTCTAAAATATAATTAATTATTTACAATAAAATTAGATAAAAGTAATGTAATTTCTAGAGTTGAAAGAGAAAATTAGTACAATTTAAAGCAAAATATAATTAATAATTACCCCAAAAATGTGGATACAATTAATATTTTCCTTCATTGAAAATTCTGTTGGTTGATGAAGATAAAAGTTTTTTTTTTTTTTTTGAATCAAGATAAAAGTTTCATCATGCAGATGTTAGGCCATTGTACATTGGGATTGATATTGTGGGAAAAAGCACAATCTACTGATCTCACCAGCAAACATTCTACCTTTTGTTTTTACGTATTCATCTGGAAGGCAAGTGATTAATTTTTTATATTAATTCTATACATATACAATTGAAATATTTAACTAATTAGTTTTTATTTAAATTTTAAATCTCTTTTTTACAGTTAATCTATGTCGAATACTTCCACATCCTTTTTTGTGAGATGATCACAAGTATTGTTAGCTTGGAATATGACGAAGTATAATTATTATGTTTGTTTCTTCTTTGAGGACATGTTCTTTTGCCATGTTTATGATCTCCTGAGTATCAACTATAGGCATTTTATCATTAGGTTTAATTTTATTATTATTTTTTTTAAAAATGCACGTATGTTGAGAATGTTAGCTCTTTTTATTTGTCTCTATAGATTTTTAGCTTAGTTGTTGATAAATTCGACTCCTAGCTAGAGAACAACAACTACATGAAAACTTATGTGTAACTATTCAATTTTAAGATGCAATTGTGCACGCGTGCGACGAAAGTCCTATGATGAAAATTTAATCAAGAATTGATCTCTAATATCGAGTTTTGCAATTTAAAGGACTAAATTGCTACGTTTTGTGGATTTAATTGCAAAATTCATTTTTTAGGGATTTGATTGCAAAAATTCAAAAATTCTAAGGACCTTTTTTATAATTTAAAAAAATATGATCGGCTGGCTTTGACATTCTGTAATGCCTACCAGCATTACGAGATATCGGTCGGCATTCCAGAGTGCCGAATTTCACTAAAATTTGATTTTTCATCATTTCTTAATTTTTTTCATTGGTCCAAGACACCAAGTGTCCCTACGTGTGAAAGTCTTTGATTTTTTTTCAAAACTCTATCACCATCTTATTATCTTGATTTTAAAAGTTCAAAAATAAAAATTCAAACTCTTGAGACTCCTCCTCTCACTCTTAATATCCTGAAACTTCCCTACGTGATTGCAGGGGTTGGAGGTTGCTAGGCTAGGCTTTAAAAGTCGAGAGGTAGAGTATGTGAAAAGGGGATCAGAGAGGGGAAGAGGCTATGAAAAAACCCTAAAGAGGCAAAGTCTGTAAAGAAAAATCAGAGAGGAGAGGAAAGAGAAAAAAAAAATCTTTTAAGTCTAAAAATAAAACCCCTAGTTATTTTCTTTACTGTGCAAAAAGCCACACACCTTAGCTCTTCATTTTTCATTTTCAAAACCTTCAGAAAATCAATAAAAATGTGTTCTTTACTTTTAAAGTCCAGAAAATCAAGAAAAAAAAACAGAGTCAATCTTAAAACGATGGCAATCCCAATCTAATGGGTATTGAAACAAAATATGCACAACATCCCCTACTCTTTTTCTTTCTCTTTTTTTTTATTTGATTTCTTTGTTTTATTTATTGATTGAGTCATTACTAATTAATTTTTTTTATTGTGTTTTTTTTTATTGGTGTTCTGTGGTGCTCTAGATGTGAGATTAGTGATATGAGATTTTAGTAATGGCTACATTGAAGAATCTATGAGATGTCATGAAGTGAATTTTATGAAATCCCCATAGAATTTAGGGTTTATTATTTTCATCAGTGTTTTGTTCATTGCTTTTACTGGGTTGTAATTAATTTATTTTAATTTCCTGCACTGTAGTTTGTAATAACCCCAATAGAGGGAAATTAGTGGAATTTTAATTCTCTGCACTAAAAGTTGATTAGTAATCTAGGCTCGATTTGGTAAAATTCAATTAAAATCAATGATGGCAATAGATTAATTTTAGGGTCGCATGAAATTGAATTAGGGTTTTTTAGAAAAATCACGTAAAATTATTGTTTTGATTTATTTTTTAGTATGTTTGTTGAATTAGGTTTTGTTGTTGGTTCTCATGCCTTTTGGGCCCCAAGCCCACGATAAGATCCATTTAATAAATAGGTTTAAAAATAATTTTTAGGTTTTAATTAATTTAAAATTAATTTAGGCCTATTTAGGTTAATTAGATTTAAGCCCACTTTTAATTAATAAAATTAACTTAGACTTTAATCGAGCCCACTAATGTATTTTTATTTCTTTATTAATTAGACCTTAGGCCCATTTCTAGTTAATTAAAATTAATTTAGGTTTAGCTCTGCCCATTAATTTCATTTCTTTTAAAATAAATAGAATTAGGCTCCATTTTTATTTGATTTAAAATTAAATAGTGTGTTTGTTCCCTAGGCCCCTGAGCTTAAACAGTGGTGCACACTAAACCTTGCCATTTATAGTGGTGACTCCACTGGGGATAAGAGCTACTGATTTTATTTGTGTTCTTTAGAATTATTTTATTAATTATTACTTTATTCTTACATTCATTATGCATGTCCCTATTAACCGATGGTGTTGGTTTATGATTCCATGATTCCACTAGCTTCATGGAGTTGTAAATTGGCTAACCATCACTCTTAGCCTTAACTCGGTTCAAGAGAGATTACTGGGCTCATCTGACCAGAGTTTGTAACCCATGTCCTTAAGGGGGGTAGTCTTCTCTCAAGTTTGTAAAGGATGTTGGGCCCTTTTGACCTTGGTTTGTAACTCAAGTATTAAAGAAGGGCATCTTGCTAAGGGAACCTTGACCTTTCATTAGACCCTAACCATATATAATGGCTTAGTTAATTCCCTTAGGATTTACCCAAATTACTTGTGTATATTGTCATAAGGTATTTCTATCTATAAAGGCTTAAGCCCATACTTTTAAGCTCATTTGGGGTAATAAAGAATGGGCTAATCTTTTATACCTAGAAATAATGTTTCTTTGCTTTTACTGCTTTGAGAGATTTAGCATGCGTGTCAGTTCTTGATATTCCCTATTGATATTAAGGCCAAGACCAAAAATCCTAGGAAAAGAGACTCACCATTGAACACGTGTGTGGGTGGAATAAGGTTGGAAGGATGAATGTTATACACTTGATTGATACTTGATATTTACTACTTGTTGCATAGCACGTACATCATGCATACATGCATTTCATCCATCACACTAACACTTTATTTTGCAGCCATCATAGATTCATCTAGGTCTTCTCGTATTTGGGGATGGAAAGGTGGCAGGCTAAGAATAACATATTTAAGTCCTAAAGCCATAGCAAAAGATATCCTTCACAGACTAGAGAAGAAACTTATTAATTCGCTTTACTTGGAAGCTGAACCAACTCCAACTAAGCATATAAAAATGGAACAATAACAAGGAGGGAACTGGACCTTAGAAGACATCAAGGGAGCTTTGATGGATGACATGACGGCTATGATGCAAGATGAATTGAGATAGGCTTTCTCTGGATTGATGCAACCTACTATTGTTGTCATACCGCCACCTATAATTAAGCAACCACCTACTACTACTATAGATGCTCCACCTATTGCCAATAATATTGGGGGGCAACATGTTGCTAAAAACCCACCTGCTATTGATGTGAAGCTTGAGGATATTGAGCACTACATGGTAAAGAAGGCAAAGAGATAGTCATTTGAACTAGTACAAGACCATGAGTCCAAGTAGATGCAAGCACTGAACTAGAAAATGTCTAAGATGGAGGAGCTTATTAAAGGACAAGGCACGGGATATTCATTTGACTTTGATGATATGCTGCTATAAGCTACCTGAGAAGTTCAAAATGCCTTAGCTGTAGAAATTTGATGGAACTGGAGATCCTAGGATTCATCTCAGTCAGTACATAATAAATATAAGCACTACTAAGGCCCATTAGCAGTGACCACTAGGTTATTTGTACTATCTTTAGAGGGAATGGTTATAAACTAGTATCATGGGTTGGAAAAGTCTGTTAGGGTTGACTGGAAAGAATTATGTACTACCTTTTTGAAATAGTATGATTATAACACTAGATTGGAAGTGTCCATCAGAGATTTAGAATTGACAAAGCAAAAATTGAATGAATCCTTCTCTAATTTTCTTACCAGATTTATGAATAAAGTAGGATTAATGAAAAACAAGTTGGCTAAGTAGGATCATGTTAGGATAATAGTCCGTAATGTGTCACCTAATTTGATTAAGAGATTGTAAATGATGAATCCCAAAACATTTATAGACCTATATGATGATGGTTTGCAAGCCGAAGAGATTGAGGGTGAGAAGAAGAAAAGTTTTAGAAGTACAAGAACTTAAAATTACCTAACTGAGGGCACACAATAAGGAAGCACTAGTCGAGCTGTGGAGGTGCGTGCAGTTCAGCTGCCCAAGAGATTCTCCAACTTCAATCAACCACTCTTAAAATTCCTAAACCGATTAATCCAGAAAGGCCTACTCTGACCTTTAACCTTTTCCAAACCACTTAACCCAAATGTCCTAGACTATGACCCTAATAGCTATTTTAAGATTCACCAAGTAGCTGGTCATTCCATAGATACCTGTATCTGCCTCAAACATGACATCCAAAACTTGATAGACTTCAAAAAAATCACAAACCCTGAAAAATCCAATCCTAACCCAAACACTAGAAACAATCCTTTCTTGGACTATCGAAATGTCCTACCACCAGCCACTATGATGATCAACTTGAGAGTTAATGAGGAGGAAATGCTAGACTCTTTTGAAAACCTAAACCCTATAGATAGTAAGGAATCTCCTGATGCCTCTAGTGCAGTTAAGGATTTAATGGGGTAGCCCTCAAACAAATTTGATTACAGAGTATTCTATTCAAAACCAGCTTCTAGTGACATACCCCTTGAGGAGATTATACCTACATTATGGGGTGATGAGTTCAAAGAGGAGAGTAAAGGGTCCTTAACTCTTGAGCAAGGGATCAAGGAGCTACTAAGTGAGCATCTGAAAAAGTTTAACATGGACTAAAAAGAAATATGCATAGTGGAAGTATGGAAAAACTGAAAAAGGGACCGGATTATTGAGGTTGTAGACATCTAGTATGACTCTGACAAGGAAAGTCCTGCTGGTCTTAATGTATAGAGCAATAACCCTAATTTGAATCATGTTATTAAGAGTGGGAGGAATTACAAGGTAGCAGAAAAGAAGATCAAGAGAGTCATAGAAAGAGAAGAAGTAAAGGATGCAAAAATAGAAGGAGGAGAAAAAGAAGACCTAATTTTAGAATAGCTAAAGAAGGCTAAGGCAAATGTCAGCATTTGGGAGCTACTGATGCATTTAGGCAATCATAGAAGAGCTCTTGTCCAAGCTCTATCAAACATGAACATTAAAATAGTAGCTACACCTAAGGCTATGGTAGCAAAGGTTATAGAAAAGAAACAAGGGCTGATAACGTTCTCAGATGATTATTTGACTTTGGAAGGAAGAAATCATAATAAAGCATTATTTATCCCAAGTAAAGTGAAGGGGAAGCAAACCAACTTTGTAATGGTTGATGATGGTTCTATTATTAATGTGTGTCCATTAAAGATCCTACCTAATTTGGGTTTGAAAGTCGATGACTTAACAGGTTCAAACCTGATAATCAGAGCCTATGATGACAACACTAGGAATGTGGAGGGGACATTCCAAGCTCTGGTTAAAATAGGAGCTATGGAATCCACCACTGAGTTCACTATGCTAGATATCCCTATCACCTATACCTTATTGTTGGGAAGGCCATGGTTCCATGCTCTAGGAGGAGTACCCTCAACTGTGCACTAGAAGATAAAATTCCTTCATGAAGGAGATATAGTGACTATAGAAGCAATAACCGATGCAGTTATGGCCGCTATACTGGAGAAACAAAATCAAGTGTGCATGCCTCCTGGTTTCCAAGTTGTTGGAATATTTGACAGAACTAAAATGGACCCAAAGGTTGCGAAGATGATGGAAAGCATGAATTATCGACCTGGACAAGGACTGAGAAAGAATGAGCAGGGAAGCCCTAGGCTACAAAAGTTTAAGAGTTAGAGTAATACCAAAGGGTCAAGGAGCACTGAGGTAGGATCTACCAACAGAAGGGAAAGAAAGAAAGACAAGGCTAAGAGAAATAAGCCTT
Organism: Mallotus nudiflorus; assembly: GCA_947683625.1. Classification (NCBI taxonomy): domain Eukaryota; kingdom Viridiplantae; phylum Streptophyta; class Magnoliopsida; order Malpighiales; family Euphorbiaceae; genus Mallotus; species Mallotus nudiflorus. Next base: position 4,508,934 of record CANTUR010000011.1, read on the forward strand.
TGGGGAGAATTGGGCCATTGAGCGAAAACTTCATCAAGCAGGAGAAGGCAAGTGCTACCTGGGTGCTACAGAATATATTAATGTTACTGGCAAAGATGTTTCTAGATTCAAAATATTTAAGGAGCAGATTATAGAAAACCTGGTTAAAGACAACAAAGAGTAGGTGATGATGCAGGTAGCTGGAAGAATAAGGAATGCTGCTATTGAAGAGCTACTATGTCTGTCACTTGAAGAGGAGCCACCCCAGGATTTAGCTACTATTATTAATGATAGCTTTACTAACATTTTTTATGAGGAAACTAATGTAATAACATCCAGTTTTTATGAGGATGAAAACTATGTTTTTTCCATGGTCATTGATATGAATGTTGGTTTTTCTTACTTGTGTGATGTGCATCATGATAGTTTGGTGCATATAATTTTGATCGTTCATGCATGTTTGACATTAATTCAATTCAATTTGACTCATTTAACATGGGCATGAATGATAATCCAAAGAATATTTATATATCACATGATGTAACTCCTAAAGAGAGGGAAAATTTTAAGAGAATATTAACAAAAAGGAAGGTAGTATTTACTTAGACTTATAAAGATATGCCAGGTTTAGATATGAAAATTATAAGGTGTCATATTTCAAATAATCTAGAAATAAAATTGGTTAAATAGAAATTGTACATGCTAAAACCAGAGTGGACTAAGAAAATAAGAGAGGAGATTGCTAAACAAATTCAGACTAACTTCTTGGAAGTAGTAGATTACCCCCAATGGCTAGCAAACATAGTCCTGATACCCAAGAAAGATGGTAATGTGCGTATGTGTGTTGATTTAAGAGATTTAAATAAAGCATGTTCGAAAGATGACTTTCTTTTACCTCACATCGATGTCATAATGGATAGTACGACATTAAGTGCAATGTATTCTTTTATGGATGGGTTCTCTGGGTATAATCAGATAATGATGGTAGTTATGGATAAGATCAAGACAGCTTTCCTTACAGAATGGGGGACCTATTATTATAAGGTTATGCCTTTTAGGTTAAAAAATGTAGGTGCAATATACCAAAGGGTAGCTACCACTCTTTTCCATGACATGATACATAAGGAAGTTAAGGTGTATGTAGATGACATGATGGTCAAGTTAGAAATAAGAGAGGGATACTTTAAAGCACTAGACAAGTTATTGCCACACATTGAGAGGTATAATTTGAGACTCAACCCGAAGAAATGAGTTTTCAGAGTTATTTCAGGGAAGTTGCTAGGGCATATAGTTAGTAGTAAAGGAATCGAAGTATATCCAGATAAAGTGAAAGCTATTCAGGAAATGCCAACACCTAAGACAAAGAAAGAAGTGAGAGGGTTTATTAGCATATTACAATATATTAGCAAGTTCATTGCAAAACTTACTAATATTTATGACCCAATCTTTAAGCTATTGAGAAAAGATCAACCTATAGAGTGGAACAATGATTGTCAGAAGGCCTTTGATAAGATAAAAGAATATCTCACAAATCCACTTGTACTGAGACCACCGAGGCAAGTAAACCATTGACAATGTATTTAGCTCTAGAGGAAAAGGCAATGGGGGCAATGTTAGCTTAAGAAGGACTGGATGGAATAGAGCATGCAATGTATTACCTCAGCAAAAAGTTATTGCCATATGAAGAAAAGTATGATTTGGTGGAAAAGACGCGTTTGATAATGATCTGGGCAATAAGAAAATTGAGGCATTACTATCAGTCTTATAGGGTTTAGGCTATTTTAAAGATAGATCCCTTAAGATACTTACTATAGACACCTACTTTGATTGGAAGGATGTCTTAATGGCTCGTACTCCTAACTGAATTCAATATAGAGTACATTACCATGAAGGTTATCAAAGGAAGGGCAGTAGCAAAATTCCTAACACAGAATGCAGTAAAGGGTGATGAACCGTGGAACCTAGAATTTCCATATAAGAATCTAGCAATTGTAGAGCATCGAGAATGGAAGCTTTATTTTAATGGGGCTGTAAACAATAAAGGAGCTAGATTAGGAGTGATCCTTGTTATATTAGAAGGAGAAACCATATCGATGGCTAAGAAACTGGATTTTAAAGTAACCAATAATATGACTGAGTATGAGGCGTGCATTCATGGAGTGGAAGCAGCAATGGCAGCTGGAGCAAAGGAGTTGTTAGTAAATGGGGATTCGATGTTAGTTATTAGTCAAGCTAATGAAGAATGGGAAGTAAAGGAGGAAAAGTTGAAACCCTACGTCTGCTATTTAAGGACTTTAATAAAGAAATTCACTGAATGTCTTTTTATCCATTTATCAAAAGACGATAATTAAATGGAAAATGCTCTAGCAACGCTCTCTTCAATATGGGACAGTGTAACTGGATTGACTATGAAGCCATTAGTGATCATGAAATCAAGAGCTCTATGTTATAGGGGTGAGCAGACTATAGGAATTCAAGTAGGGCCCGAAGAGAAGCCATGGTTTTATAATGTTCAAAGGTTTATGAAGGAAGGAAAATATCCAAATGAAGCCACTTCAAAAGAGAGATATGCCCTGCGTGTTCTTGCATATAATTATACAAGTCACAATGGGGTGTTGTATAAAAGAATGTTGAATAAGATACAACTCAGATGTCTTAAGAAAGATGAACCAGAAGAAGTGATGAAGGAGATTCACGTAGGAGCTTGTAGTTCTCGTATGAATGGAATAATCCTAGCAAAGAAGATAATTAAACAAGGGTACTACTAAATAAGCATGGAAAGAGATTGCATTAAGACAGTAAGGCAATGCCATCAGTGTCAGATCTATAGGAATCTCAACCACCTTCCTCCAATGGTGTTGAATAGTTTATCATCTCCTTAGTCTTTTACAATGTAGGGGATTGATATCATAGGAGAAATATGGCTGACAACATCAAATGGACATAAGTATATAGTTGTGGCAATTGATTACTTCTTTATATGGGTATAGGCTAAATCTTTTAATACTCTAAAGGTGAAGTAGATGGCCCAATTTATTAAAAAGAATCTTATTTGCAGATATGGGGTTCCACATCATATTATGATGGACAATGGGGTTCAATTTCAAGTAGAGACAATAGAGTTATTGTAGAAATATGGGATAGAGCATCATAAGTCTTCACTGTATTGACCTCAAGCTAATGGAGCAGTTGAAGTAGCGAATAAGAATATCAAGAAAATCCTCTCTAAAATGGTCAAAACTTACAAAGATTAGTCTAAGTACCTTCCCTTTGCCTTGGGGGGATACAAAACTACAGTCAAAACTGCCACAAGCCAAACTTTGTTCTCCTTGATGTATGGCTGTTAATTAGTTTTGCTTATAAAAACTAAGATCAAGTCTCTAAGAGTGGTTATGGAGGCCAAAACACCTGAGTGTGAATGGGCCCAAAAGAGATATGATCATCTGGTATCTCTAGATGAGAAGAGGATGAATGCTTTGTTTCATACTCAGATATATCAGAGGAGGATAGCAAGGTCGTTCAATAAGAAAGTAAGGCCAGGGAAAATAAGAGCTAGGGACATGGTGTTAAAATAATCTAGAGCAATGGTGTTCGATCCGAGAGGAAAATTCAGATTGAATTGGGAAGGAGCGTACTTAGTCAAGTCAATTCTACCAAAGGGAGCTGCTAAGATATTTGATCTTGAAGGGAATTAGTTCATAGAGCCTATTAATTTGGATCGCCTCAAGAAATACTACTTGTAAAAATAAATAAAAGTAGTATAAAGAAAATAAAGTCCACTAGCTAGAAAACCTAAAAAGGCTAATCATACAAAAATTAGGACATTCTCGTTATTAAGAAAACCCATAAAAGGCTGGTAAGCAAAAATTAGGGAATAAATAAAAGAAAAAGATCCCACTAATTAGAAAACCCATAAAGGGCTAGTCAAGCAAAAGTTAGGGAAATGAAATGTGAACAAAAAATATTCAATTCAAAAATCCTAAAGGACTAGCTGATAACATGAGTTATGTCATGTAATATACTAAATGTACTCATTTTGGCCCTAATTAATGAATCTTATTGAAATTGAATTTTGTTATAACATTGCATGTTGTATCTTATTTATAATGCATAAGTACTAGAAAGGAAAACATAACATAAAAGCTTAAAATCAGCTCTATGAGACCATTTTGCTTTAGTAGTGCCTCTATTTCTTTTTCTTTTGAGATTCATTATGTAAAGCTTAAGTCCTCTTGTATCTAGAAAGTCTGGGTGGCTCTGTAGCTTGTATCATAACCCAAGTCTTGTAGTTATCATTAGTAGCTTTATGAACATTCAAGGATATATTATGCTCAAGGGTTCTACAAGGCCATAAGTCCCTAACCTTATCCAAAAAAATCCTACCTAAGAGGGAAGCCCTCGAAATCAGTTGGAACAGTAACAATGAATTATGGGCAGCCATATTAACGATAAAGGTGTAAAGGGGAAATGAAAGTCAAAAAGCACAACCCCGAGATGGGAACACAATGATCATATAAGTCAAGAGTCATGAACTTCAATCTCCACCAAGGGCAAACTCATGTAATCTCAATGTCCATGATACCCTTCATCCAATCAATCCAATGGTTTATAGTATGCTTGTGTTTCATCTTCAAGGGTTGAGACTGCAGTTGATGAGGTTGATAGGATACAAGATTGGTAGGAGCAGCAAGCAAACTCAATTTCTTTTGCAACCATATTTGAAAAGTAAAAATGCTAAGTTGAAAACATGAAAGGTTAGCTTAGGCAAATGTTAAGGTAGGCCTACTAAGCTAAAAACCCAAAAAGGCAGCTTAGGAAAATAAAATAATAATAAATAAATAAAATTCACTTAGGACCATCTATTCATCCAAGTCTAGTTTTAAGAAAGAGAAATTTGAAATAGATCAATACAAGAAGGCGGTCTAACATAACTACAAATTAGAAATGAAGATAGCCTGGAATTAATCATCCCGGGCTCCACTATCAGGCCATGGGCTCCATCCTATGCTAGGGTCATCATGCTGATAAGTATTTGGAGGTCTAACAGATGAAGTACCAATGTTGTAGGGGTACATGCCCAAGTTTACAAGCTACTGGCGAAGCATCTTATTCTCCCACTCCAGATCCCTAGAATAACTCTGCACATATAGGAAACATCATATCATATGCATACCATGCATACATTTTCATAATAAGTATATATGCTTACCCTTCAACTATTTATGACCTGTATGATAAATAACCTTTGAGACGAGGTGAGTCTATACAAATACTCTGCCTGTGTCTGGGGGACCTATTTTGTAAAGTTGTTCTAACATTAATACTAAGTGTACAGGTAATATAAGAAATAAGTTATACAAAATCACATGAGAAGTATCTGCTAGAGAAAAGTTAGGGAGTTGAACATCACCGAAATGCATCTGCTGCTCTACCGGAGATTGAATAATGGGGGCCCAGTCGAGCATAGATCTATCAGGAAGGGGGACATCATTGAAAACAACACTAGCAAAGGTTCCCTCACAATTGGTCCTAAAGTGCTGAGTATGCTATACATGACTAGGTCTAGGCCTAGATACCTCAGGCACAATCTCAGGATCAAGAGTAATCTTAACCCCTTAAGTAGTTTCGGCCACCTCCTCTATCACCTCATTGGTAGGGGAGCCAATCTCCTCAAACTACGAGAAAAAGAAAATAAGTGATTTGAACATTCCATAAGAGAAATAATCAAAAGTTACCTCAGCCTAGTCAGCAAGAAATAATGCAATTTTTTAAACACTACACAATAGTTACAGTATTATTACTAAACATTCCATATGAACTATATCATGTTTTCAAATCATGAGTCGCTAGATGTCCCACAAGGAATATAGTGAAACGCATAAGTTTCACTAGACGTTCCATAGGAAATATAGTGAAACATATTAAAAATAGCATCTTGCTTAAAATTGCTCAACATTTAAGCATTAGCATGTGAATTAAGATACAATGAAGTACCCTAATTCTTTCTTTCAAAATTGTGTACTACTATTGTTTTGCCATAATTTTTTAAGCAAACAGCGATAAAACGAGCAACTATAAGCACCCAATTTCAGGATGCATTTGTTCACGCATGTGATGAAAGCCCCTATGATGAAAATCTAATCAAGAATTGATCTTTGGTGTCAAGTTTAGCTATTTAAAGGACTAAATTGCTACGTTTTGTGGATTTAATTACAAAATTGGTTTTTTAGGGATTTAATTGCAAAAATTTAAAACTTTTAAGGACCTTTTTTATAATTTAAAAAAAAGTGATCGACCGGCATTTAATGTCGACTGGCATTCTGTAATGCCGATCGACATTACACAATGATGATTGGCATTATGTAATGTCGACTGGCATTACGTAATGCCAGTCAGCATTAAGCAATGCCAATTGGCATTATAGGACGTCGGTGGCATTCCAAAGTTCCGATTTTCACTAAAAATTAATTTTTTAAGCTAAAAATTGATTTTCTTTGTCATTTTTTAATTTTTTTCATTGGTCTAGGATACCACGTGTCCCTGCATGTGCGAGTCTTTGATTTTTTTCAAAACTCTTTCGCCATCTTATTATCTTGATTTTGAAAGTTTAAAAATAAAAATCTAGATTCATAAGACTCCTCCTTTTACTCCCAATACTATGCAACTTCCCTACGTGATTGCAGGGGTCGGAGTTTGCTAAACCAAGCTTTAAAAGCCGAGAGGCAGTGTCTATGAAAAGGGGATTAAAGAGGGGAGGAGGCTACAAAAAAACCCTAAAGAGGTAGAGTCTGTTAAGAAAAATCAGAGAGGAGGGGAAAGAGAGAAAAAAAAATCTTTTGAGTCTAAAAATGAAACCCTAGTTATTTTCTTTACTGTGTTGAAAACCACACACCTTAGCTCTTCATTTTTTGTTTTCAAAACCTTGGGGAAATTAACAAAAATACATTATTTACTTTTAAAGTCCAAAAAATCAAGAAAAAAAAACAACAGATTCAATCTCAAAATAGTGATAATCCCAATCTGAAGGGGCATTCAAATAGCATTTGCACAGCATCCCCTACTCTTTTTCTTTTTTTATTTGATTTCTTTGTTTTATTTATTGATTGAGTCATTACTGATTAATTTTGTTTTTATTGGTGTTTTGTGGTGCTCTAGATGTGAAGTTAATGATGTGAGATTTTAGTAGTGGCTACATTGAAGAATCCATGGGATGCTATGAACTGAATTTTGTGAAATCCTTGTAGAATTTAGGGTTTATTGTTTTCTACGGTATTTTGTTCATTGCCTTTATTGGGTTGTAATTAATTTACTTTAATTTCCTACACTGTAGTTTGTAATAGCCCCAATAGAGAAAAATTAGTGAAATTTTAATTCTTTGCACTAAAAATTGATTAGTAATCTAAGCTCAATTTGGTAAAATTCAATTAAAATCAATGATGGCAGTAGATTAATGTTAGAGTTGCATGAAATTGAATTAGGATTTTTTAGAAAAATTACATAAAATTGTTGTTTTGATTTATTTTTTGATATGTTTGTTGAATTGAGTTTTGTTTTTGGTTCTCATGCCTTTTGAGCTCTAAGCCCACTATAGGATCAACCCATTTAATAAATAGGTTTAAAAATGGTTTTTAGGTTTAAATTAATTTAAAATTAATTTAGGCCCATTTAGGTTAATTAGATTTAGGCCCACTTTTAATTTATAAAATTAACTTAGACTTTAATCCAGCCCACTAATGTATTTTTATTTTTTTATTAATTAGACTTTAGACCCATTTCTAGTTAATTAAAATTAATATAGATTTAGCTCAACCTATTAATTTCATTTCTTTTAAAATAAATAGACTGAGAGTCCATTTTTATATGAGTTAAAATTAAGTTAGAATTAGGCCCACTTAATAATTTAATTTCTTCTTTAAAATTTATAGATAATAAGCCCATTTCCTTAGTTAATTAAAACAAATGGATTTAAACTCACTAATTCAATTAAAATGTAGGTTCATCTTTAGTTCATTTTACTTGTAAATAAATTTAGGCTCACTAATTCAATTAAAATGTAGGCCCATCTTTAGTTCATTTTACTTGTAAATAAAAAATGTAGAATTAGCTAACTTTAATTAATAAAATTAATCTAGTTTAGACATAGGGACGCTGCCTTTTGTATGTATTTTTACATGTAATTTTATGACTTATTGCCTTTGGGTTAAATGGATGTTTAATTGTTTAAATAAAATTGCATGTAATTAGAGAATAAGATAATAATTCATAAAGTAATTATAAATGAACACAAGACTAAGAGAAGTTAGTATTTTGTTCCCATAATCTCCTAGTTATGGTGCTAACTTTATCTTAGAGAATCGAGTACCACCATTTCAATTTGTCCCAGTTATGACACTGGGTGACCACTCCTCATCTCCACGCTATAACTTTGTAATATAGTCGTGTGTTCCCTAGAGCTCTGAGCCCAAACAGTGTCACAGTTGTTAAAATCTTGGGTGCACGTTAAACCCCACCGTCTACATTATCGTAAGTATGAAATCTTCAATTCATAGGTTCTCCAATATTAAAGTCAACTTTCTTAACCAATACATTTAGGGCATATTTGATTTGCGGAATAAACCAAGAATAGAATAGTTATTCCACAAGAAATAATTATTTTTTACTTTGGTTCAAATTTTGTTATGGAATACCAATTCTACATTTTTTTTAAGGAATAGCAATTTTTTCAAAAACTAAAGAATAGGTATTCTTTACTCTTAAAATAGAGCATTTCCATTTTTACCATTCTCTTTATGTTTAAGCTCTCCTAATGTTTATGTTCATACTTTCTCTTTTTTTTTTTTAGAATAATTTAATTTGGATTTTTCAATATTTTTATTTTAATTTAATTTAACTCAGATTTGGTTATTAAATTATATAAAATTTATTTATTTTATATGTTTATATTTTTATAATTAATAAATTTTAAATATTATTTGTTTATTTATCATGCATTTATTATTTTAGAGAAATCAAATATATGTGCTAGTTTTCTTATATATTATATATTTAATTTTTAATGTAAAACATGCTAAAAGTGTATGACTATTTAATTTTGATACTAATAATGAAATTCATTAATAAGGGTATCAACGTCATTTATGTTTATATCTGTTTATCCCTCATAGTAATTCTAGGTTATAAACCAAAACATGAAATGGTAATTATTTAAAAATAGTTATTCTAGAAATGCCTATTTTATTCCTTAAGAATTATAACTTTATTCTACACTTATTCCATTTTATGAATCAAACATGATCTCAGTTATTAATCGTATAAACTAAACATATAATGGCTTCAAGTACAAACTCACTCCATTATATATTTGAGGGAAGAGTTTTACACTTCACCCATTAATTTTTGTACTCTATTTTTATTTTTTAAAACTGTAAATTATATAATTAAAATTTTACAATTGGTGCAAGTTTTATTATGGTCTAAACAAGTAAAAAGGTATAGAGTGCATATAAAAATAATAATTGACTATGCTAAGTTTTTTAATGTAAAAAAAAATGTTTAGTTACTAAGACTAAACATTAAATAGTAAGCTAGTTTTATAATTCTATACATAAATAGTAAATTTAGATAAGTATAGTATAACAACAATAATCAATGAAAAAAAAAATTTAAATAAAGAGTACTTATATAATCTGAAATTTCAAAAAAAAAATGTACAAATAAATACATGAAATACAAAAATTCTCACCCTATTTTAATAAAGTTTACCTGTTAGAATGATGATTGTATCTATGTTCGGATGTAATTCAATCACTTGGTAATTGACTTGGTTCTATGTCTCACCCTTTTATGTTGTTATTTGAGTCCTTATCCTGACCCGAATTATCTTGAACTTTAATTATCTCATTTCAAAAAAGAAAAAAAAAACATTCTTTCATAAATTATTTCAAAAAATAATCAAAAGTAGGAAAAATTTTCAAAAACATAATTTTTTTTTCAAAAATACTATATTTGAAAATATTTATTTCAAAAATACATATGGTTGCTTTCATGTACCAGAAACAACCAAAAAAATCATAAACAATCAAAACAAGCAAAAAAATCAAATAACATAACAAATAATGATGCAACTTCAATAGAAAACACAAAATATAACAACCAAATAAAATAACAAATAACGCTTTAAATTTTTTCAAATCAATCCAATGGAAATAAAATTAAGATAAAAATCCAATCAAAAGAAAAGTATTCAAGAATAACACAAGTATTAATAAAAAAATAATAATAATAATTAACACCTACCCATTATGATTCAATCATAAGACTGTGGTTTTCAATACATAAAAAAAACTAAAAAAAATATATGTAAGAAGAAATTTTAATTAAAAGGTGAGATTTACAAGATGTAAAAAGAAATTTTAATTAGAAATTTTATCGGTTTGCATACAAATGATCTTGACTAATCTATAGTTACTAAGACTAATTTTAAATTTGAGAAAAGAAATGAAAATAGTAGAGAGAAAAAATGAAGAAACCAAAGCAATTAAAAAAAATATGAGAAAAGAAAAATTAAAAGAAAACTATAATTTTTTTTAAAAAAAAAAAAAAGAAAAATTGATTATAGGTTCACATGCAAAAAATCTTGATTAATCTATAGTTAATAAGACTAATTTTAGATTTGAGAAAAAGAGATAGAAGATAATAGAAAGAAAAAAATAAGAAATATAAAAAAAAGGAAAACTGTATCATGTGAAAGACGAAAAAAAAAAAAGAAGCGACTGTATATTTGAAAATATATAGATTAAAGTTAGTCTACAATGTAATTCTACTTTTATTCCCACAATTCTTAATTTCAAACTTATTGAGCCGTTCGGGTTATCTCATGGCCCAAATATTCTGGACCATGTTAAATTTCATATGTATATTATTCGTAGTTTTTTATTTATATATTTTAGAGATACATATTTCAAAGAGATAAGTACAATTTAAATTCTTATAATTTATAATTCTTATAATTCGCAAAATTAGTCCAATAATTTTTTTTGACATTTAAAAACTTTAAGTTTCACATTTTTTTATATTTAAATACTTTTCTAACTAATATTATCATTATTTTATGAGAAAATATTAATTCAATATTAAATTTCAATAATAAATTTATTATATATATGATTTATAATCAGTCTAATCAATTAGTTATTTTTAAAATATTGTAAATTTATTTTAAAAATTATTTTTATTTATAATTAAATTAAAAATATATTTAAAATTAATTTTTTTGTGAGTTTATTTGTAATAACCGATATTTTAAATAATATAAATATATTTTAGGATATACAGTGTTAATAAAATTTTAAATTTTATTTATATATTATTATTATTAATTATGTATATTTTTCATTTATTTTATTTTAAAAATTTTATTTACGTAAAATAATTTATTCGGGAACTCTAGTATTTAAAAATATTAAAGATAGTAGTAATACTATTGTCACTATTATTATTATTATTTTCATTATTACTAGTGTGCATGTGCATTATTTTATTATTATTTTTGTTATTAATTATTATTATTATTAATTGTTATTATTATTTCTATTGTTATTAATGTTATTAATTTAACTAGGGTTATTCTAGTATTATTGTATGTTATTAGTATTATATTATATTATGTGTACTTGTGTGTGTTATGTGTGTGTTATGTATGTGTATATATATATATATATATATATATATATATATATATATATATATATATAAAGGGTAAAGAATAGTAAAAAACCCGGTCAACTCCCTACCCACCTCTCATTTCTTCTTCTTTCCTTTTCTCCTCTCCTTCCCATTTTCTTCCTATCACTGTGCGAACCCGAATTAGGAGCCACCCATGCCTAGCCAAACTGCCACCACTCACCACCATCATCTTCCTCCTTCCTTTAGACATCGACCGCCGCTGTTGACCTCTCTTGAAGCCATCAGAACTCGCGTGAAGCAACAGCAGCTGAGAGGAAGCTCATGTCGTCGGTGTCAACTTCGGTGGACCTAGCTTGTGCTCTTGGGCTTGCCAGACTTCTTGAGCTATAGTGAGTCCATTTCTAAACTCCATTGAAGCTCAATTTCCCTTAATTTTAAGTTCTAGCAAGATTTTTGTTTATGTCTGTTTAGGGTTTTATTTTATTTTATTTTTTCAATTTTGGCTTTGATCCATGAATTTTCTCTTTAGTAATGTTGTTTAGAATAGCTCAAGCTTCTCATAAATAATTTTTTTGTATTTTTTTAATTTAATGTGAATAATGGGTATTTTTTAATATTTTAATAATATAAATTGAATATTTGTTAATTAATTATTTTGGGTGAAAATTTGAGTTAGTTAGTGCTAGTAATTTAGGTTAGTAATTTTAGTATTAATAAAATTATTTTTAGTGAATTTATATAATTTTTGAGAAATCATTACTATTATGTAATTTTTGGAATTATGGTTAATTGTGTAATTTTGTTGAAAATATAGTTAAATAATATGTTTTAAATGATTTTAGAATTTTATAGGGTATTAAAATAATTTTTATAAATTATTTACTATTTTTTAATTAATACTAATTTTTGAAAATTATATTCAAATAATAAATTATTTACTATTTTTGTGATTAAATGGGTTTTTAACTAATTTTATAATATATTTAAACTAATTGAATAATTAAATGTGAATTTGACTATTTATATTGAATATTTGAAAAAAATTAGATTTTTATAAAATTATATAAATTATTTGAGATTTTTATTAACTATTGTGAACAATATTTATATTTAGTGTTTTGAGGTTTAAACAAATTATATTGTGGCATTATAATTATTTTTGTGGATTTTTAAGGATTTTAATATATTTTTATTTAATATTTATTTTTATCGCGTACTGTGAAACTCAGTTGGAAATTGAGTACTTCGAGGTCCTAACTCAAGGTGTTGAGCTATTGTGAAGTTTAAATGTATGTTTTTCTTACAGGATCAGCTCTACTATTAGTAGATAGATGTCCATTTTACAGAGAAGACTCTGTTGAATTTTTGATAAATTTATCGTAAAACGTGATATCAAGTCAATCCTAAGTTTTGAATTATGGGTTCAAGTCGAGTCTTCCTTAGAAAATATAGAAGTTAGGGTTTCTATATTTTTTATAGTCGTTTTTATTTTCTGTCTTTTGGTTGCCCCTCCGGTTACGTCTACCATTTGAGGTCGGACACGACGTAGCAGAGGAGCGCATCCATCTTGTAAGTTAATATTCAATTTGCATGTTGGGTTTTCAAATTATATACAAAAAATTCTGATGAATTTAAATTTCATGAGATTCAAGTCGGTAATCTTTAAATGATATTGCATGACATAATTTATAGTTGGTTTATTTTATTTTTATTTATTGTAATTTTTCTTATTTTATTTATCTTCATTTATTTTAAATAAACTACGATAAAATGGGTTGCCTGATGGGTTTCATCAGGACTGTGTGTGTATCAGTAAAATAATAGGTTACATTGATTGTAGTACTAGGGCCAAAGGTCTGGTGATACTTTGCTCTCGAACACCACCAGTAATATAATATTTGATTATATTTAATAAATCATTGGGGCCGATGGTCTGGTGATGCTTTGCTCTCGAACACTGCCAGTGATATTGGATTAAGTGACATGACTGCAGCTGTGTATCCTAGTGATGCTTTGCTCTCGGGATCCGACAATCTTGGATATAAATGAGCCGAATGGTTGTTAGAATTGAGGACTAAGATTCTACCTAGTTTTTATACTAAAGTTTTAAAAGTATTAAAAAAAATTATTTCCTCCTTTTGAAAAATAAATTTCTTATATATATATATCAAATTATTTGAATAAAATTATAAATATATTATATTTTCATAAAAATCTATTTTAAAGAAAATTTTCAAATCGCATTCATTTCTTTTATTAGCTTACTTAGTGAGGTCTAACTCTCCTCAACTTATTTTTTTTAAGGAGTTTGGGAGTCTTCTGATAGACCTACTTCCCTACATTGAGTAGCTTCCTCACCGGCTATTTTATGTAGGTCTACATAGTTTGTGTTTGTAATAGTACCTATATACTACAATAGAGAAATTGTATAACTGCATACTTTAATTTGGATATTATGTATTTGAGATTTATGCACTGAGATATTATTTTGTATAACTGATTATTACTATATTTTGCATGATGATGGTATGGTTTATTTAAATTCAAAAAAATCAGTTTGATAATATGCATCATGATTTAATTATTGCATCGTAAAGTTTTAAAGGTGAAATGTTCTGCGTTTTTCTTTTAAGGCTTACTACATGTTTCTATAGCTTTAAGTTTTCCCATTTCCTAGTGTCGGTCATGTGCCCCCTAGTTTCGGCTCATGACAAAGTTGGTATCAGAGTTTTGGCTCATATTTCATGCTTTTAACTGTCGATGTCTGTTTTTTCTCATGTTACTACAGTACTTAGGTTATTAATTGTCACTAGTTGATATTCTTATCCTTAGGATTCAGTGTTTGTGTTTGCATTCTTTTTTTCGTTTTGAATTTGGGTTTTCTTGTCTTTTCAGAATGAGGCATGCTCGGAATGCCCCTGCTACTGATGTAAAGCATAATGATGGTGAATAGTCATTTCATGATAAGATTCTTCCTCCTGCCCCTTGACTTAGAGGTAGAGGTAGGGGTAGAGCCAGAGTAGCAATAGCTTAGAGGCAGGAACAACCTCAGGTAGAGCCTGAGATTCTAGTAGTGGATCCTGCAACTTTTGCACCTGGCATGGCAGGCATTAATCAGGGCTTGGCAGCTCTTAATCAGGCGATGCCCATAGTGCAGTAGATGTTTCAGCGACATTATCAAAAGATGTCTAATGCATATGCTGCATTGTTATACTCTAGGGTTAGATGAGTTCATTTTGATGGTACTAGAGACGTACTAGATTTTATTAACACCATTGAGTCCTGGACCAGATCAGGGTATTCTGATTATCAAAGGATCATGATTGTAGAGTTAGCTATCTCAGCGACAGCTCAAGATTGGTTTATATAGTCCATTCAGCCCTTCATGACCATGATGACTTAGTTGGGTTTTAAGGAGCAGTTTATGAGGTTCTTCTATCCTTCATCTATAAGAGAGAACTATAGATGGCAACTGGTTAATATTGATAGGAGAGATCAATCAATCGAGGACTATACTCAAGAGTTCTATAAATTGATAAGACATGTTGAGGATGTGAGGCAGGATGTTGCCATAGTCGTTGAGCTATATGTGACTAGGTTAGGCCCAACTTATATTGGCATTCGACTAGAGGGTTGTAGTTTGGAGAGTGTTATGGAGGAGGTGAGACAACTAGACTGGAGACATATCTGATATGGCACCATACTTAATCCTTATAATAGTGGCATTGTCAAACCTATTCAGAGGGTGTAGTAACCAGTGTTTTAGATAGGCAGCATGAGTACTCAGTCAGTAAGTTCTTCTTAGTAGAGTAGACAGTTCAAAGCACATTGGACTAGTAGGCACCATTTTGCTCAAGATCGCAGGAGTAGTAAGGCTACTAGATTTAGTGGTAGTGCCAATGGCAGCAGTGGACATGTCATGACCCAAACTAGGAGTCATGACCGGCGCTAGGGAACGAGAATTCTTTTGAATCTGAAACCCGTAGCAAGCCTTATAAAATAAAACCATGCAATAAATAAATAAAAAGTACGATATAATTAAAATTTTCTAAATCAATATATAAAATAAATACTCCAATTCCTTTCATAGATGAATATATATTCGTACAGTGTTCAAATACAATTCTCAGAGTATTTAATATCAAAATAAAAATAATACTCTTCTGATACAATAACACTAATACTACAGTTTCTAGAATAAAAATCAAAGTTCAAAATATATATTTACATAAAATAGCTGGGACGGAATGTCACGACCCAAAACAGGGGCCATGACCGGCGCTAGGGAACGGGAATTCTTTCGAATCCGGAACCCGTAGCAAGCCTAAAAATAAAATAAATATGCAATAATAACCATAAAAATATAATATGCAGCGGAAAATAAAAATCATAAATATTACAATATCATCCATATCAACTGGATTTAATTCAAAACTCATCACATCGCATATATAATCCCATAAATGTATAATCTTTATACAAATCCAGTTTTACTATAATACATCTCTTTAAAACAAATACTTTAATTCACAACTACTGAAAATCACAACTACTGCAGTGTCTAGATAAAATAAATAAGACTCAAGTATATAATTTACATAAAGAAGCCGGGGCGGAAGAAATCCGACGTATTGACCTGCTACTGAGGTCTGAGGAAGTTGACTCTCCTGAAAAATAGTCAACGGAGGGGAGTCAGACCTCACTGAGTGAATTACTATAATATATATACATACACTCTAAGTGATAATGCATACAGTCAACAGTATATGAGTAATATGTATATATACAGGCAAGTTCATACAGATGTAGAAAAATCATTTTATATATTTTGTCTGAAAATCAACTTTTATGAAGGATCACATAGAACCCTAGAATATCGCAACCTCAGGAAATAGTGTTAAACAGCACTCTAGCCATACAGGCTCACTGATTCCAAATATAAACCATATATATACCGAAAATATACCAAACATAAATCAGGTATATTTTGAGTATATATATATGTCAAATAAATCCAATCAAATCATGAATTAAACTAAAAATATATTTAAAAACATTTTAAATATATTTTATTAACAAAACATGTATATAATTTATTATATACCAAAAATATACTTGAATATAAATCACATTATTTATGTATATTTAGTCAAAATAAAACATGCATTTTCTAAATCATACATCCTAAGCATATATATATAATATAGTAACTCACCTAATGCGCTCCACGAGACAGGTCCGACGGGCCTGGTCCACTAGCCCTCGGTCTCGGCGCAACTAAACAAGAAATAATTAATCGATATCATAATAACCCTAACAGAAATCCTAGAATTCAATCTAGAGTATTAAAATACGGAAACAGAATTAGGGTTCGACTGGATATCACGTTTTACGAGAATTCTACCGGAAATTCGGCAGAACCTCCCCTGTAAAACGGAAATCTCTCTACTCAAAAGAGTAGAGCCAACCCTGCAAAGAAAATACACTTCAAAAATAAACACCACAATCAATCACAACCCCTCGGTCGGACTCCAGACTACAATCTGTCGACCGGGGTCCACAAACACAGAATATATATTCAAATATACCAAAAATATCCTTAAATCATAAAAATACATTTCATACGTAGAAATTACATAATAAATCTTGAAACACTGTAAAAATCGATTAAAACTCATTTTATTAGAAAAACCGTATATTATATATATAATTGAAAAAAATTCCCGGAAAATAGTTTTAATTAGTTAAAAATACTAGATATTTTGTAGAAATCATTTTTATACCTTAAATAAATATTAAAACCAATTAAATTACATTTTTAGACAATTTAGGGTAAAATTACCAAAATACCCCTATATATATATATATACCTAAATTACTTCAAAAATTCACCAAAAATCATACAATTATCCAAAATTAATTTTCTCAACATATTTATCAATAATATCAATAATTAAACTCAATTAACCAATTAAATTCAATTTAAAACACAATTAACTTAATTTTACAAAATCACATAAACTTCAATAATTAAAAATAAATACTTAGAAATTCATAAAAATTCCAAATAAATTTCTATAATTCATTTCAACACCTAATTCAACTATAAACTCCAATTTCATAATTTAAATAATTAATTTCCGAAAATTAGAAAATAATATTAAAATATTCAAAAATACCCAAAAATCCAAACAACCTCCAAAAATTCTGTAAAAATTCATACATGAAGATTAAGCTACTAGGAACAACATTTGTGAAGGAATTTTCCATGAATCATCCAAATCGAAGCTCAAAAAAATCGAAAACCCAAAGAGGCTGAAATTTTCAAATCGAAACCTAAGCAATTCTAGACCATTTTAGCTCAAACCAAAGCTAGAATAACACTCACCGGAGCTCAAGGAGAAGAAAGAGACCGGCGGTGTCGAAAACGGTGGCCGGAGGAGGGAGAAACGGCGGTGAGGAAATGGTGGTCGGCGTCGGGCGCGGGAGAGAAAGAAGAAGAAGAAGAAAAAGAAAAAGAAAGAAAAGGAAAGAAAAAGAAAAAGAAAAAGAAAGAAAAAGGAAAAGAAAAAGAAGAAAAAAAAAGAAAAAAATAAAATAAATTAAAATAATTAAATATTAATAAATAATTAATAATAAAATAATAAATTTTAATAATTTAATAATAAATAAAATAATCAAATAATAATAAATAAATAATAAAATATTAGGGTAATAATAAACCCTAATTAAATAAATATACACACACAGACTTTATTTAATAATTTAAAAATATGTATGAGTTCATGCAAACCCGTAAATACATTTAAAATAATTAATAATACATTGTTTACGTGGAAATTTCCCCGAAAATGAAAGTCCCGGGAAAATTTTACGTAAAATACTGAAAATAATAGACAGTAATTAAAATAGGTTTAAAATACATATCAACTCATAAAAATATCGTATAATGCATGAAAATTATTGACACTGTATATCCCGGTACAGTGTAAAAATATTTTTTAAAAAAACACGGGATATTACACGGAAGGACACCGGCGAGAGACTTTACTACTAAGGTTTGACGATATAGGATTTCCTAAAAAAAATAATTAAGGGGGCTCAGACCTCACTGAGTGAATTATTATACTATATATACATGCAATCTAAAACATATCCAATCATGCATTCACATATATATATATATGTATATTCATGCATTCCACACATATGCCAACTCTGCTTATATAAATATACTAAATGCATAAAACATTTAGTTTAATTCATAAAGGATCCATAAAACTCTAATAATCACAACCTCAATCAACCACATCATCACTCTAGCCATACAGGCTCACTTGATTCCAAATAGAACACTTATTCCAATTTGGACAGTAGACTGACCCCGAGACACTAAGTTAATCGAGTTCCCGTAGTCTGGTTGTCAGTGTGATTAGCCCCGAGACACTTGGTCAACCGAGCTCCAGTAATCACACTATCTATCACCTCACATCTCAATCAAATCAATAGATCATTTATTCTATTATAGACAGTAGATTGTCCCTGAGACACTAAGTCAATCGAGCTCTAGCAGTCTGACTGTCAGTGTGATTGGCCCCGTAATCACACTATTAATCATACCATCGATCTTAATAAAATCAATTATAATCACCATAATTGATTCTCACTCAACCTTGATCTATCGCATCGGTACGTACACGGTTCTAGTGCTGCCCACTAGGCAGCACGTTCTATTGATATCCTTCATTTACATTAAATCATTCATAATAGTAAAATAAACCATATATATACTAGAAATATACCCAAAATATACCAAGTATATTTCAGGTATATATAAATATACTAAAGGTAAAACATTAATATAATTAAGAACAGTTTAAGTGCATTTTAAAAATATAACATGCGATTGCTTACAAATGCACCTAGATATACTTAAGATATACCCTAAGTACACAAATCAATTAATAAAATAGTTATGCATAAATATTCATTTAAATATGTATATGTACTAAAACATGCATTTAGGTTTGACATATATTCACAAATATACCAAAAATAACCTAATTTTCTAGCATGCATATCTCACAAATAAGCCCTAATTATACCACTAATATGTTAGATTTGAATCAATAATAAAACATGCATTTATTTGGAAATCTATCAAAAATATACCAAAAATGTATTAAAAACAACTTAAGTGTAAGTCAATAATATGGCATGCAATTATTGAGGAATAAACCTAAAATATACTGAAAATATACCTAAAGTATACTAATCATTCTATAAAATAATTATGACTAAATATATAGTTAAAACATGTATATATACTAAAATGTACTAACATAACCTAATTATTTAACCTGCATTTATCAAAATAACATGCATAATTATTTGACATGTATATATGAAAGTATAAACCCTAGATATACTAAAAATATGATATTTTAAACCACTTTTAAAAACATATATAAACCCTAGATATTCTAAAAATATGATATTTTAAACCACTTTTAAAAACATATAATGAAAATGAAAATCCCTAAGTGATGCATCCTATATGCAATGCATATAGATACAATATAATAACTCACATATTAGCACTCCATGAGACAAAGTCGGTGGGCCTGATCCGTTAGGTCTCGGTCTCGACGCAGCTAGAAAAATAAAATAATAATAACCGTTAGAATAAACTTCTAACTATATACTTCTAGGATTGCTATAAACAGATTCAATCAAGAATTCATAATTAGACTCGGACCAATTGTCACATTTTACGAGAAATCTATAAAAATTTTGACAGAGTCTCCTCTGTAAAACAGACATCTCCCTACAAAAGTAAGGTCAATCCTGCACAAAAAACACATTTCGAAATAAAATTCTCAAAACCCCTCGGTCAGACCTCAAACTATAAATTCCACCGACCGAGGTTCACAATTCATAAGAATATACACAAAATATATTAAAAATCAATAAATATCGTAAATATCCTCAAAATATCAAAATATTACATACTTAACATTAAAGCACCAAAAATAATTATTTTCCCCAATAATTACTTAAAAACCCTAAATAATAATATAATATTATTAAAAACCGATATTTCTTGATAAATTTAAAAATACTAATAAAAATTCATTTTATAATTCTAAATTCCTTAATTAGCCCAAAAACATATTAAAAATTAGTAAAAATTCATTTATTTACAAAAATAGTATATTATATTTATTTTAAAAATAATTTTTGAAAAATAGTTTTAATTAGTTAAAAATGCTAAATAATTTGTGAAAATCATTTTTATACCTCAAATAATTATTAAAACCAATTTAACTTAAATTTCAACCAATTTAATATCAAATTACCAAAATACCCCTAGTTATATACAATTTCACATAATATACTATAATTATTCAATAATTCACTAAAAATTATACAATTGCTCAAAAATTAATTTCTCAACATATAATTCAATAAAATCAATAATTATACTCAATTAACCAATTAGTTTTAACAAAAAGCTCATTTAACCTAATTTTTTCAAAAATCACCTAAACTAAATAAATTCATAATAATTATACAAAAATCACAAAAATTAAAAACAAATTTCAAAAATTCATTTTAACCCTTATAAACACCATAAATCACAATTTCACAATTTATTTAATTAATTTACAAAAATTAGAAAATATTAATAAAGTAATAAAAAATTCACTAAAATCAAAATAATTCCACAAAAATTCATTGGAGTAGCTTAAGCTAGTAGGATCAACATTTGTGAAGGAGTTTTTCATGAATCAACCAAAATAATCAAAAAAATTGAAAAACAAAAAATTGCCGAAAATGAGAACAAGCTAGAAACCTTACCAAATCATGTTTTCAAGCTATAAGAAGCTTGGATTCCTCCTCCTCGAAGTTCCAAGAGTCCAACGGCATTAGAAACACAAAGAATGGTGGCTAAACAAAGGAGAATGGAGGAGGAGAAGAAATTGCAAGTTTTCAGCTTTAAATGGACCAAACGGCACCGGAAAAGAAGGCTGGTGGTAGCTGAGTTGGCTGATTGGCAGCGAAAGGCGAGGAGGCACACCGACGGAAGAAGAAACGGACAGCAGACGGTGGGAATGAGGTGGCGATCGGGAAAAATGGTAAGAGGGGGAAGGTTTTTATATTTTGTTCTTTGTATATATATATATATATATATATATATATATTATATAGTTTTAGTATCTTATATTAATATAATAATGTGTATAAATCTAAACCACACATTTTAATATACATATGCACAAACATATATATATATACACACATTTATATATTACACATAATAAAATATTAATACACATTTATATAAATATTAAACCCTAATATATGCATATAATTATATATATATTAATACATAAATTACTAGCGCATAAAATAATGTGACTTAGTAAGATTAAATGACATTAAAAAAAAATATAGTAAGTTAAATATTTATTTAAAATAAGATAGATAGACATTACAAAATAAATTATTTAAATGCTAGACTTAAAATAAATATTTGTACTGAACCCTAATTAACATAAATTAATGATAATAAACTCAAAATCGATAAATAATTAAATATTATCTGAAATTATTAAAACTGCATAACCCTTATTAAAATAAGAAAATCTAAAACTCGGGTTATTACAGGCAGAGCTCTAGACATGCAGTTCTAGGTCTGGAGCTAGTGCGTGTGCCATGTGTGGGCAAGTGCATCAAGGTCCTTGTCACTTAATGTTAGGAGCATGTTTTAGATGTGGTCAGTTTGGACACTTTGCTAGAGCCTATTCGAACTATGGATTCCAGTCGTCCTTTGTTTAGGGATCTTCACCTTTTGTTGTCCAACCTTTGCAATAGGTGCCTCAGTAGTATCAGGAACCTATGTACCCTCAGCAGCGACCGATTCAGTTTGCGAGTCAACAGAGCTGAGGTAGAGGACATATTAAGTCGTTCACCTCACAGCAGTCAGGACGTGGATAAGCTAGAGTTTTTACTTTGACTCCTCAGGATGCACAGACATCCAATGTAATGGTAGTAGGTATTATTTCAGTCTGTTGTTCTAAGGCTAGAATTTTATTTGATCTGGGTGCTACATATCCTTTTATGTCTCCTTTGTTTACTTTAAAAGTAGTTTGTCTTCCTTCTAAGATGAGGTTTCCTTTATCTGTTTTGACTTCGCTTAATGATGAATTGGAAATGGACATCTTCTTTCCATCTTGTCTTATGCTAGTTGAAGGTAGATAGTTATTGGTAGACTTGGTCCTTCTGGATGTGATTGAGTTTGATATAATTCTGGGAATGGATTGGTTCTCAGTATTATGCTTTTGTGGACTGTCGAGTAAAAGAAGTAATTTTCAAAATTCCAAGTAAAGAGGAATTCAAATTCAGAGGTAATGAGAGTTGCATACCTCGTAACCTTATTTCTGCTATTATAGCTAGGAAGATGCTTAATAGAGGGTGTCAAGGCTATCTAGCTATAGTGAAAGATGTTCAAGCAGAAATGGGATCAATAGAATGGGTTCCGGTGGTACTTGAATTCTCGAATGTTTTTCTAGAGGAGTTACTTGGATTGCCGCTGGATAGAGAGATAGAATTCTGTATTGATGTTGTGCTCGGTACATATCCTATCTTTATGCCACCTTATAAGATGGCACCTGCAAAGCTAAAGGAGCTGAAGGAGCAATTGCAGGAATTATTGGATAAGGGGTTTATTCGGCCTAGCACATCTCCTTGGGGTGCTCCAGTTCTTTTTGTAAAGAAGAAGGATGGTAGCCTTCGTCTCTATATTGACTATAGACAATTAAATAAGGTTACCATTAAGAACAAGTATCCACTCCCCAGGATTGATGATTTGTTTGATCAATTGCAAGGAGCTCGGTATTTCTCCAAGATCGACTTGAGATTTGGGTATCATCAGCTAAGGATTAAAAGTGAGGATGTACCTAAGTAAGCATTTCGGACTAGGTATGGCCACTATGAATTCCCAGTGATGTCCTTTGGGTTGACTAATGCCCCAGCAACTTTTATGGACTTAATGAACAGGGTGTTTAGGCCATTCTTGGACCAATTTGTGATTATGTTTATTGATGACATTTTGGTCTATTCCAAGAATAAGGCAAAGCATGTGATGTATTTGAGATTGGTGCTGCAAACTTTGAGAGAGCACCAACTATATGACAATTTTTCAAAATGTGAATTCTAGTTAGACCAAGTGGCTGTCTTAAGCCATGTGGTATCCAAAGATGGCATTCAGGTAGATCCTAAGAAGATAGAGGCAATCATTGAGTGGCCAAGACCTATAACGATTATAGAAGTGAGAACTTTTTTGGGTTTAGTGGGTTATTATAGGAGATTTATGAAGGATTTCTCCAAAATTGTCGCGCCTTTGACTAGACTGACCCAGAAGAATGTTAAGTTCATGTGGATAGATAGATGTGAGGAGCATTTTCAATTTCTTAAGGATTTATTGACTTCAGCTCTAATGCTAACATTGCCTTATGAAGGAGATGGATACACAGTGTATTATGATGCTTCCCGAGTAGGATTGGGTTGTTTGTTAATATAGAATGGTAGAGTGGTTACTTATACTTCAAGGAAGCTAAAGAAGCCCAAGTAGAATTATCCTACTTATGATCTGGAGATGGCCAATTGTATTTGCACTGAAGATTTGGAGACATTACTTGTACGGTATCACTTATGACCATAAGAGCTTGAAGTATATCTTCGAGCAGAGGGATTTAAACCTAAGGTAGAGAAGATGGATGGAACTTCTGAAGGATTACGATTGTTTAATTCTTTACCATCTAGGCAAGGTGAACGTATTAGCAAATGCGTTGAGAAGAAAATCAGCAGGCAGTCTGCCCATATCAGTACTGAAAGGAGGCTGATTATTTAGGAGATGCATGAGCTGATTAATCAAGGTTTGTAGTGGAAAGTGACTAAGAAATGTCTTTTAGCTCAGTTCAAGGTACAATTAGTATACTTTGATAAAGTTAAAGCAACTTAAAGAAGGGACTCACAATTACAAAGAATCATGTTTGAGTTACAACAAGGTCAATCTAGAGAGTTTATGAGTGATAGTGAAGGTGTTCTACACTTGGGTACTCGATTATGTGTGCTAAACGTTAATAATCTGAGGAAAGCGATCTTGGAAGAGGCATATTTTTCTACTTATAGTATTCATCCAGGTTCCACCAAGATGTATCATAATTTAAAGGATACATACTGGTGGAAGGGAATGAAGAAAGATGTTGCAGAATTTGTATCTAGGTGTCTCATATGTCAGCAGGTGAAGTTAAAGCATCAGAGGCCCTCAGGATTATTACAGCCTATGCCTATCCCATAGTGGAAGTGGGATATGATTTCCATGGATATTGTGACTGGTTTGCTTCGAACGATAGGTGGATTTGATGCAATTTGGGTGATAGTTGATAGGTTAACCAAGTCAGCTCACTTTTTGTCGATAAAGAAGACATACTCCACTGATAGGTTGGCATGGTTGTATGTTAGCAAAATTGTTAAAATTATTAAAAAAAATTATTTCCTCCTTTTGAAAAATGAATTTCTTATATGTATATCAAATGATTTGAACAAAATTATAAATATATTATATTTTCATAAAAACCTATTTTAAAGAAGATTTCCAAACTGCATTCATTTCTTTTATTAGCTTATTCAGTAAGGTCTGACTCCCCTCAACTTATTTTTTAAAGGAGTTTAGGAGTCTTCTATTAGACCTACTTCCCTACGCTGAGTTGCTTCCTCATCGGCTATTTTATGTAGGTCTACATAGTTTGTGTTTATAATAGTATCTTTGTACTACAATAGAGAAATTGTATAACTGCATACTTTAATTTAGATATTATGTATTTGAGATTTATGCACTGAGATATTATTTTGTATAACTGATTATTACTATATTATGCATGATGATGATATGGTTTATTTAAATTGAGAAAAATCAGTTTGATAATGTGCATCATGATTTAATTATTGCGTTATAAAGTTTTAAAGGTAAAATGTTCCACGTTTTTCTTTTAAGGCTTATTGCGGGTTTCGGTAGCTTTAAGCTTTCCCATTCCCTAGTGTCGGTCACATGCCCTCTGGGTTCGGGTCGTGACATTATTATAGTTAGTTAAATGATATATTACTCATTATATAATTTTAGCATTGAAAATGCATATTATTTTTTTTTATATTAAAGCATACATTTTAAATAATATTTGTTAAAAGGGTACTAAAATGTAAAAAAAATGTAAAACACATGATATTTAAAAGCCAAAAAAATCATAAGACTGGTTTTGCAAAAAGGCAAAACCACAAGGATCAAAATTGTATTTATTCCAAAGCAAATCAAAGATTTATATTTATTAAATGAAAAATAAAATATAAATATAAATAACTGCTGTCAATAAAAAAAGTAATCTACAATAATCGAAATGAAAATCTTAAAGAAAAATTAAGCAATTATTTTTTTAAAATGTGTGAACATAGCATCTCTGCTTAAGCAAATAACTAGTAAGTTGATTATTTGTATTAACAAATTCAAGTGAGATATCATCAATTTAAACATGATCACGTAAAAAAATAATGTCAAATGTCTATATGCTTAGTTCTAGAATGTTAAATAAGATTCTTGCTAAGGTTAATAGCACTTGTATTGTCACATTTGATTGAAATGTGATCAAGTTTTATACCATAGTCTAACAATTATTGTTTTTTCCATAAGACTCGTGAACAACAAAGACTTGCTGCAATATATTCAGCTTCAGCAATAGACAAGGAAACCGAAACTTGTTTCTTGCTAAACCAAGAAACTAAACACTGTCTTAAACATTGACAAGTTCTTTAAGTGCTCTTTCTATCTAGTAAGCTACCAGTAAAGTCTGCATCAAAATAACTAATCAAATAAAAGGAAGAATTTCTAGGATACTAAAGTCTTAATTGCATTGTACCATAAAGATATTTGAAAATTCTTTTAACAACATTCAAATGAGACTCTCTAAGATTTGATTGAAATCTAGCACATAAGCAAATAGCAAACATAATATCAAGTCTAGTAGCAGTTAAATAAAGAAGGGATCCAATTATACCTCTAAATCGCTTTTCATCAACCGGTTTGCCATTCTCATCCTTGTTGAATTTGGTTGTGGTGCTTATTGGAGTTTTGCTTATCTTAACTCCAGCCATTCTAAACTTCCTGAGAATGTCTATTGCATATTTAGTTTGATTGATGAAAATCCCATCTTTGCATTGCTTAATTTGTAATCCGAGAAAGAATTTTAGTTCTCCTATCATACTTATCTCGAATTCTCCATGCATTATCTTAGAAAATTCCTCACATAAGCAATGGTTAGTAGCACTAAAAATAATATCATCAATATATATTTGAATAATTAACAAATCATGTTTGAATTTTTATATGAAAAGAGTTGTATCAACTTTTCCTTTAAATAACCCTTTCTCTAGTAAGAAGTTGCTCAATCTTTCATACTAAGCTCTTTAAGCTTATTTCAATCCATATAGAGCTTTTGACAATTTAAAAACATGATTTGGAAAATCAAAATTTTCAAAACCCGAAGGTTGTTTAACATATACCTCCTCTTCAATGAAAGAATTTAGAAATGCACTTTTAACATCCATTTGATAACATTTGATAAAGTTTAAAATCCATGAATGATGCAAATACAAGTAGCATTCTAATAACTTCCAACCTTGCAACATGGGTAAAGGTTTCATCATAATCAATGCCTTCCTCTTAATTATAACCTTTAGCTATTATTCTAACTTTATTCCTAGTTATGATACCTTGTTCATTCATCTTATATCTAAACACCCATTTGGTGCCTATAATAGGATGATGTTTAGGTCTAGAAACCAAGGTTTAAATCTTATTTCTCTCAAATTGATTTAACTCTTCTTGCATACCAAGGACCCAAAATTCATCACTTAAGGCATCATTAATATTTTTGGGTTCAATTTAAGAAATGAAGGCTAAATTAACAATAGATTTTAATTTAGATCTAGTAGTTACCCACTTTGTAGTGTCACTTATGTTGAGATATTAAGGATGAGTTTCTTGAATTGCCAATCCTTTGGAAGTTCATCCTTTAAGGTAGGTTGAGATATCTCCTCATTATCCTTCTTACTTGGGCCTTTAAGTTCTAAAGGCTTACTAGCATTCTCTTTTTGTGTATCCATAATCTCATTGTCACCCATAAGATCATCAACACTACAAACATCTTTTCTAGGATTAAGCGAGCTTGATTCATCAAATACATTATGCATTGAGTCTTCAACTACTAGAGTTCTCTTATTAAATACTTTATATGTTTTACTAGAAATAGAATAGCCTATGAAAATTCATTCATTGACTTTGGAATTAAATTTCCCAAGATTATCCTTAGTGTTTAATCTAAAGCACTTGCATCCAAATAATCTTAGATATGAGATTTTAAGTTTTCTATTATTCCATAGCTCATAAGATGTTTTGTTCAAAATTGGTCTTTTGAAAACTCAGTTTGAATTGTAACAAGATGTGTTAATGACTTTCACCCAAAAGTATAAAGGCAAGTTATACTCATTGTAAACGGTGTGGTTTACCCAAGATTTTAGCAACTGTGACACTATTTGAGCTCAAAGCTATAAAGAACGCACTAACCACTATTACAAAGGCATGGTGTGGAGATGAGGAGTCATCACCTAGGGTAATAACTAGGACAAATAGAAAAATGGTGGTACTAGATTCTCTAAAAGAAAGCTAGCACCACAATCAGAAGATTCTTGATACGGAATACCAACTTCTTTCAGTCTTATGGTCATTTAGAATTACTTTATGAATTACTATCTTACCCTCTATTTACATGTAATTTCATATAAACCATTACTAAAACAATTAACTCCAGGCAAACTAGTCATGAAAAATACATTTAAACAATGCATTATTTTAAATTCGTAATTCCTAAGTTAGTCTAATCTACATTGATTTTAATTAAATGGGCTAAATCTACATGTTTTAATTTACAACTGAGCCTAAAGACTAATGGGCCTAATTTTTATTAAATTTTAATTAAGTGAACCTAAATCCATTTATTTTAATTCTAAAAATGGTCCTAAACCTACAAATTATGGAATATTTAAATTAGTGGGCCTATGTCTATATATTTTATTTCTAAAGTGATATTAAATCTATAAGTTATGGAAAAGGCTTAAATTTAATGGGCTAAGTCTATTAAATTAAATTAAACTAAGTTGGCCTATGTCTAAATTAACCAAATGAGCCTAAATTATTTCTACCTTAAATCTAGTTAATTATGGGCCTAAAGATGCATTTTTATTAATTAAACCTAAAAAAACTAAATTTATTTAAATTGGTTAGAGCCTAATATGGGCTTAAAGAAGCCCAAAACACAAAAGAAATAAACAAGCCCAAAAAATATAAAAAATATCAAAATAATCAAATAAAAGATTAAAGAATCAATTAAATTTATTCTAAAAAAAAGCTAATTTAATTAAAGTGACCTTAAACAACAAATTATTAATAAATAAAATAATTAACAAGTAACCCTAATTCTATCCACTTAAATCTAATTCAATTTTAATTAAACAAACCCTAATTATCTCTATAGACATTAATTTTAATTAATTACCTAACTAAAACCCTAACTTTACTAACCTAATTAATTAATGCACAACCACACATATAGAATTTCATTATTCCTACTATTAGCTCTATTACAAAGAGCTATTGAAAATAATAAGAAAATAAAAATTAATACAATCCCAAAAAAACTAAATGCAAAATAAAAAAATCAAATCAATAATATATAAATAAATAAATAACCCTAGAAATTATATTTGGCTATAAAATTCAATCCATGACATTCTATGGATCTTCATGGGTTTTGTTCTCTAAATGAACTCATCATGTAACCCTCTCCATAATCAGCAACACAAACAAAAAAATAATGATTAATGAACAAAATAACAATAAAAATTAAATAATGTTAAAATTTAATGGAACCAAAATAAAAAAAATAGAAGAAAGTATAAGAGGAGATGGTATGGATACATTTTTTATTTGCCCCTCAGACTAGTAAAATTCATTGATGCTTGTTAGATAGCTCTTACATATTTGTTGTTTTCTTCTCAAAAGCCTCCTACTTCTTGCTCAAAAATAAATAATTCATAGGAAGATATTATTTTTTGCACACTACGTAAGAAAATGTAAGAGCCTTTAAAAAGTCTAGGAAAAAAGAGAGAGAGGTTCCTTTTAGGAGAGTTTAAGCTGGGTTTTTATAGAAAAACCCTAGCTAAGAGATGTATCCTATTTTCTTTCTCTCTATAGAGTTTTGATTTTAAAAGGACTTTTTATTTCCTAAAAATTCAGATAAATCCCAAAAAGGAATTTATGATATTATTTGACCAATCAAAATTCAGGAAACATATTTTTTATTTACTGTAAAAATAAAAAAATGCGAAAAAAAATAATTCTAACTGGAATTATATTATTCTGATCATAATTACATAATTCTGATCAGGTTTATGTAATTCCGATCAAAATTATGTAATTCTTATTGAAATTACAAAATTCTAATTTTTTTAACTTTTAATTATAAAAAGCCCCCTAAAAGAATTTAAACTTTTTAATTAGATCCTAAAAAAACATTACAATGAAGTCTTTAAAAAAACCAATTAAACTCTTTTGGAAATGCATTTAGACTTTTGTGGTTTCAAACTTCAAGTAACATTTTTATAATTGGAGTCCTCTGTCACACTTACACTAAATTATCTTGAAATTGAGTGCTTATAGTTGCCCTCCTTTGTTACTGTTTGCTTGACAAATTATAGCAAAACAAATAAGCACACAATTTCAAAGTAAAAAGTTAGGATACTTACCTATCATGTGATAAAGCTTTTGTCTATAACATTGAATTACATGATGTTGCTTTTGTCATTCCTCAATGTAGGCTTTATGCTACTGCAATTTATAATTGCTAACAAGTTTTGAACAACTATAACCCTTTTGTTGTCTACCTTTGACGCTGTAGTCTGTAACTACTCATAACTTTTGATTTTGCTGCAATCCTTTCATTGCTTATCAATGATTTTGATCAACTATAACATTTCATTGCTTGTTGGCTTTAATCAATTACAACTCTCTTGTTGCTCACCTTTTGATTTTGCAGTCCATAACTACTTAAAGCTTTTGATCAACTACAATCTCTTCCTTGCTTACTGATGATTTCAATCAACTGTAACCCTTTCATTGCTCACTCTTGATGCTACAATTCATAATTGCTCGTAATTTTGGTTAGTTACAACCCATTCATTGCTAGCCCTTGATGCTACACTCAATAATTGTTCACGGTATATCTATAACCCTTTCATTGCTTACCGATGATACTGCAATCCATAATTGCTCACAATTAGTTGCAACCCTTTCATTGCTCACCAATGATGTTGCAATCCATAATTGCTTGCGATTAGTTGTAAACCTTTCATTGCTTACTAATGATGTTGCAATCTATAATTGCTCATAATTAGCTGTAACCCTTTCATTGCTCACTGATGATGTTGCAATCCATAATTGCTTGCTATTTGACTGTAATCCTTTCATTACTCACCTTTGATGCTACAGTCCATAACTACTCACGATTAGCTACAACCCTTCCATTGCTTACCGATGATGCTATAATCTATAATTTCTTGCAAATTGATTGCAATCCTTTAATTGCTCACCTTTGATGCTATAATCCATAATTGTTTACTGATTTTAATTAATTGTTACTCTTTTGTTGCTCGCTTTTGATGTTGCAATCCATAATTGCTTGTAAATTGACTGTAATCCTTTCATTGCTTGCTTTTATAATGCTACAGTCCATAACTACTTGCGATTAGCTACAATCCTTTCATTGCTTACTAAATAATTCTGATTAACTGTAACCCTTTCATTGCTCACACTTATTATTGCAGTCCATAACTGCTCATAATTTTTATCTTTTGTTGTTTGAGTTGAATGCTTTGAATTCTTTATGCTGACTAATTAGAATTTTTACTGACGGACTTTGAATTTTACTGTGTTTACTTATTAGAATTTCTTGCTGACTAATTTCAATTTTGCTATGTTAACAATCTCTACAAGTTGGGTGCACTTCCTTCTAGATTTCAATTCCTACAGACTTGTTAAAGCTAGTTTCAATCATGATGAATGTATAAAAGTAAATTATAATGTTGAAAATTTATAAGAAAACTCATCAATTTTTCACAAGATAACATGCACTCAATGAATCTCACTATTTTTTATTTTCATAACTACCATTTATTTGCCATTTGCAAAGTTCAGAGGCATCATTAACCATTTTATACTGAGAGCATATCTTTTACCAAATGAAGAGCTTACTTCCATACCTAATTTTAGGGAGAATTTGCTAAACAAAACTTATAGAAATTGAGCTTAAACAAATCAAATTCTGAGTATTAAAATTCTTTGAATTATTTTTGCGTTTTCCTTCCTTATTCGAGTATTTCCCCACCTTTCTTATATTATTCAACGTGGATACCATTGGAAAGGTCCTTTGGATACTCATACTCTTATAGAGCATTGGAGTAAATAAAGCAATTTTTGGCATGGTCCTCTTTCAGTATTCCTCCACGTTTCTCGTATTACTCAACATGGATGCTACCAGAGGTTTCACATTGATACTTTTACTCATTTATGAGCATTGGGTTAAATTATGCTTGCTCTTATTTTTATTCTCCTCTTAGTATTCCCCGTCTTTCTCATATTACTCAACGTGAATACCATCAAGGGATTTATACTCTTACTCATTTCTAAGCATTGGAGTATATTATATGCACATTTATCATTTGAAAGACTGAAATGATACTCTAAAATTCAAGTCATTTATGCTTCATGTCCATAGATTTTGTCTTTGCGTATTCTTCCCCTCATTTAGGTACAAAGCAATCATTAGATTGATTAGAGTTTAGAAATTCTCAACATAAAGCTGTTAACTAAACATTTGAATTTTGCGAGGCTAATAAATAAAAAGGCCACTAAGATCAAAGTTCATGAGATAGGCTTTTTACACACAATCTTGTAAAGTGGATGAATTTACTTTTAATTTCTAGATTTTATTATTAAGATTGTATTTTTATTTTAGAATCTAAGGAAATTAGGTTTTATTACTTCCCTTGATTATTTTGATGAGTGTGTGGCAAGTTGTTTGTCATACAAGGTGATACTCTAATAAATTATTAGCATTTTGCAATCTTGCTCGATCTTACTGATGTATCAGTTCCTTTCCCCTTCTTCATTCTCTTTTTTTTTCCTACACAAAATACCATAAGTTTGTGTGGTCTATTTGCAAGTGAAGAGATTTTTTCAAAATACAATATTATTTTTTTGCATTCTTCCCTTTTAATTATGGTGATGATGTCTCTAATCACAAAGGTCATGATACTCCACCATTAAAGTTATGGCTTTAGGTTGCATTTGTATTTCTACCATTCCATTAATGCTATGGTAAAGGGCTTCATTTCTCTTCTTGATATCTCTTGCAAAAAAAAAGGTTCAGAAGTTAGAGATCTTCTTTCATAATCAAATAATTTTTTTCAAAGTGCATTCACTTTAAGTTTTAAGTGCATTCTTCCCTTTCACAGGGTTGACAAATGTATTACTGACATTTGGGCCTTCTCATCACCATATTCAATACCCTACATTGGTCTAACTATTGTGGAGAGATATTTTAGATGATGCTTCAGATGAAATTATGAAGATGGATGTTGAATATGAGGAGCTTGAGCATCCTATCTAGCCTCTTAAGGTCACCAAGATAATGCTTTTGTAAGTATCACTATTGATGATATTCCCTTACTGGATAGGCCCATAATTTATTAGGCTCTTGAGGTCTAAAGTCTCATTGAGCATCAAGTTCACCTTGATAGTGTTGCTCTTCCTATTTTACTTCTTCAGACGCTTCATATGTGAATACTCTGACTAATTTTTTGCACTTTTACAATACTAATATGAATGTTAATAGTAGATTATTTGTACAATCTTGTCTGGGCTTAAGGACTTTATTATGTAAAGTAAGTATTTCACAACAAATGTATTTAAGTGTATGCATGTTATGTATGACATGCATGATCCTAATAGATCTTTTATTTAGAATAAAGCCACGTTCATAGCTTAGAGTGTGAGAATGAGGTGCCTCATCAATAGCCTGTAGGTTTGAGCGTTCACTGCGTTACTATTGGTAATTATGATGTTAGAGCTTCTGATACAACTTGTCTAATAGATAATCAGGTTGTGTTGTATTGATGAATTGTTGGTTATTACATACAGTTTACTTCTTTCTACCCCTAAAAATCCTATACTTCAGTGTTCCATCTTTAATCTTTGAATGCAAATTGATTGTTCTGCCCCCAACTTGCCCCTAGAGTTTCATGTTGCCCCTGATTTCATTCTGAATTCATTAGTAGCATTCTAGTAGTTTCTTTTCTTCATGTGTGCAAGAAACTCAGTTCGTTCACTACTATTTTTTATCCTTTGACTTACCAACCCCATTAGGTGTAGTCTCATGTATAGAAGATGCAGAGCAGTGGGTGAACTAATTAAAGCAAGTTCTTGAAGCTAAAATTAATTGTACCTGCTTTTTAAAGAAATCTTAAGCAGAATATACGGCTTGATGTTGATGTAATAATTGATAATAGTTATAAGGTATAGGTTGCAATACGAGTCATTGAACCACTTAAATTCACAAGGTACAAGGGGACACTAGACATACAAGTAAAATCATAAAGGGCAATAAAAGAGAAAACATAACTAGAATACTGATCTCATAGATCTTATTGCTTAGCTTTCATTATGTTTTGTCTTTCCATTAAGATACTTATGAAAAATGATAAAGATGACTATGTGATATTTGGACAAAAATTTTATATTCAATTTTTATCATTCATTAGGGCAAAAAATGAGAAAATTCATTACATCATATGATACAACTCCTGTTATCTGTTAGTCCTAAATTTTTTTTCTCTTTATTTTTTACCTTATTGTTCTTTTTTTCCTTTATTTTTATCTCTCTTTGATCTTTCTCTTTTTTATCATTCTTTTCATTTTTTCCTCAAATTTCCTATCTTCAAAATTTACATCATGTGATATATAAATGTTCTTTGAATTTACATTTGTGCCATGCTAAATGAATCTAATTAAATTGAATTTATGTCAATCATTTAGATATGATCAATATCATAATGCACAATACCATTAGGATGACAATACATAAGTAAGGATAATCAAAATTTATATCATCGATCCCTAAAATAAAACAAGTTCTAAAGAAACTATATTTTTATTCAAAAAAGATAATAAAAAAATTTATTTCCTATTCTTAGATGCTAGGGATGCTGAGTCTTATAATGGTTGTCCTTCAGGTGGCTAACATAGTGGCTATTCTTACATCTTGCCAACTGTCTCCATGACTTCATCTTTTTATACCTTAACTATAGATTTTTATTTCTTATCTAGTAGCTTCTCATGATCAAACTCATCAGCCCATCCTGTGGGCACAATCAACTCAAAGGGTATGTCAAAAGAAGGTAATTTAGTGTAAAACACCTTATAGTCAAACTTGCCTGAAGGCTGTCCTAATAAGTATTCTACTCATTCTATATCTTTAGGGGAATTAAGAGATTTCTCATTGGTTTTAAGGTGTAGGTCCTCAAAGGAGATTAGCACTTGCTCCTCACTAGCACTTACTCCTCACTAACTCCTGAGTTGATCATCATAGTAGCTGGGGTGGTACATTTCAATAGTTTGGGAAAGGATTATTTCTAGTGCTTAAGTTTTTGGGGTCTGTGATCTTCCGAAGTCTATAAGGTTTTGGATTTCATGTTTGAGGTTTTAATGGAATTTTTAATGCTTGTTTAGGTTATAACTTGGGTGTTTGGGTTTGGATTAAGTAAAGATTAAAGTAAGCCCTTTTCCATTAGGTGCTCTAGGACTTTTAAAAAAAGTTAGTTAAAATTGGAGAATCTGCTTAGTTGTTGAACATTATGCACTTCCATAATTCGGCTATTGCTTCTTGCTTTATGCCCCTAATTGGGTAGTTTCTTGCTTTAGTGCTTTTAGCAATCTTCTTTTTCTCACTTTCAATCTCCTCAGTTTACAACCCATTATCATAAAGGTTTACAAATGTCTTAAGGTTCATTATTTGCAAGCTTTCAACTAAATTAGTTGACACATTTCAAACAATCATCCTAACCTTATCCTTTTCAGCTAGCTTATTTTTCATTAATCCAGCCTTATTCATGAATCTAGTCAGAAAATCTAAAAATGATTCATTAGGCTTCTATTTGGTCAATTCTAAATCCCTGATTGACACTTCAAGCCTAGTATTATAATCATATTTCTTTAGAAAAGTGATACTAAATTCTCTTCAGTTCGCTTGGATAGACTTCTCTAACCCATGATACTAATTAATAGTCATACCTTCCAAGGATAGTACAAATAACTTGGTAACTATAGACAAAGAAGCCTTAGTGGTGCTAATAGCAATTTTATATTGACTAAGGTGGATCTTTAGGTCTCTAGTACCATCAAACTTCTACAGTTGTAGCATCTTGAACTTATTAGGCAACTTATCTTCCTCAAATTGCATTATATCATCAAAGTCAAATGAATATCTTATGCCCTATCCTTTTATCAATTCCTCCATTTTGGACATCTTCTAAGTCAGTGCTTTCATTTGCTTGGATTCCAGCTCTTGAACTTTCTCAAGTGATTCACTTTTTTTCTTTTTCAACCATGTAGTTCTCAACATACTCCAATTTCATTTCCACAGCAGGTACATTCTTGGCAGCATTTAATGGTTGCCCCTAAGCATTGTCATTATTAGTAAGTGGACTTTCATTAATAGCAACAGGTGGAATTGCAACAATAGGTGCAAGTGCAGGTACAAGTGTAGCTAGTGGAATTAACCCAGCTAAGGCTTGTTTTAGTTCATCTTGCATCATTGCTCTTATGTCATCCATTAATGCTCCTTTGATATCCTCTAAGGTCCAGTTTCCTTCTTGTTGTTATTCCATCTCTTCTATTCGAGTTAGTATAGCTTCTAGATAAAGTGAGTTGAGAGGGCTCTTTACCAAACTATAAAGGATCCCTTCAGTTGTTATTTTGGACTCAAATCAGTTCTCACTAATCCACTACTACTCCATTTCTAAACACAGGAAGACCCGTGTTTCTTATGGTGCATAAAATGCATGTATGCATGATGCACGTGCTATGCAACAAATAATAAGTAATAATCAAGTGTACAATGTCCTGCCAACCTTATTCCTCCTACACATGTATTCAATTGAGAGTCTGTTTTCCTAGGATTTTTTGTCTTGGCCTTAATATCAATAGGGGATATCAAGAACTGACATGCATGTCATATCTCTCAAAGCAGTAAAAGCATAGAAATAACATTTTTAGGTATAAAAGTATAGCAAAATCTTTATTAGTCCTGATGGGCCTCTAAATTATAGGCTTGGGTCTTTATAGATAAGAATACCTTACAACAAAAAATACAAGCAATTTGGGTAATCCTAAGAGAAGTTATTAAGCCATTACATGAGCTGATTCCAGTGAAAAGAGTCAAGGTTCCCTTAGCAAAATGCCCTCCTTTAAGACTTGAGTCATAAGCCAAGGTCAGAGGGGCCCAACATCTTTTGCAAGCTTAAAAGAAGACTATCCCCCTTTTAGGACTTAGGTTATAGACTCTTGTCAGATGAGCCTAATGATCTCTCTTAAACTGAGTTCAGGAAAAAATTGATGGTTAGCCAATTTATAATCCCATGAAGCTAGTGGAATCATGGAACCATAAACCAACACCATCGGTTAATAGGGACATGCAAAATGAATGAAAGATTAAAATAATAATTAATAAAATAATTCTAAAGAACATAAGTAGAATCAGTATCTCTTATCCCCAGTGGAGTCACCACTGTAAACAATGAAGTTTAGTCCACGCCCAAGATTTTAGCAACCGCGACGCTATTTGAGGTCAGGGCTTTAATGAACAAACCACTATCACAAAGACATAGCATGGAGATGAGGAGCTGCCACCTAAGGTAATAACTGGGACAAATCAAAAAAATGGTGGCACTCGATTCTCTAAAAGAAAGCCAGCACCATAACTAAGAGATTCTATATACATAATACCAACTTCTTTCAGTCTTGTGTTAATTTAGAATTACTTTATGAATTACTATCTTACCCTCTATTTACATGCAATTTTATATAAACCCTTATTAAAATAATAAACTCCAGGAAAACTAGTCATGAAAAATACATGTAAACAATGCATTCATTTAAATTCGCAATCCCTAAGTTAGTCTAATCTACATTGATTTTAATTAAATGGGCTAAATCTACATGTTTTAATTTACAAGTGAGACTAAAGACTAATAGGCCTAATTTCTATTCAACTTTAATTAAGTGAACCTAAGTCTATTTCTTTTAATTCTAAAAATGGGCATATATCTACAAATTATGGAATATTTAAATTAGTGGGCCTAATTTACATATTTTTTGTCTAAAGTGATCTTAAATCTACAAGTTATGGAAAATGCTTAAATTTAATGGGCTAAGTCTATTAAATTAAATTAAACTAAGTGAGCCTATGTCTAAATTAACCAAATGAGCCTAAATTATTTATACTTTAAATCTAGTTAATTATGGGCCTGAAGATACATTTTTATTAATTAAACCTAAAAAACATAAAATTATTTAAAAGGTTTAGAGCCTAATATGGGCTTAAAGTCCAAAACACATAAAAAAAATAAAAAAATCCCAAAACATATAAAAAATATCAAAACAATAAATTAAATTTATTCTAAAAAAAAACTAATTTAATTAAAGTGACCATAAACAATAAATTATTAATAAATAAAATAATTAACAAGCAACCATAATTCTATCGACTTAAATCTAATTCAATTTTAATTAAACAAACCCTAATTATCTTTATAGCCATTAATTTAAATTAATTACTAATCAAAACCTTAATTTTACTAACCTAATTAATTTACACATAACCACAAATATAGAATTTCATTATTCCTACTATTAGGACTATTACAATGAGCTATTGAAAATAACAAGAAAATAAAAATTAATACAATCCCAAAAAAATTAAATGCAAAATAAAACAATCAAAAAAATAATAAATAAATAACCCTAGAAACTATATTTGGCTATAAAATTCAATCCATGGCATTCCATGGATTTTCATGAGTTTTGTTCTGTAAGTGAACTCATAATGTAACCCTCTCCATAATCACCAACAAAAAAAAATAATGATTAATGAACAAAATAACAATAAAAATTAAATAATGTTAAAATTTAAAGGAATCAAAATAATAAAAAAAATAAAAGAAAGTAGGAGAGAAGATGGTATGGATATATTATTGATTTGCCCTTCAGACTAGTAAAAATCATCGTTGCTTGTTAAATAGACCTTAATATTAGTTATTTTCTTCTCAAAAACCTCCTACTTCTTGCTCACAAATAAATAATTCATAAGAAGATATTATTTTTTGCACACTGAGAAAGAAAAAGTGAGAGTGACCAAAAAGTCTAGGAAAAAAAGAGAGAGGTTCTCTTTAAGAGAGTTTAATATGGGTTTTTATAGAAAAATCTTGTCTAAGAGACGTATTATGTTGTCTTTCTCTCTATAGAGTTTTGATCTTAAAAGGGCTTTTTATTCCCTGAAAATTCAGATAAATCCCACAAAGGAATTTATATTATTTGATCAATCAAAATTTAGGAAACAAATTTTTTATTTGCTATAAAAATAAAAAAAATAGACAAAAAACATATAGTTCCGATCGAAATTATATAATTCTGATTAGTTTTACATAATTTTGATTGGAATTATGCAATTCCGATCGAAATTATGAAATTCTAATTTTTTTTAACTTTAAATTATAAAAAGACTCCTAAAAGATTTTAAACTTTTCAATTAGGTCCTAAAAAATATTACAATTAAGTCCTTAAAAAACCAATTAAACTTTTTTGGAAATGCATGTAGACTTTTGAAGTTTCAAACTTTAAGTATTGAAGACCTATTTATAACATTTTTATCATTTGAGTCCTTTGTCGCACCCACAGTCAACTATCTCGAAATTGGGTGCTTACACTCATGAAGCATTGTTCTAGCCACTTCCACAAGAGTTTTATTTTTCCTTTTAACTACACCATTTTGTTGAGGAGTTCTAAATGAAGAAAACATATGTGAAATATCATTTTCATTATAATAGGTTTTGAAAAATTCATTTTCAAATTCGATTCCATGATCACTTCTAATAGAAGAAATATAAAAACCTTTTTATTTTTGAATTCTTTTTGGAAAATTTTCAAAAGCTTTAAATGTATCATTCTTGTGAGAAAGAAAACATACCCAAGTAAATATAGAGTAATTATCAATCAATACATATGCATAATGCATTCCACCGAGACTAGCAACTCTAGTTTGTCCAAATAAATCTATATGTATAAGTTCAAGTAGTCTAAAAGTGGATACTACATTTTTTTAGCTTAAATGAGGACTTAGATTGCTTTCCCTTTTAACAAGCATTGTAAGGTTTATCCCTGGTGAATTCAAGCTTAGGTAAACCAATCATAAGTTCATGTTTACAAAGATCATTTAAAAGCTCAAAATTTTCATGTCCTAACCTTCTATGCCATGTCCATGTATCATGTGAAATAGACATTAAGCATTTGATGTCCTTATTATCAATTTTGTTCAAATCAATAACATAAACATTACCACTAAAAATTACTCTGTTTTCATCAAGACTACTAACAAAGTAATTTTTAGGATAGAAAGTCACTTTATTTCCCATGTCACATAATTGACTTATACTAAGAAAATTATGTTTAAGACCATCAACAAACAAGACATGATGTATAGATAAGGATTGAGGATTATCTATTTCTCTAATGGCAATAATCTTTCCTTTTGCATTGTCTCCAAATGTGACATGTCCTCCATCCTTAGCATCAAGCTTGTTGAATTGCAAGCTAAATAAATTAAGAATGAGAAAAAAAGAGCTCTAGAACTACTGGGGCAAGAACCTACCCAACTAGGGGCACATAACAAGAAAGCACTAGTTGAGTTGTCAAAGTACATGTTGTTCAACAACTAAGAAGATTCTTTAATTTTAACCAACCTTTGTCTAAAGTCCTAGACTGCTTAATACAAAAAGGCTTGCTCAAACCCCTAACCTTTTCCAAATTACCAAACCAAATGTCCCAAGATATAACCCAAATAGTTATTGCAAATTCCACCAAGTTATTGGCCATTCCACAAACACTTGTACCCACCTTAAACATGAAATCCAAAACCTTATAGACAATGGAAAAATCATAGACCCTAAAAACCCAAGCACTTGAAATAATCCTTTCCTAAACTACTAAAATGTTCCACCCCTAACCATCATGATGATCAACTTGGGAGTTAGTGAGGAAGAAGTGCTAAACTCCTTTTAGAACAAAAACGTCAAAACCAATGAGAAATCTCCTAATGTCCCCAAATATATGGAAAGAGTTGAGGATTTATTAGGACAACCCTCAAGCAAGTTTAACTACAAGGTGTTTTACACTAAACCACCTTCTTTTGACATACTCTTCAAGTCAATTGTGCCTACAGGATGGGGTGATGAGTTCGATGATGAGAAGCTGCTAGACAAAAAAGAAACATGCACAATTGAGGTACAAAAAGATGAAGTCATGGAGACAGTTGGTGAGAAGACGCAAGAGTAGCCATTATGTCAACCATCTAAAAGAAAGCCACCTTAAGACTTAGCATCCTTAGCATTTAGAATAGAAAATAAATTTCTTATTATGTTCTTTGAATAATATTTTAGCCTCTTTAGAACTTTTTTTGTTTTGGTGATTGATGATATGAATTCTGATCATGCTTACTTATGTCATATGCATCCTGATGGTACTGTGCATTGTGATATCGATTGCATATGCATGTTTGATATAAAAATTCAATTCAATTAGATTTATTAAGAATGGGCACACATGCAAATTTAAAGAACATTCATATATCACATTATGTAACTTCTAAAGATAGGAAAATTTGAGGGAAGAAAAGTAAAAAAAGGAAAAAAAAAAAAAAGGGTCCCATTAATTAGAAAATCCATAAAAGGATAATTAGAAAAAATCAAAGAGAGAAAAATAAGAGAAAAATATTCTATCAAAAAATATAAACGGACTAATTGATAATATGAGTTGTATCATGTGATGTAATAAATGTTTTCATTTTTGCCCTAATGAATGAGTAAAATTGAATATGGAATTTTTGTTCAAATATCACACAGTCATTTTTATCATATTGCATAAATATCTTAATGGAAAGATAAAACATAATGAAAGCTAAAATTAGAGCTATGAGATCACTTTTTTTTAGTTATGTTATATATTCTTGTCACCCTGTAAACGACAAGGTTTAGAGCGCATCCAAGATTTTAGTAACCATGACATCGTTTGAGCTCAGGGCTCTAGAGAACACACTACTATATCACAAAGATATAGTGTGGAGATGAGGAGTTGTCACCCGAGGTAATAACTGGGATAAATCGAAAGTGGTGGTATTCGATTCTCTAAAAGAAAGCTACCACCACAACCGGGAGATTATGGATACAAAATACCAACTTCTTTTAGTCTTGTATCCATTTAGAATTACCTTATTAATTACTAATTTATTCTCTAATTACATGCAATTTCGTACAAAACCCTAATTTATCATTCATCTAACTTAAAGGCAATTAATCATGAAAAGTACATATAAAAACTGCATTCATAAAGCGCAGCATCCCTAAATTAGTCTAATCTACATTAATTTTAATTAAATGAGCTAAATCTACATGTTTTATTTATAAGTGAAATGGAAAAGTAAAGATGGGCATATATTTTAATTAAATTAAATAAGCCTATGTATATATATATATATATATATATATATATATATATATATATATATATATATATATATATATATATATTAATTCTAAAGAATGGGCCTAAGTCCATTAATTTTATAGAAAAAGACTTAAATTAATGGGCTAAATCTAAATTAATTTTAATTATCTTAAGGTAGACCTAGATCTAAATTAGCTAAATAAGCCTAAATTATTTCTAACCTACAGTCTAATTAAATTACGGGCCTAAAATTTATTTTAATTAATTAAACCTATTTAATTGGACATATTAACCTACATTATTATGGGCCTAAAAAAATCACTAAACTTAATATTAAACTTATGTATAGAATAAAATCCAACAAAGAAATGAATTCAACAAATAAAAAACCTAATTTAGTTAAAGTGACCTTAAACAATTAATTAACAAATTATTAATAAATAAAATAAATAACAAGCAACCCTAATTCTATTCACTTAAATCTAATTAATTTTAAAAACCCTAATTTTGATTTCTATGTCATTGATTTTAATTTATTTACCCAATTGAAACTTTAATTTTACTAACCAATTAATTAAAATGAAACACATAATACATACACAGGATTCCACTATTCCATTACTGGGTCTATTATAATTATCTACTTCAAATTAAAAATAAAATTAAATACAACCCCAAAAGCCAAATAAATAAAAATACAAAATAAAACAATCAATAAAATATAAATAAATAAAATACCCAAAAACCCTAAAAACTAAGTTCAAATACAAAATTTAATCTATGGCATTCCATAGATCTTCACAGGTTTTCCATATGTTTTGTTCTGTATAGTGAATTCATGTCACCTCTTCCATCAAGAGAATAAAAATAAAAAATAGTCAATCAATTAATCAATAATAAAAATTAAAAAAAATTAAATCAAAATTAAATAAAAGAAGAAGGAGAAGAAGATTTAAAAATAAGATGCAATATTGATTTCCCTCAGAAGAATGATCACTATTGATGAAAGCTTATGACTTTTTTTGTATTTATTTGTAGTTTTAATTTATTTGATCTTATTTTTTGACAAATAACTAAAGAACGTACATTAAAAAAAATCCAAATGGAAGTATTGTGGCTCACAACTAAAAATCAGAGAAAATGAATGAAAAAATAATAAAACCCTAAGAGTCTCCCCTAGGGTTTATCAAATAATAAAAATAATAATATATTTATCAAATAAAATAAACACATTTATCAAATAAAACAAAAATAGCAAACAATAAAAATCACGATAAATAAATTAATTAATTAATTAATATAAAAAAATTGTGGAACCATCAAAAAATTATATTTCCTTTGCAATAAGAAATATAGATTTCCAATGGAAAAAATAGATTTTTTTTATCAAAAATATAATTTTCCCAATAAAATAATTGGAAATGGCCATTTATGGCCAACTTTGGCCACTGTTGGCCAATCACTTCTTTTTTTTTTTTTGGCCAAAGTGGCCATTTCTTCATTTTGCAATTTACTTTGCAAATTGAATGGCCATCTTCGGCCCATTCTTTTCCTTTTTTTAAATTTCTTTTCTTTTATTTTTTTTAAATTTAAAAAACTAAAAATAGATAAATAAAATCTAAAAATGGGTCCTAAAAATAATTTATAAATAAATAAAATAAAAAGGGTCCTAAAGATAATTTACAATTAGTTCAACACCAATAAATCTAATTTCACAATCAATTTTCATCATTGGGTCTTCTGTCATATTTGAACTCAAATCATCCTAAAATTGGTTGCTTACAGTTGCCCCACTTTATCGCTATTTGCCTGACAAATTGTGGCAAAGCAAATAAGTACACAATTTCAA
The DNA here is from genome assembly GCA_947683625.1 of Mallotus nudiflorus. NCBI lineage: Eukaryota > Viridiplantae > Streptophyta > Magnoliopsida > Malpighiales > Euphorbiaceae > Mallotus > Mallotus nudiflorus. The sequence continues at coordinate 4,553,447 of CANTUR010000011.1, forward strand.
AGAAAAGAGTTAGAATACTTACTTGTGTGCCATGACTATGCATGACACTATACAGTGTTGAATGCAATTTAAAGAACACTAGAATTCTTATGGAATTTCTAGTTGTGAAGCTATCATTGTGTTCAATGAATAATGATTGACACTGTGTTCAATGCATTTTGAAAACAAGCTATAGTTTCGATGGAACATATAGCGGTAATGTTATCACTGTGTTTAATGAATAGCAATTAACATTGTGTTCAGTGTATTTTGAAAACAGGCTATATTTTCAATGAAACATATAGCAATGATGTTATCACTATGTTCAATGAATAGCGATTGACATTGCATTCAGTGTATTTTGACAACAGGCTATAGTTCCGGTGGAGCATATAACGATGATGCTATCATTGAACACTTGAAAATAAGTTATAGTTCTGATGGAACATATAATGGTGATGTTATCACTGTGTTCAATGAATAACAATTGACACTATGTTTAGCGTATTTTGAAAACAGGCTATAGTTCTGGTGGAACATGTAACACAGTGATGATCACTGTGTTTAGTGAGTAGCGGTTGACACTATGTTCAGTGTATTTTGAAAATAGGCTATAGTTACAATGGAACATATAGTGATGATGTTATCACTGTGTTCAATGAATAATGGTTGACATTGCGTTCAATGCATTTTGCTATATTCTCTATGGGACATTTAGCAAGTGATTTTCATTATATTCCCTGTGGGACGTCTAGTGATCATGATTTTCACTATATTCTCTATGGGACGTCTAGTGATTATGATTTTCACTATATTCCATATAGGACATCTAGTGATTATGATTTTCACTATATTCCCTATGAGATGTTTAGTGATTGTGATTTTCACTATATTCCTTATGGGACGTTTAGTGAAAATATGTTATAACTATTGTGCAGTGTCTAGCTAATTGTACTATAGGTCATATGGAACATTTAGTAACTATGATTGAAAGTTTCGCTATATTTCCTATAGAACGTTTAGTAAAAATATGCTATAACTACTATGTAGTGTCTAGCAAATTGTGAGTTCAAAAATTTGAGTTATAGCTATTATGTAGCATATAACTGAGTTACCTTGAAATTGTGTTATAGCTACTATATAGCATATAATAGAGTGAATCTAAAATTCATGTTATGCAAGCAAAATGAAAAAATCAAATTTTCTTGAATTTTGTGCTGATTGATTGGAATTTTTTGCCTATAGTTTTTGAATTTTGTTGATTTACTCTTATCAACTACCTTTGGTACTTGCTAACTTTGATTTATTTGTTGGTGCTAGTGCTAATTCCACATGTTGGGTTTATCTTCTTCTTTTGGACTTACTGTTCCTGAAGACTTGTTGAAGTTAGTTTCAACATGATGATTATTATAAAAGGTACTCTTTTTTAAAAAAATTATAAGAAAATTCATCACTTTATCATGAGATGGCGTGCACTCAACAAATCTCACTAATTTTAATTTTCATGACTATCATTTTTTTAGAATTCATAAGAGTCCAAGGTATTGTTAATCATCTTATGTTGAGAACATATTTTTTTACCAAGTGAAGAGCTTACTTCCATATATAATTTTATGGAGAATTTTCTAAATAGAACTCATGGAATCTAAGCATAAACAGATCAAATTCCTAGTATTAAAATAATCATTAAGTTATTTTTATATTTTTCTTCTTTATCTGAGTATTCCCCTACCTTTCTAATATTACTTAGCATGGATACCGTTAGAAAGGTCCTTTGGATACTCATACTCTTATAGAGCATTGGAGTAAATAGAGCAATTTTTGACGTGGTCCTCTTTTAGTATTCCCCCATCTTTTTGTATTACTCAATGTGGATACCGCCAAAGGTTCATGTTGATACTCTTACTCATTTATGAGCATTGGAGTACATTATGCTCACTCTTACTTCAATTCTCCTCTTAGTATTCCCTCGCCTTTCTCATATTACTCAACGTGGATACCATCAAGGGATTTTGTACTTATACTCATTTCTGAGCATTGAAGTAGATTATATGCACATTTATCATTCAAAAGACTAAAATGATACTTTGAAATTCAAGGAATTTATACTGCAAGTCCACATATTTTATTTTTGCATATTTTTCCCCTCGTTTAGATGTAAAGCAAGCATTAGATTGATTAGAGTTTATAAACTCTTAACACAAAGCTATTAACTAATCATCTAAATTTTGTGAGGCTAATAAAAAAGAGCCATTATAAACAAAGGTCATGAGATAGGCTTTGTCACGACCCAAAACAGGGGCCATGACCGGCGCTAGGGAACGGGAATTCTTTCGAATCCGGAACCCGTAGCAAGCCTAAAAATAAAATAAATATGCAATAATAACCATAAAAATATAATATGCAGCGGAAAATAAAAATCATAAATATTACAATATCATCCATATCAACTGGATTTAAATAAAAATCTCATCCCATACATAAAATCTCTTTAATACAATCCAGTTTCAACATAATAAATCTCCTTTAAAACAAAATACATGAAATCCAATACTTTAATTTACAACTACTGCAGTGTCTAGATAAAATAAATAAGACTCAAGTAGACAATTTACATAAAGTAGCCGGGGCGGAAGAAATCCGGCGTATCGACCTGCTACTAAGGTCTGAGGAAGTTGACTCTCCTGAAAAATAGTCAACGGAGGGGAGTCAGACCTCACTGAGTGAATTACTATAATATATATACATACACACTAAGTGATAATGCATACAATCAACAGTATATGTGTAATATGTATATACAGGCAAATTCATACAGATGCAGAAAAATCAATTTTTATATATTTTACTGAAAAATCCCAGTTTATGAAGGATCACATAGAACCCTAGAATATCGCAACCTCAGAAAATAGTGTTAAACAACACTCTGGCCATACAGGCTCACTTATACCAAATATATCCACTTAATCCATTTGGACAGTAGACTGGCCCCGAGACACTAAGTCAACCGAGCTCCAGCAGTCTGACTGCCAGTGTGATTGGCCCCGAGATACTTGGTCAACCGAGCTCCAGCAATCACACCCAAACCACATCTCACACATATTAATAATCATAATCAAATCAATATCCACAAATAGTCAGTAATAAAGCCTAAATACTATAGGCGTACCGGTACGTACTCGGTCCTAGTGCTGCCCACTAGGTAGCACGTTCTATTGATATCCTTCATTCTTAAATATAAAACATTCATTCACAAAAATAAATGATGCATGGATATAAATGAAATAGCAATATAAACCATATATATACCGAAAATATACCAAACATAAACCAGGTATATTTTGAGTATATATATGTCAAATAAATCCAATCAAATCATGAATTAAACTAAAAATATATTTAAAAACATTTTAAATATATTTTATTAATAAAACATGTATATAATTTATTATATACCAAAAATATACTTGAATATAAATCATGTTATTTATGCATATTTAGTCAAACTAAAACATGCATTTTCTAAATCATGCATCCTAAGCATATATATATATAATATAGTAACTCACCTAATGCGCTCCACGAGACAGGTCCGACGGGCCTGGTCCACTAACCCTCGGTCTCGGCGCAACTAAACAAGAAATAATTAATCGACATCAGAATAACCCTAACAGAAATCCTAGAATTAAATCTAGAGTATTCAACACAGAATCGAAAATTAGGGTTCGACTGGATATCACGTTTTACGAGAATTCTACCGGAAATCCGGCAGAACCTCCCCTGTAAAACGGACATCTCTCTACTCAAAAGAGTAGAGCCGACCCTGCAAAGAAAATACACTTCAAAAATAAACACCACAATCAATCACAACCCCTCGGTCGGACTCCAGACTACAATCTGTTGACCGGGGTCCACAAACATAGAATAATATTCCAGATATACCGAAAATATCCTTAAATCACAGAAATACATTTTATAAATAAAAATTACATAATTGACCTTGAAACACTATAAAAACCGATTAAAACTCATTTTATTAGAAAAATCGTATATTATATTTATAATTGAAAATAATTCACGAAAAATAGTTTTAATTAATTAAAAATACCAAATAATTTATAGAAATCATTTTTATACCTTAAATAATTATTAAAACCAATTAAATTACATTTTTAGACAATTTAGGGTAAAATTACCAAAATACCCCTATATATATATATACCTAAATTACTTCAAAAATTCACCAAAAATCATACAATTACCCAAAATTAATTTTCTCAACATATTTATCAATAATATCAATATTTAAACTCAATTAACCAATTAAATTCAATTTAAAACACAATTAACCTAATTTTTCCAAAATTACCTAAACTTCAATAATTAAAAATAAATACTTAGAAATTCATAAAAATTCCAAATAAATTCCTATAATTCATTTCAACACCTAATTCAACCATAAACTCCAATTTCATAATTTAAATAATTAATTTCCGAAAATTAGAAAATAATATTAAAATATTCAAAAATACCCAAAAATCCAAACAATCTCCAAAAATTCTGTAAAAATTCATACATGAAGATTAAACTACCAGGAACAACATTTGTGAAGGAAGTTTCCATGAATCATCCAAATCGAAGCTCAAAAAAATCGAAAACCAAAAGAGGCCGAAAACTTCAAATCAAAACCTAAGCAATTCTAGACCATTTTAGCTCAAACCAAAGCTAGAATAACACTCACCGGAGCTCAAGGAGAAGATAGAGACCAGCGGTGTCGAAAACGGTGGTCGGATGAGGGAGAAACGGCGGTGAGAAGAATGGTGGTCGGCGCCCGCGGGAAGAAGAAGAAGAAGAAGAAGAAGAAAAAGAAAAAGAAAGAAAAAGGAAAGAGAAAGAAAAAGAAAAAGAAAGAAAAAGGAAAAGAAAAAAAAAGAAAAAAGAAAAAAGAAAAAAATAAAGTAAATTAAAATAATTAAATATTAATAAATAATTAATAATAAAATAATAAATTTTAATAATTTAATAATAAATAAAATAATCAAATAATAATAAATAAATAATAAAATATTAGGGTAATAATAAACCCTAATTAAATAAATATACACACACAGGCTTTATTTAATAATTTAAAAATATGTATGAGTTCATGCAAACCCGTAAATACATTTAAAATAATTAATAATACATTGTTTACGTGAAAATTTCCCCGAAAATGCAAGTCCCGGGAAAATTTTACGTAAAACACTGTATATAAAACACAGTAATTAAAATAGGTTTAAAATACATATCAACTTATAAAAAAAATATCACATATATAGTCAAAATTATTGACACTGCATATCCCGGTACAGTGTAAAAATATTTTAAAAAAACACGGGATATTACAGTCTTCCCCCCTTACAAGAATTCGTCCCCGAATTCTAAAAACAAGATTACAGAATCAGGAAGGAAAGAGATACGGGTAAGAAGCTCGCATCTCAGCTTCAGTCTCCCACGTATGCTCTTCAACTCTGTCGCTACGCCACAAAACCTTGACCATCGGAATCTGCTTCGATCGCAATTGTCGAACTTGAAAATCTACGATCGCCACAGGTTCTTCCACAAACGTCAAATCTTCACTCACTTCCACACTGTCAGGTTGCAACACATGTGAAGGATCTGAGATATACTTCCTCAACATCGAGATATGAAATACTGGATGCACCTGTGACATACTCGGAGGCAAATCCAACCGATATGCAACAGTGCCAACTCTCTCCAGAATCTCAAACGGTCCAATATATCTCGGTGTTAACTTACCCTTCCTGCCAAATCTCATCACACCCTTCATCGGAGATACCTTCAGAAAAATGAAATCTCCAACCTGAAACTCCACATCTCTGAGCCTAGGATCCGCATAACTCTTCTGTCTGCTTACTGCGGTCTCTAATCTTCGCTTGATCACGGTGACTTTCTCTGCAGCATCTTGAACCATCTCTGGTCCAGTCAAAACTCTCTCACCGATCTCATCCCAACTCAACGGGGATCTACACTTCCTTCCATACAACGCCTCATATGGTGCCATGCCAATACTGCTATGGTAGCTGTTATTATATGCAAACTCAACAAGCGATAAATGATCATCCCAGCTACCTCTCAAATCCAAGACACACATCCTCAACATATCTTCCAGTGTCTGGATCGTCCTCTCAGACTGACCATATGTCTGAGGATGAAAAGCAGTACTGAAATCCAACCTAGTGCCCATCGCTTCTTGCAACTTCTGCTAAAAACGAGAAGTAAACATCGAACCTCTATCTGACACAATGGACACAGGTACTCCATGAAGGCATACAATATGCTTCACGTACAACTTCGCCAATCTAGCAACTGAATATGTGGCTTTCACAGACAAGAAATGTGCAGACTTCGTCAATCTGTCTACAATCACCCAGATGGAATCGTATCCATCCTTCGAACGAGGTAAACCGACCACAAAATCCATAGCTATCCTTTCCCACTTCCACTCGGGAATAGGAAGAGGCTGAAGCTTCCCAGAAGGCTTCTGATGTTCGGCTTTCACTTGCTGACAAGTCAAGCACTTAGCAACATAATCAGCAACATCCTTCTTCAATCCATCCCACCAGTATAGATCTCTGATACTGTGGTACATCTTAGTAACACCAGGATGAACGCTGTAGGCTGTAGAATGTGCTTCCTCTAGGATCTCTTCTCTCAAATTATCCACATCAGGAACACACAATCTACCACTGATCCACAACACACCATCATTATCGAGTGTGAAATCAGTGAACTTCCCTGCTCTGACATTCTCTGCAAGCTCTTCAAGAATAGGATCTCGGCTCTGAGCTGCTTTAATCCTATCCCTCAATACAGATCGTACTTTAAACTGAGCTAACAGTCCACCTGATCTACTGATCTTCATCATCAGACCTTGATCCACCATCAGATGCAATTCCTGGATCAATGGTCTCCTCTCAACACCGATGTGAGCAAGACTACCTGAGGACTTCCTACTCAAGGCATCTGCTACCACATTAGCTTTACCCGGATGGTAAAGAATCTCACAATCATAATCCTTCAACAATTCCAACCATCTTCTCTGCCTCAAATTCAAATCTCTCTGCTGGAAAATGTACTTAAGGCTCTTGTGATCAGTAAATATCTCACAAGTCACCCCGTACAGATAATGTCTCCAAATCTTCAAAGCAAAGATCACTGCAGCCATCTCTAGATCATGTGTGGGATAGTTCTGCTCATGCTTCTTCAACTGCCTCGAAGCATAGGCTATCACCCTTCCATTCTGCATCAACACACAACCAAGACCAATTCTAGAGGCATCACAGTAAACTGTGAACTTATCCACACTATTAGGCAAAGCTAATACTGGCGCTGTGGTCAACTTCTCCTTCAACAACTGAAAACTGTTCTCACAAGCTTCTGACCACTCAAATCTAACATTCTTCTGAGTCAAGCGAGTCATAGGGGCTGCAATCCTGGAAAAATCCTGCACAAACCGCCTATAATACCCGGCTAAACCCAGAAAACTCCGAATCTCAGTAACTGAAGTAGGTCTAGGCCACTCAGATACTGCTTCAACCTTCTGTGGATCAACCTGAATACCTTCTTTAGACACTACGTGTCCAAGAAAAGAAACACTCTCCATCCAAAAATCACACTTCGAGAATTTAGCATAAAGCTGATGATCTCTCAGTGTCTGTAGTACAATCCTCAAGTGATATACATGCTCTTCCATACTCCTCGAATATACTAGTATATCATCAATGAAGACTACTACAAACTGATCCACATACGGTCTGAATACTCTGTTCATCAGATCCATAAAAGCTGCTGGAGCATTAGTCAAACCAAAAGACATCACCAGAAACTCATAATGACCATATCGAGTGCGGAATGCTGTCTTAGGAATATCAGCTTCACTAATCCGCAACTGATGATAACCCGACCTCAAATCGACTTTAGAAAAGAACTGTGCACCCTGGAGCTGATCAAACAAATCATCTATCCTCGGGAGAGGATACTTGTTCTTCACTGTCACCTTGTTCAACTCTCTGTAGTCAATGCACAGTCTCAGGGTACCATCCTTCTTCTTCACAAACAAGACTGGTGCACCCCAAGGAGAAACACTAGGTCTAATAAAATCCTTATCCAACAAATCTTGCAACTGCTCCTTCAACTCTCTCAACTCTGCAGGAGCCATACGATAGGGTGGCATAGATATAGGAGTTGTACCTGGAACCACATCAATACAGAACTCAATCTCTCTATGAGGTGGTAAACCTGGCAACTCCTCGGGAAAAACATCAGGAAACTCACAAGCAACAGGAACATCTGTGAGTGACAACTTCTCCACTGACGTATCCCTAACCAATGCCAAAAACCCCTGACAACCTTTCCTCAACAACTTCCTAGCTGAAATAACAGAAATAAGATTCTGAGGTGCTGAACTCCTGTCACCAACAAACTTAAATTCTACTTCACCAGGAATTCTGAAAATCACCTCCTTATTCCTACAATCAACCACGGCATAATGCTGGGATAACCAATCCATTCCCAAAATAACATCAAACTCCATCACATCCAACAAAATCAAATCGGCGGGTAATTCTCTATCTCCCACGAGAACTGGACAACCAGAAAGAACAATATCGGTGTCCAAGGAATCACTCAGAGGAGTGGCAACAGACAAGGAAAAAGCCATCCTCGAAGCTTGCCAACAAGATTTAGAAGCAAAAACAGGAGAAACAAACGAATGCGTGGCACCCGGATCAAACAAAACCAAAGCATCCAGGTAACAAACAGAAAGAATACCTGCCACGACTGCATTAGATGCCTGAGCATCCTGCTGAGTCAGATGAAAAACTCTGGCCTGGCCTCGACCTCCCTGCTGACTGGTAGAAGCCTGGCCAACACCTCGGGTACCTCCTCTCGTACCTCTACCACGACTCTGCTGTGGAACAAACTGAGTAGAACTCTGATGCTGAGCTGGTGGTAACTGAAATGGCACGGGTGCTGCACTAGCAATCGACTGCTGTGGGAATCGTGAAATCTGCTGCTGCTGATACCCAGAATAAGGACACGATCTGGCAAAATGTCCTGTCTGCCCGCATCTGAAACATGTCAACGGTGTCAGATAACACGGTCCCTGATGGACTCTACCACAAGTCTGACAAACACTGGCCGCTGATCCAGAACTACGACCACTGCTGCTGCTCGAAGCACCTGACCCAAATCTAAACGATCTACGCTGACCTCCACGACCATGTCTACTGCTCCGATGCACTCACTGCTGCTGTCTCTGACTCTGCTGAGTCGAACCTCACTGCTGACTACTCGAACCAACATGAAAACTCGAATACGGAGTAGCCTGCAATCCACTCGACTGAACTCCCAACTGGTAATAATCAGGCATCGCTCCCTGCCTAACTAACCTCAGCTCAATCTCCTTAGCTAGCTCAATCACAGACTCCAGAGTAAGACCTGCTGTAGGCATACCAGCAAAAGCTGAACCCAAACCAGTAACGTACGTAGTAACAGCGAAATACTGATCTCGCATCAGATCCTCAGCATATCTACCCAGACGAAGAAACTCTCGGGTATACTCCTCTACAGATCGATCTCCACGAGAAATACTGGTCAATCGAAGACGATAACTCAAACGAAGAGGCTCTGGACAAAATCTCCTCATGAATCGCTCTCGAAACTGAGCCCATGTCATCGTCATCATATAAGGCTGGATCATCTGAATGAACCAATCTAAAGCTGATCCCTCGACAGACAACTCAACGATCATGATCCTCTGGTACTCGGTATGAGCAGTCCGAGTCCTAGTCTCAATCGCATGCAGAAAATCTAAAGGATCAGAAGTACCATCAAAAGTAATCCTGCCAACTCTGGCATAGAACAAAGCTGCCTCAGGGTCAGACATACCCTGCTGATAGGCAGGCTGAACAGGCTGAACAACTGGAGGAACAGGAACATCAAACTCAGGCTCAACAGGCTCCTCGTCCTGTAACTCTCTCTGCCTACGGCGACCTGCCGCTCCTCGAGGTCTACCCCTGCCACGACCTCTACGTCTAACTGGCGGTTCAGGAGGTAAAACCTCATCCTGAAAAGACTCATCATCCTCGGCCTCAACGACCGGTGGAGCGACACGCGCTCGCCTCCTCATTCTGAAAAGACAAACGGAAAGATTCAGACAAAACAGACAACGGAGGAATAACGCTGAAAACTACAGCAAGGAATACTCATCAAGACATACTCGAACCTAATACACTGCAGTAGTCCAACAGAAAACACAACTTTAAAACTAGGGCCACAACTCACATAACTAAGCCCTGACACAGAACTCCACTCTGATACGAACTTCGCTCTGATACCAACTTTGTCACGACCCAAAACAGGGGCCATGACCGGCGCTAGGGAACGGGAATTCTTTCGAATCCGGAACCCGTAGCAAGCCTAAAAATAAAATAAATATGCAATAATAACCATAAAAATATAATATGCAGCGGAAAATAAAAATCATAAATATTACAATATCATCCATATCAACTGGATTTAAATAAAAATCTCATCCCATACATAAAATCTCTTTAATACAATCCAGTTTCAACATAATAAATCTCCTTTAAAACAAAATACATGAAATCCAATACTTTAATTTACAACTACTACAGTGTCTAGATAAAATAAATAAGACTCAAGTAGACAATTTACATAAAGTAGCCGGGGCGAAAGAAATCCGGCGTATCGACCTGCTACTAAGGTCTGAGGAAGTTGACTCTCCTGAAAAATAGTCAACGGAGGGGAGTCAGACCTCACTGAGTGAATTACTATAATATATATACATACACACTAAGTGATAATGCATACAATCAACAGTATATGTGTAATATGTATATACAGGCAAATTCATACAGATGCAGAAAAATCAATTTTTATATATTTTACTGAAAAATCCCAGTTTATGAAGGATCACATAGAACCCTAGAATATCGCAACCTCAGAAAATAGTGTTAAACAACACTCTGGCCATACAGGCTCACTTATACCAAATATATCCACTTAATCCATTTGGACAGTAGACTGGCTCCGAGACACTAAGTCAACCGAGCTCCAGCAGTCTGACTGCCAGTGTGATTGGCCCCGAGATACTTGGTCAACCGAGCTCCAGCAATCACACCCAAACCACATCTCACACATATTAATAATCATAATCAAATCAATATCCGCAAATAGTCAGTAATAAAGCCTAAATACTATAGGCGTACCGGTACGTACTCGGTCCTAGTGCTGCCCACTAGGTAGCACGTTCTATTGATATCCTTCATTCTTAAATATAAAACATTCATTCACAAAAATAAATGATGCATGGATATAAATGAAATAGCAATATAAACCATATATATACCGAAAATATACCAAACATAAACCAGGTATATTTTGAGTATATATATGTCAAATAAATCCAATCAAATCATGAATTAAACTAAAAATATATTTAAAAACATTTTAAATATATTTTATTAATAAAACATGTATATAATTTATTATATACCAAAAATATACTTGAATATAAATCATGTTATTTATGCATATTTAGTCAAACTAAAACATGCATTTTCTAAATCATGCATCCTAAGCATATATATATATAATATAGTAACTCACCTAATGCGCTCCACGAGACAGGTCCGACGGGCCTGGTCCACTAACCCTCGGTCTCGGCGCAACTAAACAAGAAATAATTAATCGACATCAGAATAACCCTAACAGAAATCCTAGAATTAAATCTAGAGTATTCAACACAGAATCGGAAATTAGGGTTCGACTGGATATCACGTTTTACGAGAATTCTACCGGAAATCCGGCAGAACCTCCCCTGTAAAACGGACATCTCTCTACTCAAAAGAGTAGAGCCGACCCTGCAAAGAAAATACACTTCAAAAATAAACACCACAATCAATCACAACCCCTCGGTCGGACTCCAGACTACAATCTGTTGACCGGGGTCCACAAACATAGAATAATATTCCAGATATACCGAAAATATCCTTAAATTACATAAATACATTTTATAAATAAAAATTACATAATTGACCTTGAAACACTATAAAAACCGATTAAAACTCATTTTATTAGAAAAATCGTATATTATATTTATAATTGAAAATAATTCACGAAAAATAGTTTTAATTAATTAAAAATACCAAATAATTTATAGAAATCATTTTTATACCTTAAATAATTATTAAAACCAATTAAATTACATTTTTAGACAATTTAGGGTAAAATTACCAAAATACCCCTATATATATATATACCTAAATTACTTCAAAAATTCACCAAAAATCATACAATTACCCAAAATTAATTTTCTCAACATATTTATCAATAATATCAATATTTAAACTCAATTAACCAATTAAATTCAATTTAAAACACAATTAACCTAATTTTTCCAAAATTACCTAAACTTCAATAATTAAAAATAAATACTTAGAAATTCATAAAAATTCCAAATAAATTCCTATAATTCATTTCAACACCTAATTCAACCATAAACTCCAATTTCATAATTTAAATAATTAATTTCCGAAAATTAGAAAATAATATTAAAATATTCAAAAATACCCAAAAATCCAAACAATCTCCAAAAATTCTGTAAAAATTCATACATGAAGATTAAACTACCAGGAACAACATTTGTGAAGGAAGTTTCCATGAATCATCCAAATCGAAGCTCAAAAAAATCGAAAACCAAAAGAGGCCGAAAACTTCAAATCAAAACCTAAGCAATTCTAGACCATTTTAGCTCAAACCAAAGCTAGAATAACACTCACCGGAGCTCAAGGAGAAGATAGAGACCAGCGGTGTCGAAAACGGTGGTCGGATGAGGGAGAAACGGCGGTGAGAAGAATGGTGGTCGGCGCCCGCGGGAAGAAGAAGAAGAAGAAGAAGAAGAAGAAAAAGAAAAAGAAAGAAAAAGGAAAGAGAAAGAAAAAGAAAAAGAAAGAAAAAGGAAAAGAAAAAAGAAAAAAGAAAAAAGAAAAAAATAAAGTAAATTAAAATAATTAAATATTAATAAATAATTAATAATAAAATAATAAATTTTAATAATTTAATAATAAATAAAATAATCAAATAATAATAAATAAATAATAAAATATTAGGGTAATAATAAACCCTAATTAAATAAATATACACACACAGGCTTTATTTAATAATTTAAAAATATGTATGAGTTCATGCAAACCCGTAAATACATTTAAAATAATTAATAATACATTGTTTACGTGAAAATTTCCCCGAAAATGCAAGTCCCGGGAAAATTTTACGTAAAACACTGTATATAAAACACAGTAATTAAAATAGGTTTAAAATACATATCAACTTATAAAAAAAATATCACATATATAGTCAAAATTATTGACACTGCATATCCCGGTACAGTGTAAAAATATTTTAAAAAAACACGGGATATTACAGTCTTCCCCCCTTACAAGAATTCGTCCCCGAATTCTAAAAACAAGATTACAGAATCAGGAAGGAAAGAGATACGGGTAAGAAGCTCGCATCTCAGCTTCAGTCTCCCACGTATGCTCTTCAACTCTGTCGCTACGCCACAAAACCTTGACCATCGGAATCTGCTTCGATCGCAATTGTCGAACTTGAAAATCTACGATCGCCACAGGTTCTTCCACAAACGTCAAATCTTCACTCACTTCCACACTGTCAGGTTGCAACACATGTGAAGGATCTGAGATATACTTCCTCAACATCGAGATATGAAATACTGGATGCACCTGTGACATACTCGGAGGCAAATCCAACTGATATGCAACAGTGCCAACTCTCTCCAGAATCTCAAACGGTCCAATATATCTCGGTGTTAACTTACCCTTCCTGCCAAATCTCATCACACCCTTCATCGGAGATACCTTCAGAAAAATGAAATCTCCAACCTGAAACTCCACATCTCTGAGCCTAGGATCCGCATAACTCTTCTGTCTGCTTACTGCGGTCTCTAATCTTCGCTTGATCACGGTGACTTTCTCTGCAGCATCTTGAACCATCTCTGGTCCAGTCAAAACTCTCTCACCGATCTCATCCCAACTCAACGGGGATCTACACTTCCTTCCATACAACGCCTCATATGGTGCCATGCCAATACTGCTATGGTAGCTGTTATTATATGCAAACTCAACAAGCGATAAATGATCATCCCAGCTACCTCTCAAATCCAAGACACACATCCTCAACATATCTTCCAGTGTCTGGATCGTCCTCTCAGACTGACCATCTGTCTGAGGATGAAAAGCAGTACTGAAATCCAACCTAGTGCCCATCGCTTCTTGCAACTTCTGCTAAAAACGAGAAGTAAACATCGAACCTCTATCTGACACAATGGACACAGGTACTCCATGAAGGCATACAATATGCTTCACGTACAACTTCGCCAATCTAGCAACTGAATATGTGGCTTTCACAGGCAAGAAATGTGCAGACTTCGTCAATCTGTCTACAATCACCCAGATGGAATCGTATCCATCCTTCGAACGAGGTAAACCGACCACAAAATCCATAGCTATCCTTTCCCACTTCCACTCGGGAATAGGAAGAGGCTGAAGCTTCCCAGAAGGCTTCTGATGTTCGGCTTTCACTTGTTGACAAGTCAAGCACTTAGCAACATAATCAGCAACATCCTTCTTCAATCCATCCCACCAGTATAGATCTCTGATACTGTGGTACATCTTAGTAACACCAGGATGAACGCTGTAGGCTGTAGAATGTGCTTCCTCTAGGATCTCTTCTCTCAAATTATCCACATCAGGAACACACAATCTACCACTGATCCACAACACACCATCATTATCGAGTGTGAAATCAGTGAACTTCCCTGCTCTGACATTCTCTGCAAGCTCTTCAAGAATAGGATCTCGGCTCTGAGCTGCTTTAATCCTATCCCTCAATACAGATCGTACTTTAAACTGAGCTAACAGTCCACCTGATCTACTGATCTTCATCATCAGACCTTGATCCACCATCAGATGCAATTCCTGGATCAATGGTCTCCTCTCAACACCGATGTGAGCAAGACTACCTGAGGACTTCCTACTCAAGGCATCTGCTACCACATTAGCTTTACCCGGATGGTAAAGAATCTCACAATCATAATCCTTCAACAATTCCAACCATCTTCTCTGCCTCAAATTCAAATCTCTCTGCTGGAAAATGTACTTAAGGCTCTTGTGATCAGTAAATATCTCACAAGTCACCCCGTACAGATAATGTCTCCAAATCTTCAAAGCAAAGATCACTGCAGCCATCTCTAGATCATGTGTGGGATAGTTCTGCTCATGCTTCTTCAACTGCCTCGAAGCATAGGCTATCACCCTTCCATTCTGCATCAACACACAACCAAGACCAATTCTAGAGGCATCACAGTAAACTGTGAACTTATCCACACTATTAGGCAAAGCTAATACTGGCGCTGTGGTCAACTTCTCCTTCAACAACTGAAAACTGTTCTCACAAGCTTCTGACCACTCAAATCTAACATTCTTCTGAGTCAAGCGAGTCATAGGGGCTGCAATCCTGGAAAAATCCTGCACAAACCGCCTATAATACCCGGCTAAACCCAGAAAACTCCGAATCTCAGTAACTGAAGTAGGTCTAGGCCACTCAGATACTGCTTCAACCTTCTGTGGATCAACCTGAATACCTTCTTTAGACACTACGTGTCCAAGAAAAGAAACACTCTCCATCCAAAAATCACACTTCGAGAATTTAGCATAAAGCTGATGATCTCTCAGTGTCTGTAGTACAATCCTCAAGTGATATACATGCTCTTCCATACTCCTCGAATATACTAGTATATCATCAATGAAGACTACTACAAACTGATCCACATACGGTCTGAATACTCTGTTCATCAGATCCATAAAAGCTGCTGGAGCATTAGTCAAACCAAAAGACATCACCAGAAACTCATAATGACCATATCGAGTGCGGAACGCTGTCTTAGGAATATCAGCTTCACTAATCCGCAACTGATGATAACCCGACCTCAAATCGACTTTAGAAAAGAACTGTGCACCCTGGAGCTGATCAAACAAATCATCTATCCTCGGGAGAGGATACTTGTTCTTCACTGTCACCTTGTTCAACTCTCTGTAGTCAATGCACAGTCTCAGGGTACCATCCTTCTTCTTCACAAACAAGACTGGTGCACCCCAAGGAGAAACACTAGGTCTAATAAAATCCTTATCCAACAAATCTTGCAACTGCTCCTTCAACTCTCTCAACTCTGCAGGAGCCATACGATAGGGTGGCATAGATATAGGAGTTGTACCTGGAACCACATCAATACAGAACTCAATCTCTCTATGAGGTGGTAAACCTGGCAACTCCTCGGGAAAAACATCAGGAAACTCACAAGCAACAGGAACATCTGTGAGTGACAACTTCTCCACTGACGTATCCCTAACCAATGCCAAAAACCCCTGACAACCTTTCCTCAACAACTTCCTAGCTGAAATAACAGAAATAAGATTCTGAGGTGCTGAACTCCTGTCACCAACAAACTTAAATTCTACTTCACCAGGAATTCTGAAAATCACCTCCTTATTCCTACAATCAACCACGGCATAATGCTGGGATAACCAATCCATTCCCAAAATAACATCAAACTCCATCACATCCAACAAAATCAAATCGGCGGGTAATTCTCTATCTCCCACGAGAACTGGACAACCAGAAAGAACAATATCGGTGTCCAAGGAATCACTCAGAGGAGTGGCAACAGACAAGGAAAAAGCCATCCTCGAAGCTTGCCAACAAGATTTAGAAGCAAAAACAGGAGAAACAAACGAATGCGTGGCACCCGGATCAAACAAAACCAAAGCATCCAGGTAACAAACAGAAAGAATACCTGCCACGACTGCATTAGATGCCTGAGCATCCTGCTGAGTCAGATGAAAAACTCTGGCCTGGCCTCGACCTCCCTGCTGACTGGTAGAAGCCTGGCCAACACCTCGGGTACCTCCTCTCGTACCTCTACCACGACTCTGCTGTGGAACAAACTGAGTAGAACTCTGATGCTGAGCTGGTGGTAACTGAAATGGCACGGGTGCTGCACTAGCAATCGACTGCTGTGGGAATCGTGAAATCTGCTGCTGCTGATACCCAGAATAAGGACACGATCTGGCAAAATGTCCTGTCTGCCCGCATCTGAAACATGTCAACGGTGTCAGATAACACGGTCCCTGATGGACTCTACCACAAGTCTGACAAACACTGGCCGCTGATCCAGAACTACGACCACTGCTGCTGCTCGAAGCACCTGACCCAAATCTAAACGATCTACGCTGACCTCCACGACCATGTCTACTGCTCCGATGCACTCACTGCTGCTGTCTCTGACTCTGCTGAGTCGAACCTCACTGCTGACTACTCGAACCAACATGAAAACTCGAATACGGAGTAGCCTGCAATCCACTCGACTGAACTCCCAACTGGTAATAATCAGGCATCGCTCCCTGCCTAACTAACCTCAGCTCAATCTCCTTAGCTAGCTCAATCACAGACTCCAGAGTAAGACCTGCTGTAGGCATACCAGCAAAAGCTGAACCCAAACCAGTAACGTACGTAGTAACAGCGAAATACTGATCTCGCATCAGATCCTCAGCATATCTACCCAGACGAAGAAACTCTCGGGTATACTCCTCTACAGATCGATCTCCACGAGAAATACTGGTCAATCGAAGACGATAACTCAAACGAAGAGGCTCTGGACAAAATCTCCTCATGAATCGCTCTCGAAACTGAGCCCATGTCATCGTCATCATATAAGGCTGGATCATCTGAATGAACCAATCTAAAGCTGATCCCTCGACAGACAACTCAACGATCATGATCCTCTGGTACTCGGTATGAGCAGTCCGAGTCCTAGTCTCAATCGCATGCAGAAAATCTAAAGGATCAGAAGTACCATCAAAAGTAATCCTGCCAACTCTGGCATAGAACAAAGCTGCCTCAGGGTCAGACATACCCTGCTGATAGGCAGGCTGAACAGGCTGAACAACTGGAGGAACAGGAACATCAAACTCAGGCTCAACAGGCTCCTCGTCCTGTAACTCTCTCTGCCTACGGCGACCTGCCGCTCCTCGAGGTCTACCCCTGCCACGACCTCTACGTCTAACTGGCGGTTCAGGAGGTAAAACCTCATCCTGAAAAGACTCATCATCCTCGGCCTCAACGACCGGTGGAGCGACACGCGCTCGCCTCCTCATTCTGAAAAGACAAACGGAAAGATTCAGACAAAACAGACAACGGAGGAATAACGCTGAAAACTACAGCAAGGAATACTCATCAAGACATACTCGAACCTAATACACTGCAGTAGTCCAACAGAAAACACAACTTTAAAACTAGGGCCACAACTCACATAACTAAGCCCTGACACAGAACTCCACTCTGATACGAACTTCGCTCTGATACCAACTTTGTCACGACCCAAAACAGGGGCCATGACCGGCGCTAGGGAACGGGAATTCTTTCGAATCCGGAACCCGTAGCAAGCCTAAAAATAAAATAAATATGCAATAATAACCATAAAAATATAATATGCAGCGGAAAATAAAAATCATAAATATTACAATATCATCCATATCAACTGGATTTAAATAAAAATCTCATCCCATACATAAAATCTCTTTAATACAATCCAGTTTCAACATAATAAATCTCCTTTAAAACAAAATACATGAAATCCAATACTTTAATTTACAACTACTGCAGTGTCTAGATAAAATAAATAAGACTCAAGTAGACAATTTACATAAAGTAGCCGGGGCGGAAGAAATCCGGCGTATCGACCTGCTACTAAGGTCTGAGGAAGTTGACTCTCCTGAAAAATAGTCAACGGAGGGGAGTCAGACCTCACTGAGTGAATTACTATAATATATATACATACACACTAAGTGATAATGCATACAATCAACAGTATATGTGTAATATGTATATACAGGCAAATTCATACAGATGCAGAAAAATCAATTTTTATATATTTTACTGAAAAATCCCAGTTTATGAAGGATCACATAGAACCCTAGAATATCGCAACCTCAGAAAATAGTGTTAAACAACACTCTGGCCATACAGGCTCACTTATACCAAATATATCCACTTAATCCATTTGGACAGTAGACTGGCCCCGAGACACTAAGTCAACCGAGCTCCAGCAGTCTGACTGCCAGTGTGATTGGCCCCGAGATACTTGGTCAACCGAGCTCCAGCAATCACACCCAAACCACATCTCACACATATTAATAATCATAATCAAATCAATATCCACAAATAGTCAGTAATAAAGCCTAAATACTATAGGCGTACCGGTACGTACTCGGTCCTAGTGCTGCCCACTAGGTAGCACGTTCTATTGATATCCTTCATTCTTAAATATAAAACATTCATTCACAAAAATAAATGATGCATGGATATAAATGAAATAGCAATATAAACCATATATATACCGAAAATATACCAAACATAAACCAGGTATATTTTGAGTATATATATGTCAAATAAATCCAATCAAATCATGAATTAAACTAAAAATATATTTAAAAACATTTTAAATATATTTTATTAATAAAACATGTATATAATTTATTATATACCAAAAATATACTTGAATATAAATCATGTTATTTATGCATATTTAGTCAAACTAAAACATGCATTTTCTAAATCATGCATCCTAAGCATATATATATATAATATAGTAACTCACCTAATGCGCTCCACGAGACAGGTCCGACGGGCCTGGTCCACTAACCCTCGGTCTCGGCGCAACTAAACAAGAAATAATTAATCGACATCAGAATAACCCTAACAGAAATCCTAGAATTAAATCTAGAGTATTCA
This sequence comes from Mallotus nudiflorus, assembly GCA_947683625.1. Taxonomy (NCBI): domain Eukaryota; kingdom Viridiplantae; phylum Streptophyta; class Magnoliopsida; order Malpighiales; family Euphorbiaceae; genus Mallotus; species Mallotus nudiflorus. Next base: position 4,573,379 of record CANTUR010000011.1, read on the forward strand.
ACACAGAATCGGAAATTAGGGTTCGACTGGATATCACGTTTTACGAGAATTCTACCGGAAATCCGGCAGAACCTCCCCTGTAAAACGGACATCTCTCTACTCAAAAGAGTAGAGCCGACCCTGCAAAGAAAATACACTTCAAAAATAAACACCACAATCAATCACAACCCCTCGGTCGGACTCCAGACTACAATCTGTTGATCGGGGTCCACAAACATAGAATAATATTCCAGATATACCGAAAATATCCTTAAATCACAGAAATACATTTTATAAATAAAAATTACATAATTGACCTTGAAACACTATAAAAACCGATTAAAACTCATTTTATTAGAAAAATCGTATATTATATTTATAATTGAAAATAATTCACGAAAAATAGTTTTAATTAATTAAAAATACCAAATAATTTATAGAAATCATTTTTATACCTTAAATAATTATTAAAACCAATTAAATTACATTTTTAGACAATTTAGGGTAAAATTACCAAAATACCCCTATATATATATATACCTAAATTACTTCAAAAATTCACCAAAAATCATACAATTACCCAAAATTAATTTTCTCAACATATTTATCAATAATATCAATATTTAAACTCAATTAACCAATTAAATTCAATTTAAAACACAATTAACCTAATTTTTCCAAAATTACCTAAACTTCAATAATTAAAAATAAATACTTAGAAATTCATAAAAATTCCAAATAAATTCCTATAATTCATTTCAACACCTAATTCAACCATAAACTCCAATTTCATAATTTAAATAATTAATTTCCGAAAATTAGAAAATAATATTAAAATATTCAAAAATACCCAAAAATCCAAACAATCTCCAAAAATTCTGTAAAAATTCATACATGAAGATTAAACTACCAGAAACAACATTTGTGAAGGAAGTTTCCATGAATCATCCAAATCGAAGCTCAAAAAAATCGAAAACCAAAAGAGGCCGAAAACTTCAAATCAAAACCTAAGCAATTCTAGACCATTTTAGCTCAAACCAAAGCTAGAATAACACTCACCGGAGCTCAAGGAGAAGATAGAGACCAGCGGTGTCGAAAACGGTGGTCGGATGAGGGAGAAACGGCGGTGAGAAGAATGGTGGTCGGCGCCCGCGGGAAGAAGAAGAAGAAGAAGAAGAAGAAAAAGAAAAAGAAAGAAAAAGGAAAGAGAAAGAAAAAGAAAAAGAAAGAAAAAGGAAAAGAAAAAAAAAAGAAAAAAGAAAAAAGAAAAAAATAAAGTAAATTAAAATAATTAAATATTAATAAATAATTAATAATAAAATAATAAATTTTAATAATTTAATAATAAATAAAATAATCAAATAATAATAAATAAATAATAAAATATTAGGGTAATAATAAACCCTAATTAAATAAATATACACACACAGGCTTTATTTAATAATTTAAAAATATGTATGAGTTCATGCAAACCCGTAAATACATTTAAAATAATTAATAATACATTGTTTACGTGAAAATTTCCCCGAAAATGCAAGTCCCGGGAAAATTTTACGTAAAACACTGTATATAAAACACAGTAATTAAAATAGGTTTAAAATACATATCAACTCATAAAAAAAATATCACATATATAGTCAAAATTATTGACACTGCATATCCCGGTACAGTGTAAAAATATTTTAAAAAAACACGGGATATTACAGGCTTTTCGCACATGGTCTCATGAAGTTGATGAATTTACTTTTAATATATGAATTTTATTTTTAAGATTTGACTTTATTATAGAATCTAAGGAAATAGAATTCTGTTACTTTCCTTTATTATTTTGATGAGTGTTTGGCATTTGCTATCTTTCCCATTCTTATCAATGTGCTAGTTTCTTTCCCCTTCTTCATTCTCTTTTTTTTTTCCTACACAAAATACCATATGTTAGTATGGTCTATTTGCAAGTGAAGAAATTTTGACAAAATGCAATATTATTCTTTTGCATTCTTCCCTTTTGATTGTGATGATGTTGTCTCTGATTACAAGGTTATGATACTCTGTAATTAAGGTTATGGCTTTAGGCTAAATTTGTATTTCTATCATTCCATTGATACTATGATAGAGGGCTTCATGCCTCTTCCTAACATTTCCTATAAGAAAGGTTTAGGGGTTAGAGGTCTTATTTCATGATAAAATAACTTTTCAGAGTGCATTCATTTCAAGTTTCGAGTGCATCCTTCCCTTTTTAGGGCCGATGAATGTATCGCTGGTATGTTGGACCTTCTCATCACTATATTTTATTCCCTATACTGGTATTAACATTATAGAGTTTTACTTTGACTAGTTAGGAGTTGAGAGAGGCTCTCTAGGGATTCAATGACATGTCCTTGCTTGAGCATTCTTATCATCAGATGTACATTCAGAAGCATCTATTGGAGCAAATTCTCATTAACCCATTTGAGGTACATTTGTCTTTTATAAATCCTCACATTATTGACTATCTTTTGCTTTTATTATTCATAGGAGCAGGTTTTACTTTTATTGAGACTCCAAGTGATATTCCAGATGATACTCCAAATGAGAATATAGAGATGGATGTTGAGTCTGAGGAAACTAAGACTCCTATCCAATCCCTTAAGGTTGCCAAGATGACGCTTTTTTAAGAATCACTTTCGATGATATTTCTTTGTTGGATTGATCCATGATTATTGGACTTCTATGGTCTAAAGCCATATTGAGCACTAGGTTTACCTTGATAGTGTTGTTCTTCATATTTTAATTCTTCAGATGCTTCATATTGAATACTCTGACTACTTTCCTACACTTTTACAATACTAATTTTGAATGTTAGTAGTTAAGTATTTATACAATCTTGACTTGGCCTGAAGACATTTATTATGCAAAGTAGGTATTTCACAAAAGATGTGTGCAAGTGTATGCATGTTATATATCATATGCATGATCCTAATAGGTCTTCTGTTTCTAACAGACCTATGTTATTAATCTTAGAGTGTAAGAATGAGGTGCTTCATCAACATTTTGTAGGTTTAAGCTTTGAATGCTTTGCTATTAGTACTTCTGATGTTAGAGCTTCTAATACAATTTATTGGATAGATGGCCAGGTTGTGCTGTATTGATGAATTATTGGTTGTTGGTTGTAATTCACTTCTTTTTGCCCCCAGTATTCTTTTGCTGACTCTTGTATTTCAATATTCCATCCTCAAATGCATATTTATTATTCTGCAATTTTGCCCCTAATTTTATTTTAACCCCAAATTCTAATAATTTTCCTCCCAATTTTTTATAGAGATGATGATACTAAGATCATAGAGAATAAAGCTAAACTAATGTTTCTTATCATGACTAAATTCATCAATGTTATTTTAGCAGTTTTTTTTTCTTCATTTATTCTTTGCTCATGTTAACCCCATTTGTCTTACTAACCCTATTAGTTGTAATCTCATATATTGAAGATGCAGAGGAGTGAGTGAATTGACTGAAGAGAGTTTTTGATACTGAAATCAACTAAACTTGCTCCTGTTGTAAGTTAAAGTATGTAATCATTAACTTATGTAATCACTTTATTCTAGTTATGTGCTTCAACTTTCTTTTTCTCCATCATATCTCTATTATCAATATGGTCATCTCTAGTTCATCATCACTGTTACTACTGATTTTGAGGGTTACCCCTTAAGGCAGGATTTTCTGGACAATATGAAAGATCTATAACTTCAAAGGATTCTTGAGCAGAACATAAGGCTTGATATTGATGCCATAATTGATGATAGTTACAAGACAAGACTTGCAATGCAAGTTACTGAGCCACCTAAATTGTTTATGTACAAAAGGACACTAGACTTATAAACAAAATCACAAAAGGGTGGTAAAAAGAGAAAACATAACTAAAATAGTGATCTCATAGCTTTGATTTAGTTTCATTATATATTATTTTTCCATTCAATTATGTAGTAGGATGGAGATGAATATGCGATATTTGAACAAAAATTTCAAATTCAATTTTAATAATTCATTAGGGAAAAAATAAGAACATTCATTACATCACATGATACAACTCATGTTATCAGCCAGTCTTGAATTTTTTTGTCTCCAATTTTTACCTTAATGTTCTTTTCCTTTCTTTTCTCTCTCACTTTTGTTTCCTTAATTTTTACCTGATTGGTCCTTTATATGTCTTCTCACTTTTATTTGCTCTCTTTTCTTTTTCTTTCTTTTTTTTTTCAAATTTTCTCTATTCAAAAGCTAAATTATGTGATATATGAATGTTCTCTAAATTTTCATTTGTGCCCATGCTGAATGAATCCAATTGAATTAAATTTATGTCAGACATGCAGATGCGATCAATACCACAATGCACAGTACCATTAGGATACATGTTACATAAGTAAGCATGATCAGAATTCATATCATTGATCAATAAAACAAAACAAGTTCTAAATAAAATAAATTTTATTTAAAGAAGACAATAAGAAAATTTATTTCCTATTCTAGACGCTAGGATGATGAGTCTCATAATGGTTGTCCTTCAGGTGGCTGACATAACAACTATTCTTGCATTTCCTCATCCTTATTTACTTGCACCAAGTTCTTAATGATCTATTCCTTGAAGATCTCATTCTCAAGAACATCCATACCAGGCATATTGATAGGTTCCTCTACACTGAGGTAAGACTTCCCATGTCTTTCTTTGATAAAACTCTCCTTTAGTGGTTTTGCTTTCTTTCCAACTATGCATGTTTCTTCCTTACTCAGCAACTTTTGATCATTAAACTTATCACCCCACCCCATAGGCACAATTGACTCAATGGGTATATCAAAAGAAGGTATTTTATAGTAAAACACCTTATAATCAAATTAGTCTGAAGGTTGTCCCAACAAGTCTTCTACTCTTTCCATATATTTGAGGACATTAGGAGATTTCTCATTAGTTTCAAGGTTTTTGTTCATAAAGGAGCTCAACACTTCTTCCTCATTGACTCCTGAATTAATCATCATAGTGGTTGGGGGTGGAATATTTCACTAGTTTGGGAATGGATTATTTTTGGTGCTTGGACTTTTAGGTCTGTGATCTTTCAGAGTTTATAAGGTTTTTGAATTTCATGTTTAAGGCGGGTACAAGTATCTATAGAATGGCTAACAACTTGGTGGAATCTACAATAATTGTTCGGGACATATCTTGGGACATTCGGGTTTGGTAGTTTGGAAGAGGTAAGGGGTCTAAGCATGCCCTTTTGCACCAAGTGGTCTAAGACATTTGATAGGGGTGGTTAAAATTGGAGAATCTTCTTGGTGTTTGTACAGCATGCACTTCTATAACACGGCTAGTGCTTCCTTATTGTGTGCCCCCAATTAGGCAATTCTTATTCCAGATGTTCTATAGATTTTCTTCTTTTCATTCTCCATCTCCTCAGCTTGCAATCCATCATCATAGAGCTCCACAAATGTTTTAGGATTCATCATTTGTAGCCTTTCAACCAAATTGGGTGACACATTTCAAACTATCATCCTAACTGGATCCTTCTCAACCAGTTTGTTCTTCATTAATCCTACCTTATTCAAAAATCTGGTTAAAATGTCTAAGAAATATTCATTAAATGTTTGCTTGGTCAATTTTAAATCCCGAATAGACACTTTTAGCCTAATGTTATAGTCAACATAACACAATTCTCTCTAATCAATATGGACTTATTTCTCTAACCCATGATACCAATTCATAACTATTCCATCCAAGGACAATATAAATAATTTAGCGACCATAAATAATGGGGCTTTTGCGGTGCTCATGGTTACGGTTATTGGCTAAGGTGAATCCTTGGATCTCTAAAACCATTAAACTTTTATAGTTGAGGCATTTTAAATTTGTCTAGAAGTTTATCTCCATTAGTCTTTATTATGTCATCAAAATCAAATGGCTACCCTATGCCTTGACCACTCATCGGCTCTTCCATCTTAGATATCTTTTGAGTCAATGCTTGCATCTGCTTCAACTCAAGTTTCTGAACCAGCTCAAGTGATTCTTTTTTGGCTTTCTTCACCATAAGGTTCTCTATATCCTCATATTTCATTTCCACAGTAGGCACATTCCTTGCAACATTCAATGGTTACCCCCACCCCAGTATTATTATTAGCAGGTGGATCTTCCACAACAGCAACAGGTGCAAGTGCAGGTGTAGCAGGTGTCATTAACCCAACTAAGGCTTGTCTTAGTTCATCTTGCATCATTGCTCTCATGTCATCCATCGAAGTTCCCTTAATGTCTTCTAGGGTCTAGTTTCCTCCATATTGTTGTTCTATCTCTTCTGTTTGATTTGTTGTAGCTTATAGGTAAAGTGAATTGATAGGACTCTTCTATAATCTTGAGAGGATCTCTTTTATTATTAATTATGGACTCAAATCAATTCACAATAATCTGCCACCTTTCTATTTCCAAACACAGGAAGACTTGGATGAATCTATAATGGCTGAAAAATAAAGTGTTAGTATGATGCATGAGCTATATGTAATGCATGTATGCATGATGCACGTGTTTATACAACAACTAACAAGTAAAGAGTCTAGTATACAAGTAACAAGTCAACTGTATAACATATATCCTTCCAACCTTATTTCTCCCACACACGAGTTCAATGATGAGTCTCTTTTCCTAAAATTTTTTATCATGGCCTTAATATCAATAAGGGATATCAAGAACCGATGTGCATGCCAAATCTCTCAAAATAGTAAAGCCTAGAAACAATATTTCTAGGTATAAAAGATTAGCATAATCTTTATTAACTTAAATGGACTTCTAAAGTATGGGCTTGAGCCTTTATAGATAGAAATATGTCATGGTAACAAACACAAGCATTTTAGGTAAATCTTAAGGGAAATAACTAGGCCATTATATATGGTTAAGTCTAGTGAAAAGTTCAGGTTCTCTTAGCAAGAGGCCCTCATTTAAGACTTAAGTTACAGGCCAAGGTTAGAGGGGCCCGGCATCCCTTGTAAACTTGAGAGAAGATTACCTCCCCTTTGGGACTTGGGTTATAGACTCTAGTCATATGAGCCTGGTAATCTCTCTTGGATCAAGTTAAGGCTAAAAGTGATGGTTAGCCAATCTACAACTCTATGAAGCTAGTGGAATCATGAAATCATAAACTAATTCCATCGGCTAATAAGGGAATGAAAATGAATGCAAGAATAAAATAATTCTAAAGAATACAAGTACAATTAGTATCTCTTATCTCTAGTGGAGTTGCCATTGTAGACGACGGGGTTTAGCGCGCATCCAAGATTTTAGCAATCGTCACACTGATTGAGCTTAGGGCTCTAGAGAATACACTACTATATCACAAAGACATAGCATGAAAATGAGGAGTCACCACCCAAGGTAATAACTCGGAGAAATTGAAAGTGGTGGTACTTGATTCTCTAAAAGAAAGCTTCTAGCACCACAACCAGAAGATTCTGGATACAGAATACCAACTTTTTTTAGTCATGTGTTCACTTAGAATTACCTTATTAATTATTAATTTATTCTATAATTACATGCAATTTCATAGAAAATCCTAATATGTCATTCATCTAACTCAAAGGCAACTGATCATGAAAAGTACATATAAAAATTGTGTTCATAAAGCGCAACATCACTAAATTAGTTTAATTTATATTAATTTTAATTAAATGAGCTAAATCTAAATATTTTATTTATAAATGAAATGGAAAACTAAAGATTGGCCTACATATTAATTAAATTAAATAAGCCTATGTCTATATATATTTTTTAATTCCAAAGAATGGGCCTAAGTCTATTAATTTTATAGAAAAAGACTTAAGTCAATAGGCTAAATCTAAATTAATTTTAATTATCCAAAGGTGGGCTTAGGTCTAAATTAGCTAAATAAGCCTAAATTATTTCTAACCTAAAGTCTAATTAAATTATGGGCCTAAAATTTATTTTAATTAATTAAACTTATATAATTGGGCTTATTAACCTACATTATTGTGGGCCTAAAAAATCTATAAACTTAATATTAAACTTTTGTATAGAATAAAATCCAACAAAGAAACGAATTCAACAAATAAAAAACCTAATTTAGTTAAAGTGACCGTAAATAATTAATTAATTAATTATTAATAAATAAAATAATTAACAAGCAACCCTAATTATATTCACTTAAATCTAATTAATTTTAAAAACCCTAATGTTGATTTTTATGTCATTGATTTTAATTAATTTACCTAATTAAAATCCTAATTTTACTAACCAATTAATAAAAATAAAACACATAATACATACATAGGATTCCACTATTATGGCTATTATAATGATCTACCGTAAATTAAAAATTAAATTAAATACAACCCAAAAAGCCAAATAAATAAAAATACAAAATAAAACAATGAACAAAAATATAAATAAATAAAATACCCAGAAACCCTAAAACCTATGTTCAAATACAAAATTTAATCCATGGTATTCCATAGATCTTCACAGGTTCTCCATAGGTTTGGTTCTCCATAATGAATTCATGTCACCCCATCCATCAAGAAAATAAAAATAAAAAATAAAAAATTAGTCAATCAATGATTAAAAATAATAATAATAAACAAAATTAAATCAAAATTAAAATAAAAGAAGATGGAGAAGAAGATTTGAGAATGAGATGCAGTATTGATTTCCCTCAGAATGATGATCACTAATGATGAAAGCTTGTGGCTTTCGTTGTATTTGTATGTGGTGTTAGTTTATTTGATCTAATTTTTTAACAAAGAACTAAAAAAAATACGTAAAAAAATCCAAGTGAGAGTATTATAGCTCACTACTAAGAATCAAAGAAAAAAAATGAAAAAATAATAAAACCCTAAGAGCCTCACCCTATAGAAAATATCATCTTTATAAACAAAACTTTTGGTAACCCTAAATTGGTTACAGGATAAAAATAAAGTAATATATTAAAAAAATCTATTTATCTAATAAAACAAAAATATCAACCAAAAAAATTAGTATAAATAAAAAAAATTAAACAGTATATATAAAAAAAAGTTTAAAAAAATTGTGGGACCATCGAAAATAGAATTTTCCGACCAAAATAGTTAAAAATGGCCAAAATGGCCATTTATGGCCAACTTTGGTCACTGTTGGCCAATTAAAATTTTTTTTCTTGGCCGAAGTGCCCATTTCTTATTTTGCAATTTACTTTGCAAATTGAATGGGCCATTTCGGCCCATTCTTTTCCTTTTTTTTTTATTTCTTTTCTTGTTTTAAATTTAAAAAATTAAAAATAAATAAATAAAATTTAAAAATAGGTTCTAAATAAAATTTACAAATAAATAAAATAAAAGAGGGTCAAAAAGATAATTTACAATTAGTTCAGAGCCAATATATCAAATTCAATAAATCTAATTTTATAATTAATTTTTACCATTGGGTCTTCTATCGCATTCGACTGAAATCTTCCTAAAATTGAGTGCTTACACGCCCCTTTGTCATTTTATTTGTAAATCTAGTATCTCCTTATACCTTGGGAATTCAAGTGGCTCAAAAACTCACATTGCAACCCATACCTTGTAATTATCATCAATTATTACATCAGCATCAAACCTTATATTCTGCTCAAGAATTCTTTGAAGTGTAGGTCCAGTTGATTTTATTATTAAGAACTCTCTTCAGTCAATTTGTCCACTCCTCTGCATCTTCAATGCATGAGATTGCAACTAATAGCGTGAGTAAGTCACAGGATCAACAACAGTAGTGAACAAATTAGGTCTCTCTTGCACACATGAAGAAAAAAAACTGCTAGAATAGCATGAATGAATTTAGAATGAAACCAGGGGAAAAATAATAAATCTTAATTCAAGAACTGAAGAGTCAACATAAAAGATCTCAGGGCAGAAAGAAGTAAACTACAAGCATACAGATAAATAAATTATCATACAACAAAAGCAATAGCAAAAGGAAAAAGTTCAATCAAGCCATGGACCTCATCTGCTAGCCTGGTCATTAGTTCGATGAATTATATTATAAGCTCTAACATCAAAAGTACCAACCTTGAAGGATCCAAAGCTCAAACTTACAAGATCAACTACATAGCTCTGCTCCAAACAAAAGACTTATTAAGATCATGCATATTATACATAGCATGCATACAATTGCATACATCTGTTGTGGAATACATGTTTTGCATAATAAAAGTCTTTGGGCATAAACAAGATTGTACAAATGCTATGCTACTAATATTCAAGATTAGTGTTGTGAAAGTGTAGGAAAATAGTCAGAGTATTCACATGTGAAGCATTTGAAGGAAAAAGGGCAATACTATCAAGAAGATTCATCTTGGCAACCTCAAGATATTGGATTGGACGTTCAGATTCCTCATGCTTAGCATCTATCCCTATAGCTTTATTCAGAGCATTATTTTGAATATCACTTGGAACCTCAACAAAAGGAAAATCAATCTACACCCATAAACTGGGAAGGCAAAATATAGGGCATTGAATCCTTAGAGAGCCACTATCAACTTTTGGCCAGTCATAGTAGAACTCCATAAAATCTAGACCAGTATAAGGTATAGAATATGGTAATAAGAAGGTCCAACTTGTTAGAAATACATGTGTTAGCCCTAAAAAGGGAAGAATGCACTTAAAATTTGAGATAAATGCACTCTGTAAACTTCTCTGATAATGAAATAAGGCATATAACTCCTAAACCTTTTTTACAATAGATGTCAATAAGAGGAACAAAGTCATCTACCATAGCATTAATGGAATGGCAAAAATAAAAATGCAACCCAAAGCCACAACTTCAATTATGGAGTGTTATAACCCTGTGATAAAAGACATCATCATCATAATCAAAAAGGAAGAATGTAAAAGAATAACATTGCATTTTGAAAAAATATCTTCACTTGTAAATAGACCATACTAACTTATGATATTTAATGTAGGGAAAAACAAAAGAGAATGAAGAAGGGGAAAGGAACCGATAAATTAATAAGATCAAGCAAGATAGCAAATGCCAAACAATCATCAAAATAATCAAGGGAAGTAACAAAACTCTATTTCCTTAGATTCTATAATAAAGTACAATCTTAATAATAAAATTTATAAATTAAAAGTAAATTCATCCACTTTATGAGATCATGTGCAAAAAGCCTATCTCATGACCTTTTATGAGAATGGTTCTTTTTTATTAGCCTCGCAAAATTCAGATGTTCAGTTAATAATTTTGCATTGAGAGTTCATAAACTCTAATCAATCTAATGCTTGTTTTGTACTTGAACAAAAGGAAGAAAATGAAAAAAATAAAATTTATGGACTTGCAATATAAATTCTTGAATTTCAGAGTATTATTTTGGTCTTTTGAGTTATGAATGTTCATATAATATACTCCAATGTTCATAAATGAGTATGAGTACAAAATCCTTTGATAGTATCCATGCTGAGTAATATAAGAAAGGTAGGGGAATACTAAGAGGAGAATCAAAATAAGAGCAAGCATAACATACTCCAATGCTCAGAAATGAGTAAGAGTTTCAACATGAACCTTTTGCGGTATCCATGCTAAGTAATATGAGAAAGGAGGGGGAATACTGAAAGAGGACCACATCAAAAGCTACTTTATTTACTCCAATGCTCTGTAAGAGTATAAGTATCCAAAGGACCTTTCCAATGGTATCCATACTGAGTAATATGAGAAAGGAAAGGGAATACTTAGATAAGGAAGAAAAGCACAAAAATAACTCAAAGATTGTTTTCATACTCAAAATTTGATATGTTTATGCTCAAATTCCATGAGTATTGTTTAGAAAATTCTCTTTGAAATTAGGTGTGAAAGGAAGCTTTTCACTTAGTAAAAAATATATTCTCAGCGTAAGATGGTTAATGATACCTCTGACCTTTGTGAATGACAAAAAAAATAATAGTCATTAAAATCAAAATTAGTTAGATTCATTGAGTGAACACTATCAAGTCAATCAAAGTCAACAAGCAATAAAGGCAGTTGATCAGAGTAAATCAATAAAATTTAAAGACAATCAGTAAAAATTCCAATCAATCAGGACAATTTATCAACACAAAATCTCAAAATCCTAGTCAACATGAAATTCCAATTTAACGTCTACATTTTGCATACACAACTCAAATTTTATATTCACTATGTTATATGCTACATAGTAGCTATAACACAATTTTAAGATCACTCAGTTATATGCTACATAATAGCTATAACTCATATTTTCAAACTCATAATTTGTCAAACACTACATAATAGTTATAGCATGTTTTCACTAAACATTCCATAAAAAAATAGCAAAACTTTCAGCTACAATTACTAGACATTCCACAAGAACTATAGTACAATTAGCTAGACACTGCCCAGTAGTTATAACATATTTTTGCTAAACATCCCATAGGGAATATAGTAAAAATCACAATCGCTAAACATCCCATAGGGAATATAGTGTCACTTGCTAAACATCCCATAAGAAATATAGCAAAATGCATTTAACGCAATGTCAATTGCTATTCACTGAACACAATGATAGCATCACCGCTACATGTTCCACCAGAACTATAGCCTGTTTTCAAAATATGTTGAACACAGTGTCAATTACTATTCATTAAACACAATGATGGCATCACTATTAAATGTTCCATTGGAACTATAGCCTATTTTCAAATACACTAAACATAGTGTCAATTGCTACTCACTAAACACAGTGATAGCATCATTGCTATATGTTTCACCGAAACTATAGCATGTTTTCAAAATGCACTAAATGTAGTGTCAATCACTATTCATTAAACAGAGTGATAGCATTATCACTATATGTTCCATCAGAACTATAACATGTTTTCAAAATGCACCAAATGCAATTTCAACCATTATTCATTGAACATAATGATAGCATCACCGCTATAGTTTCTATCAGTGATGGCATCACCATTATATGTTCCTTTAGAACTATAGCCTATTTTTAAAATGCACTGAATGCAGTGTCAACCACTATTCATTGAACATAGTGATAGCATCACCTCTATATGTTCCATTGGAACTATAGCCTTTTTTTAAAATATACTGAACACAGTGTCAATTACTATTCATTAAACACAATGATAGCATCACCACTATATGTTATATTGGAACTATAGTCTATTTTCAAAATACACTAACACAGTGTCAATCACAAATCACTTAACACAGTGATAGCATTACAGTTATAAATTCCATAGGAATTCCAATGTTCCTTAAATCGCATTCAACATTACAAAGTGTTATGCATAGTTATGGCACACATGTAAGTGTTCTGACTTTTTATTTAAAAATTGTATGCTTATTTGCTTAGCAACAATTTGTCAAGAAAATAGCTATAAAAGGGGACGACTGTAAGTACCCAATTTTGCGATGGTTGAGTGTGGATGCAATAGAGGACTCCAATGATGAAAATTTGTTACAAATAGGTCTATGGATATTGATTTTTTCAATCTCAAGGCTTAACTGCAATCTTTTTAAGGACTTAATTGTAATGTTTTCTTTAAGGACCTAATTTAAAAAGTTTTAATTTTTTCAGGAGTCTTTTTGTAATTAAATGTAATTAATTGAAAAAAAATAACAATCTCCGATCGAAATTACATATTTTATATCAAAATTACAAATTTTTTATCAAAATTATGGAATTCCGATTAGAAATATATAATTTCGATCGAAATTGTACTATTCCAATCGACGGAATTTTTATTGTATTTTTACAAAAAATCCATTTATTTAATTTCTAATTGGTTTAAAAATAATATAAATAAATAAATTTTGAGAAATACAATGATCATATTTTACGTGTTTTTTCATGTTTTGCTTTGGATTTGGATTGCATTTTCAGGGAAATTTTAAAAAATAACAATTATGATTTATCAAGTGAGAGTCCTGAGACTGGGGGATTTTTTTTATTAAAAAAGGAGAGACATTGCTTTAGAAAAGGGGGGAAGGCTACTTAAAGAATTTAGAGAGAGAGTAGAGAGCCTTTGAGAAAAAAACTATACGTTGTTCTCAAGTTTCTTAAAGAACTCAGTTAAGCCTAAGAAAAAAAATCAATTTGCAAACCTATTCAAATGGTGAATCAATTAGACTCTTAGGAGCAAATCAATACTGCATCACACCAAACCTCATCCTTTTTCTTTTCATATTTTCTTTTGTTTATTTCTATTCATTTTTTGTTATTTCTTTTTCTTTATTTTTTTTTTCTAATCATTTTTTTCTCTGTTGTTTTGTTTCTTTAATAATGATGATGGCAATGCTCTGAGCCATGGAGATGTGATTGAACAGATAAAATACCCTTGAAGGTCCATGGAATGCTATGGATTTAATCCTGTTATGATTTTCACATAGATTTTAGGGTTCTTGCTTTTTATTATTCTATATTTTTTTATTTATGTGGTTTATTGGGCTTTATATTTAATTAGTTTTTTATTCTCTATACGTAGGAATTGTAATAGCCCCAATAGTTGGAAAAATGAATATTTACTTTTCTATATTAAACTTAATTAGTAAATTAGGTTCAAGTTGGTAAATCTCTAATAAAATCAATGGTGGCTTTAGAGTAATTTAGGTTACATGTAATTAAAATTAGGGTTAGAAATCACTGAATGCATATTTTTTATTCATTATTCGCTTTATTTTATTATTTGGGCTTGTTTGTTTATTTTTGTGCATTTTAGGCCTCAAGCCCACGTTTAGATTCTAACTCATTAATTAATAGGTTTTTAAAATTGGATATAGATTTAATTAACTTTAAAATCAATTTAGGTCTATTAGGTTAATTTAGAATTAGGCCCACTTTTTAGCTATTAAAATTAATTTAGACATAGCCCAATCCCTTAAAGCATTTTTTTATTTTTCCTTTAAAATAAATAGATTTAAAATCATTTCATTTCAATTAACATTAAATTAGAATTGGGCCTATAATCCATCCAATCCAATCCAAATCAATTGTCCATAAAATCAATAGACTTAGGCCCACTTTTTAGAATAAAAACAACTTAAGCCCATTAATTAACTTAAAATGTAGGTCCACCTTTAGCTTTATTTCAATTATAAATAAAACATATAGATTGAGCTCATTTAATTAAAATTAATGTAGATTAGACTAATTTAGGGACATTGCACTCTATGAATGTAATTTTTATAAATACTTTTCATGATCAGTTGACTTAGAGTTAGATGAATGACATATTAGGGTTTATATCAAATTACATGTAATTAGAGAATAAATTAGTAATTAATAAGGTAATTCTAAATAAACAAAAGACTAAAAGAAGTTAGTATTCCATATTTAGAATCTCCTGGTTGTGGTGCTAACTCCCTTTTAGAGAATCGAGTTACCACCACCTTTCAATTATCCCAATTATTACCCTAGGTGCTGACTGCTCATCTCCATGCTATGTCTTTGTGATATGGTAGTTTGTTCTATAGAGTCCTAGGCTCAAACAATGTTACAATTGCTAAAATCTTGAATGCGTGCTAAACCTTATCGTCTACAGTCATAACTAGGAATAAAGCTAGATTAGTAGCTAAATGTTATAATCAAGAGGAAGGCATTGATTATAATGAAAATTTTTCCCTGGTTGCAAGGTTAGAAGCTATTAGAATGCTACTTGCATTTGCATCATTCATGAATTTTAAACTTTATCAAATGGATGTTAAAAGTGCATTTTTAAATGGTTTCATTAAAGAGGAGGTGTATGCTGAACAATCTCCTATTTTTAAAATTTTTATTCTCCAAATCATGTTTTTAAATTATTAAAAGCATTATATGGATTGAAACAATCTCTAAGAGCTTGGTATGAAAGATTGAGTAAGTTTCTATTAAAATAAGGTTTCTCTAAAAGAAAAGTTGACATAACTCTTTTCATATAGAAATCTAAGCATGATTTACTTATTGTGCAAATTTATGTTGATGACATTATTTTTTATGCTACTAACCATTGCTTGAGTGAGCAATTTTCCAAGTTGATACAAGGAGAATTTGAGATGAGTATGATAGAAGAACTCAAGTTCTTCCTTGGACTATAAATCAAGCAATGTAAATATGGAATTTTCATCAATCAAACCAAGTATGCAAGAGACATTCTCAAGAAGTTTGGCATGGATGGAGCTAAGACAAGTAAAACTCCTTTGAGTACCACCACCAAACTCAACAAAGATGAGAATGGTAAGCCAGTTGATGAAAAGTGATTTAAAGGTATTATTAGATCCCTTCATTATTTAACCACTAGTAAACCCAACATTATGTTTGCTACTTGCTTATGTGCTAGGTTTTAATTAAGTCCTAAAGAGTCTCATTTGAATGTAAGAAAAAAAATTTTAAATATCTTTGTGGAATAATGCATTTAAGACTTTGGAATCCTACGAGTTCTTCTTTTAACTTAATTAGTTATTCGGATGTAGATTTTACCGGTATTTTACTCAATAGAAAAAGCACTTCTAGAACTTGTTAATTTTTAGGATAATGTTTAGTTTCTTGGTTTAGCAAGAAACAAGTTTCAGTTGCCTTGTCCATTGCTGAAGCTGAATATATTACAGCAAGTCTTTATTGCTCACAACTCTTGTGGCAAAAACAACAATTGTTGGACTATGGTATAAAAATTTATCACATTCCAATCAAATGTTATAATACAAGTGCTATTAACCTTAGCAAAAATCTCATTCAACATTCAAGAACCAAGCATATAGACATTAGACATCATTTCTTGCATAATCATATTCAAAATAGTGATATCTCACTTGAATTTGTTGACACAAATAATCAACTTATAGATATCTTCACCAAACCTCTCAATGAAGAGAGAATGAATTTCATTAAGCATGAACTTGGCATGATTGATGGTTCTAGTTTGTCTTGAATTTATGCCTATAGTTGAACTGTTTTCATGTGAAATCATGTTATGCTTATTAGTTGCTTTGATTATTTATTTTGATTTTGATCTTAAAAATTTTTTTTTTTGCTATTTAATAATTAATTGTTGAAATTATTTCAACAAATTAATTATTCCAATCTAGCATTTTCTTTAAATTGTCATGCATTTATATATGTTTAAATATGCATTATGATTTTTTTAAATTCTACCTCCTCCTCAACAAGACTATTTATTTTTTGTGTGTTTTTCATCAGTTTTTCTTCGATTTATTTTTAGTATATTTTTTGTATCTAAGCTTTGAGCTGTTAGTTTATTTTTATGGTTATTTTGTTAGTTTAGGTTCAATTTATTTTCTGGATATAAGCCATGAGTTGTTCGTTTTATGTCTTGTTATGTTTTTACTTACAATTAATATTGTAATATCATTGTAATTCTATCCTTTATTTATGTAATTTTATTTTCCTTTAATCAATTTTTGCATTTTGATAAAAGCGGGAGAAATATTTGAGTTTGAATTAGAAATTTTATACATAGTTGTTTTAATTTATTTTACATAATTTTGTTTATGCATGCATAGTAACATTATAAGTGTAGCTAGTTTTTTCATATTTTTATATGTCATAAAAAGTTTTATCTTGCTTACTTTGTTTATATGTGTATATATGTGATACTTGGCTAGTTGGAGATATTTTTTTTAAGATTTGGTCTATCTTTATTTTCATTGTTTTAGTTCTTGTCTTTTGTTTCATTTGGAACTATACTCTATATGATCATGTGAAATATGTACTATTTTTGTGATGTGTTAAGTAGTACTACATGCATTGTAAGTGCTACCAGTTTTTTATTTATTTAATATGTTTGAAACTATTTCCTTCATATTGTCTAGCATTTTTTTAAATGATCATGTTTTATGTTTTTTAACACGTTTTTCATGTTAGGCCATGTCCCTAATATTATATTTTATATTGTTTCTTTTCTTTTTTTTTTGCAAGGGGGATGATTTATAGATTTATATTTCTTATCATATCCAAAAGGAGAGTAATAAAGAAATATATTAAATATTTTAATTGGTGTCTTTTTCAATTGAAATTTTTTTTAGGAGTTGTTTGATTGATATTTTTATAGCCCAAAGGGGGAGATTCTTAAAATTCATTATTTTATGCATAAATTAAGGGGGAGTATAATTCACATACTTTATTGGAATTTAAATTAATACACACTTCACTTTATATTATCCTTCTCAAACTCAAAATAAGTTTGTCAAAATAAAAAAGGGGAGATTGTTGACCTTAGCAATAATCAACCTTAATTTTGATCTTAACAAACTTAATTTTGAGCATTTAATATGTTTTTTTAAGTGTTTATAAGTTAAGACTAAAATGAAAGCCAAGTCAAAGCTGAAATGAATAGTAAGCTATGACTAAAGCAAAAGCTTTTATAGTGACAGAAAGCTTAAATGAATAGTAAGTTGCAACTGAAGCACTACTTCTATGGTGAGCAAAATAGTAAGCTGTGACTGAAGAAAAGCTTCTATGGTGACAGAAAGATGAAATGAATAGTAAGTTACAACTAAAGCACTACTTCTATGGTGAGCTGAATAGTAAGTTGTGACCAAAGCAAAACTTCTATGGTGACAAAAAGCCAAAGTGAATAGTAGGCTGTGGCTAAAGCTCTGTTACTATGGTGGCATTCCAACTATCATATTTTTTAATTTAAAAAAGAGACATTGGAGACATGTTTAACATCTCCAACAGTCATATTTTTTTAATGTTTATCTATATAAACACCTACTTAAGCTCAATTGAAGTTAAGATACTTACTTATTACAATTTTCTATCATAATATTCATCAAAGCTCTTAAACTCTCAAATATTCATTCTTTGTTTGTATAACTCTTGTGAGAGTTGGTTGTGTGTTAGAAATAGAATTTCTCTTCATCTTAAATCTTGGGATAGATTAGAAGGGAAGTGAGATTTATTTCTAAAGGAATTGGTTCGAGTGTTTAGCCATTAAAACACTTGGGATTTGGTTTTTTGAGTGAGCCTTGAAAACTCAAGTTGTAAGGTTGTAAGAGTGAGCCTCAAAGTCTTGTGTAATCTCAATCTTATGAATAAGATTGTGGGTATTGAAAAATCCTAACTTAGGGATAAGTTAGGCGGAGACGTAGGATTGTTAAAAATCTGAACTCCTTAGATCCTTATGTTCATTGTTCTTCCTACTCTATTCTCTTTTAGTTCTTGTTCATCCCTTAAATTTGTTTTTAATTTTCTAAAATCCTTTATTAGCCTTATTTACCCCCTCTAAGACACTTTCATCTTCTTTTTCAATTTTAAAGAACCATCACTAATCCCATCTAAAAATTGAAACCCTTGAAAACCCAAATTATCCATTTCAATATTTCTCTTATTGAAGAACAAAAATAAAGAAAGCGAAAAGTTTAAAGAGTTACTACATGTAGCATGCCACCATCTATCCATAGAGCTCAAATGGATCTTCTCATTAGTAATTGGTTTTTTAGTCTTTCTCTCTCTCTCTCTCTCTCTCTCTCTTTTTATTATGCTTTCTTTCTCTTTATCATTTAATCCCACTCCTTTACTTTGATTGTACCATTTGTTCTCTTTTTTCAACTCTTCATTTATGGAGAGTAAACTTGACCTAATTTCGATTGACAATCTCCCTTCTCCTTTCAAATTTATGCACTTGATTTTGGGCTTTGTTGTAGATAAGAATATATTAAAATACCTTATAAACTCTTAATCATCCTAATAATCAATATCGAGAATTCTTTGTTAAGGAGTGTTTGGATTTGAGTAATTATGTGGCTAATGATTTTTTAAAAAAAGTTTAGTATGTTAAAAGATTATTAAAGCTACTCTTGTTATTTATTAAGATGCAACCATGGTTGTCACTACTTTATATATTATTGCTATTTTGTTGATAAATGTTGGTGATTGGGATTGGTTCATAAACCTTAAAACCTCTTATATTATCATTTATTATCCAAAGATGGTTAGTGAAATTGAATTAGAGGTTTTTTTTTCTTATATTCATTTAGTTTATGTTTGATGTTTCATTAAGAGATAACAAAAATTTACAGATTTTTTTTATTTGAACTCTAATAGTTCTAGTTCATATTTTTGAGGAACTTCCAACTTATAAAGAGATAAAGAGGACTAATTATCAATGAAGAGCAACCCTAGAAGAAAGTAAGTTAAAGGATATCCCATATGACAATAGTGATGATGTGGACGATTGACATGGAATGCAGTAGTCCACATCTCAATGATTCATAATCCATGTGGGCGAAAACACTACCACGTATGCATATTCCATCACAATTAACAGTATATGACTAATAATTAATTTGTTAATTACTTATTAAACTCAACTATTAAGAATTATGCATTCGGGACTTAATTATAAAAACCTATAACTTTTAGGACTAGAATTGTTGTTATCTCAAATAATTATTTGTAGAGATAGTTAAATAAAATTAAAAATTATTGTTATATTCTATGTGTTTATTATTCTTTTAATAAAAATTAATTTTATAATATTAACTTATTTTGAAAATACCTATTTGCAACATTTATCACCATTGATTACTGATAATTTAGTTTCCAAAAACTTTAACTATAATAAAGATTGAATTAGAGATTAATTGAGTTGTAGATGAAAGATTCGTTAATTTGTAAAATAATGGATGTTAAAATAGAGCCAAGTGGTGTTTGAGACGTGCCCACTCCAATGCTTTTGTCAACATATGTAAGAGAAAATTATCATTTGAATTATTTGAGATTAAATTAATGTAACTTACCAAGATGTTAAAGGAAAAATATTACAAGATATAACTTACAAAAGAGTTTGTAAGAAATATGAGAAGTGGAAGGATTTAGGGGATGAATAGTGGATAACACCCAAGGAGTTATAACTCCTTTGGAGACTATTTAGTAAATGTTGGGTGTTACCAAGAGTGTTTTTTAGGAGAATATGTAGCTAGTGAAGACGTGGTAAACATGCAAACTATTTTGGAGTAGTGTAAAAAATGTTCAAAAGCATATCTACTAAAAGTAGCCATGCCTTTAGAAGATGACCTTCTGAAGTTTAAAGACCTTTGTTGAAATGGAAGATGATTAGGACATTGACCCTAATCTTAAAGAGTTATATTGAACATGTCCTCATATGCCCCCTATCTAAAGAGGTCAAAGTTCAAACTTTGACTGGTAAAAACCATTTTTTGACAGAAGGACTTACTATATGCAATAACGTCCATAACTATAAAAGTATGCATTTGGGGAATTATTCTTTTATAGGTGAAGATACTTTAAGCTATAAAGACCTGTTTAGAGAATAAATTGATTATTTTGGAAATTGTACTTTTCTCTTGTAATACTCTTTTCTTTTTCATAATATACATTTTTTATTTTAAATTTACTAGAAATTTTTAACTTTTCATGTAAAGGAGAATTATTACTATTATTGTTATCCCACCTCAACATGGGTAAGTAATTTTTTCTTAGCCATTAGATTAAGTATTTTGGTGCTTTTATTAAATCTTTAGCCTTCTAGCATATTTTCACTATATAGTTTGAAATATTTTTATCCATATGGAATTTCTTTAGCTTTTAAACTTTTATGAGTTTATAGCATGATCTCATGGACTATTCTCCATGGTTTGATGTTCTTTTCATGCCTTTAGCATTTTAGCTTTTAGCTCTAGCTATTAGCCTTTAACTTTATAGTTGTTTTCTTATACTTTTACCATTTATAATTTTCAACTTTTTATTTCAATCTTTTGGGTGATTATCTAGGGCGCAGAGCTCTGTTTATATGCTATTAGAACTTAGTTTTTAAGCTCCTTAACTCTTTTCAACTCATTTAATACTACCCATGGTATAATGCTTTTAATAAGTTTTTAGTTTTCAAAATCTTCAACTTTTCAACTCTTCAATTCATGGAAATTGAACTCTTATAATTTTAATACTTTCAACTTTATAGCTTATGAAATTTATCCATGGTGACTTCCTTTTCCATTAATAATTTGAGCTCTTAACTCTATAATTCATAAAATTTTTTCATGATAATTTTCATTGACATTTAGCATTTAACTCCTTGAGCTTTTAACTCTAAGCTCACAACAACTTTCTTTAGCATTAAAATTTTAATTTCTTGAACTTTTAGCTTTATCACTTATGAAATTTATCCATGAAATTTTTTCAGCATTTAGCCTTTTGGCTCAATCTTATAAACTAACACCTATGAGTTGTAGTTCTTTTTAAGCTTTTAGAATTTCAATTATGTAGCTCCTTACCTCTGTAACTTTTTCTCATAGATCCATGATTCGACATTCTTCTTATGTCTTTAGAGTTCTAGAGTTATAGCTTTTTAGCTTCTATCATATGGTCTATTATCTATAATATGAAATTCTTTTTATACCTTTGTCTTTTTAGAGCTTCAGTTCTGCAGTGAAGCCTTATGGATAATTATCTATGGTGTTACATTTTTCTTAACTTTTAGAGCTTTATAATTTTAACCCTTTAACATGATTTTATGAATAGATATCCATGGTTTGGCATTCTTTTACACTTTTTGACTTTTCAGGCTTTAGATACATAACTTTTATGATCTCATAAACAATTATCCATAATTTATAGTTCTTTTAATACTTTTAGCAATTTAGTTCAACATCATAATCTTATAGGATGTTACCTATAGCATGACTTCTTATGTCTTTAGCATTTTAGCTCTTAGCTATGTAGTTTGTGAAATTTATCTATACTAATTTTCTATAGCATTTATTTTTTACTTCTAGAGCTTTTAGCTCTACAACTTATTGAATTTATTAATGACAATATTCTTTAGCATTTAGCTCTTATTTTTAGAGCTCTTTTGTATAGCTTTTAGCTTTATAATTGATAAAATCTATCCATAGCAATTTTGTTCTACATTTAGCCTTTACTTCTAGAGCTTTCAGCTTTGTAGTTTATAAAATTTATCCATGGTAATATTCCTTACCTTTAGCTTTTATTCCTAGAACTCTTAGCTCTATAAGTTATTGACTTTATCCATAATAATGCTCTTTAGCCTTTAGCTTTTATTTTTAGAGCTCTCAGCTTTATAGCTCATGGACTTTATCCATGAGAATGTCTTTAGCTTTTAACTTTCAATGTCTTTGGCTCTTAACTTTGTAACTTATTCTTAAGAATCCATGATTTTAGTGCTTTTCCTTAGTTTAGCATTTTAAGAATTTGGCTTAATCTCATAGGTCATTATCTTAAAGCTCTTTGACTTTGTTCTTTTTATGCCCTTTGACTTTTAGCACCTTTGGCTCTTGAAGCCTAATTTTATGTGTAATTTCCCTCTTTTGCCATCAGAGTTTTAGCTTTATAACTCTTATGAGTTTGGATTTTAGCCTTCAACTTTTAGCTCCTATTCTTTTTTTTTTTTAGACTTTAGCTTTTAGTGTTTTTACTTTTAGCTTTTAGCTCTTTAATTTTTATCTTTTAGCTTTTTGACTTTATAACTTGATTTCCTAGACTATTAACCATAGAATGGAGTATTTCTTATATTTTTAGCTTTCAGCCTTTCAATTTTATAGCTTGATGTCTTAGACTATTATTTATAGTATGGAGTTTTCCTTATATTTTTAGCTTTTAGCCTTTTGACTTTTAAAGCTTTAGAGGTTTTACTCTCTAGTAATTAGCTTTCATTTTTAGAGATTTTAGCACTTTAACTCATAACCTCTTAACACTTAACTTTCTAACTCATGGAATTTATCCATGGTAATTTTATTTACCATTCAACTTTTAATTTCATGAGTTCTAAGCTCTATAATTCATAAATTTATTCATGGAAACTTTCTTTTGCATAAGCCTTTATTCTTGAGCTTTTAGCTTTGTAACTCATGGAATTTATCCTTGGTGATATTCTTTAACATTTAGATTTTACTTATATAGCACTTAGCTTTGTAACTCACTTTTATGGATCCATAGTTTAATGCTTTTCTTATGCTTTCTAGCATTTTGACTCTTTGACTTTATCTAATAGGCCATTACCCATGGTTTGATGTTCGTTTTATAGTTTTGACATCTTAGAGCTCTTTAACTCTATTCTTTTTGTGCCTTTTGGTTCTTTAGCATTTCAGCCTATTAGCCTTTTCACTTTGTAGCTTTTAGCTTTCATTTTTATCTTCATAAACAATATTCCTTAAAAAGATCTTTAATTATGATAAATTACATGCTTTTTATCCTATCCATACTATTCTCTAGGGCTAGCAATTCATGTCAGTGGGTCATAAACAAGTCATGTTGAGACACGATAATAATACAAATATGGCTAACCCGAACACAACCCGTTTAACTAATCGTGTCAAACCTATAAACCCAAACACAGATACTTTTAATTAATGGGTTACATAACCCATTTAACTCATTTAACATATACATGTCTAAATGTGTTGAGACACGTTTAACACGAACACATTTTGACATGGATGCATTTTGACACGTTTAATATGGACACTGTAGACATTGGGGTTTAACGTGCATCCAAGATTTTAGCAACCACAACACTGTTTGAGCTTAAGGATCTAGAGAACACACTAACCACTGTCATAAAGACATGGCATGGAGATGAGGAGTCACCACCCATGGTAATAAATGGAACAAATCGAAAAGGTGGTACTCAATTCCCTAAAAGAAAGCTAGCACCACAACCAGGAGATTTTGGATACAGAATACCAACTTTTTTCAGTCTCGTGTTTATTTAGAATTACTTTATGAATTACTATATTATCCTCTATTTACATGTAATTTCATGTAAACCCTTATTCTAGCAATTAACTCCAAGGAAAACTAGTCATGAAAATACAAGTAAATAATGCATTCAATCAAACATATAATCCCTAAGTTAGTCTAATATACATGGATTTTAATTAAATGAGCTAAATCTACATTTTTAATTTACAACTGAGCTAAAGACTAATGAACCTAATTCCTTTTAATTTTTAATTAAATGAACCTAAGTCCATTTATTTTAATTCTATAAATGAGTCTAAATCTACAAATTATAGAGGTACTTAAATTAATGGGCCTAATTCTATATGTTTTAATGCTAAGGTGATCTTAAATCTACAAATTATGAAAAAGCTTTAATTAAGTGGGCCAAATCTAATTAATTAAATTAAATTAGGTGGACCTATGTCTAATTTACTAAATGGGCCTAAGTTATCTCTAACCTAAAAATCTAATTAATTATGGGCCTAAAATGTATTTTAATTAATTAAACTTAAAAACCTAAATTTATATGAATGAATTAAAATCTAATATGGACTTAAGGCCCAAAACACATAAGAATAAATAAACAAACACAAAACACATAACAATAAACAATCCCAAAAACAAATAACATATTAAAACAATTAAATTAAAGATCAAACAACAAAATAAATTAATTCCTTCTAAAACCCTAACTTTCATTAACATGCAACCTAAGTTAATCTACTTCCGTCATTGATTTTAATTAATTACCCAATTAAAACCCTAATTTTACTAACCAATTAATTAAAATAAACAAGCAATCACACACATAATTCCACTATTCCCACTACTGGGGCTATTACAATAATCTATTGAAAATAATAATAATAAAAATAATTAATATAACCCCAAAAATAAATAAATAAAATAAAGCAATAAATAAAATAATAATAACAAAACCTTAGAAATTATATCTCTACAAAGTCTTATCCATGGCATTTCATGGACCTCTTATGGATTTGATTCTCCAAATTTGATCATCATGTATTTTCCTCCATAATCACCATAAAAAAGAATAAAAATTATGATTAGTGAATAAATTATAACAATAATAAAAAAAAATTAAAAATCAATAAAAGTAATAAAAAATCAAATAAAATAAGATAAGGAGGAGATTATGCTTATGGATGATTTTAATGGCGTGCTCCTCAAATTTGTAGAATCACCGTTCTTGATAGGACTTCGAATATTATTCTTTAAAAATTCTTTAAATATCCTTAGTTAATCAATTAAAGCAAAAAGAATTCATAAAGAATAATATTTTTTCTCTCTTTTCTCTCTTTTCTCTCTTGTTCTTCTCATTTTTTTCCTTTCTTTTCTTCCCTCTTTTTCTTTTACTTCGTTCCCTTTTTACTTTTCCCTTTCTTCCCTTCATTTTTCCTCTCTTCTCTTTTCTCTTCTCCCTATTTTTAAAGCCAAAACCCTCCTTATATAGGGATGCATCTTAAAACCCTAGTTATAAATTGATTCTTAAAAGACTTATATTTCTTTAAAAATATTATCAAAATAATTTTAAGAGAATTTTAGACCAATTAGGACTCAATTTATCTAGAAAATTCAAGATTTATCTTGAAATTCAAGAATTAGAGGAAGGAGTCTAATTCCGACTGGAATTGTGTAATTTCGATCGGAATTAAGGTAATTCTTATCAAAATAGGGTAATTTCAATCACCTTTTTTTTACTTTTCATTACAGAAAGGTCCTTGAAAGAATTTAAATTTTTCAATTAGATCCTTAAAAATCATTGCAATTTAGTCCATGAAAACATTAAATCCTTTCTTTGAAAAATGCAATTAGATCCTTGAAATTTCAAAGTTCAAATATTTAAGACCTATTCATGACATTTTCATCATTGGAGTCTTTTTATCGCATCCATAAATCATCATCCTAAAATTGGGGGTCTACAGTTGCCCCCCTTTATCATTGTTTACTTGAAAAATTACGGCAAAGTAAACTAGCACCTAATTTCTTAATTGAAAGTTAGGATACTTACTTGTTCTTCATGAAGCTTTTGCTTATGAACTTGCTATACTCAAACGTACAGCATTGATTTGAAATGGCATATCATACTCGGTCGTATGATATTAACTATACTCAATCTTATAATCTTGGGTGAAAGGGACTCATTATATTTAGTCGTACAATGTCGACTATACTCGGACGTATAGCCTTTTTTGAAAAGAAACGTCATACTCAATCATACAATGCTGACTACACTCAATCATATAGTTTGATTAAAAAGAAACATCACACTCGGTCGTATGGTGCTGATTATACTCAGTCGTATAATCTTAATTGAAGATACATTGCACTCAATCATACAATATTGACTACACTTAGTCGTATAGTATGATTAAAAAGAAACATCACAATTGGTCATATGATGTTGATTATACTCGGTCGTATAATTTTGATTAAAGGTACATTACACTCAGTCTTACAATGCCGACTACACTCGGTCGTATAGTCTGATTGAAAAGAAACATCATACTCGGCCCTATAATGCCGATTATACTCAGTCATATAATCTTGATTGAAGATACATTGCACTCGGTTGTATAATGCCGACTACACTTGGTTATATAGTCTATTTTGAAAAGAAACATCACACTCAGTCGTACGATGCTTATTATACTCTAACATATAATCTTGATTGAGGATACATTGCACTAGGTCATACAATGCCGACTACACTCAGTCGTATAGTCTAATTATGCTACAATCCCTAATTGCTCGCGATTAGTTGCAACCCTTTCGTTGCTAACTAATGATGCTGCAATCCATTCATTACTTACCTTTGATAATGCTGACTAACACATTTAATAACTCATTCAAATATTAAATTAGGAGACATTGCAATTCAGGATTAAATTGTAAGGGAAAGAATAGACTTAAATGCAAATCAAAAGCTAAAGGACCAAAGTGGATATTGCCCTTTTAATATACATATTTTTCCCTTTTGCTGATTCATTCCCTCCTCTTCCTATCCTTCTTTATTTTTTTTCTTTTTCCCTTCTTTTTCATTTTCTCTTGATTTTCAAATTTTTCTTTGTCAATTATTCTTTCATCTGAAGTCCAATTTTGAATTTGTCTGATCCTATGGCTCACCCACAATGCAGACTATGTGGGAACAGTTCCAGACAGTCAGATCCTACCAGTTCACATTTGCATTTTCAAAAAAATTATTTGGGACTTCATGAAGGTGAAGATGTGCTTCCTTTGACTCATTTACACCTTCATAGATGCTTTCAAGTGGGAAATGAGGTAAATTTCCTATCTGTATCTTCAATTCTGTAATAAACACATTTGTTTTAGTATGTAAAATTAATATGTTCATGCATGCAATTATTGAATAATTGTTAGACTAATTAAATAAAATTTATGAAAAATTGACAATTCAGAACCTAAAATTTCAAAAAATATGTTCATAGTTACTGAATTTCTCATTGGGAATCTGAATTTCTCATCGGGATTCTGAATTCTAGATTGGAATTCTCAGATTTCCAATCGAATTTCTCAAATTTTCGATCGAAAATCTAGAAATCTGATCGGAATTTTGGATTTCTAATCGGAAATCCAATCCAATCAAAAATCTAGATTTCCAATCGAAAATCCAATTTTTTGATTTTTTTTAACTTTTAATTAAATAAAAATGACAAAAATCAAAAATTTAGGAAAGGAAAAAGTAATCTTATAATTTTATAAATTTTTCAAAAACCACTGAAATTCTCAAGTTGCTTTCACTTAGCTCAAGAACTATTCTGTGACTTATCTGGAGAGATAGTACAGCATATCTGGGCATCTGGCTTTTGACGTTTCATTGCTACTTTACCGACTGCTCGAGGTAAGTCAGACCACAACTTGCTTTTTTCTCTTATTGAGAGGTGAATGGACACCACTCATACTTTTCACACACGAGTGGGTGAGCAGATAATTTCCCCGATGAGCTTCTCTACTATTATTGGGATTGCATTCGGAGGTGCCCTAGTCCCCTTTAATATCCATTACTACACTCTTTCAGAGGATGCTAGGAGTCGTTATGTTCACTACTTGCTCGGGTTTGTTCCAACATGGAAGAATCAGAAGAACATGCTTCTTTCTTCTCTCATTCAAGGTTTTAGGAGACTACCTACCACTACACCTTGCTAGATTCTTCAGAAGGAAAGATGCTTCTTATTGATATTATTTGGCACTAATCTCTTTTGTGAGACTGGTCATGAGGTTAGCATCACTCTTCTTAGTCCCCTTTAGGATCTTCTATGGTTACTACTTTAGATTGGGGATCTACGGTGCTTGCTTATCTTTACTACAGATTGGATACTATTTGCAGAAGTTCTGTGACAATGAGTGGTTTCTGTCACATCTTGCATGTATGTCATGTCTTGCACGTCTTGACAATGTGCAGTTTTTAGTTGCTTATTTTCACATTTCCTCCTTATTTCTTTCATCTCCTCTTATCCAGATCTAGGGCATTGAGAAAGGAGTGATCCAAGGCTTTAGTTCCATTAGCTTTGATAGGAGTCTTCCCCTAATGCAGAGGTGGGGTTCCTCTCATCCTGCTGCTTTAGGCATCACTTGCAGACTTATCGAGATCAGTTGAACTCCTTAGAGTGGGACCTGGTAAGAAAAATTTGATCTTTAGTATTTCATTAATTTTAAAATTTCAATAAACTTAAATGAATAAGTTTTCAGGTCAGATCAGATTGGCTAGCTGGTGCTAAAGATGTTCAGCGATATAATTTTATGACATCAGCTATGAGGCTTAAGACTATGAGAGTTCTGCTCCCTTGTTATGGCTGCCAGATGTGGTATCTTGGTGAGCGTGTTTATCATTGGCATATGGAACCTTCCAGGAGGTGTGTTCCTTTCTTTATTCCCTCCTCGATGTTGCAGAGTAGCAACATGACTAGTCTCGTGCTCAAAGTAGCTCTTGAGGGATATGAGGCTTCGACTCTGCTCAAGCATTCACGTCTTTATCGGGAGTACATTTGAGAGAATATCCTAGAGCAGGTTCCTATAGACCCAGCTAAGGTATGCTTTCTATGACTACTTTATTTCATCTCTTTCATCCCTTCATATGATGTTCAATTCTTGCACAGATTGAAGGAGTCCCTAATGCTGTTATGGAAGAGACTAAGGATGATACCGAGGAGACTAAGTAGGAGGTTGAGCTTGCTCATTATAGTGAGGCTGCTCATGGTGATACTTCCTCGAGTACTATTTTGGGCAATATTCCCCCCTTTGATAGGTTTAGGGCTCCCATAGTGCAATCTCTTGTTGAGCAGCATATGTATTTTGATGCAGCTCAGATTCCTAGTTTCTCTCCTCCTGATGCTTCACATGTGAGTTTGATTTGCATTTCCAACCCTACACAAACTAGAACTTGTTGTTGAGTTAGAAAACTTCATTTTACAAGTCCGTAGGACACAAGTAGAGTATTTGTACAGTCTTGTCTCTTCCCAAAGATTATTTACTATGCAGATTTGTAATATCCCGTGTTTTTTTTAAACATTTTTACACTGTATCGGGATATGCAGTGTTAATAATTTTTGTATATATTACGATATTTTTATGAGTTGATATGTATTTAAAACCTATTTTAATTATTGTGTATTATTTACAGTGCTTTACGTAAAATTTTCCCGGGACATGCATTTTCGGGGAAATTTTCACGTAAATAATTTATTATTAATTATTTTAAATATATTTTCGGACTTGCATGAACTCATACGTATTTTTAAATTACTAAACACCATGTATGTGTGCAATATTTATTTAATTAGGGTTTAATATATATTACCCTAATATTTTATTATTTGTTTATTAATTTATTTTTATTTAATTATTTTTATTTATTATTAAATTATTAAAATATTAAATTATATGTGTGGATGTGAAATTTTTTCAAATATTTTATTAAAATTTTTATTATTTTTTCTTTTTCTTTTTTCTTTTTCTTTTTCTTTTCTTTTCTTTTTCTTTTCTTTTCTTTTTTCTTCTTCTTCTTCTTCTTCTTCTTCTTCTTCTTCCTTCCCGCGCGACTACCCTTCCCCTCACCGCTGCTACTTCGATCCCAGGCCGTCGGTGTGCCACCAGCAGCTCCACCTTCATCCTCAGTCGTCCCCCGCCGCCAGCAGCCTCCTTCCCCGGCGTTGGCGAGCTGTTTTTCCTCATTTGGCCGAAACTTCCTCTCCTCGCCGTCGACCATGATTCCAGCCACCATTTTTGACACCGCCGGTTTCTTTCTTCTCCTTGAGCACCGGTGAGTGTGATTCTAGCTTTGGGTTGAGCTTAAATGGTCTTGATCTACTTAGGTTTCGAATTTTCCATTTCAGCCATATTAGGGTTTTCAATTTTTTTCAGCTTCGAATTGCTTGATTCATGAAAACTCCCTTCACAAATGTTTATCCTAGTAGCTTAATCTACATGTGTGAATTTTTGTGGAATTCTTGGAGATTTTTTTGATTTTTGGGTATTTTTGAATATTTTAATATTATTTTCTAATTTTCGGAAATTAATTATTTAAATTATGAAATTGTTTTTTATGATTAAATTAGGTGTTGAAATGAATTATAGAAATTTATTTGGAATTTTTATGATTTTCCATGTATTTATTTTGAATTATTGAAGTTTATGTAATTTTGGGAAATTAGGGTTAATTATGTTTTTAATTGAATTTAATTGGATAATTGAGTTTAATTATTTATATTATTGGTAAATATGTTGAGAAAATTAATTTTTAGTAATTATATAATTTTTGGTGAATTTTTTATTAATATTATGTTAATTTATATATATAGGGGTATTTTGGTAATTTTACACAAAATTGGCTAAAAATGTAATTTAATTGGTTTTAATAATTATTTAAGGTATAAAAATGATTTCTAGAAATTATTTAGTATTTTTAACTAATTAAAACTATTTTTCGTAAATTATTTTCAATTATATATAAAATACGGTTTTTTCTAATAAAATGAGTTTTTATCGGTTTTTACTGTGTTTTAAGGTTAATTATGTAAATTCTATTTATAAAATGAATTTCTGTGATATAAGGGTATTTTTGGTATTTTCATAATTGTTCTGTGGTTGTGGACCCCAGTCGGTGGACTGTAGTTTGGAGTCCGACCATGGGATTTTGATTGTGCTCTGTGTAGTTTTTCGAAGTGTATTTCCTTGCAGGGTCGGCTCTACTCTTTTGAGTAGAGAGATGTCGTTTTACAGGGGAGGTTCTTCCGGATTTTCGGTAGAATTCTCGTAAAACATGATGTCCGGTCGAACCCTGATATCGATTTTATGTTTAATAATCTAGATCGAATTATAGGATTTTCTGTTAGGTTTATTCTAATGTCTGTCGTTATGGCTTGTTTAGTTGCGCCGAGACTGAGGGCTAGTGGACCAGGCCTGTCGGATCCATCTCGTGGAGCGCACTAATTTGTGAGTTACTATACTATATATATATGCTTCAAGATGCATGATTTAGAAATATATGTTTTATTTTGATTAAAATGCATAAATAATATGATTGCTGGAGCTCGGTTGACCAAGTGTCTCGGGGTCAATCACACTGCCAGTCAGACTGCTGGAGCTCAGTTGACTTAGTGTCTCGGGGCCAGTCTACTGTCCAAATGGATTAAGTGGGATATATTTGGATTAAGTGAGCCTGTATGGCTAGAGTGTTGTCTAACACTATTTGAGGTTACGGAATTATAGGGTTCTATTAGATCCTTCATGAACTGTGATTTTTAATGAAAAATATATATAAAATGATTTTACTGCATCTGTGTGAATTTGCATGTATATATTTACATATTATATATATACTGTTGATTGCATGCATTGTCATTTAGTATGCATGTATATATATTATAGTAATTCACTCAGTGAGGTCTGACTCCCCTCCGTTGACCATTTTTCAGGAGAGTCAACATCTTCAGACCTCAGTAGCAGGCCTGTACGCCGGATTTCTTCCGCCCCGGCTTCTTTATGTAAATTGCTTACTTGAGTCTTATTTTTATAATCTAGACACTGCAGTAGTTGTGAATTAAATTGTGGGATTTTATGTATTTTATTTATATGAGATATTGTATTATTTGAAACTGGATTTGTATTAAAAGATTTATATATATATGAGATGAGATTTGATTTAAATCCAGTTGGTGAAATTGTTATTATGATAATTATGATTTTTATTTCCGCTGTATTATATATTATTGTTTATACTATTGCATGTTTACTTTATTTTTAGGCTTGCTACGGGTTCCGGATTCGAAAGAATTCTCGTTCCCTAACGCCGGTCATGGCCCCTATTTTAGGTCGTGACAAGATTACAGATACTTGGAGGGTTAGTATTTTTAATAAATATGCAAATGTATACATGTTATGTATGATATGCATGATTTTGACTATTCTAAATGCAATAGAGTTATGCAGGGGATTTTGAGCGTGAGAACGAGAGGCTTCGACGATAGCTTGCTAGTCTTGACTTTGATAATCATGATGTTAGGACTTCTATGCCCCCATATGAGAGTGACGATCTAGCTAGAGGATGGAGCCCTTGGCTAGATACTGGAGTTTAGGATGACTGATTTTCTTTAGGACTTGTGTTAACATGACTATACTTTAGATGCTTCATAATTATTTCCTTTTATGAGTGAATTTCGGACCTTTATTTTGGACCAAAGCCTTTTTTTTCTCCAAAAATGCTCGAAATCTTATCGACATCCTAGATTTCTAATTGAAAATGTAGAATTTTTATCAGCATTTCCTATTTCTGATCAGATTTCTAGAAATCCAATCAAATTTCTAGAATTTTGATTGGGAATTCATCCCTTATTCTGTGTATTTTCCTATTTTAATGCGAGTTTGTCCAAAAATGACTGAAATAAATCCTAATCCTATCCGTCTTCTGAAAACACAATTGGGAAAATCCTATTCCCATCAACATCATCTTCTTAAAGCTATTTAAGAGTCACAGATGAGTCTATTATGCATCCTTCTCT
The DNA here is from genome assembly GCA_947683625.1 of Mallotus nudiflorus. Taxonomy (NCBI): domain Eukaryota; kingdom Viridiplantae; phylum Streptophyta; class Magnoliopsida; order Malpighiales; family Euphorbiaceae; genus Mallotus; species Mallotus nudiflorus. The sequence continues at coordinate 4,607,070 of CANTUR010000011.1, forward strand.
TTATTTCTCTTTATCATGACACAAGCTACTCTTAGTCTGATGAAGAAATTTCTCAAGACCATGAACAGTGATGATTGGAACAGAGTGCTACCTTTCCATGCCAAATCCCTGAAGTCCCTTCAATACCTAAAAATAGACAGCGATTTCTTACATACTACTACTACATTCTAGGATGCTAAGGATCATGTATTTAGATTCAATGGACAAGAGTTATGTCCATTAATTAAGGAATTTGTTGTTACCCTTGTATGTTGATTAGATTCAACTACTGCAATTGCTCTCCCTAATCTTGCAATGAAATTTTCCAGTAGACTAGAAACATTTTTTGATATGCCCCCATATGTCATCTACATGCATGCACATAATGTTGGTACTATCAGTCTTCCTTTCTAATTACCTCTTGTGAAACTAGAGACATGGACAATACTTCTTAGATCAAAACTATCACTTTCTGCTTGTATGCTCAGTTTCTGCTAGTGTCTTCTCATGGAGATGCCGATGTAAGAATTATCAATATCTTGTAACAACTAGAAATGGGAGCTGATCCTATACCTATCATCCTTGCTGAAACTATCATTCGGTTAGATAATTTCAAAGTTCAAAATCGGCTCTTAGGCAGTTTACTTCTCCTTCAGGTATGTAAGCTTTTTTTTTTTAAGATTTGGTTACAAGAGAAATTGAGTTTGATTAATGCGCCCCCCCCCCCCCAATGCTTTGGTTTATTAACCTCATCATTTACTGTCTCGTCCTTTGAAGATAAAGGACAAAAACACTATAAATCAATGGATTAATTGGATGAAAGGCCTTATTGATACTGAGATTACTTGGATTTATCCTTAGTGGAGATTGAAATCCATGAGCATCAACCTGTATGACTACTATGTTCTTATTCCTAGGTTGCACTTTTTGACCTTTCTTTCTCCCTCACACCTTTGTCGCCAGTATAGTCACCCCCAATTCATTATGGCTATTATAACTAACTTTGAAAGCTTCCCTCTAAGATAAGACTTTCTAAATAAAGTGAAGAACTTGTGGCCTCATAGAGCTTTAGAGTGACATATGCACCTAAATGCTAACATGACTACTGATGATGACTACAAAGCTTAGGTTGTCATGCAATCTAAAAAACCACCAGAATTTATTAGCTATAAAAGGACTCAAGTGTTATTAGATGAGTCACAAAAGAAAAAACAGAAAACAATAATAGTGGTCTCATAAGTCTGATTTCTTATGTTTTATTTTTCCTTCAAGCCTTTATGCTTTGTAATAAAGATAGAATATGCAATATTTGATAGAAATATTATTTCCATTTATTTCATTAATTAGGGAAAAAAAGATTACATTTAATACATCATCTGACATAACTCTTGTTATCAGCTAGTCCTTTTGAATTTTCTAACTGAACATTTTTCCTCACTTTTGTTTCCCTAATTTCTGCCAAATCAACCCTTTGCGAATTTTTTGATCATCGGGATTATTTATTTTATTTTATTCCCTTATTTTCGCCTATCAACCCTTTGCAGGATTTCTAAACAACGGTAATATCCTAACTTTTGCCTGACTAGCCTTTTTAGGTTTTCTAGCCAATGGACTTTTTTTTAAAGGTAGTATTTCTTGAGACGATCCAGATTGATTGGCTCAGTGAACTCATTCCCTTCTAGATCAATTATCTTTGTAGCTCCTTTGGGTAGGATTGTCTTAACTAAATATGGTCCTCCCAATTTGATTTGAATTTTCCTCTCGGATCAAACACCATTGCCCTTGTCTGCTTTAATACCATATCTCTAGCTTTTATCTTTCCCATCTTAACTTTTTTGTTGAAAGCTCTTGCTATTCTCTTCTGATAAATATAAGTGTGAAATAGAGCATCCATCCTTTTCTCAACTAGAGAAATGAGGTGATTAAATCTCTTTTGTATCCATTCACTCTCAGAAATTTTTGCTTCCATAATGACTCTCAAGGATTTAATTTTCGTCTATATGGGCAAAAATGCTTCACAACCATATACCAATGAGAACGAAGTTTGCCCCGTAGCAGTGCGTGTTGTAGTTTTGTATCCCCATAAAGTAAAAAGGAGATATTCAGACCAATCTTCATGCATTTTCACCATCTTTGAAAGAATCTTCTTTATCTTTTTATTAGTTGCTTCAACTACACCATTAGCCTGAGGTCGATAAGGCAAGGACTTATGATGCTCAATCTTGTATCTCTATAATAATTAAATTGTTTCTACCTAGAACTGAACACTATTGTTTGTCACAACATGATGTGGGACCCCATATCTGCAAATGAGATTCTTCTCAATAAACCTTAGCATTTGTCTAGCCTTCAAGGTACCAAAGGACTCTACTTCTATCCATATAGAGAAGTAGTCAATTGCAACTACTATATACTTATGCCCATTCAAAGCAGTTGGTTTTACTTCCCCTATTATATCTATTCACCAGGCTGTAAAAGGCCACGAAGATGTTAAACTATTTAGCACTATAGGGGAAAGATGATTAAGGCTCCTATGTACTTGACACTGATGACATTCTCTCACTACTCGGATGTAGTCCCTTTCCATGCTCATCCAGTAATAGCCTTATCAAATCATTTTCTTTGCCAGAATCATCCCATTCATATGAGATCTGCAAACCCCTACATGAATCTCTCCCATTTCCTGTTCTACTTCATCCTTCTTAAGACATTTTAGCTATATTTCATTTGGCATCCTTCTGTATAATATCCCATCATGGCTTTTGTAATGGCATGCAAGAACACGAAGAGTATATCTTTCTTTAGAAGTTGCTTCATCTGGGTATTTCCTTTCCTCAATAAATCTTTGGATGTCGTAAAACTATAGCTTTTCTTCTAGCCCTATCTGGATACTCTTGACTTGTTCCTCACCATAACATGGAGCTTTCATTTTCATTATCACCAAAGGCTTCATCATTGATCCTGTCGGGTTATACCACATTGAAGAAAGTGTTGCCAATGTGTCAACAATTTGATTCTCATCTGTTGGTAAGTGCATGAAGAGATATTTAGTGAAATTCTTCATTAGCTTTCTCAAATAGCATATGTAAGGTTTCAACCTCTCTTCTTTCACTTCCCATTCCTCATTAGCTTGACTAATGACTAACATGGAATCTCCATAAACTAGTAGGTCCTTAGCTCCAACTGCTAACACTGCTTCCATGTCGTACATGCATGCCTTGTACTCAGCCATGTTATTTGTGACCTTGAAGTCTAATTTCTTGGCCATTGGGATGGTTTCTCCTCCTAGTGTAACAAGAATTACTCCTAGCCCTGCTCCTCTATTATTCATAGCTCCATCAAAATAAAGCTTCCATTCACGTTGTTTTATTTCTACTAAGTTCTCATCTGGAAACTATAGATTCCACTGCTCATTTCCTTTAATTGCATTCTGGGCCAGAAATTCTGCTACTGCCCTTCCTTTAATGACCTTAGTAGTGATGTACTCTATATCAAACTTAGTTAGAAGTACTGGCCATCAAGACATCTTTCCAGTCAAAGCTAGTGCTTGAAACAAGTACTTCAAAGGATCTATCTTTAAGACAGCTTGTACTTTATAAGACTAGAAATAATGCCTTAGCTTCTTTATAGCCCAGATCATTATCAAACATGTCTCCACCAAATTGTACTTTTCTTCATATGGCAGGAACTTTTTACTAAGATAATACATTGCGTACTCCACCCCTTCTGGTCCTTCTTGCGCTAGCATTGCCCCCATTGCCTTTTCTTCTAAAGCCAAATATAAGATTAAAGGTTTACCTTGCCTTAATGGTCTTAACATAGGCGGGTTAGTAAGGTATTCCTTAGTCTTATTAAAGGCTTTTTAACATTCTTATTCCATTCCACTGGCTAATTCTTTCTCCAGAGCTTGAAGATCAAATCACAAACCATGGTAAGTCTTGTAATAAACCTATTGATGTACTACAGTTTTCCAATAAACCCTCATACTTCCTTCTTCATTCTTGGTGTTGGCATCTCTTGGATGGCTTTGATCTTGTCTAGATCGACTTCTAATCCTCTGTTGCTAACTATGTGCCCTAATAACTTTCTAGAAGTTACCCCAAAGATGCATTTCTTCAGATTAAGCCTTAGGTTATATCTTTATATTCTTGCTAGGAACTTATCCAAAGCCTTAGAGTGTCCCTCTCTTATTTCTGACTTAACCATCACATTGTTGACATACACTTCCACTTCCTTATGCATCATATCATGAAATAATGTAGTGGTTACTCTTTGATAAGTTTCTCCTGTGTTCTTCAAACCGAAGGGCATCACCTTATAGTAATACATCCCCCACTCTGTGATAAATATAGTTTTGATCTTATCCATAACTGCTATCATTATCTGATTATAACCTGAGAACCCATCCATGAAGGAGTACATTGCACTAGATGTTACACTATCGATAATCACATTAATATAGGGTAAAGGAAAGTCATCTTTTGGACATGCCTTAATTAGATCTCTAAAGTCTACATACATTTGGACTTTTCCATCTTTCTTAGGAACTGGTACTATGTTTGCCAACCATTGAGGGTATTCCACTACTTCTAAAAAGTTAGCCTGGATCTGCTTAATGATTTCCTCCCTTATCATTTCTGTCCACTCTGGCCTCAACCTATGAAGTTTTTGCTTAACAATTTTAGTTTATGGATATATTGGAATGTGATGCTTTGTGATTTCTCTATCTAGCCCTAGCATATCCTCATAGGACCAAGAAAATACTACCTTTCTTTTTGTTAATATTCTCTCAAATTTTTCTCTCTCTTTGGGAGTTAAATTATGTGATATAGAAATGTGTTTTGGTTGTTCATTTGTGCCCATGTTTAATGAATCTAATTGAATAGAATTAATGTTAAACATGCATGAACGATCATTATTAAAATGCACAAGACCATCAGAATCAACATCAGACAAGTAAGTTAAACCAGAGTTCATATCATTGACCACAGGAAAAATAAATTTTTCATCCTCAAAAAAATCAGACGTTATTACATCAGTTTCTTCATAAAAAAACATCACTAAAACTATTATTAATAATGCTAGCTAAATCTTGTGATGGTTCTTCATTAGGTGGTAGACAAAGTTATTCTTCAATGTCCTCAGCTTTCATCTTTTCATCAACTATCTTCATCACCTTTTCTTTATTGTCATGTACCAGCCTCTCAACTATCTACTTTTTGAAGATCTCAAACCCAGGGACATCCACACCAGCTACTTGAACAAGCTCCTTTTCCCCTAGATAGAACTTCTCCTTCTTTTGTTTGACAAAGTTATCCTTCAGAGGTCCCATATTCCTTAGGAGGTTACTCTCATTGAAAAACCTTCTCCTTGATATTTTGCTGCCAAATCCAATCCCAGTATAGCCCAATCCTCTTGTATCATCTTAGGTTTTGAAGTCTAGCATTTCTAAGATGCCTTGCTCATCTTTTCCTAGTCCTTGTCTAGGTTGATAATTCATCTTCTCAATCATGCTCATAACCCTTGGATCCATCATAATTCACTCCGAGATCATGGCTACTTGGAAGCCAAGGGGAGTAACTACTTACTTTTAACTATCCATAACTGTGGACACAGTCTTACCCATACTCGCATCTAAAGTTACAACCTCACCTTCATATAGGAATTTCACCTTTTGATGCACAGTGGAAGGCACTCCTCCCAAAACATGATACTAAGGCCTGCCCAACAACAAGGCATAAGTGACAAGAATGTCTAGCATAGTGAATTCCACCATTTCTTCTATAGGTCAAGTCTTCATAGGATCCATAAATGTTCCCTCTACATTCTTTATGTTATCATTATAAGCCCTGATTACAAGGTATGACTTTGCCAAATCCTCCACCTTCACTCCTAGATTAGGTAGAATCCATAGCGAGCAAACATTAATTGCGAACCTATCATCCACCATCACATAATTAGTCCTTTTCCCTCTCACTTTAGTTAGACTGAACAAGGCTTTATTATGATTCCTTCCTTCTATAGGTAGATCCTCATCAGAGAAAGTAATAACCTCGTGCTTTTTCTACGTAACCTTTGCCACCATTGCTTCAGGGGTAGCAGTAGTTTCAATGTTTATCTTAGTTAGAGCCTTAACTAGAGCTTTCCTATGGCTACTTGAGTGCATCAAGAGCTCCCAAATGCTTACATTTGCTTTTGCTTTCTTTTGCTATTCAAGAATTAGGTCATTACCATGTTCATCTTAGTCATCTCCTTCAACAGCTTCTTCTCTCTCTGTAGTTTTCTCCGCTGGTTAATAACCCTTCCCACTTCTAGTAACATGAATGACTTCAGGATTATCAAGCATACGTTATATCTTTTAATGCCTTCCGCATTAGAATTGTACCAAATATTAATAACCCCAACAGCCCGGTCCTTCTTTCCATACTTCAACTATGCATTTCTCCTTTTTGACTAGCAACTTTTCATTATCAAACTCATCACCCCATCCTGTAGGTTCAATTGTATCAAACTTGCATTTGGGAAACCCAGCAATTCTTCTACTCTTTCCATATCTTTAAGGGCACTAAGAGATTTCTCATCGGCTTTAAGGTTTAGATCCTCAAAAGAGTTTAGCACTTCTTCCTCGCTTACTCCTGAGTTGATCATCATGGTTATTGGAGGTGGCAAGTTTCAATAATTTGGGGAAGGATTATTTTGGGTGTTTGGGTTTGGATTTGATTTCTCAGGGTCTGTGATTTTTTCAGAATCTATGAGGTTTTGGATTTCTTTTTTAAGGCACATGCAAGAATCAATTGGATGACCAAAAACTTGGTGAAACTTGCAGTAACTGTGTGGCTAAAAGTGAGGGAGATTTGGGTTTGGTGGTCTAGTGGGGGTTAAAAGTCTAAGGAAGCCTTTTTGGGTGAGACAGTCTAGGACTTTGGATAAGGGTTAGTTGAAGTTTGAGAATCTCCTGGGTTGTTGGATAGCATGAACTCCTACAACCCGACTAGTATTTCCTTGTTGTGTGCCCCCAATTAGGTAATTTCTCACTCCAATGCTCCTAGTGACCTTCTTTTTCTTATTTTTAATCTCTTCAGCTTATAACCCATTATCATAAAGATCTACAAATGCCTTAGGATTCATCATCTGCAGCCTCTCAACTAGATCAGGTATCACATTTTGAACTATCATCCTAACCTGATCCTTCTCAGCCAGCTTGTTCTTTATTAGTCCCGCCTTATTCATGAACCTGGTTAGAAAATCTGAGAATGATTTATTAGGCTTCTGCTTGGTCAGTTCTAGATCCCTGATAAACACTTTGAGCCTAGTGTTGTAGTCATATTGCTTTAGAAAAGTAGTGCATAGTTCTCTCCAGTCTGTATGGATAGACTTCTCTAACCTATGATACCAATTGACAGTCATACGCTCCAATGACAGTACAAATAGCTTGGTAACCATAGACAAAGGAGCCTTAGTGGTGCTCATGGTAGTTGTGTATTGACTAAGGTGAACTCTTAAGTCCTTAGTACCATCAAATTTCTACAGCTGTGGCATCTTAAATTTATCAGGAAATTTATCCTCCCCGAACTATAGCATACCATCAAAATCAAATAAGTATCTGATGCCCTATACTCTCATCAATTCCTCTATCATAGACATTTTCTGAGTCAATCCTTTCATCTGCTTAGATTTCAACTCTTGAACTTACTCCAATGATTCCCTTTTTGCCTTTTCAACCATATAACTCTCAACATCCTTGAGTTTCATTTCCCCAGCATTGTCATTATTAGCAGGTGATGTACCCACAGTAGGTGGATTAGTCACAATAGGTGGATTGGCCATAGGAGGTGCAGTGGCAACAGGTGGTGGCATCAATCCGGCTAAAGCCTGTCTTAACTCATCTTGTATCATTGCTCTCATGTCATCCATCAATGCTCCTTTGACATCCTCTAGGGTCTAGTTTCCTACTTCTTATTGTTCCATTTCTTTGTCTTGTTTCAGTTGTGTAATTTCTAAGTAGCGTGGATTAATAGGACTTCTTTCCAATCTGCTAAAGATCTTTTTCGCAATTGATTACGGACTCGAATAGTTCTTACTAGTCTGCCACCCTTTCGACTCCAAACACAGGAAGACTCAGATGAATCTATGATACCTAAAAGACAAATGCTAGTATGATGCACTAGATGCATGTATGCATGATGCATGTGCTATACAACAGGTAGCAAGTAACAAATTAGGTATACATACATCCTTCCAACCTTATTCCTCCCACACTCGTATTCAATGGCGAGTCTCTTTTCATAAGATTTTTTGTCTTGGTCTTAATATCAACAAGGGATATCAGGGACCGACGCACATGCCAAATCTCTCTTAAAGCAGTAAAATATAGAAATAGTATTTCTAGGTATAAAAGATTAGCCCAATTTTTATTAATCCAAACGGGCTTTTAAAGTATGGGCTTGGGCCTTTATAGATAGAAAAACCTCATGGCAATATTCACAAGCAATATGGGTAGATCCTAGGGGAAATACCTAAGCCATTATATATGGTTAGGGTCTGGTAAAATGGTCAAGGTTCCCTCAGCAAGATGCCATCCTTTAAGTCTTAAGTCACAAGCTAAGGTCAGAGGGGCCCGATATCCTTTGCAAACTTGACAAAAGATTGCTCCCCTTAAGGACTTAGGTCACGGACTCTGGTCAAATGAGCCCGATAATCTCTCTTAAACTGAGTTAAGTCTAAGAGTGATGGTTAGCCAATCTACAAATCCATAAAGCTAGTGAAATTATAGAATCATAAACCAACGCCATTGGTTAATAGAGACATCCACAATGAATACAAGAATAAAATAATAATTAATAAAATAATTTTAAAGAGCACAAGTAGAATCACTATCTCTTATCCCCAGTGCAGTCACTATTGTAGATGGCGGGGTTTAGCGCGCATCTAAGATTTTAGCAACCATGACATTGTTTAAGCTCATAGATCTAGAGAACACACTAACAGTATCACAAAGACATGGTGTGGAGATGAGGAGTCACCACCTAGGGTAATAACTGGGACAAATCGAAAAGGCCGTACTCGATTCCCTAAAAGAAAGCTAGCACCACAACTAGGAGATTCTAGATATGGAATACCAACTTCTTTCAATCTTTTGTTCATTTAGAATTACATTATGAATTACTATATTATCCTCTATTTACATGCAATTTCATATAAACCCTTATTCTAGCAATTAATTCTAAGGCAAACCAGTCATGAAAATACAAGTAAATAATGCATTCAATCAAACATATAATCCCTAAGTTAGTCTAATATACATGGATTTTAATTAAATGAGCTAAATCTACATTTTTAATTTACAACTGAGCTAAAGACTAATGGACCTAATTCCTTTTAATTTTTAATTAAATGAACCTAAGTTTATTTATTTTAATTCTAAAAATGAGTCTAACTCTACAAATTATGGAGGTATTTAAATTAATGGGCCTAATTATATATGTTTTAATGCTAAGGTGATCTTAAATCCACAAATTATAAAAACACTTTAATTAAGTGGGCTAAATCTAATTAATTAAATTAAATTAGGTGAGCCTAAGTCTAATTTACTAAATGGGCCAAAGTTATCTCTAACCTAAAAATCTAATTAATTATGGGCCTAAAATGCATTTTAATTAATTAAACTTAAAAACCTAACTTTATATAAATGAATTAAAATCTAATATGGGCTTAAGGCCCAAAACACATAAGAATAAACAAACAAATACAAAACACATAAAAATAAATAATCCCAAAAACAAATAAAATAAACAAGCCCAAAAACAAATAAAACATATTAAAATAATTAAATTAAAGATCAAACAACTAATTAAATTAATTGCTTCTAAAACTCTAATTTTCATTAACATGCAACCTATATTAATCTACTTCCGCCATTGATTTTAATTAATTACCCAATTAAAACCCTAATTTTACTAACCAATTAATTAAAATAAACAAGCAATCACACACATAATTCCACTATTTCCACTATTGGGACTATTACAATAATCTATTGAAAATAATAATAATAAAAATAATTAATACAACCCCAAAAATAAATAAATAAAATAAAGCAATGAATAAAATAATAAAAAAAAAACCTTAGAATCTATATCTCTACAAAGTCTTATCCATGGCATTCCATGGATCTCTTATGGATTTGATTCTCCAAATTTGATCATCATGTGTTTTCCTCCATAATCACCATAAAAAAGAATAAAAATTATGATTAGTGAATAAATTATAACAATAATAAAACAAAATTAAAAATCAATAAAAGAAATAAATAAATCAAATCAAATAAGATAAGGAGGACATGATACTTATGGATGATTTTAATGGCGCGCTCCTCAAATTCATAGAATCACCGTTCTTGATAGGACTTCGAATATTATTCTTCAAAAATTCTTCAAAGATCCTTAATTAATCAATTAAAGCAAAAAAAATTTGTAGAAAATAATATTTTTTCTCTTTTTTTCTCTCTTTTTCTTCTCGTTTTTTTCCTTTCTTTTCTTCTCTCTTTTTCTTTTGCTTCATTCCCTTTTTTCTTTTCCCTTTCTTCCCTTCGTTTTTCCTCTCTTCCCTTTTTTCTTCCCCCTATTTTCAGAGCCACAACCCTCCTTATATAGGGATACATCTTAAAACACTAGTTATAAATTAATTCCTAAAAGTATTCTATTTCCTTAAAAACATTATCAAGATAATTTTAGGAGAATTTCAAACCAATTAGGACTCAATTTATCTAGAAAATTCAAGATTTATTTGGAAAATTCAAGAATTAGCGGAATGAGTCTAATTCTGATCAGAATTAGCATAATTCCGATCAGAATTAGGGTAATTTTGATCACCTTTTTTTTGTTTAACTTTTAATTACAAAAAGGTCCTTGAAAGAATTTAAGTTTTGCAATTGGATCCCTAAAAAGCATTGTAATTTAGTCCATGAAAACATTAAATCCTTTCTTTGCAAAATACAATTAGATCCTTGAAGTTTCAAAGTTCAAATGTTGAAGACCTATTCATGACATTTTTGTCATTAGAGTCTTCTGTCGCATCCATAACTTATCATCCTAAAATTGGTGTCTACAGACATATGTTGACACGTTTAACATGAATACATTTTGACATATTTAACACTGATACATTTTGACATGTTTAAACACGTTTAACACATTTAATACCAAATTAAAAAAAAAACTAATTAAACATACAAATCCTAAAATAACAGTGATAATTTATTTCTACTTAACAATAATATTACATACTAAAACTATACACATAGTTGAAATCTAACTTAATAATGAAGTAGTATTATATTGTATTTATTTGAGCCTAATACTTGATATAAATCTAATTGATGAATACTTAATGTAAATCTAATTATTTAGATTAAAATTATCTACTTAAATTATCAAATAATACCTCACACTAAATTTATGGAATTTTTTATTAATATTAGTTAATACTGAATCATAGAACTTTAATATTTTTATTATAAATGTAATTTTTAATTTTATTTGCTTACCATTAAACTAAATATTATATATCAAAATTGTAACAATATTAAGACTACATTTATATATATGTCAAAACTATATAATTTTATCATGAATATACAATGCAATTTGCAATGCTAGCAATAGTATAAACATTTACAGATAATAATAATATATCACCAATGTCCAATAGTATAAATGTTTATAAATAATAATGATTCACCAAAACTGTATATGAATTTATATCAACACAATTACAATGCTATCTTATACTAAATATATAAATCCATTATATATAACAATATCAAGATTATATATATGTCAAAACTATATATTATTAATACAATTAATAATACTAGCTAACACTAAAAAATATATAATTTTATTATAAATACATAAATTTTTATTATATTTAATGAATTATATATATATATATATGATTCTCTTGCCTATAGTAGGAATAGCTATGTAACCTCCTATCGTAAGTTAGTCACCAACTACATGAGATAACATTTATCGATTACTATCCTTGTACAAAAACATATTTCTTCCTCTTCCCTTCCTCTTCCCATTATGTTCTCCAATCACTTCCACATCATGGCCCTTGACTCTCTTTGTGCCCACCATCATTACCATTCCGACTATAGCCTCAGCACAGCCTCCCCAATAAGCACTCCCCCACTTGATGTTTCCCTTACTAGCGCCGCTCTAAAAACATTCTTTTTTATGCTTTTAAGTCTACCATTTCTTCAACCCTTTGTCCCACCAGTTCCTACTCTTTTTTTCCTTTTATTTAAATTAAGTATTGACATTGTTTTTATTTTTAGGATGAATTATTATTCATTTTAAACAAATTATGTATAAATCATTTTCACATTTTTAGAACTAGATTGATATCTATATAATTGGAAATTTAATCAATAGAACCTTTTGATTATAGCTAATATCTTATTATGAATAATTTAAAAGATTTTCAAAGAAATAGATGCACAACTTTTTATGTTTCTTTTAACCTTTGCTTAAATGGTGTTAAGAACTAAAAATGTTTTAGCCTCATCAGAAAATTTATGGTTGGAGGACCTAATTCAATGCACTATTATTTGCATTAAATTGTTCCTTTATTTGGAATTTATTAAATCATTAAATTCCTTTATGTCATAAAGCAGTGTTTTTCTTTTTGATTTTTTATGGTTAAAAGAAATACATTTTCTAACAAGTTGTATATCCATATGCATCTGGATATATCTTATGGTCTCTAAACTAAATAGAACAATTGGGATCAAAATGAGGTGCACCTTGTAACCCTCTCCAATATCTAAAAGTAATATGGATTAGATTTTGTATCATAGGTGATTAAATATGCTTGCTAAGGGAATTTTAGACTTGAATAGTTACATTACTGAAATGGTTATTGAATTTTTTTAATTTGAAATTAATAATTAATTTGCATCGTAGCTTTATGAAAGATGACATAGAAATTAAGTGCACAAAATTTTATTTTTCTTTTAACTTTTGCATGAAAAGGCATCCACTGATACAACATTTATTTTAGGTAGAATGGTGATTTTATAAAGTGAAATTTACAAACTATAATGATATCAATCAAATTAAAGAAGTCATTCATCTTGTTTTATTATGTTTGTAATGCAATGGTATAATTCTATTCAAATGTTTGAGGAAAATTTTGCTTATGGTATTAATATATTCAAGGATCACATGTACCATATAAGTTGGGATTTCTTTAGCTAATTCAAACTCAATTGAGCATCCATTAGCAGTAAGCATGCTAGCTTACTTTATTAAAAATCATCACTAATTTTATTTAAGAATTAAAGTTTTATTTAGTCCACAAATGAATTGTCCAAGCCCACCAAATCTTCTAGAAGATTTCATTAAATTTTTAAAAGATTTTTTGACAACTTGCAAAGATTTGCATGGCCACTTATCATGCAACATACATGGATAACTTGCCTAAAAAAAAAGTTTGAATTGAATAAGTAAGGTTGCCAACTTGCAAAGTAACTTTTCTTGCAAATGTCAAAATAAATTGGCCAACCTACATAGAAGCAATGTATTTAGACAAAGTAATCATTACTCTTTGTATTATAAATAGGGGATGTGCATGGCAATAGGAGTAAGCAATTTTTGAGTGAAAATCAAGTGAGAGAAATTAGCAAAAGCAAATAAATTATATTATGTGCGAGTTGAGTGGTAGTAGTGTGAGAGGTTATAGAAAAAGGGTGTAGAGTGAAAAGTGAGCTTGAGAGTATGAGCAGTGTATACATTTGAATGATAAAATAATTTTTATGTTGTAATAGTGAATTTATTTTTAGTGAAAATTATTTATTGTTCACTACTTTGTCGTCCCATTTTTCACATGCTATTTTATTATTTGATACATTTGATACACTCCAACTCGACAAGTGGTATCAAAGCCTACTCTGTTAAACATTTGGCAATCGGTATTTTACTTACAAAAGAAGTTATACATGGAAGATTTTACACATGCATAGTTTGGAACTATGAAACTCATTGGTTTGGAACCATGCTTGGTTGGTGAAATGTGAGGCTACTAAACCCAATTCACTATGACAGAATCTAGTAATGTTGGTGTTATTAAAAAAACTAAATAATAATAATTATAACATATGGAGGACTTGTATGGAGTCATATTTGCAAGGTCAAGATCCATACGAAGTTATTGCTAGGACTAAGACTACATCACCACCACCAGATAATGATGCTAGCAATCTCAAAAAAATGGAGAATTAAAGTTGGGAAAGCCATGCTCACGATCAAAACAACCATAGACGAATAGATGATGGAGCACATAAGAGATGTTACCACACTAAAGGAAGCTTAGGATTCTCTTGCTTTACATTTCTCATAGAAGAATGATATTAGACTTCAACTGTTGAAAAATCAACTAATGACTATCTCATAAAAGTATATAACAATAAGTAAGTATTTTACCAAAGTGAAGTCCTTATGTCGAGAAATTGCTAAGTTAGATGAGACATCCATAATAGACAGCAACAGAATGAGGAGAATCATCACTCACAAACTACGAACTCAGTACCTTAGTTTTATAGTTATAGTTTAGGGTTAGCCCATAAAATCTTCAATTAAGGAGTTAAAGAATTTATTGGCAAGTCAATAAACTATAATTAAACAAATGGCTAGAGTCTCCTTAAATAATGAAGAGATGGGGCTCTTCACCAATAAAAGAAGAATCAACCTTAATCAAAATAAATGGAAGACATAAGGAAATTACCAATCAAGGGGAGGCTCAATAGAAGCAACAACAAGATAAGCATGAGTTTAAAAATTTTAAACGTCAAAAAGTCAAGTGCTTTAATTATAGTAGAAGAGAGCACTATACCAAGACTGCTGGTTAAAGAAGAAGCAAATTTAGAGCAATACAGTAACAACAAACAACCACTACCAGTATGAACCAGAATGGGAAGTTGAAGCATTAACTATAGAGACAATGCACATGGAAGATTATTCCAGTATAGAAATTATAGAGGTTTTGAATCTCGTGGCTACCACAAAGGAAGAAGAAGAAGAATGAAATTTTGAGTTTCAAGTGTTATGTGCAATTAACGAGCTAACTAAAGAGAATGAATTCATGGAGACTAGTAAGGATTATGAAGATGAGTTAACAGTCTTATCTAGATTAGAATATCCTAAAACATCATTTGAAAGAGAAGAAGAATTCTACAATGAAGAAGATTAGCATCTCAAAAAAATTAAGGAGTTTTTATTATGTTTAGAAAATGAAGAATTTGAAGATAGAGTAACAATGCAAAGACAAGAATAAGAAGTGGAATAAGAGACAATATAAGAAGAGAAAAATGTGAGTTGGGAAGAAAAGGTCTTTAATACTAAATTTATTAAAAAAGAGCTCATAAAGAACTGCAAAAATATAAGACAAAGATTTGGAACAATAATTTAAAGAAAAGGGCATTGCAATTTACAAGTAATGAAAAGGAAATTTTATGGTATGCAAATTACCACGATCAAGATATATGTGGAGTACCAAAGACCCATACAAAATTAGTGATGAGGGGGAGTGTTGAAAATCATCACTAACTTTATTTAAGAATTAAAGATTTACTTAGTCCATAAATCAATTGTCTAAGTCCACTAAATCTTTTAGAAGATTTCACTAAATCTTTAAAAGATTTTTGGACAACTTGCAAAGATTTGCATGGCCACTTGTCATGCAACCTACATGGACATCTTGCCTAAGAAAAAGAGTTTGAATTGAATAAGTAAGGTTGCCAACTTGCAAAGCAACTTATCTTGCAAATGTTAAAAAAAATTAGCCAACTTGCATGGATGCAACTGTATTTGGATAAAGCAATCATTACTTTTAGCACTATAAATAGGGGATGTGCATGGTAATAGGTGTAAGCAATTTTTGAGTGAAAATTAAGTGAGAGCAATTATGATGTGGACCAAACAGCTCTTAGTTTCATAGAGCATTTGGATTTTAGGAAAAAGGCTAAATTGTGCAACAGTGCTTTAAAAGCCTCTACCTTTTTATTCAAGTATAGTTATAAGGCCCATAATATATCAAATCATAGTTAATTCATAAATATACATTTATTATAAGGTTTACTAGTAACTGCCCAAGTTTTGATCCCAAATTCAACTGTTTAAGCCTTCATTTTAGGCTTTGAAGTTTTAAGTCCTTTTTTTATTATTTTTCAAAATTTGTTTAGCCCTTTTAGTCTTTTCTTTAAGGTTTTGTCATTAGCAGTACTTATTCATCATGTCCTATTTCAAAAATAGTTTTGGATCATTTTTAATTAAAAAAACCTATTTTCCAATTTTTGGTATTCAATTGAATCAATGAAATTTATGCCTATTTCTTGATATTTTTGAATTAATAAGAAATAGAAGATTGGATTTCTAATATTCTCTCTTAAATTAATAGATTTCCAAGTTGTCCCCTTTATTATTAACTTTCGCTACGTTAAATTAGCAAGAGTAAATAAATTGTGTTATGTCTGAACTAATGCGAGAGGTTTTAAAAAAAGAGTGTAGAGTGAAAAGTGAACTTCATTGTGTAAGTAGTGTATGTATTTAAGTGATAAAAAAAAAATTTGTTGTAATAGTGAATTTATTTTTAATGAAAAATATTTATTGTTCATTATTTTGTTGTCACATTTTTCACATGCTATTTTATCATTTTATACACTCCAACTCCACATACTTCATTGTAGAGAAGATGCAAATTTAAAAAATAGTTTGGAATAATGGGTAGTTATTCGTATATTGATCTAAACTTTACCTTTTATCATACACACCAAGAGTTTGTAGAAAGTCAAGATAAAAATGTTCACCTCTTCCTATTATCAACATGTGTAGCAAACTCACATAAATATCTTTATTGTATGATAGCCTCATCAGGAATTATAATGTTCTTAAATGTTTAGTGGCATGAACTTGATAAAATAATCACTTAGAGAAATAATATATAAAAGCAAACAAAGAAGCCCTTACATTTTTGTTTATTTAACTTGGTTAGCTACAAATTGAAATGCATAAAACCATTTTAATAAAATTCCAACAGGTAAAACATAGTCTACATTAATTATTATTAACAAAATGTTTTAGCCCCAAAACTAATATGGAACATTTTTGGAAAGGTTCCTAATAATGTTAACTTTCATACAAATTTTGGTGCATATGGCCTCTATTGATAGATTCATTTCTTTCATCACTTTTGATGATACATAAAAATACACTTCTAATAAGAGTTTGACATGTGGAAAGTCAATTTTTCAATTGGCATTTATAATAAATATCTCTTCACCAAAAGGCATGGACATGTCCTGGTTAATTATATACTTAGTCCTAATAAATACAATTATTTAATGGGTTGCTTTTGATAAATAAAACAATCCTATTAGCATAATCATATAAATTTCAATTCATTTTTAGTGTTACTAACTATGTAGGACTAGGTGCCCTAATAGGTTTTACTTGTGTTAGCTTTTTTTTTGGCTTTGTTATTTTAGTAGACTCTTACTTTGATGCTTATAAGTCATTCAGCTTGTGTTAAACACCCCTATTTAGATCTAGCAAGAAAATCCAATCAAATATAAGAGTTTTGTGTCATTATTTGTGCATTTGGTGGGGAGACTAAATCTACAGTCATATGACATGTCTCTTAAAGTGTAGAAAAAGTTACTCCAAAAATTTCTTTATTTCTAAGAATCTTTTAAAGCTGCATTCATTTGGAAGGGAACATAGACTGAAGCCATAAGAGAAGAGTATGAATTTAGTACTAACAACTATGAGGGTAATTTATTTAACAATAAAGATGTGGTCCTCTTGATAAATTATTAATTACTTCTCTCTAAAAATGGATATTTGAATATTAGTTTTAGAGTCTAAAGAATCTTTATTTATATAATGCTAGGCTAAAATGCAAGGTGTTTTGTTGTGGAGTAGTATTCCAATTTTCTAATGTATGTTTAGACTACCTATAAGCAACCAATTTTGAGATAGTTGAGTGCAGATGTAATAGAGGACTCCAATTATGAAAGTTTGTTGCAAATAGGTAAGTGATTATTAATTTATCAATCTCAAGGCTTAATTGCATTTTTTAAGGATTTAATCGTAATATTTTCTTTAGGGACCTAATTGAAAAGTTTTAATTTTTTTAAGGGTCATTTGGTAATTAAAAGTTAAAAAAAGTGTTGATTGGTTTATAGAAAACTAATTGGAATTACAGATTTCCGACCTGAAATACAAAATCCAATCGGATTTCCATAATTCCAATCGGTGGAGAAATTATTTTATTTTTAAGAAAAATAAATTTATTTAATTTATGATTGGTTAAAATATATACAATTATCCTATTTTACATGTTTTTTCCATATATTTATCTTTGACATTATCAAAAAAAATTAAAAATAATAATTGTTATTTATCAAGAGGAGGAGTTCATTTTCTTAAGAGAGGGGATGCTGCTTTAAAAAAAAAGGAGAGGCTATCGCGCAGAAAAGGAGAGAGAGTGCAAAGAGCTTTTGAGGCAAAAAATAATTTTTTTATACATTGTTCTTAAGTTTCTTAAATAACACAGTTAAGTCTGAGAAATAAAAAAACTAAAGCTACAGACCTATTCAACAAAGAATCAATCAGTCTCTGAGGAGCAAATCAACACTGTATCACACCAAACTTCATCCTTTTCTTGTTTTCTTTTGTTTATTTATATTCATCTTTTTATTATTTCTTTTTTTTATTCTTTGTTTTTTATTGTAATCATTTTTTCTATTGTTTTGTTTCTTTAATGATGATGATGGGAATGCTCTGAACCATGGAGATGTGATTGAACGAACAAAATACCCTTAAAGATCGTTGGAATGTTATGGATTTAATCATGTTATGATTTTTACATAGATTTTAGGGTTCTTGGTTTTTTTATTATTTTGTTTTTTTATTTTATTTATTTGTTTTATGGGGTTGTGTATTTAATTAGTTTTAGTTTTATTGTACGTAGAAAATTGTAATAACCCCAATAATAGGCATAGTGATTATTTTTATTTTCTATCATTAAAATTAATTAGTAAATTAGGTATATTCGATAAAACCCTAATAAAATTAATAGTGGTTGTAGATTAATATTAAGTTGCATGAAATTGAATTAGGGTTCTTTAAAAAAATATAATTTTAATTGCTTATTTGATTTTTATTTTTTTTATGTTTTTGTTTTTTTATTCATTTTGTGCTTCAAGTCCACGTTTAGGCCCAACTCACTAATAATAAGCCTTTTAAAAATTGATTTTAAATTTTAAATAATTTAAAACAAATTGAGGCCTATTAGGTTAATTTAAACTTAGACCCACTTTTTAGTTATTAAAATTAATTTAGACATAGACCAATCCATTAAAGCATTTTTTTTCTTTTTCTTAAAATAAATAGACTTAGGATTATTTCATTTAATTTAAATTAAATTAGAATTAGATCCACGAATCCATCTAAATCAATTGTCCATAAAATCAATAGACTTAGACCCACTTTTTAGAATTAAAACAAGTAGACTTAGGCTCAATAATTAACCTAAAATATAGGCCCACCTTTAGCTTTATTTCACTTGTAAATAAAATGTAGACTTAGCTTACTTAAATTAAAATCAATATAAATTATACTAATTTAGGAACATTACTAGTATGCTCTTTCATGACTAGCTGTCTTGGAGTTAGATGTATGTTAAATTAGAGTTTAAATGAAATTACATATAAATATGGAACAATTTAGTAATTAATAAGGTAATTCTAAATGAACACAAGACTGAAAAAAGTTAGTATTCCATATCCAGAATCTCCTAGTTGTGGTGCTAACTTTCTTTTAGAAAATTAAGTTATCACCACCTTCGATTTGTTCTCATTATTACCCTGGGTGGTGACTCCTCATTTTCATGTTATGTTTTTATGATATAGTAATGTGTTTTCTAGAGTTTTGAGCTCAAACAGTATCGTGATTGCTAAAATCTTGAACGCGTGCTATATCCTGTTGTCTACACTACCGATGGTTGAATATGTCAAAGATAGCAAATAAGTACGAGCTCGACAAGATAAGTGGTCTTCTAAAATTACAATCTTCATCTTTATTTTTCCATCATTCTTTCTATTTTTTATGTGATGAATAATAAATTGTTGTCCTTCTATTATTTGAATAAATTGTTAATCAAATGACTTCATTTGATGAGAGATGTGTCAATTTCTATGGTTGGTTGGATGAATTAAAACAATGCTTAAAATTGAAGTAGAGAGAAAGTTTTAACCAGATTTTGGCATCTGACAGTCTTTACTTTTAGTGTTTCTTCATTCTCTACCTATAAGTGTTCTCTTCAACCTATCCTTTTTCTATTTTGCATGCATTATTGATAACTGAAAAGAAAACAGAAGGATTGTAGCCCTTCGTTCCACTCCCTACTTCTAGTCTCTCTTATATTATATAATTTATTCATTACATTCTTTTAAGTTTCTTGTTTAGCTTAATTGTCGTTTGCACCTTTATTGTCTTCTATAAAAGATATTGAAAAATTATTAGAATGTTGTTTTTCTATAATTAGTATTACAAAAAAATTCATTTAAAGAAATAAATTTACCTGCGCAACACTCAGGCATTTGTCTAGTTATTACAAATACTCAAGAAATGTTACTTAGGCATGAATAGTTCCAATTGTTCAAGCTCCTGTACGTGAACTCAAATCAAACCTTTTATATATAGTTGTAAATTTGCGCTTAAGAACTGCACATAATACAAATGCTGGCTTGTAGCTCAAGTCAGAAGTGATAGAGTGTTTAATGATTTTCTTCTGCAACTCGTTGAAGACAGTATCTATGATTTCACTTCCAAAATGGTCCTTGATTGGCACCTCTAAAATTGCCGTTATGTGAAAAATCGCCTCATCAATATCTGGACAAGGAAGGGCAAGGGTATGCATTCTTTCTATGCTGAAACATCCATTTTTCTCAATCAAAACCTTGAATTCTGGTGGATTTGGGAAGTATAGTGCAAAGTTGAAATTGAAACTGTCCACTCTCTTCACTCAACGTTCCCAACATCACAATTGAGATACTTTCTTTGAACTCTTTAGCTTATAGTAATTTGACAATCGAGTGCTTGTCTTATAATGGCAGAATAACATCTTAATGTAAAAGCTAATTTTTACATAATACTCATTTATTGTCAAAATTTAAAACAATTTACTAATTTAATGCAATTTAAGTGAAGTAGACAAGTCATTTTACTATAAATTTATATAATATTTAGATATTTAGCTATAACAAAAGCACATAAGTTAATTATAAGCAAAGTAGATACTTACAATTTTGAATAGATCCTTGAATGTGGTTCCTAATAGACCCATAATTGCATTGAGGGAACATTTACTATCAGGCAAGAGAAAACCCATAAATCCTCCAGGAACAAGCTCTATTGCCCTGGCTTGCAAAAATGACTCCATATCCTTGGCAAATTGCCTGGTATAAGCATCCGCAACCTCCCTTGGAGAATTTGTAAAGTACACTTTGCCTTTGTTCCAAGCTGCAGAGGGTCTTGTAGCTCTTCAGGAAGTTTTGAGAGATGAGATGGGCATAGAAAGAGAAGGCAAAATGGAGAGTATCCGAGGAAACAGGCGGCCATGAAATGTTTCAGGCCTGAAGCGTAGTATTGTTTATCAATGGGAAGAGACTTGAAAAGGTTGCTGAAATCATTTGAAACAAGGTCATTGAAGAACACTTGAAACTCTAGCGTCTTTAGATCGAGTCCATGAAATTGGCATTTCAGCTTTACAAGTTGTAAAATGTTTTCAACTGCAAGGAATGTGTTAGGCCCAGCACCTGAACCGAAGTCTGCAATCCAGAAGATGGTTGGAGAGCATGAAAATATTTGTTTTATATCAAGTTTCGCAAAAATTGTCTCAAAGATGATTCCCTTTGCCTTATCTACTCCAATTTTCTGCAAATTAAAAAAAATATGAGCTGTTGTTACATTATATCATAATCTCAGAGTTCCGGAGGCGATTTCAGTACTACTGTTTACGAATAACCAATGACAGCATCCCATGTTCTCAATTAATGAGAAAATAAATGTGATAATGACTTAACTAATAACTACTTCCATCATCAATAGTTGCACGATATAACTTCGTGAAAAAAAAAATCACCTGCAAGAAAGAATTGTGGACGTGGGTATACATGTTGTTTGTACCATCATCCACAGCTTTAGATTGAGTTGACAGGCATTTCTGATCACTAGCCATTTACAGGTCGATGTATGATTTTGCTGTATTTGCATAAGCAACTTGTAAAACTAGTTTGAGTTTAGTTGTTGCATATATTATTCCTCTGCATACAGAAAAGTACAGCAGAAAGGAATCTGCTTAATGAATTGACACATTCTTGTTCATATCAAAGAAGAATGTCTGATTCTGGGTCAGACATAGAAAACATCTTCAAAAGGTATATATGCTGCAATTATTCTTGCCCCTATTGCTTTCGGATCAGTTCTTAGTTGAAAGCACATAGCTAGAGTATTATAAGCAATTATTCTTGACCCGATTGGGTGAGGTTAGGTTAATTTGTTTTGAAGTCAAAAATTAGATGAAGGGCCTAACAGACACTAAAAGTTAAGGGTAAATGGATTGATTCCCATTAATTTAATCCATTGATTCCATATACAATAAACATCAAGCAATGAAAATGCACCTAATCAATAAAGTTAGAGAGGAATGATATATATAGCTCCAGTAATGTAGCGAACTGCTAAATAATAAGGTTTTTTTAAAAAAGAAAATTATACTGTCCCATGTGCGGCACTGTAATTTGAGATTTTTTTTTTTTTAAATTCGGGCCGCTATATGAAAATCATTTCCCACCTAGAGTCATAAATTTTTTCAGAATTTGGCCAAAAGCAAATGATGTCCAGCAACCCAAATTTCATTATCATACGAGGAACCTTAATTACAATATATGAGCTGTATGAACTAGAAATTTATACGGAAATGGGCCAGTTCATTATTAAGTACTAAAGGGGTGCCGATCCAGAAAAAAATATGATCATTTTGGAGGTGGCTCCGCGTACATTTCCACGATGGCTGGACCCTTAGATGCGCTTGCTAAACCTGCAGAACAGACCGACTGTACCGATTTTTCCCTGGAAATTGTGTTTATGTGATGTACATTGCAAGCCTTTGGTAATGGGTCCCCCTTGTATGCTTTGCAGACATAGTGTACAAAATTCCCATAGTCCTACATCCACAAAAGATTTGTGTATATAAGTTTTCATACAAAATCATAGAGAAGCATAACCATGAGTTTGTGAATTGTGGATTATTACTGACATCGTACAGTGGTGTCCCATCCACAAGCACCCATGGTACGTATTGATGTGCAGGTTCGAGGTGGTTGGTTAAATTGCCAAATTGCAGTAAAAGCTGCATATCAATTTCACATGAAATGCTAGATAAATTATGAGTACTAAATCCACCCGGTAAATGCTCTAGCGGTGTATGTGGAAACAAACCTGTCTTCCACGTCCACTGTCATAGCAATCTTTAATGGGTTGACTAGGAAACTTCAATTTATTAGTACAGAGTTGCCATTTTACTTCTGGTGCAGTAGGATTTTGCTCTTCAATGCACTTGATCAAGTCGAAATGCTTCATCTGTGTATCAGTTCCACACATTATGAAGATTATCAGTTGCTGATGAGGTGCAAGATTTTTTTGTTGACAATTAAAAAGAATTGAGAGAATGCTGGTGTTAATTACCACATCAGGCCAAATATTGATGGCACAAGCTTGAATGATATTCAAGTAGCATTCATCTTCTCCATGCTGTGATATAACAAAAACTAGTTAACAGTGTTAAACGGACAAATGAATCTAAGTGAAGAACGAAACGAATATGAATCAGAAACAATTTATGGAGATAGAAATGTAAATAAACCTGGCAATTAACAGTGTTGTTGGGCAGCAGAAAAGCATTTCCCCAAGGGACCAGTTGTAGATCGACAATGGTCATGAGGTCACTCTTGACAGCATCTTCTAAAGGTTTCACAATAAACCTCTGACAATACGGACACATAGATTCATAGTACAAAGACAAAGCAACTTTCTTGGTGTAAACAGGAGAAGCTGGTACAGTAGGAGCTCCAGCACTATTGGCTGAAGACGAATGGGATGAAGAAACAAACAAGAACAAGAATGACCAGAAAACAATGGAGCAGAGTATTTGACTAGAAGCCATTCTTGTTACTGTTTTTATACATTAAAGCTTCAATATGGTGAGAGTATTAATAGAGATGGGTGGTGTAGCAGACAGACATTTTACATCAGCAATAATGCTATGGTACTAATGCTCTGTGAGTAGTAGTTGAGAGTGATTAATGAAGTGTTTCTATGACTATCTTCATACAAAAGCAAATCTGATATATGCCTCATTTCACCTGATTTAACCTTTGGTAATGTAATTAGACAGGATCTTAACTTGCTTATGAGTGACTAATGGGTTATTAATTGTTATTGATTAATGACTTTTTGTCTTTAGCTAGCTAGGCACATGGAAACTGACTGTACAATGCCGCATAATTAATGTCTATGAGAAATGATGCAACTAAGGAAATTGGCATTCTCAATCTTTTTTCCTTATATGCAAATCCCATGACTTGATGATCATGCCCTCTTATTTCTTTCTTTGTTTTTTTTTTTTTTTCCCGTTTTAAACTGCTTAGAGTTTTTGATAGAATATGATTAGGTGGGTGAATTGACTTTTCTTTACCTTAGTCACATGAATAATACAATATGATCAAACTGACAGATGCTTTTTCAAGTCCTAACCAATCCACCAAATCTTGCTTATCATGAGTGTATGATCCAAATGTAATAAATGCTTGCTACATATGTCAACAGCCCACTACTGTGCACTTGATTTTCTTGAACAATTAATTCAATGCAACTCCCAAATTGGCCTACTGCATGGTTAGTGATGTGCGCATTCCTGCAAAATCCCTGTCTAGACTTGGTTGTTACACACATACTCGCTTTGTAGCAATGTAGTTCTAATCATAAAAGATGAAGATTTCTATGATTTCTTGCTTGAATTGGTTGAAAACACCATATGAATGATATATATCACTTCCAAAATGTTCCTTTAAAAGTACCCCACAACCCACCCTTAAGGGCAAAACAGCCCTGTCGGTGTCAACCCCAGTATCTTCATAGGAATACAGGTCATTGTTCTGTCAAAACCGAAATATCATCACTAGCAATAAAAATCCTGCTGCCATGGTATCATTATTCTGTCATTTGATATGGCCAAATATACAATTTCATCTATGAACTTTACTCAATTATTTTATATTATTTTTTTATTTTTATTTTGTTTAATTTTACCTTTTAATTTTTATTTTTTTAACTATTTAATCATTTTTACATACTAGATAAGCGTATTTATTTAAATTACAGAGTTTAAATAGATAAAAAATATAAATTATAATGTGAAATTTATGAAAAAATTGAAGTTATATAAATTAAATATATAAAAAATAGAAGTTAAAAGGTAAAATTTAATAAAATAAAAATCAAGATATGATATTAAATAATTGAATAAAATTCAAAAGGTGAAATTGTAAATTCTACCTTTGATATATCACGAATTGGAAGATATATGGATGAAAGAGCCATGTTGTGGGACCAATGAAGAGGGGGTTCTTGATTTTGCAGAATTGCTCACTCAAATAGACATTGGCGAATATATGCACGCCTATGATTTGTACGAGCACAAGTGTTCATAAGATATTTGCAATTTAATTCCATAAAAATTGGTTGAAAATTACATACTAAAATTTATTTAATAAAAAGATTACAGTTTAAATTATACAAAACTTAATTAATAAAACTCTTTAACAAGTTAAAAAATAAAGTTTAGATTAATTCATAATTTTAGTAAATTAATAATTTGATATTAAATATATTATATATAAATTTTAATTTATAATAAATATTAAAAATTATCTAAATATATAAAGTATAATTATAACTTATTTTGTAAGTAATTTTAACATTTTTTTAACTTCATTTAAACTCATGAGATAATGAAAAATGGTAATAAATTAATTAAATTTAGGTAAAAGTACAATAATATTTTTTATTATTAGACATTTTTTCACATAAAGAATTGTAATATTTTTCATAACATTTAAAAGTCTATAGTTTAATTTTACTTGTTTTTTAATATCTTATTTAGTAATATTATTAAAAATATATATTATAATGTTAAAGTAACATGAATTTTTAATAAGAAAATTATTTATTAAATAGTTTACTATTCAATTAACTACAATTTATTCATAATTAATAAAATAAGATATTTTTATTTTATTAAAAATAAAAAAATAATTTTTAAAATACATTTATAATATTTTTAAAAGTGTTTAAATAGTTATATTAACTGTAAATCACATGTAAAACATGTTTAATATTAAAAAGTATTGTTATATTAAAATTTTATTATAAAATAATAACAATATTAATTGATAAGATATTAAAATATTAAAAAATAATACTATATACTTTTTAAATGTCCCAAAAATACTATAAACCGCTAAATGAAAATACGTGCAAAAGATATTTTTTGTATTTATCCCTTAAATTTAAGTTAGCCAGAATTTAACTATGCTCGATTACAACCCTAAGTACAAAACTGAAACTATAGTCAGTCACTCAGTCCGGGGTAAAATAACAATGTTTTCTCGATGGTACCGAAATACTATGGCTGGATATGGTCTGTCAGGAATGACTTCTTCAAACTTGGCATATGCCATTGGACCACTAAACTGGTCATCAAAGGTGAAGGACCAGACACTTTTCATCTTCGAGAATATTTATTTGGTTAATTTGAAGTAATATGATGTAAATTTTGATGGATTAAACAATAAGAGATAATTTATTTTTTAAATAGGAGTGTAAAAATTGAACGTTACACTTTAGAATATCCTTAAAATAGTGTTACCAATTAACTATTTTTTCACTAATTCTTCAAGAATATTTAAGAACATTGTATTGTATTTTTTTTTTTTTTAATGAAATAGAAGAATCGTTATAATGGACGACCTATATGTATGGTGTTAACATTACAATTTCACAGTATTAATGGCTCTTTCAGGTGGTCTCCAACAGTGTAGCCTGGTGAATTCTGGTGGTAAGAGTCAATTATTTTAGTAAGAAAATGGACTTAAAACAACTGTGGCCGTTGAGACCAAACACTTTGAACATAGAAAGAACCGCCGTTTTCCCACCAAAAAACGTCTCTACAAAAACCAACCCATTTACATAACTTTTATTTGGGTTCTATGCACCCTGTAACCATCCTGAATTTGGGTACTCAATTTCACTCAGAACCTATGAATCTTTTTACTCTCATCTTTCACTTGCAAATTCTGTCAGATTCATCTCTTACTTTTCTTTGTCAATGGATGACAGGTTCTCAGATGATGGAGGATCATGAGATGCAAGATGAAAACTGTTCAGTGGATTTCGACATGCAACTGATAGGGAATTTCTTGAGTTTTGCATCAAGAGGTGACAGGGTTGGATTGAATCAAATGTTGAGAGCTGGCACTTCTCCTAATGTGCAAGACTATGACAAGAGGACTGCTTTGCATCTTGCAGCTAGTGAAGGTCATGCTCCTATTGTTGAGCTTCTTCTTCTCTACAGAGCTAATGTTAATCTCAAGGATCGCTGGCAAAGGACTGTAAGCTCTCCCTGTCATTTCTTGATTTGTTTTATCTGTTTCTTGTCATAAATGAAAACAAATTTTCAAAATGAGTAACCTTTCTTCAAGCCTGTACCCCGAATTATTCATCGACCAAGTATAAATCACTGAGGCAATAAGGGAACAAATGGATATAGTAAATCCAGAGTAGGCAAGAACTATTATTTGTAGAATGCTTTAAGACAAAATTAAAAGTCAGGCATCAGGACTCGCTTAGTATGATGGCCCGTTTTGTGCAATGTGATGGTTGTAGATGCCACATGACAATGGAACTCTAATGTATGTTGGGCCGCTGTGAGTCAGTTCAAGCTGTGCTTTTTAGATCAGTAATTATCTATAACAAATTCATTTTACAAATCTAATTCAACCAGAAAACTCTACAAGTTTTAAGAGAAGTATTAGAAGAACAATTTTCCTTATCTCTATCTCTCGAGTTGTTGGACTTCCTTGTATTTTTAAGTTGAATTTCCTTGTTCTATTGTTGCTTATGGTGCTCTTACAATCTTAATTGAGTTTTTTTTTGCCAAATTTTATTGAAGTCGTCTGAAATTTGACAAGCATTGACTCACGTTCCCTTTTGTCATACTAAAAGCCCTTGACAGATGCAAGACTGTATGGACATCGAGATATATGTCGGATCCTGGAAGTAAATGGAGGCAAAGATTTTATCAACGACCAACCAATGGTAGTCTTACTTTTTGTCTTGGAACTAAATCATCTTCCTTTTAACAAAGAAAGAAAAGTTGAATTGTCAACGTAGAAGATACCTATACAGTTACAAAGAAATGAAGTGATCAGGTCAATATCTAAAAATATTCAGAAGTGATCAGGCCAATGCTTTTTTATTTGTGTGCTCTCAATGTCTAAAACTATTACCAGAATCCTCATAAATGCATTGGCCTTCCATTGCTTAAAATAAAAAGAACATAAGATAGTACATTACATGAGACTATTCAGCTTTTGAA
This sequence comes from Mallotus nudiflorus, assembly GCA_947683625.1. Taxonomy (NCBI): domain Eukaryota; kingdom Viridiplantae; phylum Streptophyta; class Magnoliopsida; order Malpighiales; family Euphorbiaceae; genus Mallotus; species Mallotus nudiflorus. Next base: position 4,635,831 of record CANTUR010000011.1, read on the forward strand.
TTGTTCTTTTGACTATGCAGACAGTTCGGCATGATCAAGACCCCGGTGAAATGAATTTTGATATTACAGAATTGAACACAGAACAGACAGAAACAGTGTATCAGGTGCATATATTACAGAAGATTTCTGGAAAAATAACTCAATATTACAATGATTGTTTTTGCAACCCTGTTGGAGTACTAGTTATTCCTTCTTTATCAATAATAGATCCTCTTCAGTGACTTTTTCGTAGTTTGTAATGACTTATGGGTTCGACATAACAGTGAGAACACACAAATAAAAACACCATGTTTTGCAGTGTAGTTGGAGTAGTTCCGAAGCAGTAGGTAACTTTGAATTCGCAATTTTATGCAGTAGGCTGAAGCATTTACAGGAATTGAAGAAATTGAACATTCATCATTATCATTATCATTTTCATCACCACAATGAACATCAAATATGGAGACTTGAGAAAGTACAACAGCGGTTATAGTAAGATAGCCTATTGCATAAATGGACACGCATATATTTTAGAATCAAGAATAAAGTTCTTGAATTCTCTGACATTGATTTTTGCATAGGGGTTCTGACCCTTGCTTAGGTTGTTGGCATGTATTGAACCCCAATGACTAGAAAAACAAGAGATGGGGGACAATGGGTTCCATAATGCTTCCTGGAAAAGTTTTTGTTCTTTCATCGTCTATTTTCAGCTAGCTCTTCATGTAATGGAATCTGTTTCTCCTGCCAAGCTTTTCACAATATGTACTTCTAGTGAAATTAACCGATAGAAATTCTTCTTCTGACGATTACCAGGGTGCCTACGGTGAATCTGTCAAAGTCAAGTGGCGTGGAACATGGGTTGTTAAGACAGTGATCAAGAGTCAGACATACCATCCTGAAAAAATGTATACTTAACTTCACCTTCTCTTTACTTTTATTCTTATTTCAATCTTTTTACATACAACCATGCTTAAGGACAGGATCAATTTGGATATTTCTAGGCTCTGAGAACATTCTTTTTTGAGTCTTGCAGGATATTGTCTGCCAAGGACAACACTCTCTTGCGAGAACTTCGACATCCTAATATTTTGCAGTTTCTTGGTTCCATTGTCCATAGAGATGAGATGATTCTGATCACAGAATATCTACCAAAAGTATCCACCACTATCAACATATATCTTCTTTATTTTCCCTGCCTTAAGTTTCTCATGCCCAAGTTTTGTTCTGACTTTTGATCATATATATTGTGCTGAGATTTTATATAATCTTTGTGTGCTTAAATTAATGTAGGGGAATTTAAAAGGTATATTGTCTACAAAAGGTCGACTTGACCTGCCGACTGCTCTGCGCTATGCACTTGATATTGCTAGGTAATAATTTTGCACTTAATGTTATTTCATTTTCTTGATTTAAATTTGTTTTTGGTCTTTTCAAATTTTGGTTAAGAACCAACTATGACTTTGCTTCTAATAGCTGAAATGATTGACAGGGGAATGAACTATCTTCATGAGCACAAGCCCCTCCCCATAGTGCACAATCATTTGGATCTCACGTAAGCTTTGTTTCCTCCTACACAATTTCCTTAATTTTTTTTTTATCCTAATTACATTCCCATTCTCTCCTTTTCCTACCATCACATAATTGCATAAAGAACAAAACAAGTATTTGAGGAACTATGCTGTTAAAGTTTAGAGGTTGAGTGCTAAAGTGTTGTAAAATTCATAGTATTGAGCCATAAAAACCTAACTGTCATGCTGCTAGCAAACCAGAGGGACTGAAGTGCATATACTTAACTTTTAGGTGTAAACTATGTTACACCTTAGCTTTGCATTTACAGTATACGAGTGCTGCTTCATCCTTAATTGTTTGCACCTGTGTTCTTTCTGGATGCAGAAACTTGTTACAGGATGAAGGTGACCACTTGAAGATTGGTGAATATTGGGTTCAAATGTTCAACGAACAGATACATCGCAATCAAGACATGTGTATGTTATAGTCATTCCAGTTCTTTTAAATTCTTGCATGTATAATTGCTATTGCATCTTAATTATAGGAATCTTTCAGTTTTTCAAGGCCAAAGAAAGGATGACCCTAGTGGCACCAGCAACGAATCAAATGACACCAAGAATGATATTTATCGATTCGGAATCATTTTTTACGAGGTATATGCAATTTAGTTAAGTTATTAACATAATCTGACATCAATATTTTCTTGATTTTTTCTGAAGATTCTTGAGTCCATTCAAACAAATCTACTCACACTTAGCTTACTACAAACATTTTCCTATTAGACAGTTCCATTGTTTTTTAACTCAATTGTTATGAAGCAAAATGCTGAAAACTGCATACATATGTATTACTTCCCTGGAACAAAACACGGACAATCTGAAAAGTTTCATTACTAATATGATGCAATTTTACCTCCCAAGCAATGAAGAAAAAATGGAATGAGGTCATCTTTAGCCTCTCTTTGCTGATAGTGACAACTAATAGCTGATGACATTGTTTCTAGTCTGTCAGTTGTTAAGATGAGATATAAATGTCTACAGATGCTAGAAGGAGTAAAACTGTTTCATCATCTCAAATCTGTTGATTTTCAACCGAAGTTTCAGATAAGCCGTTGTCCTAAGAGGGTCAGACAGTAAGTGAATCTCAATTTTCATCTCAAGATGTCATGTTATCAATTGCACTTCTTTACTTGTACTTGGCTGATGAAAGGTACATAATAAGAGCTGCAAGCTCGATACACTTGGGTATTTGTGCACTCAGTTCATTCTGCAAATCCCAACGTATGACAAGAGGGGATGCTCGATTTGTGTTTGACATGTTGCTTTGACATTTATTTAGTATCAAATTCCATGATTCGAAAAATATATATGGAACAGGAGAACTCTGATTTTCTCGTCATATTATATGCTGCTAGCTATTGTTGACCTTCAAGTTTCTAGCTATACCACCAAATGTAAGCATGACATCAAACTCGGATCGATCATATTTAGTACTGACAGCATTACCCTGTTGCATATTTGTTTCCTGTTGAATATTTGTTTTCTTTGAGTTGTTATCGACAACATTACTTGATGATTTATGGAATTTTATTGTACTCGATGTTCCTTTTATTCAACTGCAACTCACGGATGTCAATGTTAATGAGGAAAATCAAATGTCGGATTTTTATCTGCAGGCTAATAGAGCATTGCATGAGTAAAGATCGGAGTAAAAGACCATCATTTACTGCAGTTATAGCAATCTTGGAAGAGGTTTCAGCCAGTCTTGGGAGAGCTGGCTGCCCTGTTTGTTGATTCCATCTTAACCTCTGTATGAAACAAAAGTGTTGCATCCTGTGGATTATGTTGTTACTTGTAACTCAACTGTCAAAATCTTAATTTGTTGTTTGTGTGGCTGGCATTTGAACTGCATTTGCTAAGTTTTATAGATTCTTGTTTAAGCTAGTGACAGACGCACTTTGAAATTAGAATTGTTCTTATCAAGGTAATCCCATATCTCTCTCTCTCTCCTTCACAGTACCTTATCATAAAATTGATTAATTGTTATGGACTGTTACGGTTAAGATAGCCCTCTTATTAAAAAAAAAAAAAAAGAACACACACACACACACATATATATATATATATTGCCAACCACTACATGATAAAAAAAATTTTGTATATCGGAGGGTGACCAGAATAACAAGAAATTTAAGATCAGAGACAACGAGGATGTTAATCCTAACAATGAAACTCCGAGGAAGATGTCATTCAAGGACAAGTTGGTGGCCGATGCCTTGAATATTGAAAGGGAACTTAGTTTGGAAATAGCCGAAATAGAGATTGGAGAAGCTGATATGCAATCACGACGGGAAAACGGGATCCAAGTGATTGAATTCTCTGACAGAATCCACTGTCTCATGGCACAATCCTTGAAAAAAACAGTCATTGTCCGACTGCTGGGGCGATCACTTGGGTACAAGTTGTTGTGCACGAAAATTGAAGAACTCTGGCGACCTGGTAATGGGTTCAAGGTTATTGATCTTGAGAACGACTACTACTTGGTCAAGTTTGACGACTATAACGACTGTTCTAATGCGCTGCTCAAGGGACCATGGACGGTTTTAGGTCACGACCTCACGGTTCAGCCCTGGAATCCATCTTTCAGCACTAGTGACAATGCTCTCTCTTCCATTGCAGCATGGGATAAGACTCCCTGGGCTCCCACTACAGTTCTACCACAAGAAGGTCATACGGGTAATTGCTTCTAAGGTGGGACGACCCATTAAAATTGATTACAATAAAGAGGCGGGGGAAAGAGGCAAATTTGCTCGGATAACGGTAGAATTAGATCTTCGTAAACCTTTGGAATCCAGAATTCAAATAGATGGCCGCATCTAACGAATTGAATATGAAGCCCTACCTATTATCTGCTACAACTATGGAAGATATGGTCATGTAAAGGATCTTTGTAACTTTAAAGCCAACAAGCAGGACCAAAGTATAAGCAGCAGAACTGATGAGCAAGGATTACAGGGTCAGACTATGGATTCTAATGCCGAAATTGATAAAAGTGGCACCTCCAACATACCGAAAAATAGTGCAGATGACCAAAGCTTAGGGCCATGGATGCACGCGCCGGTGAGGGGAACGAAAATGGCAACCTCCACGAATCAGGCAATCAAGGATGGTCAGAAGGGGAAATCCTTGACCCAATCCCGATTTGGTGCTTTAGCACAATTAGAGGAAGACCTCCACAACAACATAGCAACGGTAGCTCAATTCAAAAGTGGAAACTCTGCCAACATCATTCCCACCTACGGTAAAAGGAGTGATGGGAAAGCCAATAACCCGGGTGCAGAGTGGCATGAAGATTTCTCGAATGGGCCAAATTTGGCAATGGACAAGCCCAGGTCCTCCAATAGTACCACTAAGCTAGGATCCACAAGCATACAACAACCTATTGACCCCACAGAGCCCAACACCCATAAAATCATTACATGCACCAATATGAACACCTCCATGGATCAAGTCTCACCTGAGTCTGAGACAGTGCTAAGTTCGACTTCGCTAAATCAAACCAATCATGTTGCTGTCCGTCGTAGCTTGGACTCTGGGAAGGACTCTAAGAAAGAGCTGTCAACCAAACCACGCCTTAATAAGACTGGAAGACCACCTGATCCTAGAAACCACATCCATCTAAAAGACCAAGCTACCATGAAACCTAAAATTAAGAGAAGAATTGGAAAGCCTTCTCTTGATTTTTTACGCAACTTAAATGCAGATGAACTTGGCTTGATTCAGTCAGACTTAGCATCAAACGGAAGTGAGAAGGAGATCATTCTTTCTGTGGACGATGTCCAAAACTGACGAGTTTTTTTTGCTTATGCTTTTCTGTGTTATTTTCTTTCTTATTTATTTTCCTTTATTATGTTACCTATTATTATGTGGAATTGCCAAGGGGCGGGTAGCTCCAAATTTTTTCGCTCTCTTCTATTGTTTGCTAAAATTTATGATCCTGGTATTCTTGTCTTGACAGAGCCTAGAATTAGTGGTAAAAAAGATGATCAAGTCATCAAAGCTAGTAGATTCCCCAACTCCTTCCATGTTGAAGCTGATGGTTTCTCGGGAGGAATTTGGGTCTTGTGGAATGATCGGGTGAAGGTCGAGGTCCTTGTTGCCAATAGGCAATATATTCACATGAAGATCAAGGACAAAGATGGCCATGAGTTTATGTTCACTGCTATTTTTGCAAGTCCTAGAGCCATGCAACGTGTGTTATAACAGAGTGTGTAAAATAGGTTTTGAGGCGTAAGATTTTGGTATTAATTGCCCCCACTAATTTACTAGAGGGTTAATAGTAATATATCTTCATGATACAACAAATCCAAGAATTCTTAGATAGCAAATTATTAGATTTTTATAAAGAACTACTTAGATAAATAAGTTTCAAAAAGAAAAATTGGAGAGAAAGAACAAATGAATAATAATCTCTTTATTAGCAAAAATAATTCTGTTTATATTATAGAATTCTATAGTTAACAAACAATCAAAAGGTTGTTACTATTCAAAATAATAATAATTAAAATTAATTAACTGTATTATAGGGCACTTAAATTAATTTTGTGTCTGTGTCATATATATTTATTTATAGTCCAATGAGTTTCGCTACCAAATTTGAAATAAATTTGGTTTCCCTCTAATTTATCTTAAATCAATAACTTAGGTATACCCTACATAATAAGAGATGTAAAATTTTTTCCTACAAACAATATGGGATTACTTATTTATCATCAACTATTACAAGTTATATATAACAATCCCCTACTTAACTTGTAATATTAAGTTAATCATGATTTCATGCGTAAAGAGAAAGTATCTTTCGATTTAAACTTCTCATTAGTGTTAGTACTTCAAAATCTTATAGAAATCATGATAGCTTATTGCTATAGCTTAAATCAAGATATATAATTATAGAATTGGAAATACCACACACATAATTCCAAAATCTAATGTCGAAGTTCACCATTAATCTAGCATTAATATTGCCTTGTGCTACCTCCTGAATTCATGAATATTTACAAAGTTATCCACACTTTTGTTAAAGCGGTACCACTTCTTATTTTCATATAGGTGAAATTAAATTTCATTAAGAGTGTCTCATTTCAAGACTGACCCTCCCATTTAATATGTATTCCACTTACCAATAACTTGTTATTACCCTTTAAACTTTTTACTAATATATTAGTAAAATTGGGTTACTATTATTGGTAAGCTTATATAAATGGCTTTAATCCTAATCCAATAGATGTTTTCTTAACAACATCTCTTGGAAGAGCTTTAGTAAAAGGATCTGCTAGATTGTTGCAAGACTTGACATAGATTATGGAAATAATTCCATCAGAAAGTAATTGTCTTAAATATTCATGTCTCAAGCTAATATGTCTAGATTTTCAATTGCACGTTTTATTAAATGCTTTAGACATAGTTGTTTGACTATCACAATGTAAGGAGATGGCTGGCATTGGTTATGGCCACAATTTAATATCCAATAACATATTTCTCAGCCATTCTACCTCCTTACCAGCAACTACTAATGCTATGAATTCATATTCCATTGTAGAATGAGTTATACAAGTTCGTTTCTTTGTTGCCCAAGAAATAGCACCACCTGCTAATGTGAAAACCCATCCAGAAGTTGACTTGTTATCTATTGTACTAGTTATCCAACTAGCATCTGTGTAACCTTTAAGTATAACTGGAAATTTATTGTATAACAACTCTAAACACATAGTTTTTTTCAAGTAACCAAACACTCGTGCAATTACTTTCCAATGTTCCACACTAGGATTACTTGTAAACCTAGATAACTTACACACTATAAAAGCAATATCTGGTCTAGTACAATGCATGGCATACATGAGACTTCCAATTGCACTAGCATATTCAATTTGAGCAACTGATCTAGCAATATTTTCAGTCAATTTGGTCGAAACATCATAAAGAGTATTTGCTTCTTTAATGTTTAAATAATTAAACTTATATAAAATTTTATTTATGTAATAAGATTAACAAAGAGCAAAACCCCCCACTATGTTTTTTAATTTTGATACCCAAGATAGTATCTACCTTATTTAAATCTTTCATTTTAAATCTTGAGGTTAGATAATTCTTAGTATCATTAATTCCATAGAAGTTAGTACTAATAATGAGCATATCATCTACATAAAGACATATAATCACACCAAAACTATTTGTAAACTTAGAATATATACACTTATCAGCACTATTATGAGTAAAACCAAATTCTAAAATCACAAAATAAAATTTTCATGCCATTGTTATGGTGCCTATTTTAATCCATACAAGGATTTGATCAACTTGCAAACTTTATGCTCATTTCCTGGTAGAACAAAACCTTCGGGTTGTTCCATATACACTTCTTCATCTAAGTCACCATTTAAAAAGGTCATTTTAACATCCATTTGATGTACATATAAAGTGTTTATAGATGATAAGGCTAAAAGCACCCTTATATATGTTATACGAGCCATATGAGCATATGTATCAAAATAATCTATTCCTTCCATTTGCCTATATCCTTTAGCTACCAACCTTGCTTTAAAAGTTTATATTAAGCCATCAGTGTTATATTTTCTTCTGAAAACCCATTTACATCCAATTGTATTAGATCCTGGAGGCAAATCAACAATTGTCCAAGTATTATTAAATAATAATGAATGCATTTCATCATTGATAGCCTCCTTCCAAAAAGCAACATCTCAAGACAACATTGTGTCTTTATAAGTTTTAGGATCATCTTCAATTATTAATAAAATTGGAATTTTATTAAGTACATCAACTTTATTGCCCTCCACTAAGAAAATAATAGATTGCGAAGATATAAAGTCTGGATGCAAATCCTTTTTTTTCTAGCTCGTACACTTCACCTAACTTCAATGGAAGAATCAATTTGATTCCTTTCATTACTTGAAGAACTAATATTTGTTGGCTCCTTGTCCACTTGTAATGTATTATGTTCATCTAATATATGTGAATCATTTTGAAATTTATTTTCAATAAACTCAACATCTCTAGATTCCACAATTATATTAGAATTGGATCTAAAATTATATATGCTTTTGAATTTTCAAAATAGCCAACAAATATACCCCTTAAAGCTCTAGGTCCTAATTTCATCCTTTTCAGATCCGAAACTTTATAAAATGCAAGGCAACCCCAAACTCTAAGATAGTTTAAGTTTGGCTTTCTTTTCTTCCACAGTTCATATAGAGAAACTTTAAATTTTTTAGAAGGAATTCGATTATGTATATGGCAAGCAGTAAGCAATACTTCTCCCTACAAATTCATAGGCAACTTAGCATTTACTAACATAGAATTGAGTATGTCAACAAGTGTTCTATTCTTTCTTTCTGCTAAACCATTCTATTAAGGTGTATAAGGTTCACTTATTTGATGTATGATTCCATTTTCTTCATAAAATGAAGAAAATTCTGTAGGGAAATATTCACCACCTCTATCACTCCTTAGAATTTTAACTTTCTTTCCCTTTTGATTTTCTATTTCTGATTTATAAATATTGAACATTTGAAAAGCTTGATCCTTATGTTTCATTAAATAAACATAAGTATATCTTGAATGGTCATCTATAAATGTAATAAAATATTTATTTCCTCCTTTTATCAAGATTGTATTTAATTCACAAATATCATAATGTACAAGATCTAATAATTCAGAATTTCTTTCAACTTTGGGAAATGGTCTTTTGGACATTTTTGTTTGAATGCATACTTCATATATTCTTGTATCTTCATCTTTATACGAAATTAACCCATGTTTAGCCATATATTTAAGTGATCCAAAACCAACATGTGTCAATTTATCATGCCATAAAGATAAAGAATCAACCATGTAAACAAAAACATTTGTATTATTATTAATAATACTAAGTTTGAACATTCCATCACATGAGTAGCCCTTTCCCACATACAAGCCATTTTTTGACATAATTATATTATCCAACTCTAAAACAGCAAAAAACATTTCCTATAACTTTGAAGCATCAACATTTCCCATTAGAACTTATTGACCATCTTTAACAATTTCATAATCTTTAAAATAATTCTTGTTGTTGCAAACATGAATGGTTGCACTAGAATCATACCACCAGTCATTATATGATACTTGTAGCTAAATGAAGTTTAGTAATTATTCCAATATGCAAATTTGAAACCATAGTAATTAATTTAGTAACATGTTTGACCATATTTGCATTGTTGCAATTCTGGACATCATTCTTATTATCTTGCTTTTGTTTTTTTTAAAACCTACATTTATGTTTATAATGCCCTTTCTTCCCACAATTGTAACATGTTTTTCCTTTCTTAGAGTTGCATGCCATGCCTGAATTTTTTTCTAAAATTCTTTATAGTAGTCTCAAAAATTTTCCTCTTATTTCCAACCTTATTTTTTTCAAAATTCTACTTTGCTTGAACAAAGTTAATTTTTGTTGCAAATTCACTTGCAAAATTCTTGACATGAATTATGGTTTCCTCTTCAATTCACAAGTGCTTTTGAATCTATTCAAGAGAAAATTATTCTGTGGTGTGCAGTAATTCTTCCTATAATTATTCCAACTAGGAGGAAGTTTAGCAATTATTCCTCCTACTTATAATGATTCAGGAACCACTACTTTCAGGTCTTTAAGTTTAGAAACAAGGACTTGAAACTTATATACTTGGTCCATAATAGAAACATTATCAACCATAATAAATTCAAAAAATTTCATAATGAGGAATTTGTCCATGCCTTGTTTCTCTGTGTTGTATTTGTACTCCAAAGAATTCCATATTTCATTTGTAGACTTGATGGAAGTGAAAAGATCATATAAATGATCAGACAAATTGTTAATGATGTGTCCTCTACACAGCAATTCATCTTCTTCACGTTTCTTTCGGTCTGCCTTCAATTGGTCAGTATCTTCATCTTTTGGTGTAGGAAACTCATACAGGTTTGGATCAAGTATATATGATATCTTCTAAGCAGTCAATAGAAACATCATCTTTTCTTTCCAAAGAACAAAATTGGTACCATCAAAACGATCCAATTTCACAAACTCTTTATTCACAATAGCCTTGGACTCCATTCAATTAATACCTTAAAATTGTTAGAACAGTGGGTGTAAAATAGGCTTTAAGGTGTGAGATTTCACTATCTTTAAGGTATTAATTGCCCCCACTAATTTACTATAGGGTTAACAATAATATATCTTCAGGATACAACAAAGCCAAGACTTCTTAAATAGCAAATTCTAAGATTTTTGTAAAGAACTTCTTAGATAAATAGGTTTCAAAGAGAAAAATTGGAGAGAAAGAAAAAATGAATAATAATCTCTTCATTAGCAAAAACAATTTTGTTTATATTATAGAATTCTACAGTTAACAAACAACCTTTTAAAAGGTTATTACTGTTCAAAATAATAATAATAAATAATAACAATTAAAATTAATTAACTATATTATAGGGCACTTAAATTAACTATGTGTCTGTGCCTAAGTGCTATAATTAGACTATAAAAATATTTGTTTAAATTAATTATTTATCTGTGCCCAAGTGCCATATATATATATAATTATTTGTTTATAGTCCATTGAGTTTTTGCTACCAAATTTGAAATAAATTTGGTTTCCCTTTAATTTCTCTTAAATCAATAGCTTAGGTATACCCTACATAATAAGAGATGTAAATTATTTCCCACAAACAATGTGGGATTACTTATTCATCATCAACTATTACAAGTTATATATAACAACGTGATCACTTGTGGAATCACCTCTGGAAAATAGCTAATGTCACTACTCTTCCCTGGGTGCTTGGAGGTGACTTCAATGCCATCCTTTCGGATGATGAGAAAAACAAAGGTCCCACAAGAGCTTTGGGAAGTTGTAATAAATTTAAAGCTTGTGTGTAGGATTATGATTTAATAAACATGGGCTTCGTAGGACCTAAGTTCACATAGTCTCGTGGTCTTGTGCATGAGAGACTATAAGTGCCTTTGCAATGGAAATTGGTATAACATCTTCCCTAAATTATATGTCAGGCATCTCGCAAAATTATATTCATACCACAGACCCATTTTATTGGCTATGGATGATAGTGTCAACAACTCAATGCCTAAGAAATATCGTTTCCTTGCATCGTGGGTTCTCCATCTGCAGTATTAAGAATAGTTGGCAACTTGAAACCTCTATATCTGATAATATTTCCAAATTGCAAGTGTGCTCTCAGGCTTAGAATAAGTCAATGTTTGGAAACATTTTCACTAGGAAAAAAAAGTTGATTAATAGGTTGACTGGTATCCAAAAGGCTAGAGAGCAGTATGACACTACTAATCTTTAGAAGATCGAAGGCGAAATTATCACTAAGCTTGAAAACTTGCTTATTTAAGAGGAAATTTACTGGAAACAGAAAGCATCCTGTGATTTTGTGAATTTAGGGGATCGAAATACAGCTTATTATCACTCTCGGGTTAATTCCAGAGCCAAACGCAGCCACATCAAATGTTTATGAATTAACAATGGGCAATGGTGTAGTGACTTGAATATCCTAAAAAATGACGCTATAAGATTCTATGAGTATCTTTACATAGAACAAGTGGCCTATAAGATTGGTTTTCATATTCATGGTCATTTCCTCTCTTTAAGCCATAAAGATTATACCTGGCTTATTGTAATAACCCTTATTTTTAAATTATTTTAATATAAATTAAGATATGCATTATTAATAAAAATTCAAAAGTCATATTTATTTATTTTATTATTGGTGATTAATAATTATTATTTTATGATTAATTATATTTTCTATGTAAATAATTATTTTTAGACTCGTATTATATTAAACAATTAATTTACATTATTTATATTTATTATTTTGGATAGTATTATTTTATTAATATCAAGTTTAGTGCATTATTATTTCTACTATTGTTGTTATTAAATTACATTATTTGTATTATTATTATCATTTATTGTTAATTTATTTTATGTATATATATTAATATATGTTTGTGTATATTATTGTGTGATGTGTGTGTATATATATATATATATATAAAACTTTATATTATATATATATATATATTAAACTTTATATATATATATATATATATATATATATATATACAATTACAAAACAAAAGTTACAATATACATACCTCCCTCTTCCCACACGCCATCCCGATCACCAACATCCACTGTGCCTCCTTGTTCTTCACGCCGAACCGCCACCATCTTCCTCCTCCTTCTTCCCTGTCTTCCTCAACGCCGTCCGACAAGGAAGTAGCTCGCTGAAACGCCTAAAAATAACTGTAGCAGTAGCTGTATTGGTGGTCATCGGAGGTGTTACAGACGACGGAAGCTATCTTTTCCGATGCCGTTTGATTCCTTAAGCTACGAGGAGGTCAAATCTGAGCTTGGTTTAAGTTCAATCTTCCTCGTTTATGAGTTTTAGTTGATTTTTGTTTTTGTGCTTTCAGGTTTTTTTTTTAGGTTGATTTTTTGTTGATTCTTGGAAACTCCCTTTACAAACTTTGATTCTAGTAGCTTGATCTCCATGAAAATATTTTTTTTATAATTTTTGGAATTTATTTGAATTTTTGTTAATTTTTGAATATTTTATTATTATTTATTTAATTTTCGTAAATTAATTTATTTAATTATAAAATTGGTTGATTTGGTGTTATTATTAGTTTTTATTAATTTTAATGTTGAGAAAATAATTTTTGAGAATATTATATAATTTTTATGAATATTTTTAGTTTGTGTAAATATTGGAAAATTAGGTTAAATATGTATTTTTATTGAAATTATTGGTTAAATATGTATTTTGGATGATATTAGTATATTATATGTTGATAGAATTATTTAATTATTGTGAAATTAAGTGTATTTAGTGTTTTAATGTTAAATATGCTATATTTTGATATTTTGAGAATACTTATGGCATTTATTAGTATATTTATTGTATTATTTGATTTTGGTGGAATTGTGGACTTCAGTTGGGAGAATTGTGTAGTTTGGGATCCCGACTAAAGGTGTTGAATGTTCTATTTCTTGAAGTGTGTTTTCTTGCAGAACCGGCTCTATTTTTTAGTAGAGAGATGTCCGTTTTATAGAGGAAACTCTGCCAAATTTTCGGGAGAATTCTCGTAAAATATGACATCGGATCGATCCTGAAATTATGTGTCTGTTTGAGTTTTCAATCCTCCGTTAGAGTCTTTTTTTAGAAATTCTTAGAACATCCGGTTAGATTTATTCTGATTTCGTTGTTATTTTATTGTTTAATTGCGCCGAGACCAAGACCTAGTAGACCGGGCCCATTGAACCAGTCTCAAGGAGTGTAAACTTGTGAGTTATTATTTTATGTATACATTGCATTTAGGATGCATGTTTTAGAATATACATGTTTTTATTTGTATTTGTTCATAAATTATTTATTAAATGTTTAAGTATATTTTACGTATATCTTTAGTATATTTTTGGTATATTTTGAAATAAATGCTTATTATACTATTGATTTATACTTAAATTATTTTTAAGTATATTATTGGTTTATTTTTGGTATTTTCATGTTTGATTTGAATTTATTTGACATATATACACTTGAAATATACTTAGTTTATTTTAGGTATATTTCTGGTATATATATGGTTTATTTTGTTATTATATGATGTTATTCTGCATTATGTATTTTCTATATGAATGTTTATTTAAATGAAGGATATTAATAGAACGTGCTACCTAATGGACAGCACTAGGAGTGTGTATGTACCAATTCGATAGATGTGGGGTTGAGTGAGGATTACTTATGGTAATTATGATTTGATTGAGAATGATTTAATTGAGATATGATATGATTGATAGTGTAGTTGTTGTAGCTCGGTTGACCTAGTGTCTCGAGGTCAATCACACTGACAGTCAGACTGCTGGAGCTCTGTTGACTTAGTGTCTCGGGGCCAGTCTACTGTCCACATGGAATAAGTGAATTTATTTGGAATTAAGTGAGCATGTATGGCTAGAGAGTTATTATTGATCGAGGTTGCAATTAAATAGGGTTCTATTTGATCCTTCATAAACATATATTTTTCAGTATTTATATGTAAAGTGATTTTCAGCATTTGTGTGAAATGCTTGTATATATATTTATTATATACGAATGATTGATTGCATTTGACATTAGGAAATGCATGTATATATATTATAACAATTCACTCAGTGAGGTCTAACTCCCCTCAATTGATATTTTTCATGAGATTCTTCTTTTTTAGACCTCAGCAGTAGGCCTATCCGCCGAATTTCTTCAGCCCCAGCTTGTTTATATAAACTACTTACTTAGTTTCATTTGTACTTTAGAAAACTACAGTAGTGAGTTGTATTTGATTTTTATTGTATGTTGGATGTTAATTCAGATGTCTTTCTCTGAATATTGTATTAATATATTTTATTTTATGATATGATAGAGTTTATTTTTATTATATTGGTTTGAGATTTAAATATTGGTGCATATTTTATTTTAATTATTGCATACTTTTATTTTTAGGCTTGCTACGGGTTCCAGATTCAAAAGAATTCTTGTTTCCTAGCGCCGGTCATAACTCCTGGTTTGGTTCGTGACACTTATAGCCCCAGTTATAAAGGATGAAGTCAAGAAAGCTCTCTTTAATATGAATGCATCCAAGGCTCAAGCAATTAATGGGATCAGTGCCTTATTCTTTTAGAGACATTAGAACTTGGTTGGAGAATACTTGTTTTTTATCGTTAAAAACATTTTTTAGGGTAGTAACTTGGATCAATAAATGAATAAAAATAATATTGTTTTAATTCCTAAAATCTCTTCTCCATAAAATTAGAGCCATTTCAGGCCCATTAGTTTATGTAATGTTACTTATAAACTGATAACCAAGTCATTGCTAATAGGCTAAAACCTATCATGGAAAAGGTTATCATTCCTATGCAATCTAGCTTTGTTAAAGGTCGTCAAATTACTGAAAATATTATTATTATACAAGAAGTGATCCATTCCGTATAGAGAAAATCTGGAAAAAAGGGAGGGTTGGCTCTCAAAGTTGATCTCGCCAAGGCTTATAATTGCTTTATTTGGGACTTTATTCTTAACACTCTCTTTGATTTAAGTCTCACTCATGGTTTTATTACATCATCATGAAATGCCTAACTACTTTTACCGTACAAATTTCAATTAATGAGCAACTTTCTGATGAATTTAAACCTTCTAGAGGAGTGTGATAGGGAGATCCAATGTCCTCTAATTTTTTTGTGTTGTGTATCGAACACCTTTTCCAATCTATTAAGGCGAAGGTGGCAAAGGGAGTTTAACCTCTCAAAACTGCCAAGTATGGTCTATCTCTTTCCCATTTATTTTTTATTGATGACTTGATGTTACTTGCTCAAACAAATAATACAAGCATAATAGCAATACAACAGATCTTGAAAGATTTTAGGGATGCTTCAGGATAAATGATCAGCAAAGAAAAATCAGTTATGTTTTTCTCTAAAAATGCTTCCTAGTCTTGCAAAGAGATGGTCACAAACTCTATCAGATTTCAGGTCAGTAATGAACTTAGGGAAGTATTTAGGAACACTGATGATTCACTATAGAGCAAGGTTTAAAACTTTTTAGGCTTATGTTGACAAACTTTTAACCCATATCTCCAGTTAGGAAAACACTAAACTGCCTCTGGCCGAAAGGCGTACATTAGTGACTTCTGTTCTTACATCGTTATCCTCTTACATTTTGCAAACTTACTTGGTGCCTAAAGAGATTTGTGTGCAAATGAACAAGCTTCATCAAAAATTCCTTTGGGGGTCCTCAACATCAAATCGAAAGATCAGCCTTGTTCTTTGGAGCAATGAATGTCAATCGAAAAATCAAGGTGGTCTAGGGATTAGAACGTGCCAAGCATTTAATGAAGCCATGGTGATGAAAATGGCATGGAATCTTATTGCTAAGCCTCAAGATCTTTAGGTGAAGTTGATTAAAGCCAAATATGGTTCAAGGCTTTTGGGTGAGAATTTAAAGAAGCAGAATGTTGGATCCATCATTTGGAATACTCTTAAAAAGGTTTGGCATGATGTAAACAAAGCTACTGGATGGAGCCTTAGGGATGGGTCATCAGTTAGGTTCAAAGAGGATAATTGGGTAGCCTTACCAAAGTCCCTTATCGATATTTGCATTAGCAACATCCCAAACTGTCTTAGAAATCTCAAAGTGCATCATTTTATTGATCTGCAAGGAAAGTGGGATGAGAATAAGATTCGAGCCTATCTTCCCTCAAGTGCACTTGCTCATATTGCTACTAGTAAGCCTTCGGATAGAGAAGATGGCAAAAATTTACCCTATTGGTCTCTTTCCTCTAGTGGGTGTTTTACGATTAAATCAGCCTGCGATATGGTTTCAGCTGATAAATAGGATGTGGAGGATAGGAAATGGCAAGTTATTTAGGATTGGAAAGGGCCTAAATGCATCAGAATTTTTCTCTAGCTTTATTTGCATAATCATTTCCTGACTAATAAAAAGAGAGCTTGTCGCCATCCTACTAATGATAGAACATGTGGGCGTTGTTGGGTGGAGGAAGAATCAATCATTCATGCCCTTGGAGATTGCTACCAATCTGCTCTGACATAGCTCCATCTTGTCAATTAATCTGATAGGAATCAATTCTTTAGTCTCCCATTGGAAAGTTGGTTATTAGCTAATCTTAATAATAAGAATAGCAATATGTATGACTATGATTGAGCTACTATTTTTGGCACCACCTACTGGAGCCATTGGCACCAAAGAAACGAAGCTCTATTCGATGAGGATTTCAATTGGTTGATTTATCCAATGCAGTTAATCCTTGCCAATGTCTGGTGCATTATCAAAGCTTGTAGTGCTCTTTTTGGCGCAATCAACAATCTAAAAGAGGATATTCATTAGCTAGTGGCCACCACCTGAGCATTAGGTGAAATCGAACACTGATGGCACTATTTAATATCATCCTTTCATTGTTGCTGTTGGTAGACTCATTAGATCGCACACTAGGCAATGGCTAAATGTTTTTTCAACAAATCTAGGTTGTTGTAATGTCCTTTTGGCTAAGAGTTGGGGGCATTATTCATGGACTAAGATTAGCTTAGGAAGTAGGCTTCCATCAGATTATCCTGGAAATGGATAACAAGGTGCTGGTAGATATCATCAATAGTTCATATGAAAGTCTTATTAAGAGTTTTGCTCTAGTGCAAGAGATCAGACGTCTCCTTAGCAGGTCTTAGGATGTCTAGGTACAACATATGTTAAAGGGGGGGAATATATGTGCTGACATTTTGTCAGAAATGGAGATTTAAATGAACCTTGGTTACACTATCTTCCATCAAGCTCCTAATGAGATGCTGGATCAACTTAAACAGGATGTGTTAAGTATCTCTACGCATAGATTTTGTACTTTGTAATTGTTTAGGCTTTTGCCTCCTTTTCATGAAAAAAAAATTTTTTTATTATTTTTTTTAGCCCCTTCAGATATAAAGGGCTAATCAAATGGGAAACATTAAGGAGATATTTTTGAACTGTTCACTGCTGCTAATAATAATGACAAACATTTATATAAATATATGGGAGCTGATACATGTCACGGGTTGCAACAGTTACAGTACTGTTGCAACCAGTAAAAAAAAAGCCATTTTGTCCCCTAATATAGGAGGGTCATTTACTACTAAGAAGAATATTATGATTTTTTCATGAATTGTGATGACACCGTAATCGTCGCAATCCGCGACAAGAAACATTTTCCTTATATATGTATATTGTGCATGGATAAATACTTATTGTGGTTGCCTTGAAATGCACTTTTTTGGGTGGTGATGAATAGGATGCCTTTTTTCAGGCAATGGCAAAGTCACATACAAATGCAATCACACCAATAATTCTTTATATAATGTTTGGCAGATGGAAATATATAAAGGGAACCAAAGACAAAGCAACATATAGAAAATACTAAAAATACATTAATTATATAAATAAAAGGAAATGTACTTGTAGACACCCGGTTCAGTCGGCCCGTGTTAGGGGACGAATTAGGGGCGTTCGGTTTGACCGGCCCGTTGTTAAGCCCAATGATAAGAATGTGAAACTTGAACATGAGAATGAAACCTAAATCTCTAAGTGGAAAGTGGACTTGAAAACCCAAAAGCCTGAAAAACCCCAAAACAGAGCCCAACTATCCAAATTCGGCCCAAGCCCGCTTGGCCCAGCACAGGCCCAGGCCTAAGAGGCATCGCCTCAATGTAATAAGGCAATCGCCTCTTTGGCAGCTGCCAATAGGGCGATCGCCTCATCGATGAGGCGTCGCCTCTATGGCAGCCCACTTGTAGCTACAATCATAACGATCAAGTGGCGCAAGCCCCACTCTCCAAACCTCCTTCTTACGTGAGAAAAAGACTTTTAAGGAAGGAAAAAAAGCTAGGAGAGCTCATGATGGGCTAGGAGGCTTAGGGGCATAGGAAAGCTAAAGGATAAAAGAAAAAAGAGAAAAAAGAAAAAAAAAAGGAGGAGGTTGGTGAGAAAAGAAAGGAAAGAGCTCTGAAAAAAAGAAGGAAAAAAAAAAGAAGAGAAAAAAAAAACATCCTCAAGAAAAGGGGAGGAAGGTTGAAGAGAAGAGGTCCACTTTCCCCATAAGAGAAGAAGGAAGAAACTTTTGTCAAAAGTAGATACCACATCCTAGTAAGGATCTCAATCAAAACAGCTCTGAGGGCCTCTCATTTTAGTATAAAATTTGCACTTTAAAATTGACATGTTCATCATTTTGTGTGTTCTTGCTTATGTGTGACTGAGTCCCTAGAATATTTTAGGTTTATCTCTAATGTGTTTAGGTTGATATCTCACTTTATTGATGGGTCTTTGAATACCTTTGCATGTAGTCGTAGTATGATAAGTGTAAAGTGTGTATATGCATGTTTTGGTTACTTAGAGTAGAAGTCTGCACATCTTGGGAGTCAGAGCCGGCCTGGTGGTCAAGCGACGCCTCTTCACAGAGGCGTCGCCTCATCTCAATGAGACGATCGCCTCATCTCAATGAGACGATCGCCTCATCATTGAGGCGATCGCCCCATTGACAGGCTTTTAAGGAGCCTATCTTTTGTGTGTATGCTACCTGTTTTTTGTGTCGGATTTATAAAAGCCCTGTTGATGAGGCATCGCCTCATCAATAAGGCGATCGCCTCACCTCAATGAGGCGATCGCCTCACCTCAATGAGGTAATCGCCTCATCAATGAGGTGACCGCCTCATTAACAAGGTTAACCCGCTTCCTGCTTCGTTTTTTATTTATTTGTTATGACGTCCGCTTCGGCATGTCCCCTTTTGATCGTCAATATGCCTGTACGATTGCATGATGATGTTTAACCTTGATCGTTTGATACTTTCTTTAGTTTATAATGTGAAAACCTCTTTTATAGAACCTCTTTGTAAATATCTTTACATGTGATTTCATTTTTTTGAAAGGAAGGGCTAATCGTGTGTTATTTGCAGGAATTACTTGATGATTTCTATCATCGAGTAATCACTTTTGCTAGTTACCTCTTGCATATTGCTGCTTTTATGTTATTTTAATAGTTTATTTTCAATATATGTTTGGTTTATTTTCTGTATATTATTCGTTTATTTAGCTAAAAAGCGTTGTCATCCTTAATTCCCTTCCCCCTATTTAATTTTGAATGTATGTTTGTAAATTATTATTTATTTTATTTACTGCATTTTATGAATGTCGGGACTTAAAGGCATGAAATTGGACTAATGTGCAAACTCAGACTTAATTATAAAATCTGGCAATTATCCAAAGGCAATCTTATTACGTGTGGTAAATGAGGAAATAATTAAATGGTAATAAAAAGCAAAACACAAACAGAGGCCAACCGCAAGGTTGGGTAAGCATTCAAATGTTCATACTCAGTTTCCAAACCTGATCTCTGATGATGGCTTCTGGGAACCTCCGTGGGATCCAGTTGCTGTACAGTGTGTCCCGAGTCTTATCCGGATGGTGACTCTATCTATGAATAGGTTTAAGACCTATATCATATTTTCTAATGGGCCTCGAGCCCACACAATGCCGTGATCGCTAAATACTTGAGCGCGCGCTAAATCCCGCCGCCTACAGTACTTAACTTGAAATATACATATTAGAAATATTTATTTTCTTTTTTCGACATTCATATATTTTGTTGATTAAGTATTAACATATTAATTTGAGTCTTTTTTTTTTCTTTAAATTGATAATTTTTTGAATGTCTTCTTTTCTTGTTGCACAGGATGAAAAATATATGAAGTTACATTAAGGAATTGCTTGGACAAGTCTTTGAGATAAAAATTTGTCACACCTATTCTTAGTTAAGAAAAGAAAAAGAAAGTAAATGATATACAGATAAATAGCTGATAAACCCTCATCTAAATGGCCAAATGACTCCCAATGGTATCTAAAAGATTCAGGTTCGATCTTATCCCCGGCCCTCCCATTGTTCATTGGCTAAAAAACATATAATCATAAATATATTTCAGCCATATATTTATATTTAGGCTAGAAATCGAAATCAAAGTTGTTTATTAACTGTTTTTGTGTAACATACAATTTAATATTACATTTGTTGTGAAGTTAATCTTGAATCATACCACTGTTTTTTTTTTTTCCATAACCACATCTGCGATATAGTCTTTACAGCTTTCTTAACTATCATCACCTTCCGATTGCTATCAAAGCAACAATAATGAGATAATCAAAATGAATTTCACTTGAAAGAAAAGCAAAAAAAAAAAAACTGTATAGAAAAATGTATAAAAAGAAAATAACAAAAGGGGCAGAGTGAACAACTGCATGATCTAACTCCAAAGTTCATATAACATGCCATGCATACAAGAGATTATTATATTTTATTGAAATTATTGAGTGAATTTGCTTTGTATTTTAATACAAAGATTTGTAATTTTAAAATATATACTATAAAAATATATTTGTAGGTTGTCCATGCATACAAATTCAATGTAGTTTTTTAATTATTATTTGATAATATTAATACTGTTAATTTAACAAATTAATATTTGATTTATTTCAAGAATCATCTAAGAAATCTATTGATTTGGAATTAAAAAATATACATAAATATTATAGATGATAAATTAATTAATTTTTCTTTTTCTATTTCTTTTCTTTGCAGAAATGATTTATCGAAGTAAGGCACCACAGTTGATGATCGATACTAAATTCAACTCGGTTATTGAATTGAGTGAATAAATCTAATATTTTTTGAAATTTCTCTTTTAACTCAAAATTGCAATATAAATCGTATTTCTTCAGTTTGATCATTATCATAAAATTAACAATACAATTTAATATATCGAAAATAACAAAAAAAAAATCATTTCAAGTAATAACAATTGATGACAATAAACGGTATGTAGTATTAGATATGCATCATATGCCATTGTACTGACAATAGCAAAAATAAATCAATAAATAAATGACAATAGAACAAAACAATGATCTAACTTTAAAGAAAAAAAAAAAAACCAGTAGAGCATCTAGTTGTTATTTGAACTTTTTAGCAAAGTGCCAGTAACATAACGGAATCTAATCTGCATACAGAAGAAACAAATAATGGTACAATAATTAATATTGATGATGTACGGTGTCAAATGTATGCATCTATGTGCCAAAATATATAAGTGGAAGTGCAGTCAAGCCAAAATTAGATGTCTTCCATATCTAATAGAATTATATATAACAACATGACAATATAATGCCAGTAGCAGAGATCAATGGAGTTTCTCATCAGAAACAGCAGTAGTTGTTTTTTTAACGATTATATCAAATAGTTAATTTTCGGTACCACAAACGGAGAGAGAGAAGTTGAAGTTCAATCTCTATTCTCCTCAATAGAATCTTCGTACCTTTTATCATTTGAACTAATTTATAATTAATAATGTTTTATCATGTCAATTACTTGTTTAAAAGGTTTAAGTTGATATGTTATCTCGTAATACAAAAAGTTAAAATAATTTTTTTTGTTTTAAAAATGTTTTTGAAGTATTGAAGGAATTTAAAAAAATTCATATTTGTATGTTTAATAAATAATTTTTATATTATATTTTTAACAACTTATTGTTTCCAAAAATTATGATTTTTACAATTTTTATTTTGTAAATTTATTGAAAGTGTTGATATTTTAGCTTGA
Organism: Mallotus nudiflorus; assembly: GCA_947683625.1. Lineage (NCBI taxonomy): Eukaryota > Viridiplantae > Streptophyta > Magnoliopsida > Malpighiales > Euphorbiaceae > Mallotus > Mallotus nudiflorus. The sequence goes on from CANTUR010000011.1 coordinate 4,658,589, forward strand.
CCAATTGTAAAATAATTCTATCATAATATGCACTTGGGTCAAAATTAAAAACATATGTAGATATGTTTTTAGTTATAAAATTTAAATTCTAACTATTGACAACAAAAAAAAAATCAAATTCTAAGCAATTAGTTTAAAAAATAATAATAAATTTAGTTAGCTTTTTTTTAACTAGTTAAAGTGATTAATTCCTCGAAAGAAATGAAATTCAAATTTTACTATTTCATTTGAATTTTATATCTTTTTCTACTTGAATTATTTATTTACTTATAAAATTACTTAAATTGCTGCAAACAAAATTCATCAACAAACTGAGTACGTTTGCAAATAGCAAAGGCTCTCTTGACCCAGCAGCGGCCACCACCACCGCCACCAGCACCATGACCCAGCAGCACACATTGATGAAGAGCTTGCGTTTTGGCGCGGTAAAGGGTACAGGAAAACAATTGTATTATACTCATTAACTAACACCAGCACCGACACCGACCTTTTTAGCTTCTTTGTTGCTTCAGCTTATATTATTATCATCATTTCCACATCGAACAATATTTATTTATAGAGTTACTTCTGACTTTTGATCCAGGTCAATTATTTATTTAGTTCATATTGTATTTTTTTTTATAAAAAATACTATTTAATTCTTATACTTCCTACTCGATCATTCCATATTAATGAAATTAAGTGATAATTTTAATTTCTATATATATATATATATATATATATATATATATATATGATTTTATTTTGTATAACTAGTGAAATCAATTTGTATATTTAATTTTAATAACTTATAAATAAAATAATATACTATTTTTGTGAGACTTTTTAAGATGACATAATTAGCAAGAGATTTAATTATTTAGCAACAATCAATCATATAAAATAAAGTTGTAACAGAAGATTGCATATATATGGAAATATGTAAACTATCTAGAAAGTCAACATTTTTTTTAAACAAAAAAGGAAACTAAAATATGTACATTCATAGAAAGATAATTATTTTCCTATAGTAATAATTAAAATTTCTTCTTAATACGCTAAAAATATTTTCAATCATCATTTCATTTTCCTTTTTGATTTTGATCAAATACCCTACAAAACATTCCAAGTATCTTCTCATTGAAGTACTTTCATATCTTTAAGGGTTTTTTTTTTTTTCAAAAATTAAGCTTTATTTCCATAAACAAAAAAAATAAATAATGAAGTATTGTCTTGTTCAACCCTTGTCAATTTATGGACGCAGTTAAAATAGTCATTAAATGTATAATTTATGTTAATTTTTTATTAAAAATAAAGATTATTATAATATTAATAGAATAAATTGTTAATAATAAATAATATATGTTATTGATAAATATATATTATATTTTAAGAGGTATTATAAAAAAGAATACTAATATAAAAATAATTGTTTAAAAATGTTCACATAGTGATAGTTTTAAATACTCTGCATAAAAATAAAAAAAATATAATATAATTATAGAACATAAAAATTCATATGGAAGAGTAATATTGTTTTTATTTATAATATAATTAAATAAATATAAAGTTTATACTAATTTAATAATTTATTATTTATTTAAATTTGATAATAAATACAATATAATTATTCTATTTTAATTTAAAATTTATACCATTTTTAAATATAAAATTTTAAATTTTAATTTATCAATTCTAAAAAATTTTAAAAATTAAATTAAAATTATTTTTATAAATATATAAAAAAAATATATCTATTTTTTGTCCAAAAGAATTTTCCTCTATTCATATTTTTATACATATACATAGTATAGATATAGTAGTCATTAAATTTCCTATAATCTTAAAAATCAAGGCAAAGAAGGTATTTTGACCCCACAATCAACTTGTATTTTAGGATAACTAACAAACCAATCACACTCTTTATTATTATAAAATTCAAATGTCACCAAAAATATTTTTGTTTTGTCAAATTGAAACATAAGCTATCTTCAACAGCCAAAAGGCCGAGACAAAATGACCTTCAACCCATTTTTTTAATTTAACATTAAAAAACCTTCAACCCATCTACTTTTGTTCTTTTTTTTATTTCATACAATTTTATGAGAAGGAATTACAAGTTAAATTAAATTATGAATATTTTAATTTATAATTATATATGTACTACAGTAAAGGCCTGTAAAACTGAGTTTATAACTTTGTAGTATTATAAAAACATATTTTTCAATTAATCACTTAACGTCAGAATCGATAAACTTAAATAATTTAAATTTTTTATATACACATAATATATATATATTCTTTTAACTTTTCAGAGTTTTTTTTTTTTTCTTCATTAACGCGTCCCTCAAGCCTCAACACAAGTGGCCCCTAAGAATCTGCCGTCACAACATGTTTTAGACCATTTTACATCCCCCTATATATACATGTCAACCCCTTCCACCCACCGTCCCATCTCATTTCCTCCATTTTCTTTGCTTTTCTTATCTATGATCTAACCATATAACTTTCTTCATTCTTGAATTATTTTCTTGTTTTTCTGAATCTATAGCCACCCAACATTCTTGAATCTTTGGAAATTTTCTTGGTTTCTTGATATATAGATCATGGGAAACTATGCCTCATGCAAAATAGCAAACCCAATACAAATCAAGAACTCAAAATCATCATCAACAACATCAACAAAAGTTATCTTCCCAAATGGAGATATCAAGCAAATCAACCAACCCACAAAAGCAGCTGAGCTAATGATGGAAACACCCAACTTCTTCATCACCAACACACAAACAATGAAAATCGGCAGAAGGTTTTGCCCACTAAGTGCAGATGATGATCTTCAAAAGGGAATTGTTTATGTGATGCTCCCAATGCATAAAAAGAACTCTGTTGTTACTGCAAGTGATCTTGGTTCTTTATTTATGACAGCTAACTCCGTCATCAAAAGAGTTTCCAGTGGCAAAGTCAGAGTCCAGCCCGATGACACTATCACTAAGGAGGTTGATGATGATGTGCCGGTGGTGCCAAGGCTGAGTTTGGAAGGGATAGAAGATGTTTGTACACCGGAGTTCAGGCATAGAATGTCTATGTCAAGGTCAAGAAAGCCATTGTTGGACACCATAGATGAAGAACCAGTTCGTTCAAGACACCGAAGCATGTGACTATATATATATATATTATATATGAGCCATTGTTGGTCTGTGTTTTCTTAGGTTCAGCTTATGTTTTTAGAATCAGAGCTGGGAATGAAATTGTTCTTTGGTTTAAAAGGAACCATGAACAAGCATAAAGAACATTGTGTACATGTTTTCTTCTTCAATTTTTCTTTTTCTTTTTTCTATATATGAGTAAAAACAAAATCCAAAAAATTATTTTTCTCTTCTACTCATTGATTTTCTTTTTTAGTTTTTTGTTGATATGGGAAATTTTTTATGATGATCAAATAAAATCTGTCACTGAGAATTTGAGAAGACTACAGCTCATTTGGGATGTAAAGATAACAAGGGATAAGAAAAGATAACTTCATGGATATGAGGTATCTTTTATTTGATTAATGAGAAGCAACATTTTTCTATTTACATTAAAAAAATTTTAAAAAATTATTATTTTATTTTTAAATTTATTGTTTTTTTATTGTTTAAAATTCTCAAACATAAAAAAATTATTTAATATAACTTTTTCATTTTGTTTCTTTTTCTTATACTATGGAAAGAAAAAAAATCTAAATTTTTTTAATTTTTTTAAAGTTCATCACCAACTCAAAAACATAAAAATATATATATATATATTTAATTTCTTTTGTAAACACTTAACCTTTTATCTCTTTTCTTTTCTTTTTCATAATTCTCCCTAAGCTCCAAAACCAGAACTTTTACCATTTGTTTCAATATTAAGCTAACATTTCAAAGTTTTGGGAATCATTAAAATGAACTTTAGGATTATATGAAATTCTGTCAAGTGGATGATCACTTTGCTGGTTTTTTTTTTTTTCACTTTTCTATCTTATCTTTTCATCTATGTATTTATTGATAAAAATATAAAATGACCCCTTCTGCATGATCTTTGGATGAAAGTAAAAGAGATAACAAAAGTGAAAACAATACTTTTATTGTTAATCTTATACAGAAGCAAAGAACAAAAATTGGGGTTGGTACAAATCTTTAGCAAAATGAATTTGATCTAATCAGATTTGTATAATAGAATTTGATGCCATCTAAAAATTTAACAAGTTAAAAATTGGCACAAAGCACTCTGTTTTCCTTTTTCCTATATATACACAGACAGGAATAGTTAATTTGTTTGAAAAAAAAAATCTAAATGTTATGAAAATCCCTTAAAATGAAGCCCTTTATAACTCTTAATTTATGTCATTTTTATTTAGAGAAAAAGCTTCAAATAGGAAAATATTTTATATAGTAACTTGTTATATAAATAGTATTATCATAAAGAGAAAAAGTATTTTTATATCATCACTTTTCAATTGATGATTTTCATGTCTATGGGAATAAATATATCATTTTTTATTCAAAAAAATTTATCTTCTAACATTTGTTATAATAGTATTTATGTAGTAAAGTTCTACATGTATCATTGTCGTTCCATAAATTGAGGCATTAGACCAGCACAAATTATTAGAATATAAAGTCAGGTCTCCCACTCCTTTACTTTTGACAATTCCATAAAATTTTAATGGTCCTTTTTCCAAACATTTCCTTGTGACCTTTTGAACATTTGTCATATAGCTTTAGCAAATATAGAATCTTAATAAGCATTAGTGATGTGTAAAGTTGTAAAGGATGGCTAAAGAGTAGAATTCAATTATCATTTTACTGTTCTATTTTTTTACAGTAAAAAATTAAAACAAAAAAAAAATCAGCATTAATCATGTCTAATTAACTTCTTGACATTTAGTTAATGTAGAAAATATAATAGATACCAATATTTATCCATTAAAACAGTAAAAATTTTAATTTTGTTAATAAAATATTTTAAATTTAAATTTTATATATGAAGAAATAGATGTCAATCTCAGAGCAATAAAAAATAATTCCATCAAAAAACATAAAACATCTTGAATTTATTTTTCCTCATTCACTAATTTTGAAATAATTGATTTTTTATGATAAATATTTTTTAAAAATATCCAATGAATAATATATATATATATCTTATTTCAAGTAGGGCTGAAAGGTAGTCGTGATGACGATCTTACATCAATTAAGGGCTTGTGGCATGATGAGCTACCCTCTGCTATCCTCTCTCGAGATGTAATCTCCTAGTTACCGTTTTTATGAATTTTATTTCTAAAAAAAGATTAAAAAAAAAAAAAAGTATGGCTGAAAGGGAATGCTAACACAAATTTATGTAAAAACAATCCTACCAACTATTAAGTTAGTTGAAGCAATCTTAGGTTATCTTTTCCAAAGCAAAATTCCAAAAGAAAGTTTAGTGGCAAGGTATATAGTCATTTTTGCTTAAAAAGCCTCCTGTCATCCCATGCTAATCAAGCCAAGGTCTCATTCAATTATTAATCGGTCATCACTCAAGAGATAGCTTTTTCTGATAAAACCACTTCTGGTATGGATAATCAATTGGAAATAATTTCATAAGAGTTAGTTAATGTCTTAATTTCTAATTTTGTTGATAGCTAGGAAACCTTATGTTGAAGTTCAAGCACACTTTGAGTGCTATCCAAATCACATGCAATGACCCATGTGCTATTATGGTCCAAAATTCCTCCAAATGGCAAAAAAAAAAAAAAAATTTATTTTCCATCCTTCTCTTGCTCTTTTGCCCATCAAGGGTTGCTTGTTGGCTTGCACATGCATGTGTGTGTGAATTGTGAAATATTTATATGTTTGAATATCATTGGCAACATACTTCTCCACTAAAGGCACCCCGTCTTCAAGGGTATTATTAAGCAAAAATGCAAGATTGAAATTTTTATTTATACATATAAATGCTTATATAAGTTTATTTGTTTGTTGGTTCTAATTTCTTTCCAAGTGTTAAGGAGAAAATCAATCTTCCCTTATGATTAAGCAAGGTCAATTTGTGCAACACATGTAAATATATTATTCAAAAACTCAAATTGATTGTGTATATTATACTTTATAATTATAACTACAAATTATTTTTTTAATTAAGCTTACAAGGTTTATTAAGAATATAATTACAAATTTTATCCATGAGTTTTGTAGCATATAGATATTGTTAATTGAGTTCAAACTAAGTAACAACAATTTTAAATTTCACTTAGAAATTATAACAAAAGTAAAATAATATTTAGATGTTTTCATTGAGCATACCAAATGTATTATGTCGAATCAACCTTGAAAATTTACAATTGTTGTTACTTATAACTTTGAAAATAAATATTTTTTATTACAATACATAAATAATTAACTGGGTATTAGCGGGATATTTATTTTACTAAAATAAAAAATTAATAATTCAAAAAATTGGATTACCGGTGTAAAATTTTACCAAACTTTGGTGTAAAAATATTTTATAGTATAAAATTTCGTGTTTTAATTCCCACCGGATCTAATTTTTTTGAGCAAACGTCAATTAAGAAATGCCAATAGAGATTAGTTTCATTTGCCTACGTGTGAAAGTACATTAGATTTTCAAAATAATTAATTTCATTCATTAAGAAAAAAGCTACACATGAAACTTCTATAGATGTTAGTTTGCTGAATTGTAATTATTCATTGAAAGTATTATAATTTATTTCAAACAAAAATGGGAACAGAAAGAAAATACACATGAACAACATTAATTATAAGTATACTCAAGACCGCCAAAAGATGTTTCTTGAAGGTGCAGTTTACACAACAACTGAAGTCATTTTCACTAACTAAATACGTATATAAAGTCACCACATCTTCATATATACACAAAATTGATCAAACTTGTATCATCTTATATAGTCTCTAGTCCAATTCAACAATTACTCATTTAGTGGTCCAGCCAAAATGGGTAACACTATTTACTTGACACACACTAAAAACAATAAATGAAAATTGATTTATCTGGATTCAATTATTTGTCTTATTATTATTTACTATAATATAATTTGTCTCCTTAATTTACTTTTTTTTTAAAAAAAATCTTTATTTCATTGAAGAAACCAGTAAAACACACATAAAAAGGATACAGGCATATATGTTTGAACACCCAAGTATAAACAAAAAATAAAATTACGGCTGGCCTAAAAGATTACAACATTCAACTTGCAAGGGATTGCAATATGTGCAACCGCTAACACTATAAAATGAGAATACAAGCAACTACAAAACTAACACAAAACCTAAACTCATCTACAGAGCCAAGACATCATCCAAAGCTTGCAACTTATTCCTTGCACTAAGATGGAATCCCTTCTTGCAGCCGTTCCTTGCACAGAAAAGATGAATCTCGTGTTTATAAACTCCTTGCTTAGCTCTACTACCGGTTGGTCTCTCACACCCATAGAACCAAAAACTTATTTATCAACTAAAACTTCGCTAACAAGGAGACATTATTAACAACAAATTATATATCTATAACATTAATTTACTGTTCACACATTTCTCTTAAAAAAAATTTTATCCGGCAGCTTTTTGCTGTCTCTCCTTTTTAATTGAATAGTCCCTCTAAAAGAAGCAACATGGGTACTTTTAGGAAAAAAAATTGTCATTTCTTGCTTCGTAACATTGCAACAATTGCCACTATATATAAATATATGTAAGGCCATAGATACCCTTTACTCTATGAACCAAAAATACACTTCACTTTTATGAATTTTTGCTTAAATTCATTAAAATTTAGAAGACTAAATTGTAATTGTTATGAACAATAATGACACTATTATGGTCGCACCTTCTACCATTTTAAAATTTCCATATATGTTTGTTAGTCAATTAACAAAATTTGATTCACAATTATCAAGTCTAGTTGTCACTGGTTGTTCAAAAAAAAAAGTCTTCACTGACACAAATTAATCATTGATAACAGCGGCAAAATTTCCTTGTAACTTCTAAGGCATATTCTAACACGGAATTTGCAAGATCAGAATTTTTGTGAGGAAAATATAATTCTATTACTGCAAATCAGAATACAAAACATCAGCAATAAAAAGCGAAGAAACAGTTCATTCCCCTTGATCAAGACATAGAAACTGCTACTCTAGTAATGGAATGTGCAAAAGCATTCGCTGATTTTTTAATGAAAATCAACTGATTACAAAACAGTTGTGAAAGTAAAAGCTTACAATCCTGGATAACTAGACCAATCGGAGAAGAGTCAAGAGAACTTCCATTGACAGCATTAACGAGCATTTGACAATCCAATTCAATATAAACGTGAGATACCTCTTTAGAAATCAACCAGCTCAGGACCTCTTTTAGGGCAATAGCCTCCGCCATAAATGGAACGGAAATTTTTATTTATACCATAATGAAATATGAAAAGATAGAATTTTTTTTTAACATGATATAAAAAGATAGAATAATTTGATGCTTTCTTTTTATTTATTTATTGTTATAGAATAGGAAGAGAGATTTTTACAAAGCACATTTTTATCGGCAAGTGAAAGAGTAATTAAATAGAAACTATTTTCTAAAAATATCCTGAAGTGTAGGATTTTATCCCTACTGTTGTTGATTTAAAAAAAAAGTATTATCTGTTGTGCAATTTATTTATATGACCTCTAAATTTATTAAAATAAAAAAATATATTTTGATCGTTAAATTAAGTATTAAAGTTTATACTTAACATATATAATATATTTTTTTTCTTTTTACTAGATACTTCAAAGTTAAATTACATAAAATATTGATGAATTGTATAAATTTTTAAGAAAATAGAATTTTTAACAATTTTACATTAGTATTTAAAAATAAATACCAATTAATTAAATAGGACATTTATTAAGATTTTAACAATATATTTTTAATATATACACGCTCATTAAGGGTCTATATAAATTATAAAGTAGTGTTGAATGTTGATAAGGATTTTGGAAGGAGAAAGTTCACCCACAAACACAAAACGTCCTGATTCCACAGTAAACAGTGACAAGGTAGCTGCATATCAGCACTAACTTCCGCGGTGGACGAAAGTACCTACCGTCACCGACAACGACACTAAACTTCTTTATTACATAGATAATTTCAAGTGCAATCGTAGACAATAATAAGCAAAGTGTGAAAAGGCTGACTTCTCAACACCCAAAAATTATATGACTACAATTTATATACGTATGCATGAATGTGCAATCATTAATGTCATTCTTATTACTTCATCTGTTCTTTTTTATCTGTTGTTTTGGGAAGTTTTATTTAGATTAAGAAATTAATTAATCTTAAATTTAGAAGAAAAATAAGTTAAGAGATTAAATTATCATTAGTTTTTGAAAAACTAAAAATTTATATTAAACATTAATAACTTTGGTGTAATACCCTATATTTTTATTTAAATAAAATAATTTTCAAGCTGTGTTATTAATAATTACTTTTGAATTATATTATACAAATGTTAATATTATTTTTATGATTATTAATTTATGAAATGATTATATGTAAGTATTATTTATTTATTATCTAAAATTTCATTATTTATTATTATTATTATTATTACTATTTTAAACTACATTAACCTTATGGTTATTTATGTGTTACTATGTACATGCATATATATAAATATATATATATATATACATACTCATATATAATTAGGGTTAATTATTATTTTATGTGTGTGCATTAATTTAACTTGTGTATATGTATGTATATGTGTATGTAGTATATGTGTACATACACCAATATTTACACACACACACACACACACACATATATATATATATATATATGCATAATTACATATTAATAATTTATAATATAATATAATATAATATATATACACACACGCGTAGAAAGGACCAAAAGAACAAAACAAAAACAAAAAAAAAGAAAAGAAAAGAAAGAAACGAAAACAGAAACAGAAAGAAAGAAAGAAAAGCATTTCCGTCAACCCAACCTCTTGCAACCTCCCATCTCCGCCCCTCACTGTCTCATTCTTGCTTCTCACTGCGCCATTTCTCCTTCTCCACCACCAGACTCCATCACCATCGTGAGAGGGAGCTTCCAGGTGGTGCTGCTGCAGCTGCTTCTCTTCTTCTTCCTTCGGCCAACTTCAATCCGAGCTGATCCGGCGCCACCAAAGCTTCCCCAGCTTCCCTCATCTTCTTTGACATCTGTCCAAGCCGAAAACCACCACTGCAACTCACCTCCGGCGTCGAAATTGGAGGTTGAAGGTGAGTTGCTCTGGGTTGTTCTTAGGTTATTTTTAGGTTGTTTTCTGGTTGTTGAATGGGATTAGGTGTTGATTTTAGGTTGTTCTTAGTTAAATGTTGAGTTATGCCCTTTTTTTGTTCAAATTCAAATTTTTAAGAATTTTTCTAAATTTTCCTTAATTTATAGAATTTTGTATAATTTTATTTAATTTTTATTTGAATTTATTGGATTTTTATTTGGTTTAATTAGTGAAATTAGAGTAATTAAGATTGTGTATTTGTAATGTTTGGGTTGTTTTTTAAGGTTTTAGGAATTTTGGTGTTAATTATAAGTTTTTGTAAATTTAGGGTATTTAATGAATATGTGTATTAATTTCGAAAATTATTTGTAAAAATTATAAAATTTTTATAATTGAGGTTATTATTAAATGTTATTTATTTTAGAACTCAAATTATAATTTTTGTGATTTTTTAAACTATTTTTATAAATATTTTTGAGTTTATGTCAAATGTGATTAGTAGGTTAAATTATGTATTTATTTATTTTAAAAGAAATTATTAGTTGATATTATGTTTTAATTATATTAAGAAGTTTAATTTTGAAAAAAAATAATAATTTTTAGATGATTAAATAATTTTAAGGAATATTTTTTTTAGTACTAATAATACATTATGTAATTTATGTATTTAGGGGTAAAAATGTAATTTTACGCTAATTGTAGTTAAATATATATTTTAGTTAATTTTATCATTATTTAAGAGGTTTAGACAATTTTTATAAATTAATTGATATTTTTTAATTAAGTAGTGTTAATTTTGAATATTAATCCCAAATATTATATATATTTATAATACATTATTTTGATAATAAAAGTTGAGTATAATGAACGCAAATGGAGTTGTTTAATTTTTAATTGAGATTTTATATTTTAGTACATATGTATGTGAAATATGTATTTCAGAAATAACTAATATCATTTTTTGATGTTATTTTGAGTGGTGATCTCGGTCGGTGCTAATTGTAGTTTTGGGAGCCCGACTCGAGTGTGTATGTCTGTGGTTATTAGAAGTGCGTTTTCTATGCAGGTTTGACTCTACTTTTGGTAGAGAGATGTCCGTTTTACAGAGAAAACTCTACCGAAATTTCGATAGATTTTCTCGTAAAGTGTGATATTCATTATGAATTTCTACCGTTAATTAAGCTTTTTCCTGTCTATCGTGTATTGTCCGGTCTTCCTCGAGTCAGCCTATCATTTTACCATTTTGTTGATTTATGATTTCAATTCCATAGTCATGTTTTAAAATCGATTTGTTATTTTCTTTCTAGAGCATATCGGAGCAGAAGTCGTGAGACAGAGGCAGACGCGTGGTCGTCAGCCTTCGCATTCATTTTGTAAGTCAATAGAATGATCTGTGCGTGTGTTTACTTAAAGAATGCATGCGCTCATATTTTTATATTTAACATATGATTTATTTAATTTAGTGCTGTTATTTAAGACTTAAAACACATTTTTATTTATTTAAAAATCGATTTTGAGAAATTTTGGTAGAACAGGCTACCTAGTGGGCCTCACCAGGACCGTGTGCACATGGTAGAGATTGAGAGGTGGATCCAAAATATTTATGACGGGTGAATGTTAAACTGGGACGGGTGCCTCGGTGGAAGCCTATGCTCTCGGGGATCGCCAGTGATTATAAGGTTAAAAATGGATTGGGATGAGTGCCTTGGTTGATGCCCTAACTCTCGGGGACCGCCAGTACCATATATTTGGATTAAGTGAACGACTGCGACTTGGTGCCTCGCTTGATGCCTTTGCTCTCGGAAACCGGTAGTCTGATTGGAACAAATAGGCCCGGTTGGCCATTTAGATTTTTGGGTTTAGAGTTCTACCGAGATTTTTCAAAAGCTATACCTATACATTATAAATTATTTTCACTATAAATATATAGTTTTCAAAAAGTTTTCAAACCGTACAGCTCTTTTATTGACTTACTCAATGAGGTCTGATTCCCCTCAATTTATTTTTTTCAGGAGCTTAGTAGTTCGACCTCAGACTACCTCCACGCCGGATTTCTTCATCACCGGCTATTTTATGTAGGTCATTGTAAGTTGTACTGTTGTATTATTCTAGGATGCTGCAGTAGTATATGTACTAAGAATTGTATGGTTTAAGTATATTTGTGTAATTTATTTGTACGAACCACGCTTATGTATAAAGATTTAAGTTTGATTTATAATATGTAATGCCGAAGCATATTTTATTTAAGCATCTGATTTAGTTATTTATGAGAAAAATCAGTTTGATAATGTGTTCTATTTTAAAATAAGGTTTTAAATTGTAAAGTGTTGTTTATCTTTTCTTTAAGGCTTACTACGGGTTTCGGGGGCCTCATGTCTTCCCATTCCCTAGTGTTGATCATGTGCCCTCGGATTCGGGTCGTGACATTTGGGCTGATAAAGATAAAAATAAAATTGGCAAAAAAGGATTTAAATTTTATTGATTGTATGAAAGTGATACTTAAATAAAATTTCACATTTTTTCTAAAACGACAAATAAAAAGGAACAGAGGGAGTAGTTGTTCCATGTTGGTTAAATTAACTTCTTTTTTTGAGAGAGGTGGTTAAATTAACTTAGAGTGAGATTTTTGCATTCCAACAATTTATTTTTGCACTCCTCCTTTTATTTTTTGAAATTTTAGGTTACATAATTACCTTTTATTTAAAATGTTTATTTTTTTCATTAATTATTATTTCTAAACTATACATTTTTTTAATTTTTTTATCTAAATTTATTATTTAATATTTAAAATTATAAAACTAATTGTACTTGAGTTTACATCATTTTGTTTGCATTAAAAAAATAGCATAGTCAATTATGTTTTGATAAGATCTCCTTACCTTTTAATTTGCTTAGAAAATTATAAAACATGCATCAATTATAAAAAAAAAAAAATCACTTTTTATGGATAGTTTTTTAATTTTTACTTTTATGAACAGTTTTTTAATATCATATGCACATTATTTTATTTTATTTTTCTTATCATAATTTTTTTAAAATAATATAAAAATCAAATTACATCATTAAAACATATATTATAAGAATTTAATGAAAATTCATCATATCAAAAATTGTTGTAATTTTAATTTTTAAGATAAATGTTGTAACATATTAATAATAGAAAAAAAAAGTGCTATATTTTTTTTATCAAATAGACCTTTCGTAGTATAATTTAATTAGAGTTTTTTTTGGGATATATTTAATCTAAATTACATGTAAATTGATTTTATCTCGATTCATTGAATTTATGAATACTTTTTATATGATGAATTATTGTTGAATTTTTATAATAATTTTTTAATCACATTATTTGATTTTCAAATTATTTTTTAAAAAATAAAAATAAAAATAAAATTATGTGCAAATGATATTTAAAAAAAAAAAAACTTCTTCATAAAAAATAAAAAGATATGCTATTTATTATAATTGGTGCAAATTTCACAATCAAAATAAGTTACAAGTTAAAAAGTACTTATAAAAGATAACTTACTATATTAAATTTTATTAGCACAAGAAAAAAAACTCAATTACAAGTAGTTTTAAAATGTTAAATATCAAAAAATGAATTTGAAAGGAAAATTACAAAAAATGGTAGTTTAATATGTATTGTAACATGCATGTAAAATAATGATTTATTATAATAAAAAAATAAAAACAATTTATAAGTTTGTGAACAAAGAACGAAGAGAATTTATTTTTTTTTTAAATATTTGTACAAATGGTTTAATTTTCAGAAGAAAAATAAAAGGAAAAATGGTAGATTAAACCATTACTCTACATTTTCTCAGGAAAAAAAAAAATCCTTACTCTTCATAGTTGATGTTCATATTTTTTAATATTTGAGCTATTCATGAGAGACAAAGAAATGTTATTTTCACTCTTAAATAAGGGACTAATTCAAAAAAATAAAAAAGAATAATTCTTAGTTCTAGATAAAAATTTATACAGTGAAGCGGTAAATCCAATTCAACAATTTTATTTGGAAATGCTCCATAATAAAAATAAAATGTACATAGGATAGTTTTATTTAGTGTATATGTATGTTTTTCACATCTAAACAAAAATATGGATAATTATTTTTCAAATAGTTTTTTTATAAGATATTATAATTTTTTTTTAAGGAATATATATATATATATATATATATATATAATGTTGAGCCATGAATTCAATAAATCCAAATTATGACAAGTATTTTTTTTCATATTTAAATATTCCCTTAAAAGGTAATGTGTCAAATTCTTAAGAATTCTAATTTTTATTAAAAATATATTAAAGGAGTTTTTTTCATATATGTCCCAAAACAAAAGGTAAACAACAAAAATACCCAAAATGTTCTAAAATTACACACGCGCCACCTTGTCCAATTTTAATTAAATGTTGAGCCATGAAGTTAATAAACCCAAATTATGACAAGTGTTTACTTTCATATTTGAGTATTCTCTCTAAAAGGTAATGTTTCAAATTCTTAAGAATGCTAATTTTTATTAAAAATATATTAAAGGGGTTTTTTCATAAATGCCCCAAAATAGAAGCTAAACAACAAAAATACCTCAAATGTTCTACAATCACACACGCGCCACCTTGTCCAATTTTAATTACGTGAATGCCCCATCATTCCCCCTTAGCTCAAAACACTTCCTCGTGATTCTACCTCAGCTCCAATCTCTCTCTTTCAACTCAAAAACACATCACTCACCCTTTTTCCTCACTTGCAATCACTCTATGTCAAATCAACAACAAAAAACTGATTTCTTCAAAACAAATCCATTCTCTTCTCCAAAAAATGCATAAATCATTCTTTAAAAATCCAACAAAAAAATCCTTGATTTATTCAAAAATGAACCTTCATTGATTTCTTGTAAAACCAAGTTCAACTCTACCTCCCTCACATTAACCACCATTATCAATCTCTTGTTCAAATTAAAACAACAAAAACAAACATCACCACAATTTCAAAAAAATAAAAAAATAAAATCAAAAAGAAGATTTCAACAACCAAGAAAAGAAGAAGAAATTCAACAACAATCAAAAATCAAATGTAAGCATTCTCATTCAAATTCGTCATTTTATACAATTATTGAATGCATGCAAACCAATATTTCTTCTTAAATCAATCCATTAAAAAAGTATTAAACCTAGATATATTCTTAAAGTCACCAGATCTTCATTTTCTTCAAAAAAAAATTATCAGTTAATTGATATACAAGATAATGTATGAAATAAACAATGTACAAACCTTGATTTCTTCAAAAACAAGCCTTCATTGATTTCTTATTTCAATTTGGAATCCTTTCAGTTTACTTTCTATTTCTGATACAATTCAATGACATATGTGTCAAGTTCATTGGAAAATAAAAAAATAAATCAAAAATTTTTCATTTTTCATTTTTCATTTTTCATTTTTCATTTTTCATTTTTCATTTTTCATTTTTGAACTTCTTGGTGTTTGCCTTAGTGCAGATGTTTAGGCTAAGCATGAGTTGTGGTTGTGTCTGAATTTTTCTTTTAATTTTTTTCTTTTTAATCACAACTAAAAAGTTGCTCTACCTCCACAATGTTTATTCATTGTTTTGGATGCTTTGTATTTGTTTGGTTGACAAAAAATAAAGAAATATAAGCAATGCAAGTATCAATCTGTAGTGACCTTTATTTTAAATTATTAAAAATTATTTTAAGATATGCAATTTTAATAATATTTTGAATTTTTATTTATAAATTATCATTATTTGTTAATAGTATTCATTTATTTTATGTTAAATATTTTATTACATAAGACAATTATTTTGAAAGTTAGTAGTATTATTATTTGTTGTTATTATTATTATTATTATTATTATTATTATTATTATTAGTGTTATTATTAGTGTTATTATTGTTATTATTGTTTAGTTACATATGTGTGTGTGTGTGTATATGTATATATATGTGTTAGGTATTGAGTTAATATATATATATATATATATATATATATATATATATATATATAAAGGGAAAAGTCAGGTTAATTTTCGGGTCAACTATTTCCTTCCCCACTTTTTTTTTTCTTTTTTTTCTTCTTCTTCTTTCCTTCTCCATTTCCACCATTTTGGGTCTCTACAAACTTCACCACCCACGCTTGAGCCATAACAAACCACCACGAAGCTCGTCGTCGTCCTCTCTTCCTCCCCTCACCTTCCCATCGCCACCAAAAGCCTTGAAGTTATTGAAATTCGCACGATTGCTACAGTGACTCTGGTGAGAATCCGATCACTTTAGCTCATGTTTCCAGGCTTGTTTGACTCCTCTCGACACAGGCTACTCATTTCTCAACTCGTTTCAACTCTATGACGTCCGGTTAGTTAGATATCTCCAAGATTTAGTTTATGCTTATTAGGGTTTTTATTTTTTTAATCTTGTTTGTGTTTGATTTATGATTATTTCTTTAGGTAATGTTGTTATATACATCTTAAGCTTCTTAAATATATTTTTAGTTTATTTTTTTGAATTTATTTGAATTATGCATAATTATTGTTTTTTTTATAATTAAAATGAATTTTTATTAATTATTTGTTTTATGTGTTTTGTAGTGAAATTATGTTAAATTAGTATAGTTAATTTAAATTATTAATTTTAGGAGTGAGAACATAATTTTTAGTAATTTTTGGAAAATATTTAGTATTATGTGAATTTTTTATTAATGGGTAAATTATGTATTTTTATTGAAATTATAGTTAAATTATATGTTTTAAATAATTTTAGAATAATAAATGGTATTAAAATAATTTTTATGAATTATTTACTATTTTTAACTAATTAATAATAATTTCCGGAAATATATTCAAATAATAGTTTTATTTATTATTTTTGTGAATAAATGAGTTTTTAACTATTTTTATTATATATTTAAACTATTTAAATAATTAATTGTGAATTTTACCATTTTATTTTGAATAATTGAAAAATCGAGTTTTTATTAATATTATATCATTTATTTGAGATTTTATTTAATTAATGTGAAAATAATTATATTTATTGTTTTTTATTTTTAAATATGTTGTATTGTGGTTATTTATTGATATTTATGGATTTTCATGATTTTTGGTATATTATTATTATTATTATTAAATATTGCTTTTACTGTGAATTGTGATCCTTGGTTGGGAATTATGTAGTTTAGGATCTCAACCTGAGGTGGTGAGCATTTTTGAATTTTGAAGTATTTTTGTGTGTAGGGTTGGCTCTACTTCATGTAGAGAGATGTCCATTTTACAGAAGAAATTCTATCGAATTTTTGGTAGATTTCTCATAAAACGTGACATCGGGTCTATTTTAGTAAAGTCATATTTCTTTAATCAAGTCTTTCCTTAGAAATCTAAAATTTGTAGAAATTATGTTTTTATTTATTTCTTCTCCTTTGTCCCCCCTCCAGCCGAGTCGACTGGTCAGGGTTGAGCGCGACTACGTAGAGGAGCGCATTCCGACTGTAAGTTAATAACTGATTTGTATGTTGAGTGTTTTAAATTAATATATATAAATTCTTTGATTTATGATAAAAAGAGAGAATTTAATAAAAGAATTATTTTATTATTTAAAATATGTATAGTTGTACTTGAATGAAATTCTCCTTTTCATTACCATGATTAAATAAGCAACTTTATATTAAAATTTTTATATGATTAGTTAATTGTTATTTTATTTTAATTTATTGTAATCTTTCTTGTTTATTTATATCTATTTATTTTAAATTAAACTATGGTAGAACGGACTACCTGATGGATTTCATTAGGACTGTGTGTGCACCGGTAGGATTGAGAGTGAGTGTTGATGGTTAAAGAGGTTCGGTGATGTTTTGCCCTCAGGCGTGGTTTACAATTACTGGGGCTGGTAGTTCAATGATACTTTGCTCTCGGGAACCATCAATAAATATTAGTTTAAGTGATTGACTGTGGCTGGTAGCTCGGTTGATATTTTGCTCTTGGGAACCGGCAATCTTTGGATTATAAGAGAGCTGAAAGGCTATTAGAATTGTAGACTAGGGTTCTACCTAGTTTTTCTAAAATTTTATTATACTGATATGGTGTTTTATGATTTTAGATAATTTATTTTAGTAAAAGAGTATTTCAATAAATCAAATGATTTAAATTTTAAAATATAAACATTCTATTTTTATAAAATATATTTTAAAGGAGATTTTCAAATCACATATATTTCTTTTATTAACTTACTCAGTGAGATTTGACTACTCTCAATTATTTTTTTCAGGATCTAGGGAGTTATATGTCTGTCAGTCTACTTTATGCCGAGTTTCTTTTTCTCCGGCTATTTTATGTAGGTTTATCTTATACATATTATTATCATACGTGTATTTTAAAATCTAAAACACCACAGTAGAAGTGGAATGGTTAATTATTATGTTGTATTTTTGAATTGTCATATATATGAAGAACGTGTACTAAAGAAGATTATTATATATATTATCTAAGTTTGTGTTGGATTTTAATTCATTTGTGCTTTTTATCTTTATTTAAATTATGTCATTTTATTATCGTCTTTATTTTATTAAAATTTTTGTTAAAGCTTACTATGGGTTTCGGATACTTTATGTATTCTTATTCCCTTGTACCGGTTACGTGCCTCTTTAGGTTCCGATCGTGACACAATCAATAATTGATTTGATAAAGGTCTTCAAAGTACAAGGAAACACAACATATTAGCATAATTGCTCAAAGCCAAGATGATAAGGACTATACACAGCCACCACTTACACCTCTTTTTTAGCCTAGCAAGCTGACTTCATGGTCTTTTTACAAAGCTCGAATTGCTGAGTTTATAGCCACTTGCTTGTTCTTGTACATCTCTCTTTTGATCGTTATGGGTGTCATTAAATCACCCACAAAATGTGGTACTATTGGTATTCAAGGGATCGCTTAGGCTTTTGGTAGCATGATCTTAGCTTTTGTTTACTGTACTGCTGGCATTTGAGATTCTTATACTATGCTCAAAACTTGTAAAACGCTGAAATTTCTTTTTAGAGACGATTTTTTTTAATCTTTGTCATAATAATTAAAACAAAAAATTTGTAAATTTTGAAATTTAAATTCTTAACATTTAGTATTACATAATGAATATTTTATTATTGAATAAATTAAATTAGTAATGACTTTTCTACTTCTATTAATTACAATTTATAGGTAAATATTTTGAGTAAATTAATAATGAATGTTTTGTAATAAATACATAATATTGCATAACAGAACAAAAAATCTCATATACATTCTAAAAAAAAACTAAAATAGAAAAAAATGAATTAGAAACTAAAAATAAACCAAAAGGATACAAAATTATAAGACATTAACATATTCTAATTCGTCATCAACAAAAAAAAAAACAAATTCAAAGATAATTAAAATAATAACTCTCCTTCAACTATGGAATATTCTGACATAAAATAAAGATTGCATAAATACACCATGATTTGCTTCATTTGCAAGTAAAATGCACAAAATTTTAATTGTAAGGGATGCTAGGTAAAAAATATAGATTGGATATGCTAAAAACATATGCAAAATTATTGTATTGGAAACCAAAAATAAACCAAAAGGATACACAAAAATTAATTGGAAACCAAAAAAATACCAAAAAAATAAATCAGAAACAAAAAATAAACCAAAAACAAATTCAAAGAAAATCAAAATAACAAGTCTCCTTCAACTATGGAATATTTTGTTTATTTTTAGTTTTTGTAAATCAAAATCATAAGATATAAGCAAGTCTATGCTCCCTTTTTTATAAAGAAAGACTAACAAAATCATCTTCAGCATCCTGCAAATATAAAATTAAATTAGAAACCAAAAAACAACAAAAAATATATTACAAAAAACTAATAACAATATATACCACATGAATACCCTTCACATTTTGTCAATCAAGACCACTAGAATGAGTAGGAATAGAAACAGAATCAATATTTTCAACACTCAATTCAATTAAAAAAAAATTACAAATAAGCAAAACATATAAAAAATATACATCTCCACTCAAACCACAAGTAGCTTTTATAGCAGAATCAATAACAACAAAAAGAAAATCAATATCATCAAGTACAATCTCTTCACCCTAATTTTTTTTAAAAAAAAAAGGCATAATACATATAGGACCCCTGTACTTATCATTTTTTTTCAATTTGACACCTTAACATTATAGTTTTATCATTTTAACACCTGAACTTAGCTAAAATGCACTAGTTTGCACTAATATGATGACATAATGCATCTATCACCCCCTATACTTGTTATTTTTTATCAATTTGACACCTCTACTTGTATTTTTTATCAATTAAACTCTTATGATGTGGCACATGTTGATTCGCTATTCCATGCTACGTGTGCTGACAGGGTTTCAAAGTTACATTTTAACCAAGTTCAGGTGTCAAAATGGCAAAACTATAAGTTAAGGTGTCAAATTGACAACAAGTGATATGTATAGGGGGGTCATGTATGTGTTATGCCAAAAAAAAACATATCAAAAGCAAAATTAGAAACCAAAAAGAAACTAAATTAAGATAACAAAAAACACACCAAATAAGAATCTTTTAACACTTCATCACCATCAGCACCATCTTTAACAGAACTATTTTTAATATTGGACTTAAAACTAACATTTTAAGACAATTTCTTATCACCCTTAAAATAAAAACACAAAAAAAAAAGTATTAGAAACTAAAAAAATAATAAAATAGGATATATCTCAACAGAATCGTTTAAGTCATCACTACTACCAACAACTTTTAACAAACTCTTAAGCATAACCTTCCTTCTTCTTACCATCCCCTCTACCTTTAGTGACTTTACATTCACTTTCTTTATCGTAAGCACTATTTTCACAATCAGCTACATCTCCTAAACCAAAACTAGAAGCACCAAAAGCACCTCCACATTTTCTTGCATATTTAAAACAAGATAAAAAACTTAAAGTAAACCAAAAGATAACAAAATTAAATACATGCTATCTAATAATAGAATGGAGATGTTGGGTATTGATTGTTGTATCTTTCACATGCTAAACAAGTGTTTATCATATGAGTCACACCCATCTTCATCTTTTATTTACTGACAAATTATTAAATTAAATTATAATATGTTTGAAGAAAATCAAAACTAACTCAATTCCCATAACTTTTATATTATTATTATAAATACATGGAAAGTATCCCAAATTGACAATATATATAAAAAATTATTGTATTGGAAATGTAAAATAAACATAAAATATTCTAAATAGATAAAAATATATATATAAAGAATTCAAAGGTATTTGATACAAAAAAAATTGAAGTGACAATTTTATTTTTAAAATTTTTAAGTGATTTAAACATAACTCTCTTAATTTTTAGTATTTGATAAGCTACTTCTTTTACACTAATTTATTTTTCAGTTTGGTTCTTCAATTTGAAGTTATAAGGCATTATTTTATATTTTACAAACACATTACACTACTTTAAAGCTTAAAAAAAATGCTAAGATTATATTTTTGGTGCTTTAAATATATTGGTAAAATTGATTCTATTTTATAATCATTAGAAATTGAAATTATTGCTTTATTTTTTTTTACCCAAAGTTCTATTATCGCTTTTTAGAAATAGTCTTGTTGGTTCAATTATAATGAATGTTACATCTTTTACACATTAAGAACTTGAGCAATGAATTATGTATAGAAAATTTGTTACATGTGAGTTACTTGTATTTTGACTATCACATTCTGTATATTCTTATAACTTATTTAAGGAATTTATGAAATAAAATCCCAAAAAATATATTGGCGAATGTTTCACTAATTAAAAAAAATGAAAAAATAATTTTTTTAAAAAAAAGGGAAGTAGAAAAATTAAACTATAAAAAAGAGAAAAAAATGATAAAATAAATAAATAAAAAGAAAAAAGAAAAAAGAAGGGAAGTAGAAAAATATAAGAAAAAAAGATAAAATAAAAATTTATAAAAGAGTAAAAATCTAAGAGAAAAAAAAATAAAAACCGTCAAGAAATTGATTAAAAAAACAAAAGAAAAAGGTAGAGAAATCAAAAAGAAATTAAAAAGAAAAAAATAGGTGCATTTTTTAAAATACAAAAGGTACTCTTGTAATTATGATAGAATAGTTTTGTAATTGATGAAAATTTGAAGTATTTTTGTTGAAAACATTTAAAAGTGGTGTATTTTTGTAAATTTTCCTATATTAAATGTTAAGTCATAAAGTTATTAAGCTCAATTTGTTACAAGTATCTATTTTTATATTTGAGTATTTTCTTTAAAATCTAATCAAATTCTTAAAAATTTTAATTTTTATTAAAAATAAATATTTATTATAGTTTTTTAATATTATTTTTTAACTAAAACACTATTATATATATTTCAATACTACTCAAATTCTAAAAGTTTTTATACAATATATATTTTTTATATATTAAACAATCATGTACTTCGCACCGCACCTGAACAGAAATATATATTTCAATACTACTCAAATTCTAAAAGTTTTTATACAATATATATTTTTTATATATTAAACAATCATGTACTTCGCACCGCACCTGAACAGAAAGAGTTTTGGATTTGTAAATTTTTTATATACTTGTTTTCTATTCCATTACAAATATTTCTCTTCTATTTTATTACAAATTTTAATATCATATTTTATTGTGGATAATATTTCATATCGGTTGTACTACTTCAGTAAATGTTTTCAAAATTCATCAGTCCAAGCAATAGAATAAGGCTAAGAAGCTGAAGAAAAAAACAGTAACTTTGCAAGTCATACTGATTCAAAGATCACCACCATAGCCCAGAAAAGGAAACCAAGAGAATGGAAAGAAATGCCTTACTTCTTTAGTTAGTTCTCTTTATTTTAAATGTTGTATATATATACATATAGGAGACCCATCTTTTTCTTTAAAATAAAAAATAAATTATGAATAAAATTAGTAATTTTTTTTTATCAAAACCTCACTTTCCTATAATAGATAAATTTCACTAGAAAAGTTCTTATTTACACTGTATATAATACAATGGTTTAATGTGAATAATAAAAAGAAATGTTTTATTTTTATTGACCAATTGTTTTACACTTAACTTATATGAAGTTCATCGACCCATATGGTATGTTACATTTAGTGTAGGTAAGAATCTTTCATTTCACTAAAATAAAGATAATATTTTTTTTAGATTTTTTAGTGTTACTTTTTAAATTGTATTATTAACGTCTTGCATTATTCATTTATATATTCAATTTTCTTTCAAAAGATGTTAATTTAGAAGAAATGTTCGTATGAAATTGACAAAAGCAAAATCTTTGATTTTTGCTGCTTCTTTTTTTTTCATGTTAATGTTTCAAAACAATTAATTATCAAGACAATTAATGTTTCAAGAAAATGTCATATCTATTTTTGATAGAGTCATAAAAACCGAGTTAATGTTAGCTATTAGTATGTACGACAATTACTAAATCTATTGTGCATTAATTCCATGAAACTTATTTTGACGTGTACTTGTGCGTCATATGAAAATATATATATGTTGTTGGCGTTTTACTTTAAACGTTCCTTATGTTGATTCATGCAATTTCCTTTTTATATATATTAGTAATTCATTAAGTTTTTATTAATTTGCAATTAAAGTTTTTAATAAAACATCCTCATAAATTGATTATTAATTTTAATAATTGGTTAATTTTTATATTTTCATTTATCATAATATAATTACAAAAAATCCAAATAAAATAACTATTTATTTAATTTATATTTTATTAAAATTAGCTAATTAACATATTTGAATTATTTATTTTATTTATATTTAGAACAAGTAAGTAAAATATCTATTAATTTACAGTCCACACATTGTGCAGATTTACGACTAGTATATATTAAATATTGAGCTATAAAATCATTAAATTAAAAATTTGACAAATATTTATTTCCATATTTAAATACTCACCCTAAAATTTAATATATCAATTTATTAAAAATTCTAATTTTTATTTAAAATATAATATTTATTATGATTTTTTTAATATTATATTTTAACTAAAATACTATTATACATATTCTAATACTACTCAAATTCTAATTTTTTTATATGATTTTTTTTTTTATCTCAAATCACTCAATCATTTTTTCAAAATCACTCAATTATTTTTCCTAAACTATTAGAAATTCTATTTTTAGAAATTTTCTTAACTAAAACACTATTATACATACTCCAATAATAATTTAATAGTCTCAAAACAATTTCTATTATTTTTAAAAATAATGGCAATAAAAATTAAAAATTAAATTAAATTAATGTAATATATTTTATTTTTAATTTATTTAGTTACCATTTACTCTTTATAAAAATTTTTATTTTAAAATACATATGTTTTATTCAATATAAAATATTTTAATTATACTATATTTAAAATGCTACTCTTCTTTTTCATTAGAAATTGTCTTTTATCCATTTTTTATTCAATTAAAAATACATTTTTCTTTTTTTTAATGTAAATAAAAATGTGTAACTTATCAATTATTTTTTATTTTATTTCTCCAATTATTATTATTACCGTACATATTAAAAATATATATACTTTTAATAAAAATTTATTAAATAAAATTATTATAATAACTTTCTAAATTTTCACTTTTACATTTAATTAATTTATAGTTTTAAATTCATTAAAATTATTTAATAATTTTATTAAAATGTGTATACCACTGGTTACTTTATTTAATGACAACAAATAACATAAAATAATTATATTAGTATATAATTTATCATCCCAGACCCATTGCTATCCCAAATTTTTGCATCGCAACAAAGAAATTAAAAATGAAAAGAATTTGATAAACGTTGAGCTCAACAAGTAGCAAGTGATCTTAAGCACAAATTAAAAGACAGCATTGTAATTTGCTTAAAAAAAAAGATAGCATATTAATTAAAAACTCATTTGACCGTGGCAATATTTACAAAGTCAAGCGAAAAGATTTTTTTATTTTCTTAGCATGACTCTCTTTGTCGCCATCAAAGCATTGAACTTTTCATATGCGTAATGCAAAATTAAATATTCCAATAAAACAGAATTATTGTGGCGGATGACGCCAAAATCAATTACTTTAGATTGAAATTTTAAAATTTTACGTTTAAATTCCTGCAACATCCATCAATTTTTTTTAAAGATTTTATTATAGGAGTGGATGAAATTCACTTGTGATACATATAGATAGCAAAGTATAGATTAATTTAGTTAATAAATGAAGATGAATTGTTTTATTTGACATTAATTACTTGAAAACAGAATCCCTCAATTTGATCCTAATTTCCCTCCAAATGTACTAATTTAATTTTTTTCAAAAGAGGAAAATGTATAGAGAGCTTTCAGGTTATTTAACAGATTATGCCCCATGATTTGCTTCAGTTTCTTGATTCTTTCCTTTTCATCTCTTTGTTTGAGTTGTTTCCTCTACAACATCATATGCATAAACAAATAATTATAAAAAACAAGCAAGTTCTTTTTTTTCTTTGCTAGTCCTCATGAAATTTCCTTTGTAGATAACTACATATATCGATTTATAATTATCTGTATAGAAATATATAAATAAAATAATTAATAAAAACGAGATATATATTTTTATTTTATAAATTTTACTATTTTTTAGATAAAATTTTACCCATTTTGGTGTAGGTAAAAATCACTGAAAGGAAATATCCTATGCACAACAAAATAAATAGAAAAGTTATCAATTCTTAAATTCAATTTTTTTTTTGGATATACTCTGTTAGTTTTTTTAATTTATTTTTCCAACGCGTTACCACTATACCATTTCAAACTTATACACACAATACAACAATAATATATTCTACAACTGGCTCCCAGGAATCTTCTAATTCCCTTCGTTATTATTATACTCTTTTTCCTATAAATTTCTCACATTTCCTCCTCACCCATCTCGGTCCCATTTTCTTTACTTGTTCAAAGTCTTTTGTTTAATTTGGTCTTTGAATTTAATTCATATATACAACACAATATATACTTGTTTCATTTGCTCCCAACTGATCCATTACTATTGCTCAAAACTCTTGAATTCTGGGCAATTCTTGTATCTTGGTTTCAAGTTTCTCATCATGGGAAACTACATCTCAAGCAAGCTAGCAAACCGAACTCACAAGAACTCAAGAAAGTCGACAAAAGTGATCCTTCCCGGTGGCGAAATCCGGCAAATCCATCAACCCACAACCATAAAGGCAGCGGAGTTGATGATGGACGTGCCGAACTTCTTCATTATCAATTCCAAGTCACTCAAAGTTGGCAAAAGGTTTTGTCCTCTAAACGCAGATGATGATCTTGAAAAGGGTAATGTATATGCTATGTTTCCCATGCGTAGAAAGAACTCTGTTGTTACTGCTGCTGATATGGCTCTTCTTTTTGTCACTGCCAACAAAGTCTTGAAACTTAATTCTAAAGGGAATAATCACAATAATATTAAAGTCTTGCCAGAGTCAGAATCGCTGTCTGCTGCAGCCGGAGAAGCTTCAGAGGACAATACTGCATTTCCAAGACTAAGTTTAGAGGGTTTTGAAGATGTTGTTTCTACTCCTCAGTTTAGGCATAGGATGTCCTTATCTAGGTCAAAGAAGCCAATGTTACAGACTATAGAAGAAGAATCCATTTGTTCAAGATGATTTATATATAATTAATAGGTGTTTTTTCGTATTTGTATTCTCATTTTTTCTATATCTATGCTACCTAGACATTTTAATTTAGAATATACACACTTCAATTAGAAGTCATTTTCGTTCATGTTCGCGCCCATGTTATCTAGTGTGTAAGTGTTTGTATTACTAGTTTTAAGTTTGGTACTAGATAAAAAGGGGCAAATTGAGTGCATGTTTTCATTCTGTGCAAGGATCTGATCACTTTTGAATGTGTAGAATTAAACAGAAAGGATAATAAGAGTGGCGAAAATTGTTATCATATGTTTATGACCAAATCAAAACAGAAGATTTGGTTTTGTTGAAGGAAGCTTCAAGTTGAATTTGTTTTCCTTCTAAATTTTTTTGTTAGGTTTTTTCATGTATAGGCACAATTGTTACACGTTAACAATTAAATAAAACGTGTATACAGTTTTTAAATTGGCTGAATTCATAGTTTCACCCCTGAATTTCACACAATTAACCTATGATATTTCTCAATTTTTATTATTTTCTATTCAACTTTTAAACTTTTATTTTTAATATTTTTTACCTTTCAATTTGTATTTTTTTATTCTATTTAACTCATAATATTTTAAAATGGATAAAAATTCAATTTCAAATTATTTTAAATATATAAAATATTAAAATTAACTTCAAAACAATACAAATAGAATTAAAAATTAATATTTAAAAAGTTAGAAAACTTTTTTTTTTTAATTCTATTCTCTTTTTTATTAAACATTATTTTAGTTTATATAATTTTCTCTTGTATCCATATCAATATTTCAATTTTATGAATTATAAGGGTTAAATATGTTCAAAATAAAAGTTTAAAGGTTGAATATAATATAATAAAAATTGAGGAGTATTAAAGATTAATTGAGTAAAGTTCAGGGCATTTGACCTTTTTATATTAGATAGTACTATGAAATTCTTTTCTACACTTAATATATTTTACCAATTAGTAGAATTTATAACATAAAAATAAATATCTCATTTTTATTAGTAAAATATAAAATATTTGGATAATGTGACACAAATCATGCCATAAGATGTATTAACATTTGAGACCTTTTTGTGTGGGAATAGGAGATAGCATTCGATCTCTTTGGTGAAAATTAAACTCATTGATCAAAAATCTAGTTTGTCAAATTCACATTTATGATAACTGAATCAAATTAAAATGCAAAGAAAAAAAAATGTCAAAAATCGGACTGAACAAACTAAAATTTTTAAAATTTAAATTATTAATTAAATTATTTTTATTTATAATTATTTAGAAGACTCTAATTAAGATATTATTAACTATACTTTCACTTTTGTAGGTAACTACATGTGGCTAACCAACTTTTACCTTGTACAATTTGGAATTGTAATTTTCGTAACTGTAGATAGTATTTAGGCATAGTTTTCATACTCATGGCAAAATTGTGTAGTTGTACGTGTGAATTAATAGTAGTGATATGTGTGTTTGTTGCATTTTAATTACATTATGAAAATGAACAAAAAAAAAATGGAAATGGAAGATCTCTGCTTTGTTTGTGTACTGTGTTAGCTTTGAGATCAATTTTGAATATCCCATTTATTTATGGTTAGTCGTTGGCTATGGTCACAGTGGGGGACTAGTCTCCGTAATGTCAACTTGCAGAGGGATTTTAGGTTAGCTAGCATTCGTCAAGCGAGGGGTTGGCTGGTGTTTGGGTAACAGGTGTCAACTAGTTTCTATAGTGAGCAGCATTGGAATGGCCTTCTTCGTTGGTTGCTTGATTTGGCTTTAGGTCTACTGTTAGTTGAGGATCGTATTGCTTGTGCTTGTGATTATGTGACGAGACAACTGTCAATAACTACAAATTGCTCCAATCTCGCCTCCTTTGGAAGAGGTTCCTTATTGGCACCATTACTTTAGTGGGTTATTTACTGTGAAATCTGCATTTGCAGGAATTGCGGGTGACCAATGGAACAAAATGGACAAGAAATGGAGAGTAGCTTGATCTTGGGAGGGGAAGAATGCATCCGAACTTTTCTTTGGTTATGTTTGCACCAAAGAATCCTGACAATAAAGAGCGGATGAGACATAGAGATACCTGTGATGAATGTAATTCAAGTACAAAATCAATTTTGCATGCTTTATGGACTGTAAACAGTTGGATCTTGAAATCGATAATAAAGCTCTTGTGGGGATATGTTTTATGGTAGTACCGCTCATAGCCCTATATTTCAAGAAAGTACCATGGCCCTCGTAGTCATAGGCACTTTGCTCTAATTCAAGAATTTTGTAGGTTACTCTACACTCAAGATAACGGTAACCTATATGTTTAAAAAAAAAGATAAATGGGTATTCTGTTGTGTTGATGCTGTTGCGATTGTTGGTTTTTCATGTCTTATTGGGAATCACATGCTAGTCCATCCTACTGATCATGTTGCAGCTATCCTTGTTAAGGATGCTGCGGAGTAGTTTTCCCTTAAACGTGCATTGTATAATGTTCTAGGCGTCGTGCCTTTGAAATGAGGAAGGTATAGATATATATATTTCCCATGAATCTTTAAATTGCCAATGAGTTTTATACTGATTGGTTTAAGATGAGGTCTGAAATTTTAAAATTTCAAATTAAAATTTATCGCATTAAAAGATTAGTAAAATCTACTTGTGTTGTGTTTCACCATAGATAGTAAATTATATATTTTTTTCCCCTTTAATATTAACAACTAACTAATCGTGTTCATATATAATTTTATATATTTTTCTCTCTTCTAACACTAACAACTAACTAATCGTGATACTATATAGTTTTAATAAGTGACACAATTATAAAAATATGTATATATATTTGAATTGACCTAGACATTTATAAATAGAAGTTTGTTGTTAGTGGCACTTATCTTCTACTCACTGTTTTTTTTTTTAAAAAAAAAATGAAATAACGTTATTCAAACATCAGCTAGCTAACATAACATCGATAAGAGAAGGAGGGGGATCCAGTTTCCACACCTTAGGACCTGTCAAAGAACTAGCAGCCCTAGCAAGAGTGTGTACTCCTTGGTTCGCAGATCTCTTACAAAAAGAAAGGCTTACATCAGTCATT
Source organism: Mallotus nudiflorus (assembly GCA_947683625.1). NCBI lineage: Eukaryota > Viridiplantae > Streptophyta > Magnoliopsida > Malpighiales > Euphorbiaceae > Mallotus > Mallotus nudiflorus. The sequence continues at coordinate 4,688,683 of CANTUR010000011.1, forward strand.
AACCTCTTACAATCTTCTAAAACCAGTCCTAGACCTGAACTGAATGGATAGACGAACTCATTTTCATGGCTTGAATAATGGTCACCGCATCCATTTCAACAATTATATGAGTTGACTGCAGATTTTAAATCCAACTTAGAGCCTCCCTAAGGCTCAAAGCTTCAGCTTCCTTAGGCAAAAAAAATAGCCAGGATCCGAGACAGACCTTGGAGCAATCATTATACCTTCTGCATCTCGAAGAATAGCTGCAACTTGATCAGTATTCCATCGGAAAAGGCCATTTCGAAGCAGACCAGCACCCTATAGCAAATTGGCAACCCGCCAAAATATGAAAAACAGACCCTTCTGCTTCTCATCACTTATCCAATACCAACTACCATCAACTCTACACTTTTACTTACTGTTTTTTAAATCATATCATATTAAATCCATTGACACTAATTAAATTAAAAATTAGTAAAAAGTTTTATCTGGATTGAAATAAAAGTTAATATAATTAAAAATAATTTTAAAAATTTTGGTCCAAAAAGTAATTATAAGAGCACGAGTTAATATAATTAAAAAGGATAAAATTCTTTTAATTTTTTTTTTATGGAAAATTCGTTTTATTTTTCTTTAAAGTTAATGAATGTATTAGGATAGGATAGACAAGCCTTCAAATTTTCTCTTTGGATTTTCTTTCTAACCAAACAGACTTACAAATCAAAAACTGACGTCGACTCTGCTTTTGGCGCCCAAATTATCCATTCCATCCCTATATTATACAACCCCAATTTATCCTCCATTCTTCCAATCAATGCTTTGCTTCCTCTTCTACTTCTGCTTCTTCTATTAATGTAATCATAATAATAGTAAATCAGAACCCAATTTATTCACAATGGACCAATCACCACGCAAAACCCTAAATTCTTTGTCCCTTTACCGATCCTCACTCTCTTCCCTTTCCCTTTCCCTTCCCAATCAAAACCCTAAATTCTGTTTCCCGCCATCTCTGCCTCTCTCCAAACGCATCCCTAAAACCCACTTTTTAGTCGACGCATTTCGCTTCTCCACGGCTGCCACCACCACCGCCTACTTCCTCACACATTTCCACTCTGATCACTACTCCGGCCTCTCCTCTAATTGGTCTCAAGGTATAATCTTTTGTTCCCAAGTAACAGCTGATCTTTTGATTAAAGTCCTTAGCATTCCCTCTCACTTTGTTTACCCATTAGCTTTGAATGATACTGTCATTATTGATGGCTCTGAAGTCACTTTGATTGATGCTAATCATTGCCCTGGCGCGGTTCAATTCTTGTTTAAAGTTAAGAGTTTTGATACTTTTGAAATGTATGTTCATACTGGTGATTTTAGGTTTTGTAGTGAAATGAGAGAAGATAGTTTGCTGAATGAGTTTGTTGGTTGTGATGCGGTTTTCTTAGATACCACATATTGTAACCCTAAATTTGTTTTTCCTAAACAAGAGGAGTCTGTTGATTATGTAGTTAGTGTGATTGAAAGGATTGGAGGAGGTGAGTTTCAAGAAAGCAGTAAGAGTGTGTTGTTTCTTGTTGCAACTTATGTGGTTGGGAAAGAGAGGATTTTGATTGAGATTGCTAAGAGGTGTAGACGGAAGGTTGTTGTAGATGGGAGGAAAATGGAGGTTTTGAGGATTTTGGGATATGGGGAGAGTGGAGTGTTTACAGAGGATGAAAGTGAAAGTGATGTTCATGTTGTTGGATGGAATGTGCTGGGAGAGACCTGGCCTTACTTTCGGCCGAATTTTGTTAATATGAAGGAAATTATGGTGGAAAGAGGCTATTCCAGGGTTGTTGGGTTTGTGCCAACTGGGTGGACTTATGAAGTGAAGCGTAATAAGTTCTCGGTGAGGTTAAAAGACTCGTTTGAGATTCACCTTGTGCCGTATAGTGAGCATTCAAATTATGATGAACTTAGAGAGTATGTCAAGTTCTTGAGACCTAAGCGTGTTATTCCCACAGTTGGTGTAGATATTGAAAATCTTGACAGTAAGCATGCTATTAAAATGCAGAAGCATTTTGCTGGTTTGGTTGATGAAATGGCTAACAAGAAACGGTTTCTGATGGGTTTTCATCTTGGTTCATCTGTCAACAATGAAAAGGTTGAAATGGAAAATATCTCTGACTTGAATGAGGCCATGGAACAAGAGAAAGATGTAAAACCGTCTGAAGCAAAAGCCCCTCAAGATAAGGAACCAGTTGTTGTTTTGAACTCCTCATCTACACTACAAGAGCCTGGTTCACAAAATTTGACCAAATTAAATGATGAAGAAACTGAGAAAATCATTCAAGAACTTAGTGACTTCTTGCCCTCATGGGTTACTCAAGACCAAATGTTAGATTTGATTGGCAGCTCAGGAGGAAATTTGGTCGATGCAGTTTCTGATTTCCATGAACGTGAAACTGAATTTTATCAACAGGTCTTTGCTTGCAGGATAGCTGTTCCTTCATCTCAGACAAGTTCGATCAATGAATTCGAATTACTTGCAAAAGAAGTTTCCATTAAGAGTAGTCAAGAGAGTTTAAGTACTCCCACAAATCAAAACTACAAGTTACTAAAATCAAATGTGAGACCTTCAATCAAGAGTGGCATGTCTCCTGGAAAAAAAAAGAGGGTTGTGAAAAATAAGCCCAGCAAGAAAGTAAAAACGAAGTTGAAACTTGAAACTGGTGGGCCGAAGCAGCCCACCATTACAAGTTTTTTTAGTAAAATTGTGCCTGATGTTTCTCAATGTAGTCCGGTCAAGTTGATTCCTGAGCAATATCCTGTAGATGAAAATTCATTGCTAAATGATGATACACATAAATATAAAGAGGAGATAGATCAGTTTATTCAGATAATTGGTGGCAGTGAAGCATCAAGAGGCTATGCTGCCACCTTCATGGAGAGGACCAAAGGAGATATAAATAAGGCACTAGATATGCATTATGGTAATTCAGGGGGTAATTTTGGTGAGAGCATAGACAGATTGGTAGCATCAGGTGATTTGGCTGAGCCTCATTGTCATACTACTGGGTGCTCTTCTGCCCAGAATAAAATTGTGTTAGAAGAGGAAGAACATATGGTTGATCTGACTTTGCAGAAATCACTGACAGAAAATTTGGCCCCAGCTCATGTTGCCCTACCAACAGAAAAGTATAATCCTATACAGCATGGTCCGTCTCTACAGTTGTGAACTCGATTAATTACTGATATTCTTAATTTCTCAGTATGTAGTGTTAAGCTCTAAAGTTAAAGGGTGAGATGCATGTGCAGCTTGCTGGAGGGTTGGGGAGCCTGCACCATATGTCCATCTTGCACGAACATTTGACCTGGTTGAGGCTGAAAAGGGAAAGATTAAAGCTACTTCTATGATGTGCAATATGTTTAGAAGGTTTTCTGCTGAGGGTGCCCTCTTCTTTCATCTCTTTCCAAGTCGCTTCTCTTCTCACACAATAAAGAACTCACATATTGTAGTAATTTACTGACAGTGATATGTTGCATGCCATGTATTGAAATCCTGCAGTTTGCTGGTGTTGTCTTCTAAGGATGTGCTACCTGCTGTGTATCTGTGCACAAACAAGATTGCTGCTGACCATGAGAATATAGTAAATGCACTTTTCCTACATTTAAGTTTTTTTATTTGTTTTGCGGCCGTGCAGACAATATTTAACAATCTTATAATCCTCAAAATTGCATCTGCCCAAGTTGCAACTATTCCCAATGAAATTTTGAGGCATTAGTTATATATCACTGGGTTTAGTATTTCAGAGAATAAACATCTGTTACATGATGATTTGTGATGAAGTTTACCTGGTTGGGACTGGCACAACTCTGTTTAGTATTTTCATGCTTTCAAATATTCATGGTTGAGGATTTGCTTATATTCTCTTGAATACTAGAAAATATTGTGTACTAAAGTGGCCCTAATTATGCAGGAGCTAAACATTGGTGGAAGCTTGGTCACATCAGCACTAGAAGAGGCATGTGGGACAAACCGATCTAAAATAAGGGATATGTACAATAGTTTGGGGGATCTTGGTAGGAATCATATATATATATATAGATACACACACACTCACACACACGCATATATTACATTTAGTTGTTTGTTCATTATGGTTGTTTGGTTGTTGTTTTTTTGCCTGACAATGTCTGGGAATCTGCTAAAATAGTGTATTTGCTATGGTTAAAGGAGATGTTGCTCAAGTACTCAGACAAAAACAAACATTACTTGCCCCTCCTCCTCACCTTCTTATTAAAGATGTACTCTCTGTGCTTCGAAAGATAAGGTATAAATTGTCCAATTTGATATTTATTGATGGAATTATAGAATTGATGAATTATATTGTTATGTCATTATAACAAATGTTCTAAAATGTCTTAAAAAACCTTTGATATAATTACATTCATACAAGAGGACTGTAATGCCTGTGTTGGCTGTGAGAATCAGTCTGGACTCCCAGCAGTTTATTAACATTGTGAAGAAAGTTTTTCTTATATGTTTGATGTAGAGGTTCTTTATTTTCCTTATCGTTCTGCCATTTTGCAACCATTCTAATGTTGTAGTGACAATAAAACTGTGATTTGGTTGTAAAATCAAATTTATTAGAATTTGATGCCAACTGCCAAGGCCAGCTTAACAATTCAAATGCGATACTTAACTGCACACTTGTGTGGACTAGTAAAAGATTGGCTCTATTTGATGTCTTATTATGAACCATGATGGGAAGGATTCCATTACTTTTATTGGCTTGAAACCTAAAACTAAATAGTGGCTGGAGCAGTTGCTTCTAGAAAATTATGCTATAATTCTTTCTTTGGCCTTATTATGTTTTCTGATTTTCAGCTTAGGGGTCATATTTCTGTTTGTCTTTAACCCAGGCATTTCATTAGCAAACTCCTCCTTTTGCATTCATTGACTGCATTCTTATTTTGTTATATAATGTTCATCAGTCTGCAGACAGGTGCTGGAAGCACTGCTCGAAAGAAGAGCCTCATTGTAAATCTTATGCGTTCGTGTAGGGAAAAGGAGATGAAATTTATTGTTAGAACTTTGGTAAGATTTTCTGCAAAATTTTTAGTTGTCTAACTGTATGAACTATTTGCTAAGCATTATGCATTTTTGGAACTAGGGTCCAGGGTCTTTGCTCCAAAACCTAAGGAGAAAAATTTTCCAGGGAAATTGCTAATTGTTTAATTTAACTATTTACAAATCAATCAGTTATATGCTTTTAAAAAATGTGGCCAATATAAATAAATTGATATATATTTTTCTCCTTAAATCTTCTGATGGCAACAAGGAAAAAAAATGAAATAGAAAAAGTTTAAAGATATTCTTTGAGTTAATTGTGAGATTATACCCAGTTATTTCTAGTAAATGTTGAGTTATAGTTCGTATTTATGTACTTCACTCTTTTCCTATTTATGAATCTAACTTCAGTTGAAATGATGAGCAGTCAAAGTGTCTGGACAAAAGACAAGTAAACTTTAGTAAAAGGAGAATGACAATAGCAATGGCTCAAAGGGAGCTCCTTAGGCCCAATTCCCGTTGGCATAAAGTTATTGGGAGTAAGCATGCCTATTACAAAATGTATGGGAAGTCAAGAAATGAACTTATGTTAGTCAATTCTAGATATGATGTGTTGTCTTGATCTCATAGGTGCCATTGACCTCTTTTTTTTTTTTTTTTCATTTCTGTTATATTATATATATATATTTTTTTGTTAATTTATGACTGGAAATTCTCTATCAAACTCATCAAGTTCCAGCTAATTGAATTCAGAAAATCATATTTCAACTTAATATATTACCATAAACCTCTAACTTTGTTTAAAATAAAGCTCTGAAAACAGAATTTGTAATTAAGTCTCGCCACTCTTGACCTATATAACCTTTGTTTGGATGGCATGGAAACTACATTTTGGTATGATCTTGAAAGCTCTAATCAGTCAAGTGTATTCATATATTTTTTGTTTAAACTAATTTTAAATAGGTGAGGAATCTAAGAATTGGAGCAATGATGAAAACTGTTCTACCTGCATTAGCCCAAGCTGTAGCTATAAATTCCTTGGGCAAATCTTCTAAAGGACAGAAGGTTGAAAATTTGAAGGAGAAACTTCAGGTTTTGTTTTTGTTCTTGGTACACAGTGATGTTTCTATAATTGTATCTTTTTTGTGCCAGTTGATGTAGGGCCTTTAATGTGAAAGCAAGTGGTATGCTGGTATGTATGTGTTGTAAAAGAAGCAAGTTGGAACAATTTTTTAGTAGTGATGAAAAATAACTACTTTCTGTGCATGTGCAGATTGGAACTTGTGTGTGTTACTGTTAGTTACTTCATCAGAGTTTTCTCATCTATAGATTATGCTAATCAAGTGTTCCTGTTCCTCTTTAGTACCTTTCTGCAGCTGTTATTGAAGCTTATAACATACTGCCAAGTTTGGTAAGTTGCATCCAGTCGACCCTTTCGAGTTTTTTTTTTTTTGTGGATTTTTTCAGAGTTTTATCTTTTCAGTGCTATGTACTAACAGGATTTGATCATTCCTTCACTCCTAAGTAAAGGCATTGACTTTTCAGCATCAACCTTGTCAATGGTGCCAGGAATACCTATTAAACCTATGCTTGCAAAGTATAGACTTTGTGATCACCTGTTACTTTTTATTATGCACAGTACCAAGTGGACCCTTTGAAGTCTTGGCTAAAATTTGTGCTTTCTTTTTGTAGAATTGCAAATGGAGTTTCTGAAGTTCTGAAACTCTTTCAGGATAAAGCTTTTACATGTGAATACAAGTATGCTTCTCTTTCTTCAAGTTGATTCCATCTTTAGGATGCTATTTAGCATTCATGTCTTCTTTTCTAAAGTCTCGGTGGGTTTTCAAATGTGATTTTCTGATACCATGTGATTATGTAAATGCATTCCCAATAGACTCTGAATGTTATTCTGATATAGTGTAAAGACAACTGATTCATTGTCAAAGATAAATACAAATTCTGAAATTTAAATTGACTAGATACATTTGTAACTATAAGTGAGAGATTGCTTGTTTAGTCTATTAGAAACTACCTTAATTTATGTTTGGTTGGACATAATCAGAGCACATCGTGTTAATTTGTTTGGATGGTTGAAAGAAACCTAAACATAATGTTCATTAAATCATGTAATCACTAAAACTCTAACTAATGTAATGTCCATTACGTGAAAACATCGGATTGTGTTTTCTTTAATGAATTTCATCATTGTCATCCGTACCATCAGCTCCACCCAATTGGTAGCTGCTGCTGCTGCTGCCACCACCATCTTCCCACCACTACCACAACCGCCCCAACCTCTTGCAGCCACATCACCAAAAGCACTGAATGAACCAGATATAGGAATAAACATTTTATATGTTAAATTAATTCACTTTTGCAACCAAAGGAATGGATTAATAATTTCATCAACTTACATACTTAATTCCATTGAATTCTGTTACATCTTTCCAAACACAACTTTGGATTCTTGCTTCTGAATTCTCTTGATTGCTATCAATTATCAATATCAGCACTCTGCTATCTGTTTTTATTCACTGAATCAGGTTGAGATTCTATATGAGAGGTATTAGGTTGGTAGTAGTTCTTATCATCAATTGAATTGGAAAAAAAATTTTCATATGCATTATCTAACAATTTTTCTTTTCTTTGAAATTTATTCCTCTTTGATTCCTCATTTGAGATAAATTCTGTGTATAAGCAGATATGATGGTCAGAGGGCGCAAATTCACAAATTACCAGATGGCAGTGTACATGTATTTTCAAGAAATGGGGATGAAACAACATCAAGGTTTCCAGATTTGATTAATATAATTGAAGAATCTTGTAAACCTACTGCGGTGACTTTCATAGTGGATGCAGAGGTTAGATTCCCTTGTGACAGAAGTTCTACTCTGAAAGATTGAATTTGTTGGTGTCAGGCTGCATTAGTTTGCTAAGTTATTATTTATTAGTGAGACTAGTTTCTGTTATTTATTTTGTGGTACTTGTGGTTTTAGGTAGTTGCAGTTGATAGAAAAAATGGCCACAAGCTTATGTCCTTTCAAGAGCTATCTTCAAGGGAGAGAGGGAGCAAAGATTCATCGATCACTTTGAATAAAATAAAGGTGCGTGCCAACTATAACATGCTCCAGTGAACATATATGCATGACGGTGTAATCCTTGGTATTTGATGTAAGTTGAATATATGGTTCAAGTGCATGTGTGTGAGAGCAAGTTTGATATTCTCTTTATGCAGTAGTTCTAATGGAAGTCTAATTGCAAGTTACATGATGCTGTACATGCATATTGCTCCTGTACAAATGCAGAAATGGGTAGTGAAAGCATTCTGGAACTATAGCATTATCAATGCTTATGCAGCATGATACTGCAAGCAATTGTTCATGTAAATTCATATTTATATTTAGAAAGGCTTGCATTTATATCTGAGTTTGAGAAGATTTTACTTTCAGCAAGCTTACCCTGATTTTTTTGAGTGTTCTATGGTGTTTCCATTTTGTGCAGGTTCAGATATGCGTCTTTGTCTTTGATATCATGTTTGCTAATGGAGAACAGTAATTACCTTGAACCCCTTTTTGGAATTATTTCAGGTCTTTAATGTTATGGATATAGGGGACAAATGGTATAAGCTTAGGTGTCATTTGAGATTAAATGATGGCCATTTACATTCTCAGAAGGTGGCTTTGAGTTTACTTATTTCCTCTGCACCGAATTGTCTAATGGTTGCATTATATGTGTGTGTATGTGCATGTATAGGTTAGATTGTACATAAATAGCAAGTGGGAGTAGCCAAAATTTCAGAACACCCCAGTTCTGTTTAATCCCCTTTGTTACTTTCACTTAAGATTGGAACTCATCCTGCACGGATGGCCATCATAGGGCAAAGATTTGGTTCAAGCTGAGATCAGGCCAAACAAAAAATGGTTTTGACTGAATAGGAGCTGAGTTTACCACCCACCTACTATTTGAAAACCTGAGCAGGGCCAAGGCTAGTTTTCCACTGTTGATTGCTGATGTCTGGAAGTTGACACTTACAATAGTTATGCATTAGCAATATGACTGTTTAAGAACATTCAAGCAATTGAGTTTACAGTGTTTGGGACATGAATGCTATTGAATTGCTTTCTGAAGTTTGCAGCACCTAATCTTGCATACTAATTATGTTTTATTGGATGTGGGGCTGAATCCTCTCCTCCTCCTCCTCCTCAGACATCCTGCAGCTGGCCATTTTCTTCTTTTTTTTTTTTTTTCATCTGAAACTCGTTGCTTATTATATTGGTTCCTTTCATTTTCCAGGCTGTTGGAGCTTCCTCTCCGCCAAAGAAGGAAATGTAATTGTCTTCTACACTGTGATGATGAATTTATCTTAGTTTTTACCGGATATGATATAACTTCTTTTGCTGCAACTTTGGTGGATCTAAATTTTTATTGTTGTGCTTCTGCAATACTACAGACCTTATGGATTTGTTTTGCAATGAGAGGAAGGGTTATTTTGAATATGCAAAGGAAATGACGGTAATTGCTCAAGCCTCAAGATTTGTCAATTCACATATTGTCATGTTGTTTTTATCTGTTAATAACTTTTTCTTTTATAGGTTGAAGCACATGATGCTTCTTTGACCAATGTAGTAACAGAAACCAAAATGAACTCTTTCCTTGAAGATGCGTTGCACTCCTCTTGTGAAGGAATTATGGTGAAAACTTTAGAAATTCATGCTGAATATTCCCCATCAAAACGTACTGACACGTGGCTAAAGGTTTTCAAGATGTCACAGAATTATTCTGTTATTTTACAGCTTATGAAAATGAAGATGCGTAGTCATGTATGGATTAAGATTTAGTATCCTTTGCAGGTCAAGCGGGATTATGTGGAAGAATTGAATGATTCTCTTGATTTAGTTCCTATTGGTGCTTGGCATGGAAATGGGAGAAAAGCAGGATGGTAATAACATTGAATTTCCTCCCTCTTGTTTTCTGTGGTATACTGCTAACTATTGACAATTATCATATGTTAGCATTTGAAAATCCAAAATCATAATAATTCTAGTTGCAGTAAAGAATACAAAGGAATTATCATTTTATGCAGTTGGTAATTGCCTTTTATATGAAGTGATGATATGTGAAACCAGTGTTGCTATCCATGTTAAGATTTGACTTTTACTGCATTGCAGGTATAGTCCATTCCTGATGGCTTGTTACAACCCTGAGACCGAGGAATTCCAAAGTGTGTGCCGTGTCATGTCTGGATTTTCAGATGCATTTTACACGGAGGTAACTGGATTTAATAGTTGTCGTGACACTTAGAAAGTTCATTCTGGACTTTCATTTTAGGGATATTTTGACTTATCAAAACCAAATATTTTACTGTTATTTTCTGAGTAGAAGAAGATAACCTATTTTATGCGTACTACCTTAGTAAATTGAGCGTAATTCTCTTTTTCCTAGGATGACAGTTATATGGGATTAAGGAGACATCCCTCCTTTCTTAGAGGCGACCTATGAGCCTTCAATTTATGAATTACAGTAGTCACATGATAAATTTTCAGTCTTGTACCCTGTTATGACAACATAGATTAGTAGTTTGGCTTTGGTGCTCGATGATGTTGATTCCAGATCTTGCTTGTGGAATTATTCATCATGCTAATCATAGGGGTTTCATATTTGGTTGTAGATGAAAGAATTCTTTTCTGGAGACCGGATCTTGTTAAAAAAGCCACCCTACTACCAAACTGCTGAGGTTCCAGATATATGGTTTTCTCCAGAGGTCATTTGGGAAATACGAGGTGCAGAATTTACGGTTTCACCAGTTCACCAGGCTGCTGTAGGTTTAGTTCATCCAACCCGTGGCATCTCAATGAGGTTTCCAAGATTTATTCAGTCCGTGTCAGATAGAAATGCAGAAGAATGTAGCACAGCTGAAGACATTGCAGAAATGTTCAATTGTCAAACACGGAAGATGGACGTTACAGCTGCAAATTGAGCTCAATTTTTGGGATTATGTAAATATGGCATTATTTGTAGTATGAAAAGTTTTTTTTTTTTTTTTTTTTTTTTTTTTTACTGTGAAAAAAAAGAAAAAGATGGCTGAGCTTTTAATGTACAGCATACTGTATAATGCAATTGGCTTTTTGCCACTTCTTGGTAGCCCTGTATTGCGGCAATTTAGAGCCAGATGATCTATGTAGTTGATGTTTCAAAAATGCTCAAAAGAACAGAGCGTGCCAATGCATGCACAAAATCAGAAATGTCATAATAGTTCTGGAAATCATTATGCTGAACCAGAATTTTGTCAAATGGCACCTATTAGGATCAAAATGTAATATTACTTCTGTTATGTTCTCTTTATTATTATTATTATTATTATTTATTCCCGACTTGCCGTTGTATGTATTCCTGAATCCTGATTCTGCAGGTCAAATTTCACGTTAAAATCAGTAAATTTTGAGTCCAAAATGAAAAATAAGCAAGCCCAATTCAGGTGTAAGCCGGCCAAGCCCTAAAACAGCTATTCTTTTTCATGTCAATCCCATTTTTTTCAAACATTTAAGCCCAATCCTTCAAGCTTTTAAAAATTACAAAATGACCTCATAATTTTAGATTTTTTTTTTCTTGAGGTGTAACCTTAATCTTTTCCAAAATTTAACAACCTTACATTTATTATTATTATTATTAATTTTGTAAGGTTAATCTTACATTTTTTCTTGATTATCGAGATAGAGAGAAATTAAGCTTAATAATCATATTTAAAATTTCCATGGCAATTTAATTTATATATTATAAATTACAATTGGGAGATATAGACTTTTATAATTAAATATAAATATTTAATTTTCTGATTAACGAAATCAAAATTAAATATATTATACAATAATTTTTTTCCTAGTGGCTTAGAATTTTATATTTTATTTCCATAAGTTAATGATCTTAAAAGATTGTTGGTTTGGCAAATATATGTAATCCCATTAGTAATTTTGATAGTGTCACCATATTGGGGACTAAATCAAAATCCCTTTCAATTGAATTGTCCACTTCTATACTCAAAAAAAAAAAAAACTATTTTAAAATTGGAAACCCAAATTGACCTAAAATAAAGTCATCAACAACACACAATCATCCATTAATGTCTTCTGACTTGTTACCATTTTCAAGTAAAAGTATTTATTAATTATATCCTTAATTCTCTACGTCTCTCATATCAGCAAAATAAAAATGGAAAATATCCACCTAAGCCCTAACTCTCTCTGAAAATCAAAAACAATTCTTCAATTCCCGCTTCCATTTTTCATACCCAAAACCCCCCCCTCTCCCGCCATTTCCATTGCCCCCACAAATTTAACCTGTCTCCTCTTCCCCTTTAACACCTAATTTCTCAATTCCCATTTCCTTTCGAAGAAGAAGCCCCAAAAACCAAAAAAAATCGATTTCGCAATTCTCTCTGGGCTTCGCTTTTCCCTGGTTTTGAAGTTATTTTAAATTTTTTCAGAATTGATAGTTTCTGTTTGTTTTGATTTCTGGGTTGTTCAGTTTAGATTAGATGAAGATAGTGAAATCTAGGGTTTTAATTTGATTTATTTATATTATATTATTTTTATTTTAATTCTGGTTGGAGTTTAATAACAATGAGTGCTGTTAATATCACTAATGTTACTGTATTAGACAATCCGGCGCCGTTTTTGTCCCCTTTTCAGTTCGAGATCTCTTACGAATGCTTGACTCCTCTCAAAGACGGTACCTTCTCTTTTCCTTTACTTTCTGTTATTTATTGTTTGTATAATCTTGCTTTGAATGAGATCTCTTTGCTTGATTTCTTGTTGATTCCGTTTGTTTTTGATGAATTGGGTAACTTTTCTTATTTGATATTGTTAGAATACCATGATTAGTGCAGCATAGTTATTTTAGGGTAGAATTTTTGTCCTTTAATATCCAATTTCTTGTTTCTTGTTGGTGATTGTTGCTTGTAGAGATGTATGTTTTGGTCCTGTGATAGGTGTTTGTCTTTTTTTGTTCCATAAATCTTATCAGCAATAATTAAGTTTTTTATCCAAATGTTACTAAAGGCCATTCTTAATGCAACTTTTGTGCTGATAAATTCTGTTTTGGCAGATTTCCTGGGATTAGAAACCTTTAGGTTGTGTGGGTTGATCATCATGTATTTCCAAGGAAAATAATTTTCTATGCTCAGGAAAATAGGAAATTCTATGACCCCTTTTATTTTATTGATACTTGGACATAAATAGCTTTATTTGAGGTAATGATTTAGAGAGAATAAGTATAGTGTAAGTTATTGTGTTGATTTCCTGTTGCCCAGTGCATAAGAAATTTTTGTCACTCTTGGAATCAACTCAGTGTGAATTGTGTAGTGTTGGTGGTAGTTTTTCATTCTGATGTCAAGTTTTATGGAGTATTTACAAAGGTGATGGGAACATGCTAATTCCTTCAAGTAGGTCAATGTGTTCACTTGTATTTTGATAGCAGCTTTGCTGTCAGTGAGCTGTGTCATGTGACTGGCCATGGTTATCTTCAGTTAGGATTAGTAGTTTGTTGATGAAGTATAAATACTATAAGCTTATGCAAATTTTTTGTACAATATTGAGATAAAGATTTTGAAATTTGGAAAAAGAAATATGTAGTGTTTATCTTTTGGTTTTGGATTTTTGTCTCTTTTAATTTTGCAAAGGCATTGGACAGGCTTTCTCATGGTTGAGGAAAGAGACTTATTCATGAGTTGGACCTGACTATGTTTTTAAGTTTCCAGAATAAATTAACCTTTATTTTGCCCGTCTAACCTCTCATGATTACTTCCACTGAGAAGGTTCAATGGAATTCTAGTTACAGACTAGACACCTTTGTTGGACTTTGCCTGGCTGGTTTGGTTATATCTCACAATCTGGGTACTAGTTCTTGGCAGCATCTAACCAAAAGAGATTGTGCTAATGACTGTCAACCATTATCTGCTATGGCTGTCATGCACCATATGCATAATGATAGTTTTTGTTTTCACAAATGTTCACATACTTTTTTATTGCAAATCATAATTACCCATTTGTTTCTTAATTTTCTGTGATCACTATATCCAACACCGACGAGATTGGATTAGGGCATAGCTGATTTGAGCTGTGTTCGTTTGTGAAAATTTAACCGTCATCTACCTCTCCAGACATTCAAGTTAATCATTTTTATATAGTGGATATGTTTCAGATGTTGATTTTTGTTTTGTCACCTCAATGCAGATTTGGAATGGAAACTCATCTATGTAGGGTCTGCTGAGGATGAGACGTATGATCAACTTTTGGAAAGTGTACTTGTTGGACCTGTCAATGTTGGAAACTATCGTTTTGTTTTGCAGGTAATTTGCGCTAAAACTTTATCTAAACTTATAACGTAGTACTCTATTGTGAGCACAAAAGAACCCAAGTATTCTGATATAAGCTTTTGGTTGGATGCCTTTCAGGCGGACCCACCAGATCCTTCAAAGATTGGAGAAGAAGATATCACTGGTGTAACAGTGCTTTTGTTGACCTGCTCTTATCTGGGTCAGGAGTTTGTTAGAGTTGGCTACTATGTTAACAATGATTATGAAGATGAGCAGCTAAGGGAAGAACCTCCACCTAAAGTACTAATTGATAAGGTTCAAAGAAATATTTTGTCTGACAAACCCAGGGTCACAAAGTTCCCAATCAATTTTTATCCGGAGAATGCTGAAGGTGCTGAGGAACAGCCTCAACAAGAGCAGCTACCTGAAACTGATGAAAATGAAGAACAATTGCCTCCTTCTCCTGAGCATTCTACTGACAAAGAAGGATCGTAAGCGTTTTTAACATAACTGTTGGCCTCCCATGTTCCATTCAAGTTCATATCAAGATATTTGCTTTCAGGTGATGCCTTTGCCAGATTTTGTTGAATGGAATCTAGGGAACTGCTTTTCAACTTTTATGTTTTCAGGAAGTAATGGTGGAAACCCTGGGTTCAACTGGCTCTTTTTTAATCTTTAAACTGTTGTCTTACTACATTGACACCTTTATATCCCTAATTGGATTGCTCAAGTTTGTGATCATATGAAAAGATACATTTTAGGTGCGTTATTATGCGAAAGCTAAATTCTTTAATTTTGATGTTTACATGAACTATTCAATCAGAATGCCGATGCTAATCTGGTTAAGAAAGTTGTGTTCTAGAGATTACTATGGATGCGTACAAATTCACAATGTTATGTGTATTGATATTAGCACTGTTATTGAAATAGTCTGGTAAAAGGGATATTTAGAGCAGAAGTCTTGCCATTTTTGCAACTAATCAGAATGTCAAAATTGGATATTTTTGCAACTAATTTGTTAAAATTGGATATTTAGAGCAGAAAGATGGTCAAATGGCAAAGATGATTCTATGCGCGTATTTAAAGTCTTGGAGTTAGGCTGTCTATATGTAGCCTTGGATCTGTTCCATTTGTAATCTTGAGTGCATGGAAGTTGTATTTGACGAGTGACAATTAATTTTGGCCTAATTACGGAGTGTTAGAGATGTCAATAAATTTTATATTTCATATATATTATATAATGAGTTGAGCTATTCATAAGTAATTTCATATTTGTTTTGATAAAAATTCATTCAAATTTATATATTGAAATTTGTTTAATAAATAAGCTAAATTCAAATTATATAAAATTTGACTAGTGAAACTCAAAAATAAACTTGAATAAAAACTTCTAAGTCAATTTGTAATTTTAATATTTAATAATTTAATTTTAGTTATATAAAATAGAAATTTATATTGTAAAAAATATTTTATTAGAATAAAATCATAATTTTTATTAAATTTATTATATTTTATGTAGTAAATAATTTTTTTTTAATTTTTAACGTATAATTTTGATTTATAGTGTGTATTTTTAATTTTTTTTTTACTTATTTAAACTCATGAACATCAAATAATATAGCAAATTTAGCTTAAATTTGACTCGGTTATAAATAAATCAAATTTAAACTAATTAAAATTCGAGTCAACTCGACTCGATTACACCCTAAATTTAAGTAGCATATAAATGACATAAATTGGGTTTTACGGTTGAGAGGACTTCTCCTATTGATCGACAATTCTGATCAAGGTACATGTGTTACCAACATGCATAGAAATTCATTCATCTTCGATTCTTTTTTTAATGAATTCATCTTAGATTTTGGAAAAATTTGAGCACATACTGCAATATACCAGGGGCATCCAAATATTTGAACTGCAGAAGCTGAGCAAATCGATTAAAAAAATACAGTTGTTAAAAAGCAAAAGCCCTATTCCTCTAAAAAATTCAAAATTTTTTAATTTCTTACAATTTTAGTTCATTTTAAAATCTTGGCAAAAATATCTAATTTTGACAAATTAGTTATAATTATAGTCCAAAATTAATTTTGATCAAAATTGAATTTGGAGATGTTGATGTGGCAACTTATGCAGCACTATTGATGTGTAATCTACTGTCACATCAATTAAATATTTGCATAAAAAGATCCCAAAATTATAATTTTGGCATAAATATCTTAATTTTTTTTAAATACAGTATATCTTATTATTAAAATATGTAATATTTAGTAGTTAATTATAACACTTAAATTATCAATTATTTTTATAATTTATAAAAAATTTAAAAATGTACATTATACATTTACCTCTAAAATGCATTGATCTAATTATTAAATTTTTAGTTACTAAATTATTTTAAAATAAAATAATATTTATATAATTAAAACTAAAAGTACTATTAGAATATTATTAAAATTAAAAACATATTAATACATGTGCTAAAAATTTTATTAGTATTATTTATTAAATTTAAAATACATGAAATTAAATTAATACATGTGTTAATGCTTTTTTTAAACTTTTTCTACATGTATGAACATATATTTAATTTTACTAATATTTATGCATGATTATTAATCATGTGAAATATTTTATATTTTAAATAATTTATTAATACATTGATGTATCTTATCATTAAATAAATAACATACATTTAAAAATTTTATACATAAACAATAAATAATTTAGATATTTTAATAATAAGTTATATAAATATAAAATTATTTAAGTATTTTATTAATAAGATTAAATATTAATTATTAATTATGTAAATATTATTTTATTTTGAAATAATTTAGTAATTAGATTAATGTAATTTAAATGTTAATTTATAATGCATATTTTAAAATATTTATAAATTATAAGAACGATTGATAGTTTAAGTATTGTAGTTAATTACTAAATATTACATATTTAATAATAAAATATAGTGCATTTAAAAAATTAAAATATTATGGCAAAACTATAAATTTGGGATAAAATTACTACAAATTGAAAATATTAAATCTTTTTATAGAAATATCAATTGATTGATCGAAATTGTGACATTTTTTCCCAAAATTTTAAAAGTGAATTAAAATTGAAACAAGTCTAAAAGGTTTGAATTTCTTAGTCCAATAGGCCAGAGCAGAATAAACCTTTGCATCTATCATGCTAAATTCAGAAACTACGAAAACAATAGGTTTCAGAAACTACCAGACCAAGTCCTAAACAACTTTGAAGCAACTATAGTGCAAGTACTACATTTCATCTTTTCCTCCTTTCTGAAATAGGGGTTGCCTTTTTTCAGCTAATACTACAGCAACAGGAATGTAACATTCTTCAGTCATCAATTTTACGCCTTTTCTTGGTTTGTGTTTTCATCAGTACTTTTGCCTTTTTATCTTTATTTGAAGCATCTCCTTTCTGCAATTGAAAAAATAGGGATCAAAACAAATGACTAATGCATCATTAAAACAAGATGACACTTGATTGTCAACAAGCAACTATTCATGCACTTGATTGACTATTTACACATTCTTCAGTCATCAATTTTACGCCTTTCATTGGCTCGTGTTTTCATCTGTACCTTTGCTTTTTTATCTGTGTTTGAAGCATCTCCTTCCTGCAATTGAAATAAAGGGATCAGAACAAATGATTCATGCATCATTAGAACAAGACGACACTTGATTGCAGACAAGTGACTGTTCGTACCTTCTTTCTTGATCTCTTTTTTTGTCGTTGCCGCCCTTTGTTTTTCTTTTTTACTTTATTCTATAAAAAAATTTTTGATTAGTTTAGCTAAATTAACATCAGATCCAAAGTTCAATTAGATATTCTGCATGTAAGTTGACAAAAAAAACCTGTGCAAGAGCCATAACACGAGCATGCATCTCTGCAGGTGTTTCTTGATTCTCAATTTCCCCATCACTGTTGAGCATGGCCTTAAGCCTATTTTCCTTTAGTAACTTCTCAGATCGAGTATGTCTCTACAACAATTAGCAAATTTCTATGAGGCAACTGCTTGAAGGTGAAAAGCAATACTAGCTGCAAGAACTTTCACCATTATCTTAATTTAGGGCGAATGATGGCGATTCTATATGATCTTGCTGTCTTGTGTCATGATTAGTCATCTGACAAAAAATCTGTAAGACATTTAACAATTCAAATAAATTTTCTCCTGCTCATCATAACTTCATAAGCGTTGACATAGGACTAATTTCAGCATAAATGGTTCCAGCCGTGCCGATAAATTACACCTAAGACCATAGGAAGGCCCAATCAATTCATTTGTCTTGGGGAAGACTTGTTAAATTCAAATGTGCTGATTGTCTCATTGCCAATTGCGAATAGGGGAAACAAATCAATTAAGTGATGAGCTGTGAGGGACAGAGGAAGGGAGGGGGGAGAAGGCTAGAACATCATAACTCCATGCCACCACATGAACATTAACAGAAACCCCTGAGCTAAGTTCATTGCCACAATTAAGACTGAATTAGGATTGCTGTAACAGCAAGCATCAAATATTCTCATCCACCTTCTTAACTAGGTAAGATTTTCCTTAATCTAATGCTCAATCCACAAATGCTAATAAGTTCACAACTGCAAGTAACAATACCTAACCGCATCATTGTAATGCCTATGATTTCCCATGCTGAAATGGAGCCTAGAATGATGAACTAGAGCCAAAAGCTTTTTCTATAATAAACCAAAAGTCTCATTATCCACATCAAGACCACAGTTATCTCTACCACAGAGAGAATTTATAGAAGCATTGTCTAATGAGTATTCAAGCATTTCTTTCATAATCCAACCATTGACGATTAAAAGAGATTCCTTTTATCAAAAGCATAACTTTACAAAAAATTGTAAACATCAAATTCAATTTTTATAAGGAAATAGAAGCATGTACCTTAGAATTTAGGTGAGACCTCATAGTCTCCTCAGTCAGACAGATGATATGAGGGCAAATCCGACATTTATAAACTGATTTGAACTTTAACACAAAATCTTCCTTATTAGTTGGTTTTGATTCCCTTTCAGCTACACCATTTTTTTCTCTCTTAAGTATACCAGTGATAGCATCAAGTTTACCAGATAACTGAGAACCAACACACACTTTCCTAAGACTTTCAGTTCCATCATCATCATTTGCAAAACCTATTACCAGGACATCATGACATAAGATAAGACATCCCAAAAGAGAAGATTCATTTCATCAGAATGAACCAAAAATATATATTTTGAGCTTAAATAAATATGATAATACTAAATTTTGGCAAACCAAACAGAACATATTGACCTTGTATACTACCCTCCATAAATAACGAATATATCAATGCTTGCAAAGTGCATAAGAAATAGAAGATTAAAGACAAATTTAGATTGCTGTACTCAAGTGGACTAACAAAACATATACCAGACATCATCGTTTATTTATCTAACAAAAGAAACCCAAGAACACAATCTCACAGAAAATACTGACAGGAAGGATGGTTTCTAAGAAAGAAAGTTTGGAAAGACAATCTACTCTCCAGGATTTTTGGATGAAATGTACTTCTCAAGAGTAGAAGCTACAGACTGAAGACAGCCATAGTAAGAAGAAATAAGAAAAATACATAATGATGTATGGCATAGCAAATTCCCTCTGAAATAATTATATTTCTTGCAATAACTTCAAATAACAAAATTCTGTCAATGCTTAAGCAGAACCAACTATAGACTATTGAATGTCAAGAAAACCCCATGATCAATATCAAATTAAATAAGTCCAGATAGAAAAATCACCATAAAGCTGCACACAAAGTTAAATGCTTATATTATGATGTATAAAAATAGGTTGAGTCAAAGCCTGCACTTGTTTGTGATTCGAGAACTTTCAAAAACTTCAATTGACAGACGTCAATAAGAGCAAGAAACACTACTGCAGAATAGATCAGATACTTTATAAAGCTATACGATGCACAAAAACACAACCAAAAAATTCCATCCCAGTCATAACTCCTCATAAAGTTATTGGGGGGGGTATTGTAAAGTTATAGAAGAAGAATCATAATCTTAAATGTACAGGCATTTCTCACATAAAAGTTACTCAAATTAAGACCTCTGAATGGAATAATTCTACCTGACGAGTCATTATCAATTTCTTCTGCTGAGCTATCTTCACTCTGATATCCTGAATTATATTAGCAAAAGATCAAGGAAAATGAAATGCACACAATCTGAAATACTATTAAAACATAAATTAGCTTGCAAATTCTTCCAGGGTAATGTATTATCAAAGCAAGATAAAACAGACCAAACAACAAAAATTAACAACTACAAAGAATAATGAAAACCTTCCCTTATATAAAATCACTTGGAAATGCAGACAAAAAGACCCACTAAGCAATAAAGATATAGAGAATGAAACAAACCTGAGGATGAGGAGGATTCTTCATTTTCCTTAACCTCTGCATCTTCAGCATTATCATCTGATTCCTCAGTGGCATCTGCTTCAGCTTCAGGATCATTATCACCATCATCAGAAGAGGACGAAGATGAACTAGAAGAGGGTTCATCTCTCTCTCCATGTTCTTCCCTATAGAATCGCCTTTTTATCATCTTTGATACCAATCTACTTCAACCATTGAAAAGCATAAAAACAGCTATTAAATAACAGCACATGTGCATTTCTATAATCCACTACCATAAAAATGCAAAAGAAAAAAGATACGAGCTTGGATTGAGTAACTTCTAAACCGCTAAAAATAAAGAAAAATAGCGTTCTTTAGCATTCATTAGTACAATTACTGAATCAAAACAGAAAAACAAAGGCTACCCATCATTGTTGATCGAGTTGAACACATAAATAGGCTTACTTGAATTGATTCTGGTAATCAGACGACGGCTTTCAGAGTGATTCTGCGGAGGAAGAGAGGGTTTTGGGTTTAAAGGTTGCAACTTTTTCTTTGCGGAGAATCGGGTTGGGTCTGTGAAACCCGGACTCGTTAAGCGGTGAAACCCGGCCCACCATATTATCATTTATTACAATTTTACCCACCTCTTATCTTCGATGTCCCTTATTTTTATTTTATTTTATTTTCTGCCTCTTTTTATTTTAGATTTGTTTCTATATAGTTTTTTAACGAAATTTTTTTTAGCATTTTTCTCTGGAGGTTTTTTAGAGAAGAAATTGCCTCCAATATATATATATATATATATGATTAAAACTTGTTTTCAAAAAACTATAAAAAGTGATGCTACTAAGTTGAAGAATCGAAAATCTGGTAAAATGGGAAAAAAGGGTGTTTATAAGTATGAGAAAAGGGGATAAGGAAGGGTGGGTGTATAAATCCAATTTTGGGATGCATTGATGCATAGATGCGATGAGAGCTCATATAATAAAAATTTGATCAAAATTGATTTTTAGATATTGATTTTGAATTTTTAGGATTAAAATTATGAATTTTGAGGACTAAATTGTAACTTTTTTTTTGGGTTTAATTATAAAATTGAATTTCCTTCAAGAGTTTTTTTATAATTAAAAATTAAAAAAAAGGTTAATCAGTTTTATAGAAAATCGATCAAAATACTGTAATTCCGACCAGAAATACAAAAATCCGATCGAAAATTTGTTATTCTGATCAAAAATACAGAAATCCAATCATATTTTTTTAATTCCAATCGACGCAATTTTATTTTATTTTTTTAAAAAAAATACAATTTATTTAATTTATGATTAGTTAAAAAATAAGTATAAATAAATAAATAAATTTAATATATCTATTTTACATGTTTACGTGTTTTCTTCGCGAATCATATAACTCATTTATCCTAGATTAAATCACAACAATTCTCAATAAAAATTATCTTATCAGGAGTTGTAGAAGGGGATTGGGATTTAAAGGAATGCAGCTGAGTTTTGTGGAGGCGGCTTGAAAAAAAAAAAAGAAAGGGATTGATTGAAAAGGAAAAAATGTTGCTGAAAAAAAAACACTGCTGAATTAAAAAAAAAAAAAAAAGCTTTTAAATTAAAAGAGAACATTCTTTAGTTTTAAACACAATATGTCCTAGTGATATCCAAAATCAATCAGTGGTTAATCTTCAACAGTGATTCCTATTCTAAGCAGCAATCAAACATCATTACACTTGATTCTTTTCTTCTTTTCTTTTTATTTTGATTTTGATTTTTTATATTATTTTATTGCCATTTTTTTATTATTTCTATTTTTCTTTGATTGTGGTGGAAATTTGGTGGAAATATAATTGAAACAAGGAAAACCAATGAAGATTCATGGAATTGCATAGATTAAATCCTGTATAAATCACATAGCTTTATGATTCATTTTATTTTATCATTGCATTTTTTTATTTTTTGTGTTATATTTATTTTTATTAGGTTTATATATTTTATTTATTTATTTTCTTTGGATTCACATGGGTTATAATAGCCCCAGTAGTGGAAATTATAGTGAGATCTTTATTTTTCTGCACTTTAAAAATGATTAGTAAATTAGGGCTCATTTGGTAAATCTTAATAAAATTAATGATGGCAATAAATTAATTTTTAGGTTGCATGAAATCAAATATGATTTTTTTTAAAGAAACAATTTAATTACTTGTTTGATCTTTTTATCTGATTGTTTTAGTATTTTTTATATTTTTGAGCTTGTTTGTTTATTTTTGTGTGTTTTGGTCTAAAGCCTACATTAGGCTCTAACCCATTTAATTAATAGGCCTTTAAAATTGGATTTAGATTTAATTAACTTTAAAATCAATTTAGGCCTATCAGGTTAATTTAGACTTAAACCCACCTTTTAGTTATTAAAATTAATTTAGAAATAATCCAGTCCATTAAAACATCTTTTCTTTTTCTTAAAATAAATAGACTTAAGCCCATTTTTCACTTAAATTAAAATTAGATTAGAACTAAGCCTACTAATCCATCCAATTCAATCCAAATAAATTGTCCATAAAATCAATAGACTTATGCCCACTTTTCAGAATTAAAACAATTAAAATTCAGCTCATTAATTAACTTAAAATGTAGGTTCACTTTTAGCTTTATTTCGCTTATAAATAAAACATATAGATTTAGCTCATTTAATTAAAATTAATATAGATTAGACTAATTTAGGGACATTGTGCTTTATGAATGTAGTTTTTATATTTTTTTTCATGACTAGTTACCTTGGAGTTAGATGTATGATAAATAAGGGTTTAAATGAAATTACATGTGTCACGACCCAAAACAAGGGCCATGACCGGCGTTAGGGAACGAAAATTCTTTCGAATTCGGAACCCGTAGCAAGCCTAAAATAAAATAAAACATGCAATAATAATAACAACAACTCTTAATGCAGCAGAAATAAAATCATAAATATAAAAATAATATTCCACCACGGGATTTAAATCAAATCCATATCTCATATATATAAATAAATCTGTTAATACAAGTCCAGTTCAAATATTTAAAGTACATATCTCATGACTTTATACAACTATTACAGTGTCTAGATTATAAAAATAAAACGCAAGTGAGTAGTTTACATAGAGAAGCCGGAGCGGAAGAAATCCGGCGTACAGGTCTGCTACTGAGGTCTGATGAAGATGACTCTCCTGAAAAATAGTCAAAGGAGGGGAGTCAGACTTCACTGAGTGAATTACTATAATATATATACATGCATACTAAATGTCAATGCACACAATCAAAAGCATATTTATAATATGTATATATATACAAGCAAATACATACAGATGTAATAAAATCATTTTATATATTTTTATTGAAAATCATAGTTCATGAAGGATCAAATAGAACCCTAGAATATCGCAACCTCAAAACGATGTTAGACAACACTCTAGCCATACAGGCTCACTTATTCCAAATATAATCACTTGTTCCATTTGGACAGTAGACTGGCCCTGAGACACTAAGTCAACCGAGCTCCAACAGTCTGACTGTTAGTGTGATTGGCCCCGAGACACTTGGTCAACCGAGCTCCAGCAATCACACTCCCAAATCATATCACACATCAAATAATCATATCCAATCAATACCCACAAATGGTTAGTACTATAGCCTAAATGCTATCAGCGTACTGGTACGTACTTGGTCCTAGTGCTATCCACTAAGTAGCACGTTTTATTGATATCCTTCATTTTAAATATAAAACATACATTCATAAAAGTAAATGATGCATGAATTTAAATATAATAGCAACAATAACCATATATATACTAGAAATATACCAAAAGTAAACTAGGTATATTTCGAGTATATATACGTCAAATAAATCCAATATAATTACAAAATAACTAGAAATATATTTAAAAACATTTTAAGTATAAATGTTAAATAAAGCATGCAAATAATTTACAATATACTAAAAATAAACCAAAGATAAACCAAAAATAAACTAAAAATAAAGTTAAATACTAATTGAGTTATTTATGCATAATTAATCAAAATAACATACATTTCTAAATCATGCACCCTAAGCATATATATATATATAATAGTAACTCACACTTAGTGCGCTCCTCGAGATAGGTCTGATGGGCCTGGTCCACTAGGTCTCGGTCTTGGCGTAACTAAACAAACAAAAATAACAAACATCAGAATAAACCTAACAAAAATCCTAAAAACTCGGTCTAGAATATTAGACACAGAATTAAAAATCAGAATTAGGGTTTGACCGGACATCACGTTTTATGAGAGTTCTACCGAAAATTCGGCAAAATCTCCCTTGTAAAACGGACATCTCTCTACTCAAAGAGTAGAGCCGGCCCTGTAAAGAAACACACTTCGAAAAATAGACACAGAAACACATCCACAACCCCTCGGTCGGACTCCAAACTACAGTCTACAGACCGGGGTTCACAATCCACAAAATAATTATGAAAATACCAAAAATACCCTTATATCACAGAAATACATTTTATAAGTAGAAATTACGTAATTAACCCTAAAACACATTAAAAACCAATAAAAACTCATTTATTTAGAAAAATCGTATATTATATATATAATTGAAAATAATTTACGAAAAATAGTTTTAATTAGTTAAAAATACTAAATAATTTGTAGAAATCATTTTTATACCTTAAATAACTATTAAAACCAATTTAATTACATTTTTAGTCAATTTAGGATAAAATTACCAAAATACCCCTATATATATAAATATACTAAAATTACTCCAAAAATTCTATAACTATCCAAAATTAATTTTCTCAACATATTTATCAATAATATCAATAAATAAACTCAATTAAATAATTAATTTCAATTAAAAACACAATTAACCTAATTTTCCAAAATTACATAAACCTAAATAAATTCAAAATAAATACATAGAAATTCATAAAAATTCCAAATAAATTCCTATAATTCATTTAAACACCTATATTTATCATAAAACACAATTTCATAATTTATTTAATTAATTTTCGAAAATTAGAAAATAATATTAAAATATTCAAAAATACCCAAAAATCAAAATAATTCCTAAAAATTCTAAAAAAATTCATACATGTATATTAAGCTAAGGGTAACAACATTCGTGAAATAATTTTCCATGAATCAATCAATTCGAAGTTCAAAAAAATCAAGAACCCTAAAATGGCCGAATTACCAAAATCGAAACCTAAGCAAATCAAGACCATTTTAAGTGAAACAAAGCTTGGAATCACACTCACCGGAGCTCAAGGAGAAAAAAGAGACTGATGGTGTCAAAAATGGTGGTCAGAAACGTCGTGAACGACGATGAGAAAGAATTCGGCTTCTCTGACCAAAATAAGCTTCCCGACACAGGAAAGGGGCTCTGCAGGTGGTGAAATGGCTAGAGGAAGGAGGTGGCACGCCAAGAGGCACACCAACTGCAAGAGAATGGTGTGACAGACGGTGGTTAGCGATGAGAGGTGATCGGGGAAGAAGGAGGAGGAGTCGGGGGTAAAATGGTAATTTGCCAAAAAATTTGATTTTTAACACTATAATATGTATATATATATATATACTTTACACTATATATTAAAATAATATAAAATCACACACATTAAATATACACCACACACATATAATTTAATATTTTAAAATTTAATACACTAAAAAAAATATTTAAATAATATTAAAACTAATAATAAATAATAAAATATTAGGGTAATTAATTAAACCCTAATTAAATAAATACACATATATATTTTATTTAGTATTTTTAAAAATATATATGAGTTCATGCAAGTCCGTAAAATTATTTAAAATAATTAATAATAAATAATTTACGTGTCAATTTTTCCGAAAATGCAAGTCCTGAAAAAATTTTACGTAAAGTGCTTAAAATAATATAAAACAATTAAAAATCAATTTTAATTAAATAGCAACTCATAAAATATCATAAATATATATATAAATTATTAACACTGCATATCCCGGTGCAGTATAAAAATATTTAAAAACACGGGATATTACAACATGTAAATAGGGAATAATTTAGTAATTAATAAAGTAATTCTAAACGAACACAATACTAAAAGAAGTTAGTATTCCGTATCCAAAATCTCCTAGTTGTGGTGCTAGCTTTCTTTTAGAGAATCGACTACCACTACTTTTGATTTGTCCTAATTATTACCTTGGGTGGTGACTCCTTATCTCCACGTTATGTCTTTGTGATATAGTAGTGTGTTCTCTAAAGTTTTGAGCTCAAACAATATCATGGTTGCTAAAATCTTGGATGCGAAGTGCTTAAAATAATATAAAAAAATTAAAAATCAATTTTAATTAAATAGCAACTCATAAAATATCATAAATATATATAAAAATTATTAACACTGCATATCCCGGTGCAGTATAAAAATATTTAAAAACACGGGATATTACAACATGTAAATATGGAATAATTTAGTAATTAATAAAGTAATTCTAAACGAACACAATACTAAAAGAAGTTAGTATTCCGTATCCAAAATCTCCTAGTTGTGGTGCTAGCTTTCTTTTAGAGAATCGAGTACCACTACTTTTGATTTGTCCTAATTATTACCTTGGGTGGTGACTCCTTATCTCCACGTTATGTCTTTGTGATATAGTAGTGTGTTCTCTAAAGTTTTGAGCTCAAACAATATCATGGTTGCTAAAATCTTGGACGCGCGCTAAACCCTGCTATTTACACTGGGTCTGGTGGTATTGATATTGGATTTTCTTCTAGTAAGAAAAGAACTTCTATGGTCTTAGATGTTGGTGATGAGAAATTGAAGAAGATAGTGAAATTATAGGCTGATGAAGAAAAATCTAGTGGTGGTGATGCTTCATTAAAGTTGGTTTATTATTTCTAAATATTTCTATTTCTTTTCAATTTTTTTTTATTATTTGTTTGGTTGTTAGTTAATTTGTATTTTATTTTTTATAGGATTGGCAACCTTTGATGAATATAAATGAGTATATTATTATGAAGATTAGGTGTTCATTGTCTTATAATATTGTGGTGCAATTGAAACATGTTTTAAATGAGCAATAACTTTCTATTTTTTGATCCACTTGTTTTGATTACTTTCTTAATTTATCTAAGTTTGAGATGCAGTGTCAATTGATGCATTGTTTGTTATTAAGAGAGTTGAAGTAGCCAAATATTTATGAATTATGATTTGGTATTTCTGAAAAGAAATTAAAGTTTAGTATTAAAGAATTTGCACTTGTTAGTGGATTGAAATGTTTAAGGAATTGGATTCTAACTATTTACTATGAGAACAATAGGTTGGTTGAGAAGTATTTTGGTGGGTTAACAAAATTTAATAAACAGTCAGTTCATGAGTGTTTTTTTCAAAATGTTGAAAAGATGATGACAACTATATTAAAATTGTCATTCTATATTTTATTGAATTTTTTTAATTTTCATTTCCTATGGATAAAATGGTCAGTCATAATAGTAGAATGTGGTTTCTGTAATAAATATCAATAGGATAAAGACATGTTTAATAAGACGTTTGAATGTTTGAAAGGTAAATCGAGTAACAAAGGGAAGAAGATTCATAATGGTTTCTTTTAATAGTTTCTTTTATGCATTCCAAGTTTGGTTTTATAAATATTTCCCATTTATTTAAGGCAGTATTTATTTTTTTAGTGGTGGTCAAATACCATAGATATTGAATTGGAATGGTAATAATACTCCTAGTTATAATGTGTTATTGTGGACTATTTTTACGGAGTTAGTTGTATGATGATATTATTTTGTTATTTTTTTAGTTTTGTTGTTTGATAGTTTAATTGATTTTTTTGTAGTTAAAGATGCAAAATATACCGCTTTAAGGTGATGAGAGAGAGAAATTGTTTTTAAGTGATTTTTCTGACAAAAGGATAGGGAAATCAATTGATATTGATGTTAAGGATATGGATGATGAATTTGTTGATCCTGCAACATTTGTTAAGCATGGTCAAACTTCTATGTTTACTAGCGATTTTTCTAATGAATTAAAAAGAGTTATTGAGAAGTAATAGACTATTTTAAATGAGTTGACAGAGTTGAAGAGTGATAATAAAGAAGAATTTTGAAAGTCTATTATGTTGTTTGCATGCATTAAGATTTTTTTTAATAATGAAATCAGAGCATTGATTGAATATCTTACCTTGAATATACAATTTTGCTTCTTCATTTGTTTTTTTAATTGATTATGTTGAAGTTGGATCATATTCAATGTATATTGTTTTTTTATGTTTCAAATTGACAAATTTTTTATTGTTTTGATTTATTTCTTGATGATTTTGGGTAAGAGTTTAGCAATTGTTTTTTTTTTTTAAGAATGAAAAGATAAAGAGGTTGCTGGTAGGAGAAGTTTCATGTTTGAGAAGTTGGAGGTTTTGGATGTGAGTGGTTGGAGGCTTGGACTGCATTTTTACCTAGGTGGTATAGAGGTAAATATTTTTGAATATTTGGGGCATATTGGTAATAAATGAAAAAGGGGTATTTAAAAAAAATAAGGAGTGTATATAAGGTATTTATGTAATTTTTTTTAATGAAACTGGAAATGGAAGGTAGATATCGAATCTTTGATCTCTACATGCCTTGAAGAGAGTTATACTATTAGACTACTTAACCTTCGACATTGTTTCACTACAAGATTCTGTCGGTTTAGCAATGGAAAATTTCGTCGCTAAATTAAAAAAAATCCATCGCTAAATCACTTAGCGATGGAAAATTTTCAGTTGGCAAAATGCTCCTCACTAAATTTTAGCGAATAAAATTCAAAATTCGTCGCTAAATTAGCAATGGATTTTCATAATCCGTCGCTAATTAGTGATGGATTCTCAATTTTTGTTGCTAAATTAGCAACAGATTATGATTTTCCATCGCTAAAATAGCAATGGATTTTGAATTTTAGTTGCTAATTTTGCGACAAATTCCTTATTTCCATCACTAAATTGAGTGGTTTCCAATTTTCTACATGATTTTTAATGTAATTTTTTTTTCAATATTTAAATATATTTTAATTATTATTATATATTTAATTAAAAAATAGGATAATAAATAAAAATACACATTCATTGTAAAAACAAATATTAATTTAGTATATTATTGAAAGTGAAAACAATACAAATAACTTATTACAAGAGAAAAAAAAAGCAAGAAATTTAGTCAATCTACAGGGTGGAGGCAAAAGAAAAATTTGCAGTTTCACGAGTTTGACAGGTGGCTAATTCTACTTTGCTAAATCACCAAATTTTTGCCTTTTTAATTGACTAAGTATCATGAATGTATCCTCCTCTGTTGTGACAGTTGCCTCCTCTACTATGACAGTCTGTAGCTTTGAGATTACCTAATAATTGGCCGCTGGTCACAATTTCAGTTTCTTCTTGGGTTTCTTCAACTTTACATCTTCACTATCAATAAGCATCTGCAATAGAAGTACTTGTGTTACCAATCAACGGTATCAAGCTACAAAAAGTAAAGTAATAAACAAAACCCTCAATCATACACAACCAAAACCTTTTGCTTTTCTTCTGCTTTTTCTTTTTATCTTCTTCTTTTGTTTCTTAGGCAAAAAAGCTTTCTACCTTCCCCTATTTAGTAGAATCCTACAAAATTTAAATTATAGAAAGTGCTTAAGATTAAGCATGCAGTTACAATAACAAAAACATGAAATGAACACTCAATGTGATAATCCATGGTATTAAAAAATGGTAGATACTATGAGTATCGGCCATTTTATATCGAAAAATAGAGGGGGCGATATGAGATTTTATCGGATTAGTTTGGCTAAATCTAGTTTGGTAGATTTCGTGGGTGAGCCGGCCATGACACTCGCTGAATCGGTCGTAACAGTCGTTATTTGCTAGATCGGTGAAGAAGAACCAACAACATGGACCTGCTCATGAACAAAAAGTAGCAACTCGAAGAAGAACCAACAGCTCGTGAAGAAGAAGAAGAAGAAGAAGAAGAAGAAGAAGAAGAAAAAGCTACTTGGCCCAAGAAGAAGAAGCTACCTGGCCCATGAAGAAGAAGAACTTACTGCAGGTCTGACCTAAGAAGAATTTTTTTTTTTTATCAAAGAATAAATTATTTAATAATGAACTTTTCATGCTAATAATTGGACTAAATATAGTTAATCCAATATATATTTTTATATATTGAAATAATTAAATGTGTTGGCAATTATAATATCTATTGGTTAAAAAATATATATCTTATAATATTAATAAACGAGATATTATATATATTTATAAACAATATACAATAATAGAATAATAAAATGATGAATTTAATTAATAAATTTAATAATTATATAAGTTAATAAAATTATAATTAATGAAGATAATATTTAATAATAATTATTATTATGATTACAATAGTAATATAATAAAAACCTTAACAGTAAATATTTTTCAATAAAGTATTGCGAAAGTCAATTAAAATATTGATGTAATTTTAATATTATTAAAAGACAACTTTGTAAACACCCAATTTCAGGATAATAAAATATAGATGCAACAAAGGACTTTAATGATAAAAATGTTATAATTAGATCTTCAACACTTGAAGTTTGAAATCTTAAATGTTTGAATACGTTTTCAAATAGAGCTTCATTGGTTTTTTAAGGACTTAATTGTAATACTTTTTAAGATCTAATTGAAAATTTTAATTTTTTTTAGGGGTCTTTTTATAATTAAAAGTTAAAAAAACATAATTATAGAATTCCGATCGAATTACGCAATTCCAGTTGAAATTACGTAATTCCGATCGGAATTACGTGTTTTTCGTTTGCTTTTTGTATTTTTGCATAAAATAAAAAAATATTTTTCCTGAGTTTTGATTTTTAAATTTTCTTAAATTTATTTTTAGAATTTATCTAAATTTTCAGAAAATAAAGTCCTTTTAAAATTGGAATTTTTCAGTATGTAGAACCTAGGGTTTTTTTTTTGTTTTTCCTATAAAAGGAGGGCTAAGGCTCCTAGAAGGGGGGACTCAAGTCTTAATCCTGAGCATTCTTTTCTACAAAAAAATTATTTTTGATTTATTTGTTGGAGATTTTTTAGAAGAAGAATAATAAATTTTGAAGGCCTATTAAAAACAACAGTGATTTTACTAGTCTGAGGAACAATTTATTTAGCATCCATAAGCATTATCTTCTTCCTACTTTCTTTTATTTTTCTTTTTGATTTTATTGAATTTCAATTTTATTTAAATTTTTATTATAATTTTATTCGTTAATTATTGTTTTATCCTTTTGTAATGGTGACTATGGAGGGAATTATATGATGATTATATTTGGAGAACCAAATCCATAAGAGATCAATGGGATGCCATGGATGGAACCTTGTAGCTAAATGTAGTTTCTAGGTTTTTTTTATTGAATTGTCTTATTTTTATTTATTTTTGGGATTGTATTAATTTTTCTTTTTTTAGAGTAATGAAATTTGGTGTGTGTGCTTGTGTGTTTTGTTTTAAGTAATTGGTTAGTAAAATTAGAGTTTTCATTCGGTAATTAATTAAAACTAATGGCTATGGAAATTGTTAGGTTGTTTAATTTAAATTGAATTAGCTTTAAGTTAGTAAAATTAGTTTGCTTGATTGATTATTTTATTGTTTATGGGCACTTTGATTAAATTAGGGTTTTATAATATATTTAATTAATTATTTGTTCTTTTAGTTGATTGTTTTTTATATTTTTATTGTTTTTGGGCTTGTTTGCTTATGTTTATGTGTTTTGGGTTTTAGACCTACATTAGGCTTTAACTTATTTAAATTTACGTTTTTTTTAGGGTTAATTAATGAAAATGCATCTTTAGGCCCATAATTAATTAGATTTATGGTAGAGATAACTTAGACCCATTTAGTTATTTAGTCCCATTTTTAGAATTAAAATAAATACTTAGGATCATTTAATTAAATAGGAATTATGCTCGTTAGTCTTTAGACTCACTTGTAAATTAAAATATGTAAATTTAGCTCATTTAATTAAAATCAATGTAGAGTAATCTTGTAATGACTCTAGTTTTTAAATTATTTTAATAATTATCAGGATATGCAGTATTAATAAATTTTAAAACTATATTTGATTATTTTACTATTTCATGAATAATTATTATTATTTTACGTTTAATTATAATTTTCTACGTAAATGTATATATTGAAGTTTATTATTTCGGACAATATTATTTTAATAATGCTTAATTCCGTGCATTAATATTTTAATACTTTTATTTTAATAAATTACATTATTTTATTTTATTTTATTTTATTTTATGTGTTAATATATATATATATATGCACATATATATTAGGGTTTAATATTAATATTATATGTGTATATTAATAATTTATGGTGTGTAATATATACATATATGTGTGTATATATATATATGTGTGTGTGTAAATATATAAATGTGTGGTGTGTGAATTTAGTGTAATATAATAATATATATTATGATATAAAATTTATTAAAGTTATAATATATAGTTTTATGTATTATATATATACAAAAAATAAAATAACTTACCTATTTCTTCTCCTCCCCCGATCTTCACCATCACCGCCCGTCACTGTCGTTCTCTAACCGTCAGAGTGCCTCCCGCTTCTTCGCCGGACCACCCACCTTCTTCTTGCTAGCTTCGCCATCCTCCTCTCCCTTCCCTGGTGCTGGCAGTGACAGAACCTCCTTTTTTGGCCGAAAATCGATTTTTCGTCATCCCTCCTTCGTCCGGCCACCAAATCGAGCGTTTTTGTCACGACCCAAAATAGGGGCCATGACCGGCACTAGGGAACGGGAATTCTTTCAAATCCGAAACCCATAGCAAGCCTTAAAATAAATAAAAACATGCAAAAATAATAATAAAATATTTTACAGCGGAAATAAATCTCATAAATAAAATATATATACACTAACTCGTTTAAATAAACAAGCTCATCTCATATATAAATAATCTTTTACTACAATCTCAACTCAAATCATTAAAACACATATCTCATACAAACATAGTACATAAATCTCACAACTAACTACAACTACTGCAGTGTCTAGATTATAAAATAAAATCAAGTGAGCAGTTTACATAATAAAGTCGGGGCAGAAGAAATTTGACGTAAGGGTCTGCTACTGAGGTCTGAGGAGGAAGACTGTCCTGAAAAATAGTCAACAGAGGGGAGTCAGACCTTATTGAGTGAATTGTTATAATATATATACATGTATAGCTAAATGAAAATGCACACATTCAACAGTATATATAATAAATATATATACAGGCAAACACACAGATGTAGCAAAATCATTTTATATAAATACTGAAAATCACATCCGTTTATGAAGGATCAAATAGAACCCTAGATGATTGCAACCTCAAATAGTGTTAGACAACACTCTAGCCATACAGACTCACTTATTCCAAATAAATTCACTTGTTCCATTTGGACAGTAGACTGGCCCCGAGACACTAAGTCAACTGAGCTCCAACAGTTTGACTGTCAATGTGATTGGCCCCAAGACACTTGGTCAACCGAGCTCCAGCAATCACACTCTCAAATCACATCTCACATCATAAAAATCAATCCAATCAATATCCACAAATAGGTTAGTAATATAACCTAAAATCTATCGTCATACCGGTACGTAATCGATCATAGTGCTGCCCACTAGGTAGCACGTTCTATTGATATCCTTCATTTAAAAATAAATCCATTCATTCATAAAATAAATGATGCATGACATTAATCAAAATAATAATATAAACTATATATATACTAGAAATATACCAAAAATAAATCAGGTATATTTCGAGTATATATACGTCAAATAAATTCAATTTAATTATAAAATAAACTAGAAATAAACTATGAATATACTTAAAAACATTTTAAGTATAAATTCATAATAAAACATGCATATAATTTAAAATATACCAAAAATATACCTAAGCAATAATTAAACCATTTATGCATAATTTATAAAATAAATCATAAATTTCTAAAAACATGCATCCTAGAACACATATATATAAGATAACAACTCATAGTTATTGTGCTCCTCGAGATGGGTCTGACGGGCCTGATCCACTAGGCCTCGGTCTCGGCACAACTAAACAAACAAATAACAATACAAAATTATAATAAATCTATCGAAATTCCTAGAGACTCGATCTAAGAATATCGGACACAAAATCAGAATAGGAATTCGATCGGATATTATATTTTATGAGAATTCTACCAAAAATTTAACAGAACCTCCCCTGTAAAACGGACATCACTCTACTCAGAAAATAGAGCCGGTCCTGCAAAGAAACACACTTCAAAAATATACCGCCACACAATCCCTCGGTCGAACTCCCAAACTACAAGTTTACTGACCGAGGTTCACAATTCATGAAATAACACATAATACATTGAAATGCCAAAAATACCCTTTAATACTCAAAATATAACAAATTAGAAATTTAAACGCTAAAAATAATTATTTTACTGATAAATACAATAAAACCCTAATTTTAAGAAAATATTATTAAAAATTGATAATTCTTGATAAATTCATAAATATTGACCAAAATACATTTTATAAATCCAAATTACTTAATTAACCCTAAAACATATTAAAAATTGATAAAAAATCATTTATTTACAAAAATAGTATATTATATATAATTTGAAAATAATTTACAAAAAATAGTTTTAATTAGTTAAAAATACTAAATAATTTTTAGAAATCATTTTTATACCTCAAATAACTATTAAAACCAATTTAATTATATTTTTAACCAATTTAGTGCCAAATTACCAAAATACCACTACTATATATAAATTCACTATAATTGTTCAAAAATTCACCAAAAATAATATAATTACTCAAAAATTAATTTCTCAACATATAATTCAATAATATCAATAATTATACTCAATTAACCAATTAATTTCAATAAAACACATAATTAACTTAATTTTCTAAAAAATCACATAAACTAAATAAATTCATAATAATTATATAAAAATCACAAAAATTAAAAATAAATTTATAAAATGAATTTTAACACCTTTAAACACCATAAATCATAATTTCATAATTTATTTAATTAATTTACGAAAATTAGAAAATATTAATAAAATAATAAAAAATTCACAAAAATCAAAATAAATTCTAAAAATTCCAAAAAAAATTACCACATGTATATTGAGCTACTAGGATCAATATTTGTGAAGGAATTTTTCTTTAATCATTGAAATAAAAGCTCAAAAAATTCAAGAACACAAGTTGCCCGAAATTAAAAATTCAAAACCTAGGGAAATCTAGACCAAATCAAGTGAAATCAAGCTTAGAAATGCACTCACCGGAGATCAAGGAAGAGATAAAGACCTATCGTACTCCAAATGGTGGCCGGAATCGGGCTGATCGGCGATGGAAGCAACTTTCGGTTTCTTGAGGAAAATCTAGCCAAAACTCGCCAGAAATGGAAGCTAGGGGTGGTGAGAAGGGCTGGAGGTGGAGGAGAAAGGCTGAGAGGCACACGGGCGATGAAGAAATGGAGTTGCAGACGCCGGAACGGGGAAGGAACGATCGGGGAAGATGGTGATACTGACAATGGCAATTTGGTAAATATTGAGACTTTAGTTTTAGGTAAATATTAAATGTATATGTATGTACATATATATCTATATTTTATATTATTTTACTATATAAATATTATACCCAAATTAATATACACCACACACTCAAATAATATATATATATATATATATATATATATATATATATATATATATATACATATATATATACACACACATTTAATTATTATTAAAACTATAAAATATAATATAATTTAATTAAAATAAATCCTAATTTTATTTAAATGCACATATATGCATGTATATGTATATATTTTATTAGACGCTTAAAAATCATGCATGGACTCATGCAATTTCACAAAACCATCTAAAATAATTAATATTTATTTATTTATGTTTTAATTTCTTCGAAAATAAAACTCTCAAAAAAATTTTACATAAAAGACTTAAAATAATTTAAAATAATTAAAATGAATTTAATAAATAACAAACTAATTAAATAATCATAAATATATATATTAAAATTATTAACATTGCATATCCCGATACAATTTAAAATTATTTAAAAACTTGGGATATTACAGTTTCCGGTGCCGTTGGACTCCTGGAGCTTTGAGCAGGTTGAATCCAAGCTCCTTTCAACTTGAAAACGTGATTTGGTGACGTGTTTTACTTGTTTTTAATTTCGGTCATTTTAGGGTTTTGAATTTTTTTTTTTTGGAATTTTTGAATGATTCATGAAAGATCCCTTTACAAAAGTTAATCCCTCTAGCTCAAGCTATATCCTTGAATTTTTTTGTGATTTTTGGGAATTATTTTGATTTTTGTGAATTTTTGAATATTTTATTATTATTTTATTATCTTTGTAAATTAATTATATAAATTATGAAATTGTGATTTTTGATGTTATTGATGGTTATTTTTAATTTTAGAATTTAGTTTATAATTTTTGTGAATTTTTTGTAATTTTTATAATTATTTTTAGTTTATGTCAATTTTGAAAATATAGATTAAATATATATTTTGTTAGAAATAATTGGTTAATTATATATTTTTGTTGATATTAGGGAGATATATGTTGAGAAAATAATTTTTATGTATTTATATAATTTTTATTGTATTTTTTAGTATTATTAGTATTTTATGTGTATTTGTAATATCCAGTGTTTTTAAATATTTTAATACTGTATCGGGATATGCAGTGTTAATAATTTTTAAATATAATATTGATATTTCATTAGATTTTATTTAATTTAAATTGAATTTAAATTTTTTATTATTATTTTAAGTGCTTTACGTAAAATTTTCCCGAGATTTTTATTTTTGGGGAAATTTTCACGTAAATATTTCATTATTAATTATTTTAAATAGATTTACGGACTTGCATGAACTCATACGTATTTTTAAATTACTAAATAAAGCCTATGTGTGTATATATTTATTTAATTAGGGTTTAATTTATTATCCTAATATTTTATTATTTATTTATTAGTTTTATTGTTATTTAATTATTTTTAATTATTATTAAATTTAAAATATTAAATTATATGTGTGAGGTGTATATTTAATGTGTGTAATTTAATATTATTTTATTATATAGTATAAAGTATATATATATACACATTATAAGTCAAAAATCAAAACTTTTGGAAAATTATGTTTTTGCCCCCGATTGCTCCTTCTTCCCCGATCACCTTCCCCACGAAATCCGATCACTGCCGTCCTGATCCCTTGCCGTTGGTGTGCCGTCCGGTGTGCCACCACCTTCCTCAGCCTCTTTCGTTGCCTGTAGCAGCCGTTTCCAGCATTTGGAAGCCATTTTTGGCCGGAGAAGCCGAAAGTTGAACCACCATCGATCACGATGATTCCAGCCACCATTTTTGACACCGCCAGTCTCTTTCTTCTCCTTGAGCTCCGGTGAGTGTGATTCTAGCTTTGGTTTGAGCTTAAATGGTCTTGATTTGCTTAGGTTTCAAATTTTCAATTTCGGCCATATTAGGGTTCTTGAATTTTTTGGACTTCAATTTGATTGATTCATGAAAAGTACCTTAAAAAATGTTGATCCTAGTAGCTTAATATACATGTGTGAATTTTTGTGGAATTTTTGGAGATTATTTTGATTTTTGGGTATTTTTGAATATTTTAATATTATTTTCTAATTTTCGGAATTTAATTAATTAAATTATGAAATTGTGTTTTATGATAAATATAGGTGTTGAAATGAATTATAGAAATTTATTTGGAATTTTTATGAATTTCTATGTATTTATTTTGAATTATTTAGGTTTATGTAATTTTGGAAAATTAGGTTAATTGTGTTTTTAATTGAAATTAATTGGTTAATTGAGTTTAATTATTGATATTATTGATAAATATGTTGAGAAAATTAATTTTGGATAATTATACTATTTTTGGTGAATTTTTGAAGTAATTTTAGTATATTTATATATATAGGGGTATTTTGGTATTTTTGCATGAAATTGGCTAAAAATGTAATTTAATTGGTTTTAATAGCTATTTAAAGTATAAAAATGATTTCTACAAATTATTTAGTATTTTTAACCAATTAAAACTATTTTTCGTGAATTATTTTCAATTATATATATAATATACGGTTTTTCTAATAAAATGAGTTTTTATCGATTTTTACTATGTTTTAAGGTTAATTATGTAATTTTTACTTATAAAATGAACTTCTATGTTATAAGGGTATTTTTGGTATTTCTGAATTTGTTCTGTAATTGTGGACCCTGGTTGGTAGACAGTAGTTTGGAGTCCGACCGAGGGGTTGTGAATGTAATTTTGTGTTTATTTTTGAAGTGTGTTTCTTTGCAGGGTCGGCTCTACTCTTTGAGTAGAGAGATGTTCGTTTTACAAGGGAGGTTTTGCCGAATTTTCGATAGAATTCTCATAAAACGTGATGTCCGGTCGAACCCTAATTTCGATTCTGTGTTTAATATTCTAGATCGAGTTCAAGGATTTTCTGTTAGGTTTATTCTGATTTCTGTCGTTATTGTTTGTTTAGTTGCGCCGAGACCGAGGCCTAGTGGACCAGGCCCGTCGGACCCATCTCGTGGAGCGCATTAAGTGTGAGTTACTATTTTTTATATATGTGCTTTAGGGTGCATGATTTAGAAATATATGTTTTATTTTGATTAAATATGCATAAATAATGTGATTTGTATTTAAGTATATTTTTAGTTTATTTTTGGTTTGTTTTTGGTATATATTAAATTATATGCATGTTTTATTAATAAATTATATTTAAAATGTTTTTAAATATATTTCTAGCTTAATTTATAATTTAATTGGATTTGTTTGACGTATATATACTCGAAATATACATGGTTTACTTTTGGTATATTTCCAGTATATATATGGTTTATATTGTTATGTTATTTAAATTCATGCATTATTTATTTGTGAATGAATGTTTTATATTTATTCATGAAGGATATCAATAGAACATGCTACCTAGTGGGCAGCATTAGGACCGAGTACGTACCGGTGCGCTTATAGCATTTAGGCTATATTACTAACCTGTTTGCGGATATTGATTAGATTTGATTTATTTGATGTGTGATATGATTTGGGAGTGTGATTGCTGGAGCTCGGTTGACCTAGTGTCTCGGGGCCAATCACACTGACAGTTAGACTGCTGGAGCTCGGTTGACTTAGTGTCTCGGGGCCAGTTTACTGTCCAAATGGAATAAGTGAATATATTTGGAATAAGTGAGCCTATATGGCTAAAGTGTTGTCTAACACTGTTTGAGGTTGCGATATTATAGGGTTCTATTTGATCCTTCATAAATGATGATTTTCAATGAAATATATATAAAATGATTTTATTGCATCTGTGTGTATTTGCCTGTATATATACATATTAGATATATACTATTGACTGTATGCATTGTCATTTAGCATGCATGTATATATATTATAGTAATTCACTCAGTGAGGTCTGACTCCCCTTTGTTGACCAATTTTCAGGAGAGTCATCATCTTCAGACCTCAGTAGCAGACCTGTACGCCGGATTTCTTCCGTCCCGACTTCTTTATGTAAACTGCTCACTTGAGTTTTATTTTATCTAGACACTGCAGTAGTCATTAAATTTTTAAAGAGATGATGTATTATATTTGAACTGAATTTGTATTAAAAGAGTTTATATATATATATGAAATGAGTATTTAATTTTAAATCTAGTTGGTGCAAATGTTATTGTGAAAGTTATGATTTTTATTTTCGCTGCATTAAATATTGTTATTATTATTATTGCATGTTTATTTTATTTTTAGGCTTGCTACGGGTTCCGGATTCGAAAGAATTCCCGTTCCCTAGCGCCGGTCATGGCCCATATTTTGGGTGGTGACAGTATTTTTAAATATTAGGGGTAATTTGGTGGTAATTTTAGTTAAATATTAAGTTTAATTAGTTGTAATATTATTTGGCGTATAAAAATAATTTTTAAAAATTATTTACTAATTTTAACTAATTAATACTAATTTTTGAAAATTATTTTCAAATAATATATAATATACTATTTTTGTAAATAAATGGATTTTTAGTAAATTTTAATATATGTTTGGACTAATTAAGTAATTTGGATTTATAAAATGAATTTTTATTAATATTTGTGGAATTATCGAGAAAATGGATTTTAATAATATTATATTATTAATTAGGGTTTTTAAGTAATTATTGAAAAAATAATTATTTTTGGTGTTTTAATGCTTAATATGCTATATTTTGATATTTGAAGGGCATTTATGATATTTATTGATTTTTAATATATTTTATTGTAGTATTTGAATTTATGGTGAATTGTGGACCTCGGTTGGGGAATTTTAATAGTTTAGGATCTCAACCGAGGGTTGTGAGAATTTTTATACTTAAAGTGTATTTTTCTTGCAAGACCGACTCTACTTTTTAGTAGAGAGATGTCCGTTTTACAGAGGAGGTTCTGCCGAATTTTTGATAAAATTCTCGTAAAATGTGACATCGGGTCTAATTGTAATTTTGTATCCGTTTATATTTAGAATTCTAGATCGAGTCTCTAAAATTCTAAGTTAGATTTATTCTAATTTCGTGATCGCTTTTTTTGTTTAGTTGCAACGAGATCGAGGCCTAGCGGATCAGTCTCGAGGAACGCATCCCTATGAGTTATTATTATATATATACATTGCTCTAGGTTGCATGTTTTAGAATTATATATTTTAAATGTAAAATTTTGCATAATTACTTTATCAAACGCTTAAGCATATTTTAGGTATATCTTTAGTATATTATTAGTATATTTTAAAATAAATGCATGTTTTCTTTTTGATTTATATTCAAATTATGTTTAAGTATATTATTGGTTGATTTTGAGTATATTTCATGATTTAATTGAATTTATTTTATGTATATATACCTAAAATATACTTAGTTTATTTTAGGTATATTTTTGGTATATATATAGTTTATTTAATCATTTTGAATGTCATTGTATATATTATTCATTCTCGAATGTATGTTTTATTTTAAAATGAAGGATATTGATAGAACGTGCTTCCTAGTGGGCAGCACTAGGACCGAGTACATACCAGTACGATAGATTATAGGTTGAATTACTAACTTATTTGTGAAAATTATGACGTGATTTGATTGATGTGAGATGTGATTAATGGTGTGATTGCTGGAGCTCGATTGACTAAGTGTCTCGGGGCCAATCACACTGATAGTCAGACTGTTGAAGCTCGGTTGACTTAGTGTCTCGGGGTCAGTCTACTGTCCAGTTGGATTAAGTGAATTTACTTAGAATTAAGTGAGCCAGTATGACTAGGGCATTTCTTATTGATATTTGAGGTTGCAATAACTTAGGGTTCTATTTGATCCTTCATAAACTGATATTTTTCAGTATTATATATAAAGTGATTTTTAGCATCTGTGTGTACATGCCTATATATATTTTTATTAAATATATATGAGTGTTTGCATTTTTCATTTAGTAATGTTTGTATATATATTATAATAATTCATTCGGTGAGGTCTGACTCCCCTCAATTGATGTTTTTACAGGAGAGTCATCTTCTTCATATCTCAGCAGTAGGCCTATCCACCGGATTTATTTCACCTCGGCTTTATTATGTAAATTACTTACTTAATTATTTATTATTGTACTATAGAAAACTGCAGTAGTTGTATTGTAACAGTAGTGAGTTTTAATTATTTTGCTATATGAGATTTTAATTTAGATGTTTAATCTGAATATTGTATTAAATTATTTCATGATATGAAAGAGATTATTTTATTATGTTAAATTGAAATTTTTAATTATGGTATATTTATTTTAATTTTATTTCTTGGATGTTTTTATTATTTTAAGGCTTGCTACGGGTTCTGGATTCGAAAAAATTCTTGTTCCTTAAAGCTAGTCATGGTCCCCGGTTTTAGGTCATGATAAAACTAATCTAGGGATTGTGATGAATGCATTGTTTACTTGTATATTTCATGACTAGTTTGCCTGAAGTTGATTTTTTAAGGATTTATATGAAATTGCATGTAAATAGAGGATAAAATAGTAATTCATAAAGTAATTTTAAATGAACACAAGACTGAAAGAAGTTAGTATTCCGTACTTAGAATCTTCTGGTTGTGGTACTAGCTTTCTTTTAGGGAATCGAGTACCACCATTGTTTGATTTGTTCTAGTTATTGCCCTGGGTGGCGACTCTTCATCTTCACGCTATGTCTTTATGACAGTAGTTAGTGTGTTCTCTGTAGCCCTGAACTCAAATAGTATCGCAATTGTTAAAATCTTGGACGCACGCTAAACCCCGTCGTCTACAAACTCCGTCAATTAAAATATTTTAATATAATATTATTTTAATTATGATATTATTTTTAATAGTAATATAGCAATCATGATTATTATTATTAAAATCAAAACAAAAAAATAAAAAAAATTATTAGTGAACTTTTTATTTGAATGGGATTGGGCTTAAATGAAATAGTAAAAATAATAATAAAATATATAAAAATATGTAAATGTAATGTAAAAATTTTACTAATATACTAAATTTTAACCAACAAAATATATAGAATTACTCCCGTCATCCTACTGATGAAGTGGTTGAAAAATAAACAAATTCGAAGTACAAAAATTTTAATTATATGAATAGTGATTTTACAATATAAAAAATAACATGCTTTAATATGAAATTAACTCAAATCATGTAAAATTTTTAGTAATACACTAAACTGGAGCAAACAAAATAGATGGACATATTCGTGTCGCTCTTCTAATGAAATGGCTAAAAAAAAAAAAAAAATTTGAGCTCAAAATTTTTTTCTTATGAATAGTAATATTGGTAATAGCAAAATTTTTCTTAATATTGGTATATCTATATGGCCAACTTTTTTTAATTTTTTAATTGTTTTTTTTTATTTTGATATAATAATAATAATAATAATAATAATAATAATAATAATTTATTTATAATAATATTAAAAATAATATCATAATTATAATTATATTATGATTTGTTTTTTTTTTAATTTTAACACTATTATGATTATTTTAACTTCTTCTTCTTCTTCTTCTTCTTCTTCTTCTTCTTCTTCTTCTTCTTATTATTATTATTATTATTATTATTATTATTATTATTATTATTATTATTATTATTATTATTATTATATTTGCAAATTGTCATAGACCATACCATTTGTTTAATTTTTTATTATTTTTTTAATTTTTAATTTGTTTATTATTTAATTTTATATTATTATTATTATTATTATTATTATTATTATTATTATTATTGTAAATTGTCACAGACCATATTATTAAAAAGTAAATTGTCATTGATAAAAGTATAGTTAGCAGACAATTATTTGCTCTAAATAGTCACCAACTATACAATAAAAAACTAATAGGAAAAAGCAAATAATTGAACAAAGTTGTAGAGCTAGGAAAAAGCAAATAATTGAACAAAGTTGTAGAGATAGGAAAAACCAAATAATTGTACAAACTTGCAGAGAATCTTTACTCCACGATAATGTTTCATTCCAACCTGTATAGCACTGCACAAGCCAAAACAATGCAAAAAACATTTATAAATAGTTTGATTCTTTGAGTTTTAAGCCAAAATTTTAACAAATAAATTTACATCCAACAAAAGAAAGATTATTTTCTTGATATCATAGGGACGCGATCGATGCTGTGAGGTATGTATGTGTGTGTATATATATATATGTATATACTTGTAATTACATAACTTTTATAATTATGTTTGTTTAGTTATATAATTAAATTTGTTTATGTATATAATTACATTTGTGTGTGTGTGTCTATATATGTATTTATATTTGTAATTACATAAGTTTTATAATTATATTTGTTAAGTTATATAATTAAATTTGTGTATATACTTACATTTGTGTGTGTGTGTGTGTGTGTATATATATATATATATATATTGACACACTGTGTATTTATATTTGTAAATAACATGTTTAGTTTTATTATTATGTTCGTTTAGTTATATAACTAAATTTGTGTGTGTGAGAGTGTGTGTGTGTGTG
The DNA here is from genome assembly GCA_947683625.1 of Mallotus nudiflorus. Classification (NCBI taxonomy): domain Eukaryota; kingdom Viridiplantae; phylum Streptophyta; class Magnoliopsida; order Malpighiales; family Euphorbiaceae; genus Mallotus; species Mallotus nudiflorus. Next base: position 4,733,619 of record CANTUR010000011.1, read on the forward strand.
TGTGTGTATATATATATATATAATGTGTATTTATATTTTTAATTACATAAGTTTTATAATTATGTTTGTTTAGTTATATAATTAAATTTTTGCATATACTTACATTTATGTTTTTGTAAATAACATGTTTAGTTTTATTATTATGTTTGTTTATTTATATAACTAAATTTGTGTGTGTGTGTGTGAGTGTATATATATATATATATATATATATATATATATATATATATATATATTTATATTTTTAATTACATAAGTTTTATAATTATATTTGTTTAGTTATATAATTAAATTTGAATATATATATTAAATTTCTGTATATCATTAAATTTGTGTTTGTGTGTGTGTGAGTATATATATAGATATTAACACACTGTATATTTATATTTGTAAATAACATGTTTAGTTTTATAATTTTGTTTAGTTATATAATTAAATTTGTGCATATATATTAAATTTTTGTGTGTGTGAGTATATATATATATATATAGTTAGAAATGGATGAAAATGAAAATAAAGTATATATATATATATATATATATATATATATATTTTAGATTGACTTGACATTAAAACTTTTTTATTTTTTTTCTATATGTAGATTTATTAATGAGAAATAAAGAAAAAGATGGCAAGCCTAGTGATAATATTGGATGGAAATTTGCTATGCCTATTATTAATAATAGATCTAAAATGACTTCTAATTTTTGTGGACGTGTGGTTACTAGTGGAATAACAAGATTTAAGCAACATTCAGCAAGAATTGAAGGTGACATTGCAGCATGTCCAAAAGTGTCACATGTTGTGAGAGATGATATGAAAAAACTTATTTTAGAATGGCAAACCAAGCAAAAATAAAAAAAATTGCTGCTAAATAGCAACTTGAGGAAGAAACTATACAAATGCATGCAAGTGGAGAATACAATGACAGTGATGATGAAGAGGAGGAAGATGCAATAATGCAATATGCTAGGCAACAAAGCCTGCGATAAATTGAAGTTGATTCATATAAAAGGACTACAAGTGTTCACTATGATGCAAGTGGATCCAGTGGTAGTCAACAAAGAAAGAGAATGACGAGTGTAATATCCCAAATTTTTAAATATTTTTATACTGCATCGGGATATGCATTATTAATAATTTTTGTATATATTTATGATATTTTTATGAGTTGTTATTTGTTTAAAGCTAATTTTAATTTTTTTATATTATTTTAAGTGTTTTACGTAAAATTTTTTTGGAAATTGTATTTTCAGGGAAATTGACACGTAAATTATTTAATATTAATTATTTTAAATAGATTTACAAATTTGCATTAGTTCATGCATGATTTTTAAGGGTCATATTAAAATATATACATTTACATGCAAATATACACATTTAAATTAAATTAGGGTTATTTTTATTAAATTATATTATATTATATAGTTTAAATTATATTATATTATATTATATATATATATATATATATATATATATATATATGTATATTGTTTGTCAAATTACAAAAACTACCCCCGATCCTTCCTCCTTCTTCTTTGGTCGCCCTCCTCGCTAACCCACCATCTATCACGCCATTTCTTCACCATTGGTGTGCCTCCCGACGTGCCACCTTCATCCCTAGCCAGCTCCGTCACCTTCTCTTCCTTCTCTGGCGCCGTTTGAAGCTCGTTTTGGCTGAAAGCTGAAACTTCAAGCTACCATCAATCGACGTGATTCCGGCCACCGTTTTCAACACCGCCGATCTTTATTTTCTCCTTGAACTCTGGTGAGTGTGATTCCAAGCTTTGTTTCATTTAAAATGGTCTAGATTTCCCTAGGTTTCGATTTTGCAATTTCGGCCTATTAGGGTTCTTGATTTTTTTTTAGCTTCAATTTGATTGATTCATGAAAAATTCCTTTACAAACTTTGATCCTAGTAGCTTAATCTTCATGCTAGAATTTTTTTGGAATTTTTGGAATTTATTTTGATTTTTGGGTATTTTTGATTATTTTATTATTATTTTCTAATTTTCGAAAATTAATTAATTAAATTATGAAATTGTATTTTATGGTAAATATAGGTGTTGAAATGAATTATATAAATTTATTTGTAATTTTTGTGAATTTTTAGGTATTTATTTTGAATTTATTTAGTTTATGTAATTTTGGAAAATTAGGTTAATTATGTGTTTAATTGAAATTAATTGGTTAATTGAGTATATTTATTGATATTATTGAAATATATGTTGAGAAAATTAATTTTGTGCAATTATATTATTTTTGGTGAATTTTTGAATTTATTTTAGTAAATTTATATATATAGGGATATTTTGGTAATTTTACCTTAAATTGACTAAAAATGTAATTAAATTGGTTTTAATAGTTATTTAGGGTATAAAAATGATTTCCATAAATTATTTAGTATTTTTAACTAATTAAAACTATTTTTCATAAATTATTTTTAATTATATATATAATATACGATTTTTCTAATAAAATGAGTTTTCATCGGTTTTTACTGTGTTTTAGGGTTAATTACGTAACTTCTACTTATAAAATGTATTTTTATTATACAAGGGTATTTTCGGTATTTTTGTAAATAGTATGTGAATTATGGACCTCGGTCGGTGATTTGTAGTTTGGAGTCCGACCGAGGGATTGTGGTTGTGTTCTATGTTTATTTTTGAAGTGTATTTCTTTGCAAGGCCGGCTCTACTCTTTGAGTAGAGAGATGTCCATTTTACAGGGGAGGTTTTGTCGAATTTTCGATAGAATTCTCGTAAAACGTGATGTCCGGTCAAATTCTAATTTTAATTCTGTGTTTAGTATTCTAGATCGAGTCTTTGGAATTCTGATAGATTTATTCTAATATTCTATGGTCATATTTGTTTGTTTAGTTACACCGAGACCGAGGCCTAGTGGACCAGGCCCATCAGACCCATCTCGAGGAGCGCAATAAATAGTGAGTTGCTATTTTATATATATATGTGCTTTAGGGTGCATGATTTTAGAAATATATTTGTTATTTGGATTAAATATGCATAATGGTTTAATTAATACTTAAGTTTATTTTTAGTTTATTTTTGGTTTATTTTTAGTATATTTTAAATTATATGCATGTTTTATTAATGAATTATGTTTAAAATGTTTTTGAATATATTTCTAGTTTATTTTATAATTTAATTGGATTTATTTGACGTATATATACTCGAAATATACCTGGTTTACTTTTGGTATATTTTTAGTATATATATGGTTATTGTTATTATTTTATTTAAATTCATGCATCATTTATTTTTATGAATGTATGTTTTATATTTCAATGAAGAATATCCATAGAATGTGCTACCTAGTGGGCAGCACTAGGACTGAGTACGTATCGGTACGCTTATAGCGTTTAGACTATATTACTAACCATTTGTGGATATTGATTAGATTTGATTAATTGATGTGTGAGATATGGTTTGGGAGTGTGATTGCTAGAGCTCGGTTGACCAAGTGTCTCGGGGCCAATCACACTGACAGTTAGACTGCTGGAGCTCGGTTGACTTAGTGTCTCGGGGCTAATCTACTGTCCAAATGGAAATAGTGAATATATTGGAATAAGTGAGCCTGTATGGCTAGAGTGTTGTCTAACACTGTTTTGAGGTTGCGATTTTCTAGGGTTCTATTTGATCCTTCATAAATAGTGATTTTCAGTAAAATATATATAAAACGATTTTGTTGCATCTGTGTGTATTTACTTGTATATATATTTATTATATATACTATTGACTGTGTGTAATATCCCGTGTTTTTACATGTTTTTATACTGTATCGGGATATGCAGTATTAATAATTTTGAATATGTATATATACGATATTTTTATGAGTTGATATGTATTTTAAACCTATTTTAATTACTGTGTTTTATATACAGTGTTTTACGTAAAATTTTCCCGGGACTTTCATTTTCGGGGAAATTTTCACGTAAACAATGTATTATTAATTATTTTAAATGTATTTACGGGTTTGCATGAACTCATACATATTTTTAAACTATTAAATAAAGTCGGTGTGTGTATATTTATTTAGGGTTTATTAATTCCCTAATATTTTATTAAGTATTTAATTGTTTTAATTGTTATTTAATTAATTTTATTTGGTATAAATTATTAAAAAATTAATAATTTAATGTGTGTGGTGTATATTTGATGTGTGTAATTTAATATTATTTTAATATAAAGTATAAAGTATATATATATACATATATACATCAAAAATCAAAAAAATTTGCCAAATTACACATTTGCCCCCGACTCCTTCTCCTTCTTCTTTCCCACGCCCGACGCCCGACCACCATCCCTCACCGCTGCAACTGCCGTTCCTTCACCGTCGGTGTGCCTCTCGGCTTGCCACCGTCGCCTCCAGCCGTTCCCCACCGCCAGCAGCCCCTTTCCCGACGAGTTTTGGCCGGAATTAGCTTTAGAGGCCGAAAGTCGAGCTACCGCCGTTTCTCCCTCCTCCGGCCACCGTTTTCGACACCGCCGGTCTCTTTCTTCTCCTTGAGCTCCGGTGAGTGTGATTCTAGCTTTGGTTTGAGCTAAAATGGTCTAGAATTGCTTAGTTTTCGATTTGTCAATTTCGGCCTATTAGGGTTTTCGATTTTTTTGAGCTTCGAATTGATTGATTCATGGAAAATTCCTTCACAAATGTTGTTCCTAGTAGCTTAATCTTCATGTGTGAATTTTTGTAGAATTTTTGGAGATTTTTTGGATTTTTGGGTATTTTTGAATATTTTAATATTATTTTCTAATTTTCGGAAATTAATTATTTAAATTATGAAATTGGAGTTTATGGTTGAATTGGGTGTTGAAATGAATTATAGGAATTTATTTGGAATTTTTATGAATTTCTAAGTATTTATTTTTAATTATTGAAGTTTAGGTGATTTTGGAAAATTAGGTTAAATGTGTTTTTATTTGAAATTAATTGGTTAATTGGGTTTAATTATTAATATTATTGATAAATATGTTGAGAAAATTAATTTTGGATAATTGTATGATTTTTGGTGAATTTTTGAAGTAATTTAAGTATATTTATATATATAGGGGTATTTTGGTAATTTTACCCTAAATTGTCTAAAAATGTAATTTAATTGGTTTTAATATTTATTTAAGGTATAAAAATGATTTCTACAAATTATTTAGTATTTTTAACTAATTAAAACTATTTTTCGTGAATTATTTTCAATTATATATATAATATACGGTTTTTCAAATAAAATGAGTTTTAATCGGTTTTTATAGTGTTTCAAGGTCAATTATGTAATTTTTATTTATAAAATGTATTTCTGTGATTTAAGGATATTTTTGGTATTTTCTGAATTGTTCTGTGTTGTGGATCCCGGTCGGTAGTCTGGAGTCCGACCGTGGGATTTTGATTGTGTTGAGCTCGTTTTTCGAAGTGTGTTTCTTTGCAGGGTCGGCTCTACTCTTTGAGTAGAGAGATGTCCGTTTTACAGGGGAGGTTCTGCCGGATTTTCGGTAGAATTCTCGTAAAACGTGATATCCAGTCGAACCCTAATTTTCGATTCTGTATTTAATACTCTAGATTGAATTCTAGGATTTCTGTTAGGTTTATTCTAATGTCGGTTATTTATTGCTTGTTTAGTTGCGCCGAGACCGAGGGCTAGTGGACCAGGCCCGTCGGACCTGTCTCGTGGAGCGCATTAGGTGAGTTACTATATTATATATATATGCTTAGGATGCATGATTTAGAAAATGCATGTTTTATTTTGACTGAATATGCATAAATAATGTTATTTATATTCAAGTATATTTTTGATATATTTTTGGTATATAATAAATTATATACATGTTTTGTTAATAAAATATATTTAAAATGTTTTTAAATATATTTTTAGTTTAATTCATGATTTGATTGAATTTATTTGACATATATATACTCAAAATATACCTGGTTTATGTTTGGTATATTTTCGGTATATATATAGTTTATATTGTTGATTTATTTAAATTCATGCATCATGTATTTGTGAATGAATGTTTTATTATTTATTAATGAAGGATATCAATAAAACGTGCTACCTAGTGGGTAGCACTAGGACCGAGTACGTACCGGTACGCCTATAGCTTTAGGCTATATTACTAACTATTTGTGGATATTGATTTGATTATGATTATTGATATATGTGAGATGTGGTTTGGGTGTGATTGCTGGAGCTCGGTTGACCAAGTGTCTCGGGGCCAATCACACTAGCAGTCAGACTGCTGGAGCTCGGTTGACTTAGTGTCTCGGGGCCAATCTACTGTCCAAATGGATTAAGTGGATATATTTGGTATAAGTGAGCCTGTATGGCCAGAGTGTTGTTTAACACTATTTTCTGAGGTTGCGATATTCTAGGGTTCTATGTGATCCTTCATAAACTGGGATTTTTCAGTAAAATATATAAAAATGATTTTTCTGCATCTGTATGAATTTGCCTGTATATATACATATTATATATATACTGTTGACTGTATGCATTATCACTTAGTGTGTATGTATATATATTATAGTAATTCACTCAGTGAGGTCTGACTCCCCTCCGTTGACTATTTTTCAGGAGAGTCAACTTCCTCAGACCTCAGTAGCAGGTCGATACGCCGAATTTCTTCCGCCCCGGCTTCTTTATGTAAATTGTCTACTTGAGTCTTATTTATTTTATCTAGACACTGCAGTAGTTGTGAATTAAAGTATTGGATTTCATGTACTTTATTTTAAAGAGATGTATTATATTGAAACTGGATTTGTACTGAAAAATTTATATATATGGGATGAGATTTTTATTTAAATCCAGTTGATATGGATAATATAATGATATTATGATTTTTATTTCCGCTGCATATTATATTTTTATTGTTATTGTGGCATGCTTTATTTTATTTTTAGGCTTGCTACGGGTTCCGGATTCGAAAGAATTCCCGTTCCCTAGCGCCGGTCATGGCCCCTGTTTTGGGTCGTGACACTGTGTGCATCGACATTTAGTATGCATATATGTATATATTATAGTAATTCACTCAGTGAGGTCTGACTCCCCTCCGTTGACTATTTTTCAGGAGAGTCATCGTCATCAGACCTCAATAGCAGACTCATACGTCGGATTTCTTCTGCCCCGGCTTTATTATGTAAACTGCTCACTTGAGTTTTATTTTATTAATCTAGACACTGCAGTAGTTGTAAAATTATTAAAGGGGTTTTGTACTATATTGTGTGAGTTGTATATTTTAAGGATTTGAATTGAATTGTATTAAACATTTATTTATATATATGATGAGTTATTGATTTAAATCCCGTAGTGGATTATTATTTAATTATTTATGATTTGTTTCCGCTGCAGATTATTTTAACTATGTTATTATTATTATTGTATATTTTATTTTATTTTAAGGCTTGCTATGAGTTCCAGATTAGAAAGAATTTCCCATTCCCTAGCGCCGGTCATGGCCCCTATTTTGGGTCATGTTTTGGGTCATGACAATGAGTCGGTCTTTCAGTGTCAAAAACACTTAGGATACACAAAATCCAAGAGGCAACAATCCATAATCTTCTAGATTTGCTCCTCCCTAGTTATCAACACTAGCTAAAAGATTGCGAGTTATTGAAGTGGATTTAGAGATCGAAAGGGAAACAAAGAAGTGGACCAAATTAAAATCTCTTTGGTTCAAGAAAAGTTTATGAATACCTTTGGTCAATTTGTGGTTCATAATATACTACCATTTTTCCATTAGCCGAATCACCTTGGACACGACCTTTATTTAGAGTTGCTTCAAAATTTTGGACCGAACATTCCACCTCCAACCATTTATAAGCTTGCAAAGGTATGGTTGCCAAGGGAATATCAATTAATGAAAGAATATATTGCATCTTTTGTAGTAATTTGGAAGGAAAGAGGTACGTCTATATTATGTGATGCATGGACAGGCCCAACAAAAATGTCCATTATTAATTTTCTTGTTTACTCAAATAATGGCACTATTTTTCATAAGTCAATGAATGTATCTGATGTTGAAAAGAAAGATGGACATTATTACTTCCTATTGATGTCAAAGGTTGTTGAAGAAGTTGGAATTGAAAAGGTTGTACAAATTGTTACAGATAATGATGTTGCAATTAAGTCAACGGGAAAAATGCTCATAAACAAGTATTAGAATCTATATTGGAAAGCCTATAGTGCTCATTGCATTGATCTTATTTTAGAAGATATTGGAAAGAGAAGTCAAGAATGTCACTGTATTGCAAAAGGGAAGAAAATCACCCAATTTATTTATAATTATAATTGGGTGACAAATTATATGAAGAAATTTGCAGATGGTAAAGAGTTGTTTCGCCCTAGCATTACCAGATTTGCTACCAATTTTATTATATTGGAGAGTATTATTCGTTAATGCAATAATTTAAGGAGTATGTTTGACTTACCTATATGAGTAAATTCTAGATATGAAAGAATGACAGATCCACTAGCTGTTGAAGTTAGGGAAACTATATTAGCAATAACAAGTGAAGGAAGACATTTTTGGCAAAATGAAAATAAATTGCTTAAAGTTCAAAAGCCTCTTCTAAAGACATTAAAGCTAGTTGATGGAGATGATAAACCAACAATAGGATTTTTTTTATATTCAATGGACAGATGCAAGATGGCCATTAAAGAAAATTGTCAATATCACAAGCATTATTGATCAATTATTTATAGAAGATGGAATTTCCAATTACATCATGATTTGCATGTTGCGAGTATGTTATTTATAATTGTTAATGAATACGTTATTAATTTATTTGAAAGGTATTAATATGTAAAATAATGTACTTGTTATAGGTTATTATTTTAACCCACAATATCAATATGGAGATAAGTATGACATTCCATCTGATATTGAAGTTATGCGAGGAGTTTGAAATGTTATTAAAAGGATTAAACTAAATGAAGAAGTGCAAATTCAAGCCCTTTTACAAGTAAAATTTATTATTGCATTTGAAATAACTTTTTCATTATATATTGATAATTACAGTTATATTATATGTCCATTATTTTTTTACTGTCATGTAGATGTTTACTTTTCAAAAAAAGAGACAATCTTTTAGATTAGCACTTGCTCAAAAAGCAATCAAGAATTTTCCCCTAGGTATTTTTTGTCTTCATATATAATTTATAGTAATTAATTAATAAAAAAGATTTAACTAGTTGAATATTGTTAGTTGATGTAGCTGAATGATGAATTTATTTTGGAGAGTCAACGCTAGAACTTCAAACAATTGCTGTGAAAGTCTTAAGTCAAATAACATTAGCAATAAATTGTGAAAGGAATTGGAGCACTTTTAGCTTAATTCATACAAAGACTAGAAATAGACTGAAGTACAAAAAATTACACTATCTAGTCTATGTACACTATAATATGAAGCTGAAATTACAAAATATAATATGAAAGTCACAAAAAGAATTAGAGAAAGCTTTTAATCCAGTCAACTTGGATTATATTTTTTATGAGTATGACCTTTTAAATCCATAGTTGGAAGAATTAGAAGCTCCTTTACTTGATGTACAAGATCTTGATTGGTTGAATGATAAAGATGGTGAACAAGATCCTACAATTGATTTAACTGAGCAAGAATTAGGTGTGACTCCTGTATTAATAAATAGTGTTGATTCTCCTTCAGGCGATAGTGGTGAAAGTGATAAAGATGATGATACTAGTGGTGGTGGTGGTGGTGGTGGTGTTAGTATTGGTGATGATGATGATGATAATGATAATGATGATGGTGGTGGCGGCAATGGTGGTCATAGTTGTGGTGGAGGTGGATATCATAGGCCAATTGGAACAAGCCATGGATATTATGAAGATTTCAATTATTCAAATGATATCCCTTCATTTTTTGATCCATCTGGTTCTCTAAATATTCCATCTAATTTTGCACCACGACAACATGAATTTGGATACAAAATCAGTGGAGGTGAAAGTAGTTCTACTTCAACTACTACAAATCAAGACTATAGGTTTAGTCATTACATGAATCCATTTAATCCTCTACGATATTATAGAATGCCCTATGATAATTGGAATCAGCAAGACCAACACCAAAGTTATCCAAGTAGATTTGAGAATCAAGTGAATACTTCTCAAAATTATCCAAGTAATTTCCCTGAATTTCAAAGTCATTCTACTACATTCAATGAAGGGAATTCATTTTTTAACTTTTTCCCATCTCAAATGAACAACCAAAATGTTGATGATTATAATGTTAGGCCTAGTAGTCAAGATCTGTCATGCCTTTTTTTTTGGTGGTGAATTATATTATTATTGTATCTATCAAAAAGTTTGTAATAATATCATATTAATATAATATAATTATATACATATTAAAAATTTAAAGTACTCTCTTATGTCATTTTTTTTATTATAGTAAATAATAATTTGTATATTATATTTCTTATTTTTTCAAATGTATTTTTTTTAGTGCAACTATATATTATTTAAGTAATTCTTAACTTATTATATTAGATGTAAAAGTTTATTTTGCATTTTTAATAATATGGTGTATGTTATTGATTATTTTGCATTATTCATGGTAGCGTCGAATGATACAGTCCAAATTGATATGATTCAATCTGATATCATTACACCGTTACCGATACCAAAATGGATCATGATACCATTATTTAAATCCATGGCTAAATCACACCTCAGAGTCACCAAATGAAGTAATATGATGAATAATTATTCCAGAAATTAGGGCGCCACTTGATTATAAGCTAAACAAAGTAGAACACCCAAATATGAAATCAAGATTGCAACAAAAAAACTATCAAAAAGCCAAGAAATTTCACACATGATAGGTTTCTCATCTAATTAAAATAAAAGCAAACATCAAAATTACCCATTCAAACACATAAACACTATAATTTTCAGTTGGCACCTAATTACACAAAACTCTCAAACTCAATATTAATGCAAATAGAAAATGCCTCCCCATGGAATGAAAATCTATGCCAAGCAACATTAATTGGTTAAATATGATGTATACATAGTAAAAAAAAATAGCTAAATAAAATTTATCATCTTATGGATTCAATTGATTTTATTTGGATTACTTTGAACTGAATTTATTTTGCAAACCATTTCAGTATGAAGAATAAAAATAGAAAAGAAAAAAAAGATAGTTATTTATTGTTTAATATGATAGAGATAATATATACTTCTTCAATATGATTAGTTGGGTCGGAAATACATTTTTTCAGTGCAAAAATGATATTTAAAAACTTATATATTTAAATATATTATTATATAAGTATAAAAAATCTGAACTAGTTCTCAAATTATAATTTCTAGAATTACATAACTATGTTACTCCAATTTAAGTGGATGGATATGAATTGAGCTATGCCATTTTGTGTTTTACCTTTCTTTTTTTTAGAATATGACCTTTTTGTATTTAACTAGCATGTCACATTTGTAATTTTTGCACCCGCATGAACACCATCTGTCCCTTAAACAAAATAAAGCCATGTATACATTGTACTATACATTCACTCAAAATGAATATTTGTGCAGTTCGTATAAAGCTATTTTAATTATAGTGTAGAAATCAATTAAGGTTAATTTGTTATGTGGAAATATGTTAATTTTGTTAATTTGTTAATTTTTGTGCAGTTCGCTTGAGGGATTAACAAATGTTATCTGCGATGTCTATATTTGGGTTTTGGTGTATCTCTATACACACATATACATTAATGTTGAGTAAACTCTAAATGTAATAGTTTGCATTTGAAGGTGATTAAACTCTAAATCTAATGGTTTAGCATTTAAAGGTGAAGAAGCTATCACTAGAAATTTTCAAATTGTACCATAGAATTTAAAACCAACAAAATGAGGAGAAGAAGAAGGAACTAGAAATAGAAGATTGGATTCAAACCTCACTACCACTCAATGTCATGAAGTAGAAATGCTTATAACCCTTAAAAGCATACTCTCTGTTGCTCCTCATAAGTATGCATATCAAGTACTTGATTCATCACATATTAGAAATCTTCATAACAAAGAAATTATTGAAATTTTGGGTGTAAAAAGATAGATTCTAGATCCAAAAATGAAGAATAGAAAATATTCATCTCAACAACCCAAGATGGAATAGAAAAATGAACAATAATAAAGATAGGAGATATAAGAAGTGCACTAACCTGAATAAAGATAACAATAAAAGGAGGAGCTTTAGCGTGAAATGTCTATGCGTGTAGATGATGGTGTTGATGACGATGATCATTCTCATAGAGATGACAGGAGACAGTAGACAAACTTGCAAATGACAATGACGACTGAATGGTGATAAGGGGTGTAGATGATGATGATGGCACTAACAATAGCGAGGGAGGATGACTAGACGGTTGGACGAAGGGAAAAAAGGCAAGATAAGAGGAGAAATTAAGAAGAAAAACAAAGCTAGGAAGAGGCGGCAAAGAAGGGTCTGGAATGAGGTGAGGGGAAGTGAAAATTAGGGTTGTGAGGTGAGGGTGGGAGGCAGTTGCTGAATGAGATAGAGAGGATAGGTTAAGTGAATGAGTGATTTTAGGGAATTAGGTTTCAACAAAACTTTGTAGTTTTAATGTAAAACTACATAATTTTTAGTTATGGATAAATTATTTATTTATTACATTAAAATTATATATTTTTATAAGAAGATAATTCAAATTAAAATATAATTTATAATTTAATTATATATTTATTTGATAATAATTTTAATTAATAATAAATTAATGTTATATAATAATATTAAATTGTTTTATAACATTAAGATTAAATAGTTTTAACTTAAGACTAACTATAATTTTGAATAATTATATAATAAAGTAAAATTATAATTTAGAATTTAATATTCAATAACAAATTTAATTGGTGTTATATTTATTTAATGTGCTAAATTAGTATTATTTAATAATAAATTACCCTAATATTTATAAAAGATATTTACTTCATATTAGTGCTAATTCACATCAAAATTAAACATTATTGTTAAAGTAAATTATCACAAACTAGCTCCAAAGTTAATAGGTGACTCACTCGTTTAATAAAAAATATTTGATACAAATGTCAATTCGGGTTAAATCATACTCACATGTGTCAACTATTTGGTGAAAAGAACAAATATGACAGCAAAATTTGGTCAAAAGGATAAAAAAAAATTTAAAGAAAATGATACAAAATTTAGCTGAAAAAAAACCCTAAATATAGATATTTGAGATAAGATAAGATTAGAACGTAGGACAATAAAAAATTAAGCATTACAAAGTAATTAAGAGAAAAAAAAAAAAAAAGGAACTCACCAACATGAGATGGAGGCAGAGGCTTTGAAGGGGGCTTAGTTGGTGATGGTTGCTGCACACAAATATTAACATAATTTTGTATTATCCTAGAGATTTATGATTTGTTAGTTATAAATATTATGCTATTTAAATTAGGGATAAATTCAAAATAATAAATATTGTATAATATTTAATTATTAATTAAAACTAAGCTTAACATGTAATGTTTCATATTACTTAATACATATATAATTAATATTATATGATAATGCTAAATCATTATATAACATTAAAATTGCTTATAGTATCAAAACTACGTAGCTTTGGAGTTTTGTTGTTATAGATATATAAATTGAGTTCTAATTAGTTAATATTAAATTATATGATTTATTATTTGTTAGTTAGAGATATTATTCTATTTATATTTTAATTTTAATTTTCATTACTTCATATTAATATTTATTTATTACTTTAAAATATAAATATTAACACAATTTTGTATTATCCTAGAGATATAGTGTATTGTTAGTTATAGATATTATGCTATTTAAATTAGGGTTAAATGTAAATTAATAAATATTTAATGGATATTGTATAATATTTAATTATTAATTAAAACTATAATTAATATGTAAGGTTTCATATTACTTAATATATACAAATATAAATTAATATTATATAATAATACCAAATCAATTATATAACATTTAAATTGTTTATAGTATGAAAACTCCGTAGTATTAAAGCAATGCATTAATAAGAAATTTTATACTAATATTTATATCAATATGAAATAACAATTATTTAAATTTAAAAATAAATATGAAATTTTCACAATTTAAAAATAATATTTTAAAAAATAATACATATATTTTAGAAATAAAATAAAATAAAAATTTGAAATTATGCATTTAGCGACGGATTTATTTTCCATCGCTAAATTAGCGACAGATTTATTTAGCGATGGATTTGCTTTCTGTCACTCTTTTAGTGACGGATTTGTCTGTCAATCGCTATTTTAGTGATGAAAATGCAATTTCATCGCTAAATTAGGGACGGATTCAAATTTCTATCGCTAAATTAAATCAATTTACTTTTTTAAATGCATTTCCTCACTAAGGTTATTATTCCATCACTAATCATTCACTATTTAGCAACTGAGTGTTTATTTTAAATTCAAAAAAAAAACTTAATTTTTATTTTTAAATTAGTTAGGCACATTCAGTAATCTGCTTCTTGATCATATTGTTTTTCATTATTACAGTGTGTATATATGTATATATATATATATATACACTTGCTTTATTATAAGTTTTTATTACAACATGGATGTATGTAAATAAATTATGAAATGAAATCAATTAATTTAGTATAAGAATGTAGGCATAAATAAATAAGGTAATTTTTTTTCATAATAATTACTATATTTTTTTTCTTAACTACTACAATTCAATTTATCCATAACTACTCCTCACTATCACGTTAACATATTCGATTAATTCTTTTATATTGGTCTCAAATTAATTTAAGTTGAATCAAAATGTAATTTTAACTGTAACTATTATTGTAGAAATAAACGAACAATACTCTATAAAGAATTATTTTTCAGGTAATTAAATTATTTGTTTTTTAATTATAATATATTGTAGGTATAAATATATAGAAACTAATCGATATTATAATTAAATAAATAATTGTTAACAATTTTATTAATTTTTATAAATAATATTTAGACCATTTATTTTTTTATTAAATAGCTAAATTAATGAGAATTAGGGGTTTACTAGAATTAAATTAACAGGAAATAGAGTTTTAGTGAGAGAGGAAATTAGTTAGGAAGGATAAGGAGTTACAAATGTAGTGGTGGTAACAGGAAGAAGAGATCATAAGTGAGGATTTAATTAGTTAAGACATGAGATGAGGTAGCTATTTCAGAGGCTTAAAAGGGGAGCTTCTCCAACAATCAACCAATAAACATATAACTAAAGATTAAAAATCTGCAAATTCTCTTGTTCAATAATCAATAAATACCTTTTAATTTTCGATTTCTATTTCTTTTGTTTTTCCATTGTTTCCATTTGTTACCTCTTAAATTTATCGCAATTAAAGTTTTTTTCATTTCTATTCTCTAGATATTTACTACAGTTTTTTATTTTTAAAAACTAGTATCTTTTTTACAGTTCTTTTTGTGTTTCATTTAACGAGGTATTTGTCTGCGAAGTTTGGCCATATTTTGAGACCCGTGTTCTTCAAATTGTGTTTCCCCCTCTCCCAATTAATGTAAGATTAAAAAAAAAAAAAAAAAAATTGAACAAGGCATTCGTAATATTAAATTTAGCTATTGTTACGACTAGTTAAAAAAGTTAGTAACTTTAGATGCCTTAATTACAGAATATGATTTGTTCAAAGTAATACTCTAAGTTGATTAGAAATTGTGCTGTATATCTAATCTGATGATTAGACTATTGAAAGAGTATCAGTGAGTTTTTAGTTCGAGACTCGATTTATCTTATTTTTGGATAGTATCCTTATCCAAAGGCATAGACAAATATGTATGTCATAATAAGAGCTATTTCAATTTGTTAATGTGTGTCAACATAAAAATTTTCTGATTTTGATACTGTTAATGCAAAAATTGCAGCTGGGAGTTAGAATAAGGAATTAATTAAGAATTAAGATGGTAATGTGTACAAAATCAAATTGGCTTTGCTTCTCAACCCAGTCCCCGAATCCAGGCGCCGTCCGCTTATAAGGCATTTGCGAAACAAAGTTGACCCAAAAGACGGGGAAATCACGTGTTTGCCAGCGGAAACCCACTGTAGATTGCATATCTATTAATTATTTAATGGGAAATGTTCTTTATGCAAGTAGCTACAAAAAAACAATATATCGCGGGAGAGAAAAATTTTAAAAATAATTTCCCCTTCAAATAAATACAAAGCAAAAATGAAAGAGAAAAAAAAATTATAGGAATCTAAACTGTGATTTTATTAAACTAAAATAGATATTTATCATAACTCATAACGTCGTAAACTGCAATATTTAATATTAATCTTATTTAATTTTTCAAATAATAAAATTTATAATTTTTTTATGAAAATAAAAATTATAATAGTTATCACATGTCTATTTTTTTTAGCATTAGTACATAATGATTTAGGACTTATTTGATTTAGTTATTTACAGCAGTTTTTTATAACATACAGCTAATAATTTATAGCAGTTAGCTAATATATGAAGTATTTGGTTGTAGTAATTTGAATTTTTATAAATTAAATTAGGAAATTAAATTATAAAATTTGTAATGTTAATAATTTTTTTTATTTTATATTATTTTATTAAATTGTTATATTTGATTATTTGTGAAAATTAAATAAATTTCTTGTGTTATTATTATTATTATTATTATTAAATTTAATTATTAATTTTAATGAGTAAATTAAATTATAGTTATTTAAATATTAATAAATTAAATAAATAAATTTTATATGCATTTTATTTTATTTTTCCCCCATTCCTCTTTTTTTTTTTCCTTTCCTTTCCTTTCTTTTCTTTTCTTTTCTTTTTCCTTCCTTTTTTTCTTTTTCCCTTCTTTCCTATTTTCTTCTTCCTCCTTCGCAATACTGCCAGCCACCACCAGCAGCACACCAAACTGTCTTCTTCACGTTGTCGCTCCACTGTTCGTCATGCCAGCAGCAGCCGTCGGTCACCCTCTTCCTCATGCGATCGCACGGTGAACGGAATGAGAGAGGCAGGCCAATGCAATTCCGACAAGTAATCCAGCCAAGCTTAGGCCTAAATCGAAGCTCTCAACTCAAGCTTTGATAATTCTCAATCGATTTCGAAAAATTTAACCGGTAACAACTCTAATTTCGCAAAATTTAATTTTTGGTATTTTTGTTTAATTGTGAAATTGAATGTCAATTTGATTTTATTTCATATTGGTTCTTTAGAACAGATTATTGTGAATATTGTGAGGTTTTCGAAAATAATTTTTGTGAATTTTTATTAATTTTTCAAATTTCCTGGGTCTCGTGTTACTGTTTACAACACTGTTTCTGAGCCCAAAAATTTTTATATTTTTAATAAATTCTACTAATTATTTTAAGTAAGTTTTGTTAAAGAAGTTTGCTAAAATTATGTACCGAATTTTTATTATAAATTTCTGAATGTTTTATGTCGAAAATGAATTTTTGGAAAAATTAGTAAATTTTATATTTTAATTGAAATTATTGTGAATTATTATGTTTTGGATATTTTTTGAGTAATGAATAATATTAAAATAATTTTTATGAATTAATTCCTATTTTTAGCTAATTAGTAGTAATTATCAGAATAATATCCAAATAAAAAATTGTATTTATGATTTTTAAGATTTAAATAAGTTTTCGGTTGCTTAATTATATAATTGAATAATTTAAATGATTATCAGTCGTTAAATGCTAGTTAATTTCAAAAATTAGAATAATGACTTTTATAATATAATTTGATTATTTATTTTGTAAATGAATATCTTTTATGCTTTTATTGTGTAAATAAATCACTTTTGGTATTTAAATGAAATTTTATTATTTATAAATTGTGATTTATGAAATTGGTTATCGGTTGGTTATCAGTTGGACTTAAATTAGTTATCGATTGGGCATAAAGTATAGTTCGGGGGCCCAACCCGAGATTTGGATTTGTTACTGGTATTTGTAGTATTTTTCTGTGCAACATTGACTCTATTTTTGTAGAGAGATGTCTGTTTTACAAAGAATATTCTGCTAAATTTTTGATAAATTTTTTCGTAAAACGTGACATCGGGTCGAGTTTAGTAGAGTCATATTCTGAATTGAGTCTCTCTTTAGAAATCTAGAATATAGGATTTTCATTTTTTTAATTCCATCTTTTATTTATTTCTTTTCTTTAGTCGCACCTTTAGTCGAGTTGACAGGCCGGGGTCGAGCGAGGCTGGAGTCGAGTGTGACTGCGCAGAGGAGCGCAATCAATCTGTAAGTTAATAACTAAACTATGTGCAGGATATTTTATATTAAAATATAAATTTATTGATCATGATAAAAAGGGGGAATTTAATAAAAGAATTATGTTATTATATTGAAAAAGGCTTGGATTAAATTCTCTTATTATTTGTCATGGTTATATAAGCATGTTTATATTAAATTTTCATATGATTAGTTAATTGTCATTTTATTTTATTGTAATCTTCCTTGTTTTATTTGCTTTTATTTATTTTAAAATGAACTACAGTAGAATGGGCTATCTGATGGGTTTCATGAGGATCGTGAGTGCACCAATAGGATTGAGAGTGAGTGTTTGTGATTATAAGGCTCGGTGATGTCTTGCTCTCGGGCATGACTTTAGTGAGATTGTATATAAGACTCGATGATACTTTGCTCTCGGACATGACTTATAATTTACTGGGGCCGGTAGTTCAATGATGCTTTGCTCTCTGAAACCGTTAGTAAATATTAATTTAAGTGATTTGACTATGGTTGGTAGTTTGGTAAATGTTTTGCTTTCGGGAATCGACAATATTTTAAGAGAGCCGAAAGACTATTGAAATTGTAGACTGGAGTTTTACCTAATTTTCTTATGAAAATGATTTTAGAAAGTTTATTATATTGGTATAGTATTTTATGATTTCAAATACTTTATTTCGGTACAAAAAAGGATTTTAATAAATCAAATGTATTATATTATAAATTTTATATTTTATATTTTCATAAAATATATTTTTAAAGGAGATTTTGACACTACATACATTTCTTGTATTAATTTATTCAGTAAAGTTTGACTCCCCTCAATTATTATTTTAGGATCTCGGGAGTCTTCAGTTAGTCCGCCTACTTTACACTGAATTTCTTTTTCTCCGGCTATTTTATGTAGGTTTATATGACATATATTATTATGTATTTGAAATCTAAAACACCACAGTAGTAGTAGTAGTAGTTAACTATTATGTTATATTTTTTAGATTATTACCTATATTAAAGATTTGTATTAATGTTGATTATTATGCTTTATCAAAAATTGTTTTGGACATTATGTTTTTTTTGTGTTATTTATATTTTTATTTAAATATTTTATTTAATTATTTTATATATTTTATTGTAAATTTTTCTTTAGGACTTACTATGAGTTTTGGAAGCCTTATGCTTTTCCATTCTCTATCCCTAGTCTCGGTCATGTGCCCTCAGGTTCTAGTCATGATATTGGTAAAATTTTGTAAGTTGTTGCTGTTTTTATGTCAAAAGACCATTAAATGTATAATTTATTTATAAATATAATTTTGTATATTTTTTATAATATTTTTTAATTATGTAAATTATTTTAAAATATATATAGTAATAAATAGTAATTTATTATCTTTAATTTATATATTATTAAAATAATTAATATAGATTATTTAAAAAATAAATTTAAAATATAAATATTATTGTATAATTGTTTTAAAATAATTATATGTATTATAATTTACAATAATATTTATTTAATTATGATCTATAAAAAATTAATTACATACAAAATTTAAATGAAATTATTTGTTATTAGTTATTTTTTATAAGGGTAAAATAGTTTAAATAAAAAATAAATAAAAATTAGCTATCAGCCGATGAGAAAAAGGTCCAAAATAGAGTTTATCAAATCAACAGATGTTTTGAATAAAATCAGCTATCAACTACTAATTTTGAAGTTTTACCAAACACCTAAATTGTAGCTGATTGAGGAAAAACCTCCATCAGCTACTTCAAAAAATTAATCCAAATATCCCCTTAATTTTGTAATATAAGAGGTAGGAGTGTCAAAATGAATAATTATACATGAACATATTTGCTTAACAAGTAAAATTAACAAATTAGGGTTGTGAACCTTGTGGTTAAATGGTTTAATGTCATAAATGGGTTAATCCGTTTGTGACATGATTTAACAAGATTTTGTCATAGGTTGATATGTGAACCCTTACAATCTACTCCCTCTATTTCATATTAATTGACGATTTAGGTTGGGTTGGATTTTTTATTCCAATTTATTTAACGTTTTTAATTATCAATACATTTTAACTACTTTTTTTTTTACCCTACTCTTATTTAAATAGAAGAATTAATTGAATAGATATACTTCTTTTGGGAATCTATATACAAAACTAATAATCGATTGAATAAATTATTATAAGGGCAGTATAGTATTTTATATATATATTAATTATATTCCTTAATCTAAGTGTATAATCCTTAAACGTCAATTAAATTGGAACAAAGGAAGTATTTAACTATAAGTGTCATATTAATCCGACACGAACACTACATGACATGATCTATTAAAAATTAATGTAATTTATTAAGATTTTAAATAATAAATTAGTCATTTATTGTAATTTTTTTATAAAAATAATATTTTTATAATTGTAATAAATGAGTTATACGTGTTGTATTCATGTATCCTGTTTATTTTTGTATCAAATTAGAATTGAAATATTTAACATAATTAATATATAAATCATGTTGGTGTTAACCCTAATTGTGTCATCAAAGTGGATCAAACTGTTTTGACACCCCCAAATGGGGAGCAAGAGAGAATAAGAATTTCACTCTCTACATTTAATATCCATACTTTTATCATTTAAACTACTTATAAAAGATATTTATTACATATCTATTAATATACTAAAATTCAAAGCTCTAAATCGAAAACTAGTTGTATAACTCCCTTTGATATATTAAACTATAAAATTAAGAAGTTGGTGTTCTTTAATAAAAAAAAATAACTTGGTATATATGTTTTTATACAAATAAAACTATAAATTATAAAAGTAATTATTATTTGATCATAGTTATTAATATATTACAAGTAAATTACAAATAAATGTATATAAAAATTCATTAATGATTATAATTTTTTAGAGTATTAACTATTATAATTAAATAAAAATTAATTTATAAATTTTAATTTTATATATATATAGGGATAAAGATAAATCTGATGAATGATTTAAATTTCTTAAAATTCAAATTTAGTATGGCAACCTCTAAAAATACCAGAAAATAGTTTATTCAGTAGGTTACTGACATGTATTAATTTAGAGCCACAGTTGTGATTGAGGTGGACAAATGAATAGCTGTAGGAGGCCAACTAAAATCAAGTAGAAAAAAAAAATAACCCTTCACTCTCTCCCAAGCATTGCTGCTGCTGCTGCTGCTCCTCCACTAGCCCCCTTCTCTCATCATGCTCTGTTTTTCCATGAACTAGAGCACATTCATGCAACTTTCTTGTCCTTTCATCTCCTCCTTCCTCTTGTTCATCTCCATTTCCTCTTTTGCAGGCACATTTACCGTATTGAATTGAACTTTTGATTACATTTCATTAAAATTTTCTTCAATGGCAATGGTAAATTGGGTCTATCTAAACAACAATAGCAAATCTAAATAAAAGAACAAATTGGGTGCAGCTACAAAAGTTAAATGAATAAACCTCAAAATCAAGTACAAAATTTGAGCTAAAAACTCAAATAATTCTACCAAATAAGTGATAGACAAAACATACATTTTTTTTTTAAAAAAAGAACAATTAGTCCTTTGAAGATTTAAAATTAGATGAGCAGCCAAGTTAAGAAAATTGAAAAATCCAAGTCAGAAAACACTAAGAAAACATTAGGATATATAGCTTTGACTGAATTAACAAGTAAAATCATGAAAAGCAACGAACTGGGCATCTAAGTTTACATAAGAAAACAAAAATCCAAGTCCCAAAAGATTAATTCCAAGATAAAGGAGAGGCTAGTGGTGGTGGATTTGAAAAAGGTTCTACAAATTTGTTTTCTGAAATGAACGTTGTGCAAATTTGGGACCTTTCCATCAAACCTCAACTGTCAATTTATTTTCTCATCTTCATCATTATTCTCCATGACCTCCATCATTATTCTCCATGATCAAATCCCCAACCCTCCATCCTTCTCACCTTGTATTTTTGAGGACTCAATATCGACCATGGCCTCCATCTTATCATCTTCACCTCCATATCTCAAAATTTTCAAAACCTAAAAGCCAAAATTCACCTGAAAAAAAAAAAAAACCCAAATCTCAAAATTTTAAATTAGCTTCAAATTTTTTTTCTCCTCTTTAGCCTCAACATAAGCCTTTTTTTCTTTTTTTTTTTTCTTTAAAAACCCATGAATCAAAACTAAAACCAACTATTGTTTTGATAGATGTATAACCTACTGGCTACTTGCTTATTACCAAATTGTAATTTTAAAAAGTTGTTCTATTTTATGATATTTTTACAAATTACCACACCAAATTGTAATTTTAAAAAGTTGTTCTATGGTAAAAACATTTATATTTATATGCACACAATTGAAATTAGAACTGTTATACTATAACTAATTTAATTATAGTAATTAATATATTTTACAGGTACTTATGCATAAAAATATTCAATGATTATAATTAAATAAGGTAAAAAGTGCACATACATTATTAATGTTTTATCTTAATCTCACATAAATTTTTATGTTTTTTTGAGATATAAATATACTCTTGTTGTTTTGAAGATGACACATTTGTCCTCCTTTTACAAACGATGTTAATTTTTATTATTAGTGGGATTTAATGTGTATGACAGTTATAAAAAAAATTAGATAAAGGTGTATTTTTTCTCCTAACGTTTATACTACGGAGTAAATTTGTCCTTAAAGAAAATTTATAAACATTTAAACACAATTTTAAAAAAATAATTTAAGCTCATCATTCAATAAAAATATTAAAGTACAATTTATTTTCTATACTCGTAGAATTTGTTAATAATAATTTGAGATTAAAAAATTTTACATAAATTTTTTTATGCAAATTTATTTTTTTAAAACAATTGTATAGGTTCTTTCGAAAAAACATTTGTATAAGTTGACACCCATTTAAAAATATTTTTAAATAAGATGAAATGATTTTTTTTAAAGGTTTGAATGATAAAAAAAATAGAATTTACTGATTTTATATAATTTTTTTAAAAATATTTTCACAATAAATCTATATATATATATATATATATATATATTAAATGTTGAGCCCTAAAATCATTAAACTCAAAGTGTGACAAGTGTCTATCCTTATAATTCAACATTCACTTATACTTCATTTTTAGAATTTTGAATATTTTTCTTTAAAAAAAATTAAAAAACCTTTTTTTTATGTAAGTCTATTTATTTTTCCTATGAAATCGTATTATTTTTTAATATAACTAAAACACTATTATATATATTTCAATATTATTCAAATTCTAAAGATATTTATATACTACATATTATTCTATCTTAAATCACTCAAATATTTATTTTCAAACCATTAAAAATTTTATTTTTTAAAAAAATTAAAAATTTAATAATTATTTAGTATTATTTTTCAAATAAAATACTGCTATAGATACTCTAATACTAATCTAATAATTTTAAAAGTAATTTTATTATAACTAAAAAATTATGGTAACAAAAAATAAATTTATAACTAATCTTATTATAACTAATTTTTTTCATTTGGGGAACCGTACTAAGGCATTAATTTTTTATTCAAAGTAAAGTAACAATATAATTAACCAAATAAAACTCTCCTAAAATTTTATGTGTAACATTATTAAACCTCAAAATAAACCTCTATATTATTTATTATACTATTAATAGAAATTTATTATTCTATTTATTTATGCTAAAAATTTTATTATACTATTTTTCAATTTATATAAACCTTTATGTAAATTTTATTATTTATATATATTTTATAATTTAAAATTTTCACTAATAAAATATATTAAAATATAAATAAATAATTTATTAATAAGTAGCTCGTGTAACGTGTGGATAGACGACTAATTATATATAATTTTTTTAAATATCATATTAGCATTAGTACGAGTATCTAAAAGTATTTTAACACTTTTATAAGATGAGAAGTTTAAATATATTTTTTTTTAAATTGTGTTTAAGTGTTTATAATTTTTTTTAAGGGCAAATTTGCTCCTTAATATAAACATTAGGGGTAAAAATGCATTTTTATTTAATATTGCTTTTATAAATTTCAATGGATCCCACTAACATAAAAAAAAAATTACACTATTTATATGAGAAGCCTAAATGTATCATTTTTAAAACGACGAGCATGTATTTGCACCTTAAAAAATAAATACATATGAGTTTAGGGTAAAATATTAAAGATGTATTTACACATTTTCCCATTAAATAAAAAAATCCAATGGTTTTTGTATAAATACAAGCAGAACTTCAAATCAACCTAAAGTCTAATTACATTAACAAAATTATTTTAAAAAATGACTAAGAGTTGTTTAGTATAAATAAATTTCACAAAATTTTATGAAATTCATTTGTAAATTTAAATGGTATATGTTTGGTTTAAATGAATTTTGTATGAATTCCATTTGCAATTTCAAATTTTTAAATTTGTAGAATTGATTATAAATAAACTAAAATGGTTGGAATTTTCAAATGAATTTTACAAATTTTAAGTCTATACTTTTAAATTACTAAAATATCCCTCCTTATTTTTATTTTCAAAAACATCTTTATATTTTAAAGGATATTTTTGACAAAAACTTGAATTCAAAATTTATATCAAACACAATATAACAAAATATAAAATTCATTTGAAATGAATTCCATAAACTATTCATTTGAAACAAACACATTTTATTAATTAAAATTTAAGAATAACCCATATTTTGCTCTCTATACTTTTATTTTTTTCTCAATTTATCTGTCATGACCCAAAACTAGGAATCATGACCGGCACTAGGGAATGAGAATTCTTTCAAATCCGGAACCCGTAGCAAGCCTCATAAAATAAAATCATGCAATAAATAAATAAAAAGTACGACATAATTAAAATTTTTTGAATCAATATATAAAAATGGATACTCAATATCCTTTTCATAAATAAATATATATTCATATAGTGCTCAAATATAACTCTCATAGTATAAAGTATCAAAACAAAATAATACTTTTCTGATACAATAACACTATTACTGCAGTTTCTAGAATACAAATAACAGTTTAAAGTATACATTTACATAAAATAGCAGGGACAGAAGAACACTGGCAAAGAACTTTACTACTAAGGTCTGACGATGTAGGATCTCTTGAAAAAAATAATTGAGGGAGGTCAGACCTCACTGAGTGAATTATTATACTATATATACATGCAATCTAAATCATACTCAATCAGACATTCATATATATATATATATATATATATACACACATGCATTCCACACAAATGCCAAACTCTGCTTTATAAGTATAATAGATGCAGAAAACATTTATTTTTAATTAATGAAGGATCGAATAGAACCCTATTAATCACGACCTCAATCAACCCTATCATCACTCTAGTCATACAGGCTCACTTAATTCCAAATAGATAACTTATTCCAATTTGGACAGTAGACTAGTCCCGAGATACTAAGTCAACCGAGCTCCCGCAGTCTGACTGTTAGTGTGATTGGCCCCGAGACACTAAGTCAACCGAGCTCCCGTAATCACACTATCAATCATACCATTAATCTTAATCAAATCAATCAAATCAATTATAATTACCACAATTAATTCTCACTCAACCCTTATCTATCGCACCGATACGTACACGGTTCTAGTGTTGCCCACTAGGTAGCACGTTCTATTGATATCCTTTATTTATAATAAATCATTCATAATAGTAAAATAAACCATATATATACAAAAAAAAAATACCTAAAATAAATCAAGTATATTTAGGATATATATATGTCAAATAAAACATGAAATATACTAAAGATAAACCATTAATATAATTTAAAACAACTTAAGTGTGTTTCAATAATATAACATGCATTTACTTAAAAATATACCTAAATATACTAAAGATATACCCTAAGTACACAAATCATTTAATAAAACAATTATGCATAAATATTCATTTAAAACATGTATATGTACTAAAACATGCATTTAGGTTTGACATATATCCAAAAATATACCAAAATAACCTAATTATCTAGCATGCATTTATAAAAAAATAAACCCTAAATATATCAATGACATGTTCGGTTTAAATCAATAATAAAACATGCATTTATTTGGAAATATATAAAAAATATACCAAAATATATATATATATATATATATATACTTAAAACAACTTAAGTATAAATCAATAATATGACATGTAGTTATTTAGGAATAAACCTAAAATATACTAAAAATATACTTAAAGTATACTAATCATTTAAATAAACAATTATGAATAAATGTACGTTTAAAACATGTGTATATATCCTAAAATATACTAAACATAGACCTAATCATATTATAAATTAAATTACTTTTAAAAAGAAACATTTAATGAAAATAAAAAAAAATCCTAAATCATGCATCCTAAATGCAATACATATATATACACTATAATAACTCACAGGAGTGCGTTCATCGAGACGGGTCCAACAGGCCTGGTTTATTAGACCTCAGTCTCGGTGCAACTAACAATAAAATAATAACACGAACATCAAAATAATTCTAACTTAATTTCTAGAGACTCGATTTAGGATTACTAATACATACAGAAAATAGGAATTAGACTCGATGTCACTGTAATATCCCTTGTTTTTTTAAAATATTTTTACACTGTACCGGGATATACAGTGTCAATAATTTTCATGCATTATACGATATTTTTATGAGTTGATATGTATTTTAAACCTATTTTAATTACTGTCTATTATTTTCAGTATTTTACGTAAAATTTTCCCGGGACTTTCATTTTCGGGGAAATTTCCACGTAAACAATGTATTATTAATTATTTTAAATGTATTTACGGGTTTGCATGAACTCATACATATTTTTAAATTATTAAATAAAGCATGTGTGTGTATATTTATTTAATTAGGATTTATTATTACCCTAATATTTTATTATTTATTTATTATTATTTTATTATTTTATTTATTATTAAATTATTAAAATTTATTATTTTATTATTAATTATTTATTAATATTTAATTATTTTAATTTATTTTATTTTTTTCTTTTTTCTTTTTTCTCTTTCTTTTCCTTTTTCTTTCTTTTTCTTTTTCTTTTTCTTTCCTTTTCTTTCTTTTTCTTTTTCTTCTTCTTTCTCTCCCGCGCCCGACGCCAACCACTATTCCTCACCGCCGTTTCTCCCTCCTCCGGCCACCGTTTTCGACACCGCCGGTCTCTATCTTCTCCTTGAGCTCCGGTGAGTGTTATTCTAGCTTTGGTTTGAGCTAAAATGGTCTAGAATTGCTTAGGTTTCGATTTGAATATTTCGGCCTCTTTGAGTTTTCGATTTTTTTGAGCTTCGATTTGGATGATTCATGGAAAATTCCTTCACAAATGTTGTTCCTGGTAGTTTAATCTTCATGTATGAATTTTTACAGAATTTTTGGAGATTTTTTGGATTTTTGGGTATTTTTGAATATTTTAATATTATTTTCTAATTTTCGGAAATTAATTATTTAAATTATGAAATTGGAGTTTATGCTTGAATTAGGTGTTGAAATGAATTATAGAAATTTATTTGGAATTTTTATGAATTTCTAAGTATTTATTTTTAATTATTGAAGTTTATGTGATTTTGTAAAATTAAGTTAATTGTGTTTTAAATTGAATTTAATTGGTTAATTGAGTTTAATTATTGATATTATTGATAAATATGTTGAGAAAATTAATTTTGGATAATTGTATGATTTTTGGTGAATTTTTGAAGTAATTTAGGTATATATATATATATAGGGGTATTTTGGTAATTTTACCCTAAATTGTCTAAAAATGTAATTTAATTGGTTTTAATATTTATTTAAGATATAAAAATGATTTCTACAAAATATCTACTATTTTTAACTAATTAAAACTATTTTCCGGGAATTATTTTCAATTATATATATAATATACGATTTTTCTAATAAAATGAGTTTTAATCGGTTTTTACAGTGTTTCAAGATTTATTATGTAATTTCTACGTATGAAATGTATTTTTATGATTTAAGGATATTTTTGGTATATTTGAATATATATTCTGTGTTTGTGGACCCCGATCGACAGATTGTAGTCTGGAGTCCGACCGAGGGGTTGTGATTGATTGTGGTGTTTATTTTTAAAGTGTATTTTCTTTGCAGGGTCGGCTCTACTCTTTTGAGTAGAGAGATGTCCGTTTTACAGGGGAGGTTCTGCCGGATTTCCGGTAGAATTCTCGTAAAACGTGATATCCAGTCGAACCCTAATTTCCGATTCTGTGTTGTATACTCTAGATTTAATTCTAGGATTCTGTTAGGGTTATTCTGATGTCGATTAATTATTTCTTGTTTAGTTGCGCCGAGACCGAGGGTTAGTGGACCAGGCCCGTCGGACCCGTCTCGTGGAGCGCATTAGGTGAGTTACTATATTATATATATATGCTTAGGATGCATGATTTAGAAAATGCATGTTTTATTTTGACTAAATATGCATAAATAACATGATTTATATTCAAGTATATTTTTGGTATATTTTTGGTATATAATAAATTATATACATGTTTTATTAATAAAATATATTTAAAATGTTTTTAAATATATTTTTAGTTTAATTCATGATTGGATTGGATTTATTTGACATATATATACTCAAAATATACCTGGTTTATGTTTGGTATATTTTCGGTATATATATGGTTTATATTGCTATTTCATTTATATCCATGCATCATTTATTTTTGTGAATGAATGTTTTATATTTAAGAATGAAGGATATCAATAGAACGTGCTACCTAGTGGGCAGCACTAGGACCGAGTACGTACCGGTACGCCTATAGCTTTAGGCTATATTACTAACTTATTTATGGATATTGATTTGATTATGATTATTGATATATGTGAGATGTGGTTTGTGGGTGTGATTGCTGGAGCTCGGTTGACCAAGTGTCTCGGGGCCAATCACACTGGCAGTCAGACTGCTGGAGCTCGGTTGACTTAGTGTCTCGGGGCCAGTCTACTGTCCATATGGATTAAGTGGATATATTTGGAATCAGTGAGCCTGTATGGCTAGAGTGTTGTTTAACACTATTTTTTTGAGGTTGCGATATTCTAGGATTCTATATGATCCTTCATAAAAGTTGATTTTCAGACAAAATATATAAAATGATTTTTCTGCATCTGTATGAACTTGCCTGTATATATACATATTACTCATATACTGTTGACTGTATGCATTATCACTTAGAGTGTATGTATATGTATTATAGCAATTCACTCAGTGAGGTCTGACTCCCCTCCGTTGACTATTTTTCAGGAGAGTCAACTTCCTCAGACCTCAGTAGCAGGTCGATACGCCGGATTTCTTCCGCCCCGGCTTCTTTATGAAAATTATATACTTGAGTCTTATTTATTTTATCTAGACACTGCAGTAGTTGTGATTTTCAGTAGTTGTGAATTAAAGTATTTGTTTTAAAGAGATGTATTATAGTAAAACTGGATTTGTATAAAGATTATACATTTATGAGATTATATATGCGATGTGATGAGTTTTGAATTAAATCCAGTTGATATGGATGATATTGTAATATTTATGATTTTTATTTTCCGCTGCATATTATATTTTATGGTTATTATTGCATATTTATTTTATTTTTAGGCTTGCTACGGGTTCCGGATTCGAAAGAATTCCCGTTCCCTAGTGCCGGTCATGGCCCCTGTTTTGGGTCGTGACTAAGTTGGTATCAGAGCGAAGTTCGTATCAGAATGGAGTTCTGTGTCAGGGCTTAGTTTTGTGAGTCGTGGCCCTAGTTTTAAAGTTGTGTTTTATGTTGGACTACTGCAGTGTATTAGGTTCGAGTATGTCTTGATGAGTATTCCTTGCTGTAGTTTTTAGCGTTATTCCTCCGTTGTCTATTTTGTCTGAATCTTTCCGTTTGTCTTTTCAGAATGAGGAGGCGAGCGCGTGTCGCTCCACCGGTCGTTGAGGCCGAGGATGACGAGTCTTTTCAGGATGAGGTTTTACCTCTTGAGCAGCCAGTTAGACGTAGAGGTCGTGGCAGGGGTAGACCTCGAGGAGCGGCAGGTCGCCGTAGACAGAGAGAGTTACAGGACGAGGAGCCTGTTGAGCCTGAGTTTGATGTTCCTGTTCCTCCAGTTGTTCAGCCTGTTCAGCCTGCCTATCAGCAGGGTATGTCTGACCCTGAGGCAGCTTTGTTCTATGCCAGAGTTGGCAGGATTGCTTTTGATGGTACTTCTGATCCTTTAGATTTTCTGCATGCGATTGAGACTAGGACTCGGACTGCTCATACCGAGTACCAGAGGATCATGATCGTTGAGTTGTCTGTCGAGGGACCAGCTCTAGATTGGTTCATTCAGATGATCCAGCCCTATATGATGACGATGACATGGGCTCAGTTTCGAGAGCGATTCATGAGGAGATTTTGTCCAGAGCCTCTTCGTTTGAGCTATCGTCTTCGATTGACTAGTATTTCTCGTGGAGATCGATCAGTAGAGGAGTATACCCGAGAGTTCCTTCATCTGGGTAGATATGCTGAGGATCTGATGCGAGATCAGTATTTCGCTGTTACTACCTATGTTACTGGTTTGGGTTCAGCTTTTGCTGGTATGCCCACAGCAGGCCTTACTCTCGAGTCGGTGATTGAGCTAGCTAAGGAGATTGAGCTGAGGTTAGTTAGGCAGGGAGCGATGCCTGATTATTACCAGTTGGGAGTTCAGTCGAGTGGATTGCAGGCTACTCCGTATTCGAGTTTTCATGTTGGTTCGAGTAGTCAGCAGCGAGGTTCGACTCAGCAGAGTCAAAGACAGCAGCAGCGAGTGCATCGGAGCAGTAGACATGGCCGTGGAGGTCAGCGTAGATCATTTAGATTCGGGTCAGGTACTTCGAGCAGCAGCAGTGGTCGTAGTTTTGGATCAGCGGCCAGTGTTTGTCAGACTTGTGGTAGAGTCCATCAGGGACCGTGTTATCTGACACCGTTGACATGCTTCATATGCGGGCAGACAGGACATTTTGCCAGATTGTGTCCTTACCCCGGATATCAGCAGCAGCAGATTTCGCGATTCCTACAGCAGTCGATTGCTAGTGCAGCACCCGTGCCATTTCAGTTACCACCAACTCAGCATCAGAGTTCTACTCAGTTTGTTCCACAGCAGAGTCGTGGTAGAGGTACTAGAGGAGGTGCCAGAGGTGTTGGCCAGGCTTCTACCAGTCAGCAGGGAGGTCGAGGCCAGGCCAGAGTTTTTCATCTGACTCAGCAGGATGCTCAGGCATCTAATGCAGTCGTGGCAGGTATTCTTTCTGTTTGTTACCTGGATGCTTTGGTTTTGTTTGATCCGGGTGCCACGCATTCGTTTGTTTCTCCTGTTTTTGCTTCTAAATCTTGTTGGCAAGCTTCGAGGATGGCTTTTCCTTTGTCTGTTGCCACTCCTCTGAGTGATTCTTTGGACACCGATATTGTTCTTTCTGGTTGTCCAGTTCTCGTGGGAGATAGAGAATTATCCGCCGATTTGATTTTGTTGGATGTGATGGAGTTTGATGTTATTTTGGGAATGGATTGGTTATCTCAGCATTATGCCGTGGTTGATTGCAGGAATAAGGAGGTGATTTTCAGAATTCCTGGTGAAGTAGAATTTAAGTTTGTTGGTGACAGGAGTTCAGCACCTCAGAATCTTATTTCTGTTATTGCAGCTAGGAAGTTGTTGAGGAAAGGTTGTCAGGGGTTTTTGGCATTGGTTAGGGATACGTCAGTGGAGAAGTTGTCACTCACAGATGTTCCTGTTGCTTGTGAGTTTCCTGATGTTTTTCCCGAGGAGTTGCCAGGTTTATCACCTCATAGAGAGATTGAGTTCTGTATAGATGTGGTTCCAGGTACTACTCCTATATCTATGCCACCCTATCGTATGGCTCCTGCAGAGTTGAGAGAGTTGAAGGAGCAGTTGCAAGAGTTGTTGGATAAAGGCTTCGTCAGACCTAGTGTTTCCCTTTGGGGTGCACCAGTCTTGTTTGTGAAGAAGAAGGATGGTACCCTGAGACTGTGCATTGACTACAGAGAGTTGAATAAGGTGACAGTGAAGAACAAGTATCCTCTCCCGAGGATAGATGATTTGTTTGATCAGCTCCAGGGTGCACAATTCTTTTCTAAGGTTGACTTGAGGTCGGGTTATCATCAGCTGTGGATCAGTGAAGCTGATATTCCTAAGACAGCGTTCCGCACTCGTTATGGTCATTATGAGTTTCTGGTGATGTCTTTTGGTTTGACTAATGCACCAGCAGCTTTTATGGATCTGATGAATAGAGTATTCCGACCGTATGTGGATCAGTTTGTGGTAGTCTTCATTGATGATATACTGGTATATTCGAGGAGTATGGAAGAGCATGTATATCACTTGAGGATTATACTACAGACACTGAGAGATCATCAGCTTTATGCTAAATTCTCGAAGTGTGATTTCTGGATGGAGAGTGTTTCTTTTCTTGGACACGTAGTGTCTAAAGAAGGTATTCAGGTTGATCCACAGAAGGTTGAAGCAGTATCTGAGTGGCCTAGACCTACTTCTGTTACGAAGATTCGGAGTTTTCTGGGTTTAGCCGGGTATTATAGGCGGTTTGTGCAGGATTTTTCCAGGATAGCAGCCCCTATGACTCGCTTGACTCAGAAGAATGTTAGATTTGAGTGGTCAGAAGCTTGTGAGAATAGTTTTCAGTTGTTGAAGGAGAAGTTGACCACAGCGCCAGTATTAGCTTTGCCTAATGGTGTGGATAAGTTCACAGTTTACTGTGATGCCTCTAGAATTGGTCTTGGTTGTGTGTTGATGCAGAATGGAAGGGTGATAGCCTATGCTTCGAGGCAGTTGAAGAAGCATGAGCAGAACTATCCTACACATGATCTGGAGATGGCTGCAGTGATCTTTGCTTTGAAGATTTGGAGACATTATTTGTACGGGGTGACTTGTGAGATATTTACTGATCACAAGAGCCTTAAGTACATTTTCCAGCAGCGAGATTTGAATCTGAGGCAGAGAAGATGGTTGGAACTGTTGAAGGATTATGATTGCGAGATTCTTTACCATCCGGGTAAAGCTAATGTGGTAGCAGATGCCTTGAGTAGGAAGTCCTCAGGTAGTCTTGCTCACATCGGTGTGGAGAGGAGACCATTGATCCAGGAGTTGCATCTGATGGTGGATCAAGGTCTGATGATGAAGATCAGTAGATCAGGTGGACTGTTAGCTCAGTTTAAAGTACGATCTGTACTAAGGGATAGGATTAAAGCAGCTCAGAGCCGAGATCCTATTCTGGAAGAGCTTGCAGAGAATGTCAGAGCAGGGAAGTTCACTGATTTCACACTCGATGATGATGGTGTGTTGTGGATCAGTGGTAGATTGTGTGTTCCTGATGTGGATGATTTGAGAGAAGAGATCCTAGAGGAAGCACATTCTACAGCTTACAGCGTTCATCCTGGTGTTACTAAGATGTACCACAGTATCAGAGATCTATACTGGTGGGATGGATTGAAGAAGGATGTTGCCGATTATGTTGCTAAGTGCTTGACGTGTCAGCAAGTGAAAGCCGAACATCAGAAGCCTTCTGGGAAGCTTCAGCCTCTTCCTATTCCTGAGTGGAAGTGGGAAAGGATAGCTATGGATTTTGTAGTTGGTTTACCTCATTCGAAGGATGGATACGATTCCATCTGGGTGATTGTAGACAGATTGACGAAGTCTGCACATTTCTTGCCTGTGAAAGCCACATATTCAGTTGCTAGATTGGCAAAGTTGTACGTGAAGCATATTGTATGCCTTCATGGAGTACCTGTGTCCATTGTGTCAGACAGAGGTTCGGTGTTTACTTCTCGTTTTTGGCAGAAGTTGCAGGAAGCGATGGGCACTAGGTTGGATTTCAGTACTGCTTTTCATCCTCAGACAGATGGTCAGTCTGAGAGGACGATCCAGACACTGGAAGATATGTTGAGGATGTGTGTCATGGATTTGAGTGGTAGCTGGGATGATCATTTGTCGCTTGTTGAGTTTGCTTATAATAACAGCTACCATAGCAGTATTGGTATGGCACCATATGAGGCGTTGTATGGAAGGAAGTGTAGATCCCCGTTGAGTTGGGATGAGATCGGTGAGAGAGTTTTGACTGGACCAGAGATGGTTCAGGATGCTGCAGAGAAAGTCGCCGTGATCAAGCGTAGATTAGAGACCGCAGTTAGTAGACAGAAGAGTTATGCGGATCCTAGGCGCAGAGATGTGGAGTTTCAGGTTGGAGATTTCGTTTTTCTGAAAGTATCTCCGATGAAGGGTGTGATGAGATTTGGCAAGAAGGGTAAGTTAGCACCGAGATATATTGGACCGTTTGAGATTCTGGAGAGAATTGGCACTGTTGCATATCGGTTGGATTTGCCTCCGAGTATGTCACAGGTGCATCCAGTATTTCATATCTCGATGTTGAGGAAGTATATCTCAGATCCTTCACATGTGTTGCAACCTGACAGTGTGGAAGTGAGTGAAGATTTGACGTTTGTGGAAGAACCTGTGGCGATCGTTGATTTTCAAGTTCGACAGTTGCGATCGAAGCAGATTCCGATGGTCAAGGTTTTGTGGCGTAGCGACAGAGTTGAAGAGCATACGTGGGAGACTGAAGCTGAGATGCGAGCTTCTTACCCGTATCTCTTTCCTTCCTGATTCTTAATCTTGTTTTTAGAATTCGGGGACGAATTCTTGTAAGGGGGGAAGACTGTAATATCCCGTGTTTTTTTAAAATATTTTTACACTGTACCGGGATATACAGTGTTAATAATTTTCATGCATTATACGATATTTTTATGAGTTGATATGTATTTTAAACCTATTTTAATTACTGTCTATTATTTTCAGTATTTTACGTAAAATTTTCCCGGGACTTTCATTTTCGGGGAAATTTCCACGTAAACAATGTATTATTAATTATTTTAAATGTATTTACGGGTTTGCATGAACTCATACATATTTTTAAATTATTAAATAAAGCATGTGTGTGTATATTTATTTAATTAGGATTTATTATTACCCTAATATTTTATTATTTATTTATTATTAAATTATTAAAATTTATTATTTTATTATTAATTATTTATTAATATTTAATTATTTTATTTTATTTTATTTTTTTCTTTTTTCTTTTTTCTCTTTCTTTTCCTTTTTCTTTCTTTTTCTTTTTCTTTTTCTTTCCTTTTCTTTCTTTTTCTTTTTCTTCTTCTTCTTCTTTCTCTCCCGCGCCCGACGCCAACCACTATTCCTCACCGCCGTTTCTCCCTCCTCCGGCCACCGTTTTCGACACCGCCGGTCTCTATCTTCTCCTTGAGCTCCGGTGAGTGTTATTCTAGCTTTGGTTTGAGCTAAAATGGTCTAGAATTGCTTAGGTTTCGATTTGAATATTTCGGCCTCTTTGAGTTTTCGATTTTTTTGAGCTTCGATTTGGATGATTCATGGAAAATTCCTTCACAAATGTTGTTCCTGGTAGTTTAATCTTCATGTATGAATTTTTACAGAATTTTTGGAGATTTTTTGGATTTTTGGGTATTTTTGAATATTTTAATATTATTTTCTAATTTTCGGAAATTAATTATTTAAATTATGAAATTGGAGTTTATGCTTGAATTAGGTGTTGAAATGAATTATAGAAATTTATTTGGAATTTTTATGAATTTCTAAGTATTTATTTTTAATTATTGAAGTTTATGTGATTTTGTAAAATTAAGTTAATTGTGTTTTAAATTGAATTTAATTGGTTAATTGAGTTTAATTATTGATATTATTGATAAATATGTTGAGAAAATTAATTTTGGATAATTGTATGATTTTTGGTGAATTTTTGAAGTAATTTAGGTATATATATATATATAGGGGTATTTTGGTAATTTTACCCTAAATTGTCTAAAAATGTAATTTAATTGGTTTTAATATTTATTTAAGATATAAAAATGATTTCTACAAAATATCTAGTATTTTTAACTAATTAAAACTATTTTCCGGGAATTATTTTCAATTATATATATAATATACGATTTTTCTAATAAAATGAGTTTTAATCGGTTTTTACAGTGTTTCAAGATTTATTATGTAATTTCTACGTATGAAATGTATTTTTATGATTTAAGGATATTTTTGGTATATTTGAATATATATTCTGTGTTTGTGGACCCCGGTCGACAGATTGTAGTCTGGAGTCCGACCGAGGGGTTGTGATTGATTGTGGTGTTTATTTTTAAAGTGTATTTTCTTTGCAGGGTCGGCTCTACTCTTTTGAGTAGAGAGATGTCCGTTTTACAGGGGAGGTTCTGCCGGATTTCCGGTAGAATTCTCGTAAAACGTGATATCCAGTCGAACCCTAATTTCCGATTCTATGTTGTATACTCTAGATTTAATTCTAGGATTCTGTTAGGGTTATTCTGATGTCGATTAATTATTTCTTGTTTAGTTGCGCCGAGACCGAGGGTTAGTGGACCAGGCCCGTCGGACCCGTCTCGTGGAGCGCATTAGGTGAGTTACTATATTATATATATATGCTTAGGATGCATGATTTAGAAAATGCATGTTTTATTTTGACTAAATATGCATAAATAACATGATTTATATTCAAGTATATTTTTGGTATATTTTTGGTATATAATAAATTATATACATGTTTTATTAATAAAATATATTTAAAATGTTTTTAAATATATTTTTAGTTTAATTCATGATTGGATTGGATTTATTTGACATATATATACTCAAAATATACCTGGTTTATGTTTGGTATATTTTCGGTATATATATGGTTTATATTGCTATTTCATTTATATCCATGCATCATTTATTTTTGTGAATGAATGTTTTATATTTAAGAATGAAGGATATCAATAGAACGTGCTACCTAGTGGGCAGCACTAGGACCGAGTACGTACCGGTACGCCTATAGCTTTAGGCTATATTACTAACTTATTTATGGATATTGATTTGATTATGATTATTGATATATGTGAGATGTGGTTTGTGGGTGTGATTGCTGGAGCTCGGTTGACCAAGTGTCTCGGGGCCAATCACACTGGCAGTCAGACTGCTGGAGCTCGGTTGACTTAGTATCTCGGGGCCAGTCTACTGTCCATATGGATTAAGTGGATATATTTGGAATCAGTGAGCCTGTATGGCTAGAGTGTTGTTTAACACTATTTTTCTGAGGTTGCGATATTCTAGGGTTCTATATGATCCTTCATAAAAGTTGATTTTCAGACAAAATATATAAAATGATTTTTCTGCATCTGTATGAACTTGCCTGTATATATACATATTACTCATATACTGTTGACTGTATGCATTATCACTTAGAGTGTATGTATATGTATTATAGCAATTCACTCAGTGAGGTCTGACTCCCCTCCGTTGACTATTTTTCAGGAGAGTCAACTTCCTCAGACCTCAGTAGCAGGTCGATACGCCGGATTTCTTCCGCCCCGGCTTCTTTATGAAAATTATATACTTGAGTCTTATTTATTTTATCTAGACACTGCAGTAGTTGTGATTTTCAGTAGTTGTGAATTAAAGTATTTATTTTAAAGAGATGTATTATAGTAAAACTGGATTTGTATAAAGATTATACATTTATGAGATTATATATGCGATGTGATGAGTTTTGAATTAAATCCAGTTGATATGGATGATATTGTAATATTTATGATTTTTATTTTCCGCTGCATATTATATTTTATGGTTATTATTGCATATTTATTTTATTTTTAGGCTTGCTACGGGTTCCGGATTCGAAAGAATTCCCGTTCCCTAGTGCCGGTCATGGCCCCTGTTTTGGGTCGTGACAGTCACATTTTACGAGAATTCTATCAAAAATTCAGCAGAACCTCCTCTGTAAAATGAACATCTTTCTATTTAAAAAGTAGAGCCGGTCTTGCAAGAAAAATACATTTCAAACCAGAATTCTCACATCTCCTCGGTCGAGATCTCAAACTACAATTTCCCCCGACCGAGGTCCACAATTCACCACAAACACAATAATACAATAAAATATATTAAAAAAATCAATAAATATCATAATTACCTTCAAAATATCAAAATACAGTATATTTAACATTAAAACGCTAAAAATAATTATTTTCCCAATAATTATTTAAAAATCCTAATTAATAATATAATATTATTAAATTCCATTTTCTCAATAATTACACAAATATTAATAAAAATTCATTTTATAAATTCATATTACTTAATTAGCCCAAAAACATATTAAAAATTAATAAAAATCCATTTATTTACAAAAAAATAGTATATTATATATAATTTGAAAATAAATTTTGAAAAATAGTATTAATTAGTTAAAAATAGTAAATAATTTGTAAAAATCATTTTTATACCTCAAATAATTATTAAAGCCAATTAAACTTAATATTTAACTAAAATTATCATCAAATTACCAAAATACCCCTAATATATTGTAATATCCCGTAATTTTAAAAATATTTTTACACTGTACCGGGATATGCAGTGTCAGTGATTTTTGTATTTTATACGATATTTTTACGAGTTGATATGTATTTTAAACCTATTTTAATTACTGTCTATTATTTTCAGTATTTTACGTAAAATTTTCCCGGGACTTTCATTTTCGGGGAAATTTCCACGTAAACAATGTATTATTAATTATTTTAAATGTATTTACGGGTTTGCATGAACTCATACATATTTTTAAATTATTAAATAAAGCCTGTGTGTGTATATTTATTTAATTAGGGTTTATTATTACCCTAATATTTTATTATTTATTTATTATTATTTGATTATTTTATTTATTATTAAATTATTAAAATTTATTATTTTATTAAAATTTATTATTATTTTTTTCTTTTTTCTTTTTTTTTTTCTTTTTCTTTTCCTTTTTCTTTCTTTTTCTTTTCTTTTCTCTTTCCTTTTCTTTCTTTTTCTTTTTCTTCTTCTTCTTCTTCTTTCTTCCCGTGCGTGACCGCCGGACCACCCATCTTCCCACCGTGGTTTCTCCCTCCTCCGGCCACCGTTTTCGACACCGCCGGTCTCTATCTTCTCCTTGAGCTCCGGTGAGTGTTATTCTAGCTTTTGTTTGAGCTAAAACGGTCTAGAATTGCTTAGGTTTTGAGTTGAATATTTCGGCCACTTTTGGTTTTCGATTTTTTTGAGCTTCAATTTGGATGATTCATGGAAACTTCCTTCACAAATGTTGTTCCTGGTAGTTTAATCTTCATGTATGAATTTTTGTAGAATTTTTGGAGATTGTTTGGATTTTTGGGTATTTTTGAATATTTTAATATTATTTTCGAATTTTCGGAAATTAATTATTTAAATTATGAAATTGGAGTTTATGGTTGAATTAGGTGTTGAAATGAATTATAGGAATTTATTTGGAATTTTTATGAATTTCTAAGTATTTATTTTTAATTATTGAAGTTTATGTGATTTTGTAAAATTAAGTTAATTGTGTTTTTATTTGAATTTAATTGGTTAATTGAGTTTAATTATTGATATTATTGATAAATATGTTGAGAAAATTAATTTTGGATAATTGTATGATTTTTGGTGAATTTTTGAAGTAAATTAGGTATATATATATATATAGGGGTATTTTGGTAATTTTACCCTAAATTGTCTAAAAATGTAATTTAATTGGTTTTAATATTTATTTAAGGTATAAAAATGATTTCTACAAAATATTTGGTATTTTTAACTAATTAAAACTATTTTCCGGGAATTATTTTCAATTATATATATAATATACGGTTTTTCAAATAAAATGAGTTTTAATCGATTTTTACAGTGTTTCAAGGTCAATTATGTAATTTTTATTTATAAAATGTATTTTTATGATTTAAGGATATTTTTGGTATATTTGAATATATATTCTGTGTTTGTGGACCCCGGTCGACAGATTGTAGTCTGGAGTCCGACCGAGGGGTTGTGATTGTTTATGGTGTTATTTTCGAAGTGTATTTTCTTTGTAGGGTCGGCTCTACTCTTTTGAGTAGAGAGATGTCTGTTTTACAGGGGAGGTTCTGCCGGATTTCCGGTAGAATTCTCGTAAAACGTGATATCCAGTCGAACCCTAATTTTCGATTCTGTATTTAATACTCTAGATTGAATTCTAGGATTTCTGTTAGGGTTATTCTGATGTCGATTAATTATTTCTTGTTTAGTTGCGCCGAGACCGAGGGTTAGTGGACCAGGCCCGTCGGACCTGTCTCGTGGAGCGCATTAGGTGAGTTACTATATTATATATATATGCTTAGGATGCATGATTTAGAAAATGCATGTTTTATTTTGACTAAATATGCATAAATAATATGATTTATATTCAAGTATATTTTTGGTATATTTTTGGTATATAATAAATTATATACATGTTTTATTAATAAAATATATTTAAAATGTTTTTAAATATATTTTTAGTTTAATTCATGATTTGATTGAATTTATTTGACGTATATATACTCAAAATATACCTGGTTTATGTTTGGTATATTTTCGGTATATATATGGTTTATATTGTTGATTTATTTAAATTCATGCATCATGTATTTGTGAATGAATGTTTTATTATTTATCACTGAAGGATATCAATAGAACGTGCTACCTAGTGGGCAGCACTAGGACCGAGTACGTACCGGTACGCCTATAGTATTTAGGCTTTATTACTGACTATTTGTGGATATCGATTTGATTATGATTATTGATATATGTGAGATGTGGTTTGGGTGTGATTGCTGGAGCTCGGTTGACCAAGTGTCTCGGGGCCAATCACACTGGCAGTCAGACTGCTGGAGCTCGGTTGACTTAGTGTCTCGGGGCCAGTCTACTGTCCATATGAATTAAGTGGATATATTTGGAATTAGTGAGCCTGTATGGCTAGAGTGTTGTTTAACACTATTTTTCTGAGGTTGCGATATTCTAGGGTTCTATGTGATCCTTCATAAAAGTTGATTTTCAGACAAAATATATAAAATGATTTTTCTGCATCTGTATGAACTTGCCTGTATATATACATATTACTCATATACTGTTGACTGTTTGCATTATCACTTAGAGTGTATGTATATATACTATAGTAATTCACTCAGTGAGGTCTGACTCCCCTCCGTTGACTATTTTTCAGGAGAGTCAACTTCCTCAGACCTCAGTAGCAGGTCGATACGCCGGATTTCTTCCGCCCCGGCATCTTTATGTAAATTGTCTACTTGAGTCTTATTTATTTTATCTAGACACTGCAGTAGCTGTAAATTACAGTATTGGATTTTATGTACTTTATTTTAAAGAGATGTATTATGTTAAAACTGGATTTGTATAAGATTATACATTTATGAGATTATATATGCGATGTGATGAGTTTTGAATTATATCCAGTTGTTATGGATGATATTGTAATATTTATGATTTTATTTTCCGCTGCATATTATATTTTTATGGTTATTATTGCATATTTATTTTATTTTTAGGCTTGCTACGGGTTCCGGATTCGAAAGAATTCCCGTTCCCTAGCGCCGGTCATGGCCCCTGTTTTGGGTCGTGACAAAGTTGGTATCAGAGCGAAGTTCGTTTCTGAGTGGAGTTCTATGTCAGGGCTTAGTTTTGTGAGTTGTGGCCCTAGTTTTAAAGTTGTGTTTTCTGTTGGACTACTGCAGTGTATTAGGTTTGAGTATGTCTTGATAAGTATTCCTTGCTGTAGTTTTCAGCGTTATTCCTCCGTTGTCTGTTTTGTCTGAATCTTTCCGTTTGTCTTTTCAGAATGAGGAGGCGAGCGCGTGTCGCTCCACCGGTCGTTGAGGCCGAGGATGATGAGTCTTTTCAGGATGAGGTTTTACCTCCTGAGCCGCCAGTTAGACGTAGAGGTCGTGGCAGGGGTAGACC
The DNA here is from genome assembly GCA_947683625.1 of Mallotus nudiflorus. Taxonomy (NCBI): domain Eukaryota; kingdom Viridiplantae; phylum Streptophyta; class Magnoliopsida; order Malpighiales; family Euphorbiaceae; genus Mallotus; species Mallotus nudiflorus. The sequence goes on from CANTUR010000011.1 coordinate 4,775,855, forward strand.
TCGAGGAGCGGCAGGTCGTCGTAGGCAGAGAGAGTTACAGGACGAGGAGCCTGTTGAGCCTGATTTTGATGTTCCTGTTCCTCCAGTTGTTCAGCCTGTTCAGCCTGCCTATCAGCAGGGTATGTCTGACCCTGAGGCAGCTTTGTTCTATGCCAGAGTTGGCAGGATTGCTTTTGATGGGACTTCTGATCCTTTAGATTTTCTGCATGCGATTGAGACTAGGACTCGGACTGCTCATACCGAGTACCAGAGGATCATGATTGTTGAGTTGTCTGTCGAGGGACCAGCCTTGGATTGGTTCATTCAGATGATCCAGCCCTATATGATGACGATGACATGGGCTCAGTTTCGAGAGCGATTCATGAGGAGATTTTGTCCAGAGCCTCTTCGTTTGAGCTATCGTCTTCGATTGACCAGCATTTCTCGTGGAGATCGATCAGTAGAGGAGTATACCCGAGAGTTCCTTCGTCTGGGTAGATATGCTGAGGATCTGATGCGAGATCAGTATTTCGCTGTTATTACCTATGTTACTGGTTTGGGTTCAGCTTTTGCTGGTATGCCCACAGCAGGTCTTACTCTCGAGTCTGTGATTGAGCTAGCTAAGGAGATCGAGCTGAGGTTAGTTAGGCAGGGAGCGATGCCTGATTATTACCAGTTGGGAGTTCAGTCGAGTGGATTGCAGACTACTCCGTATTCGAGTTTTCATGTTGGTTCGAGTAGTCAGCAGCGAGGTTCGACTCAGCAGAGTCAGAGACAGCAGCAGCGAGTGCATCGGAGCAGTAGACATGGTCGTGGAGGTCAGCGTAGATCGTTCAGATTTGGGTCAGGTGCTTCGAGCAGCAGCAGTGGTCGTAGTTCTGGATCAGCGACCAGTGTTTGTCAGACTTGTGGTAGAGTCCATCAGGGACCGTGTTATCTGACACCGTTGACATGCTTCAGATGCGGGCAGACAGGACATTTTGCCAGATCGTGTCCTTACCCTGGATATCAGCAGCAGCAGATTCCGCGATTCCCACAGCAGTCGATTGCTAGTGCTGCACCTATGCCATTTCATTTACCACCAGCTCAGCATCAGAGTTCTACTCAGTTTGTTCCACAGCAGAGTCGTGGTAGAGGTACTAGAGGACGTGCCAGAGGCGTTGGCCAGGCTTCTACCAGTCAGCAGGGAGGTCGAGGCCAGGCCAGAGTTTTTCATCTGACTCAGCAGGATGCTCAGGCATCTAATGCAGTCGTGGCAGGTATTCTTTCTATTTGTTACCTGGATGCTTTGGTTTTGTTTGATCCGGGTGCCACGCATTCGTTTGTTTCTCCTATTTTTGCTTCTAAATCTTGTTGGCAAGCTTCGAGGATGGCTTTTCCTTTGTCTGTTGCCACTCCTCTGAGTGATTCCTTGGACGCCGATATTGTTCTTTCTGGTTGTCCAGTTCTCGTGGGAGATAGAGAATTACCCGCTGATTTGATTTTGTTGGATGTGATGGAGTTTGATGTTATTTTGGGGATGGATTGGTTGTCTCAGCATTATGCCGTGGTTGATTGCAGGAATAAGGAGGTGATTTTCAGAATTCCTGGTGAAGAAGATTTTAAGTTTGTTGGTGACAGGAGTTCAGCACCTCAGAATCTTATTTCTGTTATTTCAGCTAGGAAGTTGTTGAAGAAAGGTTGTCAGGGGTTTTTGGCATTGGTTAGGGATACGTCAGTGGAGAAGTTGTCACTCACAGATGTTCCTGTTGCTTGTGAGTTTCCTGATGTTTTTCCCGAGGAGTTGCCAGGTTTACCACCTCATAGAGAGATTGAGTTCTGTATTGATGTGGTTCCAGGTATTACTCCTATATCTATGACACCCTATCGTATGGCTCCTGCAGAGTTGAGAGAGTTGAAGGAGCAGTTGCAAGAGTTGTTGGAGAAGGGTTTTATCAGACCTAGTGTTTCTCCTTGGGGTGCACCAGTCTTGTTTGTGAAGAAGAAGGATGGTACCCTGAGACTGTGCATTGACTACAGAGAGCTGAATAAGGTGACAGTGAAGAATAAGTATCCTCTCCCGAGGATAGATGATTTGTTTGATCAGCTCCAGGGTGCACAATTCTTTTCTAAGGTTGACTTGAGGTCGGGTTATCATCAGCTGCGGATCAGTGAAGCTGATATTCCTAAGACAGCTTTCCGCACTCGATATGGTCATTATGAATTTCTGGTGATGTCTTTTGGTTTGACTAATGCACCAGCAGCTTTTATGGACCTGATGAACAGAGTATTCCGACCATATGTGGATCAGTTTGTAGTAGTCTTCATTGATGATATACTGATATATTCGAGGAGTATGGAAGAGCACGTATATCACTTGAGGATTGTACTACAGACACTGAGAGATCATCAGCTTTATGCTAAATTCGCGAAGTGTGATTTCTGGATGGAGAGTGTTTCTTTTCTTGGACACGTAGTGTCTAAAGAAGGTATTCAGGTTGATCCACAGAAGGTTGAGGCAGTATCTGAGTGGCCTAGACCTACTTCAGTTACTGAGATTCGGAGTTTTCTGGGTTTAGCCGGGTATTATAGGCGGTTTGTGCAGGATTTTTCCAGGATAGCAGCCCCTATGACTCGCTTGACTCAGAAGAATGTTAGATTTGAGTGGTCAGAAGCTTGTGAGAATAGTTTTCAGTTGTTGAAGGAGAAGTTGACCACAGCGCCAGTATTAGCTTTGCCTAATAGTGTGGATAAGTTCACAGTTTACTGTGATGCCTCTAGAATTGGTCTTGGTTGTGTGTTGATGCAGAACGGAAGGGTGATAGCCTATGCTTCGAGGCAGTTGAAGAAGCATGAGCAGAACTATCCTACACATGATCTTGAGATGGCTGCAGTGATCTTTGCTTTAAAGATTTGGAGACATTATTTGTACGGGGTGACTTGTGAGATATTTACTGATCACAAGAGCCTTAAGTACATTTTCCAGCAGCGAGATTTGAATTTGAGGCAGAGGAGATGGTTGGAACTGTTGAAGGATTATGATTGCGAGATTCTTTACCATCCGGGTAAAGCTAATGTGGTAGCAGATGCCTTGAGTAGGAAGTCCTCAGGTAGTCTTGCTCACATCAGTGTTGAGAGGAGACCATTGATCCAGGAGTTGCATCTGATGGTGGATCAAGGTCTGATGATGAAGATCAGTAGATCAGGTGGACTGTTAGCTCAGTTTAAAGTACGATCTGTACTGAGGGATAGGATTAAAGCAGCTCAGAGCCGAGATCCTATTCTGGAAGAGCTTGCAGAGAATGTCAGAGCAGGGAAGTTCACTGATTTCACACTCGATGATGATGGTGTGTTGTGGATCAGTGGTAGATTGTGTGTTCCTGATGTGGATGATTTGAGAGAAGAGATCCTAGAGGAAGCACATTCTACAGCTTACAGCGTTCATCCTGGTGTTACTAAGATGTACCACAGTATCAGAGATCTATACTGGTGGGATGGATTGAAGAAGGATGTTGCTGATTATGTTGCTAAGTGCTTGACGTGTCAGCAAGTGAAAGCCGAACATCAGAAGCCTTCTGGGAAGCTTCAGCCTCTTCCTATTCCCGAGTGGAAGTGGGAAAGGATAGCTATGGATTTTGTAGTCGGTTTACCTCGTTCGAAGGATGGATACGATTCCATCTGGGTGATTGTAGACAGATTGACGAAGTCTGCACATTTCTTGCCTGTGAAAGCCACATATTCAGTTGCTAGATTGGCGAAGTTGTACGTGAAGCATATTGTATGCCTTCATGGAGTACCTGTGTCCATTGTGTCAGACAGAGGTTCAGTGTTTACTTCTCGTTTCTGGCAGAAGTTGCAGGAAGCGATGGGCACTAGGTTGGATTTCAGTACTGCTTTTCATCCTCAGACAGATGGCCAGTCTGAGAGGACGATCCAGACACTGGAAGATATATTGAGGATGTGTGTCTTGGATTTGGGAGGTAGCTGGGATGATCATTTGTCGCTTGTGGAGTTTGCATATAATAACAGCTACCATAGCAGTATTGGCATGGCACCATATGAGGCGTTGTATGGAAGGAAGTGTAGATCCCCGTTGAGTTGGGATGAGATTGGTGAGAGAGCTTTGACTGGACCAGAGATGGTTCAGGATGCTGCAGAGAAAGTCGCCGTGATCAAGCGTAGATTAGAGACCGCAGTTAGCAGACAGAAGAGTTATGCGGATCCTAGGCGCAGAGATGTGGAGTTTCAGGTTGAAGATTTCGTTTTTCTGAAAGTATCTCCGATGAAGGGTGTGATGAGATTTGGCAGGAAGGGTAAGTTAGCACCGAGATATATTGGACCGTTTGAGATTCTGGAGAGAATTGGCACTGTTGCATATCGGTTGGATTTGCCTCCGAGTATGTCGCAGGTGCATCCAGTATTTCATATCTCGATGTTGAGGAAGTATATCTCAGATCCTTCACATGTGTTGCAACCAGACAGTGTGGAAGTGAGTGAAGATTTGACGTTTGTGGAAGAACCTGTGGCGATCGTTGATTTTCAAGTTCGACAGTTGCGATCGAAGCAGATTCCGATGGTCAAGGTTTTGTGGCGTAGCGACAGAGTTGAAGAGCATACGTGGGAGACTGAAGCTGAGATGCGAGCTTCTTACCCGTATCTCTTTCCTTCCTGATTCTGTAATCTTGTTTTTAGAATTCGGGGACGAATTCCTGTAAGGGGGGAAGACTGTAATATCCCGTAATTTTAAAAATATTTTTACACTGTACCGGGATATGCAGTGTCAGTGATTTTTGTATTTTATACGATATTTTTACGAGTTGATATGTATTTTAAACCTATTTTAATTACTGTCTATTCTTTTCAGTATTTTACGTAAAATTTTCCCGGGACTTTCATTTTCGGGGAAATTTCCACGTAAACAATGTATTATTAATTATTTTAAATGTATTTACGGGTTTGCATGAACTCATACATATTTTTAAATTATTAAATAAAGCCTGTGTGTGTATATTTATTTAATTAGGGTTTATTATTACCCTAATATTTTATTATTTATTTATTATTATTTGATTATTTTATTTATTATTAAATTATTAAAATTTATTATTTTATTAAAATTTATTATTATTTTTTTCTTTTTTCTTTTTTTTTTTCTTTTTCTTTTCCTTTTTCTTTCTTTTTCTTTTCTTTTCTCTTTCCTTTTCTTTCTTTTTCTTTTTCTTCTTCTTCTTCTTCTTTCTTCCCGTGCGTGACCGCCGGACCACCCATCTTCCCACCGTGGTTTCTCCCTCCTCCGGCCACCGTTTTCGACACCGCCGGTCTCTATCTTCTCCTTGAGCTCCGGTGAGTGTTATTCTAGCTTTTGTTTGAGCTAAAACGGTCTAGAATTGCTTAGGTTTTGAGTTGAATATTTCGGCCACTTTTGGTTTTCGATTTTTTTGAGCTTCAATTTGGATGATTCATGGAAACTTCCTTCACAAATGTTGTTCCTGGTAGTTTAATCTTCATGTATGAATTTTTGTAGAATTTTTGGAGATTGTTTGGATTTTTGGGTATTTTTGAATATTTTAATATTATTTTCGAATTTTCGGAAATTAATTATTTAAATTATGAAATTGGAGTTTATGGTTGAATTAGGTGTTGAAATGAATTATAGGAATTTATTTGGAATTTTTATGAATTTCTAAGTATTTATTTTTAATTATTGAAGTTTATGTGATTTTGTAAAATTAAGTTAATTGTGTTTTTATTTGAATTTAATTGGTTAATTGAGTTTAATTATTGATATTATTGATAAATATGTTGAGAAAATTAATTTTGGATAATTGTATGATTTTTGGTGAATTTTTGAAGTAAATTAGGTATATATATATATATAGGGGTATTTTGGTAATTTTACCCTAAATTGTCTAAAAATGTAATTTAATTGGTTTTAATATTTATTTAAGGTATAAAAATGATTTCTACAAAATATTTGGTATTTTTAACTAATTAAAACTATTTTCCGGGAATTATTTTCAATTATATATATAATATACGGTTTTTCAAATAAAATGAGTTTTAATCGATTTTTACAGTGTTTCAAGGTCAATTATGTAATTTTTATTTATAAAATGTATTTTTATGATTTAAGGATATTTTTGGTATATTTGAATATATATTCTGTGTTTGTGGACCCCGGTCGACAGATTGTAGTCTGGAGTCCGACCGAGGGGTTGTGATTGTTTATGGTGTTATTTTCGAAGTGTATTTTCTTTGTAGGGTCGGCTCTACTCTTTTGAGTAGAGAGATGTCTGTTTTACAGGGGAGGTTCTGCCGGATTTCCGGTAGAATTCTCGTAAAACGTGATATCCAGTCGAACCCTAATTTTCGATTCTGTATTTAATACTCTAGATTGAATTCTAGGATTTCTGTTAGGGTTATTCTGATGTCGATTAATTATTTCTTGTTTAGTTGCGCCGAGACCGAGGGTTAGTGGACCAGGCCCGTCGGACCTGTCTCGTGGAGCGCATTAGGTGAGTTACTATATTATATATATATGCTTAGGATGCATGATTTAGAAAATGCATGTTTTATTTTGACTAAATATGCATAAATAATATGATTTATATTCAAGTATATTTTTGGTATATTTTTGGTATATAATAAATTATATACATGTTTTATTAATAAAATATATTTAAAATGTTTTTAAATATATTTTTAGTTTAATTCATGATTTGATTGAATTTATTTGACGTATATATACTCAAAATATACCTGGTTTATGTTTGGTATATTTTCGGTATATATATGGTTTATATTGTTGATTTATTTAAATTCATGCATCATGTATTTGTGAATGAATGTTTTATTATTTATCACTGAAGGATATCAATAGAACGTGCTACCTAGTGGGCAGCACTAGGACCGAGTACGTACCGGTACGCCTATAGTATTTAGGCTTTATTACTGACTATTTGTGGATATCGATTTGATTATGATTATTGATATATGTGAGATGTGGTTTGGGTGTGATTGCTGGAGCTCGGTTGACCAAGTGTCTCGGGGCCAATCACACTGGCAGTCAGACTGCTGGAGCTCGGTTGACTTAGTGTCTCGGGGCCAGTCTACTGTCCATATGAATTAAGTGGATATATTTGGAATTAGTGAGCCTGTATGGCTAGAGTGTTGTTTAACACTATTTTTCTGAGGTTGCGATATTCTAGGGTTCTATGTGATCCTTCATAAAAGTTGATTTTCAGACAAAATATATAAAATGATTTTTCTGCATCTGTATGAACTTGCCTGTATATATACATATTACTCATATACTGTTGACTGTTTGCATTATCACTTAGAGTGTATGTATATATACTATAGTAATTCACTCAGTGAGGTCTGACTCCCCTCCGTTGACTATTTTTCAGGAGAGTCAACTTCCTCAGACCTCAGTAGCAGGTCGATACGCCGGATTTCTTCCGCCCCGGCTTCTTTATGTAAATTGTCTACTTGAGTCTTATTTATTTTATCTAGACACTGCAGTAGCTGTAAATTACAGTATTGGATTTTATGTACTTTATTTTAAAGAGATGTATTATGTTAAAACTGGATTTGTATAAGATTATACATTTATGAGATTATATATGCGATGTGATGAGTTTTGAATTATATCCAGTTGTTATGGATGATATTGTAATATTTATGATTTTATTTTCCGCTGCATATTATATTTTTATGGTTATTATTGCATATTTATTTTATTTTTAGGCTTGCTACGGGTTCCGGATTCGAAAGAATTCCCGTTCCCTAGCGCCGGTCATGGCCCCTGTTTTGGGTCGTGACATATATAAAAATTCACATAAAATACTAAAAACATACAAAAATTCAATAAAAATTATATAATTACACAAAAATTATTTTCTCAACATATTATGCATTAAAATCAACAAATACACTTAATTAACCAATAATTTCAACAAAAACTCAAATATACTCCAATAATCCAATATTTACATAAACTAAAAATATTATTAAAAATTATATAAAAATCCCAAAAATTAATTTCTCAACACTAAAATTAATATCAACTCATAATAACATCAAATCAACCAATTTTATAATTAAATAAATTAATTTATGAAAATTAATTAAATAATAATAAAATATTCAAAAATCCACAAAAATTAAAATAAATTCAAAAAATTCAAAAAAAAAATATTCATGAAGCTTAAGTAACCAAGATCAACATTTGTTAAAGGAGTTTGCTTGAATCAACCAAATCAACCTAAAAAAAATTAGAAAACTCTAAAGCTCAAAAACCAAACCAAGGAAAAAAAACTCACAAATGGACCATTGAGAGCTCAAACCAAGCTTGGGATCAACTTCATCTGAGCTTGAGTAGCTTAGGGACACCAGAATAGCGAAGAATGGTGGCCAGACGAAGGAGGGACGCCAGAAAGCTCAAGTTTCGGTCACTTTGCTGCACAAACTGCTGCGGCGCCTGGGAAGGAGGAGGAGGGCGGCAGAGCAGCTGGCTGGAAGGAGGGCGGTTCGGCAAAGTCGAGGGAGGCACATCGATGGGCGTTGGTCGGACGAAAATGGAGAGGGAGAAGGAGCACATGTTTTTTTTTTAATGAATATATATATATATATATATATATATACATATATATTTGTGTTTATGAATGAATGTGTGTGTGTATATATATATATATTCACACACCTAAATTAAAATAATAATAATAAACCCTAATTAGTATAATACATAACACATATTATAGTCATGCAATAATGCATTATAATAAAAATAATAACAATAATAATAATGATAATAATAATAACAATAATACAATAAACAATATCATTGTTAAAAATAACTTTAGTACTCTAATAGGATCATTGAAATAATTTTTAAAGTAATAAATTTACGTAAGTAAATATCTAAAAATAATAAGTTTTAAAGTAAGTATTTAAGTAGAAAATTTTGATTAAACATGAAATAATGAATATTAATCACAAAATAATATAATAATCAAATATAGTTTTAAAAATTATTAACACTGCATAACCCGTATTAAAATAAAGTAATCTAAAAACTCGAGTTATTACATTATTCCTCTGCTTTTATTTGTATAAATTGAGTTTTCGTACTTTTATTTTTATTTACATTAAACCCTTATACTTTTATTAATCCCTTCAATAAATATAATTTCAAAAATTTTAATCAACTATGTAATAATTTAATTATTTATGTTTTATTTTTAATATAAAGATTATAAAAATACTATTAAATGCCAAATACTTTTATGAAAATTAAATGTAAATTATATAATTGTAATTTATGGGTTAACAAAAATTGTATCTAATATTATAAAAATAAAAAATAAAGCAAGATTCTACTAAATTTTATTTTAATTTATTCTATTAAAATAAAATTTAGTAGAGTTTTGCTTAAGTTTTTATTTTTATAATATTAAATAAATTTTTTATTAACCAATTAATTACAATTATATAAATTAAATTTAAATAAAATAGTATTTTTGTAATCTTTATATTAAAAATGAATATAAGTAATTAAATTATAATATAGTTGATGAAAATTTTTAGAATTATATTTATTGAAAGAGTTAATTTTGTTAAAAAAAAAAAGTAAAAGAACTTAATATTCACAAAAATAAAAATATAAAAGGTTAATATGAATAAAATTAAAAGTAAAGAAAGTAAATAAAAAAATAAAAATATAATAACTCTGGGTATAAAAATAAAAATAGAAAAAAAAAATACTAATAGCAAGGCATGAGTTATTCTAAAATTTATTTGAAAATGAAACAAATTCTTCAATTAAAAAAAAATAAAAAGTCGATTAGGTCCTTACCTTCACAAATACACAACGTGAAGAAAATTCTTCCTCTTTGTTAAGCTCACTACAAATCATTTCTCAAAAACCTTTTTTTTTTTTGGAACAATGGCAGACTCAAATACCCAGAATGCCTCCGAAACCCTCAACGACGGCAATGTCCTGGCCGCCAAATCCCTCGCCCGATACGGCGTGACCCACATGTTTGGTGTGGTCGGAATCCCAGTCACCTCCCTCGCAAGCCGCGCCGTGTCTCTCGGAGTTCGTTTTTTAGCCTTCCATAACGAACAATCAGCTGGCTATGCCGCCTCTGCCTATGGTTACCTCACGGGCAAACCAGGATTACTCCTGACGGTGTCTGGTCCGGGTTGTGTCCATGGGCTTGCGGGTTTATCGAACGCCATGATTAATACTTGGCCGATGGTAATGATTTCTGGATCATGCGATCAGAACGACGTCGGAAGAGGAGATTTTCAAGAACTCGATCAAATAGAAGCAGTGAAACCGTTTGTGAAATTTTCAGTTAAAGCTAAAGATATTAAGGATATACCTGAGTGTGTTTTTAAGGTTCTTGATCAGGCTGTTTCTGGTCGTCCTGGTGGTTGTTATCTAGATATTCCTTCGGATGTTTTACATCAGACTGTAAATGAATCTGATGCTGAGGAGTTATTGAGCAGTTTGGAGTCGAAATCGATATCAAATGTATCAAATGGGTGTGAGGTTAAAAGTTCAGAAATTGAATCAGCTGCAGATTTGCTCAGAAAAGCTGAAAGGCCTTTGATTGTGTTTGGAAAAGGAGCTGCTTATGCGCGAGCGGAAAATGAATTGAAGAAATTAGTTGAATTGACAGGAATTCCTTTTTTGCCAACTCCAATGGGAAAAGGGTTATTGCCTGATAATCATGAACTTGCAGCAAGTGCAGCTAGGTCACTTGCTATTGGTAAATGTGATGTTGCTCTTGTTGTTGGTGCTAGGCTTAATTGGTTGTTGCATTTTGGTGAGCCACCTAAGTGGTCTAAGGATGTTAAGTTCATATTAGTTGATGTTTGTAGGGATGAGATTGAGTTAAGGAAACCGCACTTAGGTTTAGTTGGAGATGCTAAAAAGGTGTTGGATTTGATAAATAAAGAGATTAAAGATGACCCTTTTTGTTTGGCGAAGAATCATCCATGGGTTGAGGCCATTTCAAGGAAAGTGAAGGAGAATGTGTCAAGAATGGAGGCGCAGTTGGCTAAGGATGTTGTTCCTTTTAATTTCTTGACACCTATGAGGATTATTAGAGATGCAATTTTAGGAATGGGGAGTCCTGCTCCGATAGTTGTTTCGGAGGGGGCTAACACAATGGATGTAGGAAGATCTGTTTTGGTTCAGACGGAACCCAGGGCTAGATTAGATGCTGGGACTTGGGGAACGATGGGAGTTGGTTTGGGCTATTGTATTGCTGCTGCTGTGGCTGAACCTAATCGGCTTGTAGTTGCAGTTGAAGGTGACTCTGGGTTTGGGTTTAGTGCCATGGAAGTTGAGGTATGGCCAGTTATTATGTATTATGATTTTTTGCTTTCCCCATTTCTGGATGCTTATCATTTCCATTTCATGTTCCTTTTGCTATTTGATTTCATATGCTGGCACGCCTTCATCTTTTTGAAGAATTCTAATCACCTGATGAACTTTAGATGGTGTTGTAGCCTTATGGTGGGATTTGCCTCAATGATTTTGGGTAATCATATTCATGAAGGAATTGATTATATTGCTTAGTGCACTTAGCAGGTTACCAGGTTTAAAATTTTGGTAATTGTTGATTAGTAAGTCTGTTTAGGCTATTTTAAAGTTCTCTTTGTTAGTTTGGGTGTCATAATCAATGTTGACTGAGTCAATTGCATCCTAATCATCTCTAATTTTGTTTGACTGAGTTGATTTGTCCTTATTGTATTGCCCACTTCTGATAGCTTAAACTAAAGGCTTAAACAGTGGAAAGAAAAATCTTATAGATATAATTATACCAATTAAAAGTTAAAATAGGCCTTGCCACCTCTTAAAATTGAGTAGTTTTTTTTATGGGAAAAAGGGCACAATTATATGATTTGTAACTGGCTAGGGCTCGTATTAGAATTGAAAGATTTGGTTAGATAGGGAAAAGTGCTTAAAAGCACGGGCTCTTAAGTAATTCGACATGATGTATATAAACAGTTTGTGATTTTTGAGTTTAGCTCTTTAGCTTGGTTTAGTATTAAGTATACTATAATTTTTGGTTGTCTCGGAACCTTACCTAGTGAGTGTAGCATCCAATGAATTGTATAGCATTTCTAATGCATAGAATGATTTGCTCATTAGTTCATGTTAGAGCTATAATAACATGTGACAGAACTGTTTATTTTGATCATGCTAGTAATTTGTGGCTTCTTTGCTATAAAATAGTTTTTATAGTTATTGCCTATTCATCATCATGTGGCTTTGCCTGTAATACGCACTTGAGCTCTTAAATATGTTGTTTACACATTAATCTGTATTACTGTGAATTTACATGAAGTTTTAGGAAGAGAGTTGAGCAGGGCTATTTTCTAAAAATTTTGACCTTCATGGACAGAAGCCAAGTTGAGAGTATTGTTATTGGTTATATTGGTAATTTTTTCTTCTAGGATTTTTTTTTTGATGCGATTGTTCTTTAATTTTATTTTGGTATTGTATGAAATTTTGGTTCTAAAAACCATCTTTGTAGTTCTTTTGGGCCCACATCAAGAGTTTCTTCCCCACTCAGCTGGCCTTATGTATCAGTTACTACTATCGAAGTGATCCACAATCAATGATCAAAACTTGTGCTACTTGGAAAAAAAAAAGTAGTCTTTATCTATTATCCACAAAGAGTTCGAAAATGCTGTGCTGTTTTGTGATTCCCCCAGTTGTTTCTGATCTTCTATAAAAGTTCCCATTTTAATTACGGTTATTTGTAGTAGTCATCCAACACACAAAGTTCAACATATTTTGGACAGTGGAAAATTATGATATTATCATGTGTGACTGTTGTGAAGTTATTTAAAGCCTCTTGTTGTTTCCTAGTTGCTGTGTGTCAAATGTTAAACTTAAATAAGTGCTTTATTTCCAGCCAGCTTAAAAGAAGATGAATTGTTCTGAAGATTTCTTTCTCTTCTTCGAGCAGAAATCCTTGGACCTGTAGATATTCGATGAAGATTAGTTGTAGAAATTCTTCTTCTTTTGCTGAATTGTTCTCTGCTTTTGATGATTTTGTTCTCTTCTTCTAGCAGAAACCTCTGGACTTGTAGATATTTGATGAAGATTGAATTGATTCTTCTCATCTTCTTTTTCTGCTCCTCCTTGGGCTCTTCAGTAGTCCTTTGTAGTTTCTAGTGCCTCTTCTTCCCCTTTGTTTAACTTAATTTTACATGATTCTTTTGATGATGGAATGTCATGGTTTTTCAGTACTGCCCTTGCTTTGTTTACTTAGCCTGCTGATTATTAAACAAAATTCTAGGTTGTTTTCTAACTTAATTTTGAATTTTTTGTAGACATTGGTTCGGTATCAGTTGCCTGTGGTGGTCATAGTTTTTAACAATGGTGGTGTATATGGTGGTGATCGGAGGAGCACTGAAGAAATAACAGGGCCTTTCAAAGATGATCCGGCACCCACTTCTTTTGTCCCTGGGGCTGCGTATCACACTTTAATTGAAGCTTTTGGTGGAAAAGGCTATCTAGTTGGGACACCTGATGAACTCAAGTCTGCCCTTTCAGTATCATTTTCTGCACGAAAGCCAACAGTAATAAACGTTACCATTGATCCGTATGCCGGTGCAGAAAGTGGTAGACTACAACACAAGAACTAAAGTGGGCTAATTTCATGTATGGTCACTGAATTCCCTACTCAATTTTCTGCATAAATATTTATCTATCAACAAAATCGCCCAATTTTGATTTTTGTGTCAAGGTCACCATGCTGGATTTGGTAAAATTTTGTCAAAATCCTTTTAAATGGTGCAAGTGAAATCCAGTATAGTTTTACAATATAAAATTGGTTATATGATTATTTTCTCATTCAAGATATGAAAAATATGGCTGAATTTTGAAAACTTCTGTAATAGTGATCTTATTGATAAAAAAAGATTGAAGTTGGATGAATGATTTTGTTGATACAAATCAAAATTTAGTGGCCATGCTGGAATTGAGTGACAAGTTCAGTGATCGTAAGTGAATGAGCCCACGTGCCTTGTTGACTATAAGTCTGTTTGCTGCAGCCCCACTGGTCTTCTCTGTTCAATAATTTAGGTTCTCAAGAACTAGTTTTTGCTTGATTGAAACACAGGTATGCACGCATGCATTTTCTGTCAGATACTCTTATGCAGATTCATAAAGAAGTTTCGTAATTGTAACTGATAATAGGTTGGGACAAATCATATCTGTAACATTCTGGTATTCTCATTGTTGTATTTGTGTAAGTAGAGGTATAAGATGGACATCATACAAAGTGTTAAGTTTGGTAAATATTTGTGGCAATTGTTGATGCCTATTGGAAGTGGTCTGTTCAATAAAGTGCGGCTTTCTTCTATAATTGTAGCCTCTGATTTTATTTTCTATTGATAGAATTGGCAAGTTGCATATATGTATATAACCAGATTTTTCAAGGTTACCTGATTTCCTTGTTATTGTGGAATCTATCAATTAATCAACTGCAGGGATAGTGCTAGTAGTAATTTATAGTTTTTGTTTGGTTCCTACTGCCAAGTCTATTATTGGATCCTTCGCTTATTTGAGGATCAAATGCACTTGGATACCCAATTGACCGCAACAATTTTCTTTCTGTTTTTATGTATCAAGTAGCTAACTGTATTTTTCTTTAAGAAGGTCTACTGGTAATAAGAGTTACAATTTTTTTTTTATATATAAATTTGTATTGAATATGTGATATATTATTAGTAATTTTAATATAATTATAATCTTTAGTAAAAATGAAAAAAAAAAAAAAAAACTACTGCATGAATCTTTGAGTGTAGGATTCATGTTAGCTAAATTCATCTCAAATGTCACTTAATTTTTAGTTAATTAATATTTTATTGTGTTGTTAACTAATTCATCTGGAATGGAATGTCATGTTTGCACTTTATTTTTTAATTTTTGATCAAATTATAATCGTGATAAAATTACAATAAATATGTTTGATTAGGTTAATTTTGTCAAATATTAAAATTCAATATAAATTTGCAAAAAATAAAAAGATTCTTTATATTTATATAAATGAGCTTTAAAAATACTTAATTGGATCACAAGAGTTAGTTATTAGTATTAATAGGAAAAAGGTGTGTGAGTTCGGCGACAACAGAAACACAAGTCCATCTTTAGGAGCAGTCAAGAATTTAATACTTAGCGTTGCTGACAGTAGTTAATGTTAGCGGGAGAGTGGTATTCAATCCTAATTATGAATGTGGGACATCACAAATATGAATCCATCCATGAAAACAGTTTCAAGGATCTAATCCTTCGTGTTGCCATGAATATAATCCTGGAATTTAACGTTTTTGGTGCTTCAGCCTGGCCTCATCGGCTATCATTATCAATTATTTAACATTCAATGTTCAAGTAAAATATACTCCCAACTCAACTATAATAGATTTAACAGTTGTTGCCATTGAAATTTACTTTTCCAAAAAGGTATCTACTGTTATATATACGCCAAATTTGTTTCAGACTGATATCTTAATGGTTTCTAATTAATACATATTATGGGCCTCTATGTATTGAATTGAAGATATAATATATTATTTTTTAACGACGGCCGAACTTGATTTTAATAAATTTTATTTGAAAACTTAATTATTACAATAAAAAAAATTCGGCCTTGTGGATTCAATATCTCTGAATAAAAATCTGTCACGCATCTCGATTCAACGGTCCATTCCTTGCTGCCAATAGAAAAAGATATTGATAATCCCAAATTTATATTCTTTGCTACTTACCTTCAAAAAAAAAAAAAAAAAAAAATCAATCTTTAGTACTACCGACAACATATCCATAAACTAATGCTTAGAAACATCATTGACTTTCAGGAAAAAATCAGCATATAGATCTGATTGAAAATTTATGATCTGGCCTTATCTTAATACAGAGTGTAAGATTTTTGCCAACAGAATAAAATAATAAAATCATGGCAGCAAAAAATCTTATTTTTGAAATATATATATATAATAAAAAAATATTAATGAGGTAAATAAAAAAACCCCACAAAAATTACTGCCACAATAGTGTGGTAATATGATATGTGAGAGCTAAATGCGAGAGACATGAATTCCTAATAACAATATGGAAAAATATTTTAATATTTTCAGCCAAATAATAAATGTGACAAAATTTATTTTGCACATATTGAATAATGAGAAAATTAAATTAATTTTTTTTTTCAAGAAAGAAAGTTTTTTGCTCCATTGATTCCGACACAATTTTTCAATTGTAAGAAATTATTTTGATTAAAAAAATATTGAGCTAAAAATTCATGAAATTGAAACAAAATATTCCTCCTAAATTCAGAAACACTTCATCAAAGAAGAGTAAAATTATGATAAGAGTAATAATTTATTATAAAAAAAGCAAGAAAAAAGGACGAATTTCTGGCCTGGAATTGGTCTTATACTAATTTCTTAGTTGTGGGCAGTAGCGAAATCAGAAGAAATCTATTTTGTTGTTTTCACAATTAGTTAATTATTTAATATCCTCAAATAAGCAACTAGTGGGCTATAAATGGTATATAAATAGAGTTGTCTATGTCTATGAACACATCCTCATATCATAGCAGTATAGTTTTTCTGTTGAAAAATATATATCAATCTAGCTAGTTTTTGTGATTTGAGTGGTGCAGTTGCTGCTGCCATGGAAAGTGGTGATCAAGAGAAGAAATGGGTAATAACATGGAATGGATTTATAGAAGAGCTAAAGAAGGAAAGCCTCATAGCAGCACCAATGGTGGCGGTTTCTGTGTTTCAGTATCTACTGCAAGTTGTGTCGATGATAATGGTTGGACATGTTGGTCAGCTTGCGCTTTCTAGTGTTGCCATCGCTACATCTCTTACTAATGTTGTTGGATTTAGTCTTCTTGTGAGTATAATATATACACTTTCCTTTCCCCTTTTTTTTGGGGGTGGGGGCTTAATTTTAAACATTCTTAACTTCAATCTCTCTGTTAATATATATGGTACAATAGAGTTGCAATTAATTTGAGGATATTGATACATATCGTGGATTGCGATAATTATAGTGTAGGAGAAATCATCTAATATTAAGAAAGATATAATGCTTTTTTCGCGAATTGCGATGGTACTGTAGCCGTCATAACCCGCGATAAGAAATATTATCCTTAATTTGATATCAGTATTACCTTATGTGATTTGCACCTGCTAGCATTTTTCTAACAAAGAGAAAAATTATCAAACAAATAGTAATTTATTATATTGTTAAATATATTATTAGATAAACAAAATTAAGAACAATTCACAAACTAGTTATATAGAAATACAATTCACAGTTAGTATGGGAGCAATAAACTGATAATTTTTCTCTATTGACATCATGTGAGCCTGTAGGGTTCAAATGAAGTCATAATCTCCTATTAATAATAATTAAAAAAAAAACTAATTCACAAGTTAGATACATAAAAATGCATAATTATTTTTTATTTTAATGTAAGCAATATAATTTTGAAAACCATATTAAAACAATTAATATATGTAAATGATATATAATATTTATAATAAACTCATCTACGTATAATATAAGTTATGTTAAAAAAAAACATTTCTAAAAAATCAAAAAATTAGAAAAGACAACACTAAAAAAATAAAAGAAATAAAGAAATTAAAAGTTAGTAACTGAGAGATCAAGAAAAGAGTAACACCGTATTAAAAATAAAAATTTACAAAAATAAATTTTTAGACTGAATTAGAGATAAAATTATTATAGAGAAAAAAATGACGCAAACTTAAAATTGTCAAGTTAGATTAATCCAATAATCAATAAAAACATTAATACAGCAAGCTCTAAACAAGTTTTGACTTGCTTCGCATGTGTAGATAGATAATTTATAGTGAACAAGTGCAGACAATAAAATTTTGATTTGAATGTTTAAATACAGTGTTTTTTCTTTAAAACATAAGGAAAAACTTATAATTTTTGTATATTTTGTTTCTTTTATTAGTTTTATTATAATATCGGTAAATTGAAAATCCAACTAAATTATTATATAAATTTTCAGTTTCAGTTTATTTTCCAATTTTAATGAAAAATTTTAACCAATTGCATCTCTAATTACAAAAAAATTAATGGACTTTTGTGTTATGGGGTCAGTAGGGGCTACCCCTACTCCAAATCCATCCCTGCTTACATTACAAACAAAAGAAATAATAGGAGCTATCATTGCCTGTGAATTTAACCTCATTAAATATTTGCAAACACATATTTCACTTATTATCGGTTTTTTTTTAATCCATTTTAGGTATGTATCTGTTACATATATAATCACACGAATTATTAGTACTGCATGATTAAAATATGTGTTAATCAAACAAAATTCAAATATAATCATGGTCAAACATTTGAAGTTTAATTTTTATGAAAAAGATAAAGTGAGAATTTTTTTTTTTTTTATAAGTTCATTTAGCTCGATCATATTTAGTCTAAATTCTTATAACTCTCAAATATTGGAGGTAATTAAAAAAATATGTTAATGTAAAATAATTAATTCATATAATTATTTTAGAACAAATATAATTATTTTATGTTGGAAATATGTAAGTGGTACCACAAAATTTTTAATCTTTCTTGATTTCTTTGAGCTTTTTATGTTTGTGACACAATTATTTGTTGTTATTTGACATTGAGTTGGTACTAATATATTAATATTGCTAAAACAGTCAGGACTGGCTGGTGGACTAGAAACTCTATGTGGTCAGGCTTATGGAGCTGGACAGTATCACAAGCTTGGAACTTACACTTACAGTGCTATGATAGCTCTTATAATAATCTGTCTCCCAATTAGCCTGCTCTGGATTTTCTTGGACAAGGTACTTCTTCTGATAGGCCAAGATGCTGAAATCTCACACCAGGCTTGCAAGTACTCAATATGGCTAATCCCTGCACTATTCGGAAGTGCAATTCTGAAGCCTTTAACACGTTTTCTTCAGACACAAAGTGTCATTTTCCCAATGCTTTTGAGCTCACTTCTCGTTCTGATTTTCCATACAATTGCTTGTTGGGCTTTTGTATACAAGTTTGGAGTAGGATTCAGGGGTACAGCTTTAGCCTTCAGTTTGTCAATTTGGTTGAATGTAGCGCTACTTGGCCTTTATGTTAAATACTCTTCAGCCTGCGAGAGAACCCGGTCGCCATTGTCAAAAGATGCATTTTATGGAATTGGAGAATTTTTCCGCCTCGGAGTTCCTTCTGCTGTAATGGTCTGGTAATTCTCTATTTCCATTTTTTTTCTTTTGTGTCCAATTAGATCCTATTAAAGTTCAAATTCATAACTTTATAGCACTCTAAGAGAAATCTAGTCCTGTTAAACTGGAAGATATCAATGAGAAAGTAGGTAAGTAAAAATTTCTTTAAAAGACGTAAATAAAAAATTTTTTAAAAGACATCATGAGGTGTAGAGTTAAAATTTTATCATCATTAATTTAAAAGGAAGAACTGATTTTTATTATATAGGATATTGATATTTAAATTATATGACCTTTTTATTAATTAAGAAAAAAATACGATTAAAAATTTTTTGTCTCATCGAGCTGAATATGGATTAATGGAAGTTTTTGTAGCTACCAAATCCCAAATGCCATTATACCAAAAGACAAATAAGGAATGTTACTTCATTATTTCTCAAGCGCTATATATGCGCTCCACCTATTTTCGCCTAATAAGAATTCTGCTTCAATATACGAATGCAGCCTTAAATGGTGGTCAATGGAGTTGCTAACTTTGCTTTCCGGCCTTTTGCCAAATCCAAAATTGGAGACTTCTGTGCTTTCTATATGGTAAGCATTAACATATTGGAGGATTTTAATTTTTTTCCTTAAATGCCAATTGTAATTTTCTGATAGTTTGTGTTTTATTGATGAATAGCCTTACAATATCTACGTTGCACTTCAGCATACCATACGGACTTGGAGCTGCAGCAAGGTACACCTATAACTATAAGAACATGATTTTTTTTGTTGCATATATATGCTTTTACATAACTAGAACATGTTCATCTTCACTAATATAATAAAAATTTTATCTATAGTACGCGAGTCTCGAATGAACTGGGTGCTGGAAATCCTCACTCGGCTCGATTGGCTGTTTTGGTGGCAACTTGTCTTGCTGGAGTAGAGGCAGTCATAGTAAGCATTGGTATCTTCTTTTGCCGGCATATCTTGGGGTATGCTTACAGCAATGACAAGCAGGTTGTGAATTATTTGGCAATCATGGCTCCTCTGCTTTCCATCTCAGTTATTATGGACAGTTTACAAGCAGTGCTTTCTGGTTAGTTCAGCCAATTCATTGCACACCTCAGGGTTTATCAATTATACTACAAATGAAATATTGATCTAAACTAAATGTGGCCCATTTCATTCATTTTTTGCATTATATTTTTGGCATAATAGAGACTTTTAGATGAGAATAGTATCAGGGACCGTTTGTTGTGACACGTAAGTCTGCGTGAAATATTCACATTGTAGACTAAGTGTCACGCGTCTACTTCGCCATACTCATCTTTAGTTCTACTTCATCCACATTATAGATTAAATGTCGCGCGTCTTAGCTAACCTCTAAGACTGAGTACGTGACAATAGACTCTTATTTTCCTAGTCCCGAGGCAGAATATACCAACAATCACATCAACTTGTAAATTTCTTTTCAAAGAATTATAAAATGTAATCTCTTAATTAGAAAAAATTGCATGATGAAGTAAAACAACCGTAATTCATTCAATTGTCTAATGTGAAATCCCTGATGTAAATAAAAATCTTTGTTTTTAATTTTTTTTAGGGGTTGCTAGAGGATGCGGGTGGCAGCACATAGGAGCCTATATAAATCTTGGTGCATTTTACATGGTCGGACTTCCAGTAGGTGTTGTGCTTGGTTTTGTAGCCCGTTTAAGAGGAAAGGGCCTTTGGATTGGAATAGTTGCTGGATCAGTGATTCAATCAGCTCTTCTTTCTTTTATTACAGGCTACACAAATTGGAAAAAACAGGTCTAATTCTTGTTCAAATTTTCTGTCACCTCATCTCCTTATATATATATATATATATATATATATATATATGTTTACTTTGTCTTATCTAAAATAACATGGGTACATGAAAATTGCAGGTAAACAAGGCCACAGAAAGAGTGTCGCAAAGATGTATAGAGAATGAGGAAAACTCAAACACAAATTTGTGTGATAAAATTGTACATATCAATGAAAAGGTTTAATGGTTTAAAAAGATTAAACCTTTTCAATTTATTACTCCCACTATTCCTAAATATTTAACATTTTAGGTATCTATTTTTTTTCTAATTATTTGACATTTTTAATTATTAATATATTTTAACTATTTTTTTATTTTATTCTTATTTAAATTTAGTCATTTTAAAAATATACAAAATTAATAATTGACTAAAAAAATTATTAT
This sequence comes from Mallotus nudiflorus, assembly GCA_947683625.1. Lineage (NCBI taxonomy): Eukaryota > Viridiplantae > Streptophyta > Magnoliopsida > Malpighiales > Euphorbiaceae > Mallotus > Mallotus nudiflorus. The sequence goes on from CANTUR010000011.1 coordinate 4,797,297, forward strand.
AAAAATAGTATAGTATTTTATATTAATTACATTATTTAATCTACATGATAAAATCTTATTAAATGACAAATAATTAGGATCAAAGGAGTATAATTTTTCTTTTGAAATTTTGATATACAAATATTTAAATTTAAAAAAATACGTGACAAATGTAACTCACAATTAATTTTGTTAACATTGAGTTGGAGATGTCGTTGTAGCACTTTCAGTGGTATTATTCACGTGGATCTTTCGACTACACCAACTGCATATTTCTATTAAAACAAAATCAAACAATTTCAATTTCTGCTAATATATATATATATATATATATATAATGTTAATCTCTAAAATTATTAAATCTAAAATTTTCCTAGTATATCTTTTAATAATTCAACATTCACTATTAAAAATTTATATATTAAATATTATATCTAAAACATCACTTTTTATTTTCATTAAAAATTATATTATTTATTCTTATAAAATATCCCTATTTTTTCAACTATTTTCTGTTCTTTTTATTATTATTATTATTATTATTATTATTATTATTATTATTATTATTATTATTATTATATGTAATCATAATAAAAAATAAAAAATAAAAATATTGCAATAATTTTTAAGTTCTTATTTTCATATTTGATAATTTGTAGTTTTAATTTGTTAAATTTATTTAACTGTCACAACCCAAAACAGAGGGTCATGACTGTTGCTAGGGAACGAAAATTCTTTCAAATCCAAAACCCATAGCAAACCTTAAAAATAATAACATGCAATATAATAAAATAAATAAAATATTTATGCAGCGGAAATTAAATCTCGAATATAAAATAATAATTTCTCAGCTCACTTTAATAACATAAATCACATCTTATATATAAATAGAAATATTTTAATTACAAATCTTCAGAGTAACACTCTGAATTTAAAATCTCATACAATTATAATTCAAATACAACTCACAACAGAGTCAAATAGAACTACTACTGCAGTGTCTAGAGTACAAAATAAAACTCAAGTAAGCGATTTATATAATAAGGTCGGAGTGGAAGAAATCCAGTGGACAAGTTTACTGCTGAGGTTTGAAGATGAAAACTCTCCTGAAAAATATCAACAGAGGGGAGTCAGACCTCGTTGAGTGAATTATTATAATATATATACATGCATAACTAAATGTCAAATGCAAACACTCAATAGTATATATAATAAATATATATATAGGCAAATACATACAGATGCAACAAAAATCATTTTAATACTGAAAATCACCAGTTATGAAGGATCAAATAGAATCCTATATTTTCGCAACCTCAAATATCAATAGAACTCACTTAAGCCATACAGACCTACTTAGTTCCAAAATAATTCACTTAGTCCAATTGGACAGTAGATTGGTCTTGAGACACTAAGTCAACCAAACTCCAGCAGTCTGACTGTCAATGTGATTGGTCCCGAGACATTTGGTCAACCAAGCTTTATTAATCACACTCTCAATCACATCAATTGCAATTAAATCAATCAACAAGTCATAATCCACCAATATGTTATTAATTTAACCTAAAATCTACTGTCGTATCGATACGTACTTGGTCCTAGTGCTGCCCATTAGGAAGCACGTTTTATCGATATCCTCAATTTTAATATAAAACATACATTCAAGAAAATAAAGGATGCATAATGATGTTTAAAATAAACAAATATATCATATATATATCAGAAATATACCTAAAATAAACTAAATATATTTCAGATATATATACGTATAATCAACTTAAATAAATCACAAAACATATTAAATTCAACTAATAATATATTTAAAAACAAGTCATATTTATTTGAAAAAGGAAAATATGCATTTATTTCATAATATACCAAAAATATACTAAAAGTATACCTAAAATATACTTAAATATTCAAATAGTCAATTATGCAAAAATTTATATTTAAAACATAGAATTCTAAACATGCACCATAAACAATGTATATACATTATAATAACTCACAGTTGTGCGCTCCACGAGACGGATCCGACGGGACTGGTCCACTAAATCTCAGTCTTGGCGCAACTAACAAATAAATAAATAACACGAAATTAGAATAAATCTAACTTAAATACTAGAATCTTGATCTAGAATTCTATACATAGATAAAGAATAGAAATTTGATCGAATGTCAATTTTTATGAGAATTCGACCGAAAATTCGGTAGAACCTTCGATGTAAAACGGACATCTCTCTACTTAAAAAGTAGAGCTGGTCCTGCAAGAAAATACACTTCGAATAGATTTCACAAAACTTTCACATAGCCCTCGGTAAGAATCTCAAACTGCAAGTTCCACCGACCGAGGTCCATAATTCACAAAATATATTAAAATTTCATAAATACCAAAAATACACTTGTGATATCAAAATATAGCAAATTAAATATTTAAACACTAAAAATAATTATTTCACCGAAATATACTTAAAAACCCTAATATTAATATAATATTAATAAAAATCGAATTCCTTGATAAATTCAAAAATATTAATAGAAATTCATTTTATAAATCCAATTTATTTAATTAGTCCAAAAACATACTAAAAATTACTAAAAACCCATTTTCTTTACAAAAATAATATATTATATATAATTTGAAAATAATTTTTGAAAAATAGTTTTAATTAGTTAAAAATAGTAAATAATTTGTAAAAATAATTTTTATACCTCAAATAATTATTAAAACCAATTTAACTTAATATTTAACTAAAATTACTATCAAATTACCAAAATACCCCTAGTATATAAAAATTCACATAATATACTATAATTACTCAAAAATTCAATAAAATTTACATAATTACTCTAAAATTATTTTCTCAACATATAATTTAATAAAATAAAAAATTATACTCAATTAACCAATTAATTTTAACAAAATGCATATATAACCTATATTTCCAAAATTCACATAAACTAAATAAAATTATATTAGTTACAAAAAAATAAAAAAAAATTATAAGTTAAATTCTAAAATTAATTTCAACCACCATAAAAACTAAAAATCACAATTTCACAATTTATTTAATTAATTTACGAAAATTAGAAAATAATAAAAAATTCACAAAAATCAAAATAAATTCCAAAAATTCCACAAAAATTTCAGAGTGTAGATTAAGCTAAAGGAAACATATTTTGTGAAGGAATTAAGCTTGAATCTTAAAGATTGAAGTTCAAAAAAATTGAGAAATAAAAATGGCCGAAATTAGAATCAAGCTCAAAACCTTACCAAATCGAGTTTTCAAGCTACAAAGGAGCTTGTAAATGGCTTCTATGGAGTCTAGGGAGTTCAACAGCACCGGAATCATTGGATTTGGTGGCCGGAAAGTCAACGAACGAAGGAGAGGGTGGTTTCGGCCAAAATGCGTGACGTCGCTAGAGAAGATGATGGGAGGTGGCAAAGCAGCTGGAGGATGAAGCGGCACTCCGCGAGGCACACCAACAGCCTGGGAACGAAGTTGCAGCGGTGAGGGAGGGGAGGAGGATGATGTCGGGGGTGAAGGATGAAGAAGAAGATGTTTCTTCTTTATATATATATATATAAACTTTATAATATATTAATGTAACTTATATTATATTCACTTTAAATACACACCACACAAATATATTACATACATATTTATATATATATATATATATACACACATATATGTATATATATAACACATGCAAAAAAATAACCCTAAATATATATATATATATATATATATATATATATATATATTGTAATATCCCGTGTTTTTAAATATTTTTACACTGTATCGGGATATGTAGTGTTAATAATTTTGTATATATATATCTTATGATATTTTTACGAGTTAATATGTATTTAAAACCTATTTTAATTACTGTGTATTATTTACAGTGTTTTACGTAAAATTTTCCCAGGACTTGCATTTTCGGGGAAATTTTCACGTAAATATTTTAATATTAATTATTTTTAATATATTTTTGGACTTGCATGAACTCATGCGTATTTTTAAAATACTAAATAAAGCCTATGTGTGTATATATTTATTTAATTAGGGTTTAATATTACCCTAATATTTTATTAATTATTTATTAGTTTTATTGTTATTTAATTATTTTTATTTAGTATAAATTATTAAAATATTAAATTTTATGTGTGTGGTGTATATTTAATGTGTGTAATTTAATATTATTTTATTATATAGTGTAAAGTATATATATACATATATACATTAAAAATTATCAAAATAATAAAGTTTAACTTATTTACAAAACTGCCCCTCCCTTCTCTTCTTCTTCTCCGGACGCGATCCCCACCTCCACCATCTGTAACTTCCGTTCGTCGCCGTTCAGAGTGCCTCCCGGTGAGCCACCTTCATCCCCAGCCGTTCCCCGCCGCCAGCAGCTCCCTTTCCCGTCGAGTTTGGCCGGAAATAGCTTGAGAAGCCGAAAGTCGAGCTACCGTCGATCACGCTGATTCCGGCCACCGTTTTCGACACCACCGGTCTCTTTATTCTCCTTGAGCTCCGGTGAGTGTGATTCTAGCTTTGGTTTGAGCTAAAATGGTCTAGAATTGTTTAGGTTTCGAATTTTCAAATTCGGTCACATTAGGGTTTTTGATTTTTTTGAGCTTTGAATTGATTGATTCATGAAAAATCCCTTCACAAATGTTGATCCTAGTAGCTTAATCTACATGTATGAATTTTTTTGGAATTTTTGGAGATTTTTTGGATTTTTGGGTATTTTTGAATATTTTAATATTATTTTCTAATTTTCGGAAATTAATTATATAAATTATGAAATTGTGTTTTATGGTTAAATTATGTGTTGAAATGAATTATAGGAATTTATTTGGAATTTTTATGAATTTCTAAGTATTTATTTTGAATTATTTGAGTTTATGTAATTTTGGGAAAATTAGGTTAAATGTGTTTTTATTTGAAATTAATTGGATAATTGAGTTTAATTATTGATATTATTGATAAATATGTTGAGAAAATTAATTTTGGATAATTGTATGATTTTTGCTGAATTTTTGAAGTAATTTAAGTATATTTATATATATAGGGGTATTTTGGTAATTTTACCCTAAATTGGCTAAAAATGTAATTTAATTGGTTTTAATATTTATTTAAGGTATAAAAATGATTTCTATAAATTATTTAGTATTTTTAACTAATTAAAACTATTTTTCGTGAATTATTTTCAATTATATATATAATATACGGTTTTTCTAATAAAATGAGTTTTTATCGGTTTTTACTGTGTTTAAAGGTTAATTATGTAATTTCTACCTATAAAATGTATTTCTATGTTATAAGGGTATTTTTGGTATTTCCTGAATTATTCTGTGTTTGTGGACTCCGGTCGGTAGATTGTAGTCTGGAGTCCGACCGAGGGGTTGTGGATTTGTGTTGAGCCTATTTTTCGAAGTGTGTTTCTTTGCAGGGTCGGCTCTACTCTTTTGAGTAGAGAGATGTCCGTTTTACAGGGGAGGTTCTGCCGAATTTTCGATAGAATTCTCGTAAAACGTGATATCCAGTCGAACCCTAATTTCTGATTCTGTGTTTAATACTCTAGATCGAATTCTAGGATTTCTGTTAGGTTTATTCTAATGTCTGTCGTTATTTATTTCTTGTTTAGTTGCGCCGAGACCGAGGGCTAGTGGACCAGGCCCGTCGGACCCGTCTCGTGGAGCGCACTAGGTGAGTTACTATACTATATATATATGCTTAGGATGCATGATTTAGAAATGCATGTTTTATGTTGATTAAATATGCATAAATAATTTGATTATTTCTTAAGTTTATATTAAGTATATTTTTGGTTTATTTTTGGTATATATTAAATTATATGCATGTTTTATAAATAAAATATATTTAAAATGTTTTTAAATATATTTCTAGCTTAAGTTATAATTTGATTGAATTCATTTAACATATATATACTCGAAATATACCTGATTTACTTTTGGTATATTTCCGGTATATATATGGTTTATGTTGTTATTTTATTGAACTTCATGCATCATTTATTTTTATGGATGAATGATTTATATTATTAATGAAGGATATCAATAGAACGTGCTACCTAGTGGGCAGCACTATGACCGAGTACGTACCGGTACGCCTATAGTATTTAGGTTATAATACTAACTTATTTGTGGATATTGATTGAATGTAATTATTGATATGTGTGATGTGATTTGGGTGTGATTGTTGGAGCTCGGTTGACCAAGTGTCTCGGGGCCAACCACACTGGCAGTCAGACTGCTGGAGCTCGGTTGACTTAGTGTCTCGGGGCCAGTCTACTGTCTAAATGGATTAAGTGGATATATTTGGAATAAGTGAGCCTGTATGGCTAGAGTGTTGTCTAACACTATTTCCGAGGTTGCGATATTCTAGGGTTCTATGTGATCCTTCATAAACTGTGATTTTCAATAAAATATATAAAAATGATTTTATTGCATCTGTGTGTAATTGCCTGTATATATATATTAGATATATACTGTTGACTGTATGCATTATCATTTAGTGTGTATGTATATATATTATAGTAATTCACTCAGTGAGGTCTGACTCCCCTCCGTTGACTATTTTTCAGGAGAGTCAACATCTTCAAACCTCAGTAGCAGGTCGATACGTCGGATTTCTTCCGCCCCGGCTTCTTTGTGTAAATTATCTACTTGAGTCTTATTTTTATAATCTAGACACTGCAGTAGTTGTGAATTAGTGTGAGATTTCATGTATTTTATTTAAGAGATGTATTATATTGAAATTGGATTTGTATTGAAAGATTTATATATCTATGAGATGAGATTTAACTTAAATCTAGTTGATGTATATACTATTGTGATATTTATGATTTTTATTTCCGCTGCATATTATATTGCATGATTTATTTTATTTTTAGGCTTGCTACGGGTTCCGGATTCGAAAGAATTCCTATTCCCTAGCGCCGGTCATGATCCTTGTTTTGGGTCGTGACATATATATATATATATAATACATAAAATAATGATAATGCATGAAATAATATAATTTGTTAAGATAAAATAACATTAAACAATAAAATATTATTTAAATATTATTTTTCAAAATAATGAGTTTCAGAATAATTTTTACGTAGAAAACTATAAATAAATGTAAAATAACATTAATTATTTACAAAATAATTAAATAATTAAATATATTTTTAAAATTTATTAACACTGCATATTCTGATATAATATAAAAATATTTAAAAACTTGGATTATAACATTAACTAATTATTTTAAAATATATATATTATTTACAATCCACGCAAAGTGTAAATTTACAACTACTTTTATTTTAAATTTTAATCTTCATATAAATATTTTAATTTTTTTCTAAATATATTATTTTAGGATTATCCGAGTTTCTATTTTCAATTAAAAAACATATTATTTGTCAAGTCTATCAAATATATTTTAACATAGATATTTTAATTTTTTCTAAATATGTTACTTTAGGATTGTCTTGTTCTCTAGTTTCAATGGGGAAAAAGAGTCCAATCTATCAAATATATTTTCAAAAAACCATTCTCTGGAATTCTCTCTTGGCTGAATCTTCAGTTGCTATTTGCCCATCTTCCTCCTTTGGTTTCAGACCAGTTTTTGGCTAAAAATTGGTCTTTTTTTCGTTTCTTTTCTTAGTTTCAGCTATAATAAAAAGTAGTTTGCTTAAATTTAGGGTTAAATCCCTTTTTTGTTATTCTTTTTGTGATGTTTTTGTTCTTTTTCCATGAGATCTTTTTGAGTTCAAGAGAAAGAGTTTATTTTTGGCTCTATATTGAAGAAGAAGAAAAAGACTTTTTGGTTCTTGAAGAACTTCTTGATTGATCTACCCATAATTCAAGAGTTTTTTTATAACTTACAAAATAAATTTTACCACATCCGTTTATTTCGCTAAAGATGACAAAGCTCTTTTTATATCAGGTTTGGATCTTCTCTTTCACCCACCTGTAAATTCTCTTTATATGACATTATTGTATCGGTGTTATTATGGCAAATCAATTAGGGTTCTATGTAATTTTTATCTTCTTCTTTTTCTTTATGTTTCAAGTTAGAGCAAGATTTTCTATGTTTTTTTTGTGACATATTATTATTTTGGTTTGAAAATGTCTTTTACACATTAATAATATATATCTTCTTGTGGTAAAAAAAATCAAATATATTTGGCCAAATATCTACTTTCACTACTGAATTGTACCACTTTGAACCTATATCACCTCTAAATAAATATTTTTTAGTTGTATTTAATTCATTATCTGCCACAAGAACATGCACGTCTCCACCTTCATCTTGAGGATATTATATGAAAAATATGCTAAAGTGTACTTAAAATAAAATAAAAATAAAATAAAGGACTAAAGTAAAAAAACTGAAAAGTGTTTTCCTCCATCCCACCTTATCTTCCGATGTGGGCCACCGTCATCACTGCAATTTTTTTTTTCTAATAAAAAGAAAAGCACTAATTTCAAATAATACAATTTTTTTTTTATTCGTGGAATCTATCAAATATCTGACCGTGGGGACCAATATATAGTATTTTAAAAACATGTCCAATGTTCATATATAATATACAAACAATTTATGTATAATTATATTCATTCAAAATACACTATCAAAAATCAGCAATTATTTGTTCTATATATATATATATATCTGCAATTATTGCGTCAACTGGTAAACACTGCTTTTAGTTTAAAAAATATGACCCCGATATTGTATTTGACCAACACTTTTTAATTTTACGGTCACTATTTTATTTTATTTTTAACCTTTTCATGTTTCATAAAATATGGTCTTTTTTATTTTTTCGTTTTCCCTTTCTCATCTCTTTTATGTTTGTAATCTCTATCCTTTCTTCAAACAAATCAAAAATCTCTATAAATTTTCTTTACTCTTCTCTCAAATTTTTTTGGCTCTATCTCTGTCATCTATGATATATTCATCTTTTCAAATAGATTCAAACAACAGTGAAGTTACTTATGAGTTCTTGTATATATTCTTGTGTGTTATATATACATATACATACCCATGAAAAAAGTAAGAGAAAACTATGTTTAAAAGTTCACATATCATTAATAATTGTAATAGGTAGATGTTGATTTTTTTCTTTTTGGTTCTTGATACTTGGGTGATTGTTGGATTATGTTCTTCTTCATTATTTTATTTTGTTTGTTGTTTCGTTATTTTGTTTTGTCCGCGTTTTAAGTTTTTTTTTTCCAAGTTGTTGGGTTGTTTGTGAAGTTGTTTAATATTGTTTGTCATTTTTCGTTACTGAAAGGTTATTGTTGGATTGCTGTGGTTGTTTTTTAATTGTTGTCAATGTTTTATAATTGTTTTAAGTTGTTTTTCTAAGATGTGTTGGGTTGTTTTGTAATTGTTGTGAAGTTATTTTGATGTTGTTTGTTGTTTTTTGGTTGTTGCGTGATACGATCCTCAAAAGGGTTAATTTATGAAGTGTACACATCAATAAAGTTAAGTATAAAGCTTAGACGAATTTTTGGGTTATTTTCTATTTTGGAGTCAATAAGGAAGATTCAAGGATATTTCAAGTCAAAGTTAACAAGTCAAAGTTAAATTCAAAGTCAATAAGTCAAAGTCAATGATTAACATCCAACTTGACATGTGACATGACATATTTCAAAGCTTAGTTGTCATTAGTTATTTGTTTAGTTGTCATGAGTTGTCAATATGATTTTTTAATGTTTAGTTGTCATGAGTTGTCAATTTGACTTTTCAAATCTTAGTTGTTATATTTTTGAAGAGATCCTATTTAGTAAAGGATTTTCCTTTATAGGTGTTTTTAGGAATAAGTAAGAAAATTTATTTTTTCAAGAGTTAGGATATTTATATGCCTATATAAAGGCCATATCAATGTAATACGAATTAGAACAAGTTTTATCAATTAAATTTCAATTCGTGTGAGGTTAAAATCCTTCTCTTTTATTCTTAAAAGAACTTTTATAAATTTATCAAGTGAATGCTTCGTATATTCAAACCTAGTTTAATTTAAACTTAAAATTGACTTTGTTAATCTTAGATTTATATTAAACAACCTTTAATTCTTTATAATTAAAGTTTTTAAGTGCAAGTTATTTAAGGGTCTTGTTGGGAATTAAAGTTTTTGTTTACTTGATTTATGAACGATCCTTGGCAAGATTATCAAGATTGAATACGGGTTTGGTACAAGTTAACCGCATTCGTATCATTGCGTCATGTTGTTATTATGTTGTTTTTGTGCTTGTTTTCTTCTTGAGGTATTACTTATTGTTTTTTGGCTGCTGAAAGGTTATTTGTCAAGTTATTATCTAGTTGTTTTTGTTATTCTATGGTTATTGTGAGGTTGCTACAAGTTGTTTTGATGTTATTTATTTATTTATTTTTTGTTGTTGAATAGTTTTTGTTGGAATGTTTTTACTGTTTTATGGTTGTTTTCTAGTTTTTTGGTTGTTGAATGGTTATTTATTTATTTGGGTTGTTGTAGCTTTTTTCTAGTTGTTAAAGGGTTGTTGTAATGTTTGTTCTGATGTTATTTGTTGTTTTGATGGTTGCTAAAAGGTTGTTGGGTCACTGTGAGGTTGTTCTTTAATAGGTTGTTGTTGGTGGTTGATGTGAAGTTGTTGTCAGGTTAGAAATTTATACTTTTTATTATCTGAATCATGTAAAGACACTGTTAAATTGTTGAATAGCTGTTGCCGTTAGAAATTGATTAGAAATCGATCCGAATTCCTAGAATCATTATCCCATTATTAAATATATCTAAAACTAGTAATTTTTCCAAAGTATTAATTGATTGGCAGATCCTACAGCTACATCACCAAGACCGCAACAGAAAAAGATGTTGAATAACAATAAAGTAATGCTTAGGAAGAAACATTAATGGGTTTCAGCCAAAAATCAGCAATTACATTTAGTTTCTTAGTTACAAAATAAGAAGAGATCTATTTTTGTTCTTTAGTTCATTATAGCATATGGTATTAAATAAGTCACTAGTGGGCTCCGGACTTATATATATGCATAAACGGAGTCGTCCATGAGCATCTCACTATATATATTTCGTAACATGAGTGGTGCAGTTGTTGTTGGTGCTATGGAAAGTAGCGGTGAAGAGAAGAAATGGGTAATAACATGCAGTGGATTTGTGGAAGAGCTAAAGAAGGAAAGCTACATAGCAGCACCAATGGTGGCGGTATCTGTGTTGCAGTATCTACAGCAAGTTGTGTCTATGATGATGGTTGGACACGACCTTGGTCAGCTTGCCCTTTCTAGTGTTGCCATTGCTACTTCTCTTACTAATGTTGTTGGATTTAGCCTTCTTGTGAGTATATATTTATATAGTCTTTTTTTTTTCTGCTTAATTAATTCTAAACATTCTTAATTATTTGAATCTCTCTGCTATTTTAATTTACTGGATTCACTTCCATTTTTCACATCTTTTGTTTTGAATGTGTGACACATATTTACTAGTATTAAATGATCACTACACTAAAAATGATATATAAAGTCAAAATTGTACAGTTTCATCCCTTTATTTTAATAAAATTAAATAATTAAATATTTAATTTTTTAATTTTAAATATTAAACTTTTAAGAGTAATAATTTTTTTAGTACTTACATATATTTCTATCAATACTTTATAGTTAAAAATCATGTGATAAATTTAATGAATTCATTAATTTGCTTAATTTCACTTTAAAAACTAAAATTATTCAATTTTTAGTATTTGATTCCAACAATTGTAATTTTTAAAGTTATTACAAAGAAAATTGATTAAAGCAAGTGCAAAAAAGTTAATATAAAATAAATTGATAAAAATTTATTATTTATTTAATATATTGATAGATGTATATATAGATGTTAAAAATTTAATTGACATTAAAATTTTAAATTTAAAATAATTAAAAATTTCAGGAATTAAATTATGTTATATATTATTCAAATAAAAGTATTAAATTGTTTTATTTTTATAAAGTATAGGGACCTAAGTGTTATTTTAATATAATACTAGAACCCTATCAGAAGAATTAAAGTATTGAAAGAATGAAAACTGAGAAATAAAAAAAATTTAAATTTTAAACAAAAGGAAGAAAAATGCGAATTAGGTCAAATATAGGGGGAAAATGTAATTCACCCAGCAATGTTAAAATATAAAATAATCAAAACATATGAAATTCATTAATTTATTATAGTATATAAATATAATGGAAAAAAATAATTATAGTATATAAGATATATATCAAATGGTTTCAATGGAAGCTCTAAAATCTAAAAAGTCTCATATTCAATTTTTAATAGCATAAAATTTTAGATTAAATGTTTATGTCTACTTGTGACTATTATACTAATAATAAGGAATAATCTATATTTGCTCTTTGCATTTTTTTTTTTTATCTTTTTATATCCTCCTACCTAACCTCTTTTATAAGCTTTAAGATGCATAAAATTTACTAAAGAAGGATTTACCCTCTAAATTTTTAAAATAAAAACTTAATGTATTAAAAATTTAAAGTGTAGTAACTCAATTAATGCAAATAATACAGAAGGTAAATAAAAAAAATAATAAAAACGTAGAGAGTAAAATATAAATTATTTTTTTATAATAATGATGATGACGACGTAGTTGTTTTATTAGTAAGGTGCAGGCAACTGACTCTCATATTAGTGTATAGAGTTCCATTGGAAGTGACATCCCAGAGGTTGTTAAGCTTTCCATTTGTTTTATTTACTAAATAAAACAATTTATTTATTTATTTTTTGAAATTGGGGTGGGGGTGCCTAGAGTTAGACTTGCCCAATTTAGTACATACCCATTTGTCCACTAACAGCTGCCACAATATCAAAGACCACCAGTATGATTCCTAACGTGAACCTTTTTAAAAAATTTACACTGTATTTTTTTATTAAAATTTTTAAAAATATAGTGATTTCTTTTTCAACATTACCTCTAGGTATTTTTATAAATATATAATGTTTTTATTTTTACATCGTTATTTTTATCTCTTCATTTTTTTTTCTTCGTTCTATTTATCTTTTTTTCTTATTCTTCTTATTTTTTTCACCTTTTCTTTCAAATTCAACAAAAACCATTACAAAATTTACAAAATTAATATGTTTAAAAGAATCTTTCACATGTCTTTATTTAAAAAAGTAAATACATATATTTTTCAATTAAATTTTCATCTAAAATTTTATAAAGCTCCTATTTACTGAAACTCATCATATAATAAATTGTCAAGAATTGCAATTGATAAGTGTTAAATTTATTTTTTTTGGTTCTTAATTCTTGGATGATTGTTGGGTTCTATTTTCTTTTTGATTTTTTAATACTTGGATGGTTGTTGGATTCTATTTTTCTTCTTCTTTATTTTGTTGTTTTAACAATTTATTTAACACTACTATTCAAATTTAAAACCTAATTTAAGTGTAAATAGCTATTTATCAGCTCATCCAAAATAGTTGTTAGTTTTAAAGATCTTTTTTCCAACCATTACAAATATTTCCTTGAACTTTAGTTCCCTAGACCAAATATTTCCTTGAACTTTGGTTCCTTAGGCCGTATTTTAAATTAGAATAGGGTAAGATTTTAAATTTTGCTAAATAAAAAATTATATATGTGTTAGGTTTATTTTATAAAATAATAAATGAATAATCAATTAAAATTTGCAGAGCTACAACAAAAGATATATAAATATGTATTAGAATTTAATTGGTTAAGCGGCACGTTGATGTTATCTTTAGAAAGTTAATTTTATATTATGCATACATTTTGGATTAATGATGTTGTTTAAGGGAGATTTTAGGATGCTTTGTGAATACTTTTATTATTATTATTATTATTATTATTATTATCATAAAATGATAATACATGCTTTTCAATTTTCAATCCCATTTTTTAAAAATAATTATGGATGGCATTCTCTTCTAAATTCAAAACTCAGTAGAGTTCAGTTAGTTAATAATAAAAATTCTTATGATGATACCATAACCAAATATGTATAATAAATATGGTTTAGCATTACAAAAAATTAAAAAAAAACTCAGAATTTATTTTTATTTTCAGAAATTATTGGATGTGTTAAATAAATGTAGTGGTACACTAGGTACTTGAGGAGTATGAATACATATATTGCAAACATATGTCTAGTTTATTTCACTTATTATTCAAAATTTTTTAATCAAAATATACGTTAATCAAACAATCCTGAAGATACGTGAAATATTTAATTTACATGAAATTGATAAGTGGTACCTAAAAATTTCAGTCTTTTTCTTATCCTATAATTATTTATTGTTGATTGACATTGAGTTGGTTACTAAAACAGTCAGGAATGGCTGGCGGCATAGAAACTCTATGTGGTCAAGCTTATGGAGCTGGACGATATCACAAGCTTGGAACTTATACTTACAGTGCTATGATCTCTCTTATAATAATTTCTCTTCCAATATGCCTGCTCTGGATTTACTTGGACAGCTTACTTCTTCTCATGGGCCAAGATCCTGAAATCTCGTATCAGGCTTGCAAATACTCATTATGGCTAATACCTGCACTACTTGGAAGTGCAATCCTGAAGCCTTTAACCCGTTTTCTTCAGACACAAAGTGTCATTTTCCCAATGCTTTTGAGCTCACTTCTTGTTCTGATTTTCCATATAATTGCATGTTGGGCTTTTGTGTACAAGTTTGCAGTAGGATTCAAGGGTACAGCTTTGGCCTTCAGTTTATCAACTTGGTTGAATGTAGCAGTGCTTGGCTTTTATGTTAAGTACTCCTCAACCTGCGAGAGAACCCGGTCGCCATTGTCGAAAGATGCATTTTATGGGATTGGAAATTTTTCCGCCTTGGAGTTCCTTCTGCTGTAATGGTCTGGTAATTCTCCATTCACTGCATTTTCTTTTTCAAGTTCAATTAGGTCCTTTAGAGTTCAAACTTGTCCTTAGACCATTCTAGTATTATATATTTTTTTATTAATAGAAAAGTCAAATGATTTCAACATTAATGAGTTACATATCATAGAACAACTCCCCTTTAAAAGCAAATGAAAATGAATTTACAAATTGATGATAATAATATTCGAATGTTACATCTCATTATATTCTTTTAAAGATATTATTGTTAGATCACTTTCTCACTAACACGACTTATTAAGAGAGAGCTTATGAGTATAACTAACAAGGAATGTAAATTCATTATTTCCCAAGCATTATGTATATATATTTATGCCAAGTGCGTTTTCGCTTAATTAGAATTTGGCTCCCATGTACAAATGCAGCCTTAAATGGTGGTCGATGGAGTTGTTAACTTTGCTTTCTGGCCTTTTACCAAATCCAAAATTGGAGACTTCTGTACTTTCTATATGGTAAGCAAGCATTACATATTGGAGAACTTTTTTTCGTATATGCCAAATTTAATTTCTGATCATTTGCGTTTTATTGATGAATAGCCTTACAATATCTACATTGCACTTCACCATACCATACGGATTTGGAGCTGCAGCAAGGTACAACTATAAGAACATGATTTTTCTTTTGCTATATATATAACTAGAATATGTTCATCATCACTAATATAATAAAAATTCTACCTATAGTACGCGAGTCTCAAACGAACTGGGTGCTGGAAATCCTCACTCGGCTCGACTGGCTGTTTTGGTGGGAACTTGTCTTGCTGGAGCGGAGGCAGTTGTAGTAAGCATAGCTATATTCTTTTGCCGGCATATCTTGGGGTATGCTTACAGCAATGACAAGCAGGTTGTGAATTATTTGGCAATCATGGCTCCTCTGCTTTCCATCTCAGTTATGACGGACAGTTTACAAGCAGTGCTTTCTGGTCGGTTCAACCAATTCATTGCACACTTCTGGTCTATCATTTATACTAATTATAAAATATTGATCCAATAATGCGGCTTAGGCCATTATTTTACATAATATTTTTGGCCTAATACAGACTTCTAGGAAAGAATATCCTTATCTTTTCTAGTTCTGAAGCAGAATATATCAACAAGCAATCAACATGTATACCAAATTGCATGAAGTATAGCAACCAATCAAAATCTAGGACACATCAATTTTAAGATAGGAATTGTGAGTTTTAGCGACCAATTCATATGTTTGGGGCCTTTGGGCGTTTTAACTAGCGCCTTTTTTTTAACCAATCGCAAAAATATAAAATGAAATTATCTTTTGCCATGAAAAAATTTCTTTGGTTATAAATTATTTGATACATTTCTTTTTTTTTTTTTTTTTAATATTCAGGTGTTGCTAGAGGATGTGGGTGGCAGCATATAGGAGCATATGTAAATCTTGGAGCATTTTACATGGTTGGACTTTCAGTAGGTGTTGTGCTTGGTTTTGTAGCTCATTTAAGTGGGAAAGGCCTTTGGATTGGAATAGTAGCAGGATCAGTGGTTCAATCAGCTCTTCTTGCTCTCATTACAGGCTCCACAAATTGGAAAAAACAGGTTCAATTGCATTCTTATCAAATTTTCTACCACTCCATCCCCCCTTTTTTTTGTTATATGTTTAATGGTATCTAACTTAATTTGTTTTATCTAATTAAGGCTTGAAATAACTGTGCATATATCAAAATTCAGAGTGTACATGTGTGTATAATAAAAGGAAAAAAAAAAAAAAAAATTCCAAAATGCACAAATCCTTCCCCACAGCTCTTAGATTGAAGTTTACATGAACGTTTAGCCACAGATGACCTTTCAATTGTGTGACAATTCCATCAATAAAAGCTTGGTGCCTTTTTGCGATGGTATTTTGTCCATAACAAATGTTGTATTCCTGTATTTTCTCAATTAGTTGTTATATCGTTGCAATTTAGTCATAATTAATCGTGATTCCGTGTAAAGCGCGGATTGTGAAATAAAATGATTATATAAGTTTGAATGAAATAATAACTAAATAAATTAAAAATAAAATAAATTATATTAATTTTTTTTTTAATTTTTATTGTCATAATTTTTTAGTTATAATAAAATTTGTTTTTATAATTATTATATTAGTATTGAAGTATGTATAATAGTATTTTACTTAAAAATAATATCAAGTAATTTTTGTAATTTTTTTAATGGTTTAGAAAAAATATTTTAAGTGATTTAAGGTAGAAAAATAGGTAATATATAAATGATTTTATAATTTGAATTTGAAATATGTATAATAGTGTTTTAGTTAAAAAATAGTACTAAATAACTATTAAAATACTTTATTTTTAATAAAAAATTAAGATTTTTTTATAATTTGACACATTATTTTTTCAAGTGAATATTCAAAATGAAAGTAAACAATTGTTAAATTTTTGAATTAATAATTTTAGATATATATATATATATATATATATATATATTTGGATTTTATCCTTCACGATTTTTAACCCCATTAAAATCCTGTTAAAGAAGACACTAATCACTTGAAAATTAGTCATTAAAATCCGTCTACGAGATCTACGACCTACACAAATCATCTGAACCCAAAATAAATAAATAAATAATCCAAAATGAACTTTCCCTACACCCCTTGGCCAGAAAATTACATGACTGTTGAGCTACGGATGAATGTTCCGTCTCTAAATTTGTTGCAATTGTGCCACAATTCCATCAAAAAAAGCCTTGGTGCCTTTTTTTGTGATGGTATTTTGTTCATCACAAATGTTTTATTTCTATATATTTTCTCGATTAATCATTATTTCATTTACAATGTAATGATAATTTAGTGATGCATTTTATGCGTCACAAATATATGTTACTAAACCATTGAAATTCTTCATAATGTTTAAATTTTTTTACTTTTAGTTCTAAATTACTAGTATTTAGAACTTATTGAATGTGACTATATATATAGTACCACTAAAATTTGAGTTAACTTATTGAATGTGACTATATATATAGTACCACTAAAATTTGAGTTATCGTTTAAGCGAGAATAATCCTTTATAAATTAAATCCAATAGTTAGTCTAGGACATCTGATTTTACTTAATTTTGTAACATATTTTTCGTTAAGTGAATATGAAACAAATTTCATCTTCCTCCTTCCCTTCTACCACTATCTATTTCAAACCGCCAACATTGTTATTCATTAACAAAATTTCAATGGAAAAAAAAAAAAAATTTGAAGACACCCGTATATAATGAGAGAAATTCAAATATATTATAGTTATCATTTGAAATCTATAAAATTCGTTGGATTGACAATAAAACAAAAATTCCAAGAAAGCTAATTCATCATCCAAACAACGATAGCCATAACTCAAGTTTAGCAAACATAGTAGTGACATGGGTTAAAAACACTGGAAAGTGGTGATTTTAACAAGGCAGCTGAATGTTCACTGTCGCCTCTACAGATCGCGTAAAACAATAAGACCCATTACATGCAAGCTGACATTATAATGGAATAGATGAGGCCAAAATATTCATTCATCTTCTTAAAATTTCTTTAAGTTTGATGGCGATTTGAGGACTGAACAATGATGGCTGGTGTCAGTGACATGGTGATGGCAACATGACTAGGAAGACAAAGATGATAATAGTCTTTCTTTATTTTATTATTTTTTATTTTAATGATAGAATTTAAGTTACTAAGAAAGCAGAGTGACGGAGGATCAAACCATATTCTCTACATCTATATATTCATACCTTATATAATTTCAACTATTTATAGAGGACATATATTTTAATTGTGGAAAAAGATGTTAGCTAAGTAAGTAATGTGTATCATATAAGCGGCAAACATCATATGGCACGTGTCTATGTTTAATTATTTATCAGTTTATAAGACTATTTAAAAAAAATTTGTAAAACTTGAATTATAAAAAATAAAAACTTTAATATAAGCCTCATGATGTTGTTATCTTTTAAGGAATTAATAAAAATGGATTGCAGTCGAGCAAAATAATACACCACGGATCATTTCAAGACTTACAAGATTTTAAGTTATGAACGATTTTGAAGTCCGGATGATGGCTTTGACAATCATGGGCTATCAATAAGAAGATAGCTCAAATTAGTCAAAATAAAAAAGGCAGCAACAAATTATAACTAAAAGACAAATGACATTTTGTTTTGTAAATTCTAAGCTGTGGCTATCATAATCTTGTTCAACCAATAGCTAAACTTTTTTTTTTTTTTAAAAAAAAACAGGTTATAAAAGAGATGGCTCAGGATGTTGAAGAAAATGATGGCAATGGCAATGCGAGTGATAATTCTGATTTACAGGTAAATAACTTGAATCAAAATATTTATTAAGAAATTAAATTATTAACTGTTCAAATTATTCTCTTAAAAAATGATTATTTTACCAATAACTGTTGAAATCAATTAACATGAAATTGTTCTCACTTAAGTTATATCTTAGATTAGAGTTTTAGTGTAAACAGTTACATCAAATTAATTGTTGAGTGTAAGTAATTGTCTCAAATTAATTGTTAAGAGACCTTTGTTATCTTTATGGTTCTACTGGTTCGAACCAAATTAGTCAGTAATTAGTGGGTTTTGGATATTCATGGTTTCGACAAAAAAAGATTATTTTCAGCTTGTTATGGCAACAAATTTAATGTTCTTGTTGTAAAACAGGGTATAGTTGAAACCAATTCTCAGTTCCACTTTTGTCACAATATTGTCGAAGCAGATGTTAAAGGAGATAATAGTGGCAGGAGAATAATAGGTGAAAACTATGTCTAATTAATAGTTGAAGAGTGTGTTTGTCTTGATAGATTCTTAACTTTAATTTCAAAAAATTAACTGTATATGTATACATTTTACTTTCTTGAAATGTAGGCTACTAGCTTGGAATGAGTAAAAAAGATCTTCTTAATCAGGAATAAAGTTTTTAACAATCATTTTTCATTGGCTATATTATTGGAGAATATATCGCATATTGGAAATGTCTAAAGTAATAAAAAGTTTATAAGTGGTATAGATTGAACCTTAACACAAGTCAATTGGTTTTGTATTATATGATCTCAATTCTATTTATAAGTTTACATGTGTGTGCATCGGCTAATACTCTCGAGAAATATGAACTTGTTCATAATATGGTATCTGATGAGTTCATATGTTGGAATGTTTGCCACACCATTGTTTTGCTATAAAATCCCCAAAGTTTTATTTTCCTTATTTATTATCATTATTATTATTTTACAATTTTATTTTTCATTACCCTTTTTAATTCTCTGCCTTTTGACATATTTTGGTTTATTAGCCTTTCTTTTAGCCATTGTCTAGCTTTTTCTTTTTGAGAAATTTGTTACTCTTTGGCTTGGCTTTCATGTGTCTTACTTTGGCACTATTTCCTTTTGTCATTTAATGCAATAAATTCCAATCATGGAGAAATATGAAGTTTGACATTCTATTAGTACTATTCTTGATGGTAAAAATTATGTTCTTTGGTCTTAAGAGATGTCAAGTTTTCTTTGAAGCAAAAAATTGTGGTGTTATGTTAATTATTTTTGAGACTGAAGTTGGGTGCTATGACCTCGTTTAAATCATTTGGTATGACCCGTTTGAGTTTGTTACGACATGTGTGAGTCATTGGGTGTAGCCCATTTGTGACTCTGTTTGAGTTGTAAGGTGTGACTTGTTTGTGTTTGGTAAGTGTAACTAGTCCAGACTCAGTTACACTAGGGGGGGTTTGGAGAATACATTCCATATTGGAAATGTGTAAAGTAATAAATGGCTTATAAGTGGTGCTTATTGGACCTCAACACAAGTCAATTAGTTTTGTGTTACATGAATTCAACTCCATTTATAAGTTCATATGTGCTCTTAAAACCTGTGAACTTGTTCATAATATGGTTAGTGTATAAGCCATGATGTACCTTACTAATGCAGTTCGTAGTCATGGTAATTTTTAAATGTTGCATAAATTTTCAAAATAAGTATTTCTAGATTTTAAAATATTAGATCAGTAGGAAGCTATGAAAATATTAATTGCAAGAAAATTCAAGATTTTAGGAGGTGGGTTTTTGGATTATTAAAAACTAGAAATTAAAAGTAATTCTGACAACCACTTTCCCATGCAGAAGTGTTGAGAACAATAATTTATATCCCTTCTGTGGACACTGTTAGTTTGATCGGCCCATAACGAAAGCCCGATGATGAGAAAGTTCGAGTTTTGAATGTAAAGAGAGCCCGAGACTTCTTTAAAATCAACTCCTCAAGCCCAAACACTAAGCCAAGCCCATAAAAACCATGTCCAAGCCCAAACATTAAGCTAAGTCCACAAAAACCATATCCAAGCCTAAACACTAAGCCAAAGCCCAAGCCCATCGCCTCTTGACCTGGCCTCGGTGAAGAGGTGATTGCCTCAATGAAGAGGCGTTGCCTCTTCACCCCAGGCATCGGTGAGGTGACGCCTTATAAAAAAGGCGCTGCCTCATCACACCCACTCTTTGCAGCATTAAATGCCATTAATGACAATAGTTGAAAGCCCATCTGTTGAGGATTTGGTCATTTTTGGACGTAAAGGAAAAGAGAAAAAGGCAGGAAAGAGCCTAGGGAATGAAAAAAGGCAATGGGAGAGGGTGAGAATGGGTTTTTAGGAATTTCAAAAAGGAGAAAATAGGAGGGGCTTTAAAAGGGAATGTGGAAGGCAAAAGAGGAGGAGGTGGGCTGATTGTTAAAAAAAATGCCTAAAAAAACATAGAGAAAGAGAAAGAAAAAAGAAAAGAAAGAAAGGAAGAAGAAGGAAGGAGACTTTGAAGATTAAGGGACTTAATTCTTGAGAAGAAGAGGGAACTTCCTTACATTTAAGGCCATTCCTCCATCAACCAAGCTCTAAGGGCTGAGTTAGGAGCATTAAGCACATTCGAGTCAGCGAGTCTCTTTATTTTAAGCTTTAAGATTTTATCTTCATTAAAAGCTTTGATTTGTTGTTATTTTATGTGTTTTCTTGAGCTAAATTACTTATTTGAAGTTATAGAGAAACATGATTGCAGGAGATATTGAATATTGATTGTTGATACTTGTATATTTGCGTTTGTTTCTTATTTACGTGCTTGATTTGCACGTTTCTTGGGATTAAAGAAATGTAAAGTGTTCCTACCTTTGTTGAAGAGGTAACGTCTCTTTATAAAGGCGTCGCCCCTTCAAGATCGCCTTTTGGTAAGGAGGCAGCACCTTTTTGAAGAGGCAACGCCTCTTTAACAAAACTCTGCCTTTTTATGCCATAATTTTTTGTTTGTATTTTGCATGTTTGACATGATTTTCGTGTTTAATTTGTTATATTTCTTGAAATTATGCGTGATTCCTATGTTGATCAATATTGTTTCTATGTTATTTTCCTTTTTTTGTATTATTTAGTGGATCATTTTATGAGTTTATGTTCATTTATTTTTGTGAATATTATATGTTGATGATTTATAAATATTATTGTTGTTATTGTATGGAATTAACTTGTATGTGTTGCAGGAACTATTTGGTGATTTTTAATCACTAGATGTTTGCTTTATTTATCATTTTTAGAGTATTAATTTGTATAATTATTTAGTTTTTTTCTTTTTTAATTTATTTTTGGTTTATGTATGGTTTTTTTTTTTAGCATTTTTATGCTTATTTATACTAAAAATTTGTAATCCTTAATCCCTTTTCCCTTTTATTTGGAATGAATGATTGTAAATTATTCTTATTTGCTTATTTTACTTTATTTATGATTAAATGTCGGGAATATAAGCATGAAATGAGACTAATGTGTAAACTTGGAATAAAATATAAAATTGGAAACCAACTGCGATATGCATGTTAATAAGGAAATAATTTAATAATCAAAAGTAATAAAATGCAAAACACGCACGGAGGCTAACCGCAAGGTTAGGTGGGCATTCCAAAAGCCTATACCCAGTTTCCAAACTCGATCTCTAATAATAGCTTCTGGGAACCTTTGTGGAATCCAGTTGCTATATAGTGTATCCCAAATTTCATCCGGATGGTGACTCTATCTCTGTTTTGGGGTCCAAGCCCATTATGTATTTTCTAGTGAGCCCCAAGTTCACATAGTGCCATAGTCACCAACACTTGGGTGCGCGACCAAAACTGCCGCATACAGTGGCGAATCCATTAGGGATAGAAAAACTGATTCCAAGCATTTTGCAATTTATCATCTTTTATTATTTCTTTATTTCCTTTGCAAATTTTGCATTCATTACATGTTTTCACATGATGCACTCCAAGTCCTAAATAAACTAACAATAATCTTTGCTTTGCTGCCTGTGTTTCATTCAAACCTAGTGGTGAGGTATTTGATTATTGTCACTCATAGCACGTACTTATCTGCGTCGCACGAACCCTTGAGTAGGGAGACATAATGGATGTATATAGCTATGGGAGCCAAAGCTTATTACCTAAGACTTAACTCATATAATGACCTAGCAATTTCTACTAAGTTCTTTTTTCTAAATGCATGTGTTTTTTGGCATATGGTAATCCTTTAAATAAGGCCCAAGCCCATTACAAAATAAGCCTTGACAAAATGGGCCTTTCATGCGCCTACTATTAGCCCATTTTGAAGGGATCTTGATAAGGTAGGCCTTTAATATAGTTCTTGGCCCATTTAAAATGGACTTTGGATTTATTTGGAGGAGTTACCACTTGTTTGTATTATCTTAAAAGTTATCTTATATCTGTCAGTTTTATTATCCCCCATCGATAATCAAAACCCAAAACAAAAATCTTAGGAAAAGGAACTCGTCGTTGAACACATGTGTGGGAGAAATAAGGGTGGAGATATCGTTAGAGAGCTTTTTATTTTATCCTTTTATACGTGCATATATGTTTTTTTTTTGTTTTCCTTCTTACTAGTAGGCTTGCGTTTCATGCATACACGCCATGCATGTTTCTGACCCTCAATGGTTGCAGATATAGATCCATAGCAGTCTGCCAGTTAGAAGCGATCTAACACAGGTTGTCTGGTTAGAATTTGTAGAGGGATCAAGATGGCAGAATTTTATATTGAAGCCTTCAAGGAATAGTTAAAAGCTGAAATGGCCGAACAAACCAGGGCGATCATGAGAGAAATTATGGGGGAAATGATGAGTATAGCTAGAGGGGAACTGCCAGCACCACAACCACCAGTGCCTTAACCACCATCACCTCAACCTCAACCTTTTGATATAGATGTCGAGGTTCCTGAAAGGCAAGAGGTAGAAGATGATCAGCAGATAGTATTGGTAGAACCTAATATCCATCAGAAAGAAGGTGCCCAGGGAAATATGGAGAAGCTGGATTAGGCTAAAGACCTTGTTAAGTCTATGGCTTAAATGCAGCTGATGTTAAAGGAAAAAGGGATCGATGCCCCAATGAGCTATTCCAAGTTGAGCATGGATAAGGATGATGATCCCCTACCATAAATGTTCAAGTTTTCTGACATAAAGAAGTTCACTGGCACAGAGGACCCCTATCTCCATTTAAAGTAATATTTAACCCACATGAAGATAACTAAATTGACTAAAAAATAGATTGTAAAGCAATTCCCTCTATCCTTGAAAGGAGCACCCATCAAATGGTATTATGCGCTAGAATCCTGTGTTCAAGTTAATTGGGAGGAACTATATGCTGTATTCATCAAGTAGTATAGTCTCAATATTCAGATGGAGGCTTCCTTGAGAGACTTGCAAAAACTGAAGCAGAAATTCCATGAATCTTTTGTGGATTATTTGATAAGGTGGAGAGCCAAATTAGCATAGATGAAATAATGACCCATAGAATCTGATCAGTTGGTAATAGCTATAGAAGGGTGTGTACTCCCTCTCTCTAAGAAACTGAGGGATTTAGGGATTCAAAACTTTGAGGAGTTGTATAGGTTTAGAGAATAAAAAGAATCAGACCTTGCATAAGAAAAGAAGTTCTTCAATGGAAGATCTATGAATAGAGAAATGTTTGGGTCTAGCGGCGGAGTCAGGCCAGACAGTAATAAACAGATTAACAATGTCAAGCAATCCTGAAGGTTTTCTAATTTAGGAAGACCCCTCTCCAAAGTCATGGAAAAGTTGATTGAGAATAACCTTCTACAACCCTTGCTTAAACGACCTCCTTTCCCTAATGCAACCCAAAACTATAGTGCAAGTACCACCAGAACACTAGGCATGATACAAAAAGCTACACTCTCTTGAAACATGAGATTCAAGATTTGATCAATTTAGGCAAAATAGTCAACCCAGAAACTAGAAAACCAAATACCCAAAATAATCCTCTGCCTAACTACCGAAATGTACCACCACCAAATCTCTATATCTTGATGATCAACACAGGCCTAACAGAGGAACAAGTTATTAATTCCTTTGTTGATGTCACACCTACCCCATCAAAACCACAACTAAAAGACCTGAATCTGAGGTAGTAGGCCATTAAGTCTCGTGTAAATATGCTTGATATCTGGAGTTTTGATGATAAAGAGGGAGAAGCAGTTGCTCTATGGAAGAACAATGAGAGGAGAACAACACAATCCATTGAGAAGTCGAAGGAGGGGGAGGAAGGAGTAAAGAAGGTTGAGGTAGAGAAGAGGGGAGTAGTTCAAAAGAGGGATCAGAGAAAGGTAAGAAAGGTGAGGAGATTATTGAGGCTAAAAGAGATGAGAAAACTCTTAACAGTTGTAAGCACCTAATTTCGGGATGCAATTATGCATAATTGCAACGTAAGCCCTATGATGAAATTCATTCAAAAATAGAACTTGGTTGTTGATTTTCTAGACGTTAAGGACTAAATTGTAACATTTTTTAGGGTTTGATTGCAAATAAGTTATTTTTTCAGGGGTCTTTTGGTAATTAAAAGATAGAAAAAATTTAGGATCGACATTGGTGTAATGCCGACCGGCATTGTGTAATGCCGATCGACATTACACAATGCTGATTGGCATTATACAATAAAAAAAATATTTTTGAAACGCAGAAGATATTTTTGAAATAAAAAAAATAAACGCTATCTGATCAGATAGGTCTGTTCCTCCTTTGGAGGAAGTTCAGTACGCGCAGACTCTATATTTAAAAGCAGAGTTTGCATGCGTGCGTGGAGGAGGATTTTCTTGGGGGAGGATTTTTTTTTACATAGACGAAAGATAGATTAAAATTTGATTGCTTTTGTTCTTTCAAAAACCCTAATTTTATAGTTCATTTGACGAAGACAATACAATGATTTTTTAGTCCTAGTCTAGAATCAAATCAACAGTGAGTTAATTTCAACGGTGAAAATCCTAATCTGAGGGGTCAAAAAAGAGCATTTGTACAACATCTAAATCATCAGTGTTATTTTCTATTTCATGTTTTATTCTTCCTATTATTTTCTTTTTGTGATTTTTCTTTTATTCTGTTATTCTTTTTTGATTGTTTAATTTCACTACTAATCTGATTACTTATTTTTTTGTTTAGATATGTGCATATGGATTGAGGAGGATATTGCCTATATTTAAATTAAGCAGAAGGTCTATGGAATGCCATGGAAGAACCTGTGATGTTTTCTAGTAGGATTTAGGATTTTTTATTATTTTTCCATTTTTGGTGTTTTGTGTAGTTATTTTAATTTTTGAGTGTATAATCATTTAAATTTAATTTTTGTATGTAGTTTGTAATAGCCCCAGTAGTGAGAATAGTGAAAAATTTAATTTTCTGTATTTTAAAATTAATTAGTAATTAGGTTCAATTGGGTAAAAAATCAATTAAAATCAATGGTGGCAGTAGCTTAAATTAGGGTTTGCATGTAATTACTTTATGGTTTTTTAGAAAATCACTGTAATGTTTATTTGATCCATTTTTTTGTGTTTTATTTTTTTTTTGGGTTTGTTTTTTGTGTTTTTATCCTTTTGGGCCCCAAGCCCACGTTTAAGTTTAACCCACTTAATAAATAGGCTTAAAAATGATTTAGGTTTTTAAATAATTAAAATCAATTTAGGCATATTAGGTTAATTAGATTTTAGGCCCACTTAGTTAATTAAAAGTTTCCTACACTTAAGTTAGCCTACTTAATTGCATTTCTTTTAAAATAAATAGACCTAGGCTCACATTTCACTTAAAATAAAACTAAGTTAGACTTAGGCCTACTAATTTGATTTTCCTTTAACATTGAATAGACTTAGGCCTATTCCTTAGACAAATTAAAATAAACATATCTAGTTTCACTAATTAATAAAAATGTAGGCCCACCTATAGTCCATTTCTCATTTGTAAATAATATGTAGATTTAGCTAACTTATAAAATAAAATTAATATAGTTTAGATATAGGGACATTGCCTTTTTGATGCATTTTTACTTGTAATTTTATTGACCTGTTGCCTTTTGGGTTAGATGGATGTTAATTAGGGTTTAATAAAATTGCATGTAATTAGAGGATGAAATAATCATTTATAAAATTATTCTAAAAGAACACGAGACTAAGAGAAGTTAGTATTCCGTATCTAGAATCTCCTAGTTGTTGTGCTAGCTTTCTTTTATAGAATCGAGTACCACCTTTTCAATGTGTCCTAGTTATTACCTTGGGTGGCGACTCCTCATCTCCATGCCATGTCTTTGTGACAGTGGTTAGTGTGTTCTTTAAGGTCCTGAGCCTAAACAATGTCGTGGTTGCTAAAATCTTGGACGCATACTAAATCCCGTCATCTACAGTGGTGACTCCACTGGGGATAAGAGATACTGATTCTACTTGTGTTCTTTAGAATTGTTTTATCAATTATTATTTTATTCTTGCATTCATTCTACATGTCCCTACTAAACTGTTGGCGTTGGTTTATGATTCCATAATTCCACTAACTTCATGGAGTTATAGATTGGCTAACCATCACTCTTAGCCTTAACTCGATTTAAGAGAGATTATCGGGCTCATTTGACCAGAGTCTGTAACCTAAGTCCCTAAAGGGGATAATTTTCTCTCGAGTTGGTTAAAGATGCTGGGCCCCTCTGACCTTGGCCTGTAACTCAAAGTCCACAATGGAGAGCATCTTGCTAAGGGAACCTTAACTTTTCACCAGACCCTAACCACGTATAATGGCTTAGTTACTTCCCCTAAGCATTTTAGTTACCTAAAATGCTTGTTTGTTTGAATTGCCATAAAGTATTTCTATTTATAAAAGCCCATGTTTATACCTTTGAAGCTCATTTAGGCTAATAAGGATTAGGCCAGACCTTTATATTTAGAAATGTTGCTTCTGTGCTCTTTTTCTTTTAAGAGAGATTTGGCATGAACGTCGGCTCTTAATATCCCCTGTTGATATAAAGGCCAAGACCAAAAATCCTAGGAAAGGAAACTTACCATCGAACCCGTGTGTGAGAGGAATAAGGTTGTAAGGCTTATACTTGCATGTTGCTTGTTGATTGGTTCCTGATACTTGCTTCCTGCTAAGTGTTTGCCTGCTATTTTTTGCATAAACACATGCATCATGCATACATGCATACATACAGTCCAAGCATCATACTAATACCTTATTTTGCAGCCATCATAGATTCATCTGGGTCTTCCCGTGTCTAGGGATGAAGAGGTGGTAGATTGAACAGAGTTAATTTAAGTCTGGAGTCCATAGCTTAAAGCATTCTTCACAGACTGGAGAGACTAGAGGGGAGTCCAATCAATCTACTATTCCTAGAAGCTGAATCAGCTCAGATAAAATAGACTGAAATGGAACAACAACTAGAGGTGTGGACCTTAGAGGACATTAAGGGAGCTTTGATGGATGACATGAGAGTTATGATGCAAGATGAATTGAGACAGGCTTTGGCCGGACTAGTGCAACCTATTATTGGACAACCACCTGATGCTGTTATTGAACAACCACCTATTGCTACTATTAAACATCCACTTGCTATAGGAGCTCCACCTATTGTTGTAGCTCCTCTACCTACTGTTAACAATGCTAGGGGGCAACTTGCTCCTAGAAGTGTGCCTGCTACTGATGTGAGAATGAAAGACATTGAAAACTATGTGGTAGAGAAGGCAATGAGAGAATCACTTAAAATGGTTCAAGACCTTGAGTCCAAGCAGATGTAAGCATTGACTTAGAAAATGTCCAAGATGGAAGAGCTGATTAAAGGATAAGGAATAGGATATTTTTTTAACTTTGATAATATGTTGCAAATGGAGGGTGACAAGCTACCTAAAAAATTAAAAATGCCTTAACTGCAGAAATTTAATGGGAGAGGAGACCCTAGAATTCATTTGAGTCAATATACAACAACCATGAGCACTATAAAAGCACCTCTAGTGACAGTCACTAGGTTGTTTGTGCTATCCCTAGAAGGAATGACTGTGAACTGGTACCATGGGTTAGAAAAGTCTATTAGAACTAACTGGAAGGAACTATGTACTGCATTCTTGAAGCAATATGATTATAACACCCAATTGGAAGTGTCAATTAGGGATTTGGAGTTAACTAAACATAAATCAAATGAGTCTTTTTCTGATTTCTTAACTCGTTTCATGAATAAAGCAAGGATGATGAAAAATAAGCTTGTTGAGAAGGATCAAGTTAGAATGATAGTTCATAATATGTCACCTAATTTGGTCAAGAGGCTACAGATGATGAATCCTAAAGCCTTTATGGATTTGTATGATGATGGGTTACAAGCTAAGGAAATTGAGAGTTAGAAAAAGAAAACTGCTAGAGGTAGAAGAACTCGAAACTACCCAACTGGGGGCATACAACAAGGAAGTACTAGTTGAGCTGTAGAGGTGCATGCAATTTAACAACCTAGAAGATTCTTCAACTTCAACCAACCACTCTTTAAAAGTCTTAGAGAGGCTAATCCAAAAAGGCCTGCTCTAACCCTTAACCTTTTTCAAACCCCAAAATCCAAATCTCCTTGGATATGATCCAAACAGTTACTACAAGTTTCATCAAGTACCTGGCCATTCCACAGATACCTGCATTCACCTAAAACATGAAATCCAAACTTGATAGACTCTAAAAAAATCACTGACCTTAAGAAATCCAATTCTAACCCAAACATTAGAAACAACCCTTTCCTAAATTACCGAAATGTTCCACCACCAGCCACCATGATGATCAACTCAGGGGTTAGCGAAGAAGATGTGCTAAGCTCCTTCGAGGACCTCAACCTTATACCTAATGGAGAACCTTTCAGACAGCCACAAAGAGGAGTAGAAGATTTACTAGGCCAGCCCCCATGCAAGTTTGATTACAGAGTATTTTACTCAAAACCACCCTCTGCTGATATCCCTATTGAATCAATTGAGCCCTCAGGATAGGGAGATGAGTTTAATGATAAGCCAGTAAAAGAAGAGCCTGAAATTCTCGAGCAATCGCTAAGAGGAGTTGAAGATCTGTTGGGACAACCTTCGGACAAGTTCGATTACAGAGTATTCTACTTTAAACCCATTTTTGGTGACATACCCATGGAAGAGATTGTGCCGACAGAATGGGGTGATGAGTTTGAAGAAGATGAATTCTCAACCGTAGAATTATCCTAAAAAGGGACTGAAGAGCTACTAAGCCAGCATATGGACAAGCTGAGGGAGCTAAAAGGAAAAGAAACATGCACAATGGAAGTTTGGAAAAATGGGAAAAGAGAATGGATTATTAGGGTTGTGGACATCTGGTGTGATTCTAATGAAGAAAAATCCAATGGAGTCGATGTATGGAGTGATACTCTAAATGTGAACCATGTTACTAGAAGTGGGAGGAATTACTGGGCAGCAGAAAAGCAAAATGGAAGGGTTGTAGAAAGGGAAGAAATAGAAGACGCAGAGGTAGAGGAAGTATAGAAAGTGGATCTGATCCTAGAACAGCTGAAGAAGGCTAAGGCAAATGTCAACATTTGGGAATTACTAATGCATTTAGGTAGCCATAGAAGGGCTCTGGTTAAAGCTTTGTCGAACATGAGGATTGAAATGGTAGCTACGCCTGAGGCTATTGTAGCAAAGGTGATAGAAAAGAAACATGGGTTGATAATATTCTTAGATGATGACTTCCCTTTGGAGGGAAGAAATCATAACAAGGCATTATTTATCCTAGCTAAAGTAAAAGGGAAGAGAACCAACTTCATGATGGTGGATGATGGTTCAACTATAAATGTATGCCCGCTAAAGATCCTACCTAATTTGGGTCTGAAACTGGATGACTTGACGGCTTCAAACCTCAAAATCAAAACTTACGATAACAATACCAAGAATGTGGAGGGAACATTTTAGGCTTTGGTCAAAACAGGGCCTGTAGAGTCAACTATTGAATTTACTGTACTGGACATCCCTGTTACCTATGCCCTGTTATTGGGAAGGCTGTGGTTTCATATCCTGGGAGGAGTACCCTCAACTGTGCACCATAAAATAAAATTCCCTCATGAAGGAGATGTCGTGACAATAGAAGCTGGAACCAATGCAGCTGTGGTAGCCATACTTGATAAACAGAAGCAAGTGGTGTTCCTCCTGGTTTTCAAGTTACTGGAATATTTGATGAGATGGATCCCAGGGTTGCAAAAATGATGGAAAGCATGAATTATCGACCTGGACATGAATTATCTGGGCACTAAAGAATATGTTAATATGGCTGGAAAGGATGTCCCTGGGTTTGAGATCTTTAAGGAGCAGATTGTGGGAAGCCTAGTGGCCAGCAACAAAGAGGAAATCATGAAGCAAGTAATGAAAAGATGGGTGATGATGCTGTTGAGGAGCTGCTGTGTCTGCTACCTGAGGAGGAACCACCCCAGGAGTTAGCTACTATCATTAGTGATAGTTTTATTGATGTTTTTTTATGATGAAACTGATGTAATAACATCCAGTCTTTATACGGACGAAGATGTTATTTTTCTTATGGTCAATGATATGAATGTTGGTTTTGCTTACTTGTGTGATGTGCATCCTGATAGTTCTGTGCATTATAATTTTGATCGGTCATGCATGTTTGACATTAATTTAATTCAATTTGATTCATTTAACATGAGCACAAATGATAATTTAAAGAACATTTCTATATCACATGATGTAACTCCTGAAGAGAGAAAAAATTTTAAGAGAATATTAATAAAAAGAAAGGTAGTATTTGCTTGGAGTTATGAAGACATGCCAGGTTTGGATAGGAAAATAATAGAGCATCACATTCCAACTCATCCAAAAACCAAGCCAGTTAAGCAGAAATTATGCAGATTAGGACCAGAATGGACAGAAAAGTTAAGGGATGAAATTGCTAAACAAATATAGGCTAACTTCCTAGAAGTAGTAGACTACCCTTAATGGCTAGCAAACATAGTACCTGTTCCTAATAAAGCTGGCAAAGTATGGATGTGTGTAGATTTTAGGGATCTGAACAAAGCCTGTCCAAAAGATGACTTCCTGTTACCTCATATTGATGTAACAGTGGATAGCGCTGTAGCAAGTGTAATGTATTCTTTTATGGATGAATTTTTTAGGTACAAACAGATCATGATGGTAGTCATGGATAATATTAAAATAACTTTCATCATAGAATGGGGGACCTATTATTATAAGGTGATGCCTTTCGGACTGAAGAATGCAAGTGCAACTTATCAAAGAGCCGTTGTTGCACTTTTCCATGATATGATACATAAGGAGGTTCAAGTGTATGTGGATGACATGATGGTCAAATCAGAGACAAGAAGAGGACACTTTGAGGCCTTAGACAAGTTTTTAGCCCGAATTGATAGGTACAACCTAAGACTCAACCTGAAGAAGTGCATTTTTAGGGTTACTTCAAGGAAGCTATTTGTAGATATGGTGAGCAGCCGAGGAATTAAAGTGGATCCGGATAAGGTGAAAGCCATCCAGGAAATGCCGGTACCAAAGACAAAAGAAAGAAGTAAGAGGATTCCTTGGCAGGTTACAGTATATTAGTAGGTTTATTGCAAAACTCACTAATATTTGTGATCCTATCTTTAAGCTCTTTAGGAAAGATCAGTCGGTTAAGTGGAATGATGATTGTCAGAAAGCTTTTGATAAGATCAATGAATATCTTGTTAATCCACCTATTTTAAAGCCACCTAGACAGGGTAAGCCATTGGTTTTATACTTGGCTTTAGAAGAGGATGCAATGAGGGCAATGTTAGCACAAGAAGGGTCAGATGGAATAGAGCACGTAGTGTACTACTTGAGTAAGAAGTTCCTGCCATACGAGGAAAAATATGATTTAGTAGAAAAGACATGTCTGATCATGATTTGGGCTATAAGGAAATTGAGGCATTATTTTCAATCTTATAGGGTTCAAGCTATTTTAAGAATAGACCCTCTAAGGTATCTATTTCAAGCATAAGCTTTAACTGGAAAAATGTCTCGATGGTTAGTACTCTTAATTGAATTTGATATAGAGTACATTACTACAAAGGTAATCAAGGGAAGAGCAGTAGTAGAATTCTTAGCTCATAATGCGATCAAAGGTGAAGAGTAGTGGAATTTGGAGTTTCCAGATGAGAATTTATTAGTTGTAGAGCACCGGGAGTGGAAACTTTACTTCGATGGAGCTGTAAACAACAAAGGAGCTGGATTGGGAGTGATTTTTGTTACACTGGAAGGAGAAACCATACCAATGGCAAAGAAACTGGATTTCAAGGTCACAAACAACATAGCTGAGTATGAAGCGTGTATCCATAGAATTGAGGTAGTTGTGGCAGCTGGAGCAAAAGAGTTGTTGGTTTATGGAGATTCAATGTTAGTCATCAATCAGGCTAATGAAGAATGAGAGGTAAAAGAGGAAAAGTTGAAGCCTTATATCTGTTATTTGAAAGCCTTAATGAAGAATTTCACCAAATATCTCTTTATCCATCTATCCAGAGATGATAATCAGATGGTAGATGCACTTGTAATACTCTCTTCAATGTGGGATAGTGCAACTAGGTTGGCTATGAAGCCTTTAGTGATCATAAAGTCTAAAGCACTGTGTTATGGGGGTAAGCAGATTATGAATGTTCAAATGGGGCCTAAAGAAAAGCCTTGGTTTTATGATGTCTAGAGGTTCATTGAAAAAAGAATTTATCCAAATGAAGCGACCTCAAAAGAAAGATATGCTCTTCGTGTTCTTGCATGTAACTATGCAAGTCATGATGGGGTATTATATAAAAGAATGCCGAACGGGATGCGGCTCATGTGTCTTAAAAAGGATGAAGCTGAAGAGGTGATGCAAGAGAATCATGCAGGGGCTTGGGGTTCTTATATGAACAGGATAATTCTGGCTAAAAATATACTCAGACAAGGGTATTACTGGATGACTATGGAAAAGGATTGTATTAGGATAGTATGACAATGCCATTAGTGTCAGATCCATGGGAATCTTAGTCATATGCCTCCAATAGTGCTGAATAGTTTATCATCCCCTTGGCCCTTTGCAACATGGGGAATTGATATCATAGGAGAAATAAGACCAATAACATCAAATGGGCATATATACATAGTGGTGGCAATTGATTACTTTTTGAGATGGGTAGAGGCAGAATCAACACTGTGAAAACAAAACAGATCGCACGGTTCATTGAGAAGAGCCTGATTTGCAAATATGAGGTTCCACATCATATTGTGATAGATAAAGGGGTTCAATTTCAAGTAGAAATAATAGAGTTATTACAAAAGTATGGGATTGAGCACCATAAATCTTTACCTTATCGCCCTCAAGCTAATGGAGCAGTGGAAGCGGCTAATAAAATGTCAAGAAAATCCTTTCTAAGATGGTTAAAACCTATAAGGATTGGTATGAATATCTTCCTTTTCCTTATAGGGATATAGGACTACAGCTCGAATCGCCACAGGCCAAGCACCGTTCTCATTGGTATATGGTTGTGAAGCAGTTTTGCCCATAGAAATTGAGATTAAATCCTTGAGAGTAGTAATGGAAGCTAAAATAACTGAGAATGAATGGGCATAGAAAAGATATAATCATTTAGTATCTCTAGATGAGAAAAGGATGGATGCTTTATTCCACACTCAGATATATCAGAGAAGGATAACAAGGGCGTTTAATAGGAAGGTTAAGCCTAGGAAGATTAAAGCTGGAGATATGGTGCTAAAATAGTCTAGAGCCGTGGTGTTTGACCTGAGAGGTAAATTTAGACCGAATTAGGAAGGACCGTACTTAGTCAAATCGGTCTTACTTAAAGGAGCTACTAAGATATCAAATCTTGAAGGGAATAAGTTTATGGAACCTATTAATTTGGATCGCCTCAAGAAGTACTACTTGTAAAAAATATGAATAAAAGTAGAATAAAGAAAATAAAGTTTGTTGGCTAGAAAACCTGAAAGAGCTAGTCAGGCAAAAGTTAAGACATTCCCGCTATTCAGAAAACCCACAAAGGGCTGATAGGCAAAAGTTAGGGAAATAAATAAAAAATAATGGTTCCACTGATTAGAAAACCCGTAAAAGGCTAGTTAGGCAAAAATTAGGGAACTAAAATGTGAGCGAAAAATATTTAGTTAGAAAATTCGTGAGGACTAGCTGATAATAGGAGTTATGTCATGTGATGTATTAAATGCACTCATTTTGGCCCTAATTAATGAATGAAATTAAAATTGAAGTTTTGTTAAACTTTTCATATCCTTCTTTATTATAAAGCATAAGTACTTGAAGGGATAACAAAACATAAGAAAGCCTAAAACTAGCTCTATGAGACCATTCTATCTAGAGATGTCTTTGTTTCTTCCTTTGCGACTTATCATACAAAGTTTGAGTTCTCTTTGACCTAGCAAAGCCTAGTGGTTCTGTCTTTTGGATAATAACCCAAGTTTTGTAATCGTCATCAGTAGACATCAGCATCCAGGTGTATGTTCCGTTCAAGGGCTTTACAAGGCCACAAGCTCCTAATCTTTTCCAGAGAATCTTATCTTAAAGGAAAGCCTTTAAAGTCGGTCAAAATAGTAACAATGAACTGAGGGTGACCATATTGATGACAAAGGCGTAAAGGGATAAAAAAGGTAGAGAAGTGCAGCCCTGGAATAGGAACACAGTGATCAAATAACTCAATAGTCATGAACTTCAATCTCCACCAAAGGTAGACCCATATGATCTCAGCATCTGAAATCTTCTTCAACTAGTCAACCCATTGGTCCATAGAACATTTGTCTTTCATTTTCAAAGGATGAGATTTTAGCTGATGAGGTTGATAAGTCAAAGGATTGAAGGGTACATTAAGCAAGCTTAGCTTTTCCTGTAACCAAAATTAAAAAAAAAATTGGTATAAGAATAATAAAATAAAAGGCCGCTAAATTAAAAACCCAAAAAGGCGGCTTAGGCAAAAGTTAGGGCAAGCCTGCTAAGTTGAAAAACTGAAAGGGCGGCTTAGGCAAAAATTAGGGCAAAAATAAAAAAAAAATAAAAGTTTTGGTTGCACACTTAAAGAAGAAGTAAACTGCATGAGAAATGGTTATGAGTCTTCAAATTGTCACGCCCAATGATGGTCTCAACAAGGATAACTGGCATAGGATTAGCTCCAAGCTCTACCTATTCCAAAATACTGACAATACATGTACTGACACCACCATGGTGAGAAACTAGTAAAAATTGAGCATATAAACAAAAAGCAATTGTTATAGTCTAAGAAGTAGTGTTCTTGTCCCGAGTCCCATAGATGGTGTTAGAGAAGAAAGATTGATGGTCCTAGGGTTTTGTGTATACATGTAAATATCATCTGGGGGAAAATCAAAGAATGTAACCAATATGCCAGGAAATTGCATCTCCAAATCAGGAAGGGCTATCATCGTAGTCGAGTCTAATGTGCATCCTAGAATAGCAGCAAACTCTTTAATCATTAGAAAAAGCTCTTGCCCATTAAACCTAAATACATGGTCCTTGACATCCCAAAAGGTAGAAGTAGCATGTAGGAGAGTGTTATCGATAGTCAGGTGCTGAAGATATTTCAGGGATTTGATATGGAAAGGTTGAAGCTTATTCCAGTCATCACCATTGAGATTTTTAAGAAATTTTTTCATTGTTTAAAGAGATGCTTGAGTCATGATGAGGGTATGGAGAATGAAGGAGAATGCCCCTTGTATGGTCTTATATAAGGAAAGAAGATGAGTTTATATGGGAAAAGGATTTTGCTAGCAAAAAAAAAAAAGATATGGATAAAGTGATAGAATTTGAGAAGGATTAGGATAAATAGATAATTGGGAAGATAATCCATTCTTTTAATTATTTATCTATCCAATATTATCCATCTTGGAAAAGGATTAAGATAAATGGATAATTAATTAAAAAGATAATGTTCATCATCTATCTTTTTTTATTAGTTATTTAAAAAAAAGGGGGGGCCCATTAAGTTGAAAACCTAAGAGGGCGGCTTAGGAAAAAGTTAGGGCAAGCTTGCTAAGTTGAAAACCCAAAAGGGCGACTTAGGTAAAAAAAAATCCATTAAGATGCAGACACTGTTTCAGTTCTATCTAACAATGTTCGAGATAGTACAGGAATAAACAGCAGTACAATAAAAAGCAGTCAGATACAGACACGCAAAAAGTCAGGAATACAAAAGCTTTAAATCATTTATCTCATGCTTTGGTATCAGGCTATGGGCTCCATCCTCTGGTAGGGTCATCATGATGATAAATGTCTGGAGATCTGACAAATGAAGTCCCAGCATTATACAGGTCAAAGCCTAAGTCTGCAAGCTGTCGACGAAGCATCTCATTCTCCCGCTCTAGACTGCTGGAATAGCTCTGCATACACAGAAAATACTATATCATATGCATTACATGCATAACATGCATACATTTGCATTGTCTCAGTGAGGGCGTGTACCCGCCAATTATCTGTAACCTGCATCGTAAATAATCTCTAAGATGAGGCAAGTCCGTATAGATACTCTACCTGCATCTGAGGAATCTGTTTTGTAAAATTTTGTTAATATCAATGTTAAGTGTATAGATCCATACAAGAAATGCTTGATCCATACAAGAATGGCTACCACATTACTACATGACCTGATCCATAAGGAGATAGAAGTGTATGTAGATGACATGATGGTGAAATCTTTGACCAGAGAAGGGCATTTTGAAGCCTTAGATAATTTCCTAGCAGAGTTGAAAAGAATAACCTCAGACTGAATTCAAAGAAATGTATTTTTAGGGTGACATATGGAAAACTATTAGGACACATTATCAGTTAGAATGGCATAGAGGTGGATCCAGACAACGTTAGAGCAATCAAAGAAATGCCTGCACTAAAGAATGAGAAAGAAGTCAGAGGGTTTATAAGAAGGCTACAATACATCAGCAGGTTCATAGCCAAACTGACTACCATTTGTAAGCCGATCTTCAAGCTCTTAAGGAAGAATCAATTGATTATCTGGGATGATAAGGGTCAGCAAGGCTTTGAAACCATTAAGTAGTATT
Organism: Mallotus nudiflorus; assembly: GCA_947683625.1. NCBI lineage: Eukaryota > Viridiplantae > Streptophyta > Magnoliopsida > Malpighiales > Euphorbiaceae > Mallotus > Mallotus nudiflorus. Next base: position 4,835,569 of record CANTUR010000011.1, read on the forward strand.
TGATGAATCCTTAAGTTTTGCAGCCACTAAGACTGGGGAAGCCCTTAATTCTCTACTTCGCTATAAAAAAGGTGTGATTAGTGCAATATTGGCTCAAGAAGGAGAAGGGAGAGTTGAGCATGCCGTATATTATCTGAGTAAGGAGCTTTTGCCCTATAAAACCAATTATAGTCTAGTGGAAACAACCTGTTTGGTTGTAATTTAACCTATGAGATTACTTTTAGTCCTATAGGATTTAAGTGGTTTCTAAGCATGATCCCCTTAGATATCTCCAGCAAACTCTATCATTAACAGGGAAATTAGCCAGATTATTAGTCCTACTCATTGAATTTGACATAGACTATATTACTAAAAAGGTGATAAAAGGAAGAGCTGTGGCAGACTTCTTGGCCCAAAATTTGGTAGATGAAGGAAAAGAATGGGAGTTAGAATTTTCGGATGAACACCTGGGGGTAATAGAAATCCAAACCTAGAAAATATACTTTAATGGAGCAGTGAACAGTAGAGGGGCAGGCATTGGCATGATTTTGGTCTCGTCGGAAGGAGAAGTAATCCCAATGGCAAAGTGGTTGGAGTTCGAGGTCACTAACAACCAAGCTGAATATGAAGCCTGCATTTTTGGTCTGGAAGCACTTATGAATATGGGGGCACAAAAGGTGACAGTGTATGGGGATTTGATGTTGGCAGTAAAGCAGTTCGCCAAGGAATGAGAAGTGAGGTAAGATAAGCTAAAGCCGTATTGGGTATTCAACCATGATCCTATTGCCCTTCGTGCAATATAGATTCATACACTTACCTTGGGAGGAGAATCAGATGGCAGATACACTGGCTACCTTGGCTTGGACATAGGAAGGAGGTAGACGAGTAGAAATGAAGCCTCTTATCTTAGTACGGGCCCAAATTCCTTGCTATGAAGAAATCAGAATAATGTCAATCGACCCAATGAAGAAGCCTTGGTTTTATGATCAACAATGGTATCTTGAGATAGGAAAATTTCTAGAGGAAACTGATAGAAAAGAAAGAATGTCTTTAAAGATGCTATCACAATAGTTCATTAGCTATAATAGGATATTGTACAAAAGGATGCTAGCTGGAGTACACCTAAGATGCATCGATAAGGATGGGGTACAGAAAATCATGGAAGCAGTTCATGAGGGTGTATGTGGGCCACATATGAATGGAATAGTCCTCGCTAAAAAGATAACATGTCAAGGGTAAATCTGGCTAACCATGGAGGCAAATTGCGTAAAGCATGTAAAGAAATGCCACAACTACCAACTCTATGGTGACATGAGCTACCTGCCTTCTATGGAACTTTAAGGATTAACCTCTCCTTGGCCATTTGCAGTAAAGGGAATTGACATTATTGGAGAGATAAAGCTGAAAACATCCAATAGACATCGTTATATCATAGTGGCAGTTGACTATTTCTCTAAATGGGTAGAAGCAGAATCATTCACTACTGTAGGGCTGAAACAAATGGCTAGGTTCATAGAGAAGAACATAATTTGCCGGTATAGGTTGCCTTATTAGGTCATCACTGATAATGGTGTTCAATTTAGGGTAGAAATGACCACTCTATTTAAAGAATACAAGATTGAGCACTATAGATCATCCCCTTATAGACCACAGGCGAACAAAGCCATAAAATCAGTAAACAAGAATGTGAAAAGAATATTGGCCAACATACTAGAAAATTATAAAGATTGGGCAAGTTATCTATAATTTGCATTATGGGGATACAAAACCACTGCCAAAACATCAACAGGAGCCACTCCATATTCTATGGTATATAGATGTTAAGCTGTATTGCCAGTTAAGGTCAAAATTAAGTCACTAAAGGTTCTCCTAAAGTCTAAAATCCCTGAGTACCAGTAGGTAGAAAGTCAATTGGCACAACTAACTTTGTTGGATGAAAAGAGATTGAAGGCTATGTATCACTCTCAATTGTACTAGAAAAGGATATCTCGGGTTTATAATAAGAAGATTAAGCTAGGCAAGATCAAAGAGGGTGACTTGGTCTTAAAGCTCACTAGGCCAATCATGACTGATCCATGGGGGAACTTTAAGTCGAATTGGGAAGGTCCCTATCAAGTGAAGCAACTATTTTCAAAAGGGACCATTGTTTTTTCTAACTTAGAGGGAAATCAATTCAGAGAGCCCATCAATATGGACAAGCTTAAGAAATACTTTCTGTAAAGTCTCGTTAGGGAGAAAACCTCAAAAGAGGTTGCCTAGGCAAAAGTTAATGACAAAAAAAAGGAAAAAGTAAAGAGTCCTATTGGATTGAAAACCTAAAAAGGCGGTCCAAGAAAAAGTAAAGGACATGCAAAAGGAGAGAGAGAAAAGAGAAAATAGTTAGTTGAAAAACTTGCAAGGGTAAGCTAATTAACGATAGGAGATATGTAAGAAGAAAATTTGTATAGTCACATTGTACTTAAATTAAATGGAATGGATTGCCTTTATTATTGTAAACATTGCATTAAATGCTTATTACACATATGTTTAACTCAAAAGGAAATCTCATTCGATAAGGAAAGTACATGAAAAGACTAAGTTTCATAAACTAATCTAATATCGTCTACTTGTCTTGTGACTCCCTTGGGTGCTCGATGCCTGTAATTCCTTTGTCCTTCTATTTCTTGTAAATTCATCCTTTTTTACTTATTATAGTTAAACCTAGGCATTGTACTGGTCATCGATAGACTGATCTCCATTGTAGTTAATAAGCCTCTAGATGATCCTCCAATTTTAAGTAGTAACTAGGTTGTCCAGAAAATTTTGAGAAAGAGGCCCCGGTCCAAACTCATGTACGAGCTCTACAAACTACTATTTCTATCCATATTATCTACAAAGTCAAGTTGGATTATAAAAGGTGGTGAAATAGAGGCCGTCTAAGGGAACACAGTAGGTATAGGACCGGAGGGTCACGTGCTACAGTCTCTACCATGGGCACTTCCACTGAATCAGAGTATCAAGGAATGTAGATAACCATCTTTGGATATCCTTCGAGATAGGATGAAGTCTCCTAGTGCGACAGTGTTTAGCCTTATAATATGTAATGTCTCTAGGTGTTTCGAGTAGTCTTAGTTTCTCTTGCAACCAAGCCTATAGAATTGATAAATGGACAAGAATGATGGAAAGCATGAAATGGTAAAAGAAAGAAGAGACTCACCTCTAGTAGAAATGGACTCCTAGAGAATCTCTTGGTCTTGAAAAATTTATCAAGTTTGATAATGTTCTCAGCCAGAATAAGGGGGAAAGGGTTCAGTCCACTCTCCACTTGGTCCAAAACATGCAGGATCTTCAGGTCACAGTTACTAGAAGGGGAGACCAACAAGAATTGAGCACATAGGCAGAGTGCCATCATTCGAGGCTAGGGAACCTTGCTACTATCTACAGTCGCTATCATCTTTACAAAAGGGCTAAACGAGATTTCATTGCCAAAAATGTGATGAAGAGAGGATTGAGGGGACATATTGAGTGATCTTGCCATTTGGTATTGTATGGTGTGCAAATCTCGGGTTGTGACTAGAGGAATAACAATCTATTAAGCAGAATCCATGTGAATGCCCAGGATAGCTTCAAATTCCTCTAGTAGGGGGCAGATCTCCACTGTGTTGAACCAAAAAACATATTTTTGAGGATCCCAAAATTAAGCAAGAAAATGGAGAAATGAGAAGTTGATATTTCTAGCATGCAAAGATCAAAAGGTGGATAGGTGAAATGACTCTATTCTAGCCCATGACCCACCATCTAGACTTTTTAGGATTGATTGTAGCTGTTTCAAGCTTCTCTCAGTCATGATTGGGGGTCAGAATGCTGTATGGGAAAGAAGAATAGGGGGAAGCAGCGAGATGAAGAGATTAGGGATTTTGAAGAAGATTTAGGGTTTTTTATAGCTGCAGGGTAGGCATGTAGAGGCGTTCGCCTCTATGATCAGGTGGCGCCTCTATAAGAAGAGGCGAATCATATGTCGCCTATTCACATAGAGGCGACAACCCTTCGAAGAGGCGATGCCTCCAAGACAGGCATGGCAGATCTTCACATTCTTAGGAATTTTCTAAGTTGAATATAAAGAGTTAGAGCATGAAATTTCATAGATAAAAAGGCCTTAATTCATTCAAAATTTCATAAAAAATTATTAGTGCAAAATATGAAGGCATAAAAAAAATGGTCAATAAATAAAAATCAATTCAGATAAATAGATAGCAACAATGTAAAACCTCCAATATTTGTAGATAAGGACACCCCTATGCTAATAGAAAATCTATAAAGGGTCCTCTCTACTCCTCCCTATCAGACTTGTCAATCTCCTCATCAGTTGGCTCATCTGCAGAAGCATTAGTGGGATTGGTCTTATCATCCTCGCTGTTATTCTCTGATTCCTCTTTGACTGCCCCCTCCTCCTCATCGCCCTCGAGCTGGTGCTCTAAGGTACTGATCTTAGCCTGGTTGGCCTCATCTCAATCCTATTAAAGCACAATAAAAGGTAAGAAATCATGAAAGCATGCATACATATAGAACTAGAGCATATTCTATGTGTACCTTCCATTACTGCATCACCTGTATCAGGAAGTCTCTATGGGCCTCAACGACCTGATACATGTACTCTCCTTAATCTCAAGGTATCTGTTCCATTGATGATGTGAGAATTAACCATGTGTTATAAGACTTGATAACATAGTTTCCAGAGAAGGAAACTTATATGGGTAGTAGCCTATAGGAATAATGTTGGCTCCAGAGTCATATCCAATGTCAGAAACTGACGAGAGAGCTTACCAAAAGGCATCCAACAATGAGTTAGCAGATTAGGAGTGGCAGTGAGTCTATCGACCACTAATTAGGATCGAGAGTTGGAGGGGTCTGTCGAGGATGGCGCCCTAAAAGAAGAGCCCTCACCACAAGGAATGATATGCGGGTGTTGATAAGGCCTCTTCTATGCAGAGGGCCTAGGGTGAGGAGCAGGTGCCCTAGTAGCAGCCTAAAAGATGAAAAATAAGTCAGAGAACAACATCTGTAAGTAAATATAAAATAAAAAAACATTGCATGCTTACTTGAAGTACAGGCTCAAGAAGGGGCACTCGCTGCAAAAGATGAGCTCATGTAAAGTCCATATAGCGAGACTTCCTCCTCTCACAATACCCTACAACATCCTCTCCTTGCAGGGCATGATCGAGCTCATCTCCCTCTTACTCGTGCACTCAGAAGATATGCCAGGGAGGAGCAAGAGGTGGATGCCTCACTCATGCACCTAACCACCATTGATGTATCCTCACCTCGAGGAATCAAACTCTATAATTAGGGCCTCTAAGAGGAACCCTCTTCCTAGATAGAGGGATGAAGTAACCCATGACCTGTGTCCACCTAGCTTAAGGACCCTACAAGTCCGGGCATAGCTACAAGAATAAACAAGTAAGTAAGTGAATTCAATTAATGAGTTTATTTCTAATCTTAATTACATTTGTAGGTGCATACCTCATCATAAGTGAGCATGTTCAGCCACTCATGGTGGATATGAACATAAGCCATAAGCCTCCACCATGCCCGGTTGGGATAGCACCTCGCCATCGCAGGGAAGGGAGTGTCAATGACTTTGGTGATCCCTACTATCAGCTCCAACTCTGAAGCCCAGTCTTATGAAAGAAACAAGGGATGGTTAGTAAGATAAAAAAATGACAGTTGGAATGGAAGATGAAGAGAGAAAAGAGAAAATAAAATACCAGTGTGGCGTGGTAAAAATCATAGAGTCGTCTAGCTCTGCACACCAGCTTATCCATACTCCTATAAAGATAAGCTAAGGCATAATTGTCCCAATCGTAGGTCACCACCAAGTCTAGGTCCCTCAAAGGCATCAAGAAGCTCAAATCCATAGAGCTGGTTGTATCTGCAAAGAGAGTAGCACCCAATAGATAAATAAGGAAAGCGTGCACCACCTGATCGATCTGTAGGGGTGTAGTGGCTGCCTTAACTCTAATACAGGTGTAGAAGCTCCTGGGTAACTTGAGCTTCACTGTGTAGGTCCCTTCATGTCTAGGACCATCCCAAGTAGACGTTCAATGAAAGCGAGATGGTCGGGAGATAACTGATGAAGGCTGGCATCGAAGGGAATATAATCTCCAGCACAAGCAATGCCAGTAACTGTGACAAAAGCCATTGGGTCTAGAGTGAACTCCCCGAATGGAACATGAAAGGTGTGGGTGGTGTTAGACCACCTCTCCATCAGGAAATGCAAGGGTTGGTGATCTATATGCCCCTGCAGTGCTGGGAGTGCCAGGATAAAATCAGAGAACCTGGTGTCATAAATCTGAGTCTCTATGGCCTTAGGAAGCTCATCATACCAGATCTGTGCACTGCTAAAGTTCCCAACACCCTTGAGGGTGTAGGCATCGAGCTAAAGGAGTAAAATCATCATTTTATGTAATAAAAATTTAAAATTTTTGCTGGATCCTATTGCTAAAGTGATGCCTCTATCGAAGAGACGACCGCCTTGGTGATGAGTCGACTCATCTTTATATAGAGGCAATTTGCCTCTTTGAGAGCAGGCCTGACTCGAAGAGGTAAATGCCTCTTCATAAGAAGCGATCACCTGATCGAAGATGCGATGCCTTTTCGTTTCAACAATCTGACAGGATGATTTGAAATTTTAATTTTTTGATTAAGAAAATTTAATTTCTTTCAGTTAAACTCATAAATATATGTATGTGAATAGTAACTTGATACTATTTAATGATATTTACAGGAAAAATTAAAGGAATTAGTACTAACCTCTTCGGTGGCTAAGCTAAAAATATGGGATCGCATGTCTATAAACAGGGGAATCTCATCTTTGATACTGAGCCCGACACTCTGAGAAGGGTGCACTGTAGGTGTCACTGGGTCCTACATGGGAAAATCTAGGGTCCATATGGCGTCCATGTCAGAGAATACGGAGAATAAAAGAGAAAGAGGAAAGAGAGGAAAAGAGACAAGAAAGAGAATTGAAAAGGTGAAAGTGACCATTAGTGAAGAAAAGTGAGAATTTATATGGTTAGGGGGAGAGAGGAAAATTAAGAGAAAGGAAGATGAGGAGAAGTGGGTGAGGCCCACTTGATGAAATAAAACATCAAATGTCTTAGGGCCCATAAAAAAATGAGAATTTTCACATCACTGCTCGGGTGTACCCCAAAATTGATCTTTGGACAAGAATGATTTGATTAAAGCATCAAAAGGAACAAGCATCTGATCGGGTTTGAATCCCCAAAGTGCATGAAAGAACAAGTGTCTGGTTGGATTTGAATCCCTGATGTTCATGAAAGAACAAGCATTTGGTCGAGTTTGAATCTCGGAAGTGCACAGAAGAACAAGCGTCTGGTCGGGTTTGAATCCCTGAATTACATGGAGGAATAAGTGTCTAGTTGGGTTTGAATCCCCAAAGTGCGTGGAACAATAAATGTTTGGTCGGGTTTGAATCCCTGAAGTGCACGAAGGAATAAGCATTTAGTCGAGTTTGAATCCCCGAAGCGCGCAGAATAACAAACATCTAGTTGAGTTTGAATCCCCAAAGTGCATGAAAGAATAAGCATATGGTTGGATTTGAATCCCTGAAGTGCGCATTTCTAGAGGTGTCTGGTCGGGTTTGAATCCCTAAAGTGCATTCTTCTTTTACTGAGTAATTCTCAGGCTAGGAAAACCCGGGTCTTACACTAAACTATAATGACTAATTGATCGGGCTGGGAAAACCTAAGGAACACGATTACACTTCATCTCTTCTACTGAGTGACTTCTCAATCCAGGAAAACTTGGGAATCATGCCAAATTTATAATGAGTAGCTAATCAAGTTAGCTTAACTTAAGGATCATGGCTACGTTTCCCTTTTGTCTTTACTGAGTGAAGACTGGGTCATGCTCAAGATTCATGCCAAACTATAATGAGTGACTGGTTGGGCCAGGAAAACCTAAGGTACACGATCACATTTTGGAGAAAAAGCTCAACTTCTTAGGTTTGAATTCCCAAGACTGATGACCCTAGTGAAGCTTATAGGTCAAGTATGTCGTTCTTACTCTCTATTTCATGTGCATGTTACTTTTTCAAATTTTTTTTTCAAAAAATTCAATTTTTCAAAAAAACCAAGGGGGCAAACTGTGGACATTGTTAGTTTGATTGACCCACAACAAAAGCTTGATGATGAGAAAGTTTGAGTTTTGAATGTAAGGGGAGCCCGAGATTTCTCTAAAATCGACTCTGAAAGCCCAAACACTAAGCTAAGCCCACAAAAACCATGTCCAAGCCCAAATACTAAGCCAAAGCCCAAGCCCATTGCCTTTTGACCCACGGGCCTTAACCTGGCCCAGGTGAAGAGGCAATCGCCTTAACAAAGAGGTATCGCCTCTTCACTGATGCCTTATCAAAGAGGCACTGCCTCATCACACCCACTCTCTGCAACATTAAATGTCATTAATGACAGTAGTTGGAAGTCCACTTGGTGAGGATTTGGTCATTTTTGGACGTAAAGGAAAGGAAAAAATGGCAAGAAAAAGCCTAGGGAATGAAAAAAGGTAATAGGAGAGGGTGAGAATGATTTTTTAGGAATTTAAAAAAGGAGAAAATAGGAAGGGCTTTAAAAGGGAATGTGGAAGGCAAAAGAGGAGGAGGTGGGTTAATTGTTAGAAAGAGACGCCTGAAAAAAATACAAAGAAAGAGAAAGAAAAAAAGAAAAGAAAGAAAGGAAGAAGAAGGGAGGAGACTTTGAAGATTAAAGGACTTGATTCTTGAGAAGAAGAGGGAACCTCTTTACATTCAAGGTCATTTCTCCATCAACCAAGCTCTGAGGGCTCAGTTAGGAGCATCAAGCACGTCTGAGTCAGTAAGTCTCTTTATTTTAAGCTTTAAGTTTTTATCTTCATTAAAAGCTTTGATTTGTTGTTATTTTGTGTGTTTTCTTGAGCTAAATTACTTATTTGAAGTTATAAAAAAGTATGGTTGCATGAAATATTAAATATTGATTGTTGATACTTGTATATTTACGTCTGATTCTCATTTACATGATTGATTTGCTCATTTCTTGAGATTTAAGAAATGTAGAGTGTTCCTGCCTCTATTGAAGAGGCAACGTCTCTTTATAGAGGCGTCGCCCCTTCACGATGAGGTGATGGAGGCATTGCCTCTTGGTTAAAGAGGCGCCGCCTTTTTGACAAAACTCTGCCTTTTTATGCCATAATTTTTCGTCCGTATTTTACATGTTTGGCATGATTTTCGTGTTTAATTTGTTATATTTCTTGAAATTATGCATGATTACTATGTTGATCAATATTATTTTTATGTTAGTTTCCTTTTTTGTGTTATTTAGTGGACCATTTTATGAGTTTATGTTCATTTATTTTTGTGAATATAATGTGTTGATGATTTGTAAATATTATTGTTGTTATTGTATGGAATTAACTTGTATGTGTTGCAGGAACTATTTGGTGATTTTTAATCACTAGATGTTTGCTTTATTTTTCATTTTTAGAGTATTAATTTGTATAATTAATTAGTTTTTTTTTTCTTTTTTGGTTTATTTTTAGTTTATGTATGGTTTTTTTTAGCATTTTATGCTTATTTACACTAAAAAGTTGTAATCCTTAATCCCTTTCCCCTTTTATTTGGAATGAATGATTGTAAATTATTCTTATTTGCTTTTTTTTTTTTACTTTATTTTATTTGTGATTGAATGTTGGGAATATAAGCATAAAATGGGACTAATGTGCAACCTTGGAATAAAATATAAAATTGAAAACCAACCACGATTTGCATGTTAATAAGAAAATAATTTAATAATTAAAGGTAATAAAATACAAAATATATACGGAGGCCAACCGCAAGGTTGGGTGGGCATTCGAAAAGCCCATACCAAGTTTTCGAACCCGATCTTTAATGTTGGCTTTTGGGAACCTCCATGGAATTCAGTTGTTGTACAGTGTGTCTCGACTTTCATTCGGGTGGCGTCTCTATCTCCATTTTGGACACCAAGTCCACTATGTATTTCTTAGTGAGCCCCAAGCACACAAAGTGCCATGGTCACCAACACTTGGGCGCACGACTAAAACCGCTGCCTACGCCTTCCTTTCTATATATCTATGTGCAATTTGAGTTATATCGTTGGTGGTAATTGTGGTTTTAATTCTCTATATCCTCTATATTCACTCTTAACCTCTTGATGGCTATTTACTAATTAGTTCAAGTGATCTTACATCGCCTTCATAAAAGAGTTTTCACTCTGAATTGTTTTTAAGCTCCTTTGAATCTGCCACATTATAAACAAAGAAAGAACAAGAGAAAATCTCACAATAACACTCCCTCAGGTGTTTACACTTAAAGGATGTTACTCAACACTCGTATTTCCTTCAATTAGGTTTTTACCTTCTATTGAGCTCGTCACTTACCTTTTACCTCTCAAATTCTTTTCTTATAGTCTTATGGATCTTAAGTTATTAGTTATCAAATTAAACTCAATACGATAAGAACTAATCAAAATTAAACTCAAACTTGACTTCTAAAAGCTAAAGAAAATGCAACAACTAAAGATGATATCCCAATAAAATAAAAATAAGAAAGTTTGGAATAAGTATCTAAACTACCCAAAACATAAGTTAAGAAGAATAGTAGAATATCTAAAATTGAAACAAGGTAAAGATTTTGAATTTAGGATCAAAATAGCGAATTAGAATGGTTTTAGGTTTAATTGAATTCAACTGTGATCAGATAACTTTTTATCACAATTCAAAACTCTTTTTCTTTTGCTTTCATTCTTCTTGTTCTTTTTAATGAAATGTGATAACATGACTCTCAAGATACAAAACAACCAAATTGAACAAGACAAGAATAAAAGTAACAAATTGATATGCTTAAAAAAAAGATCTGAATAGAATTTATAATGAAAAGAACGAAATTGACTCTAAAAGCAATAAGGAAAAAATTGAACACAATGAACCACAAAGATATCAAATTTAAAATAACCAAATAAAGTGCCAGTGCAAATCAATATTAAATATAAAAATAAACTTCATTATAAACCAATTCTATGTAAACTTATATAATAAATAAAATTAATAAAATAAAATGTAGAAATTAAACATTTTAAATTTTTAGAATCAATTAAAAATAATAAAGAAGTGATAATTTGTGAATCAATATATTATATAGACTAATATTAATAAAAATAAAAATAAACAAAGTAAACACTTTTAACTATCACTATAAATAATAATAAAATTTGAATTGTTAAGTTTTCATATTTTGAAAAAAAAAACTAAATATTATTATATTCTTGAATAATGTTTTAGATATCTAAAAATTTTCTCTTTTTTTATCTAATACGTTTTTTTTTTTCCGGTTTGACTTTTATTAGAAAAATTTCTAAATAAAGTGGTTGAAAGTTGAGAACTAGATTTTAAAATAGTAAGTTTAAGGAGTTTTAGTGAAAAATTAAACATTTATGAAAATATTTAGAAATTAATTTTTAAATTTATGTCAAGAGTGACAAAATTGGAATGTAAGAACATTTTCTTATATTTTATTTTTCTGAAGGGAAAAAGAGGAAATAAGTGTCAAATTTATATTTTTATAGGGACCAAAAAATTAAGTTCTCTAAATAAAATGGATTAAATTGACACAATTTATAAAGTTGAATGAGTAAATTGAAATAAATTTTAAAATAGAATTTAATTGATAATTAACTTAAAGCTCAAAATATGATTGATGGTTTTTCCATTAATAAAAACCATTACAAATTGTTTAATATACCATTATAATACAGACATAAGTATAAATTGATAAAATTTATAAATTTATAATGTATTACAATTTAACTAATTTTTAAAATTAATTTTTGATTACTAACTAAGAAGGTAAAGAAAGGGACTATTATTTTACTTTTAAATATTCATAAATTAATCTAGAAAAACAGTAAAAAGATGCCACATAAGATAGTACATATAAAATATTAATGTAAATATTAACATAAGAAATTTAATATATTAAATGATATAATAAAATAAAAATTAGAACATTATTATTTTCATGAAATTCTTTTAAAAATTGTATATACATAATAACTTAAATATTAACGATAATAAATTTGAAGAAAATTGAATTATAAATGACAAACGTAATTTTATAAGTAAATTAAACCATTTTATATTCAGTAAATTTTAATAAAGTTATAATTAAATTTGATCAATTTTTTTTTCTGAAAGTGCAACTTAAAATATTCTAAACCATTAAAAATATATTTTAAACAAATAAAATAATTTCATACAATTAAATAAATTATAAAATTACATACATTACACTTTTTTGTTGCTAAAAAATAAAAATAGTTTTGAAAGAAAATAAGACAAGTGGTCAGGAAGGATGCTTGTTTGATTCCTGTTTAAATAAAATTGTTCCCTCTTTTCAAAGGGTGAAATTGATCACTGTATATTCCAATTTCTCTGTGTTGGACGGTTTTCGTAATAATGTCAATACGCACATTCATGGAAAATTCCTTGGAAGTTGCATGGAATTTTGTATGAAAATAAAAAATGGACAAAGGAGCAAGTCAAGATTTTGTCAATTAACCGTGTGGGGCTTATGGAAAATCCTGTTGCCTGTGATATATATACCTTTGTCATCACTCTTTTTTTTTTTTTCCTTGCCATTTTCGTTTTAGTTAAAAAAAAAACACCAACAACAATAATTATGTTGCCTGAAACTGAAGGCAATCATGTTGCCTCTTTGTTGCCTTCTGTAGAAATTAATGAAGAGAGTGATGATGGCCTTGACAATCCTGAGGCTCTCAATAACGAGGACGGCTTATATCAAAATCACAAGGCAAAAACTAGTAACTAAATAGCCATTAGAACGTTTGTAACATGTGTATATTTGGTGGCTACTTGTTAACTTTTCTTTTTTTCCTTTTTGCGCTACAGGTTCTAGGAGACAGCATAGCTGGAGATATTGAAGAAGATGATACCAATGCCAATGATGATTCTGATGTGCAGGTTAGATGTCTTGAAAAAAAGGGTCAAATCTTGAATCAAAATTATCCTTTTGAAAAATAGATTATATATATATTTTTTAATTTCAGCTTTTAGTCATGCTTGCAAACTAAATGTTCTTGTTCTAAAACAGGGCATGGCTGAATCCAACTTTCGGACCTCTATTCCTCTTTTGCCTGACACTCACGGCAGCTCCATCAGAATAGATGTTGAAGAAGATGTTAATGGCAGCAGCAATATTAGGGTGAAAACTGCATATGTTTAATGAGTAGTATTTTAAGTCTAATTTCAAGAAACTAACTCTGTATATATTCGTCTCTTGGAAATGAACCACAGGCTAGCAACCTGGAACGTGTAGAGAGGATCTTCTTGATCATGAACTTGATGATAGAGATTTCAACAGCAGTTTTTGATCAGCTGTCGTCAGTTCACACGCCCAAATTTGCACTAATTAGCATGCTGATGTCTTTTACAGTGTTGCTAATCTCCTTCACGGTTCTTGTTTACAAGGGTATAAAAGAAAAGGTTAAATGGATGAGAAGGGGTATTATACCTTGGTTCTACTGCACATTTCCAACTCAAAAGCCATTTGGAGCATTTCCTGACATTATTGGAGTAGTTTGTGCTTTTTTTCAAAGTATTTCAACAACAATAGCATATGGGTTTTTGTCTCGACATGCTAATAATCCTATCAAAATATCTGCTTGGCCAGTGATCTTTGCTGGTGGTGTGTTATGGTGCGGATTTAGAGGGCGCTCAAGCAGCGGAAGGCCATGGATTGAGAGCAGAGTGAGTCGTGATGAATTAGAAATGGGGAGGGATCTTGAGCCACTTGATCATAGAGGAAACCGACGCAATGGGGCAGCAATGGAACATTTGGAAATGCTAAGTTTGCTTGAGAAGGTCAAGATGCTTAACAACCTTGGCAAGTATAATCTGTTAGAAATGTTGAGTGCTAATGAAATACTGTCTGGGAATTTGGAAGGTTTCAAGAGTGGTGTTGATGAGCCACTTGAAAATGAAGGTTTATCTCTTATGTCGTCCAAGCCTGATGGCGAAGAGACACTTTAAAAAAATTGATATACTACGAAAGTGCCTCCATGTATCTATTAAATTACTCATTAAAAATAGTTGTTGACCCAAACGAAATTGCATGACATTTTCACACATACACATACACACACATATATATAATTTATCTTTTTATTTCTGTATTATTTTAATAATTATAAAAATATAAAATTTTAAATTATAATAGGATGGATTCCACTCTTTTTAGGCTTTAAAAGAGTATTGTCCAAGTGAAACAAATACTCCTAATTTATCATAAACTTTTGTTATGTTATGTTGTGTTCAAAACCTGCAAACTTATGAATTGTAAATTGTAGTACAAAGAATTATTGTTTTTACGAGGATTGTATGTCAAGCACTATTATTTTTACTTATTTTTCTTAACTAGCAAATCGAATAAAAGGTGAGCTAGCAAATCGAATAAAAGGTGACTTAGCAAATATAAATGATAGCAAATCAAACTAAATTGAAATCAAATAATTACAACATAGAGCGTAAGTTTAGTTTCACTATTTTAGTTTGATCATGAACACTAATTAATCAAAAAAATTTATTTTAGTTAAGGGTAATTGTTTTAAAATATTTAAAGACTCTCTTGAGTTCAATTAAGTATTTGAAGATTAAAGTTTAACCTACTATCGTGATTAACAAGTTAATCAAAACTCATTAAGTTCTTTAACAATTATTTTACCCACGAAGAGCTTATATGCTCTCGTGGTCAAGTGGTCTAAGTCCTATGAGTCTTAAGTTAATGAATTCTCCTAACTCTCATTGGTGAATCCACCCATAAATATGCAAATAAACTGATAAAGAATGAAAGCATACATTAAGTGTAGCTTATGGAATTAACTAAAAATCAACGTAAATAATTAAAATCTTGTGTTTAATTACATCATAGAATAACTACTTCTAGCCTAAACCCTAAAGAGAGGTTTAGCCACACATAATTATGGCGAAAAACACAAACATAATTAAATAATTAAAAGATGATGAAGAAGAACGTATGAATAAATCTCTTTAATCTTGCGACTCCTCTTTAATCTTTGGCTTTAAGGATTGCTCCCCCCAATTGTAGAATGAATCCCCAAAAACACTTTTAGCATCCCCTTTTATAGAAAAACTTGATAGTATCCTTAATGCCCTTGAATTCCTTTTCCTTTTTGAGTAGGAAAACCTTCCTTTTGTTTGACATAACTTCAACACCATGGAGTCGATGTAGTGTCGCGCTGCAGCTTTTCGACATGGCTTTAGCACCATTTAAGCATGGCAACACTTAACTTGAAGCCTAGATTTCAAAACGTCACACTAGTTGAACACACCTATGTTAAAGTGGGGTTATCCAATCCTTTGACTTTTTGGAATTCTTTGTTAAACCTCATACAAAAGGGAAACAACAATTAGGCACTTAAATAAAACTCCCTATTTGATTAGAATTAAACTAAAAATAATCAAATCCTAAATAAGACTATAAAATAAAAATATTTTATAATTAACCTAAAATCTACCCAATTAACAATATTTATTATTTCAAAAGCCATTAAAATTCAACTCTAGAAAATATGCAAATATTACACACATCCAATTCCCCCACACTAAAGCTTTAGTTGTCCTAAAGCAAAAATTAAATTTGAAATTTTAAAAACAAGCTCAACTACAACTAAAGACTTGTAGCTTCTAAGAAGATAATAGACAAAAATACGTTATATATGAACAATTTACTAATCATAAACCAAGCAAAACTCTTTGAAATTCAATAAACACGACTCTAAAAGAAAATCATTTAGGCTTATAATTCTTTTCGGAAAAAAAACTTTTTGGTTATGAATATATTTTAGGCTCCATTTCACAATATCTTTCTTTGCCTTTGGCTTTAGTGAGTGCGTTTATGCTCCATCTCACCTTTTTTTAATTCTCTTTAATCAAATCTTTCCACTCTTAGTTATCCCTAGCCGTTCCCGTATTACTAAGTGTGGATACCGCCAAGGGGGTCCTTTGGATACTCTTACTCTAATTAGAGCATTAGATCAATGGAACATAAAAGAAATTTAAATTTAAGCATTGCTTTTACTTTAAGAAAAAAAAGAGATTTTTTTTTAGAATTACAAAGCAAAATGCATCCTCTCCTAAAAGCATGCTCAAATTCAATCTCTAAATTCATGCTTAGGTTATAGAAACTAAATTTTTCATACATAATGACCATGTATAACTATCTTAATTAATAAACTCTTCAATAATTTGATAATTGAATTGGAAAGCAAACTTATACACTATTTTTCTTTAATTGCAGTTGAGCATCAATTTAGTATAAAACTAAAACAAAAAATTTTAAGGACAAGAATCACAACAAATGTGGAGAAATCCAGTTGAAAGTGAATGAATCTTACCATTTTTTATTTTTTAATTTAACTAATACACATGCAAAAATAAATAAAACACATAAACATAAAATGAAAAACATAAAATAGAACATTATCCTAACATTTGACATCCTCCTCCACACGTATCTATGACATTGTCCTCAATGACTAAAACACATAAAAAGGAAAAGAAAATAAACAAAAAGATAAATAGAAAATGAATAGAGAAATATTGCCTTGAATGTGATGCTTGAAGATCGAGAAGGACAAGAGTACTGAGTTTTGTGTTCTATATACCCAAATTGAAGTAATAGGTGAAGGACGTGCAAGGCTTCTTCTTTGGTGGAGGGGCAGATCTTTTTGGTAGTTGATTTTTGATTCACCATGAATAGGTAGTGAGATGACGACAAAAATGGGGTTTGTGGGGGTAGAAAGTGAAAAGAAAATAAGAGAAAAAGAAGAAGGGGAGAAAATAAAAGAGAAGATATGCATGGCAACTAGGGGTGAAAAGGGCGAGATGTGGTGATTTAGATTTCAAGTGTGCAACACGAAGGTACGGATGTGGTATGGAAGTGGTGTTGAGGAGTGAGTGTTAAAATTTTGATAAGACACTGGTGTGTCGATCCCGTGTGGAACTGGTATGAGCTTCGGTCTAAAATTAAATTACTGCAGGTTAAAGTGACACGGTGATGTTGATATGGTTTTAAAGCCATATTGATGTGGTGTTGAAGGTGTGTTGGCTTCGGTAAAAAATAAGCAAATGCAGTAATAAGGCATACGACCATGTCGATGCGGTGTGCAAATCGATACGAACTAAGAAACCTGTGAGACCACTTGGTTGATGTGGTGGTAAAGTGGTGTGCAAACCATATTGATCCCCTGTGTAGCTACCAAAACTTCATTACTCATCTTTTAATTCCCTTTCTCTATGCATGATGATCCAAAGTTAAAAACATTAAAAACTAAGATAAATAAATGAAAAATAAAGCATGAAAATGAAAGAAAAATAAAAGAAAAGTAAGAAAACATAATATGTTGCCTCCCATCAAGTGCTTGTTTAAGGTCATTAGTTTGACCCTAATGCTAGATCTTCATTTAAATAATATTGATTAAGGAGTAATCTTCCCCCACTTGAGCTCACTTACTGACACTCAAAAAAAAGATGAAAAATTCTTAAAATTTATATCCTTCATATTGCTTTTAATTCGCTACTCTTTTTTTTATCCTTCTCTAAAGGCCCTTTTTTCTTCTTAACTTTCTTGGTTGCTTTCATCTCCTTGGTATTACGAATGGGGCACGTTTTAAGTGGCTCTTTGAAAACTTGTGGAAGAACATCTTTAGCACAAACTTTAATTGCATCCACCTAAAAATAAAAAGTAATTGATGGGGATTGTTATAGCTTTTTAAAGACATCAAACTCCATTTTTTCTTCTGCTATCTCTAGAGTAATTTTTCCACATTTGACATCAATAATTGCACTAGCGGTAGCAAGGAAAGGATGCCTTGAAATTATTAGAATTTGATGGTCCTCTTCTATCTCTAGAATGAAAAAATCTTATGGCACATAGTAATTTCCAACTTTAATGGGCACATATTTTAAGATTCCATAAGGATTGATAATGGATATATCCGCTAATTAAAGTGACATTGTTATTTGTTATGGTTCACCAATATTTAGGTGCCTGCAAAAAGAAAAAGGCATTATGCTCATACTTGCACCTAAATCACACAAAGACTTACCTATAAACTCATTCCCAATAGTGCAAGGAATAGTAATACTCCTTGGATCTTTAAGTTTTTATGGAAGCTTATTTTGAATGACGACACTGCACTCCTCATTGATAGGAATGGTCTTATGATCTTCCCACTTTCACTTGTATGCAATGATGTTTTTCAGGAACTTTGCATAGGTAGACATCATGTTGATCATATCCAAAATTGATATATTGAGCTTGAGCTACTGAAATGCCTTCATAAGCTTCTCAAATTTCATGTCTAACTTTGATTTTTATTGCCATTGAGGGAAATGTAATGGTGGAGTGATAGTTTTAGGAACCTTTTCTTTCTTTGATTCCTTAGCATGTTTTTCTTCCTTATGGACATTCTTTAAAGCCTCTTCTTCTTCCTTTTTGATTGCCAACTCGGGTAATTGCTTTTCTAGATGTAGCAAAAGGTATGGAATAAAGGATAAATGTTGCTTAACATTGAATCATACATGATTGGCTATCAAACAACCTTCTTTTATCTGTTGATTAAAAAGAATATTAGAATAAAAGGCATCAATGTTGTTGATTCACAAGGAATACTGAAATTGGAAGAAAATTAGAATTTTGATTATATAATTCAAAAAAATATCTAAAAAAACATATAAATACTGTTAGGGAAAAACCCTAAAAAGAAAAGGAAAAAAACCCTAACAAAAACGTTTAAAAAAACATAAAAATTTAAAATGAAATTTAAAGCCCTAAACGATGAATTTGGGCTTGAATTTGTCGTAATATAAGGGAACCATGTAGCAAATATTATGTAGCTTTGAATCAACTTTAGTTTATGTATTATGGCCCCCACGATTCAATATGGCTTGAAAGTTACAAACACTTGAAGATTGACTGCGCATCTTAACTTTCTTCTTAAAATCCAAAATTTCCAAGTACGCCAGGGCCCTTGGTCTATATCATTTGCACTCTAAAGCATTATTGCATTTACATGCTCTCTTGGGTTCTCGAGTTAACTAGGAAGTTGACTCGGTTGTCGAATATTATAAGCACTAACTTGTGAAGCTATTTGATTCTTTAACATCTTATTATGAGCAAAGAGTTTACTCATGTGAGAAGTTAGATTCTTCATAGCTTCCTTTTATTCTATTTTTATTTCTTAATGGCTTTCTTTGTTCTTTTTGATCCTTTAAAATTTTTTCCATCATGCTCTTTAAATTAGGCTAGCTTACATGTTATTGATGGAGGTTAAACCATGTGGAGGCTGCTTGAACCCTTGGTTGGCATTTTAAACTCCCCCTTGATTTAACCATGAAAAATTGGGATGATTGCACCATCCCAGGTTGAATGTGTTGGAGTAAGGATTTCCTTAACTTCTTTAAAAGTTATTGAGAGCATTAAGTTGCTCAATTGATAGGTCTTAAGAAGAGAAACCTCAATGACACTCTAGAGTTAAGTGTCCTGCTCCATAATACTCATAAGAGTAAACAAAAATTAGATTATGTGCCTTGGTTGAAGCCTCTAATTTCTTTGTGAGTATATTAATGTTTGCATTTAAAAGGTTCAAACCATCAAATTCATGCATTCCTGGTGAGCTCCTTTCTCTTTGCCATTGATAGTTATTGAATGCAAGTCTTAAGCAAGTTGTATACATCATCGGGTGTCTTGCTCATGAATGAGCCTTAAGCTGTAGCATCTATGGTAATCCTTATTAGCTCGGTGAGTCCTTAGTAAAAAGTCTAAATAAGTAGCCATTAGGGAACTCCATTGTGTGGGCATTGACATTATAAGTCCTTGAACTGCTCCCATGCTTCATACAAAGATTCACCATTATGTTTAGTGAAGCTAGTAATCTTTTATTGGAATTTTTCTGTCTTGCCCGGTGGAAAGTACTTGCTAAAAAATGCCTTTGACAATAAATCCTAATAAGTGATGGACTTTTATACTAAAGAGTGTAACCATAATTTAGCCTTATCCCTAAAAAAGAAAGGGAATAACCTAAGCTTTATTGTGTCATAACTAACCCCATTCATCTTAAATGTGTAAAAAATCTCCAAAAAATAGAGCTAAATGAGCATTAGGATCTTTGCTTGGTAAACCACCAAATTGAAATTATGGGACCACTTGAATGATTTCTAGTTCAGTTATGAGCTTTAATGGTTAGCCTTATAATACTACTTTGATTGTCCCCTGGATTAGGCATTGTGTACTCTTGAAGAGCACGATTCCTAACTTAGTGTGTCGCTTGATCTTCAACCATTATTTGCTTGTCTTTTATGCAATTTTCTTTTCGGTTCTTTTTGCATGATTTCTCAATTTCAGGATTAATTTTCTCTAGGTTTTCTCTTTGAGATTGAGTGTTCATAAACTAGCAAAAACACTAGAAAAATCAATAACCAAAGCAAGTTAATATAAAAAGAAAAATATTAGTTGAAGAAAAGTAAAAATTAAATTAGTATTGATATTGCCAATCCCTGGCAATGTTGTCAAAAACTTGTGTTCAAAATTCGCAAGTGCACGGATTGTGAAGTGCAGTATAAGGAGTTATTATTCCTACGAGGATTGTATATTGAGTAC
Source organism: Mallotus nudiflorus (assembly GCA_947683625.1). NCBI lineage: Eukaryota > Viridiplantae > Streptophyta > Magnoliopsida > Malpighiales > Euphorbiaceae > Mallotus > Mallotus nudiflorus. Next base: position 4,856,288 of record CANTUR010000011.1, read on the forward strand.
TATTGTTTTTACTTATTTCTTAGCTAGCAAATCAAATAAAAGGTGATTTAGCAAATATAAATCAAAGCAAATCAAACTAAATTGAAATCAAATAATTAAAACATAGAGCCTAGGTTTGGTTTCACTATTTCAATCTAATAATGAACACTAATTAACTAAAAACATTGATTTCAATTAAGGGTAATTGTTTTAAAATACCTAAAGACTCTCTCAAGTTCAATTAAGCATGTTAAGATTAAAGTTTAACCTATTCTAGTGATTAAAAAGTTAATCAAAACTCATTACGTTCTTTAATAATTATTTTACCCTCGAAGAGCTCGGCTTCTCTGGTAGTCGAATGGTTTAGTCCTATGAGTCTTAAGCTAATATATTCTCCTAACTCTCGTTTGTGAATCCACCCATAAACATGCAAACAAACTGGCCAATAATGAAAGCATACATTAAGTGCAAATCATAGAATTAATTGAAAATCAAATTAAATAATAAAAATCTTATGTTCAATCATATTATGGAATAGTTACTCCTAGCCTAAACCCTAAAGAGAGGTTTAGCCACGCATAACTGTGGCGAAGAGCATAAACATAATTAAAAAATTAAAAGATGAAGGAGAAGAAAGTTTGAATAATTCACTTAAATCTTGCTACTCCTCTTCAATCTTTAGCTTCAAGAATTGCTCCCCCCAATTGTAGAATGAATCCCCAAAAACACTTTTAGCATCCCCTTTATAGAAAAGCTTGATAATATCCTTAATGCCCTTGAATTCTTTTTCCTTCTTGAGTAGGAAAACCTTCCTTTTATTTGACATAACTTCAACACCGTGGTGTCGATGTGGTGTCGCGCTGCAGCTCTTCGACATGGCTTTAGCACCATTTAAGCATGGCCTCGCTTAGCTTCAAGCCTAGATTCTAGAACGTCACACCAATTGAACACCCTTGTGTTGAAGTGGTGTTGTCCAATCCTTTGATTTTTGGAATTCTTTGTTAAATCTTTTACAAAAAAGGAACCAACAATTAGACATTTAAACAAAACTCCTTATTTGACTAGAATTAAATCAAAAATATTAAAATTCTAAATAAGACTCTAGCATAAAAATATTTTCTAATTAACGTAAAATCTACCTAATTAACAATATTATTATTTTAAAAGTCATTAAAATTCAATTTTAGAAAATATGTAAAAATTACACACATCATATTATAAAAATAAAAAAAATATAAATGTAATTAAAATTTTTTTTATCTTTAGCATTCATAAATGTTTTAAATTACGATACCTATCTGGGTCCATATATATATATATATATATATATATATATATATATATATACATCATCACCGGGTGTCTAGAAGCTTTTGCTATAAACCACTAATATATAAGTACATCAGCACCGCGTGTCTAGAAGCTTTTGCTATAAACTACAATCAAACAAGTGCTGCTATAATTTAAAAAATAAAAACAAAAAGGCAAAATTCATATAATTCTCTAAATTTTTTGACTTTTTAATTTTAAATTCTTAAAGTTTCATTTCATATATTTAAACTTTTAAATTTCATGTATTTGAAGTTTTAAACTATTTTGTCAAATTTTGAGCACAAATTATTTTTTTTTTTATTTTTAAAGTTTTTTATTTCTAATAGTTATATCATTTTATACTTTTTGACACTTATATTACTTTTTAAATTTTTTCACCGGTAACGAATAAATTTACTTATTTTAATTTTTAATATTTTAAATTATTGTATACATATTCAAATAATTTTAAAATTTAAAAATAAATAAACAAGTTAATGCTATTATGTTAAATTTTTTAAAAAATTATAATAATACTAATGTTTTTCACAATATTTTAAATTATTGTGAATAAAATGTTATAATATAAAATTTTTTTATGTACCTAAAAAATATGATAAAAAAATGAAGATTAAGATAATAGTTATAAAAGTTTGAGTTGATTAGAAAATCTAGCATCATTTTTAGGAGATACACAAACATGCCTTGATATCTACTAGTTATAAAAGTTATATTATATATTCACAATAATTTAATTAAGATTTTGGTACAAAAAAATAAAAAATGTTTTGAAAATATAAAATTTAAATTTTGAAAAATTATAAAATATTTTTTTTATCATAATCTCTTTTAATTATAGTGTTTTTTTTCATCATAATATTTTATTTTGAAAGACTGTAGTTTTATTAAATTTTTTTAATCTTAACATATACTTATTTATTTATATGAAAGTTTAAAATTATTTGAAAATGTATATAAATTCATGTTTTTAATTTAAAATATTAGAAATTAAAATAAGTAAATTTATTTTTTACTGATGAAAAAATTTTAAAAATGATATAAGTATTAAAAGATAAAAAATAATATAAATGTTAGAATTATAAAACTTTAAGGACAAAAAAAAAATAATTTTTGTTAAAAAATTGACAGAAGGGTTTTAAACCTGTAAATTTCGAGGGACTTGATATATAAAATGAAAATTTAGGAATTTAAAGTTAAAAATTTGATAAATTTAGGGGCTTTAATATGAGTTTTTTTTTTTTTTTTTCAAAAAAGTGGAAGAACAAAAAAGGATAAATTACTTTTGTCCTCTATATTTTATTGCATCACATTACTTTTTCCTTAATATTTAAAAAAAATATTTATTCATTCTTAACATTTATTTTTTTTATGTACCATTTCATCCTTACATAGAGATTAATTAATGTTAAAAAAGGTAAATGTCAGGAATGAATGAATATTATTTCAAATATGAAGGATGAAGTAATGTAATATAACAAAACACAGGAACCAAATATAATTTATCCAAAAAAAGAGAAAGAAAATAACCAAACCTATTAATTTAGTTTAAAAAAAAAAGTGCTGCTATAATTTAGTTTAGGGTGGCTGTTATTGAGTTCTGGGCTTAAAGTTTTGCAGTGCCCATACCCAAAATAACCCAACTTATTTAATTAAGATATTTTTACACAAGTAGACAATTTTTTTATTAACCAAAATGCTTAAATTTTCATTTTTACTTATTTTACCTATTTTATTTACACTAATGCCTATTATATTTATAGATATGCACCTTTATTTCTTTTACTGTATTCTTTCTTTTATTTTTTTCTTTATTATTAATTTTTTTCTTTATTAATTTTTCTCTCTTTTTAGTTTTTTTTTTCTTTTTCCTTATTTTTTCTTTTTTCATATTTATTCTTTTCTTCTTCCTTTTTTTATTTTTATTTTTATTTCTCTTTTTTCTCCTTCTTTTTTTATTTTTCATTTCTCCTTTTATTTTCTTATTTTTCTTATTTTTTTTCATCTTTTTATATTAGTAGAGCATTAGTCAATATATATTTCTTGAAATTTTATTTTATAATTTTTTTACATTTTATACTAAAATATAATCTCTTTTTATTTTTAGTTGTTTGTTCCCTCTTTTTTTTTCTCTTTCTTTTTAATAAATTTTCCATTATTTTCTTAATGCAAATTTTTTAATTTCAATAAACCAAAATAAATACAAAATTATATAGTCCTATAACTAAAATAGTTAAAAATCAAGTAGTATTATTAAATTATTATTGGGTTTTTGTTAAAAGAGGCGAGCATACATTGCTCTATTAAATACTTTTTTTTTATATGTTTTGTTTATTTATAATTTCTTTTAGTGAAAATGTTGATTCTATTATGTTTCTACTCATTTTAGTGGTCATAATGGACAAAATATGAATGATGTTGATATAGTATATATTATTATTAGCTTTTTATAATTTATTTTTTTTGTTACTTTTTGTTTTCTGATTTAATTTTGTATTCGTAGGATGGTGAAAATGATTTTATTAGTTTCAGAAAAGAAAACATAGACCTGTCTATATCTTAAACTTTCCTTTTGTTATTGTATAGGAAACTGAAAATAAATAAAACGTATACAAAAAATAAACCACAACTTAAACCTAAACATTTTCTTTGTAGTTAAGTGAGTTGTAATTGTAATAGAAAAATTTTAAAGAAATAAACATGTTTTAAAATTTTTTGATGTTGTTGAATTGCAAGAGAATGTTGCCGTTTTATGTTGTGTTTATAATTTTGTATCGTTTTGTTTTGTTTTATTTTTTTTGTTTAAGTTGATATCATTTTATTTTATTTTTTTTGTTTTTGATATTTTTTGCTTAAATTGGTATCATTTTGGTTTCTAATACTTTTTTATTTTCATTAATGGCAATATATTTGTATTATAGAGTTTCTCTTTGTATGTTTATTGTATTTATGCAATCTTTATTCTGTATCCAAATATTCCATAATTGAAGTAGAGTGATTATTTTGATTTCTTTCAATATGCTTTTGGTTATATTTAGTTTTCGATTCATTTTTTTTTATCCTTTTGGTTTATTTTGATTTTCGATTAATTTTTTTAATTAATTAATTAAAATAATTTAATTGATATTTTCATTTGTAAAAATTATACGAAGTCAAATTTATTTTAGAATATTTTCCATTTATTTTACATTTTTGATATAATAATTTAGATTACTTTTTGATTATTTTACGTTTTCAATACAACAGATTTATATATGTGTTTTATTATTATTATTATTTGGTTGGAAAATTAGGGCAACACCCAAACCACAAAAACAAAAACTAAGGACTACAATTCAGTTGAACAGAACAACCATCAAGGTCTTTACATAAGAGACTAAACGATCTCGAGTCTGGTAAAGGCATAAGAGTTAGGCCCCAGTCAACTTCAAGCGCCTGGTTCGCAATCTAATCAGCTCAAAAATTAGTTTCATGAAAGACATGCTGCAGATTAACCTTCCAACTTCTATCCAGCATATCTCTAATTTGCTGAACCAGAGAATGACAATTCCTCACAAGCTCATGAATACCTGCGATAGCGGAAATAGCTAATAGAGAATCTGATTCCAAAATAACATTCTTGTGAGTTGATTCCCAGACCACTTTGAGACCTTCCAAAATCGCCCACAGCTCTGCTTCAAAAGGAGTACAGTTCCCGATTTTAAACATGAAGCCATGAACCATTACTGTTCCGAAGAAGACCACCCGTTGCAACCTGATAGAGAAGAAGCTTGCAGACAACATCCATATTTAACTTAACAACACCATTGTTAAGAGGCTGCCATTTAATCTCTCTTCCTAAACTTCTAGCATTCTTCAAAGGAAGAGGTATAAAAGCCATTTGGCTCTGAAAAATCTCCTTACATCTGATGCGGATTGTAGTTATGGGATCCTCATTAAGTGTTTGTTTATCTTGAAAGACAAACTGGTTTCTCCAAGTCAATAGAATAGATAGGGAGCAATTGAACATTCTATTATAAATAACTGAATTATATACAAGACATTTACAAAGTATTTATGCAGTAGTGTTATAACAAAGAGGCACATCTGTTACAAACTCTATAACAAACGCTACATAGTGCTTATCTGTTGACAGAGTGTTGATCTGTTGACACCCCCGCCATAAGCTGATGGTGGAAGAGAGTGTAACCGAAGCTTGGAAACAAAGAAGAAAAATTGCTCCTTAGACATTGGTTTTATTAATATATCAGCCAGCTGATCATTAGTGGATAATGACCCAACTGAAACCTGTTTGGAATGAACAAGTTGGCAAACAAAATGATAATCAACCTCAACATGGTGTGTACGCGCATGAAAAATGGGATTAGTGGATAAGAAAACAGCACCAATGTTGTCACACTACACATGTGGTGGAGCACGGGCAGAAACACCGAGTTTGTGAAGTAAATGAGTGAGCCATTTTAATTCAACACAGACATCAGCAACAGCCTTAGATTCAGATTCGGTAGAGGAACGAGCCAGAGTCTTTTATTTTTTTGAATTCCAAGAAATTAAATTTTGCCCCAAATAAATGAGAAAACCACTAGTTGAATGACGATCATCAGGGCAACCAGCCCAATCAGCATCACTAAAAGTCACCAACTGTGAAGAGGAAGAGGGAGTAAAAAATAAGCTATGAGATACTGTACCTTAGAGATACCGCAGGACTCGCTTTAAGGCTTCAAAATGCACATTAGTGGGTTTGTGCATGAATTGACATAATTTATTGATTGCATAAGAAATATCAGTTCGATTAATACTGGCATACTGAAGATTTCCACAAGATTGGCGATATTTAGTGGCCTTGTTAGGTGATAATAAGGATCCCATATGTAAAGAAGGTTTTTTGCCAGGAGCCATTGGAGTCGACCATGATTTTGAAGTAGACATATTCATCTTTCGCAGCAAATAAGTTAAATAGGACTGTTGAGAGAGTATCATGCCATGAGGAAGATAATGAACCTGTATATCCAAGAAATAATTCAATCGACCAAGTTCTCTTAATTTAAATTCAGCCGAGAGTTGTTGAATAATGGACTGAATAATGGCCGAGTTGCTCCCTGTGAGAATAATGTCATCCACATAGACATGCAAATAACATGTAGAGCGATTGTGATTGTAGATGAATAAATAAGAATCCGATTGAGAGGCAAAAAAGCAATTGTCAGTAAAAAATTGGCAAGTCACTGAAACCATGCCCGTGGGGCTTGTTTAAGATTATAGAGTGACTTATGAAGCTTGCAAACATAATCGGGATATTAATGATTAATAAAACCCTGTGGTTATAACATGTAAATAGTTTCATCCAAATTCCCATGAAGGAAAGCATTAGTAACATCGAGTTGTCCAAAAGACCAGTTGCGAGAAATTGCTATAGAGAGTACTGTACGGATTGTGACTGGTTTAATTAGAGGACTGAAAGTCTCTGTATAATCCATGCCATGATCTTGGGTATAACCCTTTGCCACCAAACATGCCTTATATCTTTCAATGGTACCATCGGCATATTGCTTAATTTTGTAGACCCAGTGATTGCCAACTATATTAACATTTGCAGGCCTGGGAACAAGTGACCATGTATGTGTTTGATGAAGTGCATGAAGCTCCTGCGTCATGGCTTGACGCCACTGAGGTATTTTATTAGCATGGGTAAAAGAGGTAGGTTCGGTATCGGGTAGAATTTTGGTGGATTTTGTGCGATTCGTGGTGGGTTGAAAAATAGAAGATGGTTGATATGGAGAGGATATATGATCGGAACAAGAAAAAGAGATTGGGGTAAGATTGGCATAATGTTTGTTAGGTTGTGGATAAGGACGCATCACCATCTGATGGGTGCATTGGGGATTAGGTGTTTGGTTTGCTGTGGGAGGTACGGTTGGTTAGGATAAAGAGGACATTGATTCGAGAGATGAGGATGGTCGGGTGGTTGTTAAATTGAAATTAGGATTTAAGATTGGAACAGGGAATGATGTAGCAGTTAGTAACAAGGGATAAAAGATAGGAGATAAGGATAATGATGAGTTAGAAAAGGAATGGAATGATGATAAAAAAAACTGATTGACCTGATTATAAGAGTTTAGTTGTTGGCGTCATATGGGTTAGTGGAGTAGAGGTGTGATTCGGTGTGGTGGAGGTAGAAGGCATAGGATATGTAATTTGTAACCAAGGAATGGACTCATTAGGCTTCACCGTAGAGATAGTGCTTGAGGGCAATATTTGAATGGCAATATTTTTTCATCAATCTAAACATGGTGAACAATGTATATTTGACCTGTCTCTTTGTTAAGACAACGATATCCCATATGATGAGGAGACTATCCTAAGAATACACACTTCTTTGATTTGAAAGAAAACTTATGCCTGTTGTATGGACGAAGTAAAGGGTAAACTGCACATCCAAAAACCTTCAATAACATATAATCTGGTGAATTTTTAAATAAAACTTGAAATAGTATGCGAATTACCAATATTTAAAGGGAGCTCCATTATGCCTAAGTAATGCCAGTCCAATATCAACAATGTGCCATATTTTTCTTTCCACTGTACAATTTTGTTCTGAAAATGCCTATGTAGAGGTCTAAATTCACCACTCCAATTGGAATTAAAGGATTGAATTGTGTAACTCAATTATTTTTCAACCTTTTTCTGAAATTAAAGGAAAATAGAAGATACATCACTCTTGTTCTTGATTGGAAACAACCATACGAATAAAGAGTAATCATCAATGAAAATTACAAAAAAATCTATCTCCAGTAGAAGAACACATCAGGGCTGGTCCCAAAAGTCCGAATTTATCAAATGCAATGGGCGTGAACTCCGATTGTGTGTCAATGGTAAAGTGACTCTATACATCTTGCCAAGACAGCAAGCCTCACACCTAGTGCTGGGAATTTTATTTGGAGAGCAAGATAACTGAACTTGTCGAACTAAAGAATTTACGGTTTGATAATTAGGATGTCCAAGGCGATGGTGCCAATCCTCCAAAGAAACCAGAAAAGCAGCTGCACCAAAATTATGTTGGCGTTGAAGTATTGTGCAACTTGTATAAACCGGAATCAATTGTTCCTTGAAGTATTGGTTGCTTCGTTGCTCGATCCTTCACAAGACAATGATCATTAAAAATTCAAAAGAACAGTCATTGTCAGTACATAACTTTCGAACAGATAATAGAGGTTTAATAATGCGCAGAACATGTAAACCATTCCTTAAAGCAAGAGTTTTCCTTTGGTCTGAATTTTAGAGTAACCCACATGTGCAATAGGTAATCTTGTACCATCCCCAACAAGTAACTGTTGCTTACCCTTATACTCATCTGCCAAAGACAAAGTGCTTAAATACGGAGTGATGTGATAAGTGGCTCCCGTATCCGGGTACCACGCAGCCGAAAAACCATCTGAGTTAGAGAGAGACGACAATGATGATTCCGTTGGCAGAGTGGAAATATTAGCTTGAGCCGAGGAAGATAATCGATTCGTACAGTTATTTTTATAGTGAGCAGCATGGAAGAGAGAAGAATCAAACCGTCTTATACATTGTAGGGTAGTATGGTTCTGAAGACCATAAATTTGACAAAAAACAGGAGCGATATGAAGAACGACCTCGCCCTCTATTGCGTTGAAATCGTCCTCGAAAAGAAGAAGACGAGGAATAAGACGAACCACCGAATGATCTTTGAGCAACATGAGCACTTAGAAGAGTGGGCTGCTAAGTTTTTAACAACAACTAATGTGATACAAGCTGACCATGAAGATCATGGAAATTTGGGGAAGTAGCACGTTGCTGTAGAGCAGCAATAATTGGATTACAATCTGCCCCAAGTTATCGAAAAAAACAGCATTAAATTCTGCATCGTATATAGGCTGACCAGCAAGTGCGAGAGAATCAGCAATTGACTTTGCTTGATAAAGAAAATCAGTGATACTTTTATCGGCTTTGGACAGGTTGTGCAGTTCGATATGGAGTTGTGTTTTCTGAGCATGGCTTATTGTTCAAAAGGCAGTAGCAAGTGCTTGCCAGACAGCGAAAGAAGATCCAAGACCAAGTAAGTGTGGATAAATCTCCTCGGTGATGGAGGAAAGTAACCAAGAGAAGAGGAGCTGATCCTTTGTGAACCACTGGATATAATCAGGATTAATTTCTGTTTGCTTTGTTTCAGAATTAATTCTTTCTTTGGGTGGACATGGTTCGGTGCCATCAAGGATGCTATAAATATTGTAAAAATTTAGAAGTGAAGTGAATTGAATCTTCTATGGAAGATAGTTTTTGGAGGTTAATCTGATAGAGAAGTGTTGGCTGATTTGAGTGAGTGAATTTGAAGGTGAAGGAAGACTGGGAAGAACGGTCGAAGAAGTAGTCTGAGAAGTAGAAGAAAAAGAAAAAGAAGAAGAGGAAGATGTTGTCATTTGGATCTTTGGTCTGATACCAAGTCAATAGAATAGATTGGGAGCAATTGAATATTGTATTATGAATAACTGAATTACATACAAGACATTTACAGAGTATTTATACAGCAGTGTTATAACAAAGAGGCACATCTGTTACAAACTCTATAACAAACGCTACATAGTGCTTATCTGTTGGCACTCCATTGCCATAGAATCCACACCGTAACTCTGAAGACGAGCGACCATTCGAACCCAAACATTTTCTGACTATTGTTGACAAGATTTCTGTGCAACCAGCTATGCATATCAGAAGCAAAGAAGGAATTATGCCAACTGTTGGAACAAGAGCGTTCCAGACTATTTGAGCAAACTCGCAATCTCTAACTGCATGCGCTGCATCCTCCTCCTTCAAGCTACAACGAGGACATATATATATATACACACACGACTTGGAGGAGGTCTTTCATATCTTTCGAGATCCACATACATTTTACCAATTTGTGGCATATTTAAAAAAAATTTTCATTTTTTGGTGAAAAATAAAAAATAAAAAAACTGGCAGAGTAAGATAGACAAAAAAAAAAAAAAAAAAAAGCATGGAAAGTCCGCCATTTCAATTTGTATTAATTTTAAAAAAAAAAAAAAAGCCTCATGTCAAAAGTAGTAGTGTGTCAGTTTTTACTAAAAACAGAAGCTGATGGGGCTCGGCTGAATGGTTGTATGCCCTTTCAATTGTCAAAGGGACTCGGGTCAAATCGTAGTTTCAACACTTTTTTTAATTTTTTTTATTATCTTAGATTCAATACTTTTAGTTGACTTATAACTCTTTTTCTATTTTCTTAGATTTTCTAATTTTTGTTATTTTCTTATATTTCCTAAGAACTTTTTTTTTTCTTAGATTTTCTATTTTTTTATTTTGTTAGATTTCCTAAAAAAAAGAAGAAAGTTTAGAATCTAAAAAAATACACTAATTACTGAACTCAATACTCTTAGTTGACTTATAACTATTAATATTTTTATTTTTTTAAAAAATAATAATAAGAATAATTTAACATCTTTTTACTATTTCAAAATATTTTCCCTTTTTTTAATTAATAATAGTAAAAATCATAATAATAAAAATATTAGAATTTAAAATTATTATTATTTATATTATTATTCCAAATTTGAGCTTGATTCAATCTTAAAACTCGATTTGAACTTGACTGAACTTTTTTTCAAAACTTGAGGTTGACTTGGTTAAATAATTCTTAACAATTTTTTTTTCTAGATTTTCTAATTTTTTTTATTTTGTTAGATTTCCTAAAAAAAAAAAATATTAAAGGTTAGAATTTGAAAAGATATACTAACTACTGAACTCAATACTCTTAGTTGATTTATAACTATTAATATTTTTATGTTTTGAAATAATAATAATAATAATAATAATAATAATAATTATTATTATTATTATTATTATTTAACATCTATTTACTATTTCAAAATATTTTCCCTCTTTTTTTAATTAATAATAGTAAAAACTATAATAATAAAAATGTTAGAATTTATTATTATTATTATTATTCTAAATTTGAGCTTGATTCAATTTTAAAACTCAAAACTCGACTCGAATTTGATTGAACTTCATTTCAAAATTTAAGATTGACTTGGTTAAATAATTCTTATACTCAAGTTTGACTATACTCAACTTCATTAATTAATTGATTATATATATATAAAATGATTATTTTAATTTAATTATAATAATATTTAAAATAATAATAATATTTTATTATTATTAGTATTTTGATTAACAATATATGAATGATATTATTTTTAATTAGAATATTATTTATTTTTTTTGTAAAAAATTTAAAATTAATTTGATAATAATTGAGTTGAGTTTAAGTTCAAGTGAATCAAGTAAATCACCGAATCATGTTTGAGTTTCTTAATATTTAATTTGATAAACTCTTGTTGTTATGGAATACCCTCAAGTTAGTTAATTGGACTCGATGTTATAGAGGGCATCACTTTTATAAATCTAAAATCCCATAACAATAAAGGAGGAAAGATGGCAAGAGGAGTCCTCTTGCCATCTTTCCTTCTTTACTGTTATGGGATACCCTCTATATTAGTGTTCTAATTAAGTGATCTAAATGTGACAACTACCATACAAATATTTATATCTATATAAATAAAATTAAAGTCATTAATTAATTTTTATTTAATTATAATTAGTAGTATACTTATATATTAATAACTATTCGAGTTCAATTGAGTCGAGCTGAACAATGAAAAGTTTAGACTCAATTTTTTATAAGAAAAATAGGTTCAAATTCATTTATTTTGAAAATTTTATCTTTAAGCTCGAGTTTGGCTGTAAATTTCAGGTTTGCACAAATTTAGCTCTCTTTTTTCTCGTTTGCATTAAGTTTGAGCTCATTCATTTAAAAGTTCAAGCTCATTCAAGCTCATTTTATAACACTATATCAGAGAAGTGACAAACTCATTAGCATATTATCATTAGGTACACTAATGTTTGGAGATTAACTTGATGAAGTCATGGCTTGGTTGGTTTGAGCTATTTTTTGACTGAATTGAATTAACCAAATTGAATTATATGAAAACTGAATTGAATCGAACTAAGTCAAAAAACTGAACCGAATGGAACCAAAAAATTAAAATTTTTTGTAATGTTAATCGACTAATTCAATTCAAATTTTTAAGAACATTAATTATTTAAATATTTTTTATTAAATTATTCTACTTTTAAAAATTTAAAAATAAAAATAAAATTTCGATTTACTAATTTTTTAAAATATAAAATTAAACTAAACTAAATTAAATTTCAGTTGAATTCAGTTATGTACATGAAAAATAGAAATATAAAGATAAGCAAACTGAACTGAATAGGATGAGTTCAATTTTGAATTCGATTCAATGGAAGGTCTTGCTATATATATAGATAAGGTCTTGCTATATATATAGATCAAAGTCTAATTAAGGGAATAAGATAGGCAACTCGACTAACCCATACTGATATACAATGTTATAAGCCCTACAAACCTATGTAAGGTTTCAAAGGAAGCCATGGAGAATTTCACTTGAAACTCCAAAACACATTATATATGAAACTTTGATTTGACTTTTGCAAATAGGCTAAGTGGCAATAAATTCCAAAAGTTTATATAAAGGGTGATAACTATGAATTGATATTTTTGCTTGTGAAACCTGTATCGATGAGGAGAATGGGTAAAGGGGCAGGGTTTCCCCTATAAATACTCTGAAGCTTAAGTCAGTAACGGTATGAGAAAAAAATATAATAAAGCAAATAGGCATAATAGAGTAAGGAATAAAGAATAAAAGAGTAAAGGATGATTACTTGTGATGATGAGGTGATAGAATAATGTTTTGGTGATGTTGTATGATGAGAACATGAATGACATTAGATGTCATAAGATGTATTTATAGGAGAAGATATTACTCAAACCTCTTAGGAATATAATTCTTTAGTATTGTAGGATTGCCTTATTTAGGAGAGGAGGAGACTTCTTTTGTAGATTAGTCTTCCTAATTGAAATAGACTTCTTTATTAACCTTTCTTCTTATTCAAGTAATTCTCCTCTTTGGGGGAATATATCCCTTATTATAATAGGATACTAATATGAGTTATTAAGAGTCCCCCCTGAAAGTCTGTTCGGATATTTATGTCCGACATATCCGGGTTTGTAAATGATAGAAAATGCTATTGTATCTGATATGGAAGGGTGAGCTGAGGTGGCCAGCCTCAATCATAAGAAAAGATAAAGCTCGGTACCGAGTCTTGAAATCATCATATAAGAATATTGTTTGAAGTGCCAGCTGGACTTGAGTACACAAAACCTAAAATAAAAATGCTTTGGGGTAAAATATTAACCCATCAGTATGGAAACAACATGATGGAACTAGTCGACACTGGAGTTTTAATGCTCAGTGCATTAAAAGCGAGGCCTGAGTGCCGAACCTTAGTACTATAGAAGTGACTTGAGGGTGTCAGCTTCAGCTTCAGTCACTAGGCTAATGTACGAGGCTTAGATGCTTGGTGCAAGGATGCAAGGCTTACATGCTCGAAACCTTAGTACTATAGTTGACCTGAGGGTGCTAGCTTCAGTCATTGGACTTAATCCTGGTGCATTAGAAGCGCGGCCCAAGTGCAATATAGTCTCGGTGCATTAGAAGTGCGGCCCGAGTGCCATATGATGTTGCTCAGTTTATGAACTTCAATGACTATTGATAGCAGTTGCCTAGTCAGAATAATGATTGATGTTGAGTTCGGACATTATTACTATTGATGTTTATTTTTTTGAGCATTTGTTTGTAGTATTTTAGCAAAAAATAGGATGTTTATGATCCTAATAGTGAGTTTAAGCCCTTTCAATCTGAGCTCTATAATATAGGATAGTAATTTTTTAAAATTATGGAGGGTGGGTTTTAAAGGACCAAATTTGGGTTTGCCCAATACGAATTGTGAGATGGGCATTTTGTAAATTAGGTGAAGGGTCAATGTTGCATTGCTTTTGAAACATATGATAGTGTGTGATGCTGGCTAGGATGTCTTGGAATTGCCTTTTGATTTATTTGGCTATGTGGCGGATATACTTGACTCTATTCTTGAACTTCTCTTGTTGGATATTCTTTGAAATTTTCATGAACAAGGATCTTCTACAAAGTAGGATTTGCTTGAATGTTATTTGATATGGCTTTGAACAAGAATCACCATTTATTGTTTGAGCATAAGTAAGTGCTTATTTATATTAATGCTGCTTGATAATATGTCTAATGTCTTTTGACAATCTCTGCATGTTGCTGCCAAGTGAGATGATCATAATGTCCAATTGTTTGGACTGATGGGTGCTTAAAGTAGCATCTTCAATAAATATATTTTCCTTATCTGTAGTAATGGATAAAAGAACAATAGTTTTAGGATCATATAATCGATCTCATTTGATGGTCAGTCCTTATGTAATAAATATATCGAATGTAATTAATATATATTTTTCATGAATAATAATCATGTATATATGGACGAGCATCTATGTGTAGATGTGTAAGCGTGCTTGTGTGATGAGTTATAAATATTCATATAAGAATAAATAAGCTGTAAAAGTAAATAAATTAAATAACATCAAGAGAAACTAGAGAAACTTATCTCCTGATGTACTCTTGTCCCTCCTTTGAATTCACAAATATTAATGTTCATTGTTTACTTCAATTATTGCTTGAATGACCTTGTCTTTGAAGATGCTGTCTAAGTTTGTGTGTGCCCAATTTATTGGTATTTTATGTATATCTAGCTTCATAAAAATATACTGTCTGAATATACAGCTCCAAGATTATCAGTTGGATCAAGTTCCCAAAGGCCATGATGATTTTTTTTATTGATACTCATGAGTATTGATGTTGAGGTGCTCATGGTAACATCTACATTTGTATTTTTTTACTATAACCATAAACAATAAAAGAATGAGAATTTCGGGATTGCTTGATCCATCTTAATTAATGATTCATCCATATGATAATATTTAAGAAAAATGGATATGAAAATAATTAATTAGGAAACAAACATATCTTGGTTGTAGTGCTTTTGTTTTATCTCTTGAAGTAACAAATATTTATGTTCATTGAAATTGTCTAGTTTTTGTGGAGTATTTGAAGCCCTCTCCTTAATCTGTGGTGTTAATGTAATTTGACTATCCAAGAACGTCTATGTTGTTGTTTAAGTTTTGAGTATATTATACTCCTTGGCACCTTGTACGTGGTTTAAACTCTAGATGTTCAGACTCGAATGCTTGGACTCTTTGATGCTTCGACTTAGATGCTCGAACTCTTTGATACTTGAACTTGGATGCCCGAACTCTTGGTGCTTGGACATGGATGCCCGAAATCCTTGATGCTTGAATTTAAATGCCTGAACTCCATGATGTCAAAGACTTGGATGGCTAGAATCCTTAATGCTCGGACTTGGATGCCCAGAATCCTTGAGGATCAGACTTGGGTGCCTAGACTCTTGATGCATGGACTTAGAGGCCTGGAATCCTTGATGCTCAGACTTGGATGCCTTGAATCCTTGATGCTTGAACTTGGATGCCTAGATTCCTTTGATGCTTGAACTTGGATGCCCAAAATCCTTGATGCTCGGATTTGGATGCCCAAACTCCTTAATACTCGGACTTGAATGCCCAAACTCCTTGATGCTTAGACTTTAGATGCTCGAAATTCTTGATGCTCGGACTTGGATGCCCAGACTCCTTTGATACTTGGACTTGGATGCCCGGAATCCTTGGTGCTCAGATTTGGATGCTCGGACTCCCTGATGCTCTTACTTGGATGCCCAGACTCCTTGATGCTCGAACTTAGATGCCTAGAATCCTTGATGCTTGGACTTTGGATGCCCGAAATCCTTGATGCTCGAATTTGGATGCTTAAAATCCTTGATGCTGGGACTTGGATGCCCGGACTCTTGATGCTTGGACTTGGACACACCATCATAGAAGCTTAACTTTGTAAAACCTTATGCAGTGTTTTATCATTACCCCTTCTTTAATTACTCTTTCGACTGTTGTAACCTTACGATGCAGAGTGGATTTTGTAGTAATGATAGGAAAGAATAATCTCTGTAATATTTTAATCTGAATTTATTATTGATGACTAAATTGGAATTTTTCATGATCGGAAGTTTGATTTGGCTGCTTTCCTTGAGTGATCGATCTAGATTCCAAACAAGTAAAGATAATGGACGGAATTGAATTTGATCTTTTTCCCACAGACGGCGCCACTTGATAACTCCGAATTGATATTTTTGCTTATGAAGCATGTATCGATGAGGAGAACGGGTAAAGGGGTGGGGTTTCCCCCATAAACACTCCAAAGCTTAAGTTAGTAATGGTATAAAGAAAAAATATAATAAAGCAAATAGGCACAATAGAGTAGAGAATAAAGAATAAATGAGTAAAGGATGATTGCTTGTGATGATGAGGTGATGGAATGATGTCTTGATGATATTGTATGATGAGAACATGAATGACATGAGATGTTATAAGATGTATTTATAGGAGAAAATATTGCTCAAACCTCTTAGGAATATGATTCCTTAGTCTTGTAGGATTGCCTTATTTAGGAGAGGAGGAGACTTTCTTTGTAGAGTAGTCTTCCTAATTGAAATAGACTTCTTTATTAAGCTTTCTTATTATTCAAGTAATTCTCATCTTTGGGGGAATATATCCCTTATTATAATAGGATACTAATATGAGTTATCAAGGATTAAACATTTCTTATATACATTTTGAACTCTTCAACTAGATGATGATAAAATCAGTCGTTAGTGCTAGTGAAAAGGTGAACTTTTAGATGTAACATTTGAATTGATACATGCAATTAATTTTTATTTGATTTAAGAAAACTATCTTATATTATATAATTATTAGATTATTTAACCTCTTATTAATGAAAAATAAAAAAATTATAGCCTCAAAATTCCATTTAACTATAAGATTTAAATTTAATAAATTTTATATTGTTTTTTGAGTTTTTAAGACCAGTATGGGTATATATTATCTATCTTATGGCTAGTGATAACTTGTTCCAGGAACCCTTGAGTTGGAACTCTGCAAATGACCAATAAAGGGTAAGGTGAGAGGTGGGAAGAATCCCTACAAACCCTTCGATACCTAAATCAGGAGATATAGAAAGAGTTTAGAGATAGAAAAAGAACAATGAGAATATGATAGAATAGAATAAATGAGAATGAATGATATGAGATCCTATTTATAGGGATGTCAATGCTTAAACCTTCTCTCTGATGAATGTCCTTTTGCCTATTAGAAGAGTGTTTCTTCCTATTTAGGAGTCTCCTAATTGAGAATTTTTTCCTATTTTTCTTGAATGTCCTTTTTATGCAAGCAACCCTGTATAGGAAAATAAAGACTTTAATTAAATAGTAATATATATGTGGGGTATCAAGAGTCCCCCCCCCTCCCTCGAAAGTATGTTTGAATATTTATGTCTGATGTATTCAGGTTTGTAAGATGATGGAAACGTCATTCTTCCATATAAAGAGAGACTGCTTGAATAATTGCATTCGATATGGAAGGATGAGTTGAGGTGGCCAACCTCAGTCATAAGAAGAGATGAATCTTGGTACCAAGTCTTGAAATCATCGTATAAAAACATCGTTGAAGTGCTAGCTGGACTTAAGTGCAAAGATCTTGCAATCAAAATGCTTGGTGTAAGGGATTAACTCACCAATATTTAAAGAACTTAGTAGAACTATTCGTCGCTGAAGTTTTAATGCTTGGTGCATTAAAAGCGTGACCTAAGTGCCAGATATTCTTAGTGCATTAAAAGTATGGCTCGAGTGCCAAATAATCTTAGTACATTAAAAGTCTGGCTGAGTGCCGAACCTCAGTACTATCAAAGCAACTTGAGGGTGCCAGCTTCAGTCACTGGACTTAAATGTTCGAGACTTAAATGCTCAGGGCTATGACCCAAGGCTTATATGCTTGAAACCTCAGTACTTTAGAAGTGACTTGAGGGTGTCAGCTTCAGTCACTGGACTTAGATGCTTAGTGCATTAGAAGCATGACCCACGTGTTGTATATTCTCGGTGCATTAGAAGCACAGCCCGAGTGTTGGTGAATGGGACAACTATCAGCGATAGGAGTGGGGTTAGTAACCTCTATGTCTTTTCATTATCTTTTAAAATTTGAATTGTGTAACTATCACGTCCGTTCGTGTGTTAGAAGATGAGACGTTTCTACTACCACAATAATCACTGCTCGATTAGTAGGTCTTTTCTGCTTCCTAGACTACCCTTAATGGTGTGAAAGAGATGAAAAATATTTATGAGGGCAGTAATGGTTTTTCAAAATCCTTTTACTATCCTATAAGTGTTCTAGACCTTTCAATTTGTTGTATTTTTCACTTCTCTACTATCTTCTTCTTCTTTTTTTTCTCAATCTATTTCGCGTGCGTTTTGTCATCAAGGTTTTTCTGTAGTAAGCTTGCATTCTACATTCAGGTGAAGCTCTCTTTTTTCCTACCTTTCTTTTTATTTGCTAGATAGGATCTATAGCACCAAGAGAGCAAGGTAGCTTTGATTTATTTATCTCTAAGATAGACAAGGAAATGCTAAAATGCTACTAGAGACATTTTAGCATTCCTACCGATTTTTCCTTGCACACTATAGATAATAAATTTAGAGCCCACACCCCTATGTTAGATTTTGATAAATTAGTCATATACTTTGACCAGTTAGAGGGGGGGTTTGAAGTTCCCTTTGGACACCTTTGTGAAGGATTTCTTGAATAGGTATAATATAGCTCCCGGGCAACTCCATCCTAATAGTTACCGAATTCTAACTAGCTTTTTATAGTTGATGCATGAGGAGGGTAGAGAGCTAGACTTGGATGTCCTATGATACCTTTACAGCCTGAACAAGAAAAAGGGGGAGCCAATGTTCTCCCTGTTTGCCATCCTAAACCACAGCATTTTTATGAAGCTTCCAGATCTTTAGAAGAAGTATTGACATAAATTTTTTGTTGTTGAACACCATTCAAACTTTGTAGATGTCCGGCAGATGTAGTTCGATGATTGCCATAAGGTGAAGCGTCGTTCAAGGTTATTTGATCGAAATATAGAGATGGTCATTAAACTTCACCTTCATAGCATAACTAATGCCCGATCCGCGAGAAATTTATCTAGAAGATATCTTTGGAGAGTCTACCTTGATTGTATACTACCCATTGGTATGTTTTGACCTTCAGAAGGTATCATTCTGAATTTTGTATTTTGGTTTCTATTTGTAAATGGTTGGCTTTTTTACCTTTGTTGATGAGATTCGACTTATAGATGATGAGCCAGGCACAAGAAGATGTTCAGATCTCCTCTCCCTCACTTGAGCCTTTAGCTCTAAAAGCTCTAACTAAGGCCATAACCATCTCAAAAGGAAAGTCTGTGGCTAGGTCTTCCTAGGCTGATAAGGCAGAAGTGCAAAAACATGAGCTTTGGACAGAGATTTGAATGCTGAAGGACTATGTGATGAGTTGTTTATTAAGCATCCAAAGCTATTTGAGTGTCTGGATATAAACATGGATACATAAAAAGATGAAGCCTCTGAGTATCTTGAATGCCTAGGTGAGGGACCAATATGCTGAGTCTCTGCGACTCCCATCTGATATGTAGTACTGGATGGATGAGGATAATAAGGAGTTGTATAACTCTATGATCGAGCACTCATTAAAGGTAAATGTCTTATCTTGTTGATTTTGTGTTCACATGTTTTAAGGCAATAACATTTGTTCCTTCTTTCAGATGACTCAGGCTTTGATGCTGGCAAAGGATAATGACTATTATCTTAAGAGTTAGTATAGCCTGAAGGAGATGGAGGTGGGCACTATAGCCATCAACTTTGAGAAAAGGTTGGATAAGGTGAAGACAACACTAAAGCTTTGTCAAACTAAACATGTTGAGGCAAAGTTTGAGGCTGGGGCGAGCCAGAAGAAAGTGGTAGAGTTGGAGCACACTTAAGCCTAACCGATGACCAAGATTGAAGAGCAAGATTCTTGAATCGTAGCCCTAGAAAAGAAGCTTGGTGAGGCTGAGAAATCCCGTGAAGATGCAAAAAAAAGCTATCAGAGTATGGTTGCGGGGTTTCTTAAGGCATACAAATCCGAGTGTAAAAATAATGCCTGCCGATCTAGCTTGACTGCTAGCACAAAATCCAAATCTTAACTTCACATATTTAGAAAAAATAACGCCTGCTATCTAGCTAGGATAGCCTTTGAAGAAGATGTTCAAAGCAAGGCCTCTTCTCAACGGTAAAAGAATCCCAAGAGATATGCCAAGTCTTCAGTTAGTGTACCATCTTCTAAGCTCCCGTCGAGTTTAGGACCTATCGAGGAGGTGTCCACCAGTGCTGTTATTTCTATTCGAATTTTTACCTCTATTTTTGAGTCTCCTTGTTCGATTGTCCTTTCCTTTGAGCTTCCCAATGCTCAATTGTAGATTGATAATTTTCATTTTTTTGAGCATTTTGTAATGTGACTCTTTCCATTAATGAATGAAATGTGTTATTTGATAAATTCTAAGTACATCTACTGATAATATTTTTGGAGATAATCCGTATTCCAATATCATTGTAATTCCTTCCTTTGTATATCTCTGATTTTGTATACCCTTTTAGATGTTTTCTCTGTGATTTAATAAGGACCTTCCTAATTAGGTCTGAGCTTGCCCATGTCGGAGCTGCCTTTACCAATGTCTGCCCTTTTGAGTACCTAGTCTCCAGCTTTAAAATGTCTTAGCCAGATGTGCCAATGATGATATTCAATGACCTTCTGTCTTTATGCCTTTATGACAACAGATGCCTGTTCTCTCCTATCTTTTAGTAAATCTAGACATATTTAGGTGTTAATGCTGTTGGCTTCCTAATCTAATTCCTCATTGACCCTATAACTTGGTGATCCGATTTCCATCGGTATTACTGTGTCCATCCTATAGGTTAGCATGAAGGGCGTGTCTCCCATGAAAGTTCTGGGTGTAGTCCTGTAAGCCCAAATGATGTTGTTAAGCTTATAAACCCAATTACCTTTCATTTCATTGAGCCTCTTTTTTAGTCCTTGCATGATGATTCTATTGGTGACCTCTGTCTATTCGTTTGTTTGCGGATGAGCTACTGAGGTAAACCAAAGCTTTATTCTAAGATTAGAATAAAACTTTCTAAATTTCTTATTATCAAACTCTTCCCGTTGTCTGTGATCAGAGTATGTGATATTCTGAACCTATAGATGATTTCTCTCTTAAAGAAGTGCTAAATCCGAGCTTCCGTAATGGTTGGTACAACTTCCACCTCTATCAATTTAGTGAAATGGTCTATAACCAATATTAGGAATTTCTTCTAGGTGGATGAAGTAGGAAAGGAACCTAGGATGTTCATTTCCTATACAGTGAAAGGCCAAAGGCTCCCAATAAGATATTGAAGATTAGAGGGCTTACAGTTAAGTTGGGCAAACTACTGATACTTGTGGTATTCTTGAGTTAGTTTTTAAGCATCTTGGGACATAGTAGGCTAGTAGTATCCTTATAGAAATTCTTTTCTGGTTAATGAATGATGTGATTCATGTGCTCCATAAATTCCTTGGTGGATTTCCTTAAGTACGTAATTCCCTTATTTTAAAGATACGTGCTTAGACTATGGGTGTGAGAGAGACATTCAGTAGAGTTCCCCATGGCGGATGGAATAGTGTGCAACCTTTATCTTCAACTTTCAAGCTTTTAATTTATCTTCTGAAAGTACCTTGTTTTTAGATACTGAATGATTGATTTCATCTATTTAGGAACTTCCTGTATGTCCATGATTTCTAGATCCTCGGTGCTTGGTTTTGTTAGTGCTTCAATGAGCTCAAGTCTTTTGAATGTTTGATTATCCTTAAATACTGACTTGGCTAGTAGGTCAGCCTTTGAATTTTCACTTTTAAGGATTTAGATGATCTCCCATTGTGCCCCCTCCTATTTGAGCTTCTTTAGGAGCTGCTTGACTTTCTCGACATACCTGGCGATACTTAGGTCTTTGATTTAAAATGTCCCTTTAACTTAATTTACCATTAGTTGAGAGTCCAAGTGTATATTTGAGATACTTGAATTTGACCTTCGTAGCTAACGTCAACCTCGTGATGAGTGCTTCATACTTGGTTGCATTATTAGTGGCATTATATTTTATCCTGATGGCATATCTAATAATGACTTTGTGTGGCCCTCTAAGAATGATTCTGGTACTAGAACCTTAGGTGGATGATGCCCCCTCAATATAGAGTTTCCATTTTAGGCCTTCGGTAGGAGCAAGATCTTTTGGTGTCATTTCTTATACAAAGTCTGCCAGGGCCTGAGCTTTTACCTACTTTTAGGGTTCTTAATTGATGTCAAATTCTCCAAGAAATATTGACTGTTGAACTAATATGCCAAATGTTTCAGGTCTTTTTAAGATTTTCCTCAAGGGGAAGCTGGATCTTAAAATAATGGAATGAGCCTGGAAATAGTGCCTGAGTTTCCAAGATGTGTGAATGATGGCCTTGACTAATTTATCTAGTGTAAAGTATCGAACCTCTGATCCTCGGAGTGCTTTACTGATGTAGTATACCGAGCTCTGCTGACTTTCTTCCTCTTTCACTAATACCGAAGCTATTGACTCTTGGTTGATAGAAAGGTATAAGTACAGTATTTCCCCAGGGACTGGTCTGCTGAGCAAAGGTGGTAAGGATAGGAATTTTTTTAATATCTTTAAAGGTTGTTTGGCAGTCTTTAATTCATATAAATTTCTTAGAATTCTTCAGGGCTTAGAATAGTGGCAGACAACGCTTGGTCGAACAAGAGATAAGACACCTTAAAGCTATGATCCTGCCATTCAGCTTTTGCAGCTCATTGATTGTTGTTGGAGCTTTCATATTAAGAATGACCTCCATCTTTTCTAGGTTGGCTTCGATTCCTGTATGTGATATCATAAATCCCAAAAACTTGCTTGCCTTCACGCCGAAGATGCATTTATCTAGGTTTAGCTTAATTTAGGACTAGCTTAACAATTGGAGGATTTGGTCGAGGTTAGTGGGATGCTGCTTTGCATGCTTGCTCTTGATGATGATGTTATCCACGTTTACTTCCGCGTTCTTTCTGATATAATTTTAGAGTATATAGTTCATAATCCTTTGATAGGTTGGCATGACATTCTTTAGCCTAAAGGGCATTACTTTGTAGTAGTAAAGACCTTTGTGGGTGATGAAGGATGTTTTTTCTTAATCTTCTTTCTTCATTGGTATTTGGTGATACCTCTGAGTAGTGTCCACAAAGCTATACAACTTGTGACTGGCAATGGAGTCTACAAGTTAGTCTATCATTGGTAATGGATAGCTATCCTTAGGGCATGCCTTGTTGAGGCTAGTGTAATTTACACATATTCTGTATTTGTCATTGGACTTTTTTACTAGTACCATGTTGGCTACCCATTACGGGTGAGTGACTTATTTGATAAATCTAGCCTCTAGAAGCTTTTTTATTTCTTCGGCAATTATCTTCTGCCTTTTATATATGAAGGTCCTTTTTTTCTGAACAACCAACTTTACCCTTGGTTTAATGTTTAGACTATGTGATTCAATTTATGGGTTTACCTAGGTAGTCTCAGATGCTTATGAGGCAAAGTCGCTTGAGTGTTTAATGAGGACCTCACATATCCCCTACTTAGTTTTGCTGTCAAGCTTGTTACCAATCCTTACTATTTTTTTATTAGTGATCTGTAGCATCTAAACCTCATCAATTGGCTCGGAGTTGGATCCCTGCTTTTCCCCTTCCTAGGATTTTAGGGCGAATGCTTCCATCTGAGGTTTAAATGCCATCTGGTAGCATTGCTTGACCATGTGTTGATCCCCATGAATTGTTAGAATTTTGCCTTTGAGGGGAATCTTCATGGTCAGATGTCGAATACTTGTGACTGCATCAGTTTCGTAAAGTACTGGGCATCCTATGATGCCGTTGTATACTAGTGGGAGATATACTACATTGAACTAAGTTTTAATGACTTTTATTTATTCAATATCTAAATTCCAAACTTAGCTTTACTAATCCTATTGGCTGTGTAGTTCCTTCACTGAAGCTTGTAATGGGGTTCTGGATAGCCTTCAAGTCAATGATAAAGCCTCTCATTACCTTATAGGCATTCCAAGATAATGCAATGATGGTGCTTCCATCATCGATCAATAATCTCTTTACCAGATAATTGTTGATATAGGCACTCACTACTAGTGTGTCGTTATGGGGGTGTCGAACATGATTCTCATCTTCTGAACTAAACACGATAGTCTGTCTCTTCTTTAAGGTAGGCCCTTCATCTCTATGGATTCTTTATGCTTCTTTTCTATGACTTCTCCTTCTATAATCATATTAATAATGTTGGCCAGTTCATTCTGGGCTTTCTTTAGTTCAGGCATGTCTTGGTCTTGTCAATCCTGACTTCTGGTCCCTCTGGATGTGTTATTGAAGTTGTCGAGCTTGCCATTTTGCCCAAATATTTCTATAGCATTTTTCAATTCACGAAAGGCTCCAGTTTCGAGCCCATAATCTTGGTGATATTAATAGTAGTACCTTCTATCTTGCTGACTCTCCTATTCGGGCTTAGTCTTTTAGTTGGGGTAATGCCCACACCATTATGTCTAACCCACATGAGGATCCTAGATTTAGAGGTATTTAATGGCGTGTATCTCTCAGCTTTTTTTTTCAAACCCTTCTACCAGGTTTCTGAAGTTTGTTCACTGAAAGCTTGGCCTCATAAGTCTTGATCTTTGGTAGGTGTTTTCTTGTCATCCATTCGCATCCTTCTGTCTTTATCCATCTTTATCATTTTGACTGTCATTGCTATACCTCCAAAAAGGTGCCATGCTCTTTTGTCATTATCTTATCTTTAAGCTTCTCGAGCCTAGTGCCATTCTTTAAAGCTTTTATGGTGACCTCATCAACCAGATTTTTAATTTATATAGCTACCTTGTTGAACCGATCCAGATAACTTTGTAGTGATTCAGTGATCTCCTGTCAGCACATCCGGAGATCATTGATATTTTTTGCTGGAGGGACGTTAGTGATGAACTGGGTTTAGAATTTCTGAGCTAAATCTTCGAAAGAGGTGATAGAATTCTTAGGGAGCCAGTGAAACCACTTTTGAGCATTCTTGGTGAGTGTACTTAGGAAAACTCTGCACATAATTCTGTCATTCACATTTTGGAGTAACATTCTTGTTTTGAACGAGGATATGTGGTTAATCAGATCTCTGATTCCATCATATTGATCCAACTGCGACATTTTGAATTTGGTCGGGGTTTCTGTTTGGATTATCTTGCTTACAAAGGGCGTCCTCTTTTCATGACACACTTATCTTCTTTCCTTAGCCTTGTATAGGCTTTATGTATGACCTTTTCAACCTTTTGGGCTAATTTTGAATCATTAAGAGCTAGGATCGTTGAGCTGGATTCCCCTTTTGAGACTTTGCACTTCTCTTTGTTTCCTTCAAGTACTTCCAGAGATGTAATGTTGATTTCTATATGAGTTGATTTAGGGTTGCCGCTTTGAATTAAGGCATTCAACTGTTGTTGTATCAGGGCCATTTGAGTTTGAATCTTTTGTATCATTGCTTCTTTGCTCATTGGGGTGAGGATGAGCATTTGGGTTACTGTGTTTAGGTTAGGTGTGGTTATGGCGGGTGTTTCTTATAGATTTGGAAAAGGTATAGAAGGTATGGGTTTATAATGGTATTGTAGAGGAGCATAGTAAGGGAGATCGATGCCAAGAGCTAGCCACCTTTGAGTGTTTCCAAGTGAAACGTATGCACCATCAGTTGTAATTTGAGATGAGGATTTAGCATGCGAAAAGGGGGTTGGCAGTATTATTGTTGTAGTTGGTGATGACAAATTGATTAGAGGAATGAGAGTGGACGAGTGGATGTGTGTGTTAGGAGTCGAGATTGGTGGTGAGCTGAAAGTCATGATGTCAAGGTCTTGACTAGTAGATGCACGAATGGCTTTTTCTCAAGAGGTTCTATAGATTGCGTCACTTGATAACTTGTTCCAGGAACCCTTAAGTTGGAACCCTACAAATGACCAATAAAGGGCAAGATGAGAAGTGGGGAGGATCCCCACAAATCCTTTGATGTCTAAGTCAGGAGATATAGAGAAAAAGTTTAGAGAGAGACTTTAGAGAGAGAAAAATAAAAATGAAAATATGAGAGAATAGAAATAATGAAAATGAAAGATATAAAGTTCTATTTATAAGGATGTCGATACTTAAACCTGTGACGAATAAAATTTCTCTCTGATAAATGTCTTATGCCTATTAGGAGAATATTCCTTTCTATCTGGAAGTCTTTTAATAGAGAATATTTTTCTATTTGCTTTAAATGTTTTTTTTTCTGTAAGTAACCATGTACAGAAAAATAAACATTTTAATTAAATAAGAATATATATGTGGGTTATAAGCTAGTTTTGAAGATTTTTAATTTTCTTTCATATTTCTATTGTTTATCAGGATGAGGACCCAACTCAAATCTCACCATAGCAATTCATAATATAAAATTACAATTACAAAAAACTGAAGTATAAATAGAAAATCTGATTAAAAATATAACAATAACATTAATATGAACGATTTTAAATCTTGAAGCATTAATTGAATCTGTCTTTACCCTTTTTTTGCTTAATAAAGTTGAAAAATAAAATGAATTTTTTTTTCTTTGATCTACAAAATTATAAGGATGGATTCTTGAAGAGAGTTCATTAAGTTTACTGTTTTGGAATTTGGGTTCAGTAGTGCTGTTGTTTTTAAAGAACGATAGGGACTTGGTTGTAATTTAAGAACTTTTTAGTGCCGCTGCACTGGCCAACTTAAAAACTTTAATTCACTAGCTCGGCTAAATGCTTAAAAGTTTAAGCGAAGCACTCGAAAGTAACAGCAAGCAAATACCAGAGCAAAATAGAAAATCTGACCATTTAATGCCCCTTCATAAATGTAACAGCTTTCATGGTTTTTTTAACAAAAAAATCAAAAACTTTTTAAACAACATTTATTCTCTGGTATGTGGTTGAAATACAGTGGACAATATGTAGTGTTCAGGATTTTAATTTTCTTTCACATTTCTATTCCTTATTATTTGCCTTCGCTTTGCGTGTTTTACTACAGAATGGGATCGGCTACTTCCAGTATTCTATGTATAAACTTTACATTGTTGAATTAAAATCATCATAACCATTAACCATTACATCAGTTAGTAAATATTATTTTTATTTAAGTAATATTTTAAATTTAAATTGTAATATATATAAAATATTAAATTAATTATTAAAAATTAATTTAAAAACAAAAAAATTAGATAGAAAACAAAAATAAAAACGCAATGACCATAAAAAAAATCTTCATTTTTTTTTTGAAGTGGTGAGATCTTTAATGAAAGATTAATCCTTAATCTTAAGAGAACTACTCAGTTGTTCAAGGAATATATCTTTATGAAAGTATTTTTAAAATTTTTATTTTTTAATGTATTAAATTAAAAATTTTACTTTTTTAATGTATTAAACTGATATCAAGAAATATATTTTTATTGTCTAATTGTATAAATGCATGCATATAAACTGATAATATTAAAAAAAAATTATAGAAATAACTAATACATTTGTTGATAGAATATGAATGCAATATTAGCCCTATCACATCCCCAGTTCCAATACCCATCAATTCAATCTCAACATCTTTGTTACAAAAATATATTCAATTTAGCTTGGTCTAAGCAACATATTATTATGCAAAATTCTGCATAGATTGGTACATATTAGCATTTGAGACAACTCAGCTCTTGTCATCAGTTGTCATTTTAATTTTTTTTTTAATAGAACAACACTTGTCATTTTACAATAAAGAAAAAAACAATCAAAAATGGAAAAAGTTGGATACATAAAGTTCAATGTCGGTTAATAAATTAAAAAGAAAGGTCAGGAAACATTGAGTTTTGGTCCTTCCAACACCCTTTATAAGCAACCACCGCATAGTGCTTGTTGCCTATGTTGGGACACATATGAAACAGATGTCTTATTTCATTTCTTTTGTACAGCATCTTACCAAAAGTAAAAAGATATTCTCTTTATTTCATGTTTTTAGTT
Source organism: Mallotus nudiflorus (assembly GCA_947683625.1). Lineage (NCBI taxonomy): Eukaryota > Viridiplantae > Streptophyta > Magnoliopsida > Malpighiales > Euphorbiaceae > Mallotus > Mallotus nudiflorus. The sequence goes on from CANTUR010000011.1 coordinate 4,884,717, forward strand.
TACTTTTAATCAGAATTTTGGTATTCAACTTTTTAAATTAACATATATTTTGTGTGATTCAGTATGAAAAGATTCAATTTTCTTCATTTTATGATTAAAAAAATTAAATAATGTAATTGGAATAGAGTTTTTTACACCTGAATGATATAAATTTTCTTATTATCCTTTTATTTTATTATCTTTTTTCACATTTGATGTCCTGAAATATAGTGACTATGAAAGTTTTGAATTCAAATCAGGTGAATCCTAAATGGAGATAAAACTCTCTTAATACATTTTTTTTATACATAACATACGGTTATGGTTATTCTTTTATTATTTTAACATAGAATTATAAATAATTTTATTTGAAATAATGATTTAAAATGGAAACTTATGAAAATCTTATTCTCATTTAATTATTCTGATAAAAATTGCACAAGAAGTAATAATTCTCTTCGCCACTTTATCTATTGTATTTATTTTTTAAATAAAATATTTTTAATCTACCATGCCCTACTTGTAGAGTGTAATATTCTTCTGTATAGTGTAATATGGTTCAATTTGTATTACCTTTTATTCTCTATTGGCTTACGTACTAGTGCTTACCTTATGTCATACGTTATTATTATTATTATTTTTTTGAACGAATGTCATACGTTATTGTATCTTGAAGAAGAGAATGATTTTTATTTTTGGCACACTATACGTGTAAACTTGTATTTCTATGGAAGCGTAATTAATCATTTATATGTGAGCCACGTTGAGTTTATAAAGACAGACAAATGCATGTTCCTCCTTTTTATATAGTGCGAACAAACAAATAAATGGTGAAAGATGCTAACATGGATAACGAAGAAAGAGCAGAGATGGAAGAGGGAGTGCCTAAGAGTACTGAAAAAGAACAGTCATGGTTTATAGAAGAGCTAAAGAAGGTGAGCTTCCTGGCAGGTCCTATGGTGGTGATATCAATATCACAATATCTATTGCTAGCAGTTTCAATGATGATGACAGGCCACCTTGGTAGCTTACCTCTTTCCGGCGTGTCAGTTGCTACTTCTTTCACCAATGCTATTGGCTTCTCCATCGTTGTAAGGCTTTCCCCGCCTCTCCTCTCCTCCCCTCCGTTTATATATATATATATATATATATATATATATATATATATATAAGATGTGTATTTTTAATTTATTTCGGTATGCTAATGTCAAAATCAAAATATTAATGTTAAAATATAACTATTAACATAATTTTAGTATAACTAAAAAATATTTATTAACATAATTATAGTATAAGTATGGGGAATTTTCTTTTGACCATCAATTATTGTAATTAATCTTAATTTCTTACTGTTACAAAAGTTCTCTCATTCTACTATATTGTAGAAATTTTTATATATATTTTTTTCTTTTATAGATTTATTACTTTATAAATACACAATCTTTTGTAATATTTAAACATATAATTTTAATAAGAGGTAAGTAAAATTTTGATCATATGTTTTTTTTTTCTCACGTCTTTTTTTTTTTTTTTACACACTTAAATGTTTGTGTTTCAATTTTTTTTTTAACACTTTAACACCCTTCTAAATATGGATTTTCAACATTAAACTCACATATGAATAGTATAACATTCAACTAATTTTTTAAAATTTTTTATGAATAAAACGAAATAAGTTTTGAAACAAATTTATAATATTTTAAAAAATATTAGTTAGATTGATTATAAATTATACATAGAATAAATTTATCATTAAAATTTAATACAATATTAATGTTTTTTAATAAAATAATGATAATATTAGTTGAGAACATATTAAAGTGTAAAAAAGATAAAGTACAAGTACTTAAAAGTCAAAAAAATCATAAGACCAGTTTTGCCAAATGACAAAACCATATGAATTAAAGTTGTATTTATCTCTTTTGAATAAAAAATTGTCTTTTCATAACATGAACATGGTATTTGTCACATCTCATCTTACATAGTCCGAGATGGACATTTAAAACAAACTATTAACAAATTATTTAAATTAATCTCTTTTAAAAGTTTAATCTTGTTCATATGCTACATTTAAATAATAAGAACTTTTTAAAATAATATGTATTTATGAATGGTAAAATACATATTTATGAATAATAAAATTCGTATTTATAAATTGTAAAATACTTAATCGGATAATTTTAAAAAATTACATTTTTTTACTAGATTAATCATAATCTTTGTAAACTAAAAATATAATAGTGAAAACATCATTAAAATAATATAAAAAACATTTCCAAATAGTTATAATACATATAATTTAGCCACCATTATTTAAACTTAAAAATATTCTCTTTTACAATACTTTTATAACAAGCTTAAGAAATAAAGAAACAAGGCTTTTTTAAATGAGGATGTTAGCCAACCTTATTCTGAAACTTCTATTTACACTCATTTAACTCTATTCACCAACTATCAAGTTCTGCTATCTAAAAATATTTATAAAACAAAGTAAAATGAGCAAACAAAAACTCAGTGAATAGATATATCAAGTAGAAAATAATTTGATTAAACTAAACACATTTAACTTCTCAAATGATAATAATAGCGCGCTTGAAATCATACTATAATCTACTTAAAACATAAAATCCTTTTTCACCTTCAAACTTATGTAAAGCATAGCAAAGTAAAACACATGCCTTTTTAAATATTAATACAACATTTCACATGTATTAATCAACCCTATAATAAGCATCACAACCTGACCATAACATACAGACCATCACAAACTCACTCTTTAGGCATACTTGAAGGCTAACCTTTTGACTACATTAGCATGAAACGACCCTTCTCCCTTCACTGTTTTGCAATCAAGTGCCTTGTTATTTATTGTGTAGTAGCAATTAACACAATCTTAAATATGCATATATCATCTCAGCACATTTACACAACTTATATAGGGTGCTAAAACTCAAATCCAAATGTCATTTTCATAAAATAATCAATCAAAACAATATTATCGTATTTATAGTTTAATAAGCATTCAAAATCAAACAATCTTCATCATATTTCTTAAAAAAAGAAACCATGTGGAGCATAAATTTATTAAATCATCAAGTAAATAAAATGACTTCAAATTAGGTTACAAAACAAAGCATGTATTAATAATACATTTAACTTGCACACTTGAAACCATTATTGTTTCAAAGCTTAAATACTTCATGTAATTCAAATAGTAACCAAATTGAATTGAAAAATTTATTACACATCATTTTAGATTTACAAAACATTATTAAAAACTCATTTTCTTACTGTTATAAAAATATTTAAAAATCTTGAACATTTTACTCACCAAAACAACTTATAAACACACAAATCCGATTCACCGAATTTGCTTAACTTGCACATACACTTCCCTTGCCTTTTCCAGTACCTAGCAGATACAATTTCATTTATAAATCATCAATATAATAATCCTATATGCTACTCTAACCATACAGCCCCCAAATGATATGCATAAAATGCAATTAAGCTCAATTATACAAATTAGCTTCATGGACTCTAAAATAGCTATTTTCACGCCTAAATTAGAAAAATCTCTTTGACCTGTAGAAAATGAATTTTAACCAGACTTAGTTCTTTGTGTCTAATGCCTTCAATAAAAAGTTCATTTCCATTCAATAACCACAAATAAAATTATAAAGGTTGCATTACAAGCAGCTCAATTACTTAGACAAATTGAGCAATAAAAAGTACAGGTTTGTTAGACCACAATTAAAATATAATTAGATTTTCATCAAAACTATAAAGTTTTAGAGAATTCTTTCAATTTTCTTAGAATGAAACTAAATTCAATTTGGAGTTTCCTAGCTCAAGATATACCAAAAGTATCTAGACTAGTTTTAACTCATGAAATCTATAAACCTAGTTCACATAATCAAAATGGCTGCTTTCAGAGTTGATTTTGAAAAATTGCTGGGACTTGTAGAAAAAGAATTTTGAGCTAAAATTTTAATTAGTTTTAGATCTATATGTCTAGAACATGTTATAAAATTTCACATCAATTGTACACCCACAAATAGAGATATATAATGAATTATAACTAGCTTAAAGAAATTGATAGACTGAGCAATAAAACATTTTCTTTTATTAACATAGAGATTGAATCATATGAGCTCAAAGGGGAAAAATTTTAGATAATGCTTGAAAATTTCCAGATCATCAAATAACGTTTAATTTGGAGCTCTCTAAATCAAGATATAATCAAATTACAAAGACAATTAAACTAGACTTTAAGAACCCAAAATCTACAACTTAAAAACCCTATTATATCATTCAAAATACTTAAAATACTTATCAAGTCAATCACTAAAGCTTTAGTGATAATGATTACAACCTGAAAATTGGTTTAGATCTTCATCAAATTCCTCTTGTAAATCAAGCATAAACTTGGAGAATGAAACAACCCTCTTTTTTTTTTAAGTGGTCTTTCTTTTCTTTTCTTTTCTTTCTTTCTTATGGCAGCTCCTCACGATGGAAGAAGCTAAACCTAAAAAAATAATTAAATAATATATAAAATACTTCTTTTGGTCCTTAATGAAATAGTTAAGTTACTTATATATCCTCAAGCTTTCAATTGTTCAATTAAGGATAATCATTTGCTACAATTGAGTCGTGTCCTCTATAACTATATCTATATATACTAACTTATACTTAAATTAAATCAATACACACACACAATGTATAATGAATGAAAATGTACTGAGAATTAGGGTATGGGTGTGATAGTATCAAAGCCGAAAGAAAGTTTCTTGAATTGGAGTTTAGAGACAGAAAAATTGGTATAGTAGAGAAGATTAGGTCCATTGACTTTAGGCTTCAGAGAGATAGACTAGAGTGTATTTAGCAATTAGGTGATCTAGACATAGTTATACTTGAGGGAAGGTATTGGAGATGCGAATGAATCCTAGTTTTGAAAAAGTATAAGATCTACATTGTTTGCAAATATTTGCCACCACTTGTTCTAGTATACACCTAAATGGAGTTGAATTCATGTAATATTTGCCACCACTTGTTCTAGTATACACCTAAATGGAGTTGAATTCATGTAATATAAAATCTATTGGCTTGTGTTAAAATCCTATATATCCATGTAGAAAAGCACAAATTGCCGGCAATGATCACTTTGGACTATCAATATCTACTTAGTAAATTTAATTATTTTGTCTGATACAGAAAATAGGCAGACATTTTCACTTGATTTTTAGTTTTTACTTGGTTTTTGGTTTAATGATATGTGATTAATAGTATATTTATATGCCAAGCAGTTAGGATTAAGTGGAGCTCTTGAGACCCTTTGCGGGCAAGCTTATGGAGCAGGCCAATACAAAAAGTTTGGAAGTTATTTCTATTGTGCCATAATATGTTTAATTCCTGTTTGTGTTCCTATATCTATCGTATGGATATTCATGGACAAGATTTTAATACCAGTAGGTATAGACCCACAGATCTCAAGGGTAGCTGGCAAATATTCAATAACACTTATACCAGCTATATTTGCCTTTGCTGTTCTTCAATGTTTATTTCGCTACTTCCAGACTCAAAGCTTGATTCTTCCTGTGCTCATAAGCTCTTGTGCCACACTTTCTTTCCATATCCCAATTTGTTGGGCTTTAATTTATAAGTGGGAATTTGGAGATATTGGAGGAGCAATATCCATTGGTTTGTCTTGTTGGTTAAATGCTGTGTTTCTTGCTTCTTACATGAGATGCTCTTACTCCTGTGAGAAAACAAGAATCCTCTGCTGGAAAGATACTTTCTCAAGCATTGGTGAGTTTTGGCGCTACGCCCTCCCATCTGGTGTTATGGGCTGGTAATTTTCTGAGCTGATTCGTAACAAGAATTTGATCGTTTTAAGCTTCTGTGGTACCCATCTTCATAGATGTTTGTTTTCATGTTGATAATTGTAGTCTTGAATGGTGGACATTTGAGCTACTTACCTTGCTAGCTGGGCTCTTACCCAATTCAAAGCTTGAAACGTCAGTTCTTTCTATTTGGTAATGCCATCTTTTTCTATTCTTTTTTTCTGTTGGATTAAGCAACAAGAACTTCAACATGAATGCTTATTATAATTAACTTTCTTATCTTTGTAATCAGCATGATAACCACAGGATTGCATTATTCTTTACAATGTGGTTTTGGTGCTGCTGCAAGGTTCAATTCATATCTTTTCTCTTATATAAAATCGAGATAATTTCTTTAGTTATTAGTCCAATTAATTTAATTCTTCCATTCTTTGGCACAGTGTTCGAGTTTCAAATGAGCTCGGAGCAGGGAATGCACAAGCAGCTCGATCAGTTGTTTTTGTAGTGCTACTTGTTTCAGCTATAGAGGCAGCTATCCTCAGCACAGTACTATTCTTCTGTCGCCACATTCTTGGATATGCCTACACCAACGACCAGGAAGTTGTGAAATATGTTACTAATATAACTCCCTTGCTTTGTCTCTCTCTTATAATGGATAGCTTACAGACAGTACTTTCAGGTAAATGCCTCATTTTACAATACACCATTACTATTAACAGGGAATTCTTACTTTGTCGCTATTATACCAAGCCGTTAAATTTGTAATGGATGCCAACAGATGATGCAGGCAGCCAGATGCGGCCCGCAAGAATGACAATTTTAATTCAAAATTTATTTTTTAAAAAAATTTCTACTTCTTTTAAAATTTTAATTTTTTTAACAATTAATTAAAATGATGAAATTTAAAACCTAAAACAAATTAGATAAACCCATCGTGTCATGATTTAAACATATATAGTTGGAAATAATTTATTTATTTATTTTTCTGTTATTATATAATTATAAAAAAATGAGTGGCATTATGATAAAACGTAGCTGCTCGCGATCTGCTGTTCACGTCTATAACATTTATAGTGGTGTTTTTATTGGTTAATTACAAAACATGTTATTTATCCAAATGGGTGTAGGCAATTAACTTAAATGTAGTGGCCACAGACGACCAGACAGACTTCTCTTCCCTTCTATCATATGATCTGTGATGTATTTTCTGTGGCAGGGATTGCTAGAGGATGTGGATGGCAGCGCATAGGAGTTTGTATCAACCTTGCTGCGTATTATTTTGTTGGACTTCCAGTTTCTATCGTACTATGCTTTGTTCTACATCTAAGAGGAAAGGGTCTTTGGATTGGAGCACTTGTAGGCTCAACTGTGCAAGTTGCATTGCTTGCACTCGTTACTTCTTCAACAAATTGGCAAAAACAGGTTTCTGTGCTTCTGAAGTTAGCTTATTGAGAAAAATTAAGATCTTTGAGCATGCTACAGAAACAAACTTTCCTTCTGTTGTAAATTGCAGGCAACAATGGCGAAGGAAAGAATATTTAAGGGACAATTACTACAGACAGTAGATGGAAGCATTGAACTTTGAAGAAAAAAAAAAGGAATGTCTAGAAGATAGATACTTCAATCTAAAAATGCCATTTTACTTTATATGGCTTTGGAATTGATGTAAGATTCTAAGCAAATGGCCAATCATCATCATCATTCTAATTATGCTTCAAGATTATGCACTATTTCTCCACTACTGCCAAGCCTAAGCGAGGTAAAAAAAAAAAAAAATTATTAATTCCAAAAGTATTGAACTTAAACATTTAAATTGGAAAATATTCAAGAATCTTTGTCCTACTACTCGTTGATGTTTTCATATCAAATAATGTTGAATCTTGAATAATTTACCATTGAACTTGCAACCCACTAAACCCTTCAACACAAAATAAATAATTACTGATCAAGAATAATTTTAAAATGGATAATGATACATGTAGCTATTATTGACATGAATAATACCGTCGACGATAACTACAATTACCTTTACCTATTATAATTTTTTTGAATTTCAATAATTTTTTTCAAAAATTTAATTCTAATTTTTTTAAAAAAATTTAAAATTTAAATTGTATACAGGTGAACATCAGTCGTGTAAGGATTTAAACACTTGAAACTTATAAAATTTTTTCTTTAATAATGAAATGAGATAAAAAAAATTGAACAAAATGATATTTTCATAATTATCACAGGCCAACGATGCACTACAGCATCACTACCAGCAACATATATCTTTATCCTTTTAAAATTGACTAGAGGGACTAGACTAGACTGTTGATCAAGAACTAGATGTTGCAGAGTTGAAAGAACAAAAAAAAAATCTTTTCCTTCGGTTGATAATTAGATCGTGCTATAGAATTCTATACTAGAGTGGATGCTAGAATTTTTTCCAATGGATTTGGATATTGATGTAGCGCAGACTTTGAGAGAAAATTGAATTCGTTGATTTTAAAAATACTGAAATCAATAGTCTAAAACTCTGTTGATTCAAAGAATTTTAGAGGAATTGGAAAAATTACGTTTGTAATTTATTTTAATTCATAAAAAAAAGTTCCAAAACAAATAAAAGAGGCAAATAAATAGTAACTAGGAAAAAACCCTAAAACCAAAAAGGAAAAGATAAAAAACTCCAAAAAAGGAACATAAACTTTAAAGTAAAATTTAAAGGCCTAAACAAAAAAACTTGGACCTAAAGATGGACTACTACAAACAAAGTGTATAACATATATTATAGCTTTATGAGTTAGCTTCGATTTGATATATTATGGGACCCGTGGATCAACCGATGCTGCCACGAACGTCTATTTGAAGCCTAAGTGCGCAAGCCTACTCTATTAAATCCATCCGTAAACTTCAATGCTACCTCATCCACATCATTCCCCCAAGTGATAGAAAATTCGGCCTCGAATTGATCATAACATCATCATCAGAAGAATCATTATAGAAGACAATTAAGTGCTTAACATTAAACACATCTACCGTGCGGACATGGCTAGGCAGCTTCAGACGATAAGCATTGGAATTGATCTTCTGTATTACCTCAACTGGACCAATCTTTTTGGTAGATAGCTTATTGTATTCCCCTACCAGAAAGTGATCTTTTGTCAGGGTTGCCCATACAAAGTCACCTACCTTGAACTCCAACGGTTGGCGTTTCTGGTGGATAAGTTACTTGTACTGAGAATTGGCAGTAGAAAAATTGTAAAAAACTGTCTTGTGTACATCTTGCAACCCAAAAAAAAATTTATTGCTTTCTCGTGGACCTTTGTCTTACTAGGCAAGAACATTAAGTCAAGAGGACCCCTTGGTTGAATGGAGTAAAAAACATGGAAAGGGCTGAATCTAGTGTTGTGATTAACAATGTGGTTGTGGGCGAATTCTGCTTGATATAATTTCTGAACCCAACCCTTCACATGATCCCCTACTAGACAATGCAAGCAAGTTGCCCAAGAACCTATTCACCACTTCAGTTTGCCCATCTGTTTGAGGGTGATAGGCACTGTTGAAGTTCAATTGTGTATTGATCATCTTCCACAAGCTGCGCTAAAAATGACTAAGGAAACATGTGTCTCTATTAGAGATAATGGACATAGGCAACCTATGCAAATGATACACATCTCAAAAGAATAGTTGTGCTGTAATTACGGCGTTTATAGTTTTCTTGTAAGGAATAAAATAAACCATCTTACAAAATCTATCAACAACAACAAAGATAGAATCATTACCTCACTGAGTACATGATAGTCCCAACACAAAATCCATACTAATGTCAGTTCAGGGTAGAGAAGGAACTGGGAGAGGCATATACAGTCCTGCATTTTTATGGCTATTCCTTTCAAAACTTGGCAAATGTTGCATCTTTGAATGTACTTATCAACCTCCTTGTGAACTGTAGGCCAGAAATATGAAGCCTGAATCAGTTGCAATGTTCTGTCTCTACTCACATATCCCTCGCCATATAACTCTTTAATGATCTGTAGGCATAGGCTGCACTCTAGAATGCACAATTTAGTGCTTTGAAATAAGAACCCATCTTACAATAAAATTCTATCCTCTTCCCAGCTTGTACATCTTGTAACACCATAAAAAAGTAAGGATCAGTAGCAATTAAATCCTTAAAAGAATCAAAGTCGGGCACCTTAACTCATATAGTCACCAATAAACTATTCTGTCGGCTCAAAGCATCAACTACTCTGTTTGTAGTGCCAGATTTATGCTTCACCACAAAAGTGAAGCATTCAAGATAGGCGACCCACCTAGCATGGAGGAATGAAACTTTGTCCTACTAGTGTAAATGCTTCAAAGAATCATAGTCAGTATATAAGATAAATTCTTTGTGAAATAGGTAATGTCGCAAATGTCGCACTGCTTGCACTACTTCATAAAACTCAATGTCATACATACTGTAATTGAGTTGGGAACCAAAAAATTTTTTGCTAGAAAATGCCACAGGGTGGTTATTCTGACTCAAGACAACACCAATTCCAACTTTAGAGGTGTCGGTATAGAGCTCAAAAGCTTATGAGAAATCTGGCAACACCAAGATTGGGGATGTTGTAAGGCATTCCTTGATATCATTGAAGGCTACTTCTGCTGCCTCCGTCCATTCAAACCGATTACCCTTCACGCAATCTATAATATGAGCCATTATGATGCTAAAATTTACAATGAAATGTCGATAAAATGATGCCAAAATATGAAAACTCCTCACTTCTATTAAAGTAGTTGGTTTGGGCCAATCTCTTACTGCTGCCACCTTAGCTTTATCCACTTCTAAACCTGCTGCAGAAATCACATACTCTAAAATAGTACCTTGGGAGATATAAAGACACATTTCTTTAAAGCAACATAGAACTATTCCTTATGCAACACACTAAAAATCTCCCAAATATGCTATAAATGCTCATAATGATTAGTACTATAAATCAGGATATCATCAAAGTAGACCACAATAAACTGGCTAATGAAAGGCCTCAATAATTGGTTCATAACACACATAAAGGTACTAGGGGCATTTGACAATCCAAAGGGCATCACAAGCCACTCATACAGCCCTTCCCTAGTCTTAAACATTGTTTTCCACTCATCCCCAGGTCCAACACATATTTGATAATATCCACTATTTAAATCAAGTTTAGTAAAAATAGTTGCACCACTAATATGATCAAGCAAATAATCCAGACGAGGGATAGGAAATCTATACCTTATTGTGATCTTATTGATGACTTAGTTATCCATACACATATGCCAAGACCCATCTTTCTTAGGTGTCAAAAGGGCAGGAACAGCACAAGGGCTCATGCTCTCCCTAACGTGACTTTTAACAAGTAGCTCCTCCACTTGTCTATGTAACTCCTCATGTTCACTGGGACACATCTTGTAATGTGGTTTGTTTAGCAACGTTGCTCTAAGCACCAAGTCAATATGATGCTAAATGTCGTAGAGTGGGGGCAAACCGTCAGGAAGTTCATCAGGAAATAATTCATTGAATTCTGTAACCAAGGGAACCATAACTTCTGGGATTGTAACAGGATCAACCACCTCTTTTCCTAGCAGCATATACCCTATGTCTGACTCTTGTAGTTCCTTATCAAATTGAGCTAAAGATAATAAAGTACTAGTTCCACTGGCTGGTTTTGGTATATCCACTTGTTGTTTAGGCAGCAACATAATTTTAACCCTATCAAAGATGAAGCTATAAGTATTGGTTCTTTCACTATGCATCACATCCTTGTCATATTGACATGACCTTCCCAATAATAAATGAAAGGCATCCCTAGCCACCACATCATACTATACAACATCTTTATATTTCTTGCCGATGGAGAATGACACTAAAGCTCTCTTAGACACTACAACTTCCCCACCCTTCTTTAGCCATACTAGTTTATAGGGTTTATGATGACTTTCAATTAGTATGTCTAGTTTTTGGATAGCCTCTATAAACACTATATTCTCATAACTTCCTCCATCAATGGCAAAGTGGCATACCTTGTCTTTAATAGTGCTAGTAGATTGAAAAATATTACTCCTTAGCCAATCCTCCTCTGAACTTTCCTTAGGGGTTAAGTAAGAATGCCTAATGACAAGTGCAGTCCCCATAACTCTGTCCAAAAGCAATTCCTCAACTATTTTATCCTCATCATACACAGGATCACCCTCAATTTCTTGGTCCTCCTTAACATAATCATCTGCCTTAAGGAAAAGGGTCTTTTTCCCTATTATCTTCTTATATTCAGATAGTCTATGGCCAACCTCTCCATAGCCAAAACATTTTATGCCCCCTGCTGGTCTATTGGATTGCCCTATGCCTCTATCAAGTTTGGTTTCCTTTTATTCCAGAATTCATATGGGGTTGTATTGCTCCTTTTATTAAGAACTCTGTTCAAAATGTGATATGTTGTAAGCATTGCTTCACCCCAAAATCCTTAGCTCAAACGAGAATTAAACATCATGGCATTTACCATTTTAGTTAGCACTCAATTTTTCTTTTATGCTACACTATTTTGTTGTGGTGTATATGGGGCAGTAATTTCATGAACTATCCTTATGGACTCAAAATATAAAGGATTATAGTACTCTCCTCCCTTATTAGACCTTATACACTTTATAAATGTCTCACAATGCATTCAACTTCATTTTTATAGATTTTAAAATTTTTAATTACTTCATTTTAGAATGTAACAAATACACATAAAAAAATCTACTAAAATCATTAATAAATGTGACAAAATATTTCTTTCTACTTAAGAAAGGAGTACTATGCATATCACACACATTACTATGTATTGAATCTAATATATTTAATGTTCTTTCAATTTTTGAAAAAGTATTTCTAGTTATTTTTGTTAACATACAAGTAGTGCATTGTTCATGGTTTTGATCAATATAAGGAATTAAATCAAGTTTAACCATGTCTCTAATTATTTTAAAATTAACATGACCGAACTATTATGCCATAAATAAGGAGAATCAACAATATAGGCAAAAATACTACTACTACTATTATTAATGTGTACATTGAGTTTAAACATACCATTACATAAATAACCTTTTCCCACAAATATGCCCCCTTTAGATAACATAAACTTGTCAGCCTCAAATACAAGTTTAAAACCAAACTTGTTCAAAATGCTACCCGAAACTAAGTTCTTTCTAACGTTTGATACATAATACACATTTCTCAAAATTAATTTCCTACCAGAAGTAAAATCTAGTTCTACATTACTAACACCTAAAATAGGTGTTGAAGTAGCATTTCCCATATACAAAACAATACCATCAGTAACTTGCTCTATATTATTAAATAAAGTAATGTCCTTGCATACATAACAGGTTGCACCCGAATCTATCCACCAGCCCATATCATAATCTTCAAGAAGATTGATTTAAAAAATCATTGCAATTAAATTTTCATTGGCAACATTAAAAGAAGATCCTTTATTATTCATTTTCTCTTATTTTTTCTTAAAGTATTGACATTCGGACTTGTAACGTCCTTCTTTGCCATAAAAATAACAACTACCCTTTTTCCTTTTTTTTTTATTTTAAAATTTTTGGGTATTGTTATATTGAATTATCCTCTTATTTGAAATTTTAAAGGGTGTCCTTCTTCCATTACATGAACTTTAGAAATATGAGTAGAATGCTTTTTAGTCTCATCTTGAATTCGCATTTTCTCACAAATTTCTTTTTCTACATGAAGGCTATTAGCAAGTTGCTCAAGAAAAATATATTATTTCTTGTGTTTTAAATTTCTCTTAAAATCTTTCCATGAAGGGGGCAATTTGTTAGCAATATTAGACACAATGATAGACTCATCCATATGCATATTATACTGTGAAAATTATTAAAAATTCTTTCTAACTCATAAAATTATTCCATAACTGGCATAGAATCATTCATTTTATAATTATTAAAATGAGACACAATGAATTTCTTACTTGTGGCATCCTTTTGCATGTACTTACTCTTTAATCTTTCCCAAAGTTTTTTTTAGTAGGCATATAGTTGTAGATGTCAAAAAGTGAATTACTTATTGCATTTAGAATGTGCCCTCTACATATGTCATCATCAATGTCCCATTTTTGCCTTTTCCTTAATTCTGCAAGAGTCTTATTGTCTTTCTCTTCCTGCCTTGGTGTGTTTAAAACAAATACTACTTGTAGAGAAACTAATAAAAAATGCACTATCTTTTGCCATCTTATAAAATTTCCACCATCAAAACAATCTAATTTCACTATACTAGTTGTTAATTCTTTGAGTGTTGCCATGGATGCAAATTTCTATAAGAGAAATATTGCCTTTTAGATTGTTAGATAATTGTAACAAGAATCTTGAAAAATCTGCTCCAAGGCGTGTAAGAATCCCACTTTTCTAAAGGTAATATTTGTAGTGTACAATTTGCCTCTAGGATACAATGAAGCTTGAGTGTTTGTAATGATGTCTTATGCAGAATTGATTTATGATAGAGAATTAATTCCTGTAGAAAACTAGCTCTTTAATATAAGATGAATGAGTGGTTACAATTTGGTAATAGACATGTCTATTTGAATAAGTAGACATGTTTCTTAGCAATAGTCATATATTTTTGTTAAAAGATATGACTATATGTGGCTATTTTGAAAATGTCTAACAAATTCAAGGGCCTATACGATAACTTGGCTGCAATGAAGAAGCAAATTGATGAAATAAAGAAGTTATTTCAACTTGCACGAATGTCTTGGGCCCAAATACTAAGATTTTTGTACTACCATGCTTACAAAACCACCTTATCCTTCATTTCACCAATTTTTTATGGCACTTCAAAATTATGAACAATTAAACTTCAATACCTCTAAACAAGCCCTTAATCCTAGACATGATTAAGCTTACTTTGCTCAAAGTGGAAGAGGTCATGGTAGAAATGGAGGTAGATTAAATTATTATTGGCATGGGTTCAATCCCACAATAAGACATAGCACTCAAATTAAATGCATCACTGCTCATTGGGGAGAACAAGCCAACAATAATCTTATTAACAACAAAAATAGCAAACAAGATAAATCACCTATCATATGTCAAATCAGGGAAAAATACAACCACTCTGCCATTAAATGCTAGAGTCAGTTTGATCATCCTATTCAACTAAAGGACCAACTATATAAAGCACTTGAAATTATGAATATAAATCAAAGTGATGACCTAAATCTTTATGCTAACTCAGGTGCCACCACACACATCATCAATGATCTAGGTAAACTTTTAATTGCGACTCAATATACTGGTGATGACTCTATTATGGTTGGTTGGTAATAAAGACAATTTGCACATTAGTCACATTGAAGAAGGTAAAATTAAAACAAATGATGGTGCTGCTAATCTTAAAATGTTTTAGTAGTATCAGAAATTAAAAAAAATCTCATTTACGTTGCCAAATTAACTTCAAATAATGCTTGTTCTATTACCTTTGATGCTAACCAATTTTTTTTGTCAAGTCTCAATAGGGAAAGGTTCTTGCTAAAGGATATAAGTATAATGGCCTCTATGTATTAGACCACAATCATAAAGCTTTTGCATTTCAAACTATTTGGCATTAACGCATGGGACATCCAATTTCTTTTTTTTTTTTTGAAAATTTTACATTCCAAGAATTTAATTAATGTTTCAAGTTGGGAACAATAAAAAATTATTTGTGCTAGTTGTTAAATGGGAAAAAGTTGTAAACTTCCATTTTCTTTGATAAATAAAATTACAAATTTTCCTTTGGAAAAATTACACTGCAATTTATGGGGACCTGCCCCAATTCTTTCTTGTTAAAATTTCAAATATTTATGCTATTAATACAGAGAATTGCACTCAATACACATGGATATTCCCTTTAAAGCAAAAATATGATTTCTTTGACATTTTTACTAAATTTCAAACATAAGTAGAAAATTTATTTGAACAAAAAATCAAAATCTTTCAAAGTGATGGTGGAGGTGAATTTACCTCAATAGCTTTTGAAAATTATTTATCCAATAATGGTATACACCATCAATTTTCTTGCCCTCACACTCTACAATAAAATGGTATTGCTGAAAGAAAACACCATCATATTATAGAGACCGGCCTCACTCTTCTTTTTCAAGCATATATGCTCACTAAATAATGGGTGGATGCTTTTCTCATAGCTACTTTTTTAATTAATCGTATGCCATCTTCTACACTCAATATGAAATCGCCATACTCCAAATTATTTAATCATGAACCTGATTATACTATACTAAGAATATTTGGATGCAGATGTTTTCCTTACCTTTGAGCTCAAGGTAACATAAACAAATTTGAGTAAAAAATTGTAACCTTGCACATTTATTGGCTATAGCCCTATTCATAAAGGATATCAATGTTTATATTCTTGAACTAACAAAGTATATATTTCTCTACACATAGTATTTGATGAACATTGTTTCACTTACTCTCCTTCTCTAAATAATGCTACTTCATGGGAATAAAAAGTAACATTTTTTCTAATCACGTTGAATAAGTACAACCCAATCAAATTAAGAAAGGGACTGAGTTGCATGCCTCTACATTGAAATCAATAACAAACATCAATGATGCACGAAAACGGATATGCGGATACGAAAAAACAGAAAAACATATATGGGAAAATGACATTTTATAAAAATATAGGAAACAGAAACACGTAAATATTAAAAATATAGGGGTATATAATAAATTTATTATATTTATTATAATAAATATATTAAAAATGCTTAAATATCAAAATTTATTATACATATAATAAATTTTATATATTTATATATACACAAAATTGAAAATAAAAATAAAAATAAAAATAAAAATAATTATTTAAATTAGGATCAATATTCAATATTATTAAATATAACAATTAACATAAAAAGAATAATTAAAATATACTAAAATAAAAAATGTCTACAAATTCAAAAACAAAATAATTAATACTCAATAAAAGACTAGAATAGAAAAAAAAATCATGGTACTTCTTCTACTTCACTATTTTATTTTATTTTTACTTTGATTTGAATCTTCATTAAAAATAATGACAAGGAAAAAAAAAATTAGTTAAAAATAAAAAACTGCCCCAAGTGTTTGAATTGGTAGTTCTTCGTGACTGTCTCTCAACCTCTAAAGCCCTCTGATGAGCTGCAGACATAGAAACATGATCAAAAAAATTCACTGTGTCCTACAGTTGTAGCCTCAAACCCCTAATATACCTTGCTACTAACTGATCCTCTGTCTCTTTTATTTCGTTCCTTACAATTAATTGATAGAATTCAATATTATAGTCATCCACCGATCTCATACCTTGTCTCAGATTTTGCAAAAGTTGGTACATCAACTGTTGAAAATTATATGGAAGAAATGCAGATTGCATATGCTTCTTTATCTCCTCCTAAGTAGTGATTTTACTCTTTCCCAATTTGGTGCGAGTCAGTTTTGATTGCTGCCACTATGTAGTAGCCCTACCCCTTAATCCCGTGGCAACTAAAGGTACATGCTTTTCTTCTGGCACTCCTTTAAATTCCAAGATCTCCTTAACCGTAGATAACCAATCCAAAAATTCTTTAGCTTGAAGGCTGCTGTGAAATTCTGGAATCTCAGTCCGCATGCCTATTTCCTAGTGCCTGTTATTATCATCTGTGATAGGCCGATTTTTCCTGTGAGGAGCCTCATCTTCATACTTGTCCCCCACCTCCTCACCATCACTAAGCTGTTCTAGATGATTATTTCCTTATGCTCTATTCTGATTACCCAGTATCATGGCCAATCTATTTGTCAGCTGATCCAACACTCGATTCATTCGCTAGTCAATCATCTCCTAGACCCTCTGCTTTATGTCTCATTTATACACCTCTTGCACTCATGTCAGCATATTATCTGGATCGTTGCTCTGATACCACCTGATGTAGCGCAGACTTTGAGAGAAAATTAAATTCATTGATTCTAAGAATACCGAAATCAATAGTCCAAAACTTTATCAATTCTAAGAATTCTAGAGGAATTAAAAAAGTTACGTCTATAATTAATTTTAATTCATAAAAAAATCGTCCTAAAACAACTAAAAGAGGCAAATAAATGGTACCTAAGGAAAAACCTTAAAGCCAAAAAGGAAAAGACAAAAAACCCCAAAAAAGGAATATAAACTTTAAAGTAAAATTTGAAGGCCTAAACAAAGAAATTTAGGATTAAAGATGGACTGCTACAAATAAAGTGTGTAGCACCTATTATAGCTCTTTAAGTCAACTTTGATTTGACATATTATAGGCTCTGTGGGTCAACCGAGGTCACCACGAATGTCCATTTGAAGCCTAAGTGCACAAGCCCACTCTATCAAATCCATCCATAAACTTCAATGCTGCTTTATCCACAACAGATATGAAGTTCAAGTCCATTGGTTGGAAGTTATACTTAAGTGGATTTGTATTGGTAAAATTACACTATGCACTACTATTTGATTAATTTTTTTCAAAATTTTGATTACTTTTTCAAAATACTTCTTTTAATTTTTTGTTTTCACACTATATGTCATTTTCTTTTTCTTCTTCTAATTTTATAAAATTAACCAAAATCTCCACATTTTCTGAAGAAAGTTAACACAATAACCCAAAGTCAATACAATAACCCACTCAGTCAAAATACCAAAAATCTATCCCTTTATTGACATAATGATCATATCACCTTCCATTATGAAATTCCAACATCTCTTTCCATATGTACCATACAATGTCTCTTTCTATAAGATTAGGAATATTGCCTTACACAGTATATGCTATAACATCTCTTTCTTTTCTTTTTTTTTACAATCCATTGTATATATATTCAGATGTATATCTTGTATATTTTTCAAGGAATGAGAATTAATTTTATCTCTAAATTGTTTCATGGTATCAGAGCCTGTAATTCTAATAGCCAATAATAATCTTCTCAAAATGAATAATGAAGCTGAACTCTCTCTTCAAACTCTCCATTAATGCTCTGGCCTAATATCTCTGAAGCTAGATAACACAAATTATCTTCTTTGATGTTCACAAATGGAGCCCCTCATTCAGAGCATCGAAATGGCACATCATCTTATTGAAGGTAATGAACCTCTATAAGAAATAACAAAAGAAGGCAAAACATAAACTAATCCCAGCTACCTCCTATGTAAAAGAAATGATGGTCTTCTTATTGCCTTATTGCTGAAGAACATTGAAACTAAAGTGCTCATTGCACTTGAAGATGTTGGTTCAGCCTCTAAGGTATAACGCTCCATAAAACAACATATCCTACCCACTATGGTAGAAAAGAAGATGATTCTAAATGAGACACTCATGTCACTATAAAAAGGAGACCTCTCTGTTGATGATTATGTGAGGAAATTCTATTAGATAATTGAAACAAGAATCTTGAAAAATCTACTCCAAGGCATGTAAGAATCCCACTTTCCTAAAGACAAGATTTGTAGTGTACAATTTGCCACTAGGATACAATAAAACTTGGGTGTTTGTAATTATTTTTTTTATGCAAAATTGATTTATGATAGAGAATTAATTCTTGTAGAAAATTAACTATCCATTTATATAAGATGAATAAGTGGTTACAATTTAGTAATAAACATATTTATTTTAATAAGTAGACATGTTTCTTGGCAATAGTCATGTCTTTTTGTTAAAAGATATGATTATATGTGAATATTTTGAAAATGTCTAACAATCCCTCGCCATTTTCAAAATACAACCAAAACATTCATCTAACAATAATTTTATAAATTATATGCATAAATAATGGTATCATACGATTTTAACCAATACTTAATGAAAGTTAAATATAATAAATCTAAATAATATGGTAGATTAAACTTTGAACCAATTATTCTTATTGATAAGTTATAAAAACATTCCACACACATAATTTAATAGCCCATTACAATTACACATTTATAAGTGAGACATTAAAAGCCTTGTGTTCATATCCGTCATGCGTGCGTAGAGCCAATCTCTTAAACTCCTTAAAGCGGCCACACTTCACACTTATATAGGTGGATATATTAGAAGTACCCTTGCAATTTGATACTTTGACTACACATCCATAGATCCATTAAGAGATTTAATTCACCCTTCCTTTTCCTATAGGTTCCAAGCACTATTAACCTCAGAATGTAATAGAAATTTAATATAGTGCTTTCAATCACTCTATTGATGTACTTTAACTCTTTGAACTTGAGACTTGGCATAATACCAAGTGTCATAGTTAAGGTTCCATTAATGGCGATTTCACAAAATGGGCTTACGACCTATTCCTCTTGACATTTTATTTACCACATCTTTTGGTAATGCCTTTGTTAGTGGATCAACAAAATTTTGAATTGAACATACATAATCTATTGTGATCACACCATTAGAGATTAAATCTCTAACATAACTATGTCTAAGTCTAATATGTCTTGACTTTCCATTATATACATGACTATAAGCTCTTGATAGTGTTGCTTCACTATCATAATGAATAGATATTCGTACAACTAGCTTTGGCCATATCGGTATTTCATATAGCAAATCACGTAGCCATTCTACTTCATTACTTATAGAAGCTAATGCTATAAATTTCGAAGCCATAATGGAGTCTGTTATACATGTCTGTTTCTTGGAAGCTTAAGATACTGCACCACCTCCAAGCATAAACACCCACTCATTAGTGCTAGTATGATCTTCATGATTAGTAATCTAATTTGCATATGAATATCCTTCTAATACTAAAGGATAGCCACTATAGATTATGCCATCACTCATTGTTTTCTTTAAGTACTTTAATACTCTATTGATAGCATGCAAATGCAAGTTACTTGGATTACTTGGGTACCTACTTAGTTTCCAATTATAAAAGCTATATTAGGTCTAGTACATGTTATAGGATACATAAGACAACCTATCATTTTGGCATATTCTAATTGTGATAATGGTTCTCCCTTATTTTTTATTAACTTGATGCTAGTATTAAAGGGAGTAGAGGTAGGATTACAATTTGAATGATTGAACTTATTAAGAACTTTCTCAATATAATGAGATTGAGTAAGAGTTATGCCATCCTTATCTCTCAAGATCTTAATCCCAATAATAACATTTGCCTCTCCCATATCTTTCATGGAAAAATTGTTTGATAAGAAATTTTTAGTATCCTCAACTTGTTTTAAGTTTGTACTAAAAATCAGTATGTCATTAACATAAAGACATATTATGACACCATCATCACCATAAAACTTGCTATAAACACATTTATCAGCTTGATTAATTTTAAAGCCATTAGCAAGTACTATTTGGTCAAATTTTTGGTGTCATTGTTTTGGTGCTTATTTTAGTCCATACAAAGACTTAACAAGTTTGCACACCTTCTTTTCTTGTCCAAAAATAACAAATCCTTTAGGTTGTTGCATTTAAACCTCTTCTTCCAAATCTCCATTTAAAAATGTTATTTTTACATCCAATTGATGAATAACCATTTTATGGATGGAAGCTAATGCTACTAGCACTCTTATATTAGCTATTCGAGCTACTAGAGAATATGTATCAAAATAGTCGATCCCTTGCTTTTATGTAAAGCCTTTTACTAGTAATCTGACTTTAAATTTATCAATAGTTCCATTGACTTTCATTTTCTTTTTTAATATCCATTTGCATCCAATTAGTTTAGAACTAGGAGGCAGGTCAACAAATTTCCATGTATTATTTCCCATTATTAAGTCCATCTCATCATTAATTACTTCTTTCTAGAAAGTTGCATCTTGTGATTTCATGGCTTCCTCAAATGTTTGTGGATCACTTTCTGTATTATAACAATATGGTATTTGCTTACTAACTGAGTCTCTTTTTCCTTCCATAAGATATACAAAGAATTCTTCTTCATATCTTATTGGTTTCCTCTTTATTCTTTTGCTCCTTTAAAGTTTAACAACTTATTGTTCATCATTGTCTATGATTTTCTTTCCTTTATCCAAGTTTGAATTGTTTTATTCTAGAAATTTATCTTTAAGTTTAGAAATTGATTTAAACCCTTGTTCATCAAATATGATATCTCTTAATTCAATAACTGTATTAATTGGTATTGAATCATTAGATTCTATAACCATAAATCTATATGCTTTGTTATTATGTGCATATCCTATAAAAATACACTCAACTCCCTTTTCTCCCAACTTTTTCCATTTGGGTTCAGGTACTTTTACTATAGCACGATGTCCCCAAACTCTAAAATAATTCAAGTTTGGTTTCCTTTTATTCCAGAATTCATATGGGGTTGTATTGCTCCTTTTATTAAGAACTCTGTTCAAAATGTGATATGTTGTAAGCATTGCTTCACCCCAAAATCCTTAGCTCAAACGAGAATTAAACATCATGGCATTTACCATTTTAGTTAGCACTCAATTTTTCTTTTATGCTACACTATTTTGTTGTGGTGTATATGGGGCAGTAATTTCATGAACTATCCTTATGGACTCAAAATATAAAGGATTATAGTACTCTCCTCCCTTATCAGACCTTATACACTTTATAAATGTCTCACAATGCATTCAACTTCATTTTTATAGATTTTAAAATTTTTAATTACTTCATTTTAGAATGTAACAAATACACATAAAAAAATCTACTAAAATCATTAATAAATGTGACAAAAGATTTCTTTCTACTTAAGAAAGGAGTACTATGCATATCACACACATTACTATGTATTGAATCTAATATATTTAATGTTCTTTCAATTTTTGAAAAAGTATTTCTAGTTATTTTTGTTAACATACAAGTAGTGCATTGTTCATGGTTTTGATCAATATAAGGAATTAAATCAAGTTTAACCATGTCTCTAATTATTTTAAAATTAACATGACCGAACTATTATGCCATAAATAAGGAGAATCAACAATATAGGCAAAAATACTACTACTACTATTATTAATGTGTACATTGAGTTTAAACATACCATTACATAAATAACCTTTTCCCACAAATATGCCCCCTTTAGATAACATAAACTTGTCAGCCTCAAATACAAGTTTAAAACCAAACTTGTTCAAAATGCTACCCGAAACTAAGTTCTTTCTAACGTTTGATACATAATACACATTTCTCAAAATTAATTTCCTACCAGAAGTAAAATCTAGTTCTACATTACTAACACCTAAAATAGGTGTTGAAGTAGCATTTCCCATATACAAAACAATACCATCAGTAACTTGCTCTATATTATTAAATAAAGTAATGTCCTTGCATACATAACAGGTTGCACCCGAATCTATCCACCAGCCCATATCATAATCTTCAAGAAGATTGATTTAAAAAATCATTGCAATTAAATTTTCATTGGCAACATTAAAAGAAGATCCTTTATTATTCATTTTCTCTTATTTTTTCTTAAAGTATTGACATTCGGACTTGTAACGTCCTTCTTTGCCATAAAAATAACAACTACCCTTTTTCCTTTTTTTTTTATTTTAAAATTTTTGGGTATTGTTATATTGAATTATCCTCTTATTTGAAATTTTAAAGGGTGTCCTTCTTCCATTACATGAACTTTAGAAATATGAGTAGAATGCTTTTTAGTCTCATCTTGAATTCGCATTTTCTCACAAATTTCTTTTTCTACATGAAGGCTATTAGCAAGTTGCTCAAGAAAAATATATTATTTCTTGTGTTTTAAATTTCTCTTAAAATCTTTCCATGAAGGGGGCAATTTGTTAGCAATATTAGACACAATGATAGACTCATCCATATGCATATTATACTGTGAAAATTATTAAAAATTCTTTCTAACTCATAAAATTATTCCATAACTGGCATAGAATCATTCATTTTATAATTATTAAAATGAGACACAATGAATTTCTTACTTGTGGCATCCTTTTGCATGTACTTACTCTTTAATCTTTCCCAAAGTTTTTTTTAGTAGGCATATAGTTGTAGATGTCAAAAAGTGAATTACTTATTGCATTTAGAATGTGCCCTCTACATATGTCATCATCAATGTCCCATTTTTGCCTTTTCCTTAATTCTGCAAGAGTCTTATTGTCTTTCTCTTCCTGCCTTGGTGTGTTTAAAACAAATACTACTTGTAGAGAAACTAATAAAAAATGCACTATCTTTTGCCATCTTATAAAATTTCCACCATCAAAACAATCTAATTTCACTATACTAGTTGTTAATTCTTTGAGTGTTGCCATGGATGCAAATTTCTATAAGAGAAATATTGCCTTTTAGATTGTTAGATAATTGTAACAAGAATCTTGAAAAATCTGCTCCAAGGCGTGTAAGAATCCCACTTTTCTAAAGGTAATATTTGTAGTGTACAATTTGCCTCTAGGATACAATGAAGCTTGAGTGTTTGTAATGATGTCTTATGCAGAATTGATTTATGATAGAGAATTAATTCCTGTAGAAAACTAGCTCTTTAATATAAGATGAATGAGTGGTTACAATTTGGTAATAGACATGTCTATTTGAATAAGTAGACATGTTTCTTAGCAATAGTCATATATTTTTGTTAAAAGATATGACTATATGTGGCTATTTTGAAAATGTCTAACAAATTCAAGGGCCTATACGATAACTTGGCTGCAATGAAGAAGCAAATTGATGAAATAAAGAAGTTATTTCAACTTGCACGAATGTCTTGGGCCCAAATACTAAGATTTTTGTACTACCATGCTTACAAAACCACCTTATCCTTCATTTCACCAATTTTTTATGGCACTTCAAAATTATGAACAATTAAACTTCAATACCTCTAAACAAGCCCTTAATCCTAGACATGATTAAGCTTACTTTGCTCAAAGTGGAAGAGGTCATGGTAGAAATGGAGGTAGATTAAATTCTTATTGGCATGGGTTCAATCCCACAATAAGACATAGCACTCAAATTAAATGCATCACTGCTCATTGGGGAGAACAAGCCAACAATAATCTTATTAACAACAAAAATAGCAAACAAGATAAATCACCTATCATATGTCAAATCAGGGAAAAATACAACCACTCTGCCATTAAATGCTAGAGTCAGTTTGATCATCCTATTCAACTAAAGGACCAACTATATAAAGCACTTGAAATTATGAATATAAATCAAAGTGATGACCTAAATCTTTATGCTAACTCAGGTGCCACCACACACATCATCAATGATCTAGGTAAACTTTTAATTGCGACTCAATATACTGGTGATGACTCTATTATGGTTGGTTGGTAATAAAGACAATTTGCACATTAGTCACATTGAAGAAGGTAAAATTAAAACAAATGATGGTGCTGCTAATCTTAAAATGTTTTAGTAGTATCAGAAATTAAAAAAAATCTCATTTACGTTGCCAAATTAACTTCAAATAATGCTTGTTCTATTACCTTTGATGCTAACCAATTTTTTTTGTCAAGTCTCAATAGGGAAAGGTTCTTGCTAAAGGATATAAGTATAATGGCCTCTATGTATTAGACCACAATCATAAAGCTTTTGCATTTCAAACTATTTGGCATTAACGCATGGGACATCCAATTTCTTTTTTTTTTTTTGAAAATTTTACATTCCAAGAATTTAATTAATGTTTCAAGTTGGGAACAATAAAAAATTATTTGTGCTAGTTGTTAAATGGGAAAAAGTTGTAAACTTCCATTTTCTTTGATAAATAAAATTACAAATTTTCCTTTGGAAAAATTACACTGCAATTTATGGGGACCTGCCCCAATTCTTTCTTGTTAAAATTTCAAATATTTATGCTATTAATACAGAGAATTGCACTCAATACACATGGATATTCCCTTTAAAGCAAAAATATGATTTCTTTGACATTTTTACTAAATTTCAAACATAAGTAGAAAATTTATTTGAACAAAAAATCAAAATCTTTCAAAGTGATGGTGGAGGTGAATTTACCTCAATAGCTTTTGAAAATTATTTATCCAATAATGGTATACACCATCAATTTTCTTGCCCTCACACTCTACAATAAAATGGTATTGCTGAAAGAAAACACCATCATATTATAGAGACCGGCCTCACTCTTCTTTTTCAAGCATATATGCTCACTAAATAATGGGTGGATGCTTTTCTCATAGCTACTTTTTTAATTAATCGTATGCCATCTTCTACACTCAATATGAAATCGCCATACTCCAAATTATTTAATCATGAACCTGATTATACTATACTAAGAATATTTGGATGCAGATGTTTTCCTTACCTTTGAGCTCAAGGTAACATAAACAAATTTGAGTAAAAAATTGTAACCTTGCACATTTATTGGCTATAGCCCTATTCATAAAGGATATCAATGTTTATATTCTTGAACTAACAAAGTATATATTTCTCTACACATAGTATTTGATGAACATTGTTTCACTTACTCTCCTTCTCTAAATAATGCTACTTCATGGGAATAAAAAGTAACATTTTTTCTAATCACGTTGA
Organism: Mallotus nudiflorus; assembly: GCA_947683625.1. Classification (NCBI taxonomy): domain Eukaryota; kingdom Viridiplantae; phylum Streptophyta; class Magnoliopsida; order Malpighiales; family Euphorbiaceae; genus Mallotus; species Mallotus nudiflorus. The sequence goes on from CANTUR010000011.1 coordinate 4,911,016, forward strand.
ATAAGTACAACCCAATCAAATTAAGAAAGGGACTGAGTTGCATGCCTCTACATTGAAATCAATAACAAACATCAATGATGCACGAAAACGGATATGCGGATACGAAAAAACAGAAAAACATATATGGGAAAATGACATTTTATAAAAATATAGGAAACAGAAACACGTAAATATTAAAAATATAGGGGTATATAATAAATTTATTATATTTATTATAATAAATATATTAAAAATGCTTAAATATCAAAATTTATTATACATATAATAAATTTTATATATTTATATATACACAAAATTGAAAATAAAAATAAAAATAAAAATAAAAATAAAAATAATTATTTAAATTAGGATCAATATTCAATATTATTAAATATAACAATTAACATAAAAAGAATAATTAAAATATACTAAAATAAAAAATGTCTACAAATTCAAAAACAAAATAATTAATACTCAATAAAAGACTAGAATAGAAAAAAAAATCATGGTACTTCTTCTACTTCACTATTTTATTTTATTTTTACTTTGATTTGAATCTTCATTAAAAATAATGACAAGGAAAAAAAAAATTAGTTAAAAATAAAAATTATTTACCAAGTAAAAATAAAATTAGTAAGTACTTGAAGCTAAATGGTGGAGGAAAGGCCATAAGGCCCCGTTAAAATAAAATTAAACTAAACTAAACGATCATAAAATAAACATTAAAAAACTAAAGGCCATAAACAAAGAAGTCGCAAATATTAAGTCATAGGATTTTCGTTTTAACAGGGGAGAGAGAGAACTTATCAAATTAAAATACAGTCGTTCAAGAAATACAGTCGGTGGTAGAACTTACAATTTCAAGGAGACAATGGGTAAAGCTATGGGTTAATGATGGGTAAAGCTTGAATATGTTGAAGATTGGTAAAGTTTCTCCTCCTCTATTTCTGTATGAAGTTGAAGATTTAACGACGGGTGAAACTATGAATTATCATAATCTAAATTTTACTCTATCAAAATTCAAAAATTAGAGTTCAATTTATAAGTGAGTTTAAGTGTTTATTTTTGTTTGATGTTTATATAAATTTTCATTTTTTCAATTCGTCAGATTTAAAGTTTCATTTGTTCCTAATTTATCATTCCAAATTTGTTTTGAATTTGGAATTAAATTTAACTTTTCCTCCACTGTTTTGTTTGGAATTCCAGAAATTGATTTTTTTTTTCCCGTTGGGAACGCGTTTCCAATGAGTGAAATGCGTTTTCAACTTTCTATTTTTACAGAAACGGCTCCGGAATACTCCGAAAACGTTTTTGTTTTTGACGTTTCGAAAATGTAGAAACGCTCATCAACTGACGGTTCTGTGCATCAGAGACAAACACAGCTCCTTCTTTAAATAACTGGCCCACCACAAACCCAAATCACTCGCGGACTGCATCATCCGTCCCTACATCGCCACTCCCCACAAAATTCCAAATCGTATCCAACAATAATCCAACCACTAGTCGCCACCCAATCATTACCACTCACCGAAATTCAATCAGCGAAATTCTGCCCATTGCTAATGTTTCCCAACCTGCCACTGACACATATGACCAATCCCCATCTAATACACAAGACAAAACCCGTCCCACCTCAAATGATCCCGCACCATTCCATATCACCGAAAACCCCACACTAATCCATGCCATTCCCACTCCACGACAAGCCCTTCCACCCACATCTGTCCTAATTACTGAATCATAAAACAATATCATGCTTACTAATCTTGCATCAAACCCGAATCAACCCAACAACACTCTAACCCACAGCACTCCATGACATGCCCCTCACCCACCGAATCCACCACTTACCAAATTTAATCCCTCATGTGCTAAGCTCTGTCCCACCTTGCCTATCCCAAATTCAACAACACTTAGCTGAACCCGATATCCTCCAACCATCTCGGCATAATGCAACTTCGCCAGCACCCCTGCCAGCATCTCAAACTGACGCAACCTTGTCCATGACGCAACATGACCCTTCCATCTGCATCTCTTCAGACATATATTATTCTCCTCTGCACCAGTCATCTGTTTTGCCACCTCCAGAGATAACTTCTTCTTCTCATCCTCTCCTCCCTTGCACAGTTATTCTATGATTACTTGGGCACAACTTTGCCACAACCCGCAACTCGACCCTGCTCTTGCTCAAGAAACTCAACACGTTTGTTTTCATCGATCCAATGCTGCTCTCGTCACTTGCAGCCATCTGACCACTCCAAAATCTTATAAAATTGCTTTGCAAACACGTCATTGGAAGGAGGCAATGCAATAGGAAATTCAAGCTTTACATGACAACAACACTTGGGACTTGGTGCCCAGACCATCCAATACCAATGTTATCGGGTCTAAATGGTTGTTCAAAATTAAATTTAAAGAAGATGGTACTGTTGAATGCTACAAAGCTCGCCTTGTCGCCCAAGGCTACTCTCAAATCGAAGGAGTCGACTATGAAGAAACCTACAGCCCTGTTGTCAAAGCAATAATAATTCGAGTTGTTCTCACCATTGCTACCACTTCAAATTGGAAACTTAGGCAACTTGATGTAAAAAGATACCTTTCTGTATGGCTACATTAAAGAAGCTGTCTACATGGAGCAACCCCCTAGTTTCCATGATCCTCAAAAGCCTGAATCGGTGTGCAAACTAAATGAATCGCTCTATGGCCTTAAGCAGGCTCCTCGAGCTTGGTTTAACAGACTTTTCCACTACTTACTTCACATTGGCTTTATTTGCAGTACATCTGATCCTTCTTTATTTATTTTACGTTATCATCATATGATTATTCTAATGCTTATTTATGTGGATGATATTGTATTAATAGGAAATGATGATGTCTTCATTCAACACCTCATTGCCAGACTTGGTTCATAATTTGCTTTAAATGACCTTAGGGAATTACACTTCTTTCTTGACATTGAAGTACATCAGAATCATGAAGGCATTACACTCAATCGAAATCAATATGCTAAGGAACTACTTCACCGTGCTTTACTTCATGAAAGCTCCCACTGTTGAACGCCCAAGGCCCTCAAGCCTCAAGCAACACCTCGAGATTCTGATCCTATTAATGGCACTGAATTTTGTAGCCTAGTGGGTGCACTCCAATACCTAACTTACACTAGACCTGACATCGTTCACGTTATAAATAAAGTGTGTCAAAGCCTCCACTAACCGACGCTTGGAGATATGAAAGATGTCAAACGCATTCAACGATATCTTAAAGGCACACTTCATTTTGGTATCTCATTTCACAAACGTAGTACTTTTTCACTCTATGGTTTTTGTAATGTAAATTGGGCTAGCTGTTCGACAACTAGACAAAGTACAATGGGCTACTACCTCTTCCTTGGAGCAAACTACATATCCTGGTGTTCCAAAAAGTAACCTACCATCTCACGATCTAGATTGAAGCTGAATACCGCGCCTTAGCCTCTACGACAGCTGAACTAGTTTGGATTCAATTTCTTCTTCTGGACATTGGAGTCACACTTAATCAAGCTCCTCAACTCTTTTGCAATAACAAAAGTGCTTTATGTATGACTATCAATCCGGTCTTTTATGTGCGTTCCAAACACATTGAAATCAACTATCATTTTGTCTATGAGAAAGTTATTATTGGTGCATTAATCGCATGCTACATACCCTCTCATCAATAAATTATTGATGTCTTCACCAAACCATTAGCTGCTGCTCCATTCATGTATTTCTGAAGCAAGCTTGGCATCCATTAATCATTCCCTCCAGCTTGAGAAAGGGTGAAGAAAGTTAATACAATAACCCACTAAATCAAAGTGCTAAAAATCTATCCCTTCCATTAACATTAAGATCACGTCACCTTCCATTATCAAATTCCAACGTCTCTTTCCATATGTACCATACAACGTCTCTTTCTATAAGATTAGGAATATTGCTTTACACAGTATAGGTTATAACGTCTCTTTCTTTTCTTCCATTTACAATCCATTGTATATATATTCAGATGTATATCTTGTATATTTTTCAAGCAATGAGAATTACTTTTATATCTGAATTGTTTCATTTTCAACCAAACTCATAATTAAGTATAACAAAATTTACAATTAACCTCATTAACAATGGATTTCCAGCAACAAAGAAAGTTTAAATGATTATTATCGATCTCTTTTTTTTCCTTATTCTCATTTTGGGTTATTTTGATTGTTTTGGTTGTTTTTGATAAGTATTATTTGTTATTTTAGTGGTTGTTTCGATTGTTTTGGCTATTTTGATTATTTTAGTTGTTTTGTAGTACATGAAAAACAACCATCAAATTTTTAAAATAATTATTGTTAAATATCGTTATAAGCACCCAATTTCGGAATGTAATTATACACGCATGTGATGAAAGCCGCTATGATGAAAATCTAATCAAGAATTGATCTTTGGTGTTGAGTTTCGCGATTTAAAGAACTAGATTGATACTTTTTGTGGATTTAGTTGCAAAATTGGTTTTCTAGGGATTTGATTGCAAAAATTAGAAACTTTCAAGGACCTCTTTTGTAATTTAATTAAAAAAAAGTGATCGGCCGACATTTAATGTTGATTGGTATTGTGTAATGCCGACCGACATTATGGACGTCAGTCAGCATTCTAGAATGCCGATTTTCGCTAAAAATTGATATTTTATGCTGAAAATTAATTTTTTCGTCATTTCTTAATTTTTTCATTGGTCCAAGACACCATGTGTCCCTGCGCATGTGAGTCTTTGATTTTTTTAAAACTCTATGACCCATCTTTTTATCTTGATTTTGAAAGTTAAAAAAAAAAAAACCAAACTCATGAGACTCTTCCTCCCTCTCCTAATATTGCGCAACATCGCAAGGGTTCGCGGTTGCTAGGCCAGACTTTAAAAGCTGAGAGACAAAGTCTATGAAGAGGGGATGGAAAAAAGAAGAGGCTGCGAAAAAATCTTAGTTAATTTTGTTACTATGCAGAAAGCCATACACCTTAGCTCTTCATTTTTCATTTTCAAAACCTTTGGGAAATCAACAAAATACGTTCTTTGCTTTTATTGTCTAGAAAATCAAGGAAAAAAAATAGAGTCAATCTCAAAACGGTGACAATCCTAATCTGAGGGGCATTCAAACAACATTTGCACAAAATCCCCAACTCTTTTTTTATGTTCTTTTTTATTTTGATGTGATTTTTTTTGTTTTATTTATTGATTGAGTCATTACGGATTAAATCTTTTGTTATGTTTTTTATTAGTATTTTGTGGTGCTCTTGATGTGAGGTTGGTGATGTGAGATTTTGACAGTGGTTACATTGAAGAATCTATGGGATGTCATGGACTGAATTTTGTGAAATCCTTGTGGAATTTAGGGTTTATTTTTTTTTACGGTATGTTGTTCATTGCTTTTACTGGGTTATAATTAATTTGCTTTAATTTCTTGCACTGTAGTTTGTAATAGTCCCAAATAGAGGGAAATTAGTGGAATTTTAATTCTCTACACTAAAAATTGATTAGTAATCTAGGCTTGTTTTGGTAAAATTCAATTAAAATCAATTATGGAAGTAGATTAATTTTAGGGTTTCTTAGAAAAATCACATAAAATTGTTGTTTTGATTTATTTTTGGTATGTTTGTTGAATTGGATTTTGTTTTTGGTTCTCATGCCTTTTGGGCCCCAAGCTCACATTAGATTCTAATCCATTTAATAAATAGGCTTAAAAATGGTTTTTAGGTTTTAATTTATTTAAAATTAATTTAGGCCCATTTAGATTAATTAGATTTAGACCCATTATTAATTAATAAAATTAACTTAGACTTTAGTTCAGCCCACTAATGTATTTTTATTTCTTTTTAAAATTAATTTAACCTTAGGCCCATTTCTAGTTAATTAAAATTAATTTAGATTTAGCTCAGCCTATTAATTTCATTTCTTTTAAAATAAATAGACTCAAGCTTCTTTTTTATTTGAGTTAAACTTAAGTTAGACTTAAGCCCACTTAATAATCTAATTTTTTCTTTAAAATTTATAGACAATAGACCTATTTTCTTAGTTAATTAAAACAAGTAGATTTAGGCTCACTAATTCCATTAAAATGTAGGCCCACCTTCAGTCCATTTTACTTGTAAATAAAATATGTAGAATTAGCTAACTTTAATTAATAAAATTAATCTAGTTTAGACATAGGAACACTACCTTTTGTATGCATTTTTACATGTAATTTTATGATTTGTTGCCTTTTGGGTTAAATAGATGTTTAATTAGGGTTTAAATAAAATTGTATGTAATTAAAGAATAAGATAGTAATTCATAAAGTAATTCTAAATTAACATGAGACTAAGAGAAGTTAGTATTTCATTTCCAGAATCTCCTGGTTGTGGTGCTACCTTTCTTTTAGAGAATCGAGTACTTCCATTTCAATTTATCCCAGTTATTACCTTGGGTGATGACTCTTCATCTCTATGCTATAACTTTGTGATATAGTAGTGTGTTCCTTAGCCCAAACAGTGTCACGGTTGCTAAAATCTTGAGCGCACGCTAAACCCCATCATCTATAGTGGCGACTCCACTAGGGATAAGAGATACTAATTCTACTTGTGTTCTTTAAAATTATTTTATTAATTATTATTTTATTCTTGCATTCATTCTGCATGTCTTTATTAAACCGATGACATTGGTTTATGATTCCATGATTCCATTAGCTTTATGGAGTTGTAAATTGGCTAACCATCACTCTTAGCTTTAACTCAGTTCAAGAGAGATTACCGAGCTTATTTGACCAGAGTTTATAACCTAAGTCCTAAAGGGAGAAAATCTTCTCTCGAGTTTATAAAAGATGTTGGGCCTCTCTAACCTTGGCCTGTAACTTAAGTCTTAAAGGAGATCATCTTACTAAGGGAACCTTGACTTTTCTTCGAACCCTAAACATATATAATAGCTTAGTAACTTCCCCTAGGATTACCCAAATTGCTTGTGTATGTTTCCATGAGGTATTTCTATCTATAAAAGCTTAAGCTTATACTTTAAAGAGCTTGTTTGGGCTAATAAATATTGGCTAGACTTTTATACCTAGAAATATTATTTCTATGCTTCTACTACTATAAGAGAGATGTGGCATACACGTCGGTTCTTGATATACCCTATTGATATTAAGGCCAAGATAAAAAATTCTAAGAAAAGAAACTCGCTATTGAATGCGTGTGTGGGAGTAATAAGGTTGGAAGAATGTATGTTGTACATTTGATTAATACTTGTTACTTGTTACTTGTTGCATAGCACGTGCATTATGCATACATGAAAACATGCATTAGATGCATCATACTAACCCCTTGCTTTGCAGCCATCATAGATTCATCTAGATCTTCTCGTATTTGAGGGTGGAAAGATGGCAGACTAAGAAGAATAGATCTGAGTCCTAAGGCTATAACAAAAGAAATCCTGCACAGACTGAAGAAGAGTCCTATCAATCCACTTTACTTAGAAGCTAAACCAATTAGACCTGAACCTATAAAAATGGAACAGCAACAAGGGGGGAACTAGACTTTAAAAGACATCAAGGGAGCTTTAATAGATGACATGAGGGTTATGATGCAAGATGACTTAAGATAGGCTTTATTTGGATTGATGCAATATGCTATTATTGTTATACCCCTACCTGTAATTGAGCAACCACATGCTATTGCAGCTATCCCACTTACTATAGATGCTCCACCTGTTGCTAATAATGCTGGAGGGAAACTTATTGCTAGAAACCTATCTGCTGTTGATTTGAAGCTTGAGGATGTTGAGAACTATATAGTAGCAAGATAGAATCACTTGAACTAGTACAAGACTATAAGTCCAAGCAGATGCAAGCACTGACCTAGAAAATGTCTAAGATGGAGGAGCTTACTAGAGGACAAGGCATGGGATATTCATTTGACTTTGATTATATGCTGCTAACGGAGGGTAATAAGCTATCTGAGAAGTTAAAAATGCCACAACTGTAGAAATTTGATGGAAGAGGAGACCTAAGGATTCATCTCAGTCAGTACATAACCACTATGAATACTACTAAAGCCCCATTAGCAATAATCACTTGGTTGTTTGTGTTGTCTTTGGAGAGGATGGTTATAAACTGGTATTATGGGCTAACAAAATTTGTCAGGGCTGGTTAGAAGGAATTATGTATTGCCTTTTTAAAATAGTATGATTATAACACTAGATTGGAAGTGTCTATAAGAGATTTAGAATTGACAAAGCAAAAATTGAATGAATCCTTCTCTAATTTTATTACAGGTTCATGAACAAAGAAAGACTGATGAAGAATAAGCTAGTTGAGAAAATTAGGTTAGGATGATAGTCTTTAATGTATCACTTAATCTAGTCAAAAGATTACAAATGATGAACCCCAAAACATTCATAGACCTATATGATGATGGTATATAAGCTGAAGAGATTGAGAATAAAAAGAAGAAAAGCTCTAGAGGCATCGAAACCTAAAATTACTTAATTGGGGGCACACAACAAAGAATCATTAGTCGAACTGTGGAGGTGCGCACAGTTCAGCAGCCCAAGAGATTCTCTAACTTCAATCAACCACTCACAAAAGTCCTAAACCGATTAACCTCGTTTGGCCTACTCCGACCTTTAACCTTTTCCAAATGACCTAACCCAAATGTCCCAAAGTATGACCCTAATAACTATTATAAGTTTCACCAAGTAGTTGGTCATTCCACAGATACTTGTATCCACCATAAACATGAAATCCAAAACCTGATAGACCCTGAAAAATCTAATCCTAACCTAAACACTTGAAATAATCCTTTTCCAGACTACCAAAATGTCCCACCACCAACCACCATGATGATCAACTTGAGAGTTAGCTAGGAGGAAGTGCTAGACTCTTTTAAAAACCTAAACCCTACAGACAGTAAGAAATCTTATGATGCCTCTAGTAGAGTTGAGGATTTACTGGGACAACCCATAGGCAAATTGGATTACAAAGTGTTCTACTACAAACCACCCTCTGCTAATATCCCTGTTGAATTAATAGTGCCTTCAAGATAAGTTGATGAGTTTGATAATGAGCCAGCAAAAAAAGAAAAAGAATCCAAAACTCTAGAACAGCCATGAAGAGGAGTTAAGGATTTATTGGGGCAACCCTTAGGCAAATTTGATTAGAGAGTATTCTATTCAAAACCAGCTTCTAGTGACATACCCCTTGAGGAGATTATGCCTACAGGATGGGATGATAAGTTTGAATAGAAGAGTAAAGGGTCTTTAACTCCTGAGCAAGGGAGTAAGGAGCTATTAAGTGAGCATATGAAAAAGTTTAAAATGGAGGGAAAAGAAACATGCATAGTGGAAGTATGGAAAAATGGAAAAGGGATTGAATAATTGGGGTTGTAGATATATGGTACGACTTTGACGAGGAAAGTCTGGATGGTCTTGACATATGGAGTGATAACCCCAATGTGAATCATGTCACTAGGAGTGGGAGGAATTACAAGGTAGCAGAAAAGAAAATCAAGAGGGTCACAGAAAGAGAAGAAGTAGATGATGTAGAAATAAAAGGAAGAGAAAAAGAAGACTTGATTTTGGAACAACTAAAGAAGGCTAAGGCAAATGTCAGCATTTAGGAGCTACTGATGCATTCAGGTAGTCATAGAAGAGCTCTTATCAAAGCTCTATCAAATTTGAACATTGAAATAGCAGCTACACCTGAGGCTATGGTAGCAAAGGTTATGGAAAAGAAACATGGGTTGATAACATTCTCAGATGATGATTTGCCTTTGGAAGGAAGAAATTATAATAAAGCATTATTTATCCTAGTTAAAGTAAAGGGGAAGTGAACCAACTTTGCAATGGTTAGTGATGGTTCTGCTATTAATGTGTGTTCGTTGAAGATCCTGCCTAATTTAGGTTTGAAAGATAATGACTTAACAAGTTCAAACCAGATAATCAGAGCCTATGATGACAATACTAGAAATGTGGAGGGGACATTCCAAGCTCTAGTTAAAATAGGACCTGTGGAATCCACCATTGAGTTCATTATACTAGATATCCCTATCACTTATACCTTATTACTGGGAAGGCCATGGCTCTATGTTCTGGGAGGAGTTCCCTCAAATGTGCACCAAAAGATAAAATTCCCTCATAAAGGAGATGTAATAACTATAAAAGCAGGAACCGATGCAACTGTGGCTGCTATACTGGAGAAACAAAAGAAAGTGTGTGTTCCTCTTAGTTTCTAAGTTGTTGGGATGTTTGATGAAACTAAAATGGACCCAAGGGTTATGACAATGATGGAGATCATGAATTATCGACCTGGACAAGGATTGGGAAAGAATGAGCAGGGAAGCCCTAGGCTACTAGAGTTCAAGAGTTAGAGTGATACCAAGGGGTTAGGGTGCGATGAGACAAAACCTGGTAGCAAAAGAGGAAGGAAGAAGGGAGATAAATAAGCCCTTGGGGAGAATCGGGCTGATGAGTAAGAATTTTATCAAGCTAGGGGAAGGCAAGTACTATTTGGGTGCTAGGGAATTTGCTAATGTTATTGGAAAAGACATTCCTGGGTTCAAAATCTTTAAGTAGCAAATTATGGAGAACCTGGTAAAGAATAATAAAGAGGAAGTGATGAAGCAAGTAGTTGAGAAGATGGGTGATGCACTATTAAAGAGTTATTGTGTTTGCCACCTGAAGAGGAGCCACCCCAAGATTTAGCCACTATCATTAGTAATAGATTTAGTGATGTTTTTTTTGTGAAGAAACTGATATAATAACATCTGGTCTTTATGAGGATGAAAACTGTGTTTTTTCCATAGTCAATGATATGAATGCTGGTTTTATTTAGTTGTGTGATATGCATCCTAATAGTTCTGTGCACTATGATTCTGATTGTTCATGCATATTTAACATTAATTCAATTCAATTTGATTCATTTAACATAGGCTCGAATGATAATCCAAAGAATGTTTCTATATCACATGATGTAACTCCTAAAGAGAGGGAAAGTTTTGAGAGAATATTAACAAAAAGGATGGTAGTATTTTCTTGGAATTATGAAGATCTACCAAGTTTAGATAGGGAAATTATAGAGCATCATATTCTAACTCATCCAGAAATAAAACCAGTTAAATAGAAATGCGCAGGCTAAGACCAGAATGGACTGAGAAAATAAAAAAGGAGACTGTTAAACAAATTCAAATTTAGGCTAACTTCTTGGAAGTAGTAGATTACCCCTAATGACTAGAAAATATAGTCCAGATACCTAAGAAAGATGGTAAGGTGCGTATGTGTGTCAATTTTAGAGATTTAAATAAAGCATGTCCAAAAGATAACTTTCCTTTACCCCACATCGATGTCATAGTGGATAGTGTGATGTTAAGTGCAATGTATTCTTTCATGGATGAGTTCTATGGGTATACTTAGATAATGATGGTAGTTATGGATAAGATCAAAATAGTTTTCATTATGGAATGGGGGACCTATTGTTATAAGGTTGTAAGCACCCAATTTCAGGATGCAATTGTGCACAATTACGACATAAGCCCATATGTGAAATTTATTCAAAAATTGAACTTGGTTGTTGATTTTCTAGACTTTAGGGACTAAATTGCAATATTTTTTAGGATTTGATTGCAAATAAGTCATTTTTTTGGGGGTCTTTTGGTAATTAAAAAAAATTATTTCTTAGGATCGGCATTAGTGTAATGCCGATCAGCATTGTGCAATGCCGATCGACATTAGACAATGTCGATCGGCATTATACAATGTTGGTCGGCATTGCATAGTACCAATGCTCAATAATTCCATTTTTTGATTTTTTGGCGTATTTTTCCTTATTTTTATCGATTTTTTCAGTGTTTTGATTGGTTAAAAAATTCAAATTTTTATTTGATAAGGTTTTTTTTAAAAAGAAACGCAGAAGATATTTTTTTGAAATCAAAACAAATGCTATATGATTTTATCAGATAGGTCTGTTCTTCCTTTGGAGGAAGTTCAGTACGCGCAGACTTTTATTTAAAAGCAGAGTCTGCATGAGTGCGGAGGAGGTTTTTTTTTTTAGCTAGAGGCTTGGCTTAAGGATTTTTTACAAACGGAAAAAAAAGGCTTTGATTTCTTCTGTTCTTTAAAAAACCCTAATTTTGTAGTTTATTTAAGGAAGACGATACAATGATTTTTAGTCTCAGTCCATAATCAAATCAACATTGAGTCAATTTCATCGGTGAAAATCCTAATCTGAGGGGCCAAAAAAAGGCATATGCACAACATCCATTTTTTCTTTCTTCTCTTCTGTGATTTTTATTCATTTCATTAATTGTTTTATTATTTAATTTCACTACTAATTTGATTGTTTTTTTTGTTTTTTTAATTTGATGTGGATTGAGGAGGAGGATACTGCATGTGTTTAATTGAACAGAAGATCCATGGAATGCCATGGATGAACCTATACTGTTTTAATAATAGTTCTTAGGATTTTAATTTTTATTCTGCATTTTGGTATCCTGTGTAGTTTATTTTAATTTCTGGGTGTATAATTATTTAATTTTAATTATGTACGTAGTTTGTAATAACCCCAGCAGTGGGAATAGTGAAAGATTTAAATTTTTGTATTTTAAAATTGATTAGTAATTAGGTTCAATTGGGTAAAATCAATTAAAATCAATGGTGGTAGTAGCTTAAATTAGGGTTTGCATGTAATTAATTTAGGTTTTTTTTTTCTAGAAAATTACTGTAATGTTTGTTTGATATATTTTTTGTGTTTTATTTATTTTGGGCTTGTTTTTTATGTTTTTATGTTTTTGGGCCCCAAGCCCACGTTTAGGTCTAACCTGCTTAATAAATAAGCTTAAAAAATGATTTAGGTTTTTTAAATAATTAAAATCAACTTAGGCCCATTAGGTTAATTAGATTCTAGGCCCACTTAGTTAATTAAAATTATTTAGACTTAGCTCAGCCCATTTAATTGCATTTCTTTTAAAATAAATAAACCTAGGCCCACATTTCATTTAAAATAAAACCAGATTAAGACTTAGGCCCACTAATTTAATTCCTTCTTTAAAATTGAATAGACTTAAGCCCATATCTTAGAAAGACTAAAAAATAGATTTAGGCTCATTAATTAATATAGGCCCACTTTTATTCTATTTTCACTTGTAAATAAAATGTAGATTTAGCTACCTTATTTAATAAAATTAACATAGTTTAGACTTAGGGACGACGTGATCTTAAGTGCATTTTTTACTTGTAATTTTATTGACTTGTTTCCTTTTTGGGTAAATGGATGTTAATTAGGGTTTAATAAAATTTCATGTATTTAGAGGATGAAATAATTATTTATAAAATTATTCTAAATGAACATGAGACTAGGAGAAGTTAGTATTTCATATCCAGAATCTCCTGGTTATGGTGCTAATTTTCTTTTAAAGAATCAAGTACCACCAATCAAATTATCCTAGTTATTACCTTGGGTGGCGACTCCTCATCTCCATGCCATGTCTTTGTGATAGTGGTTAGTGTGTTCTCTAAATCCCTGAGCCTAAACAGTGTCATGGTTTCTAAAATCTTAGATGCGCGCTAAACCCCATCGTCTACAGTGGCGACTCTACTAGGGATAAGAGATACTGATTCTACTTGTGTTCTTTAGAATTGTTTTATTGATTATTATTTTATTCTTGCATTCATTCTGCATGTCCTTACTAAACCAATGGCGTTGGTTTATGATTCCATGATTCCACTAGCTTCATGGAGTTATAGATTAGCTAACCATCACTCTTAGCCTTAACTCAGTTCAAAAGAGATTACTGGGCTCATATGACTAGAGTCTGTAACCTAAGTCCCTAAGGGGGGTAATCTTCTCTCGAGTTGGTAAAGGATGCTGGGCCCCTCTAACCTTGGCCTATAACTCAATGTCCATAATGGAGAGCATCTTGCTAAGGGAACCTTAACTTTTCATCGGACCCTAACCATATATAATGGCCTAGTTACTTCCCCTAGGATCTTCACCCAAAGTGCTTGTTTGTTTGAATTTCCATGAGGTATTTCTATTTATAAAAGCCTAGGCCTATACCTTTGAAGCTCATTTAGGCTAATAAGGATTAGGCTAGACCATTATATTTAGAAATGTTGCTTTTGTGCTTTATCTTTTAAGAGAGATTTGGCATGCGTGTCGGCTCTTAATATCCCCTGTTGATATGAAGGCCAAGACAAAAAATCATAGGAAAAGAAACTCACCATTGAATACGTGTGTGGGAGAAATAAGGTCAAAAGGCTTATGCTTGTTGCCTGTTAATTGCTTTTTGATACTTGCTACTTGCTACTTACTAAGTGCTTGCTTGCTATTTGTTGCATAGCACGTGCATCATGCATACATGCATACATATAGTCCATGCATCATACTAATACCTTATTTTGCAGCCATTATAGATTCATTCGGGTCTTCTCGTATCTGGGGATGAAGAGGTGGCAGATTGACCAAAGTTGATTTAAGTCCAGAGTCTATAGCTTAAGGCATTCTTCACAGACTAGAGAGACTAGAGGGGAGTCTAATTAACCCATTATTCCTAGAAGTTGAATCAGCTCAGACTGAACAGACTGAAATGGAACAACAACCAGAGATGTGGACTTTAGAGGACATTAAGGGAGCTTTGATGGATGACATGAGAGCTATGATGCAAAATGAACTGAGACAGGCTTTGGCTAGACTAGTGCAACCTGTTGTTGGACAACCACCTACTGCTGTTGTTGAACAACCACCAGCTACCACTGTTGAACAGCCACATATTCTAGGAGCTCCACGTGTTACTTCTCCACCTACTGCTAACAATGTTGGGGGACAACTTGCTCTTAGAAATGTGCCTGCTACTGATGTGAGAGTGGAAGATATTAAAAACTACATGGTAGAAAAGGCAAAGAGAGAGTCACTTGAATTGGTTCAAGACCTTGAGTCTAAACAGATGCAAGCATTAACTCAGAAAATGTCTAAGATGGAAGAGCTGATTAGAGGACAAGGAATGGGGTATTCTTTTGACTTTGATGACATGCTGCAAATGGAGGGGGATAAGCTGCCTGAAAAATTCAAAATGCCTCAACTACAGAAGTTTGATGGGAGAGGAGATCTAAGGATCCATTTAAGTCAATACACCATAACCATGAGCACTACTAAGGCACCATTGTTAGTAGTTGCTAGGCTGTTTGTACTATCCCTAGAAGGAATGGCTGTAAACTGGTACCATGGGTTAGAAAAGTCTATTAGAGCTGACTGGAAGGAACTATGTACTGCATTCTTAAAGCAATATGATTATAACACTCGATTGGAAGTGTCAATTACGGATTTGGAGTTGACTAAGCAAAAACCAAATGAGTCCTTTTTTGATTTCTTAACTCGTTTCATGAATAAAGCAGGGATGATGAAAAAAAAGCTTGTTGAGAAGGATCAAGTTAGAATGATAGTTCGTAATGTGTCACCTAATTTGGTCGAGAGGCTACAGATGATGAATCCCAAAACCTTTGCGGATTTGTATGATGATGGGTTACAAGCTGAGGAAATTAAGAGTGAGAAAAAGAAAATTGTTAGAAGCACAGGAACTTGAAACTACCCAATAGTGGGCATACAACAAGGAAGTACTAGTTGAGCTATAAGGGTGCTTACAGTTCAGTAACCCTGAAGGTTCTCCAACTTCAACCAACCACTCTCCAAAGTCCTAGAGAGGTTAAACCAAGAAGGCCTGCTCCGACCTTTAACCTTTTCCAAACCCCTAAATCCAAATCTCCCTGGCTATGATCCAAACAGTTACTGCAAGTTTCATCAAGTAGCTGGCCATTCTATAGATACTTGCATTTGCCTAAAACATGAAATCCAAAACCTGATAGACTCCGAAAAAATCATCGACCCTGAGAAATCCAATTCCAACCTAAACACCAGAAACAACCCTTTCCCAGATTACTGAAATGTTCCACCATTAGCCACTATGATGATCAACTTAGGAGTTAGTGAGGAAGAAGTGCTAAGCTCCTTTAAGGACCTAAACCCTATTGCTAATGGAGAACCTTTTGGATAGCCACAGAGAGGAGTAGAAGACTTATTGGGCCAACCCTCATGCAAGTTTGATTATAAAATATTTTACTCGAAACCACCCTCTGCTAATATCCCTATTGAATCAATTGAGCCCTCAGGTTGGGGAGATGAGTTTGATGATAATCCAGTAAAAGAAGAGCTTAAAATTCTCGAGCAGTCGCTAAGAGGAGTTAAAGATTTATTGGGACAACCTTCAGGCAAGTTCAATTATAGAGTATTCTATTCTAAACATGCTTCTATTGACATCCCCATTGAATTGATTGTGCTGACAGGATGGGATGATGAGTTTGAGGAAGATGAATTCTTAACCCCAGAACTGTCCCAAGAAGGGGTTGAAGAGTTGCTAAGTCAACATATGGATAAGCTGAGGGAGTTGAAGGGAAAAGAAATATGCATAGTGGAAGTTTGGAAAAATGGGAAAAGAGAACGGATCGTAGGGGCCGTGGACATTTGGTATGATTCTGATGAAGAAAAACCCACTGGAGTCAATGTATGGAGTGATACTCCAAATGTAAATCATGTTACCAGAAGCGAGAGGAATTACCAGGTAGCAGAAAAGCAAAATGAAAGAGTAGCAGAAAGGGAAAAAATAGAAGATGCAGAAGTAGAGGAAGGACAGAAAGAAGACTTGATCCTAGAATAACTCAAGAAAGCTAAGGCAAACGTCAGCATTTGGGAATCACTGATGCATTCAGGCAGCCATAGAAGGGCTCTGGTTAAAGCTTTGTCGAACATAAGCATTGAAACAGCTGCTACTTTAGAAGTTATGGTGGCAAAGGTTACATAAAAGAAACATGGGCTGGTAGCATTCTCAGATGATGACTTGCCTTTGGAGGGAAGAAACCATAACAAGGCATTATTTATCCCAGCTGAAGTAAAAGGGAAGAGAATAAATTTTGTAATGGTGGATGATGGTTCAACTATAAATGTATGCCCACTAAAAATCCTACCTAATTTGGGTCTAAAAGTAGATGACTTGACGACTTCAAACCTCATAATCAGAGCTTACAATGATAGTACCAGGAATATGGAGGGAATATTTCAGGCTTTGGTCAAAATAGGGCCTGTAGAGTCAACTCTTGAATTTACTATATTGGACATCCATGTTACCTATGCCCTGCTATTGGGAAGGCTATGGTTTCATGCCCTGGGGGGAGTACCTTCAATAGTGCACTAGAAAATAAAATTCCCTCATGAAGGAGATGTCGTGACAATAGAAGCTGGAACCAATGCAGTTGTGGCAGCCATACTTGATAAACAGAAACAAGTGTGTGCACCCGCTGGTTTCCAAATTATTGGAATATTTGATGGGACTGAAATGGATCCGAGAGTAGCAAAAATGATAGAGAATATGAATTACTAGTTTGGACAAGGACTGGGGAAGAATGAACAAGGAGAATTCCCAGGATTCAAAAATCAAGATGACACAATAGAATTGGGTTTTACAGGGGAAGCAAAGCCAAAAGGTAAAAGGGCAAGAAAGAGATTTAATGCAGAAAAAAGGGAGCTTTATGCAAAATTTGGTCCTTAGAGTTAGAACTTCATCAAGCCAGGGGAAGGAAAATATTATTTGAGAGCTAAGGAAGTAATCAGTGTTGCTGGAGCAGATGTCCCTAGGTTTGAGATCTTCAAGGAGAAAATTATGGAGAATCTAATGAAGGAAAACAAAGAGGAAGTGATGAAGCTGACAATTAAGAGGATGGGTAGTACTGCTGTTAAAGAGTTGTTATGTCAACCACCTCAAGGACAACCACTATGAGACTCAACATCGCTAGCATCGAGAATAGGAAATAAAATTTCTCATTGTATCATTGAATAAAATTTTAGTTTCTAGTGATCGATGATATAAATTATGACCATGCTTATTTATGTAATGTACATCCTAATGGTATTGATTGCATCTGCTTGTTTGACATAAATTCAATTTAATTAAATTCATTCAGCGTGGGCACAAATGCAAATTTAAAGAACATCCAAATATCACATAATGTAACTTTTGAAGATAGGAATTGTGAGAAAAAAATAAAAAAAAGGAAAGAACAAAGAGAGAATAAAAAAGAGGAAAAAAAATAAAAAAAGAGAACAGTAAGGTAAAAATTGGAGAGGAAAATTCATGACTGATTGAAAATAAGAGTTATATCATGTGATGTAATGAATGTTCTCATTTTTGCCCTAATGAATGATTAAAATTGAACTTTAAATTTTTGTTCAAACATTACATATTGGTCTTTATCATACCGCATAAGTATCTGAATAGAAAAACAATACATGATGAAAGCTAAATTAGAGCTACGAGATCATTATTTTAGTCACATTTTCTTTTTGCCACCTCTTTTGTAATTTTCCTTGTAAGCCTAGCATCCCCTTATACCTTGAGAATTCAGGTGGCTCAGTAACTTTCTTTTCAATCCATACATTATAACTATCAATTATTGCATCAACATCAAGCCTCATATTCTGCTCCAAAATTCTTCGAAGTGCAAGTCCAATTGATTTCATCATCTAGAATTCACTTTAATCAGTTCGCCTACTCCTATGCATCTTCAATACATGAGATTGCAACTAATAGGGTTAGTAAGATAAAGGGCCAACAACAATAAATGACCAAACTGAGTCTTCTGTGCACATGAAGAAAGTGATTGCTAAGGATGAATTCAAAATGAAGCTGGGGGCAAAATGTAACTCTGAGACAAGTTAGGGGAAAAATGATAAATACAACAGTAGAACTTCAAAGTTAGTGAAAACAATCTCAGGGCAGAAAGGAGTATACTACAAGCATGCAGATATAACAATTACTATACAACAGAAGCAGTAACAAAAAGAAAAGTTCCATAGTCCATCAGTTAATCATGAACTCCAATGTAAAGCCATGGACCCCATTCAGTGGCCTGATTATTTGTGTGATAGGCTATATCAGAGGTTCAAAACATCAGAAGTACCAATAATGAAGCATCAATTGCTTGAACCTACAAGCTATTGATGAGGTACCTCGTTCTCACACTCCAAGCTGTGAATATAGCTTCACCCTAAATAGAAGACCTATTAGGATCATGCATAACATCCATACACTTGCATACTTACTTTGCGTATAAAGTCTTTGAGCCTAGTCAAGATTGTCTAAACACTTTGCTACTAACATTCAATATTAGTGTTGTAAAAGTGCAGGAAAGTAGTCAGAGTATTCATATGTAAAGCATCTGAAAGGTAAAATAGGAGGAGCAACATTACCAAGAAGCATCATCCTGGTGATCTCAAGAGGGTTTGGAATATGGTAATAAGAAAGTCCAACATGTTGGCAATACATATGCTTGGCCTTAAAAAGGGAAGAATGCACTAAAAAACTTAAAACGAATGCACTTTGAAAAATTCTTTGATTATGAAATAAAAAACCTCTAACTCCCAAATCTTTTTTTTTGCAATGAAACATTGGGAAAAGGAATGAGGCCCTCTACCATAGCATCAACAAAATAAAGCCACAACTTTGATGGCAGAATATCGCGACCTTGCGACTAGAGACATCATCACTACAATAAAAAAGGGAAGAATGCAAAAGAATAATATTAAATTTTGACAAAATTTCTTCACTTACAAATAAACCATACTAACTTATGGTATTTTGTGCAGGGAAAATAAAAGAGAACGAAGAAGAGGAAAAAAATCGATACATTAATAAGAATGACTAGGATAGCAAATGCTAATCACTCGTCAAAATCTCACTCTGTGTGATAAATAGCCTGACAAATACCAAAGGGAAGTAGTATAACTCTATCTTTTTTTTTAATTTTTTAGTGAAGTACAAAGGAAATTTATAAAATTGAGAGTAAATTCATCCACTTCATGATATCATATGCAAAAACTTATCTCATGACCTTTAATTTTAGTGGCTTTCTTTTATTAGCCTCGCAGAATTCAGATGTCTTATTAATAGTTCTATGCTGAGAGTTTCTAAAACTCTAATCAATCTAATGCTTACTTTACACCCAAACGAGGGGAAGAATGTGCAAAGAAAAAATCTATGGACTTGCAGTATAATTTAGTTGAATTTCAAAGTGTCATTTTAGTCTTTTGAATAATAAATGTGCATATAATCTACTCCAATGCTCAGAAATGAGTACGAGTACAAATCCTTAAATGGTATCCACACTGAGTAATATAAGAAAGGTGGGGAAACACTAAGAGGAGAATCAGAACAAGAGCAAACATAATATACTCCAATGCCAAAAAATGAGCAAGAGTATCAATGTGAACCTCTGGCGGTATCCAAGCTGAGTAATACAAGAAAGGTGGGGGAATACTAAAAGAGGACCTATATTATAAAAAAAATTGCTCTATTTACTCCAATGCTCTATAAGAGTATGACTATCCAAAAGACCTTTCCAATGATATCCATACTGAGTAAATAAGAAAGGCGGGGGAATACTTGGATAAGGAAGAAAAACATAAAAATAATTCAAAGACTGTTTTGATACTTCGAATTCAATATTTTTATGCTTAATTTCCACTAGTTTTGTTTAGTAAATTTTCCTTAAAATTAGGTGTGGAAGTAAGATCTTCACTTGGTAAATGCTATACTCTCAGCATAAGATGGTTAACAATGCCTCTAACCTTTGCAAATGGCAAATAAGTGACAGTCATGAAAATAAAAAAATAGTTAGATTTGTTAAGTACATGCTTAATTTTTAACATCATAATGTACTTTTATACATTCATCATGGTTGAAAATAACTTCAACAAGTCTTCAGTAATTGTAAATCCATAAAGAAGTGCATCAACTTGTAAAGTTGATTAACACAGCAGTGCAATAGAGAGCAGTCAGATATAGACACCCAGAAAGTCAGGAATACAGAAACTCTAAATCATTCATCTCATGCTTTAGTATCAAGCCATGGGCTCCATCCCCTGGTAGGGTCATCATGAGTGTCTGGAGATCTAGCAGATGAAGTCCTAGCACCATACGGATCAAAGCCCAAGGCCACAAGCTGCTGACGAAGCATCTCATTCTCTCACTCTAGACCACTGGAATAGCTCCATATACACAGAAAACACCATATCATATGCATTACATGAATAATATGCATACATTTGCATTGTCTCAGTGAGGGTGCTTACCCGCCAACTGTCTGTAACTTGCATCATAAATAATCTCTGAGATGAGGCAAGTCCATTTAGATACTCTGCCAGTGTCCAGGGAATCTGTTTTGTAAATTTTATTAATATCAATGTCAAGTGTATAGATCCATTTAAGAAATAAAGCAAAAAGACTCACATGAGAAGCATTTGGTAGATAAAAGATAGGAAGTTGAGCATCACCAAACTGCATCTGCTGCTCAATTACAGCCTGAATAGTGGGAGCCCAGTAGAACATAGACTTATTTGGAAGAGAGACATCACCAAGCGTAGCACTGATAAAGGCCCCATCATGACTAGACTCAAAGTGCTGAGCAAGATGACTAGGACTAGGTCTGGGCTCAGGACTCTCAATCTCTAGAGCAATCTCAGTCTCTGGAGCAATCTCAGTCTCCTCATCGGGATCAATAGGAGAGCGAACCTCCTTAAACTGTAAAGAGGAGGAGTGTGTCATAGGTTCTGGAAACAGAAGCTGAAATAATGTGAAATTACCTCATCATCGTCAATAGGAACATGCTCCAGGAGGCTCTCATGGATAAACTGCTGATAATGTCGAGAACGCTCAAGGAAATCTAAGGCAGCATATCCCTATAGTGCATCTCTCAGCTCTAAACCTGTAAGATGCGAGCTGCGGAGCATAGAGGAGGGGACATCAGATGGAATGTGATGTTGAGAAGGGCTAGCAGACCAGTGATACACTCGCTCCCCTAGATACCACATCAGATAGGCATAACCAGAGAGCAGGATCCTTATAGGCTCTAAGCAAGCTGCAACCGCCATGAAATCATATTGCTGGATGTCTTTAGCACCCTCAAACCAATCAGAATTTACCTGTAATTTATGTAAATTAAATCAAATTTCTATTAAACTGTAGCATACTAATGATTTTATTTTTCCTTACCAGGTGCCACTCGACAGTGTTCAACTGATCACGGTACGTCTGTAAAGTGTTCCTGTTGCTAGCAAGGTGAGAAGAACCCCATCTCATCATCAGAGGAAAGGTCCTATCAGAACTAATAGTGTTAAAACCTTGAATCAACCCGATCTCTATGCTCTAGATCTAGAAAAAAGAGAACATATCAGAAAAAAAGCAAAAAAGAGCAAAACCATAGAGATCAAATGAAGGAGAACATACATGCAAGATGTACCAAAAGCCACACATCATGACAACACCTCTACAGATAGTGTCCAGTCTGCAATAAATATAAGCAAATGCAGCAGATCCCCAATCTAATGTGGCAACTCGATCCAAGTCACGAAGAGGACCCAACAGAGCAATACTGACCTCATGACCGGTCTCGTAAAAGAGGGTCGTGCCTAATAATATCAAGAGGAAACACCTCGCCTTATGAATAATCTAATGAGGAGTCGAAGTAGGAAGGCATCTAAATCCCTTAACTAATGATGAAAGAAGAATGTTCTTCCGATTATTTCATGGTAGGGCGAACCCAATCAAGTCGCACACGTACTGACTCCGTGCATGCTATGGAAGACTATAATAGCTAATGTTAAATGGAACTAGGGATCCCCCAATTGCAATCCCGGTGATAGCAGAGAAGCTCATAAGCAAAAGGGTCAGCTCACCCACACGAGTATGAAAAGTGTGGGTAGTATCCATCCATCGCTCGATCAGAGCAAATAAAGAGTAACGGTCAGATCAACCTCGAACAGTCAGAAGTGCAGTGATGCAATGCCTGAATCTAAAAGCCCAAATTAGATGTGTCACCTGTTCCGGCAGTCCATAAAATAATTCTCGAGCTAGATTGAAACAACCCGTGAACTTCATCAGACGCTATTTCGATTTCAAAAAGAAAATAATAATTAATTAATTAAAAGATTAATTAATTAATCAAAGGAGTTAAATTGTAGGACTTGATTAGTTAATTAATTACCTTAAAAAAAATTTCTTATCGACAATATAAATTACTGATCGGCAATCTAGAATGTCGATCGACATTAACCCGATGGATTAGAAATCTGGAATTTCGACTGGAATTCTAGACATCCGATCCTCCATTCTGATAACCCGGGAGTCAAATTTCATATTTTCAGAGTTAATTTTAATTTGTCATGCATTTTTATATTAATTTCTAATATACATGTCAATGTCAATGTTAATTTCTACTCTGCAACTAACTCTAATTACTGACTATACAGATAATATTTTTGCAGAAATAAATAGAAGTGAGAAAAGTTACCTCATTACCCACATCTCTGCACCTGTGGGTATGTAAATGAGTCAAGGGAAAGATAGCTGAGTCTTCTCGAAGTTTCAAATTATTCTGAGGAAAACGAAGAGGCAAAATCCTTTGACATTCTGAAGCCTCAGCTCCTTCATATTGTTTGCATGATGAGGAGGCCATAGGATGACAGATTGCAAATTGGACAACAGATGGTGAAGAAATCAAGAAAAGAAAAATCAAGATCAAGTGAAAAAAAAGAAGAAGAAAAGAATGGGAAGAGAAGTGAAGTGATCGACAAAACGGAAAGAATATATAAAAGGGAGAATATCCATTTTAATCCTTTCAATTTATTTACTTATTATCTATCTTTTCTTTTTTTGCAATTTAGTCCATAACTGCATTCTAATTAGGAATATGTTCTTAATTAAATCATGACATTCATCAAATTAATAATTCATTGAATTATTAAGATTGCATGATCAACTGTGATCATGAATTTTCTGTCAAATACAAAATACAAAACAAGATTACATAACTCATTTTTTGCATTTTACATGCATGATTTCAATCAAAGGTTTCATATGCTGCACAGTAGCTATGATATGAATTTCAAATCATTATGTTATATGCTGCATAGTAGTCATAACCTTCATTATGTTATGTAAAATGCAGGTTATGTATTTTTGATCGGAAATCCATAATTTCAATTTCTAATTTTTTTTACTTTTAATTACCAAAAGACCCCTAAAAAATTGACTTATTTGCAATCAAATCCTAAAAAATGTTGCAATTTAGTCCCTAAAGTCCAGAAAATCGACAACCAAGTTCAATTTTTGAATGAATTTGATCATAGGGGCTTATGTCATAATTTTGCACAATTGCATCCCAAAATTGGGTGCTTACAATTGCCCCCCTTTGTTGCTGTTTGCTTGACAAATTGCGGCAAAGCAATAGAAGCACACAATTTTGAAAGAAAGAAATTAGGACACTTGATTGCATCCTAAGTGATAGATTGATGCTCAAATTGCTGAGCAAAGTATGATGTTTGGCAAGTCTCACTATATTTCCTACTGAATTTCTAGTGGACTTTGTACAAATGAGTTTTGCTATATTCACTATGGGACATTTAGCGATGATCAATTAAAAACTTGCTATAGTTCCTATGGAACGTCTAGCAATAATGAATTTCGTTATATTCCCTATGGGATGTCTAACGATGCACACTATATTCCCTGTGGGACATTTAGTGATGATAAATTAAAAACTTGCTATAGTTCCTATGGAACGTCTAGCAATGATGAATTTCATTATATTCCCTGTGGGATGTCTAATGATGTACACTATATTCCCTGTGGGATGTCTAGTGTAGCTGAATTAAAAATTTGCTATAGTTTCTATGGAACGTCTAGCATTGATGAATTTCATTATATTCGCTGTGGTATGTCTAACGATGCACATTATATTCCCTGTGGGATGTTTAGTGATGATAAATAAAAAATTTACTATAGTTCATGTGGAACGTCTAGCAATGATGAATTTTGTTATATTCCCTATGGGATGTCTAACGATGTACGCTATATTCCCTATGGGACGTCCAGTGTAGTTTAATTGAAAATTTGCTATTGTTCCTATAGGATGTCTAGCACTGATGAATTTCGTTATATTCCATGTGGGACATCTAATGATGCACACTATATTCCCTGTGGGACGTCTAGTGATGATAAATCAAAAACTTACTATAGTTCTTGTGGAATGTCTAGCAATGATGAATTTCGTTATATTCCCTGTGGGACGTATAACGATGTATACTATATTCCCTGTGGGATGTCTAGTGCAGTTGAATCGAAAATCTGCTATAGTTCCTGTGGAACATCTAGTACTGATGAATTTCATTATATTCCCTGTGGGACATCTAACAATGCACACTATATTCCTTGGGACGTCTAGTGATGATAAATTGAAAACTTGCTATAGTTCTTGTGGAACATTTAGCACTAATGAATTTGAAAGTTTATGTCATAACTGCTACGCAGTACATAACATAATGAAGGTTATGACTATTGTGTAGCACATAACATAATCATTTGAAATTCATATCATAGGTACTATGCAGCATATGAATCCTTTGATTGACATGATGCATGAAAAATGAAAAAAATGAATTATGTAATCTTATTTTGTATTCTGTATTTGACAGAAAATTCAAAATCATAGATTGATTATGAAAATTTAATAATTTAATGAATTATTAATTTAATGAATGTCATGATTTAATTAAAAACATGTTCCTAATCAGAAAGAAAATATGGACCAAATTGCAGTGAAAGAACTTGGATCCATATGCACATAAAAGTAATGGACTAAAGTGGAATACACTACACTCAATCATGTAGTGTTGATTGATCTATACGATTATGCTGTAATCCATAATTGCTCGTGATTAGTTGTAACCCTTTCATTGCTCACTGATGATGTTGCAGTTCATAACTACTCTCGATTAGCTGTAACCCTTTTATTGTTCACTGATGATGCTATAGTCCATAACTACTCGTTGATGATGCTGTAATCTATAATTGCTTGCAAATTGATTGCAATCCTTTCATTGCTCGCCTTTGATGTTGCTACATTCCATAATTGCTTGCTGATTTTTATCTTTGGTTATTTGAGTTGAATGCTTTGAATTCTTTGTGCTGACTAATTTTAATTCCACTGTGCACTTCCTTCTGGTTTTATAATTCCTGCAGACATATTGAAGTTAGTTTCAACCATGATGAATGTATAAAAGTACATTATAATGTTGAAAATTTAGCATGTACTTAATGAATCTCACTATTTTTTATTTTCATGACTATCACTTATTTACCATTTGCAAAGGTCAGAGGCATCATTAACCATCTTATGCTGAGAGTATAACATTTACTAAGTGAAGAGCTTACTTCCACACTTAATTTTAGGGAGAATTTGCTAAACAAAACTTGTGGAAATTAAGCATAAAAGTATTGAATTTGGAGTATCAAAACAATCTTTGAATTATTTTTGTGCTTTTCTTCCTTATCCAAGTATTCCCCTACCTTTCTCATATTACTCAATGTTGATACTGTTGGAAAGGTCCTTTGGATACTCATACTCTTATAGAGCATTGGAGTAAATAGAGAAAGTTTTTTTTTAAATATGGGTCCTCTTTTAGTATTCCCCTATCTTTCTAGTATTACTCAGCATGGATACTGTCAGAAGTTCATGTTGATACTCTTGCTCATTTTTTAGCATTGGAGTACATTATGCTTGCTCTTATTCTGATTCTCCTCTTAGTGTTCCCTTGGCTTTCTCATATTACTCATCGTGGATACCATTGAGGGATTTATACTCATACTCATTTCTGAGCATTGGAGTAGATTATATGCACATTTATTATTCAAAAAGACTAAAATGACACTTTGAAATTCAACCAATTTATACTACAAGTCCATAGATTTTGTCTTTGCATATTCTTCCCCTCGTTTGGGTGTAAAGTAACATTAGATTGATTAGAGTTTTAGAAACTCTCAGCATAGAACTGTCAACAAGACATCTGAATTCTGTGAGACTAATAAAAGAAAGCCACTAAAATCAAAGGACATGAGATAAGTTTTCGCATATGATATCATGAAGTGGATGAATTTACCCTCAATTTTATAAATTTTCTTTCAATTTGTACTTTACTACAAAATAAAAAAGAGATAGAGTTATACTACTTCCCTTTGGTATTTATAAGGGTGTTTGTCACACAGAGTGAGATTTTAATGAGTGATTGGCATTTGCTATCCTGGTCATTCTTATTGATGTATCAGTTCCTTTCCCCTTCTTCATTCTTTTATTATTTCCCTGTATAAAACACTACAAGTTAGTATTGTCTTTTTATAAGTGAAGAGATTTTATCAAAATGCAATGTTATTCTTTTGCATTCTTCCCTTTTTGATTTTGGTGATGATGTCTCGAATCACAGGGTCATGATATTCTACCATTGAGGTTGTGGCTTTAGGCTGAATTTGTCTTTCTACTATTCTATTGATGCTTTAGTAAAAGGCCTCATTCCTCTTCCCAATGTTTCCTGCAAAATAAAAGATTTGGGAGTTAGAGGTTTTTATTTCACCATCAAAGAAGTCTTCAGAGTGCATTCGTCTCAAGTTTTGAGTGCATTCTTCCCTTTTTAAGGCTGAGTGCATGCATTGCTGACATGTTGGACCTCCTTGTTACCATATTCCACACGCTACAATGGTTTAACTATTGTGGAGAGATATTCCAAATGATGCTCTCGATGAGAGTATGGAGATGGATACTGAGTTTGAGGAGCTTGAAAGTCTTATCCTGCCTCTTGAGGTCACTAGGATGATGCTTCTTAGTAATGTCACTCCTTTTATTTTCATTCCTTCAGATGCTTTACCTGTGAATACTCTGACTACTTTCTTGCACTTTTACAATACTAATCTTGAATGTTAGTAGTAAAGTGTTTGGAAAATCTTGACTAGGCTCAAAGACTTTATTATGCAAAGAAAGTATTTCATAACAAATGTATGCAAGTGTATACATGTTATGCATAATATGCATGATCTTAATAGGTCTTCTAGGAGCAAAGCTATGTTCTTAGCTTGGAGTGTGAGAATGAGGTTCCTTATCAACATCTTGTAGGTTCAAGCACTTGATGCTTTATTATTGGTACTTCTGATGTTTGAGCTTATGATATAGCCTATCGGACAAATAACCAGGCTAGCGAGTGGGGTTTATGGCTTTATACTGGAGCTCATGATTAACCGATGCACTATTGAACTTTTCTTTTTGCTACTGCTTCTTTGTATGATAACTATTATATATGTATGCTAGTAGTATACTCCTTTCTGCCCTGAGATCATTTTCACTAACTTTGAAGTTCTACTATTGTATTTACCATTTTGCCCCTAACTTGTCCTGGAGTTACATTTTGCCCCCAGCTTCATTTTGAATTCATCTTAGCAATCACTTTCTTCATGTGCATAAAAGGCTCGGTTTGGTCATTATTGTTGTTGGCCCTTTGTCTTACTAACCCTATTAGTTGCAATCTCATGTATTGAAGATGCATAGAAGTGGGCGAACTGATTGAAGTGAGTTCTGGATGATGAAATCAACTGGACTTGCACTTCGAAGAATTCTTGAGTAGAATATGAGGCTTGATGCTGATGCAATAATTGATGACAGTTACAATGTATGGGTTGAAAAGCAAGTTACTGAGCCACCTAAATTCTCAAGGTATAAGGGGACGTTAGGCTTACAAGGAAACTTACAAAAGAGGTGGCAAAAAGAAAACGTAACTAAAATAGTGATCTTATAGCTCTGATTTAGCTTTCATTATGTATTGTTTTTCCATTCAAATACTTATGCAGTATGATAAAGACCAATATGCGATGTTTGAACAAAAATTTAAAATTCAATTTTAATAATTCATTAGGGCAAAAATGAGAATATTCATTACATCACATGATATAACCCCTATTATCAGCCAGTCATGAATTTTCCTCTCTAATTTTTACCTTACTGTTCTTGTTTTCTCTTTTTTATTCTCTTTTTGTGCTTTCTTTCTTTCTTTATTTTATTTGTTCTCACATTTCCTATCTTCAGAAGTTACATCATGTGATATATGGATGTTCTTTGAATTTACATTTGTGCCCATTTTAAATGAATCAAATTGAATTGAATATGGATGAATATCAAACATGCATGAATGATCTAAATTATAATGCACAGAACTATCAGGATTACATAAGTAAGCATGATCAGAATTTATATCATTGATCACTAGAAACTAAAATTTTATTTAATGAGAAATTTTATTTCCTATTCTAGATGCTAGGAATGCTGAGTCTCATAGTGATTGTCCTTGAGGTGGTTGACATAACAACTCTTTAACAGGAGCACTACCCATCCTCTCAGCTGCCAGCTTTATCACTTCCTCTTTGTTGTCCTTCCTCAGATTCTCCATAATCTGCTCCTTCAAGATCTCAAACCTAGGGACATCTGCTCTAGCAATACTGACTAATTCCTTAGCTCCCAGATAGTAGTTGCCTTCCCCTGGCTTGATGAAGTTCTGATTTAAAGGACCAACCTTTGCATAAAGCTTCCTTTTTTTTCATTGAATCTCTTCCTTGACCTTCTACCTTTTGGCTTTGCTTCCCCTATAAAACCCAATCCTGTTGTGTCATCTTGATTTTTGAATCCTGTGAATTCTCCTTGTTCATTCTTCCCCAGTCCTTGTCCAACCCGGTAATTCATGTTCTCCATCATTTTTACTACTCTCGAATCCATTTGAGTCCCATCAAATATACTACAATATAATTTCTTTATCTCAAAATTTGGTGACGCTAATAACAAAATCTCAAATAATTTTAGATAGCTCTAAGACCACTAGTTAATAAATCTAAACTTGTAAAGTGCATGAGGATTAAAAAATTGCTTGAGATAATAAACAAACACGACAACAATAAAGAAAAACACAAAACATAACAAAACTTATATCCATGGGCGAAGGAGGCAAAAATATCACTACACAAAACCAACAATACAAGAAAATAACATAGAGAGCATCATTTGACTCTTGAACCCAATTACACACAAATAAGCTTTCACAATCATCTTTCCCTTAAAGT
This sequence comes from Mallotus nudiflorus, assembly GCA_947683625.1. Classification (NCBI taxonomy): domain Eukaryota; kingdom Viridiplantae; phylum Streptophyta; class Magnoliopsida; order Malpighiales; family Euphorbiaceae; genus Mallotus; species Mallotus nudiflorus. Next base: position 4,941,027 of record CANTUR010000011.1, read on the forward strand.
GATTAACATGTCTCTCATAAGATATAAAAACTAGAGACCTAAAAACTTATACCTAAGACATTATAATGTTAACCTCGATACCTTTTTGACACACATAATGCATATAATCATAGCCTTTGTTTTTTTGGAAATATAATCATAGCCTTATTTATAGAGGGATAAACTATCCTACTTAATCAAGGATTTCCTTCCAATAAAGAAAATAATAGTTTAATTCATAAACAAGAGTCAAATACTTTTAAATAAGATTTTTCTTAAATTGGTCACATGGTAGATTACAAATGCACTTCATCTACTTCAGTAGCCACTAGAGGAGTGGACTTAAATGCTTCTGCATGAGTAGAAGCAGGAGGAGCAGTGTGAGAGAGAATGGATAGAGAGTTGGAAGTTGAGTGTCATTGCGTTTTTGCTTAACTTGAGCAACTGAAGTAGGAATAGGAGCAGATGCATCGTATACAACAAGAGTGGAGGTCGATGATGAGGCATATGTAGATCAACCTTCCTCTCGATAGATCATTAACATCTAGTGTTGTATCAGATAATCCCACATATGAAGATCATCCTCCGATTGATCCATGAACTCCATGATTTACATTAGCTATCATGTATTTTTTCAATTTATTTTTCATGTTTTTAAACAGTAACATTATATATATATACTCTTCTTTTTTTTTTTTAATCATCTCATAACCATTAAAAAACAGTATTTTTAAAAAACAACTTTTGAATATTTAACAACGGATTATCCGTTGTTAATCTGTTGCAAACTAAAGACGGATAGCAGATATTCTTGAACCAAAAATTAACAATGGATTATTTACAGTCATTAATCTTATCCGTCCTGAAATTCATCATTAATATTTGCGATGAATTATATATTTCATTGCAAACTTTGTTAGTGACCACAATTTTAACTATTGGCGTTATCCATTGCTAATCCATCGGTAATTTCTTTTAACGATGAATGAGCAACGGATTTAGACATTGCTAATCCTTCATTAATCCTCATCTTTCTTTTAGTGGAAATGGAAATCGATTACCTCAAAAATGAGAATGACCTATTCCTACTCACGTCATGGGTAATCAATTTTGATTTCCAAGTTAAATAAACCATAATTACATCTTTAAATATTGACATCTATTATTTAAAATTTATAAATAAAACATATAAATTAATAGAAATAATTGTTACAATGTTTCAATAAAATTATTTATTAAAATAAATAATTTTTAAAATAACTTTTTAAAAATTATAATAATATTTAGTAAATAAATAAATAATTTTAGAAATATTTTATAGTGGATAATTATAATATTAATTTTAATATATAAGAAAATAATTATAATGCTAATTTTTATACATAAAAATAATTATAAAAATATTTTAAATGATAAACGATGTTGATTTCTATTTTCATTTCAATTTCATTGTGAATCAAACACCTTAAAATTTTTATTCTATTTCCATTTTTTTCACTTTAATTTTGATTCAATTCTAATTCTGTAATATGAACCAAACCAGTCCATTAAAAAAAAAAAATAGAATTTTTCTAAATGTGATAAGCATATACGGAGATGCAATCTTAAGTCCTCTAGGAAAGGAATAGCGAGGTCCTAGATATTTGAGCAATATTGTAGGCTACCAAGGCAAGGAATTAAGAGAACTTTCGGAGAAGCGCTTCAGCTGATAATGAATTTATACATGATCAAAATAGTGAAACCAAATAATTTATATAATCGACACCAACCATCTATGTGTGCATCTGTTGATTATAATGCTTACAGCATATAGCTAGTCCAAAAGTAGAGATTAGAAAAAAAAAAAAAACTTACGTACAAATATAATATAGATTGAATATTCTTATTTAGGCCTTAAATTTGAAATGATACATTTCCAAAGCATGATAACTGACTGGCTGCAATATCATATTGTGAAGCCAAGTAAAAGGCTAATTCAAATCAAATAAATATAAGCAGAATAATATAAAAATTTCAAGATACAGAAACCATACTAATATAAAAAAAAAAATGAACAAGCACACCACACAAATCTTATTGCACTTTCACTCAATCACTCACATCCTCGATCCTCGATCCACGGCCTCTTCCCTTCCTTTCCCAAATGTGCATGCTAGAGTGTACGGCTGACTAGCTAGGATACTAGCTAGCAGTGACGAGGTGGAGGACAGTGATGATGCCAATACGGAGGTGGCCAACAAGGTTCAAAACAAGGTGCTGGAGGAGGACAAGGTGGTGGTGGATGGTGATGATTGTGACAAATTGGTGGCGGTGGAGGTGGAGGTGGAGGCTGGTGGTGATTGTGATGGTGATAGTGAAATGGTGGAGGGGGTGGCGGTGGACAATGGCAATGCAATGGTGGGCAATGACAATGTTGTGCTGGAGGTAGGGCTGGTGCACAAGGATATGGTGGTGGTGGCGGAGGCATTCTTTTCTCTTTTTTTGCTAAGCTACAAAGATTAGATAGAAGAATGAATTCTTTTTGCTTGTAGATTTAAGATTTAGAATTGGACTTGGCTTATATAGACAAAGAGAGAGCGTATTGCACAAGCAAACTTAGCCTTGTGGTTTTGACTGTTAGATGGGAATTGGAGTAGTAGATATCAATTAAAACGATTCAGATATTTGATGCTGATATCTTGACGATGATTCTAGCTACAAATACATTGCTAATTAAAAACGATTCTAATTTAACATATATTAGTTTTGATATACTTTTTGGGCATTGATACACGCACCCATTACATGATAAATTTTTTTAAATTACATTTATGTTTTTTCTCCTCAAAAGGAGATAAATTAATTATAGTATTTCAGTCATTTATTGCATTCATGATATCACGGATCATGACATATAATTTTTTTCATATTTTATAAGGATAATGACAGGTATCACTACATGTGACTAGGGCTGTGCATAGGTCTTAGAGAATTCGAATTGTCTCAAACACCGAACTGAAAATTTTTCGAATAGAAAATCTATGTTGGTCCTAGAGAACCCTATCTCAAAAATTTGTTTGGAGCAGGTCTGGAGTTCATGAGTTCTTCAAACTAAAAATTGAATTGAACCGAAGAATCAAAATTGAAACCAATTGTGCGTGCGTGCGCGTGTATATAATAATAATAATAATAATAATAATAAGATTATTATTATTATTATTATTATTATTATTATTATTATTATTATTATTATTATTATATGAAATGTATGATAAGATTAGAAATTTAGAATTATGTGTTACAAATAAAATTTAGTACCATTTTGAAAATAAATTATATCTAGATAATATATTTTAGATAATCTATTATTAAATGTTAACTTACCATATAATATTAACATTTTAAATATTAATTAATTGTTTGAAATAGAATACATACACTCATCAATTGAATATTTTTTCATAGTTAATTTTCAATACATGTTTAATCATAAAATAAAATTTAAATTTACAAATAAAATTTATAGTAATTTTATTTTATATATTCAAATTATAAAATTATAAAATATTAATATTAAAATAAAATTCAAAAAGAAAATTTATAAAAAAACTACTATTAATAAATATAATATTTAATATAATATAATATTTGTATTTCTTTCTTATTACGAATTTGTTAAAAATTAATTTTAAATATATAAACAAAAATTAATATAAATTTCCAAATTTTGGTTTTACTCCAAACCTATTTGGATTCTCCATTTTCTTCAAATCTCACTCCGAATTGCTTCGAATTTTTGGAGCAATTTGGGATGGAAATTTAAAGTTCTCGAAGTTAGGTCTTCCAATTTTCAGGTCAAGTCATGAGGAAGTTCATATCTCTATGGCTTACTCCTCTACTGAGTCAGAATTTAAAGCTGTTGTCAATGTTTGTGCTGAATTCAAATGGTTATGTAAGTTGTTAGTTGAGCTACATGTTCCTCGTTCAAAACCTCCTCATATTTCATGTGACAATGTGGATGCTGTGTTTCTGTCATCTAATCCGGTATTCCAAGCTCAAACCTGCCATTTTGAAGTTGATTTCAATTTCATTCACAATCAGATCTTGAATAAGGAACGGTCTATTGCCACTCTTTCCTCTTTTGATCAACTTGTAGATATGCTTATTAAATCTCTTTCAAAGAAGCCGTTTAATCATTTTTTGGACAAGCTTTTGTTACTTCCCATCCCACCTTCAACTTGTTAGGGCATACTAAAGGATAAAAGTTTACTAACTTTTGTCTTTTAAATTGGTGTTATCGTAGATTGATTATCTTGTTATTTTGTATTTATCTTTGTGTGGACAGGTTATTGTAACTCTATATATAGATCATGTTTGTTGTTTTGTAACTCTTGAAGCAATACATTTGCTTTTTAAAGCTTCCATAATAATTTTTAAAAAAATTAATTTTATAATTTATATTGAATAAATTATAAAAATGAATAAATTATAAAACTAACTTGATAAATTAAATTAAATATATATATGTAGTAGAACTTTATATTTTAAATTACAAGTATTTGCTTCAATATTTAGAAACGGACTGGGATTCCATTTCTAAATTTAGAAATGGAATCATTGTTTGTTTCTAAAATTAGAAACAAAATGGGAGTCCATTTCTAAATTTTGGAAACATACTTGATTCTATTTCTATTTTTAGAAATGGATAACGATTCCGTTTCTAAATTTAGAAATAGTTAAGGATTCTGTTTCTAAATTTAGAAACGGATTAAAAGTCCATTTCCAAATTAAAAATACTTCCATTTATGGTGATCATTACAACATCGATTTTAGTTGCATCTTTTAGTTGCAGGTATATTGAAATATGTGCATTTTTTATTCAGTTAAGTAGATTATATAATTAATTTTTCAAAAAAACGTGTTAAAAATAAAATTAGTCTTATTCCAAACTTTAATTACTTAAAATAATTACTTTTTTTTTATTAGAGATAATAATTTTTTTTAAAGCTTCCATAACAATTTAAAAAAAAAAGTAATTTTACAATTTATATTGAATAAATTATAAAATTACTTTGATAAATTAAATAAAAAAAATATATGTTAAAGAACTTTATATTTTAAATTACAAGTATATGCTTCAATACTTAGAAACGGACTGGGATTCTGTTTCTAAAAATAGAAATGGAATGGGAGTCCATTTCTAAATTTTAGAAACGAACTTTGATTCTATTTTTATTTTTATAAACAGACAATGATTCCGTTTCTAAATTTAGAAACAGACAATGAATCCATTGCTAAATATTGAAACGAATTAGAAGTTGGTTTCTAACTTAAAAATAGTTTCGTTTATGGTCATTGCTACTACAGCCTTTTTAGGTGCATCATTCAGTTGCGTGCATGTTAAAATATGTGCAATTTATATTCAATTAAATAGATTATATAATTAATTTTTTAAAAAAAGCGTTCAAAATAAAATTAGCCTTATTCCAAACTTCAATTACTTAAAATAATTAGTTTTTTCTATTAGAGATAATAAATTTTTTTGAAGCTTCCATAATAATTAAAAAAAATTAATTTTACAATTTATATTGAATAAATTATAAAATTAATTTGATAAATTAAATAAAAAATATACATGTAGTAGAACTTTATATTTTAAATTACAAGTTTTTGCTTCAATATTTAGAAATGGATTGGCATTCCATTTCTAAATTTAGAAACAAAATTGTTGTCCATTTCTAAAAATAGAAATGGAATGGGAGTCCATTTCTAAATTTTAGAAACAAACTTTGATTCCGTTTCTAAAAATAGAAACATACAACGATTCTGTTTCTAAATTTAGAAATGGACAACGATTTTGTTGCTAAATATTGAAATGGATTAGCAGTCCGTTTCTAAATTAAAAATAGTTTGGTTTACAGTCATTGTTGCTACAACATTTTTAGGTGCATCATTTGGTTGTGGGTATGCTAAAATATGTGCATTTCATATTCAATTTAGTAGATTATATAATTAACTTTTGAAAAAAATGTGTTAAAAATAAAATTGGCCTTATCCAAACTTTAATTAATTAAAATAATAATTTTTTTATTAGAGATAATAAAATTTTTTTTGAAGCTTCCCTAGCAATTTAAAAACATTTAATTTTACAATTTATATTGAATAAATTATAAAATAATATGATTATTAAAATAAAAAAAATATTGTAGAACTTTATATTTTAAATTACAAGTATTTGCTTCAATATTTAGAAAGAGACTAGGATTTGTCCATTTCTAAAAATAGAAACGGAATGGGAGTCCATTTCTAAATTTTAGAAATAGATTCCGTTTCTATTTTTAGAAATAGACTTTGATTCCATTTCTATTTTCAGAAACAGACAACAATTTTGTTTCTAAATTTAGAAATGGACAATAATTCCGTTGCTAAATAGTGAAATGGATTAGAAGTCCGTTTCTAAATTAAAAATAGTTCTGTTTATGGACATCGTTACTACAATATTTTTAGGCACTTCATTTGATTGTAGCTATGCTAAAATATGTGCATTTTGTATTCAATTAAGTATATTATATAATTAATTTTTGAAAAAAGTGTTAAAAATAAAATTAGCCTTATTCCAAACTTTAATTACTTAAAGTAGTTAGTTTTTTTTATTAGAGATAATAAATTTTTTTTGTAGCTTCCATAATAATTTGAAAAAAATTAATTTTACAATTTATATTGAATAAATTATAAAATTAATTTGATAATTAAATAAAAAAAAATATGTAGTAGAACTTTAAATTTTAAATTACAAGTATTTGCTTCAATATTTAGAAATAGACTAGGATTCCGTTTCTAAATTTAGAAACAGAATCATTGTTCGTTTCTAAAAATAGAAACAGAATGGAAGTCCATTTCTAAATTTGAAAAATGGACTTTGATTATGTTTCTATTTTTAGAGACAGACAATGATTCCATTTCTAAATTGGAAATGGACAACGATTCCATTTCTAAATTAAAAACAGACAACAATTCCATTGCTAAATAGCGAAACAAATTTAAAGTCCGTTTCTAAATTAAAAATAGTTCCATTTACGATTATCATTATTATAGCCCTTTTAGCTGAATCCTTTGGTTGCGGGTATATTACAATATGTGCATTATATATTCAATTAAATAGAATCTATAATTAATTTTCTAAAAAACGTGTTAAAAATAAATTAATTTTATTTCAAACTTTAATTACTTAAAATAATTAATTTTTTTATTACAGATAATAATTTTTTTAAAGCTTCCATAATAATTAAAAAAAATTAATTTTTGCAATTTATATTGAATAAATTATAAAACTAATTTGAGAAATTAAATTAAAAATATATGTGTAATAGAAGTTTATATTTTAATACACAAGTATTTGCTTCAAAATTTAGAAATGGAATAAGAGTTTGTTTCTAAAAGTAGAATCAGAGTCTATTTCTAAAATTAGAAACGAAATTAGAGTCCATTTCTAAATTTTAGAAGCGAACTGGAAATTTATTTCTAAATGGACTTCAATTATGTGTAATGCTAAGTGTAGCGTTGTATCTCTCCCAAGCAGTGCTGTGAGAGAGCACCACTTATTATCGAAGTATATTACTTTGTTGCAAAACTTGAAAACTATGTAGTTTATACTAAAACTACATAGTTTTGATGTAACTTAGATCCTAAAACCTAACTTAAACATCAACTTTTAATTTTCATTTTATTCATCCATAGCCCGCCACTCATTGCCTCACTCCCACCCATCACCTCCCTCCCACCCAGCACCATCACTTCAACTTCGTCCATCACTAGCTGTCCTACCACTATGTCATCACCATCACCAATTGCCTTACCTCTGTATCACCATCATTTTCTTATGTGTCACAACCCAAACTCGGGGGCACATGACCGGCACTAGGGAATGGGAAAGCATAAAGCATCCGAAATTCGTAGTAAGCCTTAAAAGAAAAATACAGAATATTTAAACTTTAAAACCTTACAATAAAATAATTAAATCACAATGCACACTATCAAACTAATTTTTCTCAATTTAAATAATCCATACTATTATCATATATAAAATAACATCATCAGTTATACAAAATAATATCTTAGTGCATAGCTTACAAATACATGATATTCAAAATTAAATATGTAGTTGTATAGTTTTCTCTACTGCGGTACACAAATATAAATACAACACAACTAAGTAGACCTATGTAGAATAGTTGGTGACGAAGCTACACAGTGATGATAAGTAGGCCTAACTAGAAACTCCCAAACTCTTGAAAAAAAATAAATTGAGGGGAGTTAGACCTCACTGAGTAAGTTAATAAACAAATGAATGTGGTTTGAAAATCTCATTTAAAATAAGTTTTTATGGAAATATAATATATTTATAATTTTATTCAAATCATTTGATATACATATAAGAAATTCATTTTTTAAAAGGAAAGAAATAAATATTTAAATGTTTTTTAAAATATTTCAGTATAAAAATTAGGTAGACCCTGATTTATAAATTTTATAACAGTTATACGACTCATTTATATCCAAGACTGCCGGATCCCGAGAGCAAAGCATCACCAGGATGCACAGTCGCAGTCATATCACTTGATCCAATATCATTGGCAGTGTCTGAGAGTAATGCATCACCAGACCATCGGGCCTATTAATTTAATAAATATTAATCCAAATTATATTGGCAATGTCCGAGAGCAAAGCATCACCAGACCTTCGCCCTCAATGATTTAATAAATATTAATCCAAATTATACTGGTGGTGTTTGAGAGCAAAGCATCACCAGACCATCGGCCCTAATAATATAATTAATAATCACATATTTTACCAATGCATACACTATCCTGATGAAAACCATAAGGTAGCTCGTTCTACCGTAGTTTATTTAAAATAAATGAAAATAAATAACTCAAGGAAAATTACAATAAATAAAAATAAAATAAAATAAAATAAAATAAAATAAATCAACTATAAATTAAATCATGCAATAACATATGAAGAATGTCGTCTAGAATCTCATAACTTAAATAATTCATCAAAATTCAGTATGATTTAAATTAAAAGACCCGACACTTAAATCAAATATTAACTTACAAGATAAAGGCACTCCTATAGGACGTCGTGTATGACCTCGACTGGTAGATGTGATTGGAGGGGGGCCTAAAGCTAAACTCAGGACAAGGGAGGAGCTATTGCTATTGCTATTCCTACTGATGTTCCTGTTACTGTTCCTACTACTACTTCTTGTTGCTGTCTTTGCATTGGCATCGACTAAGGGAGGAGGATGGTGGAGGTTACTGGCGGTGCACGTGGAGGCACAGTGACAGGAGAAGGTGGTCTATTGCAGGTGGGAGGAAGAAGAGGTGGGGGGGAAGAGAAGGAATGGCTAGGAAAGAAGAAAGAATTTTTTTTTGACTAGTAAATGGCTTTTTTACCAACTTTTGGTCTGAAGAAACTTATATATATATATATATATATATATATATATATATATATATATATATATATATATATATATATATATATAAAGTAGTTTAATTAATAAATATAATAATAATAATAATATTATCCCTAGATAAAAGAATACTATAAATAATAATAGTCAATAATAGTAATGCTATGAATAAAATATTAAGACAATTAAAATAATAATGTATGTGCATGTAAATAAAATGATGAAAAAATAATAATGTTAATAGTTCTTAATAGAATTTTAAATTTGGTATTTAAATATACAATTTAATATATCAATAATAACAACATAAAATAAAGATAATTAATATCGTTGAAAACCTTAATATTTATATAAATAATTTAAAATATTTGGGTTATTACAGTCTTCTCCCCTTATAGAAATTCATCCTCGAATTTCAAAGAAAAGCAAAGAATTACAAGATCTATTGATGAAAAAGATAGGGATAGACGGCTTGAATCTTAGATTTTGTCTCCCACATATAGTCTTATGCTGTGTGATTACTCTAAAGCACTTTCACCATCAAAATCTCCCGGGAGCGAAGTTGACAAACTTGGCGATCCATAATCGCCACTAGATACTCTTCGTAAGACAGATCTTCCCTGAGCTCTACTACTTAAGGCTGAAGTACATGAAAAGAATCAAGAATATACTTCCTCAACATAGATGCATGGAACACTGGGTGGATTCAAGATAACTCAGGTGGTAACACCAGTCTACAGGCCACCTCCCCAACTCGTGACCGTATCTTGAAAGGTCCAATGTATCTTGGAGCTAACTTACCCTTCTTACCGAACCTCATAACTCCTTTCATCGGAGATACCTTCAAAAACACCATATCTCTAACTAGAAAGGAACATCTTTCCTCATAGGATCAACGTAACTCTTATGCCTATTGAAAGCTGTCCTCAACCTCTGTTGAATGATAGGAACTTTCTCAAAAGTAATATGCACCAACTCTGGACCTGCCATCTGTCTCTCACCAATTTCCCAATATAATGATGATATGCACTTCCTACCATACAATGCTTTATACGGAGCCATTTTAATACTTGCATGATACTATTATTATATGCGAATTCAATCAATGGTAAGTGGTTATCCCATTGACCTCCAAAATCCATGACACACATTCTGAGCATATCCTCTAAAGTCTGAATGGTCCTCTCAGACTAACCATTAGTTTGAGGATGGAATGTTGTGTTGAAGTCAAGTCTGGTACCCAATGCCTTATGCAACTTTTGCCAAAAAATTGATGTAAAAGTGGCTCCTCTATAAGATATTATGCTCACTGGAACTCCATGAAGGCAAATAATTCTACTGACATATAACCATGTGAACCTGTCAATGGAGTATGTCTTCTTAATTGGTAGAAAGTGAGCTGACTTAGTTAACTTGTCAATGATCACCCAAATTGCATCAAATCCACCTATCATCTGAGGCAAACCAGTCACAAAATCCATGGCAATCATATCCCACTTCCACTCTAGATAGGCATGGGTTATAACAACCCTGAGAGCCTCTGATGCTTTAGTTTCACCTGCTAACATGTGAGATGCCTGGATACAAATTCTGGAACATCCTTCTTCATTCCATTCCACTAGTATGTATCCTTTAAATTATGATACATCTTGGTAGAACTTGGATGAATACTATAAACAGAAAAATATGACTCTTCCAAGATCTCTTTCCTCAGATCATCAACATCTAGCACAAACAATTGAGTACCCAAGTGTAGAACACCCTCATTATCAATCAAAAACTCTCTAGATTGACCCTGTTGCACCTCAAACATGATTCTTTATAGTTGTGGGTCCTTTCTTTGAGCTATTTTAACTCTATCCAAGTATACTGATGGTACCTTGAACCGAGCTAAAAGGTAATTCTTAATCACTTTCCACTATAAAACCTGATCAATAAGCTCATGTAATTCTTGAATAATCAATCTCCTTTCAATATTGATGTGGGCAAGACTACCTGCTGATTTTCTACTCAACGCATCAACTATTACAGTTGCCTTACCTGGATGGTAAATAATTGAACAATCGTAGTCTTTCAGAAGCTCCATCCACCTTCTTTGCCTTAGGTTCAAATCCCTCTGCTTGAAGATATACTTCAAGCTTTTATAGTCAGTGTATATCTCATAAGTGACACCGTACAGATAATGCCTCCAAATCTTCAATGCAAATTCAACTACTGCCATCTCAAGGTCATGAGTGGGATAATTCTACTCATGTTTCTTTAATTTCCTTAAAGCATAAGCAACCACTCTGCCATTCTACATAAGCACATAGCCCAATCCTACACAAAAAGCATCACAATACACCGTGTATCCATCATCACCAGAAGGCAATGTCAGTACTAGAGTCAAAGTCAATAGATCTTTAAGCAATGGAAAATGCTTCTCACATCTATCGGTCCACACAAAACTAACAATCTTCTGGGTTAGTCTGGTCAAAGGTGTGGCAATCTTGGAGAAATCCTTCATAAATCTCCTATAGTAGCCTACTAAACCTATAAAAACTTCTTACTTCAATAACGATTGTAGGTCTTAGCCACTCAGTGATCACCTCTATCTTCTTAGGATCCATATGAATGCCATCTTTAGAAACCATATGGCCTAAGAATGCCACTTGGTCTAACCATAACTCACATTTTGAAAACTTGGCATACAACTAGTGCTCTTTTAAAGTCTGCAGCACTAATCTCAAATGCATCGCATGCTCCACCTTATTCTTGGAATAGACCAGAATGTCATCAATAAAAAAAATTACAAATTGGTCCAAGAATGGCCTAAACACATTGTTCATCAAGTCCATAAAGGCTGCTGGGGCATTAGTCAACCCAAAGGACATCACTAGGAATTTATAATGGCCATACCTAGTCCAAAATGCTGACTTGGGTACATCCTCACTTTAAATCCTCAGTTGATGATACCTAAATCTCAAGTCAATCTTAGAGAAATACTGTGCTCCTTGTAACTGATCAAATAAATCATCAATCCTGGGGAGTGGATACTTGTTCTTGATGGTAACCTTATTCAGTTGTCTGTAGTCAATACAGAGTTAAAGACTACCATCCTTCTTCTTTACAAAGAGAATTGGAGGACCCTAAGGAGATGTACTAGGCTGAATAAACCCCTTATCCAATAATTTCTGCACTTGCTCTTTTAACTCCTTCAGCTTTGCAGGTGCCATCCTATAAGGTGGCATAGAGATAGGATCTATACCTGGCACAACATAAATATAGAATTCTATCTCTTTATCTGGTAGCAATCTAGGCAACTCCTTTAGAAAAACATTTGAGAATTCATGTACCACTGGTACCCTTTCACTGATCCCATTTCTACTTAAACATCTCTAATTACAGCTAGATAGCCCTGACATCCTCTACTAAGCATCTTCCTAGCTATAATGGCAGAAATAAGGATACGAGATATGGAACTCTCAGTACCTTTGAATATGAATTCCTCATCACTTGGAATCCTAAAAATTACTTCCTTTACTCGACAATCCATATAAGCATAATATTAGGACGACTAATCCATTACCAGAATCACATCAAACTCGATCACATCCAAAAGGACTAAGTCTGCTAACAATTCTCTACTATCTACCAACACGAGACAAGATGGAAAGAAAATGTCTGTCTCCAACTCATCACTAAGCGAAATTGAAACAGACAAAGGAAAACTCATCTTAGAAGGAAGATAAGCCACTTTCAAAGTAAACAAAGGAGATACAAAGGAACACGTAGCACTTGGATTAAAGAAGACTCTAGCCTCAGAGCAACAGACTAGAATAATACCTACTACCACAACATTGGATGCCTATGCATACTAAGGAGTTAAAGTGAAGACCCTAGCCTGACCACATCCTGGCTACTGCGAGGTGAATGGCTGAGTCTATCCTCTACCTCTGCCTTGTAGACTCACAAACTGTATCGGTTGCTGTCGAGGGTACATGGGTGCCTAGTACTGTTGGGGCACCTGTTGTAATGGCTGGACAACAGAAGGTGAAGATCCTTGAGCAAAGGATGGCTAGAATCCATAGTTTGGACAAGCTCTAGTGAAATGTCCAAACTGAGCATATATGAAGCACGCTCCTAGCATTAAGTGACAAGGACCCTGATGCACTCACCCACATGTGGCACATGCACTAGCTCTAGACCCAAAATTGCCATGCCTAGAGCTTTCTCCACTGCTGCTGCTAGCACTACCACCAAATCTAGCAGCCCTACTACTATTGCAATCCTGAGTAAGGCGGTGCTTACTAGTCCGATGTGCCTTGAACTGTCTACTTTATTGAGAAGGGCCTACTTACTGAGAACTTGGGTTGCCTATCTAAAACATTGGTACTGCACCCTATGGATAGGTTTGACAATGCCACTATCATACGGGTCAAGTATGGTGCCATGTCGGATATGCCTCTGCTCTAACTGTCTCACCTCCTCTACAACACTCTCCAGACTATGCCAATATAGGCTAGGCCTAATCCATTCATATACAACTCAACTGCTCTGGTGACATCCTGCCTCATATCCTTAGCATGTCTCATCAATCTATAGAGCTCCTGAGTGTAGTCCTCAACTGATCTATCTCTCCTGTCAATATTAAGAAGCTGCCATCTGAAGTTCTTTTGCATAGACGAAGGATAGAAGAATCTCATAAACTGCTCCTTAAATCCCAACCATGTCATCGTCATCATGAAGGGTTGAATGGACTGCAAAAACTAGTCCTGAGCTGCTGCTGAGACTGATAGCTCCATAATTATAATCCTCTGATAATCTAAATTCCCATATCTGGTCCTGGACTCGATGGTATTAATGAAATCCAATGCATCTTCAGCATCATCAAAATAAACTCGCCCCACTATGGAGTATAACAATGTTGTATCTGCATTATACATCTCCTAAGTCTATCGCTGAAGCATTTGCTGCACAATGGGCATTGCCTGATTAAGAGCTGCCAAACCCCAGTTAATACTCACCATACCAGCTGTAAAAGCTGCAAGATCCTCTATTGGAATCTGAGGCTCTACCAGAGGCTGATCCTGCCTCTGAGCTATTGCTACTCTAGCTCTGCCCTTACCTCTAGGTCGAGGGGCAGGAGGGAGAATGTCATCCTGAAATAACTACTTACCATCATCAGGCTCTGCATCTACAATAGGGGCATTATGAGCATGCCTCATTCTGAAAACACAAGAAAACCAACATTCAAAACAAGATAGGAATACAGACTCAGATGCTGAATCTAAAAGACAAGAAATCCACAAGTGACGTTAACAACCTAAGTACCATAGTATTATGAGAAAAAGATAGACATCAATAGTGAAAAGCATGGAAAATGAGCCAAAGCTCTGATACCAACTTTGTCACGACCAGAACCCGAGGGCATGTGACCGTCACTAGGGAATGAGAAAACATAAAGCTACCGAAACTCATAGTAAGCCTTAAAAGAAAAATGCAAAATATTTAAACTTTAAAATCTTACAATAAAATAATTAAATCACAATGCACATTATCAAATTGATTTTTCTCAATTTAAATAACCCATTCTATCAACATATATAAAATAACATCATTAGTTATACAAAATAATATCTCAGTGCATAGCTTACAAATACATGATATTCAAAATTAAATATGCAGTTATATAGTTTTCTCTATTATGGTACATGAATATAAATACAACACAACTAAGTAGACGTACATAGAATAGCTGGTGAAGAAGATACAAGGTGAAAAGAACTAGTCCTAATAGGAAACTCCCAAACTCCTAAAAAAAATAAATTGAGGGGAGTCAAACCTCACTGAGTAAGTTAATAAAGAAATGAATGCGATTTGAAAATCTCCTTTAAAATAACTTTTATGGAAATATAATATATTTATAATTTTATTCAAATCATTTGATATACATATAAGAAATTCATTTTTCAAAAGGAAAGAAATAAATATTTAAATGTTTTTTAAAACATTTCAGTATAAAAATTAGATAGAACTTGATTTATAAATTTTATAACAATCATACAGCTTACTTATATCTAAGACTGTCGGATCCTGAGAGTAAAGCATCACCAGGACGCACAGCCGCAGTCACATCACTTAATCCAATATCATTGGCGATGTCCGAGACAAAGCATCACCAGACCATCAGCCCCAGTGACTTAATAAATATTAATCCAAATTATACTAGCAGTGTCTGAGAGCAAAGCATCACCAGACCTTTGGCCCCAGTATTTATTAAATAAATAAATATTATACTACTGACGGTGTCCGAGAGCAAAGCATCACTAGACCATCAACCCCAATATTATAATGAATAATCATATATTTTACCGGTGCGCACATGGTCCTAATGAAACCCATAAGGTAGCCCATTCTATTGTAGTTTATTTAAAATAAATGAAAATAAATAACTTAAGAAAAATTACAATAAAATAAAATAAATCAACTATAAATTAAATCATGCAATAACATATAAAGAATGCTATCTAGAATCTCATAACTTAAATAATTCATCAAAATTCAATATGATTTAAATTAAAAGACCCAACACTCAAATCAAATATTAACTTATAAGATCAAGGCACGCCTCTGGCACATCATGTCTAACCTCATGGTTGGATTGGATTGATTAACTTATAACTTGAATAATTTCTTTTTCTTCTTCTTTGTCTTCTGTATGGTTATTTATTGTTGTGGTGATTGAATTGATTATTAAAAAAGAAAGAAATAAAGGGGGTTTAAGGTTGAAACATGTGAAGAAAAAAAGAAGAGAAGAGAAAGATAGAGAGACTTTTTTTTATGGGAGAGAGATGTGGAAATTAATGGGTTTCGTGTAAGTCTATAAGTTAAAGTTGCTTTGGTTGTTGTTGTTATTGTTGTTGCTATAATGTTAATGTGAAGGGAAACCTTATAATTCCAACACTGATTTCTTGCAGTCTATTATAAAGGCCTTCATTTCTCCAAGTTTGCTTCATTCTCTATTTTGTTTCTCATCATTTATGTAAGTTTGATGATCTTTTGTGCTTATTAATTTGTTTCTATAAGCTTATGTCAAGTGTGTATCATGTGCTTATATTATTAAATTATATATTATCAAAATATTATAGAAATTATAAATTAATAATTTAAATTAATTTAATTTAATAATACACATAATTATTATAAAATAGTTACTAATAATATAAAACTTATAAATTAATAAATTATATAAAATTTTAAATTACATTATCAAAATATTATTACTTTACATATGAATTAAATAATTGAATTCAGGAGTCATATAATATTCAAGACAAAAATAAATTAATATTCAAGGCACTTTCATTAAATTATACACAATAATTTTTAAAAGGATGAAGACTTATTTAATGTAATAACAAAAATAACAAAAATAAAATGTTTTATATTTTTTTTATAGCTTTCATGTCTTTTTTTATTTGCATATGGAATATTATATTAATTTTGTTATTGTCCACTATTGTTGAGTTCCATGTTATATATATGTGAATTAGATGTGCAATTTTATGTAGGAAAAATGTAGTATTAGGGGTTTTGGAGGATGAATTACAAATGTTTTTTTCTTTCATTAAAATTTTTCATATCAATCATTCATATCTATTTAATCATAAAACATGTACTTAAGAACTTTCAATATAGAATATTGTAAATCGCCTTAGCTATCCATTCAGTGATTTCCTCATTGGATAGTGAGATTTCACTTAATTATCTGAGTGGATAGTTTGGAAATGCATTGTTTACTATAACAAAATATAGAATAAATCTTTAATCATGCAGATATAGGAATTTGATAGTGTCTCACATTGTTCTCTGATTACATATATGAATGGTGTCTTATTTAATATGATAACACATGTTCATTATCATGTAATTGTAGAACTAAAGGGAGATGCTGTTAAAATTTCCTTATTTGTATGGTTAAAGTCTCTGTTGATTATGATGATGCATATTTGAATGGGTTAGGGCCAAACCTTTTTGAAAATAGACATGGAGGCATAAGGAGGATATAATTAAACATAATAATCATTAACTACATTCTAATTAGAAGCATGTATGTCCTTTTTGTATTTAATAGGAAAGGGAAACATGGGAATTGATTGCTAATGGATGAATGTTAAATTAAGAGTTGGGTTTATTGATTTTGCCCAAAGTCACCCTAAATTAATGGATGCAACAAAAATACGATGTCCATGTTGTAGAAGGTGGGGTTTAACACGCGTCCAAGATTTTAGCAACCGTGACACTATTTGGGCTTAGGGCCCTAAGGAACACACTAACCATTGTCACAAAGACATGGTGTGGAGATGAGGAGTCACCACCCAGGGTAATAACTGGGACAAATCATTTTGGTGGTACTCGATTCTCTAAAGGAAAGCTAGCACCACAACCGAGAGATTCTGGGAATGGAATACTAATTTCTTTCAGTCTTATATTCATTTAGAATTACTTTATGAATTACTATCTTATTCTCTATTTACATGCAATTATTTTTAATCCCTAATTAAAAATTCATTTAAACCCAAGGCAATAAGCAATAAAATTACATGTAAAAAAAATGCATACAAAAGGTAGTGTTCCTATGTCAAAACTAGATTAATTTTGTCAATTAAAGTTAGCTAATTCTACATATTTTATTTATAAGTAAAATGGACTAGAGATAAGCCTACATTTTAATTGAATTAGTGAACTTAAATCTACTTATTTTAATTAACTGAGTAAATGGGCCTATTGTCTATAAATTTTAAAGAAGAAATTAGTTTATTAAGTGGGCCTAGGTTTAATTTAAATTTAACTTAAATAAAAAAATGGAGCCTAAGTCTATTTATTTTTTAAAAAATGAAATTAATGGGTGGAACTAAATCTAAGTTAATATTATTAACTAAAAATGGGCCTAAATCTAAATTAACCTAAATTGATTTTAAAATTAATTAAACCTCAAAATCTAATTAAAAACCTATTTATTAAATGATTTAACCCTACCATGGGCTTGGGGCCCAAAGAGAATAAAAACATAAAAACAAGCCGAATTCAAAAAACATCCTAAAATTAAATTAAAACAATAATTTTTACATGATTTTTCTAAGAATCCCTAATTCAATTTCATGCAACCCTAAAATTCATCTACTTCCATAATTGATTTAAATTGAATTTTACCAAATTGAGCCTAAATTACTAATAAATTTTTAGTGCAAAGAATTAAAATTCTAATAATTTCCCTTTGTTGAGGCTATTACAAACTATAGTGCAGGAAATTAACGCAAATTAATTACAACTCAATAAAAGCCATGAACAAAATACTGCAGAAAGTAATAAATCCTAAATTCTATGGGTATTTCACAAAACTCAATCCATGGCATCCCTTGGATTCTTCAATACTGCCAAAATCTCACATCACCAACCTCATATATAGAGCACCACAGGACACCAATCAAAATAAAAAACAACAAAAATTAATTAGTAATGAATCCATCAAGAAATAAAATAAAGAAATCAAATCAAAATTAAAAAAAAAAGAAAAAGAATAGAAGATGCTGTGCAAATGCTTTTTGAATGCCTTTCAGATTGGGATTGTCACTGTTTGGAGATTGACTTTGTTGTTTTTTCCTTGACTTTTTGGACTTTTAAAAATAAAGAACGTATTTTTTTTATTTGAATCATGCAGTAGAAGGTCTGTGTTTTTCAATCCACACTTTTTTATAGTAGCTAATTAGAGTTTTTTTTCCTCTCTCTAGTTTTTTTTTCGTAGCCCCTTTGCTTCTTTAGGTTTTTTTTACAGACACAGCCTCTTTAGCTCTAGCTCTCTCTCTCTCTCTCTAGTCTTTCTATAGCCTCCCCCTCTAGCTTTTAAAGCTAGACCTGGTAACCTCCAACCTTACAATCACATAGGCACTGGATTTTTAATTTTTAAACTTTTAAAATCAAGAGATAGAGTTTTGAAAAAATGAAAGACTTGCACACACAGGGACACGTGATGTCCTGGACTAATGAAAAAGTTAAGAAATGACAAAAAAAAAATCAATTTTCAGTGTAAAAAAATTAGTTTTTAGTAAAAATCAGCACTATGGAATACCAATTTCCATCCCGTAATATTGATTAGCATTGCTTAATGCCAATCAGTATTACATAATGTCAGTCGGCATTATGTAATGCCGATCAACATTACACAATGTCGACCGACCATATTTATTTATTTTTTTAATTAAATTACAAAAAAGGTCCTTAGAAGTTTCTAATTTTTGTAATCAAATTCCTAAAAAATAATTTTGCAATTAAATCCACAAAATGTAGCAATTTAGTCCTCTAAATTAAGAAAATCGACATTAGAGATCAATTCTCAATTAGATTTGTATCATAGGGGCTTTCATCACATGCGTGCATAATTACATCCCAAAATTGAGTGCTTATAGTTGTCGCTGTTTGCTTGACAAATTGTGGCAAAGCAATAGTAGCACACAATTTTGAAAGAAAGAATTAGGGTACTTCATTTTATCCTAATTGACATGCTTATACTTAAATTGCTGAGCAATTTTAAGCAAGATTCTTTGTTTAATATGTTTCATTATATTTCCTATGGAATGTCTAATGAAACTTATGCATTTTGCTATATTCCTCATGGGATGTCTAGCGACTCGTGATTTGAAAACATGCTATAGTTCCTGTAGAACATCTAACAATAATATCGTAACTACTGTGTAGTGATAGGCAAACTGCACTATATTCCTTTTGGGACATCTAGTGATAGTGGGTTTTATTATATTCCCCGTGGGACGTTTAACAAAATAAATGTAATGATTCTCGCTATATTCCTTGTAAGATGTCTAGTGAGCCTTAATTTAAAAAGAGTGATATAGTTTCCATGGAACATCTAGCAATTTGATGGTTTTAAAATTCATTATATTCCTTGTGGGATGTCTAGCAACTTGTGATTTGAAAACATGCTATAGTTCTTATGGAACGTCTAGCAATAATATTGTAACTACTATATAATGTTTGGTGAACCGCACTATATTCCTTTTGGGATGTCTAGTGACAATGGATTTTGTTATATTCCCCCTAGGACGTTTAACAAAATAAATGCAATGATTCTCGTTATATTCCATGTAGGACATCTAGCGAGCCTTGTTTTAAAAAATGCTATAGTTCCCATGGAATGTCTAGCAATTAATGATTTTAAAATTTCACTATATTCCTTGTGGGACGTCTGACAACTTATGATTTGAAAACATGCTATATTTCTTATGGAATGTCTAACAATAATATCATAGCTACTGTGTAGTGTTTAGTGATAAAATATTTGAAAAATTTCATATTATAACTGCTATTGAAGCACATAACATGCTGAATTTGAAATTCATGTTATGACTATTATGCATCACATAACATAATAATTTTGAATTTTATGTTTCAACTATTGTGTAGCATGAAATGAATTTTGAAAATTTTTTATTTAAATTGATGCATGTAAAAATGTAAAACTGAATTCTGTAATTATATTATGTATTCCGTACTTGAAAAAAATTTAGAATTTAAATACAGATGCAATTAATAATTCATTAATTGATGACATGAGTTGAGTGAATTAATTAGGAATCAAATCCTAATCAAGATGCAATTATGGATGAAATTGCAAAGAAAAACTTGATTTTGAATGTAGGCATAGTCAAGGGATCAAAATGGATATTTTCCTTTTATAAGAAGCTCCCTCCTTATTTTTCGAACCTATTCTTTCATTTCTCTCTTCATTTCTTCTTTTTTGCTTTGATTTTCTTCTTTTAATTTCTTACTCATCCGAAGTCCGATTCACGATTTGTCGGATCTTATGGCTAACCCATAACACAAGCTACATAGGCTTCACCTTCTTAGGTGCATAAATGTGGGCAATGAGTTAACATTTCCTTATTTTAGTTTATTTTTGAAAAAAAATTATTCATACAGTAAGAAATCAGAATTAATTTTAGAATGCAAATTAGTGTGTACATTATTGAAATTAGATTAAAAATTACTTAAAAAATGCATGGAAAATTAAAATGTAACCCAAGAACATAGGATTTCAATTGAATGGCCAACCAAAAGTCTGAAAGTTTGAGTTAAAAGTATAGAAATTAGTTTGCATTTGTGCAATGCCGATTGGCATTGTATAATGCCGATCAACATTACACAATGTCAGTTGACATTGTGGAATGCTGATCGACATTCTACTTTGTTATTCTAAAAAATATTTTTTTAATTAATTTTTTTAATTAATTATTATTTCTCCCTCGAAATTCTACTAACGACCAATGAAATTCACGGGATGTTCTCACGTAGCTCGTTAATTATTTCACGGGTTGCCGAAGAATATGGCGCAGCTGGTATGGGCATTCGGGTTTAGAAAATTTATTGCTAGGCTTTCAATAGCTCGAGGGAGGTCCAATCGCTATTCTTTATTTGCACTGATTGAGTGGTGGATGGACACCACCCATACATTCCATACTCGTGTAGGTGAGTTGACTTTTTTGCCTATGATTTTTTCTATAATTACTTGGATTGCCTTCAAAGGAACTCCCATTTCCTTCGATATCAACTACTACAGTCTCCTTGAGCATGCACAGAGTCAGTATGTGTAAGATTTGATAAGGTTCACTTCAACATGGAAGAATCAGAAGAATGTGCTTATTTCATCATTAATCAAGGGATTCAGACGTCTTCCTACCACCACTCCTCATCAGATTGCCCATAAGGCGAGGTGTCTCCTTCTGATATTGCTTGGCATGACCCTCTTTTGTGAGAATGGTCATGAGGTTAGCATTGCCCTTGTCGGCCCTCTTTGAGATTTAGATCGAGTCATCATCCTTAATTGGGGATCTGCTGTGTTGGCTTATCTGTATTATAGACTAGACACTGTTTGTAGAGGTGTTGTCACCATGTACAACTTTTGGCATGCTTTGCATGTACGTCGTCCTCATATTTTTTTGACTTATTTCCTCTTTCTAGATCTGGAGTCTAGAGATTGGGCTTATTTGTGGCTTCAGTGTTATCAGTTCTGATAAGAGGCTTCCTTTGATGCAGAGATGGGGCTCTTCCCATCTAGCAAGCATTAGGAACACTCTGCAGACTTATCACGATTAGCTGAACAGTATTGAGTGGCACCAAAGGTATGATTTTATGGTTGCTACAGTATGACTCAAGGACATAAGGATTTTGCTCCTTGGTTATGGCTGCCAGATGTGGTATTTCAGAGAATGGGTGTATCGATGGCATTCTAGACCTTCCCGATACTGTATTCCCTCTGATGTTCCTCTTTTGATGTTATACAGTTCTTATTTAATGGGTTCAGAGTTGAGAGAGGAGTTATAGGCATATGATGCCATAATTTTTCTTGAGCAATCTCACCATTACCGGCAGTTCATCCATAAGAACCTATTAGAGCAGGCTCTTATTGATCAGGCTAAGGTAACTTCTAATCATTTCTCTTTTAGAATGTTCAAATCACTTATTTTCTTTTCTTATAGTTTGTAGAGATTGGCTCCCCTATTGATGAGGTGATGGAGGAGGTGGCTAGGACTACTCAGGGGGTTAAGACTGCTCCTAAGCCTGAGATTGTGCCTGAGGGATCTAGGCCTAGACCTGGTTGTGCACATCATACTCAGCACGTTGGGACCAATTATGAGGGAACCTTTTCTGGTGCTATTTTTGGTGATTTCTTCCTTCCTAACATATCTATACTCTATTGGGCTCCTTCTATTCGGGCTCCAGTTGAGCAGCAGATGCATTTCAGTGATGTTTAGCTCCCCAACTTTTCTCTAGTAGGTACTTCTCATGTGAGTTTGTTTGACTTATTTCTTGTATTACCTGTACATTTGGTATTGATGTTAGTACAACTTTACAAAACAGGTCCCCTATACACAAGCAGAGTATTTGCACAGACTCACCTCATCTCAGAGTTTATTTACCATGCAGGTCACAGATAGTTGGTGGGTAAGCATAGACACTTATTATGCAAATGTATGCATGGTATGCATGTAATGCATATGATATGATTTTTCCTATATGTACAGAGTTATTCTAGGGATCTAAAGCAAGAGAACGAGATGCTTCGTCGGTGGCTTGCGGACTTAAGCATGGACCCCTATAGTGTTAGTACTTCTTCTGTTAGACCTCCAGATACTTATCATCATGATGATCTTCGCAGAAGATGGAGCCTATGGCCTGATAGTGGAGCCCGAGATGTCTGATTCCAGACTATATTCATTTTTAATTTACAGTTATGTTAGACTGCCTTCTTGTATTAATCTATTTCAAATTTCCCTTTCTTAAAATTAGACTTGGGTGAATAAATGGTACTAAGTGAATTATTATTATTATTATTATTATTATCTTATTATTTTTTTAACCTTAACTTTTGTCTAAGCCACCTTTTTAGGTTTTCAGCTTAGTAAGCATGCCCTAACTTTTGCCTAAGCCACCTTGTTGGGTTTTTAACTTAGCGGGCTTCTTATTTTTACTTTTTAAATCTGGTTGTAAAAGAAATTGAGTTTATTTGTTGCTTCTACCAACCCTTTATCATATCAACCTCATCAGTTGCAGTCTCGACCCTTGAAGATGAAAGACAAGCACACTATAGACCATTGGATTGATTGGATGAAGGGTATCACAGACATTGAGATTACATGGGTCTGCTTTTGGTGGAGACTGAAGTTAATGACTCTTGACTTATATGATTAATGTGTTCCCATCCTGGGGTTTCATTTTTCAACTTTCATTTTCCCTTTATGCCTTTGTCGTCAATATGGCCACCCATAATTCATTATTACTATTCCAACTAATTTCGAGGGCTTCCCTTTTGAGCAGTATTTTTTTGGATAAGGTTAGGGACTTTTGGCCTCACAGAACCCATGAGCACAATATATCTTTGGATGTTGATAAAGCTACTAATAATAATTACAAGACTTGGGTAGTGAGACAAGCTATATAGCCACCTGGATTTTCTACATACAAGAGGACTCAAGCTTTACATGACGAATGTCATCAGAAGAAGAAACAGAGGCACCATTAAAGCAAAATAGTCTTATATAGTTGATTTTAAGCTTTTATATTCTATTTTCCTTTCTAGTACTTATGCATAATAAATAAAATATAGCATGCAATGTTATAACAAAATTAAATTTCATAAGATTCATTAATTAGGGCAAAATGAGTGCATTTACTATATCACATGACATAACTCATGTTATTAGCTAGTCCTTTTGGATTTTCTAACTGAATATTTTTTGCTCACATTTTATTTCCCTAACTTTTTCCTGACTAGCCCATTACGGGTTTTCTAATTAGTGGGACCTTTTTCTTTTATTTATTCCCTAATTTTTGCCTATCAGCCCTTTACGGGTTTTCTGAATAGTAGGAATGTCCTAATTTTTGCTTGACTAGCCTTTTTGGGTTTTCTCTTTGGTGGACTTTATTTTCTTTATACTACTTTTATTTATTTTTATAGGTATTATTTCCTGAGGCAATCTAGATTAACAGGCTCTATGAACTCATTCCTTTCAAGATCAGTTATCTTGGCAGCTCCCTTTGGTAGAACTGACTTGACTAAGTATGACCCTTCCCAATTCGGTCTAAATTTTACTCTCGGATCAAACAACATTACTCTAGAATTTTTTAACACCACATCCCTAACTCTTATTTTCCTTAGCCTTACTTTCTAATTAAATGACCTTGTTATCCTCCTTTGATATATTTGAGTATGAAACAAAGCATTCATCCTCTTCTCATATAGAGATACTAGATGATCATATCTCTTTTGCACCCATTCACTCTTAAGTGTTTTGGCCTCCATAACCACTTTTAGAGATTTGAACTTAGTTTCTATAGGCAAAATTGCTTCATAGCCATACATTAAGGTGAACAGAGTTTGGTTTGTCACAGTTCTGGTTGTAGTTCTATATCCCTATAAGGAAAAGGGAAGGAACTTAGACCAGTATTTATAAGTTTTGACCATATTAAAGAGGATTTTCTTGATATTCTTATTCATTGCTTCCACTGCTCCATTAGCCTGAGGCCGATACGATGAAGACTTATGATGCTCGATCCCATATTTTTGTAATAGTCCTATCGTCTTTGCTTAAAAATGAACCCCATTGTCTATCACAACATGATGTGGAACCCTATATCTACAAATAAGATTCTTCTCAATGAACTGAGTCATTTTCTTTGCCTTTAGAGTATTAAAAAATTCAGCCTCTACCCATCTAGAGTAGTAATCAATTGCCACAGCTATATATTTATGTCCATTTGATGTTGTCAGCCTTATTTCTCCTATGATATCAATCCCCCATGCTACAAAAGGCCAAGGAGATAATAAACTATTTAGCACCATTGGAGGAAGGTGGTTAAGATTCCTATAGATCTGACACTAATGACATTGCCTTATTGTCTTAATTCAATCTCTTTCTATGCTCATCCAGTAGTACCGTTGTCTGATTATCTTCTTTGCTAGGATTATTCCATTCATGTGAGAACCGCAAGTTCCCATATGAATCTCATTCATCACCTCTTATGCTTTATCTTTCTTGAGACATCTAAGCTGTATCCCATTTAACATTCTTTTATACAACATCCCATCATGACTTGTAAAATTATGTGCAAGAACACGCAGGGCATATCTCTCTTTTGAAGTGGCTTCATTTGGATATTTTCCTTCCTCAATAAACCTTTGAACATCATAAAACCAGGGCTTCTATTTAGGCCCTATTTGAATTCCCATAATCTGCTTACCCCCACAACTTGGAGCTCTTAATTTTATGATCACTAACAACTTCATAGTTAATCTAGTTACACTGTCCACATTGAAGAGAGCATTGCTAAAGCATTTTCCTTTTGTTTATTATCTCTTAATAGATGGATAAAAAGACATTTGGTGAAGTTCTTTATTAAAATCCTTAAATAATAGATGTGGGGTTTCAACTTTTCCTCCTTTACTTCCCATTCTTAATTAGCTTGACTAATAACCAACATCGAATCTCCATATACTAGCAACTCCTTTATTCCAGTTACCATTACTGCTTCCACTCTATAAATGCATGCCTCATACTCAGCCATATTATTGGTTACTTTGAAATCTAGTTTCTTGGCCATCATTATGGTCTCTCCTTCTGGCATAATAAGGATCACTCATAATCCAGCTCCTTTGTTATTTATAATCCTATCAAAATAAAGCTTCCATTCCTAATGCTCTATAATTGCTAGATTCACATATGGAAATTCTAGGTTCCACGATTTATCACCCTCTACTACATTATTATGCTAGGAATTCTGCTATTGCCTTCTCTTTGATAACCTTTATGGTAATGTACTATATATCGAATTCAGTTAGGAGTACAAGCCATCGAGACATCCTTCCAATCAAACCAGGTGTCTGTAGTAAGTATCTTAAAAGATCTATCTTTGAAATAGCCTGAACCCTATAAGATTGAAAGTAATGCCTCAATTTTCTTGTTGCCCATATCATTGTCAAACACGTCTTTTCCACCAAATCATACTTTTCTTCATATGGCAAGAACTTTTTGCTAAGGTAATACATTGTGTGCTCTATCCCATGTAGTCCTTCTTGATTTAACATTGCCCCCATTGCCTTTTCCTCTAGAGCCAAATATAAAATCAATGGTTTACCTTGCCTCAGTAGTCTCAATATAGGTGGGTTGGCGAGATATTATTTTATCTTTTCAAAGGCCTTCTGACAATCATCGTTACACTTTCTAGGTTGATCTTTTATCAATAGCTTGAAGATTGGGTCACAAATATTACTAAGCTTTGCAATGAACCTACTAATATATTGTAACCTACCAATAAACCCTCTCACTTCTTTCTATGTCTTTGGTGCTAGCATTTCCTAAATAGCTTTCACTTTTTCTGGATCTACTTTTATTCCTCTCCTACTAACTATATACCCCAATAGCTTCCCTGAAGTAACTCCAAAAATTCATTTCTCTGGGTTGAGTCTTAGATTATACCTCTCAATGCGTGCCAAGAACTTGTCCAGTGCTTCAAAGTGTCCCTTTCTTATTTCTAACTTGACCATCATGTCATCTATATACACCTTTATTTCCTTATGCATCATTCATGGAAAGGAGTTATAGCTGCCCTTTAATATGTTGCACCTAGATTTTTCAACCCAAAAGGCATAGCCTTTAACAATAGGTCCCCCATTCAGTAATGAAAGCTGATTGATCTTATTCATAACTTCCATCATTATCTTATTATACTTAGAGAACCCATCCATGAAAGAATACATTACACTTGATGCCACACTATCAACTATGACATCGATGTGGGGTAAAGGAAAGTCATCTTTCAGACATGCTTTATTTAAATCTTTGAAATCGACACATATATGCACCTTACCATCTTTCTTGGGTACCAGGACTATGTTTGCTAGCCATTAGGGGTAATCTATTACTTTCAAGAATTTAGCTTTTCCCTTCTTCCTTCCTTCCTTGCTAGTAGGTTTCGTTTCAATGCACCCTAATCCTTTGGTGTCGCCCTGACTTATGAATTCTGGGGGTTTAGGGCTTCTTTACTCATTTTTTCCTAGCCCCTGTCTAGGTTAATAATTCATGCTCTTCATTATCTTCATAACCCCTGGGTCCATTCAGTTCCATCAAATATTCCAATAACTTGGAAACTAAGAGGAATGCACACTTGCTTATGTTTCTCTAGTATGGTTGCCACAGCTGCACTAGTTCTAGCTTATATAGTCATATCTCCTTCATGAGGAAATTTTATCTTCTGATGGACAGTTGAGGGTACCCCTCCTAGAGCATGGAACCATCGCCTTCCCAAAAGTAAGGCATATGTGATAGGGATGTCTAATATAGTGAACTTAATGATGGATTCCATAGGTCCTATTTTAACCAGAGCTTGGAATGTCCCCTCCACATTCCTAGTGTTGTCATCATAGGCTTTGATTATCAGATTTGAACTTGTTAAGTCATTGGCTTTCAAACCCAAATTAGGTAGGATCTTCAACAGACACACATTAATAATATAACCATCATCAACCATTGTAAAGTTGGTTTGCTTCCCTTTCACTTCAATTGGCATAAATAATGCTTTATTATGATTTCTTCCTTTTAATGACAAATCATCATCTAAGAATGTTATCAGCCCGTGTTGCTTTTCTGTAACCTTTGCTACTATATCTTTAGGTGTAGTTGCTATTTCAATGTTCATGTTTGATAGAGCTTTGACGAGAGCTCTTCTATGACTGCCTGAATGCATCAGTAGCTCCTAAATGCTAACATTTGCCTTAGCCTTCTTTAGTTATTACAAAATTAAGTCTTTTTTTTCTCCTCCTTCTGTTTATGCATCCTCTACTTCTTTTTTTTTTATGACTTGCTCAATTTTCTTTCTATTGCTTTGTAATTCCTCCCACTTCTAGTGACATGATTCACATTGGGGTTATCACTCCATACTTAAGACCAGTGGGACTTTCCTTATCAGAGTCATACTAGATGTCTATAACTAATTCGATCCCTTTTTTCGTTTTTCCATACTTCCACTTTGTATGTTTCTTTTCCCTCCATGTTAAGCTTTTTCAGATGCTTACTCAACAGCTTCTCAATCCCTTGCTCAGGAATTAAAGACCCTTCACTCTTCTTTTTGAACTCATCACCCCATCTTGTAGGCAAAATCTCCCCAAGAGGTATGTCAAAATAGTTGGTTTTGAATAAAATACTTTGTAATCAAATTTTCCTGAGGGCTACCCCAACAAATCCTCAACTCCTCTTTGTGACTGTTCTAGAGTTTTGGATTCTTTTTCTTCTTCTGCTAGCTCATTATCAAACTTATCACCCCATCCTAAAGGCACTATTAATTCAATAGGGATATTAGTAGAGGGTGGTGTGGAATAGAACACTTTATAATTGAATTTGCCTGAGCATTGTCCCAATAAATCCTTAATTCCATTGGAATCATCAGGAGATTCCCTACTATCTATAGGGCTTAGGTTTCAAAGGAGTCTAGCACTTCCTCCTCGCTAACTCCCGAGTTGATCATCACGGTGGCTAGTGGTGGGACATTTCTATAGTTTAGGAAATAATTATTTCTAGTGTTTGGGTTAGGATTATATTTTTTAGTGCCTGTGATTTTTTTTTGGAGTCTATTAGGTTTTGGATTTCATGTTTGAGGTGGATACAAGTATTTATGGAATGACCAACTACTTAGTGAAACTTACAATAGTTGTTAGGGTCATAGCCTGGGTCATTTGGGTTAGGTGGTTTGGAAAAGTTTAAGGGTTGGAGTAGGCCTTTCTAGATTAATTAGTTTAGGACTTTTGAGAGTGGTTTATTAAAGTTGGAGAATCTCCTAGGCAAATGAATTGCATGCACCTCCACAACTCAACTAGTGCTTCCTTATTGTGTACTCCCAGTTAAGCAATTTTGGGTTTTGGTGCCTCTAGAGCTTTTCTTCTTTTCATTCTCAATCTCTTCAGCTTGTAGATCATCATCATACAAGTCTATGAATGTTTTAGGGTTCATCATCTATAATCTCTCGACTAGATTAGGTGATACATTATGGACTATCATCCTAACTTGATATTTCTCAATTAGCTTATTCTTTATCAGTCCTGCTTTATTCATGAACCGAGTAAGAAAATTAGAGAAGGATTTATTCGAATTTTGCTTTGTTAATTCCCAATCCCTAATGGACACTTCCAATCTAGTGTTATAATCATATTATTTTAAAAAAGTAGTACATAATTCTTTCCAGTTAGCCTTGATAGATTTTTCCAGCCTATGATACTAGTTTACAGCCATACCCTCTAAAGACAACACAAATAACCTAGTGATTACTCCTATTGGGGATTTAGTAGTACTCATAGTAGTTGTGTACTAACTAAGATAAATCTTTGGGTCTCCTCTTCCATCAAAGTTCTATAGTTGTGACATTTTGAACTTATCATGTGGCCTATCATCTTCCATTTATAGCATGTCATCCAAGTCAAATGAATATCCCAAGCTTTGTCCCCTAATAAGCTCCTCCATTTTAGACATCTTCTGGGTGAGTGCTCGCATATGCTTGGACTCATGGTCTTACACTAGTTTGAGTGACTCTTTCTTTGCTTTATCTACCATATAGTCTTCAACATTCTCAAGCTTCACATCAATAGCAGGTGGGTTTCTAGCAATAGGTTGCCCCCCAATATTATTGGCAATAGGTGGAGCATATATAATAAGTGGGATAGTTGCAACATCAGGTGATTAATCAATAACAGGTGGTGGTATGACAGTAGTCACAGGTTGCATCAGTCTAGAAAATGCTTGTCTCATTTCATTTTGCATCATAGCCCTCATGTCATCCATCAAAGCTCCCTTGATATCTTCTAAGCTCCAATTCCCTCCTTATTATTGCTTCATCGCTATAGGTTCAGGTGTAGTTAGTTTAGCTTCCAAGTAAAGCGGATTAATATGACTCTTCTCTAGTTTTTGAAGGATCTCTTTTGCTATGGCTTTAGGACTTAAATTTTTTCTTTTTTATCTGCCACCTTTTTGTCCCCAAATACGAGAAGACCCAGGTGAATCTATGATGGTTGCAAAACAAAGTGTTAGTGTGATGGATGAAAAGCATGTATGCATGATGCACATGCTATGCAATAAGTAGTAAATAGCAAATATCAATCAAATGTACAACATACATCCTTTAAACCTTATTCCTCCCACACACGTATTCAATGGCAAGTTTATTTTCCTAGGATTTTTGGTCTTGGCCTTAATATCAGTGGGGGATATTAAGAACCGATGTGCATGCCACATCTTTCTTAAAATAGAAAAAGCATAGAAACAACATTTCTTGGTTTAAATGTCTAGCCCAATCTTCATTAGCCTAAGTGGGCTTAAAAAGTATAGGCCTGGGCTTTTATAGATAGAAATACCTCATGGCAACATACATAAGCAATTTAGGTAATTTTAGTGGAAGTAACTAAGCCAATATATGTGGTTAAGGTCCAGTGAAAAGTTAAGGTTCCCTTGGCAAGATGCCCTCCTTTAAGACTTAAGTTATAGGCCAAGGTCAGAGGGCTTAACATCTTTTGCAAGCTTGAGAGAAGACTACTTATGATGGGAATTGTAGGTTTCATCAATTAACTCCCCAATAGCAAGAATACTATGATAAGTTGAATTAGAAGAAAACTAGAAATTACCAATTTAATCCACAAATTCGGATCGTTCAAAGATTGAAGTAAGAAGATAGATGCTACTTAACCCCTTTACCAACAAGGATAAAGATACTAAGATAGACTTTGAATTTCCTCTTATGCCACAAACAAGAAAGTTTGATAAATAACAAGAAAACAAAGATTTAGATTTTGACACCACAAGCTAGAATAAAGCTTGATAAGTCACAAAGTTTATGCAAGAAATTAAAGACAAAATTCCTCATAATAAAACTCAAACAAAGTTATAATTCATATATCAAATTCATTCATGCTACAAAAGAAAGAAAAAGACTTGTTTATATAGAGTACAAGTCCATGCTCACACTACTAAAATAGACTCACACACATAGGATTACTTTTACTCTTAAATGGCCTTAATAACCATTACCCACATTAATAGCCATTACTTGGTATTGATTACCCTATTAACTTTAGTAACCACTACCCATAATAATAGCCATTACTTGGTATTAATTACCCTATTAACTTGTATATGGTGGCTACATGTAACCCTAATTGTTATTAACACAAAAATAAGTTAAATATTATTCCTTGGGCCTCCATGGATGCCTTATTGGGCTGAAATTCTTGGGCTTTCCAAATGTCCTTAATTAAACCCAATATGGCTTCTTGAAGCTTCTTGGATTTGGACCTTGTGATTGGGCCTTCTTGTACTATTAATGGATCTTGGATCTCTTTAGGCTTTGAACTTGGATTCATATCATTCCCCCTTTCTTCAAAAGGATTTGTCCTCAAATCAGCTCCATCATCTTTATCACCTAAATCAAACAAAGACAAGTCACTAACATTAAATGTAGCACTAACATTGCCATACTCACTTGGAAGTTCTAGCTTGTAGGCATTGTTGTTGATGCGTTAAAGCACTTTAAAAGGACCATCTCCTCTTGGCATAAGCTTTGATTTCCTTTGGTTAGGAAATCTTTCCTTCCTCAAGTGCACCCACACCCAATCTCCGGGCTCAAAAATGACTTGCTTCCTCCCCTTGTTGTGTTGCTTTTCATATTGGAGTGTCTTCTTCTCAATGTTTGCATGCACCCTCTCATGCAAAGTCTTGATGAACTCAGCTTTTTGTTTCCCCTCTAGATTAGCTTTGTCCAATGGCAATGGTAGCAAATCTAATGGAGTCATTGGGTTGAATCCATACACAACTTCAAATGGTGAGCAATTTGTTGAACCATGCACACTCCTATTGTAAGCAAATTCCACATGTGGCAAACATTCTTCCCAATTCTTTAGATTTCTTTGGATGACAACCCTCAAAAGTGTTGAAAGTGTCCTATTGACCACCTCCGTTTGTCCATCCGTTTGTGGATGACAAGTTGTAGAATACAAAAGCTTTGTCCCCATCTTTCCCCAAAGAGTCTTCCAAAAGTGACTTAGGAATTTGACATCCCTATCACTCACAATGGTCCTTGGCACTCCATGTAGCCTAACAATCTCCTTGAAGAATAGATTGGCAATATGGGTTGCATCATCCGTCTTGTGACATGGAATGAAATGTGCCATTTTGCTAAACCTATCCACAACAACAAAAATGGAATCTCTCCCTCCCTTGGACCTAGGTAATCCTAAAACAAAATCCATAGAAATGTCTACCCAAGGTTCATTTAGTATGGTAAGAGGTGTATACAAACCATGAGGCATTGCTTTGGATTTGGCTTGTTTGCAAGTAATGCATTTCTCACAAATTCTCTTAACATCCCTTTTTATGTGTGGCCAAAAGAAATGGTCACCTAACACATCCAAAGTTTTCTTAATCCCAAAATGCCCCATTAAACCTCCGCTATGTGCCTCTCTCACAAGTAACTCTCTTAAAGAACTTTGTGGCACACACAATTTGTTTTCCCGAAAAAGAAAACCATCAAACTTATAGAACTTATCAAAACCCCCTTTCTCACATGCCCCATAAACATTAGAAAAATCAGGATCATTAGAATAAAGATCTTTGATGTATTCAAATCCTAATAATTTTGCATCAAGTTTAGAGATTAAGGCATACCTTCTTGACAATGCATCGACCACCACATTTTCTTTCCCTTGCTTGTACTTAATGATGTATGGAAAGGATTCAATGAATTCCACCCATTTTGCATGTCTCTTGTTGAGCTTTCCTTGTCCTTTGAGATACTTCAAGGACTCATGGTCAGTGTGAATTATGAATTCTTTGTAACCAAGGTAATGCTGCCATGTCCTTAGAACCCTCACCAATGCATAGAACTCCTTGTCATATGTAGGGTAGTTTAGACTTGCACCACTTAGCTTTTCACTAAAGAACGCTATGGGCTTGCCTTCTTGCATCAAAACTCCTCTAATACCTATGCCACTTCCATCACACTCAATCTCAAAAGGTTTAGTAAAATTTGGCAAAGATAACAAGGGTGCAGAACTTAATTTGTCTTTTAGCAAGTTAAAAGCCTCATCTTGTTCAATTCCCCACTTAAAACCAACATTCTTTTTGATGCATTCAGTTAAAGGTGCAGCTATGGTAGAAAATTTTTTAATGAACCTTCTATAAAAGCTAGCTAAACCATGAAAGCTTCTTGCATCACTTACACTTGTGGGTGTTGGCCATTCTCTAATTACTTTTACCTTTTCTTGATCAACATGAATGCCCTTGTCATTGACAATATATCCAAGAAAAGTAATTTCATTAGTGCAAAAACAACATTTCTTTAGATTAGCATACAACTTCTCTTCTCTAAGCATATCAAAAACACAAGTCAAATGTTGTACATGCTCATCTAAATTTTTGCTATAAACCAAGATATCATCAAAATAGACAACAAAAAATTTGCCTATGAATGCTCTTAAAACATGATTCATCAATCTCATGAAAGTGCTTGGTGCATTAGTTAAACCAAAAGGCATTACTAACCACTCATATAAACCATGTTTAGTTTTAAAAGTTGTTTTCCATTCATCACCTTCTCTCATTCTAATTTGATGATAACCAGATTTCAAATCAATTTTTGAAAACAAATATGAACCATGCAATTCATCCAACATGTCATCTAGCCTAGGAATGGGATGTCTATACTTCACCATGATTTTGTTGATGGCACGACAATCAACACACATCCTCCAAGTTCCATCTTTCTTAGGCACTAACAAGACGGGTACGGCACATGGACTCATGCTTTCACGAACATAACCCTTCTCCATAAGCTCACTCACTTGCTTTTGGATTTCCTTGGTCTCCTCCGGATTACATCTATATGCTGGTCTATTTGGAATGCTTGCTCCGG
This sequence comes from Mallotus nudiflorus, assembly GCA_947683625.1. NCBI lineage: Eukaryota > Viridiplantae > Streptophyta > Magnoliopsida > Malpighiales > Euphorbiaceae > Mallotus > Mallotus nudiflorus. The sequence goes on from CANTUR010000011.1 coordinate 4,975,960, forward strand.
GTATGAAATCAATTTGGTGCTCAATGCCTCTTTTAGGTGGCAAACCATTTGGAATTTCTTCTGGGAATAAATCTTCATAAACCTGCAAAAGATCAACAACAACACTAGGCAAACCATTGGTTATTTCGTTATAAATATGCAAAATCTCCTTGTACATAAGTACAAGCATGTGTTGCCTCAAAAGCATAGCTTCTTTCACATCACTCATTTTTGCATAAATACTCATTTTTCTTTCATTTGAACCTTCCTTATTTTCTCTCACCATGTGTTTCCCATTTTGGTCAAGAGAATTGGAATTTTTAGGTTCACTCATCTCACCTTTTTCTTTACTCTCAAAGGTTTCCCTTCCCAAAGAATTTCCCAATGAAGAACCCATTTCTTCATATTATTGCTTGATGCGCATTTGGTCTTCAAAAATCTATTTTGGGGTTAATGGTCCAAGGTTAAACCTTTTTCCATCCATAATCAAAGTATACATATTTTTGAATCCATCATGATTAGCCCTTCTATCATATTGCCAAGGTCTCCCTAACAACATATGTCCGGCCAACATTGGTAACACATCACACAACACCTCATCCTTATATCTACCAATTTGAAAAGAAATTAGAACTTGCTTATTTACCTTTACAACTCCACTTTCATTAAGCCATTGCAACTTGTATGGTCTTGGGTGCTTGTTAGTAGGCAACTTCAATTTCTCCACTAGCAAAGTGCTTGCTACATTAGTACAACTTCCACTATCCATAATCATGTTGCACAACTTGTTAGAAATCAAACAATGAGTATGAAATAAATTTTCCCTTTGCTCCCTATGGACATCATGTTTATTTTGCAAACTCAATGATCTTTGAACAACAAGGTTATCTCCCTTAGCACATTCAACATCACTACAATCTTCTAAAGAAGGCATATCATCATCACTATCCCCCTCACTCTCCTATTCAATATCACCATCCCTTAGAATCATAGCTTTCTTATTTGGACATTCCCTAGCAATGTGCCCATGACCCAAACACTTAAAACATTTTATTCCCCTAGTTTGGGCTGGTTGATTCTCACCCTTTCCCTTATTACCCAAGTCAATTTTAGGTTTAGTTTCTTCCACTTTTGACTTATTAAAAGGTTTATCATCCTTTTTCCCCCAAGAAGTTTTCCAAGAAGAAGAAGAACCCACATTTGGTTTAGAATCATACCTCTTTCCTTTCAATTGTCTTTCCACTTTCATGGCCAAATTCACCATATCTTCAATCTCCACATAATGTTGCAAATCAACAACATCAGCAATGTTTTTGTTTAGCCCTCTCAAAAACCTTGCCATGGTAGCTTCACGATCTTCTACCACATTTGCTCTAATCATAACCTTCTCCATTTCTTTGTGATACTCCTCCACACTCATGGATCCTTGAATTAGAGTTTGTAACCTTTGATGAAGCTCTCTATAGTAGTGGCTTGGAACAAACCTCTTTCTCATGATTTGCTTCATTTCCCTCCAAGACTCCACGGGTCTTTCTTCATATCTACGTCTTTCCTTACAAAATTGATCCCACCAAACAATTGCATAATCACTAAACTCAACAGCGGTAAGTTTTACCTTTTTCTCCTTCGAATAATTGTGACATTTGAAGATGAGTTCCACTTTCCTCTCCCATTCAAGGTACACATCTGGATCATTTCTTCCTTGGAATGAAGGAATCTTCATTTTAATGCTTCCAAGGTTGCAATCAACATCATCTTTAGGACGTCCTCTCCTAGCTTGTCTCCTAGGATTGATTTGTTGTCCCACCAAGGTGACTTGATCATCATCCAATTCATCCTCTCCTTCGTAGTCCTCTTGGTCAATTGGTGGACGTCTCCTTTCTTTAGGCTCTCCTTGTAATTGGTTAAGGATGCCATCATGCCTCTCCAATTTCTCATTGACTCCCGCCATCATGTTAAACATTCTTTCGAATTGTTGTTGCATAGCTTGAATCACATGATCATTTGTAGAAGAAGAACTTGTGTCTTTTGACATGATTGTAAAACCTAAAATTTTAACAAAAGAAAATAGAAAAAAAGACAATCTCACAACACTCCCTCACGTGTTTCACTCAAAATTGATGTATACCACCCGTGTTTACACTCAATTTTGGCTTTTTCTCTAATGATCTCACACTCTTGCCTTTTACCTCTCAAATTTGCCTTTTGATTTCTTAGATGAACTAAGTTTCTCAATCAAACAAAATTCAAGAATGTAGTAATCAATGATAAAAAAAATAAGGTAGGCTAACAAGAAAATAATAAGGTAGGCTTAAAGAAAAGAACAATTTGTAACAAATAGGCTAATAGAAATGAAAAATAAAGATAGATTATCAAAGAACACAAAGAGATAGAATTATAAAGATAGATCTCAATGGAATATGAAGAGTCAATTTTTTTTAATGTAAACTGAGATCTAACATAGGAATATCAAAGATAACATATACTTTTTTTTATGGACGAATTTCTTTTTTTTTTTTTTTGATATATGCACGAATTGAAAGGTATCACAAAAATCTCAAAGATAACAACTTTTTTTTTTTTTTGATATCTGCAAACAAAATCTTGAGATAAGAAGAATAAAGATAAAAAAAAAAACAAGAATAATAGATAGCAAGAAAGGTGCAAAATATAAGATGAACACAAGATATTGAGAACTAAAAGATAGTTTTGGATACGCAAACCTCAATCTTGAACCAGGCTCTGATACCACTTATGATGGGAATTGTAGGTTTCATCAATTAACTCCCCAATAGCAAGAATACTATGATAAGTTGAATTAGAAGAAAACTAGAAATTACCAATTTAATCCACAAATTCGGATCGTTCAAAGATTGAAGTAAGAAGATAGATGCTACTTAACCCCTTTACTAACAAGGATAAAGATACTAAGATAGACTTTGAATTTCCTCTTATGCCACAAACAAGAAAGTTTGATAAATAACAAGAAAACAAAGATTTAGATTTTGACACCACAAGCTAGAATAAAGCTTGATAAGTCACAAAGTTTATGCAAGAAATTAAAGACAAAATTCCTCACAATAAAACTCAAACAAAGTTATAATTCATATATCAAATTCATTCATGCTACAAAAGAAAGAAAAGGACTTGTTTATATAGAGTACAAGTCCATGCTCACACTACTAAAATAGACTCACACACATAGGATTACTTTTACTCTTAAATGGCCTTAATAACCATTACCCACATTAATAGCCATTACTTGGTATTGATTACCCTATTAACTTTAGTAACCACTACCCATAATAATAGCCATTACTTGGTATTAATTACCCTATTAACTTGTATATGGTGGCTACATGTAACCCTAATTGTTATTAACACAAAAACAAGTTAAATATTATTCCTTGGGCCTCCATGGATGCCTTATTGGGCTGAAATTCTTGGGCTTTCCAAATGTCCTTAATTAAACCCAATATGGCTTCTTGAAGCTTCTTGGATTTGGACCTTGTGATTGGGCCTTCTTGTACTATTAATGGATCTTGGATCTCTTTAGGCTTTGAACTTGGATTCACATCAACCCCCCTTTAGGACTTAGGCTACAGACTCTAGTCTGATGAGCTCGATAATCTCTCTTGAACCGAGTTAAGGCTAAGAGTAATAGTTAGCCAATTTATAACTCCATAAAGCTAGTGGAATTATGGAATCACAAACAAACACCATCGATTAATAGGGACATGTAGAATAAATGCAAGAATAAAATAATAATTAATGAAATAATTCTAAAGAACATAAGTAGAATTAGTATCTATTATCCCCAGTGGAGTCACCACTGTAGATAGCGAGGTTTAGCACTCGTCTAAGATTTTTGCAATCACTACACTGTTTGGGCTCAGGGCCCTAGGGAACACACTAACTATTATCATAAAGATATGGTGTGGAGAAGAGGAGTCACCACCCAGGGTAATAATTAGGACAAATTGTTTTGGTGGTACTCGATTCTTTAAAAGAAAGGTAGCACCACAACTAGGAGATTTTGGGAATGGAAAACTAACTTCTTTTAGTCTAGTGTTCATTTAGAATTACTTTATGAATTACTATCTTATTCTCTAATTACATGAAATTTTATTTAAACCCTAATTAAACATCCATTTAACCCAAAGGCAACAATTCATAAAATTACATGTAAAAAAAATGCATACAAAAGGCAATGTCCCTATGTCTAAACTAGATTAATTTTATCAATTAAAGTTAGCTAATTCTACATATTTTATTTACAAGTAAAATGGATTAGAGATGGGCCTACATTTTAATTGAATTAGTGAACCTAATTCTACTTGTTTTAATTAACTGAGGAAATGGGCCTTTTGTTTACAAATTTTAAAGAAGAAATTAGTTTATTAAGTGGGCCTAAGTCTAATTTAATTTTAACTCAAATAAAAAATGGAGTCTAAGTCTATTTATTTTGAAAGAAATGAAATTAATGGGTGGAGCTAAATCGAAATTAATTTTATTAACCAAAAATGGGCTTAAATCTAAATTAACCTAAGTGGGCCTAAATTGATTTTAAAATTAATTAAACCTAAAAATCCAATTAAAAATCTATTTATTAAATGGGTTGACCTTACTATGGGTTTGAGGCCCAAAGAGAATAAAAATATAAAAACATGCCCAACTCAATAAACATCCAAAAAAATAAATCAAAACAATAATTTTTACATGATTTTTCTAAGAATCCCTAATTCAATTTCATGCAACCCTAAAATTCATCGACTGCCATCATTGATTTTAATTGAATTTTACGAAATTGAGCCTAGATTACTAATACATTTTTAGTGCAGAGAATTAAAATTCCAATAATTTCCCTCTATTGGGGCTATTACAAACTACAGTGAAGGAAATTAAAGCAAATTAATTACAACCCAATAAAAGCCATGAACAAAATATTATAGAAAATAATAAATCCTAAATTCTATGGGGATTTCACAAAACTCAGTCCATGGCATGCCATGGATTCTTCAATACTATCAAAATCTCACACCACCAACCTCACATCTAGAGCACCACAGGACACCAAACAAAAAAAAAAAAATAATCAGTAATGAATCCATTAAGAAATAAAACAAAGAAATCAAATCAAAATTAAAAAAATAAAAAGAATAGAAGATGCCCCCCATGACAATAAATAGTAAGTATTTAAAAATATATATTACCTCATGCATGATTGTTGATTTTTATTATAACATTTTTTCATTATCTTGTTAAATCTTATGCTCTTTTATAGTTTTAGCTTGGTACCTTAAACTTTTATTTTATCGTGTCTATAAAACATGTTATTGCTACATTCTAATTTATGTTTGCATTACTTTATTTTTAAAACTAATAAAAATGTACATATATATACTTATGTTATTTTATTGATAGGTTTATTCCTTTAACTTCTTGCATAATTGAGAAGATATTTAAGGAGAAACTAGTTGAGGAGGGTATCAACTAGACCAAAGTGCCTTAAAATATGGACTATTATTAGGAAGAATTTGAAGTAAAATTTAATGCATTTAGCCTATTTATAAATTTTTTTAATTATTAATAATTATAATTAAAGCATGCATCCTTAATAAATCATTACTTTTTTTTTTTGTAGAAAGACTATAAATTGGATCCTACTTTGTCTTCTGTTGTGAAAGTGACATGGAAACATATATGTGGTGTTCAATATAATGACAAGCTTGGAAAATGGAGAAAGAAATATGGTAAAGATGAAAAGCCAAATATGGATTTAGTGAATGTCTTTTCCCCCAGTTATTATTGTTAACTTCATATGCATGCAAATAATACTCATTTAATCTCATTATGTAATGTACATAATTTGTTAATATTAATTCTTTTAGGAGGCTGAGTTAGGATGTCCACTAACACCATTTGAGGTGTTCAAGTGCTTGCACAAGAAGAAGAATGGATCATTTATAAACAAGCGGTCAAATGATATTAATATAAGTTTTATAAAAATAATTTATATCTTTTTTGTGTTTATTTTGATTGATTGTTTGATTTATATAATTTGGTGTTTGGCTTTAAATGGAGTTACTTGTTTTTATTAAGGTTTATATGTAAAATCTTGATGATTAATGTTTATTGTTTGGTTTTATTTTTTTTAATCTTTTTAATTGAGCATTATATGCAATGTGTGTACTTGTGTTTTTTTAAATTTTCACAAATTTTTATTCTATATATTACTATGTTTTACAATTATAGGAAGCTATGGAGAATATGGTTATAATTGTGTCACTGTTGACAGATGAGTCTATAGAGGCTCTAGAGGTTGATGTTACTAATATTTACCTTCATGTTGTTGGAGTGGAATGGAAAAGGCATCGACTATATGGTCTTGGCACCTATTCATCTTCATTCTATTTGGATTCTGTCTTGAGCTCATCCTCTGCCTCTTGCCATTATAGTTTTTTTATTTAATGAGCGGGAGTTGCAGTATATTCAAGAAAATTTACAAAGAAAAAACGAAAAGATACAACAAAAGAATGAAGAGATGAAAAAAACAATGAAGAGATGAAAAAAAAAAGATAAGAAGAAAGACTAAAAAGAGAGGAAGAAATGCAATAGAAGATAGAACAAATGGAGCAAATTGTTCATATGATTGCTCTGGGTTCATTTACATCTCAACCTTCAATACTAGATCCATCCAAATCCCTAGAGGTGACTACTCACACTAATTCTAAGCATACATGCAACAATCCTGAGTAGTAGGTTTTTCTTTATTATATTATAGGTTGTTGTATTAAACTTTGTTGTATGCTATTAAAATGTATGTGTTTAATTTAAATGTAAAACAGATGCTTAAATATTTTTGTCTGCTATTAAAGTTTCTATATGTAATATGTAAACAAGACTTTCTATTTTGATATTATTTTTGATGTACTGTCAAATAAATAATTAAATTAAAATTATTAATGGAATTGTATCCATTGCTGATTTTAGAAATGGATTTTCTATCTCAATCTGAAATAAATTAGAAATGAAATTGGTTTTACTTCTAGAAATAGATTTAGTCCATTTCTAATTTAGAAATGGATTTTCCATTTTTAATGTTCATGATTTAGCAACGAAATTTAGTCCATTTCTAAATTTAGAAATGGAAAATTCTATTTCTAAATTAAAACGAAAATATTTTTGTTTCTACATAGAAATGGAAATAGAAATAGAAAATTCCATTTCTAATTAGAAACGGAAATATTTTCATAGCTATTTCTTGTAATTTTGAAATGGAATATTGCGTTTCTAAGTCCATAGCAAAATTTGTCCATTGCTATTTTAGAGAAATGAAAATTCTCTTTCTAATTCACAACTTTAGAAATGGAAATTCTGTTTCTATTTCGTTGCCATATTTTAGAAATGGATTTTATCTGCTATAAAAATTAGAAATGGAAACAAAAATTCCATTGCTAAATATTAGCAATGAGAATTTTTGAAATGGAATTTGTCCATTCCATCACTATTTGAAAATATCTACAGAATTAGAAACACATTGGACCATTTCTAATTTAGTTCTTTCTTGTAGTGAAAAATTTAATCTATTCTAAATTTGGCTTATTTTGAGGCTTGTGGTGACCTCCCTAAGTGGTTCGATCACAACAACAACTTGTTGCTCGTTTTCACTTTATTTTGATGAGCTCCTAAATGAATCGCTCCTAATAAGGTCTCTTAAAGCTTATTAAATTGTAACCTTGTCGTTAGATTTTATTAATCTCTTGAAGGATTTAGGAACTTGTTGTGTATGATACTTCGATTCACATCAAATTTTATTTAAATTAATAATTTAAAATATACAAATGTATCACATGTATTGTCTTGATATGATTTATTTATCAATAATATAAAAACCAAAATACAAAATATTTTATCAAGATATAATAAAATTTTATTCTAACTTGGATATTATGATTTGTTTCACAACATATATAATCTTTTTCTTTATAACTTGTTTGGAAAATTTTTTGTCTAATTAATAACTAAAATATATGCCAATGATTGAATATAAGTGATACATTTTAAAATGTTTTATATGCTTAATTAATAAATTTTATTATTGTTATTACACACACACGCACATATGTCGATACTTATGAAAGGTAGTATAATTCATTTTTATTACCTTTTGTTCTCTCATGGCTTATATGGGGTTAATTACATCCATGGTACCTAATATTATCGCTATTTCTCATTAAATGACCTAAATTTTATTTCTTCCTACAAACAAAACCTCCCAAGGGTTCAAGTGGATCTTACAAAAGTGTCTCATCACAAAATTCAATTATTAGTGATGACATGGATGATGTGTTATCTAACAAAAAGTAGTGGCCATGTAAGCTAAAAGTTAGTTACACTAACGGTACTTAACCTTTTCACTAGTTCTTAGTAAAATATTCAACTTTAATTTAGTCACTTAAAACCTCCCAATATTTCTTATGAATCCCATAAAATTACGTAATGATACATTACAATCGCTGGTGATGACATAGATGCTGATGTGTTAAGTTATTTTTTTTAATTCATTCTAGTTGGATATGTATTTATGTCTTATAAATATAAAGTACATATCCAATCATCATTTTTATTGATGAGACTCAAAGTTCATATTGGGGAGCTGTGAACTTAGGATGGATAAGAAGAAGGAGAAGAGTATGTATGCTAATTATTCGTGTTTAAGGATTCTCATATAATGTTTAATATAATGAATGAAAGAGAAAATTGAACTGTAAGTCATGATGGCTTTAAAGCTTTTTTGGGAAGCTTGGCAAGGAGAGAGTAGTAATGGGCCACGTAATCTAACATGTAGCTAATGTGACCACTACTTTTTTTTGTCAAATTTTGAGTTATTAAAAAATTTGAATGTTAGCTTCCACATTATCACTACTGACCAGAATGTATCATTAGGTAGTTTTGTGGGATTCATGAGAAATGTTGGAAGGTTTGAAGTGACTAAATGAAAGTTGAATATTTTATTGGGAACTAGTGAAAAGGTTAGGTACCGTGGGTGTAATTAACCCTCAGTTGACATGGCCACTGCTTTTTGTCAAATGATAAGTCAATGTCCATGTCAGCATCCATGTCATCACTAGTGACCGGGTTTTATGATGAGACACTTTTGTGGGAACCATTCAAACACTTAGGAGGTTTGTAGGATGAAAAGAAAATTGGGTCATTAAATGGAAATAGTGATAATGCTGGGTACCATGGATGTAATTAACTCGAATTATATGCTAATGCTTACCTTATATTTTATCTTAAAGCAAAAAATCTTTTCATACACATAGTTATGCATTTTTATAATTTATTTGTGAGCCACATTTTGGATTTCGATAAAAGGGCTCAAGTGCGTAATAGTGCTTCGAAAGGCTCTAAATTTTGACATTGGTGGAGTTGTGGGGACCATAATATATCAAATCAAAGCTTATTTAGAGATTTATACATTTGAAAAGGTTTACCTATTACAGGCCAATTCTGGTCCCAAATTTAACTATTTAAAGCTTCATTTTTTACTTCAAAGTTTTACATTTGTTTTTTGTTTAATTTTGTTTGGCCTTTTGGTCTTTTTCTTTTTAGGGTTTTTTTCATTAGCACTATTTATTCTTCATGTTATATTTTAGAAATAACTTTTGATCATTTTTAATACAAACCCTATTTTTCCAATTTTTAGTATTTAATTGAATAAAAAAAAGTGATACCTATTTTTTAGCATTCATTGTGAATCAATAGGAAATAGAACATTGGTAGTAAATAGGTTATTTACAATATGATAATCTCATTCCACAACCCTATGTTTCTCTACATTGCTCTTTTAAACATTTTATTATTCTATGGATCCTTAGAAAATACCATAATGCACCTATGGCATGCCAAAGCAAACAATAACACAATAGTAACATTATGTTGTGTTATGTTTTCTCAATTTCTATTTTAATTTGATATAATATTTAAATATCTAATTTTTTTTAAATTTCTATTTTAATGTTTGAGTTTATGTGTTGTGATGTTGCAATTTTTATAGGATGAAGAGGACATCAAAGAGGTTAAAATACCTTAAACTTGAAGGTTGTATTTTTTAAAGGTATAATTAATTTTTTTTTTAATTTTGTAAAAAAATAAGTTATATCTAGATGTTTTCATTTTTACAGGATCAAGAGGTGTTGCAAGATTGAGAGCAAGATTTTAAGGAGACTGGTTTGAAGTTGCTGTGTGCTTGTTTTAAACATTTGAATTTTTAGTTAGTTTGGATGGGTTATTGTATTAAACTATTCTATTTTAAATTTGAGCTTTTTATCAAGCTCGCAAAAAAGTTTTGTTGAGCTCACAAACGAGCTCGCAAATGACCTTGCAAACAAAAAATAAAAAATAATATTGTTATCAATTGTTGATCTAAAAAGTATTATGGAATTTATTGTTATTATTATTGTTTTCCTATTTTTTAATTTTAATGTAGGTTAAGCCTTCAACTAAAGACATATTCACTATGTATGACTTCAATACAATATTTGTGAAAAAAAAAAGAAAGCAAATGCATATACAAAAGGTTTCAAATTGATGAGCTGCCATGTTAACATGCACTTGCAATATTGAAGCAAATGAATCAATATCCATACAAGTATTGCTCACATTTCTATATAAAGCAAGCATTGTTGGAAACATGTAAAGAAATAGTACATCCAATTCCAAATCAAGTAACATGAAAAATGCCAAATGAATAGTAATAAATATAAGGAGATCCATCGCAAGTTGGAATAAAAGTTGGAAGAACAAATAAAAGAAGAATCAACACACCAAGGGAAAATGGAAATAAAAACAAATGTGGAAATTGTGGACAACTTGGGCACAATAGAAAGACATGCAGAAATGCACCCAAAAAAACTAAAAAGAATCTATTTCTTTATTAAAATTTTTTTTTATTATTCTTATTGTAAGATTTCACATATTTCATTAATGTGATTATTGCTACCTAATTTTTAACATTTTAGATTATTTTTGTTTTTTTATTTTCTTTATTTGTTCATTTTAATATTAGTAATAATGAGAATTTAAAAAAAGCAACAAAAAGCAAGAAGTAACAAAAAAGCAATAATCGAGAAACAACAAAAAGCAATAATAAACACAATAATCAGTATATTAAGGGTTAATTGCAAAAAAATCCTGACCTTTGGTGCTTTTTGTGATTTAATCACATATTTTTAATTTTGCAAAATAAAACAACAATTTCCAAATTTTTGCAATTTGAATCACTGATTGCGTGACTGCCGAAGATGGTTTCACTTTGCCACAACACTTGACCTAAATTACATGTCAAAACACACTGTTTTTAGGTTTTCAATCTTAAAGACCATTGTTTTATTAAAATCCCTAATTTCTATTCAAATCAAAATTCCTAATTTCCACCTCCTAAAAGCTGCTAAAATCAATCTCATATTTTCTTATTGTCTAGAATGAATGTAGATTTTTTCTGAGTTTTAAAGTCAAAACTAAAGTTAGAAGAAATTATAGTTTATCAGATTGTAAATATCTTCATTATTGGAAAAGGTAAAATTAGGGTCCATTATATATTGTATTTAGGAAAAAATGTCGAGCAATATAAGATCACACCACTAGAGTCCTCCATTGCAAAATTGATCACAATCCAATATCCCATATTAAAGCTCGATTCCTAAAAAATAATGCAGGCATGAGTTCACCATGGGTGTGCATACATCAATGATAATGGAGAATCTAAGGAGATGATTTTATCGATGTCCGATTCAAAAGGTAAATTAATTTTGAAAATTTGACTTAGTGGTTAAAATGGGTAGTCAATATTTTGATAGTTAGTTTTATTTTGTGAGTTTAGTGGGTTAATTAGTAATGTTATTCTTATTAAGTGTTTATGCATTTGTGTGGTAGCATGATGACTATGGATATTTCGAATGGCTTGATCTTGAAATTCCACCACATCAGAAATAATTTTTTTATAAAAATGAAGGCTGAAAAGGAAAGGTATGAAGAAATGATGAAAATATTAAGAGATATGGACATGTAATTGTCAGAAAAAGTGAAATTTATAGAGAGGAGAATGAAAGAAAATAATGGAGTAATGACAAAAGCTCTAGATGAGTACAATGGCCTGTATGATTAGATGTGGAAGAGGATTGATGAATTTGCAAGAAAAGAGATATTGCTGAAAAAAAAAGAAAAAAAACTAAAGGAAGAAATAAAGTAGCAAAGGGCATGGTTGAAGGTAGTACTTATGCTTATTGTGGCATTAGTTGTAATGCTTTACAAAGTGAAAGATCTATATGCCCTCTCAGAGAAACCAATGTTGTATGGTTTCAATCTTTAATTTTATACTCCTAATACAAAAGTTGTTTATAGTTGATGACAGAATAGTAGGAGTTATCTCTTTTGCTAATATAGGAGATGATGCTGCATTTTAACTTGTGTTTATAGTGTATGTTATGGTGTATATAGTAACATCTAAACTTTTTTTAAGGCTCATTTAACTATATATGTAATTTATGAACTTAGTGCATTTAGGGACTGAAATGTGTTATTATCACAAATGAGATTTGTTTATGATACTAACAAAATATTATATGGAAGAAAGTATTGGAAGAGATAAGAATAGTTAAAACTAAATTCGAACGTAAAATTAAGTTGACATTGACACCTTACATAAATAATACAAAGCATCTAAAAGGTTTATTTCATAAAATGTGCAACTCTTTATCATCCAAAATAAATAAAATATCAATGCCAACTACTTCATTAGTTCATAATGTTATATTTCTCAAGGCTACTTTTGTGCAATACCTTTTTGACTGCCAACGATATTTGTTGTTGATATTGTGCTATCCCCCCTTATTTAGACTCTACCTCTGACACTGCCTCTGCCACTAGATTGCACTTTTAATGGATTGGAAACTAAGCTTGTAGTTGATGAAGTGGTAGCTTGTCATGATGTTAGTGCTCTTCCTTGTCCAGTTGTTGGTGCTCAAACTGATTTGGTAGCCTTTGATGCATTAATTGCTTTAGACACACCTCGAACTCTTCCTTCATTAGCCATCTGAAAATGGTTTATATAGTAAGTCTTAACAAAGTATAAGGCAAACATAACCATAAATGCATATCACTACATATCAATAGACACAGACCCTCAGATAGATGTGTCTAGTCCCATAAAAAATTCTTAAGCCATAACCTTATCCAACCTATAAAATAAAGTATTTATAATCAATAATTAGTGTTAACTCAAATGCAAATTAAAGTAAAAAACAATTACCAATTAGTGTCACTACATATCAATACACAGACCCTCAGATATATGTGTCTAGTCCCATAAAAAATTCTTAAATCATAACTTTATCCAACATACAAAATAAAGTATTTATAATTAATAATTAGTGTCAACTTAATTGCAAGTTAAAGTAAACAATAATCACTAATTAGCATAAACTCAAATACTAGTCTTTTTTCTCTATATTTAATGGTCACATCTTGTGTTCTTTCTTAGGTTGATTTTCTAGGAACTAAAGTAATGTTGCTTGGAGCTGCTTCAATATGTTGACTTAAGGCACTTATATTAACTAGAACATTTGAAGTGTTTTATTATGAGTTAGGAAGTTAACCATCCTTTTACTTAGGTGGCCTTCCTCTCTTTAACTGCAATTGATAAAATAAACTTAATTTCCATTTATAATTCACCATATTATTGCTTAAAAAAATTCAACATCAAGTATATATACAAAGTAATATTTACAATTGGCTTTATAGGTCTCTTATAAGTAGGATTGTTTACATGTATAAATGTCTGCTTATTGTGCCCCACTTGGAAACATACTTTGTAAATGATTTCGATACAAGCCCTTGTTAACATATTTGGATTACTTGGTTCCTTATAAGTAGCTCTTTTCCTCATTACCTTTGGCTTGCCTAGTATCTTTATGAAATATGGGGTTTTATGGCATAGCCATCTACTTTGGGCTATAAATTTAGCCTATTAGTGGGTTCAATGCCCACTAAATATTCTCTTAAATAAGTTTCCACTGTAAAATAAGAATCCACATAATTCATAGGATCTTTTTTCATATAGTGGATGCTTGCACAATAATTTATACATGGTATACCAAACAATTACCGCACCCTACACGTACATGCCAAATGCTTTAAATCAACTACATACTATTCTGCTCCTATACCCACTTTAAATATATCACCAACAGTAGGTTTTACAATGTAAAGCCTACAATTATACTTAATTCCCTTTATTTTAGTTCTAATTCTAAGGCATATCTTATCTATTACATAGCTCATTTCAATTAATTTTTTTTGTAAATCCTTGCCATAAAAGACTCCCTAATGTTTTTCAGCCTGTCAATGATATTTCTAACTCTGGCCTTAACTATGTACCTATTGAAAGTTTTATATACATTGTTATCTATCATATTACACTTTGGCAATTCACTCAGATATAACTTACCAAACTTTGTTGGATCCCTCTCTATGAAATTTCCATGTAAAGCTTGCCACTTATGCTGCATTGCATCTAACTCAGTGTTATATGCAGCTTCAAATGTGCTTCTTGCAACCCTCCGGAATAAGGTTTTTAAGGTTTGCCCTTTATACTTTGTCTAATTATAATACACGTGCCTAACACAATTTCTTGACTCAGCTCTTGATGCTAATTTCTGAATTGCATTCAACAATCCCTGAGATAAATGCAAAGAGTGATTATAACTTATTAATAAATTAAAGTATTAATACATAACAAAACTAAAAATAAAGTGAATATAAATTATTTACCTTATACTAGTCAATAAAGTGAATATAAATTATTTACCTTATACTAGTCATTTAGGAAAGTCCATCCAAGTCCATCTGCAATATGCAACTCCACCGTCACTAATTTTAGAAACCATGTCCAGAAGAATTCATTCTCAAACTTAACTATTGCCCAACAAATAGGGAGCATTTAGTTATTGTTATCTTTTCCCAAAGTAGTCAACAAAGAACCCCCTAGTAATGTTTTAAAAAAGCATGCATCAAAACCAATGATAAGCCTGCTTCTACTTACAAAACCATTTCTTAAGGCACTAAACCCAATAAAGAACCCCTTTAAACTCTTATTGTCATTGAGCATGAATTCATACCTTCCATTTAGATCCACTATAAGACCTTAGCTTTATAGGACCTTAGCCTTACATACTGATCATCAACTAAACCTCTAAGGAGCTCAAGTGTCTTCCACTTTACTTTATAACCCTTTGATTTTATGACTTGTACATAAATTTTTTCAAGCAGGTCATCAAATAAGTCATTAACATATTAGTTTGGATTTCTTATAAACCTACCTATGTATTTGTTAGCAATTCATGAAGCAGTTGCTTGTCTATTATTCATTTCCTTTAAGCATCAATGTTCACTATATAAAGTCTTAATGGCAAATGTCTTTTCCCTATTTATGATGCTTTCTTATAGTCTCCAAGGGCACTTCTCAAGACACCTGACTTGTAGTTGTTTATGGTTGCTCCTCATAATTTTTAAATTGTGACCATTAAGAATGGTCCACTTTTAAAATACTTCTTTATATTGCTATGAGTTCTCAATGATTATCCTTAAGACAAATGAAAGACTTTTATAATCACACTTAGGATCATAAACAACCCTTTTCTTTTTTAGATTCTTTATAGCCTTATCCATGTCATCCTTTTCACTTATATCTATGGAATTGATGTCACCTTTTAAATCTTCATACTCACTCTGGCATTACTTAGTACCCACTGCAATTTCATTTTGAACTTATTTCTTAAACCCTATGTTTATGGCAAACCTATCGGCCACTTGATCAACAACCACATATTTTCTATATTTTTTTTGTTTTGCCTAGCCTTAACATACTTTTTATCATCCAAAAGCTCATTGTCTTTCAATCCATCATATTTGTCACTTTCTTTTATTAGTTTATAGTTTGAATCTTGCTTGACTCATACTCTTCCTCCAAATGAGTATGTACTTTAGTTGCAGTTTCAATGCTAATATTAATATTCAACTCATTACCTTCTTCCATTTCTTGTGGCCTAACTATTGTATCATTTACTTTTGCTTAACTTTCTTTTCTTATATTATCACATGCCCCTTTAGTAATCTTTTCAGCCTCTATAAACACTTCTATCATACTAAACTACAAAAATTCCATCACATCCTTATCATTTTTAACTTCCCTCAACCCCTCAGATAGACTCATTCTAGGTATTCTATATAAACACTTCCTAAATCTATAACCTAAAGTCTCAACTTCATATATTAAGTCAAAGTATCCCTACCTATTAGGATCAATGTTATGTTTAGTTGTTATTCCACCACCTATGTACAAAATTTCAACTCTAATCTTTGTAAATTTTCTACTATGGTGAAAAAAACTAGAACCATTAACAGACATCTTGCAAATACATACCACCAACATGCACCTTTAATATAATGAGGAACACAATATTAACCTTAATACCTAGCTCACAATCAACCAAAAAATAATTTTTTTAAGTTCACATTTTACATATAAAATATTCTTCATCCCCACAAAACCCTAAAATCTTATTAATTTCATAATCCTCATAAAAAATATTTTATGTATAACCCTTTATTCTAGTAAATAAATTATTTATCCCTTCTTAAAGAAATAATAAATTATCCCTCTCACCTTTGTTTGTCATTGATGAGCTTTTACATATCTTAGCTTTAACTTTATTTTGACCTTTAAGTAGGTATCTTAGCTTTTACGATTTTTGTAATGTCGGGTTTGATTGTGCTTATTGAATTGAAAATGCAAGCTTGCACTTATAAACTTCAACATTAAAATCTTTAGGAATCTCCTTGTCATGAATAAAACATTCAACAAATACATCAATAAAAACATTAAAAATGTGAAATTAATTAAAAAAAGAAATAATAAACAAAAAATATGAAATCCTTATGTAGTATTCTGAGCCAGTAAACCAACAACAATTTCAACATGCAAATGTCTTTTATCATAGAAAAAAAAAATCCCAATCTCTTTAAAAACAATAGAACCATTATATTGTAACACTTTATGACATCAACTATAATAGCATTATAATGAGCACCCTTCAAAAAATTATATACATAAATACACCAATCCTTGATGCTCAACCTTCAAGGAACCCAATGTTGTTGAGGTTTAATATGAACATAAAATATAATATTTTCAACATCAACCCATGGCTTTGACATGAGCATAACTTGTCCTATTATATACTTAGAGATAACATGATCAAAAGAAAACCTAAAATCATTATCTAATAAAAGAGCATAAGATCTTTAGAAAGTTTGATAAAAAAAAGTATCGGTTGTTGTAAAAGATACATAGCAACTTTTAAACAACTTTCCCTTTTTTCTAAAATAATAAAAAAATAACATCAAGGTGCTAAAAAAAAGAACAATAAGAACAAAAAAATTTTAAAAAATGAAAGACTAAAAATAATTAAATAACAAACATACAAAATCTGTTATGAGCTCCCTAAGATAAAATAAGGTATGAAACCATGTTTTCTAAGAAATTACAACAACATTATAGTTAAATCCAAGTTTTAGCATCTCACATTTCTCAGGATACTTCAACTTTGACTTAATTAACAAGAATAAAAATAATATTAAAAAATAGATAATGCATGAAAATCAAATACAAAAATAAAATAATTACTTTTTGCGCTTATAAACTCCTTCATCAATCCATTTGTTAAAATTAACAAGATCTTCAAATTTAAGAGTATTATCAACATCATCATCAAAAGGCCAAACAAAAGAAGAAGACATCATTTTTCTTATGCTCTTCTTCATTTTTCTTCTACTCTTATTCATTGTTATCTTCATCATTTTTCCTATCCTCTTCATTAACATTATTATTCTCTTCATTAAATTCATTTTTCTTGTTACCCTCAGTAACAATATTAAAAAAATAAAAAAAATATCATTTCTCTTAACAAATCCATCCTTAATATTTTTACCATCGAAAACAACTCCATCATATTTCTAAATCTTATCAACATTGGAAGAAAAATAATTTAATTTTTGTTGAAGAATTCTATCTAACTTTCCTTTTAAAACACAAAATCTCTCTTTAACAAAACTTTACAAAGAAGAAATTTCTTGATTAAGCCTTTTATCTATATTATCAATTTTCTTTATCAATAAAGACTCCCTATCACCAACATAATAACTGACGCCTAATCCCTCTTTATGACTAGAAGATTTAACTTTTTTAGATTTTTGCAAAATAGGTGATTGAAAATCATCTTCACTGTCTATATTTTGATCATGAACAGGAGATACATTCATTTTTTTAACTTTTTCTTTAAAAAAATATTTAAATCCAATAACTCCTCTTTAGCAGTAGTACAAACAATATTCTTCAATTTCAACTACAAAAACAATAAATAAAAAAATGAGCAAAAAATATAAAATAAAACAAAATAAAAACAATAAAAATAATATTTAAAATAAATTACCTAAGAAGAAGATAAATACATAATCTTTAATTCAACTTCTTGAAATTTACAACTACAAATGTCTGGCAATTCAACATATAAGAAATTGAAAAACCCTTATTAACAAAAAAAAAACATTAACACAATAACAATAGCATTCATAAAACCAAAATTGCAAAGCCAATAGAAATCTAAAATGATGATAAAAATAATAACTGTTACCTTTCTTCTCAACCCTTATAAGCCTTCCCTTTAAAGAATCCAAAGTAAAACTAAAAACATCTTTTCCCTAAGGATTCTTGATTATAAAAGGGAAAATTATAAAAACATTCACCACCTTTAGCGCTTTTGGTATATTCAATATATCTTTTTTATTTTACCAATGTCATTCACCAACTTTCTAATTTTTGCAATTAGAAGCATCGATAATTTTTTTTTTGAAATTAAACTGACATATCAATTGGAATTGTCTTTAGTTCTTTATGTGTGACTCATATAGGATCATATGTACAACATAGTACATTTTATGAGACCTTAAAATTTTGAAATGTACCATTTTAAATGGCTCAATTCCCAAAATAATTAGATAGGTAAAACCATTTAAAATTATGTGTTTTGAAATCTTTAGATTTTAAATTATATGTTCATTAGGTTCTAAATGGATCCCATTTAAAAAATTAAAGATGACTTTGACTTTTATGCCTATTAATTTTTGTTACAGAGTTTACTGGTGTTGCGAATTGTAAAAATTAAAAAGTTAGTGAATGACATTGCCAAAATTAAAAACATATATCGAATTTACCAAAAGCACTAAAAGTGGTAACTTTATATATATATATATATATAATTTTCCCATTATAAAAATCAGCATTAACAATATCCAAATAATCTTGATTAATAAGCTTGTCCTTAGGAGAAGAAAATAAAAACAAACTAATGAAATAAAGAATAGCCAGCTTGACAGAATCCTCATCACAATATGCCTTTTGAGAAAGAAAACAATCTTTAATAGCATTCTTCTTTAGTTTGAGGAACCATTAAAATACTTATCAACCAAAGTGTTCTTCACATATTTTCCAATATTTTTTCTCTTAAAATCACCATAACATTTTAGTACAATAACAACAATAAATTTTCCAAGAAAAAAATTCAAAAGAAAACTAGAAAAATTAAACCAAATTTCATTAGACCTAGATCGACTAACTTGCTTTAAAACCAAGCAATGAAAAATTTGAGCTTGGAACTCCACATCCTTCATATCCAAAAAATACCAAAAACAAGTTTTTCTAAACAAATTCAATTGATTTTCAATCAATTTCTCCTTTAGTTTTGAAATAATATTCTTATTCATATTGCTAAAGTTAAAATGGTCTTCTAGTTTAATGAAATACTCCTATTCCTGAATAAAAAAATTACATTAAAAACATCAAGTTAAAAACTCAAAAAAGCAACAAATGTTAAACAACATAAAAAGCAACAAGAAATAAAAAGAGAAAAATAAAAAATAAATTTAATAAAAAAAAATTTCTAAAAAAATAATTAAAAGAAAAACAAACATACCTTAAAACAACCTTCAGATTTGTTAAAAGAACTTTCATAAAAGGAAAACTTCCTCTTCTTAAAAACATTGTCATTCTTCTTACAAACACTATCATTCATTTTAGAGACACTATCATTCTTCTTCTTAATAGATGAAGAAGAATCCATAGTCTTCTTCTTTGCTGATGAAGGTAAAGCATAAAAGGTCATCATCAAACTATATTTTTCAACACTGCCACTAAAACGACTAGACATTCCTCTAAAAACAATATTACTACTATCTTTTGCCATACGTACTAACTTAAATTCCAATGAACAACAAACATTATAGATAAAAAGGAAAATAAGAGAAAATTGAAAGAACGAGAAGAAACTGCAAATTTTAAGTTCCTAGAAAATCAAAGAAACAACCAAAAGTAAGTTAAATCGAAGGAAAAAATCGATGAAAAAATGCTAAAAAGAAAAGTTGAGAAATGAAAACCAGAAAGACGCAAGCCTAAAAATGAAAATGAAAAAACCAATTTTGAAAAAATGGAATGGGTTAGACTATAAAAAAAGAACCACGATCAAATGGGCCATTTTATGAAATTTCCTCTTAAATTATTAATATTAAAAAAATATAAAATCAAATTATAAATTATATTTGAATTTAAATTATCTTATTATACAAATATATAATTTTAATGTCATAAATGAATAATTTGTCCATAGTTAAAAGATATAGTTTTCCATAAAACTAAGTAGTTTTACTCAAATAGTTTTGATCCAACCTAATTTTCTAAAATCATTCCCTTTTGTCTAATATTCTTTAAAATCCTTTAGTAGTAGCCTTCGACACCTCTCATCCCCACCTCACCCTTTATCGTCATCATTTGACCATCCAACCATCCTCTTTCACCACCGCCACCACCATCATTATCATCTACACCCCTCATCGTTGTCATTTCTATCATCATATACTATATACTATCATCACTGTCAACATCATCATCATCCATTGTCTTTTGTCATAATTGTCATATGCAAGTTTGTCTACTGTCATCTCTGAGCACCATCATCGTTGTCAATACCATCGTCAACATGTACTAAGCTCAAGTTTAAGCTTATTCGAAGGAGACATTTCAAGCTAAAACTCATCCTTTTACTGTTGTCTTTATTTAGGTTAGTGCACTTCTAATATCTTATATCTTCATTATTGTTAATTTTTTTTTCAATTTTTCATATAAGTTGTTGAAGGACTTCTCTTATATTATACACTCATTATTTGTTTTCATTCATTCTTCATTTTTGGATCCATAATCTAATTTCTTAAACCTAGAATTCATTGACCTAACACTCTGAACATTTCGCTACCATTCTTATAAGAATTAGACTTGCATCTTCGATTTCCTCTTTTGACATAATCAATCTTAGATTGAAAGTGGTGAGCAAGATTGCTTTTTGACATAAATAACTATAATCAATCTCAAATTGAAAGTGGTGAGCAAGATTGCTTTTTGACATAAATAACTATAAATGAGGTACCTAATCTTATTACTATGTTTATATATATGCCACTCCTTAATATTTTAATGCTCTATTTTTGTTCATGCACAATTTATTAATGCTCTAATATTGTTTTAGTTTGTGTGCTTTTACTATTTATTGTTGCTCATTTGTTGAATTAAAAAGGGTAATTTTTTAAAAATGTTGAATATATATTTATTGTTATGTTTATTTTTTAAAGCTTAAAGTTGAGAAATTGAAGTGATGTGAACAATTACTTAGAACTATTATGTATTTGACCTTGAGCTTATCATTTGTAACAAGCTAAATAGTCCATTTATAAGCTCTATAATCATAATTATCACTGTTATGTGCAGGTAGCCCTTGCTACCTTATTGTCTGCCTATGCAGTCTTTCTCCATCTCTTACCTTGCTTGTTGTTCCATAGTAAATAGGTTCTTTACACAACAATAATTTTTCCTGTAAATAAGGTTGTTTTTTCAATTTTTATTTTTATTTCTGAGTTCATGTGCTGTGATGTTGCAATTTTTACAGGATGAAGAGGACATAAAAAAGGTTAAAATACCTCGAAAGTGAAGGTTACAATATTTGTTAAAGGTATAATATGCTAATTAATTTTTTATTTATTTTGTAAAATAATAAGTTGCATATTAAAGTTTTCATTTTTGTAGGATCAAGAGGTTGTTACAAGATTAAGAGCATGATTTTAAGGAGATTGGTTTGAAGTTACTATGTGCTTATTTTAAACATTTGAATTTTTAAGTACTCTTGTAATATTTTTTTTATTTCTTTATTATCAGTTACAATTTTTAGTTAGTTTGGAACTATACTAAACAATTCTATTTTAATTTTGAGTTTTTTATCAAGCTTGTAAACAAGTTCTATTGAGCTCACAAATGAGCTAAAAAATGACCTCACAAATGAGCTTGCAAGCAAACCATAAATGAGCAAGCTCGAGCCAAGTACAGGCTTGACAAACATGAGCTAAGTTTGAGCTTGAGCCTTGTTTTTAAAAATGGAATGAGCTCCCATATTTTTTTGAGCCAAGCCCGAGCCTTAGTAGAGTTCAGCTTTATTCAACTTGGCTTAGTTACACCCTTAAAATTTAAAACTACCTACCAAGGACTCTGCCACATCTAATCACTACGCCTTTCAACCTCATAGCACTTTTATCACCACCTTTTTTTTAATTGAGTTTATCTTGTTTAAATTGGTTCAATTTGTAATCAAAACAAAGCAAAGTGCAAAAGTAGTGTGAAATTCTAGAGTTTATTATTTGAGTTTGTCTTCATAATAATGCTCTTATGTTGCTCACATTTGTAATGGTTAGGGGTGTAACCAAGTTGATCAACTTGTAAGTCGCTCAAGATTTGGCTCATTAAAAGTTTGCTCGAGCTCATGTATTAAGTTAAATGAGACAATCTTGAACATAATTGTGTAGCTTGTAAGCTAAACAAGTTGGGCCCGAGCGATATCAAACTTAGGTTGCAAATAGGCTCATTAAGTATGCTTGTGAAATAGACTCATGAACAGACTCGTGATAGGCTCATCAACAAGCTTATTAAATAAGCTTATGAACAAGCTCATTTATTATCTCATAAATTTAAATATTATATTAAGTAGTGTTATTGAATAGGTATAATTTAAGAAAATTTTTAAAGTAATTTTGGTTTTTAGTTACTTTTATATTACTTTAATTTTATTACCTTAATATAAGAATGTGTTTTATTTTCTAAGGTGGTTATTAATAAAGTGTATATACTTTACAAAAAAAAAAAACTATCGAAGGCATCATAATATAATTTAAGTATTAATATTAAATAAACTACATAATCTTAATGTTATAAAATGATTTAGTACTATTGTATAATATTAATATAGTATTAAATAAATATAACATTGATTAAAATTGTTATTAGACAAATATAAAATTTTTATTATAAATTGTAATTTAATTGAATTATTTTATCACAAAAAAATATAAAATTTTAATTTCATAACTAAATAATTTGTCCATAACTGTAAAATTATGTAATTTTACTCAAAACTACATAGTTCTTATTTAACCAAAATCACTAAAAATCCCTCTTAATCTATCTCATAAATAAATAATTTGTCTGTAACCATCAACTTATATAATTGTCTCAAAATTATGTAGTTTTGATTTAACCTAATTCACTAAACATCACTCTTCACTTTAACTTATCTCATTCATTCTTGTTCACTTAACCTAATCTTCATGTTATAAAACAATTTAGTATTATTGTATAATATTAATGTATTATTAAATAAATATAACATTGATTAAAATTGTTATTAAACAAATATAAAATTGTTATTATAAATTATAATTTATCTCATCACAAAAATATTTAATTTTAATGTCATAACTAAATAACTTGTCCATAATTATAAATTATGTAATTTTACTCAAAACTATGTAGTTTTAATATAACCTAATTCACTAAAAATCCCTCTTAACTTATCTTATAAATAAATAATTTGTCTATAACCATCATATTATATAAATTTCTCAAAACAACGTAGTTTTGATTTAACCTAATTTATTAAATATCGCCCTTCACTTTAACCTATCTCATTCATTCTCATTCACTTAACCTACTCTTAATGTTATAAAACAATTTCAATATTACAAAGAAATTTATTATTAAATAATACTAATATAGTATTAGATAAATATAAGATAAATTAATATTATTATTGAATCTTAAATCTAAATCATAATTTAATTTTATTATACACTTATTCAATTACATAGTTGATCTTAAGTTAAAACTATGTAATCTTAATATAATGAAACAATTTAATGTTATTATATTGTATTAATTTAACATTAAAGAAATAAATTATTGATTAAAATTACTATTAAATAAATAAATTATTAAATTATAAATTAAATTATATTATTTTACCATAAAAATATATATTTTTAATATTATAAATAAATATAACTGTAGAATTACTAAACATAACTACAAAACTATCTAGTCTTCAACTTAACCTAATTCACTTTAACATAATTCCTTTTCACTGTAGTCTTCATTTAGGCCAATACCTTTTGTTCCAGAATGTGTTCTTGCATTTCATTGTTTGTTTGGTAAAATTTTACATAACTAATCATTGATTTTGTAGAAACTACAATTGAAATCCCTTTCTTCTTCACACGAACCTCCTGTAACCACTCCAGATTTTGTTCTTACTGTAAGTCTCAAATAATGTTCTTTTTACTTCCCCACTTAATTTTCTTTTTTACTTCACTTTAACCTATCTCTTTCACTTAACCTAATCTTCATGTTATAAAACAATTTAGTATTATTGTATAATATTAATATAGTATTAAATAAATATAACATTGATTGAAATTGTTATTAAACAAATTTAAAATTTTTATTATAAATTATAATTTAACTTGAATTATCTCATCACAAAAATATGTAATTTCAATGTCATAATTAAATAACTTGTCCATATGTAATTTTACTTAAAACTACGTAGTTTGGATTTAACCTAATTCACTAAAAATCCCTCTTAACCTATATCATAAATAAATAATTTTTCTATAACCATCAAATTATATAAATTTCTCAAAACAATGTAGTTTTGATTTAACCTAATTCACTAAAAATCGCCCTTCACTTTAACCTATCTCATTCATTCTCGTTCACTTAACCTAATCTTAATGTTATAAAACAATTTCAATATTACAAAGAAATTTATTATTAAATAATACTATATAGTATTAGATAAATATAACATAAATTAATATTATTATTGAATCTTAAATCTAAATCCTAATTTAATTATATTATACACTTATTCAATTACATAGTTGATATTAAGTTAAAACTATGTAATCTTAATATAATGAAACAATTTAATATTATTATATTGTATTAATTTGACATTAAAGAAATAAATTATTAAATTATAAATTATAATTTAATTTATATTATTTTACCATAAAAATATATAATTTTAATATTATAAATAAATATAACTATAGAACTACTAAACATAACTATAAAACTACCTTTTCTTTTTTCTTTTTTCATTTTTTGGATAGGTGGATATCATTAAGGAGACTTGATGCATAAACTCAACAAATTTTCCTTACAAAATGAAAGGATGGATATTTTGAACTCTTGAACTTGAATTAAGTTAAATTGAACTTTTATTATCTTATCTTTTTTAATTTATTTGTATGTTTGCTATTTTGGATTAACATTTTCTTTAAATATGTTTGGTTTGTGTATTGGATTTGTAGAATTTCAATTACTTTGTAAGTTTTTTTTTTGTTGTTTAAGATCTTATAAATGAGTCGAGCTCATCTCACGAGTTCTAACCGAGCTCTAAATGAGCTCTCTCACGAGCTCTTTAATAAGCTATTCATTAGCTCCTTCTTGAGCTCTTAATGAGTGAGCTCGAGCTTAGCCTAAACTAGCTTTTATTGAGCAAGCTCGATGAACACATGAATAAGCTCTTGAGTCAAGCTCAAGCCTAATCCTACTAATTCGAGCTGAGCCCAAGTCTGCCTAAAGCTTGGCTCGACACAGCTCAGTTACACCCTTAGTATTAATGGTGGTGGTGGTGGTGGTGACCATCTATATATATATATATATATATATATATATATATATATATATATATATATACTTTGCTATGTACTATTTTCTTTTAAAGAAGGAATCCTATATTTCAAAGAACTAATTTTCCTTTTTTTTAGGTATTAGGTTTTGTATGGTTTGAGCTAATTAAAATGGCTTCTAACTCTCAGTCCCTCCATTTTATAGGGCTTCCTCTACCAGCCTAGGTGGTGGCAACTTTAAGACTTTTAATCACACACTCTTAAACCTTTATACCCAAGGAAACCCTGAAGTATTTATTTTTACTCTTTCTTAGTTGTTTGCGCTAGTGCTCAAAATTAATTTGCACATTTGCTTTAGTTTTCTTATTCATCACTTTAATGTATTTCTTAAAAAAATTATTTTCTTTAATTTATTGTTAAAATTTTTAAAGTACAATTATTATTTACTATGTTGTGCAAAAAGGTGCGACTTTAGCCTTGAGACAACATTTGGAGGAAGAGGCTCGTGATCTCAATGGATAAGCTTTTCTCACACTTTATGGATTAATTGTGCAAAAGAATTTCTTACCTTTTGGAAAATAATGATATTGTTGAAAATATAGGAGCTTTAAGGGCAATTGATGAATTGATAAACGTCACTCTCGTTGAGAATGTCTCAAAAGTCTCTAAGTTCTCTATTTATATAGGAATGTGTTTGAGGTAAAGTGGGATTATGATGTATTAACCCTTGCTAGTAGAGTCCTTGGCCTCTTGGCTAGGGGTGGTGGGGCAATGACTATAGACAAATTGGAATTTCACAGTTGTTTATTTTATGTTTATTTATTTAATAATCAATACAACAATATCTTGATTTACATCTTTTATATTTCTTTTTTTTTTCATAGGTGAAAATAGCATTAGAGTGGCTTTATAATGAGAGAGCACAACATCGTCGTTAGCTACTATCTAAATCTTAAAATTATGGCATTTTTTTTCTCTTGCAAAATGTATAAAAAATTTATTTCCTATTCCATAAGTGAAGTTTTTGTCCAATGACATTTTTTCCTCCATTCTAATGAAATTTAGTTTGTGTTAGACTATTTTAAAGATTTCTTTGTTCCTTAGACATATTCTTTGTGTGAATTGAAAGATGTTTTCTATATTTGTATATATCTTAAACACTAAATTTGTACATATATATATATATATATATATATATATATATATATAAGATAGGATAGCTATTTTAAGAAAGAAATTGATTGTCCTTTAATTAAGCTATATCCTTATGATCTTGCTTTTAATCCCTACAAGCTTGCTTTAGTCAAACTACAAGCATTAACACTCCCCCTTAAACTAGAGCATAGATATTAATTATGCCCAACTTATTAAAGATATAATCTATTCAAGCTCCATTCAAGGCTTTTATGAATATGTCACCTAATTGTTATCCAATCTTCATATATCTTGTTAAAATGAACTTTTACTATAGCTTTTCTCGAGTAAAATGGCAGTCAATTTCAATATGTTTAGTCCACTCATGAAAGGTAGGATTGGAAGCAATATGTATTGCAGCTTGGTTATCACACTATAATTTTACTAGAACTGCTACTTAAAAGCTAAGCTTTGTCAGTAGTTGATGAATTTACATTACTTCACAAGTTGATTGAGCCATAACAAGATATTTTGATTCTCTACTAGACTGAGACATAACACTTTATTTTTTACATTTCCAAGAAACCAAATTACCTTTAAAGAACACACAATAACTAGTAGTAGAACATTGATCTATCTTTGATCCTACCTAGTATATATCTAAAAAGAACTTAATTGAATAATGACCATGATTACGATATACAATCCCTCATCTAAGGACTTCCTTTATATAGCATTGCATTTATTCTAGAGTTGCCCATTAATGAATCGATGGGGAAGCCATAAATTGACTGATTACACTAATCGAGTGTGCAATGTCAGGATGGGTGATTATAACGTAATTCAACTTCCCAACTAATCTTTTATAGCTCTTAGGATCTTAGAATAACTCTCCTTTTCTAGTAAGCTGTATGGTCGGGGACATAGGTGTGTTGCATGGTTTTGTAACCAATTTAACTGTCTTATATAACAAATCTTGAGCATTTTTTTATTTAAATAAAAAGATCCCCCTTCTTACTTCGTAATACCTCGATTCCTAAAAAATATTTTAGACTACCTAAATCTTTTGTATAAAACTGAGTTTGAAGATGAGTTTTCAAAGATGAGATGCTTGTACTATCACTACCAATGATAACTATATCATCCATATATACAACCAGAAGATGATGTTAGATGCAGAGTTTCTATAAAAACCTGAGTGATCATATTAACTTTTTTTAAGATCAAACTGCTCCACTGCCTTACTGAATTTACAAACCAAGCTTTGCTTTAA
Source organism: Mallotus nudiflorus (assembly GCA_947683625.1). Classification (NCBI taxonomy): domain Eukaryota; kingdom Viridiplantae; phylum Streptophyta; class Magnoliopsida; order Malpighiales; family Euphorbiaceae; genus Mallotus; species Mallotus nudiflorus. The sequence continues at coordinate 5,004,530 of CANTUR010000011.1, forward strand.
GCCATATAATGATTTACAAAGGCAAAAAATTTTACTAGAATCCCCATGAGCAATAAACCCATGTAGTTGCTCAATATATACATCCTTTTGAAGGTTGCCATGCAAAAAGGCATTTTTAATATCAAGCTGATAGAGATGCCAATCATGGGTACCTGTTAAGGAAATAAAAAGATGGACTGAAGTAAGCTTAGCCATAGGGGAGAAAGTGTCAAAGTAATCTATCCCATAAGTCTGGGCAAACCCCTTAGCCATTGGATGAGCTTTGAAATGTGCAATAAATCCATTAGGATTGACTTTAATATCAAATACTCAATTACATCCAATAGCTTTATTTCCTCTAGGTAAGTTTACTAATTCCCAACTGCCATTGGCATATAAAGTGCTTATCTCCTCTATTATAGCATAGGCCAATCAGGATAAGATAAGGCAGAATGAATAAATTTAGGTAACGATAAAGAATCTAGAGAGTTAACAAAAGCACAAGAAGCATGAGATAAATGATCATAAGACATAAAAAAAGAAATTAAATAGGTAAATTGACATTTAACTTTGTGAAGAGTAATGGGAAAATCAAAATCACTAGATTCTGGATCTGATGAAGAACATTATGGTGATGGACATAAGGTAATGGGTGCTTGTCATCTTGAATATACCTGCAAGATAGGTGATCTAGAATAGGGAGAAGGAGAAAAGACACAACATGAGATTGGATAGTATAAAATAGAAAATCCTCATATTCCCCATTTGGGGTAAGAGTATATGAAGAAGAGAAAAATGTGGTGTCTTCAAAAAACATAACATCAGCAGACATAAAATATATGTTAAGACTTGGACAAAAACACCGATAGCCTTTTTTAGTGTGAGAGTATCCTAAGAAGGCACATTTAAATGATTTAGAGTTAAGCTTGGTGAGACCAGGATGAATATCCTAAACAAAAAATTTACTACAAAAAATATAAGGTTCAATAGGATACAATGATTTAGAGGGAAAAAGAATAGCATATAGGATTTTACTATGCAGACAGATGATGGCAAGCAATTGATTAAAAATAGGCTTTAACTATAACATCTACCCAAACATTTTTTGGGACTTTCATTGAAAATAGGAGGGTTTTAGCTGTTTTAAAGAGGTGTATGCTTTTCCTTTTTGCCACTCCATTTTGGGAAGGTATGTGTGTCAATATAAGAAGTTTGATGAAGTATTCTATGTTGAGTCATTTAATTTTGGAATTCATGAGAAGTGTATTCCTTAGCATTATCACTTTGCAAGATGTGAATGGTAATATTAAATTGAGTGTTGATTTTAGCACAAAAAGCAGAAAAATGCGAAAATAATTTAGACCAAATTTGCATTAAATAAAGCCAAGTTACATAAGAATAATCTTCAACCAAAGTGACAAAGTATTTGAAACCATTTTTGGACACTGACGAACATGGACCCCAAACATCATAGTGAATTAATTCAAATGGAAAACTGGCCCTTTTATTAACTTAAGGACTAAAAGGCAAACGATGATGTTTAGCAAATTAACAAGACTTACATTCTAAAGTTAACACATTCCAAAAAGAAGGATATAACTATTTTAATAAAAATAAAGAAGGAAGACCTAACTAACGAGGAATCATAGATGATTGTAGAGCATTGGAATTGCAACAGGCCTCGGTATTGACGTATCCAAGACATACAAGCCCCCTAATTCTGAAACACACAATAATCAGTATAGAAAATAACAAAACATTGTAATGCACATGTAATTTTACTAATAAAAATTAGATTGAAAGAAAATTGTAACAAGCCTAACACAGATGACAAGGAAAGTGAAGAAGTAAGAGTGACTGTTCTAGAACCAAGGACTCGTGAGGAAGAACCATAAGCTAATGTGACATGAGTATGAGAATTTTATGAATGAAAAGTGGAGAAAAGACTAGGATGAATTATTGATCCAGTTGGATGAAGAGGAAAGAAGACATGTAGGAGAATTACCTTACAATAAGCCCATGTAACACAAAAATCAATTGGCTTTTGTTAAGGTCCAATCTACACCACTTATAAACCCTTTGCTATTTTTTACATTTTCAATATAGGATTCCAACACTCCCCCTTAATTGTAATTGGGCATGGATTAGTTACACTTGTGAAACACAACTGGGTTGCACCTAATAACTCAAATGGGGTCATAAATCGGCCACACCTAACGATAACTCATATGGGTCGTCTCAAACTCAAACAAGCTGCACCCAACTCTAGTTATTGAACACGAGCCTGGGATCACTAATTTGATACCATATGAATTGAAAGATATTTTATGTATTTGTATATATTGATATATCTTAAACACTAAATCTGTACATATATATATATATACAAGACAAGATAGCTATTTTAAGAAAGAAATTAACCATCCTCTAATTAAGCTATATCCTTACAATCTTGCTTTCAATCCCTACAATCTTGCTTTCAATCCCTACAATCTTGCTCCAGTCAAAATGTAGGCTGTAACACTTTGCATTTTGACCATGGTAGGAAATGGCTGAAAATACTTCCATAATTTTCAACGTTCATGTACTTGAATTTGTTAATGCTTTATGGGTAGTGTTAGTGATATGCACTAGGTCAATCATGTATGACCATGTTTTGACTTTATCATTTTATTTAATAGAGAGACATTTTTCATTATCATTTTATGTTATGATAATTACTTGAATAATCAATTCTTATTAAGGTCATCAAGTATGTGACTTGATAGTAAAACTCTTAGATTAAATATGAGTTCTATTCAAGTTATCCCTAGTAATAATAATGTATTATGGCTAGTATGGTGTTGATTGATGATTATATTTTATTAATCATGAATATGAGATATTAAGTCAACTCATAGGTACTTATTTTAGAAATAAAGTGCTAGATTAACCTATCATGAGAATACTATATAGATAATTGTCATAAGTAATTCTCATCACAGTGATATTAGCTTAGTCCTTTGACCTTAAAATCATCATGGATTTCTACATAACTACTTTGTATTTTGACACAATCTTACATTATCTTTAACTGTATGATAATATAGGTTGTTATTGGGTATAAAATGAGTTATGTAAGAAATGTGAGTGATTAAAAAAAATTTATCCCTCATTTAATATGAGTAAGATATCTATGGGCCCTTTGATAAGATAAACTGAGAAAAATGCATGGCCATGCTAAAGTAAATTGATAAAAAGTTATCATTCTTAGTCTACTTGGAATTAAGAAATTATATGATTGAATTCTATAAGGATGACATAATCTATGCCTTATATTCAATCAAGATATCATGTGACAAAGGGATTGGAATATTCACTATATATTAGGTTATGCCGTATTATTGACTTCACATAACTTGGGTAGTCATAATGTCTTGCTAGAGGCCACTTATGACTTGTAAGCCTAAATAGAGATTTAAGATACACTGCCAATGTCATGTGAACCTACAGGGTCACATATTTTGAACAATCCCAAAAAGAATATGTGTTTAACAAGCACAAATAATCTTTGTGAAAATAAATAAATAATTTATTTATTTAAGGTAAAAGTTATCTTAAATAAATAGAATATTATTTCTGATTTAATTTTAAATAAAATCATAATAAAAATAAGTGAGAAATTACTAAAAGGTTGTATGGTAAGTGAAACCCTAATTTAAATGTCTATAAATATGTTATATTCTCTAGGGTTTTACACACTCTCATTATTCTGCCATCAAATTCGTTTTCTCTCTTTTAGAAATCAAAACACATGAGAAATCAAGAGAATGTGCTAGCACACAAGTATTTGTTTTCAAATCAAGGGCTGTTCGTGTGGACACTTATAGTTGATGGATTCTTTTAGAGACGTCTCAAATCCGAACTGCTAAATTAAAAGTTTGAGGTAAGGTGTCACCAAAGTGTGCTTCCTCTTATGCTTCCAGATTTCTTACCCCTTCTACATTTGTGGTAAGAAATCAAAAATCCTATATTTAATCAATTAATCAAATTATTTGGATCTAGTTTCGGGTTTGTGATTCAAATTTTATTTTTTTTTGCTGTGCATGGAATCTTGAAACCCAACAGATAGCTCTCAAGCATCCAACACTAGAGGTTAGGGAGCGAGTAGTGGATGCATTGCGCCCTTGCCTTTGTGTAATTGAAAAGCATGAGGCACGTTGGCGTGTGCAGTGGTTAGTGAACTCTATCTTTTAATTTCATGGAAGTAGACATACCATGTCACCACGAAGCTAGGATTTTTGTGACAACCATAAAAGCACTACCTAACATATTGCTCAGCCACCGTTTCGCTTCCCATTAGGGACTAAATATGAGAATAAATAGCTTTGGAACCTATGTGAGAATTTTGTAAACAGCCAATATTTAGAAGAGGTAATACTTATTGAAATATGATGATTAATTTTCATGAGAAGAGTCCTAATCTATTTTCCTGTTCACTTAGTATATACTTTGTTGAATTCTATTTAGGAGGTGTACGTTGGAATTCATCTAAAGGAGGGGAATGAATTTCAATCCTAGTTGGTGACATGGTGGGAGTAGGTTCCTCTTTCAATGTTGAAAACTAGGCCAAGTGTCAAGAATCCTTTGCATGTCAATCTTTTGTTGGTTGTTATAGAAATTAGCTGTCTATACAGGAAAATGATGGTTTGTTATAGAGGTTATGATTTTCGGTTTAGGGTTTTAAGAATCAGATGGTACATAATGTATTGAATGGTGCGCAATTGAACTTTTAGCAGTAGTTTTTTTTTTTTCTTTTTTGCTCTCACCATGTAAGTTTCCATTTTCAGTAGCATCATTTCAATTGTACAAAAGTTTTGATGGGCATTAGTTTAGGCTTTACAGACTTTCCTTGTGTTGTCAACAGTATAAGCATTTTCATAATTAGTGGGGGTCCCATTATGTCCCTTTGTGATGTGTAAAAGAACTCTTATATTGAACTTATATTGACATTTGGATTATACTGAAACAACTATAAGCTTACTTCAATGAAGAACTCCACGAAAATGTTTGGGCATCCAATGTTTTTCATTTGAGGTTGAACGAGAGAGAAAATTATATAATGAAAGGTAAATTAAAGTGGTAGTTGGTGCTTGCAAATGACGAGTAGTTGTTGGGGTTTTTTTATCTTTCCTTTCTGCAGAAGGGAGTGCAATATGGTGCACAAAATTTATGATAAATGCGTAATGTTTATTTTCCTATTCTTTCATAAATGGTGCCTCATTGTTGTGGATTTTGCTTCATGTTTCAGATCCATTAAGTTCTTAATTTTATTTTTTTATGCCTTACTATTATTTAATCTTTTAAAAAAGTTATGCACTTTGACACGTTCAGTATTAATTTTTGTTTTGACAGGTACTATCGTATATTTGAGGCTACTCAAGATGGCTTGGGAAAAAACGCTCCTGTTCACAGCATACATGGTTCTTTATTTGCAGTTGCAGAGCGTTTGAGGTCAGTGAATATGTTTGAATTTCTTTCATTTACTGAAACAACATTGTGAGTTTGAGTAAACTGGATTTGGAGAACATAAAGAAGCAATCCAGCATGTGAGGTCCATGAATCTTAATAGGTGAATATTCTTATTAGGAAGATCAAGCTAGAAGTGTTATTTTTGTCTGTGTGCCCAGAAAAGAAAGGAGAGAAAGTTGTGATAGCTTGCCATTTCTCATAATTATCTTAAGGGTGAGAGACTGAGAGGCATAGAGGGCACAATTAACAATATTGCCTTTTATGAGCTCTTAGATGGAATTGCAGTGTCTTGGTGATCTCTGTACAGGGAGGAAGCTTAAGGAAGTTGAAATGATGGGAGGACGCTTAAGGAAGTTGAATTGCAGTATCTACTAATTGTTATGCTTTGATATTTCATCTATATGTCAATAATTTGTTGTTTTGATGTGTGGTGGTCTAGGTCTAAGGATTAGGTGTGTATGGCCTCTAGGAATTCCTGAATGATTCTTTTTAGTTGGGATGTAAGATTTGCTGGCCTTTCTTGTTCTTGGGTCTTGACTTGGTTAGATGTTAGGGATTAGGGCATTAGGAATCAGGGACTTTAATCTTGATGCTGAACCCTTACGAATATAAGTTAATAAAAAAAGTTGGCTATTGTTACTTGTTTGTTTTCAGCCTCTGTCGATGATGCAATTGAAACATTATTTGGGTAGGAATACAGGTGAGTTCATGATGTCCAGGTACAGAGAAGTTGCTGATCTTGTTCTGGGATACCTAGAGCACCGGGATAGGCTTGCTCGCCTTAGCATAACTTCGTATTGCTCATTTCTTGCGGGATCGATTTGTTACAAATTATTTAATGGTTTGTGAACCTTGGCATCCTTCTTTATTCATAATAGGTGGCCAGCATAACATTTTTTTTTGAAGAAAGCTTGTTGCTCCACTGCATATGCTAATAATTTGTTACTTCTTTCTGAGTAACCTGATGTTATGATTTCGTGCAGATATGCATGAATCACATTCTTACGGTGTTGAAACTACCAGCTGAACGTGGAAGTGGATTCATTGCTCTAGGAGAGATGGCGGGTGCCTTGGATGGGGAGCTTGTCAACTATTTGCTGACAATTATGTTTCACATACGTGATGCTGCGAGCAGTATGATATGCAGCTGTCATATTTTTATCTGGATTGATTTTGGATTTCCTTCAGTTTCATCTTCTATGAAGTTTGAACTCTTATTAATCTCTTCTATTTATCATATGGGGAACAATGAAGCTGACTGTGCTTTCCACTTCTCATAGATTGCTTCGCGTAGAGATAGACCTTTACTTGAGGCTTTGGCCTGTGTTGGAAACATTGCTAGAGCCATGGGTCCCGTCATGGAACCATATGTTCGTAATCTTTTGGAAGTTATGTTCTCTGCTGGCCTTTCTTCCACATTGATTGAAGCCCTTGAACAAATAAACAGTAGGTATGTGATCTTAATTTCTGAAAATTTTTGAGTAATTTTCTATTAAAAATTGTAATATCTGTGCTATTTAAGTATTCCATCATTGTTGCCGGCTTCTCGACTCAATTTCACTAGTCCTTTTAAAATCTCATTATTCTCAGTCAAGGCCTGCAGCTCCAATGGCTCGAGGTGGTCCAATAAATATGCCTCAAAAAGTTTCAGACCTCAGCGGCTCAGATCTAGTACAACTTGCTTTGCAGACTCTAGCTCGTTTTAATTTCAAGGCTTGTGAAAATGCATGCTCCATTTGAAGCTCGACTCTTCTTTGATTTTCCTCTAATACTACTTTTGATCTAGGGTCATGAACTTCTTGAGTTTGCAAGAGAAACAGTTATTATATATTTGGACGATGAAGATGGAGGCACACGGAAAGATGCTGCACTTTGTTGTTGCAAATTAATTGCAAATTCTTTTTTCTGGCAGTATCTCTACACAGTTCAGCGACATCTTATAGAGGTGGTTTGGTTCTCTTTTCATCTTATCTTTTTATTTTTATTTTTGAACCACATCTCATCTTTTTGTGTGAAACATATTCTTTTTAGAAATTTTTTGAACACAAAAAAATGAAGGTAATAATTCAATGGACTATAAATTAAATGGACTATTATAATTAGAATATTTAACATTTATCACCATATTTTATAAAAAAATAAATATTTATAATTTGTTATAAGTTTAGTTTATAATTGGAATTTTAAATGACTATTTATTAATAAAAAAATTATTATACAGTTCGTATTAAATTGTTTTTAAAAAATGCTCAATTGTTGTAATCTTGATGAATCATTGGAATCTAAACGCTCTCTTTGATTTTCCATTTATCTAACAATTATTTTAGTCTAAACTAAACAAATGATCTAAAAAAATATAATAATAATATTAATAATACACAACTCTCTATTGTATTCAACATAGTCACAACATTGGTTATGATATTTCTTGGTGAATACTAACATCTTCCTGTCCTACATTGATTAATTCTTATCTTAAAACTCTCAAACTATTAGTATTAGACCAGTCATATAAACATAAATAATGTACAAGACTCTCTACAATGGAAGGTATGGAGAAAACAAAAAAATATATTTTTATTTTATTTATTATCTTTAGAACCTATGAACTTATTTGGAAGGAAATAATTTTTTGAACTAAAATGGTAATATTATATAACTTTAAGGCTTAAAATCTTAGACAGAAACTACGTTTGAAATAAAAATTAAAGTTTAGTGACCAAAAAGTCACAAAATGACGTTTCATAACTAAATTGAAATCGCAAATAAAGTTTAATGACTATTCGAATAATTTGCCCATTGCTTTTATTGTGTAAAACTTTTGTGGTTGGAGTTATATTGAAATATTATAACTTACTTTGTGAACATGTTATAAGAGCTTAAAAGCAAGTACTTAAGAAGTTCTCTAGAGCAAGCAACATGTAAACACATTTCCTCTAAATTGCTCATCTTGGGTGATTATTTTCTTATGCCTATGTTTAGGCTGGATGACATAATTATATTTGTTCTCATGTCAAAATTCATAGCAATCAGACAAATCTTTCTTTATTATAAATAGGTCTATCTCTGACAAAAAAAAAAACACAAAATCAAGTTGTTATAAAGGATTGCAATCCAAGTGCATTTTGGAAGTAAGCCACAGAAACATGAAAAAAGAAAAAAAAAGAAATATAGGTTTAGTTTCAAGATATTACAATATTAAGAAATAAGGGAACACAAGTAAAATGAAATAGAACGGGAAATAGTTGACATTTGACCAGAGCCCTGTTCAACTAGGTTTGCTATTGGTTGATGTGCAAGCACTATGGCAGCACAACATGGTGGTACAAGAGAAGCCATGCTTTCTTCTAGAATGTCATTTTTATTTTTAATTGAATTACCTTGTTGGGCTCTCCTTGGATTTTTTTATTAATGTGGCTGATTATATGAGATGCATGTTTTTACTTGTAAACTAATCCTTCATGCTTTTGTAGGCTCTCCCTGGATTTTTGATTGATATGGCTGATTGTATGAGATGCATGTTCTTACTTGTAAACTAATCCTTTATGTTTTACAGTTAGTGGAAAAACTTCTTATTGCGGCTATTGTTGATGCTGATGTTATTATTTGCCATTCAATTTTCTGCTATCTTCATAGGAATCGAGGTTTTGATGATTTTCTAGGTCAGCTCAAGTATTGTTTTTGTTGTTTTAAATGATGAGGTATGTATTTGCAACTTTAAGATATTATAATGCAGAGAGCTCTTTTTAGTTGGTAAAGTTAGTATAGTAGTTTGTTTTATTCAAGTGACAATGTTCTGTCTGTTGAAGGGAGTCTATTGGATTTTAAAAATTGCCTTAGATTTCTAGTTATATCTTTATGCAATTTGTCACGACCCAAAACAGGGGCCATGACTGGCGCTAGGGAACGGGAATTCTTTCGAATCCGGAACCCGTAGCAAGCCTAAAAATAAAATAAATCATGCAATAATAACAATAACCATATAATATGCAGCAGAAATAAAAATCAAAAATATAATAATAACATTTTCACCACTGGATTTAAATCAAATCTCATCTCATCACATATATATATAATCTCTTTAATACAAATTCAGTTTCAATATAATACATCTCTTTAAATAAAATACATGAAATCCAATACTTTAATTCACAACTACTGTAGTGTCTAGATAAAATAAATAAAACTCAAGTAGATAATTTACACAAAGAAGCCGGGGCGGAAGAAATCCGGCATATCGACCTGCTACTGAGGTCTGAAGAAGTTGACTCTCCTGAAAAATAGTCAACAGAGGGGAGTCAGACCTCACTGAGTGAATTACTATAATATATATACATACACACTAAGTGATAATGCATACAATCAACAGTATATATATATCTAATATATATACAGGCAATTTCACACAGATGCAGAAAATCATTTTTATATATTTTATTGAAAATCCCAGTTTATGAAGGATCACTTAGAACCCTAGAATATCGCAACCTCAAAAATAGTGTTAGACAACACTCTAGCCATACAGGCTCACTTAATCCAAATATATCCACTTAATCCATTTAGACAGTAGACTGGCCCCGAGACACTAAGTCAACCGAGCTCTAGTAGTCTGACTGTCAGTGTGATTGGCCCCGAGACACTTGGTCAACCGAGCTCCAGCAATCACACCCAAACCACATCTCACATATCAAATAATCATATCAAATCAATATCCACAAATAGTTAGTAATATAGCCTAAAGCTATAGGCGTACCGGTATGTTCTCGGTCCTAGTGCTGCCCACTAGGTAGCACGTTCTATTGATATCCTTCATCATTAATAATGTAAAACATTCATTCATAAAAATAAATGATGCATGAATGTAAATGAAATAACAATATAACCCATATATATACCAGAAATATACCAAAAGTCAACCAGGTATATTTCGAGTATATATACGTCAAATAAATCCAGTCAAATCATAAATTAAACTAAAAATATATTTAAAAACATTTTAAATATATTTTATTAACAAAACATGTATATAATTTATTATATACCAAAAATAAACCAAAAATATACTTAATATAAACTTAAGAAATAATCAAATTATTTATGCATATTTAATTAACATAAAATATACATTTTATAAATCATGCATCCTAAGTATATATATATAGTATAGTAACTCACCTAATGCGCTCCACGAGACAGGTCCGATGGGCCTAGTCCACTAGCCCTCGGTCTCGGCGCAACTAAACAAGCAATAAATAATAGACATCAGAATAAACCCTAACAGAAATCCTAGAATTCAATCTAGAGTATTTAAATACGAAAACAGAATTAGGGTTCGACCAGATATCACATTTTACGAGAATTCGATCAAAAATTTGACAGAACCTCCCCTGTAAAACGGACATCTCTCTACTCAAAAGAGTAGAGCCGACCCTGCAAAGAAATACACTTCAAAATACAAGCTCAACACAAATCCATAACCCCTCGGTCGGACTCCAGATTACAATCCACCGACCGGGGTCCACAAACACAGAATAATTCAGAAATACCAAAAATATCCTTACAACATAGAAATTCATTTTATAAGTAGAAATTACATAATTAACCTTTAAACACTATAAAAATCAATAAAAACTCATTTTATTAGAAAAACCGTATATTATATATATAATTAAAAATAATTCACGAAAAATAGTTTTAATTAGTTAAAAATACTAAATAATTTGTAGAAATCATTTTTATACCTTAAATAACTATTGAAACCAATTAAATTACATTTTTATCCAATTTTGTGTAAAATTACCAAAATACCCCTATATATATAAATATACTTAAATTACTTCAAAAATTCACCAAAAATTATACAATTATCCAAAATTAATTTTCTCAACATATTTATCAATAATATTAATAATTAAACTCAATTAACCAATTAAATTCAAATAAAAACACAATTAACCCTAATTTCTCAAAATCATATAAACTTCAATAATTCAAAATAAATACTTAGAAATTCATAAAAATTCCAAATAAATTCTTATAATTCATTTAAACACCTAATTTAACCATAAACCCCAATTTCATAATTTAAATAATTAATTTCCGAAAATTAGAAAATAATATTAAATATTTAAAAATACGCAAAAATCCAAACAATCTCCAAAAATTCTACAAAAATTCATACATGTAGATTAAGCTACTAGGATCAACATTTGTGAAGGGAGTTTTCATGAATCAATCAATTCAAAGCTGAAAAAAAATCAAAAACCCTAATGTGACCGAAATTGAAAAATCGAAACCTAAGCAAATCTAAACCATTTTAGCTCAAACCAAAGCTAGAATCACACTCACCGAAGCTTAAGGAGAAGAAAGAGACCGGCGGTGTCGAAAACGGTGGCTGGAAATGGGAGAAACGGCAAAGGGATGATTTTCGGGCAAAAGAGGAAAATGGGACTGTCGGCGCCGGGGAAGGGAGCTGCTGGCGGCGGGGGACGGCTGGGAACGGCGGTGGCAAGCCGAGAGGCACACCGACGGTAGGTGACCGGAGTTGTAGCGATGAGGGAAGGGTGGGTGGTGGTCGGGTGCGGGAGAGAAAGAAAGAAGAAGAAGAAGAAGAAAAAGAAAAAGAAAGAAAAGAAAAAGAAAAGAAAAAAAAATAATAATAATAAAATAATTTTAATAATTTAATAATAAATAAAATAATTAAATAACAATAAATTAATAAATAAATAATAAAATATTAGGATAATATATATTAAACCCTACTTAAATAAATATACACACACATAGGCTTTATTTAGTAATTTAAAAATACGTATGAGTTCATGCAAGTCCGAAAATATATTTAAAATAATTAATAATACATTGTTTACGTGAAAATTTCTCCGAAAATGCAAGTCCCGGGAAAATTTTACGTAAAACACTGTAAATAATACATAATAATAAAAATAGGTTTTAAATACATATTAACTCGTAAAAATATCGCATATATATTCAAAATTTATTAACACTGCATATCCCGGTACAGTGTAAAAATATTTTAAAAACACGGGATATTACAGTCTCCCCCCCTTACAAGAATTCGTCCCCGAATTCCAGAAAACAAGATCAAGAAGGAAAGAGATATGGGTACGAAGCTCGCATCTCAGCTTCAGTCTCCTATGTATGCTCTTCAACTCTGTCGCTACGCCACAGAACCTTAACCATCAGAATCTGCTTCGATCGCAACTGTCGAACTTGATAATCAACGATCGCCACAGGTTCTTCCACAAACGTCAAATCTTCACTCACTTCTACACTGTCGGGTTGCAACACGTGAGAAGGGTCTGAGATATACTTCCTCAACATCGAGATATGAAATACTGGATGCACTTGTGACATACTCGGAGGCAAATCCAACCGATATGCAACAGTGCCAACTCTCTCCAGAATCTCAAATGGTCCAATGTATCTCGGTGCTAACTTACCCTTCCTGCCAAATCTCATCACACCCTTTATCGGAGATACCTTCAGAAAAATAAAATCTCCAACCTGAAACTCCACATCTCTGCACCTAGGATCCGCATAACTCTTCTGTCTGCTAATTGCGGTCTCTAATCTGTGCTTGATCACGACGACTTTCTCTACAGCATCCTGAACCATCTCAGGTCCAGTCAAAGCTCTCTCACCAATCTCATCCCAACTCAGAGGGGATCTACACTTCCTTCCATACAACGCCTCATACAGTGCCATACCAATACTGCTATGGTAGCTATTATTATATGCAAACTCAATAAGCGATAAATGATCATCCCAGCTACCTCCTAAATCTAAGACACACATCCTCAACATGTCTTCCAGTGTCTGGATTGTCCTCTCAGACTGGCCATCTGTCTGAGGATGAAAAGCAGTACTGAAATCCAACCTAGTGCCCATCGCTTCTTACAACTTCTGCCAAAAATGAGAAGTAAACACCGAACCTCTATCTGACATAATGGACACAGGTACTCCATGAAGGCATACAATATGCTTCATATACAACTTCGCCAATCTAGCAACTGAATATGTGGCTTTCACAGGCAAGAAATGTGCAGACTTCGTCAATCTATCTACAATCACCCAGATAGAATCGTATCCATCCTTCGAACGAGGTAAACCTACCACAAAATCCATAGCTATCCTTTCCCACTTCCACTCGGGAATAAGAAGAGGCTGAAGCTTCCTAGAAGGCTTCTGATGTTCGGCTTTCACTTGCTGACACGTCAAGCACTTAGCAACATAATCAGTGACATCCTTCTTCAATCCATCCCACCAGTATAGATCTCTGATACTGTAGTACATCTTAGTAATGCTCGGATGAATGCTGTAGGCTATAGAGTGTGCTTCCTCTAGGATCTCTTCTCTCAAATCATCCACATCGGGAACACACAATCTACCACTGATCCACAACACACCATCATCATCGAGTGTGAAATCAGTGAACTTCCCTGCTCTGACATTCTCTGCAAGTTCTTCCAGAATAGGATCTCGGCTCTGAGCTGCTTTAATCCTATCCCTCAGTACAGATCGTACTTTAAATTGAGCTAGCAGTCCACCTGATCTACTAATCTTCATCATCAAACCTTGATCCACCAACAGATGCAATTCCTGGATCAATGGTCTCCTCTCAACACCGATGTGAGCAAGACTGCCTGAGGACTTCTTACTCAAGGCATCTGCTATCACATTAGCTTTACTCTGATGATATAATATCTCACAATCATAATCCTTCAATAGTTCCAACCATCTTCTCTGCCTCAAATTCAGATCTCGCTGCTGAAATATGTACTTAAGGCTTTTGTGATCAGTAAATATCTCACAAGTCACCCCGTACAGATAATGTCTCCAAATCTTCAAAGCAAAGATCACTGCAGCCATCTCAAGGTCATGTGTAGGATAGTTCTGCTCATGCTTCTTCAACTGCCTCGAAGTATAGGCTATCACCCTTCCATTCTGCATCAACACACAACCAAGACCAATTCTAGAGGCATCACAGTAAACTGTGAATTTATCCATACTATTAGGCAAAGCTAACACTGGCGCTGTGGTCAATTTCTCCTTCAACAACTGAAAACTATTCTCACAAGCTTCTGACCACTCAAATCTAACATTCTTCTGAGTCAAGCGAGTCATAGGGGCTGCTATTCTAGAAAAATCCTGCACAAACCGCCTATAATACCCGGCTAAACCCAGAAAACTTCGAATCTCTGTAACAGAAGTAGGTCTAGGCCATTCAGATACTACCTCAATCTTCTGTGGATCAACTTGAATACCTTCTTTAGACACTACGTGTCCAAGAAAAGAAACACTCTCCATCCAAAAATCACACTTTGAGAATTTAGCATAAAGCTGATGATCTCTCAGTGTCTGTAGTACAATCCTCAAGTGATATACATGCTCTTCCATACTCCTAGAATAAACCAGTATATCATCAATGAAGACTACCACAAACTGATCCACATACGGTCTGAATACTCTGTTCATCAGGTCCATAAAAGCTGCTGGTGCATTAGTCAAACCAAAAGACATCACCAGAAACTCATAATGGCCATATCTAGTGCGGAATGCTGTCTTAGGAATATCGGATTCACTGATCCGCAGCTGATGATAACCCGACCTCAAGTCAACCTTAGAAAAGAACTGTGCACCCTGTAGCTAATCAAACAAATCATCTATCCTCGGGAGAGGATACTTGTTCTTCACTGTCACCTTATTCAGCTCTTTGTAGTCAATGCACAGTCTCAGGGTACCATCCTTCTTCTTCACAAACAAGACTGGTGCACCCCAAGGAGAAACACTAGGTCTGATAAAACCTTTATCCAATAACTCTTGCAACTGCTCCTTCAACTCTTTCAACTCTGCAGGAGCCATACGATAGGGTGGCATAGATATAGGAGTAGTACCTAGAACCACATCTATACAGAACTCAATCTCTCTATGAGGTGGTAAACCTGGCAACTCCTCGGGAAAAACATCAGGAAACTCACAAGCAATCGGAACATCTGTGAGTGAAAACTTCTCCACTGAAGTATCCCTAACCAATGCCAAATATCCCTGACAACCCTTCCTCAATAACTTCCTAGCCGTAATAGCAAAAATAAGATTCTGAGGTGCTGAACTCCTATCACCAACAAACTTAAATTCTTCTTCACCAGGAATTCTGAAAGTCACCTCTTTATTCCTGCAATCTACCACGGCATAGTGCTGAGATAACCAATCCATTCCCAAAATAACATCAAACTCCATCACATCCAACAATATCAAATCAGTGGGTAATTCTCTATCTCCCACGAGAACTGGACAACCAGAAAGAACAATATCGACGTCCAAAGAATCGCTCAGAGGAGTGGCAACAGACAAAGGAAAAGCCATCCTCGAAGCTTGCCAACAAGATTTAGAAGCAAAAACAGGAGAAACAAACGAATGCGTGGCACCCGGATCAAACAAAACCCATGCATCCAGGTAACAAACAGAAACAATACCTGCCACGACTGCATTAGATGCCTGAGCATCCTGCTGAGTAAGATGAAAGACTCTGGCCTGACCTCGACCTCCCTGCTGACTGGTAGAAGCCTGGCCAACACCTCTGGCACCTCCTCTAGTACCTCTACCATGACTCTGCTGTGGAACAAACTGAGTGGAACTCTGATGCTGGGTTGGTGGTAACTGAAATGGCACGGGTGCAGCACTAGCAATCGACTGCTGTGGGAATCACGGAATCCGCTGCTGCTGATACCCAGAATAAGGACACGATCTGGCAAAATGTCCTGTCTGCCCGCATCTGAAGCATGTCAGCGGTGTCAGATAACACGGTCCCTGATGGACTCTACCATAAGTCTAACAAACACTAGCCGTTGATCCAGAACTACGACCACTACTGCTGCTCAAAGCACCTGATCCAAATCTGAACGATCTACACTGACCTCCACGGCCATGTCTACTACTCCGATGCACTCGCTGCTGCTTTCTCTGACTCTGCTGAGTCGGACCTCGCTGCTGACTACTCGATCCAACATGAAAACTCGAATATGGAGTAGCCTGCAATCCACTCGACTGAACTCCTACCTGGTAATAATCAGGCATCGCTCCCTGCCTAACTAGTCTCAGCTCAATCTCCTTGGCTAACTCAATCATAGACTCGAGAGTAAGACCTGCTGTAGGCATACCAGCAAAAGCTGAACCCAAACCAGTAACGTACGTAGTAACCGTAAAATACTGATCTCGCATCAGATCCTCAGCATATCTACCCAAACGAAGAAACTCTCAGGTATACTCCTCTACAGATCGATCTCTACGAGAAATACTGGTCAGACGAAGACGATAGCTCAAACGAAGAGGCTCTGGACAGAATCTCCTCATAAATCGCTCTCGAAACTGAGCCCATGTCATCATCATCATATAAGGCTGAATCATCTGAATGAACCAATCTAGAGCTGGTCCCTTGACAGACAACTCAACGATCATGATCCGCTGGTACTTGGTATGAGCAGTCCGAGTCCTAGTCTCAATCGCATGTAGAAAATCTAACGGATCGAAAGTACCATCAAAAGCAATCCTGCCAACTCAGGCATAGAACAAAGCTGCCTCAAGGTCAGACATACCCTGCTGATAGGCAGGCTGAACAGGCTGAACAACTGGAGGAACAGGAACATCAAACTCAGGCTCTACAGGCTCCTCGTCCTGTAACTCTCTCTGCCTACGGTGACCTACCGCTCCTCGAGGTCTACCTCTGCCACGACCTCTACGTCTAACTGGCTGCTCAGGAGGTAAAACCTTGTCCTAAAAAGACTCATCATCCTCGGCCTCAACGACCGGTGGAGCAACACGCACTCGCCTCCTCATTCTAAAAAGACAAATGGAAAGATTCAGACAAAACAGACAACGGAGGAATAACGCTGAAAACTACAACAAGGAATACTTATCAAGACATACTCGAACCTAATACACTACAGTAGTTACCAGAAGAAAACACAACTTTAAAACTAGGGCCACAACTCACAGAACTAAGCCTTGACACAGAACTCCGCTCTGATACCAACTTTGTCACGACCCAAAACAGGGGCCATGACCGGCGCTAGGGAACGAGAATTCTTTCGAATCCGGAACCCGTAGCAAGCCTAAAAATAAAATAAATCATGCAATAATAACAATAACCATATAATATGCAATGGAAATAAAAATCATAAATATAATAATAACATTTTCACCACTGGATTTAAATCAAATCTCATCTCATCACATATATATATATAATCTCTTTAATACAAATCCAGTTTCAATATAATACATCTCTTTAAATAAAATACATGAAATCCAATACTTTAATTCACAACTACTGCAGTGTCTAGATAAAATAAATAAGACTCAAGTAGATAATTTACACAAAGAAGCCGGGGCAGAAGAAATCCGGCATATCGACCTGCTACTGAGGTCTGAAGAAGTTGACTCTCCTGAAAAATAGTCAATGGAGGGGAGTCAGACCTCACTGAGTGAATTACTATAATATATATACATACACACTAAGTGATAATGCATACAATCAATAGTATATATATATCTAATATATATACAGGCAATTTCACACAGATGCAGAAAATCATTTTTATATATTTTATTGAAAATCCCAGTTTATGAAGGATCACATAGAACCCTAGAATATCGCAACCTCAAAAATAGTGTTAAACAACACTCTAGCCATACAGGCTCACTTAATCCAAATATATCCACTTAATCCATTTAGACAGTAGACTGGCCTCGAGACACTAAGTCAACCGAGCTCCAGCAGTCTGACTGTCAATGTGATTGGCCCCGAGACACTTGGTCAACCGAGCTCCAGCAATCACACCCAAACCACATCTCACATATCAAATAATCATATCAAATCAATATCCACAAATAGTTAGTAATATAGCCTAAAGCTATAGGCGTACCGGTACATACTCGGTCCTAGTGCTGCCCACTAGGTAGCACGTTCTATTGATATCCTTCATCATTAATAATGTAAAACATTCATTCATAAAAATAAATGATGCATGAATGTAAATGAAATAACAATATAACCCATATATATACCAAAAATATACCAAAAGTCAACCAGGTATATTTCGAGTATATATACGTCAAATAAATCCAGTCAAATCATAAATTAAAGTAAAAATATATTTAAAAACATTTTAAATATATTTTATTAACAAAACATGTATATAATTTATTATATACCAAAAATATACTTAATATAAACTTAAGAAATAATCAAATTATTTATGCATATTTAATTAACATAAAATATGCATTTTCTAAATCATGCATCCTAAGCATATATATATAGTATAGTAACTCACCTAATGCGCTCCACGAGACAGGTCCGACGGGCCTAGTCCACTAGCCCTCGGTCGCGGCGCAACTAAACAAGCAATAAATAATAGACATCAGAATAAAACCTAACAAAAATCCTAGAATTCAATCTAGAGTATTTAAATACGAAAACAGAATTAGGGTTCGACCGGACATCACGTTTTACGAGAATTCTACCAAAAATTCGATAGAACCTCCCCTGTAAAACTGACATCTCTCTACTCAAAAGAGTAGAGCTGACCCTGCAAAGAAATACACTTTGAAATACAAGCTCAACACAAATCCATAACCCCTCGGTCGGACTCCAGACTACAATCCACCGACCGGGGTCCACAAACACAGAATAATTCAGAAATACCAAAAATATCCTTACAACATAGAAATTCATTTTATAAGTAGAAATTATATAATTAACCTTTAAACACTATAAAAATCAATAAAAACTCATTTTATTAGAAAAACCGTATATTATATATATAATTGAAAATAATTCACGAAAAATAGTTTTAATTAGTTAAAAATACTAAATAATTTGTAGAAATCATTTTTATACCTTAAATAACTATTGAAACCAATTAAATTACATTTTTATCCAATTTTGTGTAAAATTACCAAAATACCCCTATATATATAAATATACTTAAATTACTTCAAAAATTCACCAAAAATTATAAAATTATCCAAAATTAATTTTCTCAACATATTTATCAATAATATTAATAATTAAACTCAATTAACCAATTAAATTCAAATAAAAACACAATTAACCCTAATTTCTCAAAATCACATAAACTTCAATAATTCAAAATAAATACTTAGAAATTCATAAAAATTCCAAATAAATTCTTATAATTCATTTCAACACCTAATTTAACCATAAACCCCAATTTCATAATTTAAATAATTAATTTCCTAAAATTAGAAAATAATATTAAATATTCAAAAATAAGCAAAAATCCAAAAATTCTCCAAAAATTCTACAAAAATTCATAAATGTAGATTAAGCTACTAGGATCAACATTTGTGAAGGGAGTTTTCATGAATCAATCAATTAAAAGCTCAAAAAAATAAAAAACCCTAATGTGACCGAAATTGAAAAATTGAAACATAAGCAAATCTAAACCATTTTAGCTCAAACCAAAGCTAGAATCTCACTCACCAGAGCTTAAGGAGAAGAAAGAGACCAGCGGTGTCGAAAACGGTGGCCGAAAATGGGAGAAACGGCAATGGGATGATTTTCGGCCAAAAGAGGAAAATGGGGCTGCCGGCGCCGGGGAAGGGAGCTGCTGGCGACGGGGGACAGCTGGGAATGGCGGTGGCATGCTGGGAGGCACACCGACGGTAGGTGACCGGAGTTGCAGCGGTGAGGGAAGGGTGGGTGGTGGTCGGGCGCGGGAGAGAAAGAAAGAAGAAGAAGAAGAAGAAAAAGAAAAAGAAAGAAAAGAAAAAGAAAAAAAAAAGAAAAAGAAAAAGAAAATAATAATAAAATAATTTTAATAATTTAATAATAAATAAAATAATTAAATAACAATAAATTAATAAATAAATAATAAAATATTAGGATAATATATATTAAACCCTACTTAAATAAATATACACACACATAGGCTTTATTTAGTAATTTAAAAATACGTATGAGTTCATGCAAGTCCCAAAATATATTTAAAATAATTAATAATACATTGTTTACGTGAAAATTTCTCTGAAAATGCAAGTCCGGGAAAATTTTACGTAAAACACTGTAAATAATACACAATAATAAAAATAGGTTTTAAATACATATTAACTCGTAAAAATATCGCATATATATTCAAAATTTATTAACACTGCATATCCCGGTACAGTGTAAAAATATTTTAAAAACACGGGATATTACACAATTATTCCTGTTGATTTTCATATGATGATTTTTTTATTTTTCTCAAGGCATGTGTGATTGAATTCCTTGCTTTTGAAGCTCAGTTCTGCTAGTAGAATATGAAAATTAGTGGGATTTTTTGTAACTATATCTCTTATTTGAATGCCTTTGTCTCTCTTAACTTGTTATCTTTCCATAAATGCCTTTTTCTCTAATCTTAAAACAAAATAACTCAGCATGCTCACTAGAGAACAGACCCTAATTCTAGATGTTATTTAGCATATCAATGATCCAAATGTGCAGAAAAAATATCTATAACAACTTAGGTAATCTCTAGAGAAAGAACCTGAACCTAAGGCTACTGAGTTATCCCCTACTAGTTTGATCTTAAGAAATCCATGTTATTAGAGTCATGCAGAGACTGTAGAGTTTTATATCTATTGTGAAATTTTGTAGGAATTCCACCACTTTACTTAAATCTTCTTTGGAGCATAACTATACTATTAATGAAATGAAAATTAAGATACCATTGTGATACCTAACAGATGAAGAATTTTAAGCAATATAGGCATAAGATGGTGAATTATTTCTCAAGGGGAGTAGGTTTATAGTGAGTGCAGAAAAGGTCAAAACCTTAATGGATATCAGGGGGGAAGAATATCAGGGTTATGTCCATAATTATTCCATCATCTAGTAAACCATGGCAAAAATTTTAAGATATCAGCATAATCACTAAGGAAAAATAACCATGAATGGGTTTTATAATGGTTCTATATAAGAAAAGTATTAAACCATGCTTGTTCATAATCTTAATAGGAAAATAAGTTGATTTGAAGTTTATTAGGAAAGTTCGGGTTTGAACAATTATTGTCCCCATTTTAAGGGATAGATAATTTTAAGAATTTTACAAGTGGAGTAGGAGGGTTTTGAATACCCTTTATGGAAGAAGTGCTTGAATTATGTAGAACCATTAAATTCTAAAATTGTTTGATAATATTCTTGGGTTTTGAAAGATCCCAAGGCTTAAAAAATCAATTTTATGGAAAATGATTTTGCATAGTAAGAAAAGGATCTTTATTATAAAATACATCTTCAATAGTTAAAATATTTTGGATGGAATTCTTTATCAAAAATTCAAGAACTTTAGTTTAAGAACAAATAATTTGTGAACTACTTGGGGTAGTCACAATCTTTAAATCTTATTGAGAAAGGGTTTTTTGAGAAGAAGATTCTCCTTTCGTTGTTTTTTAGAACCAATTGAGGAGCCATACCTAGAATGCCTTTATCAATAGGTTTGATAGGATGCTCAGCTTTTGGAGGTTTTAGGGTGTTCTGGATAGCTTTAAGAGGTTCAGGGGCTTTAGGGATGGAATCAATCCATTGCTAGATTTGGTTGGCTTTATTTGTTTCATCTTTGTCAAAATCTTCTTGGTTAATAATGTCAAACCAATACTTTGGTTTTGGAGTAGAAACGGGATGAGAGTTAGGTGTTTCAATCTTTTCAATATCTTTCTTTTCTCGAGACATCTTTATCTACTTTGTAAAAATTCTCTTATTAGAAAGTCTGGTAAAAAATTTATTTCTCCTTTAATGAATTCAATGTCAAAATAAAAGATACTCAAAATAGCTTCTCATTTGGCAAAGATTTGTTTTGATGCAATACTTTGAACATCTTTTTTGTAAGATTTCTTTGGAAAATTTATAATCAATGCGTAGTAAAAACTTTGATTGAACAAATTAGATTGAAATATTGAAATGCATACAAAAATGGAGAGGACTTCTTTTATTTTATTTTATTGTGGAGTAGTTTCTTTATGTATCATTTCAGTGACATAAAGTGTATTGAACTACTACTTTCTTTCCATTTGAAACTTGCTTCAAAATTCCCTCGTAACCTATATCACTGGCATCTATTTCAATAATCCTAGGAAGATTGAGATCAGTTAGGTAAAGGCAAGGAATCTCAAGAATGCGATTCTTTACTTGCTTGACTACATTAGGATGTTCATTAGTCCAAGGGACTGGGTTTTTCTTTAATATGTTATGTAGAGGTTTGACAATGTAAACCCCCAATTTCGGGATAATAAAGTGTGGATGCAACAAAGGACTCTGATGATGAAAATGTTATAAATAAGTATTCAATACTTGAAGTTTGAAATCTTAAAAGTCTAAATGCATCTCCAAAAGGAGTTTAATTGGTTTTTTTTAAGCACTTAATTGTAAAGTTTTTTTATGACCTAACTGAAAAGTTGTAATTAAAAGTAAAAAAAGAGATAAGAATTCTCTAATTCCAATCACAATTACATAATTCTGGTCAGAATTATGCATGTTCTGTCTAATTTTTTTATTTTATTTCAGTAAAAAAAATTGGTTTCCTGAATTTTGATTTGAAAAGAAGAATAACAAGTTTTTGAAGACCTACTTGAAAAAGCAACATTGATTTTTACTAGTCTGAGGAGCAACCCATACTGCATCCATAAGTGTCATCTTCTTTCCTTCCTTCTTTTATTTTTATTTTTATTTTTATTTTTATTTTATTTAATTATTTTGATTTTATTAAATTTTTATTGTTATTTTATTCACTAATGATTGTTTATTCTTTTGTGTTAGTGATTATGGAGGAGATTACATGATGATCTTACTATATGAACAAAATCCATGAAGGTCCATGGAATGTCATAGATTGAATTTTGTAGTTAAATATAATTTCTAGGTTGTTTTTTATTTAGTTTATTTATTATTGTTTTGATTTTATTTTGGGATTGTATTAATTTTTTTTTCTTGTTATTTTCAATAGTTCATTGTAATAGCCCCAATAGTGGGAATAATGAAATCATGTGTGTGTGATTATGTGTTTTATTTTAATTAATTGATTAGTAATATTAGGGTTTCAATTGGGTAATTCATTAAAATTAATGGCTATAGAAATCATTAGAGTTTATTTTAATTAAAATTAAATTAGATTTAGGTGAATAGAATTAGGATTACTTAATATGATCACTTTAATTAAATTAGGCTTTTTACAATAAGTTTAATTGATTGTTTGATCTTTTTATTTGATTATTTTTTTTATTTTTTTATTAGTTGTTGGACTTATTTGTTTGTTTGTGTTTATGTGTTTTGGGCTCTAAACTCATGTTAGGCTCTAACTCATTTAAATAAATTTAGGTTTTGTAGGTTTAATTAATAACAATGCATCTTTACGCTTATAATTAATTAGATTTAAGGTAGAGATAACTTTAGGCCCATTTAGTTAATTTAGACATAGGCCTACCTAATTCATTTAATTTAGAGTTAGCCCATTTAATTTAAGCCTTTTCCATAATTTGTAGACTTAAGATCACTTTAGAATTAAAATATATGTCTATCAGGGATTTAAAATTGACAAGCAAAAGCCTAATGAATCATTTTTAGATTTTCTGACTAGGTTCATGAATAAGGTCTGATTGATGAAAAACAAGCTAGCTGAAAAGGATCAGGTTAGGATGATTGTTTGAAATGTGTCACCTAATTTGGTTGAAAGGTTGCTAATGATGAACCCCAAGACATTTTTAGGCCTGTATGATGATGGGTTATAAGCTAAAGAGATTGAAAGTGAGAAAAAGAAGATTGCTAGAAGCACTAGAGCAATGAACTACCCAATTGGGGGCATACAACAAGGAAGCACTAGCTAGATTGTGGAAGTGCATGCTATTCAACAACCAAGAAGATTCTCTAATTTTAACCAACCTTTGTCAAAAGTCCTAGAGCACCTAATGCAAAAGGGCTTACTTCAACCTTTACCTAATCCAAACCCACCAAACCCAAACGCCATTGGTTGTAACCTAGCATTGAAAATTCCATCAAAACCTCCAACACTCCATGAATAACTACATCCACCTCAAACATGAAATCCAAAACCTTATAGACTCCAAAAAGATCACAGACCCCGAAAACCCAAGCACTAGAAATAATCCTTTCCTAAACTATTGAAATATACCACCCTTAGTTACCATGATGATCAATTCAAGAGTTAGTGAGGAAGAAGTGCTAAGCTCCTTTAAGGACCTACATTTTAAAATCAATGAGAAGTCTCCTAATGCCCCTAAAGATGTGGAAAGAGCGAAAGACTTATTGGGTCAGCCTTCAGGCAAGTTCGGCTATAAGGTGTTTTACACTAAACCACCTTCTTTTGACATACTCTTCGAGTCGATTATGCCTACAGGATGGGGTGATGAGTTTGATGATGAGAAGTTGTTATACAAGAATGAAAAATGCACATTTGAGGTATATAAGGATGAAGTTATGGAGACAGTTAGTAAGAAGATGCAAGAATAGTTGTTACAAGAATCACTATGAGACTCAATATCCCCAGCATCTAGAATAGGAAATAATTTTTTTTATTGTCTTCTTTGATTGAAATTTCAATTTCTTTATAACTTGTTTTATTTTAGTGATCGATTATGTTACTTATATGCATCTTGATGGTACTATGCATTATAATATTGATTGCATCTGCATGTTTAACATAAATTCAATTCAACTAGATTTATTCAACATGGGCACAAATGCAAATTCAAAAAACATTCATATATCACATGATGCAACTTCTGAGGATAGAAAATTTGAGGGAAAGGAAAAGTTAAAAAAAAAGAGAGAAAAAAAAGAAAGAAAAAGGACAATCATGTAAAAATAAGAGAAAAATATTATTTTAGAAAATCTAAAAGGATTAATTGATAATAGGAGTTGTATCATGTGATGTAATAAATGTTCTTATTTTTGCCCTAATGAATGACTAAAATTGAATTTGAAATTTTTGTTCAGATATCACATTTTCATCTTTATCATACTGCATCAGTATCTAAATGGAAATAAGAGCTATGAGGTTACTATTTTAATTATGTTTTCTTTTTCTTTTTTTGCCACCCCTTTGTGGTTTTATTTGTAAGTCTAATGTCCTCTTATACATAAACAAGTTAGGTGGCTCAATAACTTGTGTTACAGCCTATACCTTTTAATTATCATCAATAATTGCATCAACATTAAGCTTCATATTCTACTCAAGAGTTCTTTAAAGTGCAAGTCCAGTTGATTTAATCATCAAGAACTCACTTTAGTTAGTTTGCCCACTCCTCTACATCTTCAATGCATAAGATTACAACTAATAGGGTTAGTAAGTCAAAGGATCAATAACAGTAGTGAACGAATTGAGCCTCTTAAAGAATAGCACGAATGAATTCAGAATAAAACTAGGGGCAAATTGTAATTTTGGGGGCAAATTACATAATAGTAAGTTTGCACTCAAAGAGCAAAGATGGAACACTGAAGTATAAGAGCTAGTATAAGAGATCTCAAGGCAAAAAGAAGCATACAAATACATTAATTATCATACAACAAAAGCAATAGCAAAAAGAAAAGTTCAACAGTGCATTGATCAATCACAAGCTCCAGTGTCAAGCCATAGACCCCATTTGCTAGCCTATTCATCAGTCTAATGAACTATATCAGAACCTTTGATATCAAAAGTACCAACAACGAAGCATTCAATGCTCAAACCTACAGGCTATTGATGAGGCACCTCATTCTCACACTCTAAGTTATAAACATAGCTCTATTCCAAACAGGATACCTATTAGGATCATGCATGTCATACATAACATGCAAACACTTGCATATATTTGTTGTGAAATACTTGCTTTGCATAATAAAGTCTTTGAGCTTAGGCAAGATTATACAAATACTTTGCTACTAACATTCAAAATTAGTGTTGTAAAAGTGCAGAAAGGTAGTTAGAGTGTTCACATATATGGGAAAAGGGTAACACTATCAAGGTGAACTTGATACTCAATGAGACTTTAAACCTCAAGAGCCCAATAAATCATGGGCCCATCCAGTAAGAGAATATCACCGACAGTGATACTTACAAAAGCATCATCCTGGCAACCTCAAGAGGTTGGATAGGATACTCAAGCTCCTCAGATTCAACATCCATCTTCATAGCCTCATTTGGAGCATCATTTGGGATATCTCTCCACAACAGTTAGACTAGTGTAGGGTATGGAATATAGTGATAAGAAGGTCCAACATGTCAACAATACATTTGTCGGCCCTATAAAAAGGAAGAATGCACTCTAAAAAATTATTTGATAATGAAATAAGATCTCTAATTCCTGAACCTTTTTGCATGAGATATCAAGAAGAGGAATGAAGTCCTCTACCATAGCATTAATGGAATGGCAGAAATACAAATGTAGCCTAAAGCCACAACTTCAATGGTGGAGCATTATGACCTTTGTGATCAGAGACATCATCACCATAATCAAAAGGGAAGAATGCAAAAGAATGACATTTCATTTTGAAAAAATCTCTTCACTTGCAAATATACCATACTAACTTATGATATTTTGTGTAGGGAAAAACAAAAGAGAATGAAGAAGGGGAAAGGAACTGATACATCAGTAAGATTGAGTAAGATTGCAAATGCTAATCGTTCATCAGAGCATCACCTTACATGAAAAATGACTTGCCAAAAACTTATCAAAATAATAAAAGGAAGTAATAGAACTCTATTTCCTTAGATTTTGTAATAAAGTACCATCTCAATCATAAAATTCACAAATTAAAAGTTTATTCATCCACTTCATGAGATCATGTGTGAAAAGCCTATCTCATGACCCTTGATCATAATGGCTTTCTTTTATTAACCTTGTAGAATTCAAATGAGTAGTTAATAGCTTTATGTTGAGATTTTATAAACTCTAATCAATCTAATGCTTGCTTTGCACCCAAATGAGGGGAAGAAAATGCAAAGACAAAATCTGTAGACTTGTAGTATAAATTGCTTGAATTTTAGAGTATCTTTTCAGTCTTTTAAATAATAAATATGCATATAATCTACTCTAATGCTAAAAAATGAGTATGAGTAGAAAATCCCTTGATGGTATCCATGTTGAGTAATACGAGAAAGGCGGAGGAATACTAAGAGGAGAATCGAAAAAAGAGCAAGCATAATTTACTCTAATGCTAAAAAATGAGCAAGAGTATTAACGTGAACCTCCGGTGGTATCCACACTGAGTAATATAAGAAAGGCGGGGGAATACTAAAAAAGGACCCACATCAAAACTGCTCTATTTGCTCCAATGCTCTAAAAGAGTATAAGTATCCAAAGGACCTTTCCAATGGTATCCATGCTGAGTAATATCATAAAGGTAGGGGAATACTCAGATAAAGAAGAAAAGTATAAAAAATAATTTAAAGGCTATTTTGATACTCAGAATTTGATCTATTTATACTCGAATTCAATGAGTTTTGTTTAGAAAATTCTCTTTAAAATTTGGTGTGGAAGTAAGCTCTTTAATTGGAAAAATATATGCTCTCAACATAAGATGGTTAATGATGCCTTTGACCTTTGCAAATGGAAAATAAATGATAGTCATAAAAATTTTAAAAAAAATTGTGAGATTTATTGAGTGCATGCTATCTCGTGAAAAAGTGATGAATTTTCTCATAAATGTTCATCATTATAATGTAATTTTGTACATTCATCATGATTAAAACTAGCTTCAATAAGTCTGTATGAATTGCAAATCCAGAAGGGAGTTCACCTAAATTATAGAGATGGTTAACATAGTGAAATTGAAATTAGTTAGCAAGAAATTCTAATAAGTCAACACAGCAAAATTCAAAGTCAGTGAGCAAAAATTCTAATTAATCAGCATAAAGAATTCAAAGCATTCGACCCAAATAACCAAAGATAAAAATTGTGAGCAATTATGGACTATAGTAATAAGGACAAGCAACAAAATGGTTATAGTTAATCAGAATCATTAGCAAGCAATGAAACGGTTGTAGCTAATCATGAGCAGTTATAGATTGTAGCATTATCAAAGGTGAGTAATTAAAGGATTGTAGTCAATTTGCAAGCAATTATGGATTGTAGCATCAAAGGTGAGCAATGAAAGGATTACTGTCAATTTGCAAGCAATTATGGATTGCACTATCAAAGGCGAGCAATGAAAGGATTACAGTTAATTTGCAAGCAATTATGGATTGCAGCATAAAAAATGAGTAATGAAAGGGTTACAGTTAATTAAAATCAGCCAATAGTTATGGACTGTAGCATCAAACATAAGCAATTAAAGGGTTATAACGAATCATAAGCAATTATAGATTGCAGCATCATTAGTGAGAAATGAAAGGGTTACAGCTAATCGCAAGCAATTATGGATTACAACATCATCAGTAAGCAATAAAAGGGTTGCAGCTAATCATAAGCAATTATGGATTGCAACATCATCGATGAGCAATGAAAGGGTTGCAACTAATCACGAATAATTATGGACTATAGCATTATAAGAGCAAGCAATTATATATTGCAACATCATCGGTAAGTAATGAAAGGGTTGTAGCTAATCACGAGCAATCATGGATTACAACATCATTAGTGAGCAATGAAAGGGTTGTAGCTAATCATGAGCAATTATGGATTACAACATCATCAATAAGAAATGAAGGATTGCAGTTAATTTGTGAGCAATTATGGATTACAGCATCATTGGTGTGCAATGATAGGGTTGCAGCTAATTGTGAGCTATTATGGACTGTAGCATAATCAAAGGTGAGCAATGAAAGTATTGCAGTTAATTTGCAAGTAACTATGGATTGCAACTAATCAAAATTGCAAGAAATTATGGACTATAGAGTCAAGAGTGAGTGATGAAAGGCTTGCAGTTAATTAAAATCATCAGTGAGCAAGGAAGAGATTGTAGCTGATCGAAAGCCTTGAGTGGTTACAAACTGCAAAATCAAAAGGTGAGTGATAAGAGGGTCGTAGTTGATTAAAGCTAGCCAGCAATTAAAGGTTACAGCTGATCAAAATCATCAATAAGAAATGAAAGGATCACAACAAAATCAAAAGTCGTGAGTAGTTACAGACTACAGAGTCAAAGGAAGACAACAAAAGGGGATGTAGCTGTTCAAAACTTGCTAGCAATTACATATTGTAGCAACATAAAGCCTACATTAAGGAATAATGTATCATTTCAATCTAGAATATATGACCGAGTATAGTCGACATTGTACGACCGAGTACAATGTGTCCTTTTAATCCAAACTATACGACCAAGTATAGTCGACATTGTATGACCAAGTGCAATGTATCCCTTTTATCTAGACTATATGATCGAGTATAATCGACATCATATGACTGAGTGTGATGTATCCTTTCAATCCAAACTATACAATCGAGAATAGTCAGCTTCATACGATTGAATATGATGTATCCTTTTAGCCAGTACTATACGACCGAGCATAGTCAATATTGTACGATCGAGTATAATGTATCCTTTCAATTTGTACTATACGTTCGAGTATAGTCAACATTGTACAACCGAGTACAATGTACCTCTTTCAATCTATATTATATGACCAAGTATAGTCAACATTATACGACTTAGTGTGATGTATCCTTTTAAATCAACATTATACGTCGAAGTATAGTGTTTCCTTAGATGTTTGAGGTTTATGCCTAGTGTTATACAGTAACACAAGCATTCATTGTAAACCAATGATCACTTGTAGGAAAAAGCCTTAAGGAGCATAGGTAAGTATCCTAACTCTTTACTAAGAAATTGTGTGTTTATTTGCTTTGCCGCAATTTGTCAAGCAAACATCGACAAAGGGGGGCAACTGTAAACACCTAATTTTGGGATAATGAAGTGTGGATACGATAGAGGACTTCGATGATAAAAATGTTATAAATAGTTCTTTAATACTTGATGTTTAAAATATCAAAAGTCTGACTACATCTTTAAAATGAGTTTAATTAATTTTTTTAAGGACTTAATTATAAAGTTTTTTTAGGACCTAACTGAAAAGTTTAAATACTTTTAGGGGTCTTTTTGTAATTAAAAGTAAAAAAAGAGATCAAAATTATGTATTTCCAATCATAATTACACAATTCTGGTCGGAATTATACATGTTCCGTCTGATTTCATTTTATTTTATTTTAGTAAAAAAATTTGGTTTCCTGAATTTTGATTGGTCAAAAAATATTTATCTGAATTTTCAAGAAATTAAAGTCCTTTTAAAATCAAAACTTTATGAAAAACAAATCACAGTAGGATATGTTTTTTAGCTAGGTTTTTTTTATAAAAGACTAGCCTGAGCTTTCATAAGGGGGGCATATAAAAAAAAACACGATAGAGGGGGCTGGAATTTCTCAAAGACTTTTTTTTCTTTTCCTAGGCAGTACAAAATATTCCTTGTGATTTATTCGTGTCTTTAAAGCAAGGAGACTTTTGAAAAGAAGAATAACAATTTTTTGAAGACCTACTTAAAAAAGCAACAGTGATTTTTACTAGTATGAGAAGCAGCCCATACTGCATCCATAAGCATTATCTTATTTCCTTCCTTCTTTTATTTTTATTTTTATTTTTATTTTATTAAATTTTTTATTGTTATTTTATTCACTAATCATTGTTTTTTCCTTTGTGTTGGTGATTATGGAGAAGACTACATGATGATCTTACTAGGTGAACAAAATTCATGAAGGTCCATGGAATGTCATGGATTGAATTTTATAGCTAAATACAATTTCTAGGTTTTTTTTATTTAGTTTGTTTATTATTGTTTTGATTTTGTTTTAGGATTGTATTAATTTTTTTTCTTTTCTTGTTATTTTCAATAGTTCTTTGCAATAGCCCCAATAGTGGGAATAATAAAATCATGTGTGTGTAATTATATATTTTATTTTAATTAATTGGTTAGTAATATTAGGGTTTCAATTGGGTAATTCATTAAAATTAATGGCTATAGAAATCATTAGGGTTTATTTTAATTAAAATTAAATTAGATTTAAGTGGACAAAATTAGGATTACTTGATATGGTCATTTTAATTAAATTAGGCTTTCTATAATAAGTTTAATTGATTATTTGATCTTTTTATTTGATTGTTCTTGATTTTTTTTTATTAGTTTTTGGGCTAATTTTTTTGTTTGTGTTTATGTGTTTTGGGCCCTAAACTCATATTAGGCTCTAACTCATTTAAATAAATTTAGGTTTTTTAGGTTTAATTAATAAAAATGCATCTTTAGGCTCATAATTAATTACATTTATGGTAGAGATAACTTTAGGCCCATTTAGTTAATTTAGACATAGACCCATTTAATTTAATTAATTTAGACTTAACCCATTTAATTTAAGCCTTTTCCATAATTTGTAGACTTAATATCACTTTAGAATTAAAACATGTAGAATTATGCCCACTAATTTAAATAGTTCATAATTTGTAGATTTAGGCTCATTTTAGAATTAAAATAAATAGACTTGTATTCACTTAATTAAAATTGAATAGGAATTAGGCCCATTATTCTTTAGGCTCACTTGTAAATTAAAACATATAGATTTAGCCATTTAATTAAAATTAATGTAGATTAGACTAACTTAAGGATTA
Organism: Mallotus nudiflorus; assembly: GCA_947683625.1. Lineage (NCBI taxonomy): Eukaryota > Viridiplantae > Streptophyta > Magnoliopsida > Malpighiales > Euphorbiaceae > Mallotus > Mallotus nudiflorus. The sequence continues at coordinate 5,036,679 of CANTUR010000011.1, forward strand.
TAAATTTAAATGAGTGCATTTTTACATGTATTTTTCATGACTAGTTTGCCTGGAGTTGATTGTTTTAATAAGGGTTTATATGAAATTGCATTTAAATAGAGGGTAAGATAGTAATTCATAAAGTAATTCTAAATGAATACAAGACTGAAAGAAGTTGGTATTCTATATCCATAATCTCTTGGTTATGGTATTGGCTTTCTTTTAGAGAATTGAGTACCACCATTTTTTGATTTATCCCAATTATTACTCTAGATGGTGACTCCTTATCTCCATGCCATGTCTTTGTGACAGTGGTTAGTGTGTTCTCTAGAGCCTTACGCTCAAACAGTGTTGTGGTTGCTAAAATCTTAGGCGCGCGCTAAACCCTGCTGTCTACAGACAATCCTATTTATGTTGGGATAGAAATCTAAAACATTATTTAGACTTCCTAGGAACCTTTGCAATTGAACTTTATTAAGAATTTTATCAGGAAACTTACTAACAAATTCTAAGGACTTTTCAATAGGAATAATAGTACCCCAACATATATAATGTCCTAATAATCTAACTCTGGTTTGAAAAAGGGATGTTTTTTTAGCAAAGACAATAAGACCATTAACTTTAATAATGTGAAGAAAAGTCTTTAGGTGCTTGAAATGTTATTCAATGGAATTTAAAAAAATAAGCACGTCATCAATAGAAACAATACAGAACATAGAATAAGGATTGAAAATGTCATTCATTATTCTTTAAAATTTTGATGGTGCATTTTTTAAACCAAATGGCATAACATTCCATCCATATTAGAAAAATAGGACAGTGAAAATAGATTTATAACGATGCTCTTTATCAATTTGTAGTTGCCAAAATCTTAATTTTATGTCAAATTTTGAAAATACAAATGCAGAATAAAGCTTTTGCAAGATGTCTTTTTTCTTTGGAATGGGATACCTAATCCACTTTAGAGCTTTTCTAAAAGGTTTATAATTAATTACAAGCCTACGAGTGCCCCTTTTTGTTACTAATGATTTATTGACATGAAAAGATACACGACTTCATAGAGACCTGGATTTTAAAATTAATCCTTCAGATTTGAGATCCTAGATTTCTTCTTTACAATGTTGTTCCAATTCAACATTCATTTAAATTGGCCTGGCTTTATTAGGAATGTCTCTCATTAAATCCTGTTAATGAAGGATATATTTCCCTCTTATGTATTAAGCTTTATAAATATAGATGGCATATATGAATATCGCCAATTATGCCAATTCTATTTATGAATGGAATAGAGATGGCATGTTTGAATACCATATCCTCAACTCTCTCCAATAGATGACTATGGCATCCAATGCTTATAAAGCCCAAACATGAACCTTTGATAGGTGTATTGTAGACTTATTATTATAGGTTTCTCTTGACAGTTGAAAGGTTGGTGGGATTACCATCTCACTAAACAAGAATAACTAGATATCTTGTAAGCTATCCAAACAAATGATAAAGGTCTATCCATTTTAGACCAATTAGGAAACCAAATTCAAGATGTAGTGTTTACCCTAATATTGACCATAGCAATGCATTTTGTAAGAGATTCAACTCAACGATGAAAATGTTGATTTTTTATCCAACCTCAGTTGTAAGAAACTGAGTGACTTTTAGTGGTGTAGATCAACTTTTCTTACTAGGGTAATGCTTAAGGAAGATTCTAACCAACCCTTTTGGAAAGAAAAATTACTTGTAGGTCCTTTTAGGAGAAAGAGTTAGGAATGCTATCAGACAGTCCTTTAGTACCCTTATCATTACTTATGACCAACTTTCCTATGGTGAGATGATCAATAATACTTAAAGAGAGAGTTTTAAAATATGTCAAGATTTGAAGCTCAAAAAATATTTAAAATGGGAGGTGAAAAGGACTAGATGGGAACTAAGATGTTTTTGCAAACAATTTGACTATAGCTTCAACCAAAGTCCATCTTGTAAAAGAGATTGTAGTAATAATCTTTAAAACCTTCATCTAGGAAATTTTATAAAAAATATAGAAAATTTTCCAAGAGAAGGGATATAGAAGAAAGTTACTATAAAAAAACCTTATAAGAAAACTTCTTAGAATTCTAAAGTTAATAAAGCCAAGAAAACCAGTATTAAAAATATTACCTACTACAAATGTGGCAAAAAGGGACACATATCTAAATACTGCAAAGTCTATAAAAAAAACTTTAGGAATTAGACTTAGAAGAAGGAACCTTGAACAAGCTAACAACTTTGTTAATAGAAACCTCTGAGTTTGAAACCAACTCCTAAGATAGATGAAATAAGAACCACCTCCTATTCTAAATCTAAAACAGACTCTAGTCTTAAAACAAAGCAACTCAATATGCTCACTAGAGAACATACCCTGATTATAGATGTTATTCAGTATATTAATGATATAGATGTGCATAAAAACTATCTAGAATAGCTTAGGTAATCTTTAGAGAAAGAACTTGAACCTAAGGCTACTAAGTTCCCTTCTACTAGTGCAATCATGTATGACCTTACTACCATTTTGAATAGAAAAAAGCTCATTATACAACCTTTAGGAGATGTTCAGGATTCCTAGGGAGAAATAAAGACCATAAAGTTATAAATAAAGTAGTTAAAGGATAAATAGTAAAAAGATTCTAATATGAACTAATTCATTATCACTAAACTTACTAAAGAGTCTAGTGATAGTGATGAGACAAAGGATTTTGAACCATAATCTTTGGCTAATCTTGATAAAGCCCTAGAAGATATTCTTTATGCTCTAAATCAAGAAAATATATTATAAAGATTACTATTGTTTTTATAAAGATTTTCAATTTGATACTATAGCTCTATTTGACACATAAGCTTATTTATGTTTTATAAAGACCAATATTGTCCCAAACCATTTTCAAGAATGAATTAAAGAAAATATTTCCTCTATTAATAGCTAAAAAATGCATATTGATGGTAAAATAGAAGCTAGTATTTTAAACAATGGATTTTTACTAAAGGCCTTTTCTCTTTTAGCTTCTAATATCAGTTATATAATGATTTTGGGGATGCCACTCATTAATTTCATAACTATTTATCTAACCACTTATAACTCTATTGATTTCAGAGATGATAAAGTTCACATATCTTTTCCTTGTTTAGAGAAAATAAAAACTAGATATCTTAATCCTATTAAAGCCCATTCTATTTACAAGAATGAGATAAATGATTTGATAAAAGGTAAAGAATATTATTTGCATGATTTAAAACAAAGTATTCATTTTTAAAAAAGTGAACAACACTTAAAGTTAGATTTGGTAAAAGAAAAAATTTCTGAATTTTAGGATATTGTCATCAAAGAAGTCTATTATAATTTACCAAATGCTTTGTGGAAAAGAAAACAACATATAGTTTTTTTACCTTATAAACTAGGATTTAATGAGAGAGATACTCCTACTAAAGTTAGGGCAATTCAGATGAATGTTGACTTGGAATAACATTGTAAAAAAGAAATTTAGGATCTTGAATTGAAAGGATTAATCTCAAAATCTAGGTTTCTATGGAGTTGTGCAGCTTTCTATGTCAATAAAGCTTCAGAAATAAAAAGGGCCACTCTTAGGCGTATAATCAATTATAAACCTTTAAATAAAGCTCTAAAGTGGATTAGGTATCCTATTCCAAATAAAATAAAACTTTTGTAAAAGCTTCATTTTGCATTTGTATTTTCAAAATTTGACATGAAATTAGGATTTTAGCAAATAGAAATTGATAAAAGAGCATCATTATAAAACTACTTTCACTATCCCGTTTGGCCAATAAGAGTGGAATGTTATGCCATTTGGTTTGAAAATGCACTGTTAGAATTTCAAAAAATAATGAATGACATTTTTAATTTTTATTCTAAGTTTAGTATTGTGTATATTGATGATGTGCTTATTTTTTCAAATTCCATTGAACAACATTTCAAGCACTTAAAGAATTTTCTCCATATTATTAAAGTTAATGGTCTTGTTATCTCTACTAAGAAAAAAAATCCATTTTTCAAACTAGAGTCAGTTTCTTAGGACATTATATCTACTATGGTACTATTATTCTCTTTGAAAATTCCTTAAAATTTGGTAGTCCTTAAAATTTGGTAGTAAGTTCCCAGACAAAATTCTTGATAAATTTTAGTTATAAGGGTTCCTAGGAAGTATAAACTATTTTTTGGATTATTGTCCCAACATAAATAGGATTGCCAAACCTCTACATGACAAATTAAAGAAAAATCTAGTCCTTTGGATTAATGAACATACTAAAGTAGTCAAGCAAATATAGAATCACATTCTTGAGATTCCTTGCCTTTATCTAGATGATTCCAGTCTTCCTAAGATTGTTGAAATAGATGCTAGTGATCTAGGTTATGGGAGAATTTTAAAGCAAGTTTTGAATAAAAATGAAGTAGAAGTTAATACACTTTAGGTCACTGGAATGATATACAAAGAAACTACTCTATAATGATAATAAAAAAAGAAGTCCTCTCTATTGTTTTATGCATTTCAAAGTTTCAATTTGATTTGCTAAATCAAAATTTTTTACTAGGCATTGATTGCAAATCTGCCAAAGAAACTTTATAAAAAGATGTTCAAAATATTGCATTAAAATGAATCTTTGTCAAATGGCAAGCTATGTTGAGTTTTTTTTTTAATTTTGACATTGAATTCATTAAAGGAGATATAAATTTTTTATCAAACTTTCTGACAAGAGAATTTTTACAAAGCAGATAAAGATCCCTCAAAAAAAGAAAGATAAAGAAAAGATTGAAACACCTGATCCTCTTCCCTTTTCTACTGTAAAACTAATAAATGCTTGGTTTGACATTATTAACCAAGAAGATTTTAACAAAGATGAAACAAATAAAGCAAACCAAATCCAATAATGGATTGATTCCATCTTTAAAGCCCTTGAACTTCTTAAAGCTATCCAACACACCTTAAACCCTTTAGAAGTTGAGCATCTTATCAAACCTGCTAATAAAGGAGTTCTAGGTGTGGCTCCTTATCTGGTTCCAAAAATAGACAAAAGAGAATCTTCTTCTTAAAAAACTCTTTCTCAAGAAGATTTAAAGATTGTGACTACAACAAGTAGTTCATAAATTATTTGTTATGAAACTAAAGTTTCTAGATTTTTGATAAAGAATTCCATCCAAAATATTTTAACTATTGAAGATTGATTTTATGACAAATATCTTTTTCTTACCATGCAAAATCATTTTCCACAAAATTGGTTTTTTAAGCCTTAGGATCTTTTAAAACCCCAAGAGTATTATTAAACAAATTTGAAATTTACTAGTTCTATAGATTTCAAGCACTTCTTCCATAAAGGCTATTCAAAACCCTCCTACTCCACCTACAAAATTCTTAAAGTTATTCATCCCTTAAAATGGGCATAAGAACTGTTCAAACTCAAAACTTTCCTAATAAATTTCAAAACAAAATTAGACTTCTATTGCTCATTTTTGTATTGGGATTATGAACAATCATTATTTAACACTTTTCTTATCAATAACCATTATAACACTCATTCATGGTTATTTTTTCTTAATAATTAAGCTGATATCTCAAAATTTACAGCATGGTTTACTAGATGGTGGAATAATTATGAACCTATCCCTGATATCCTTCCCTTCGATATCTATTAAGGTTTTTACCTTTTCTGCACCCATTGTAAAGCTACTCTCCCCTTGAGAAAAAAATTCACCCTTTTATGCTTATATTGCTCAAAATTCTTTATCCCTTCGGTATCATAATGGTATCTTGATTTTTATTTTAATAATGATATAGTTGTGCTCTAAAGGAGATTTAAAGTAAAGTGGTGGAATTCCTACAAAATTGCATAAAAGATCTCAAACTCAGTAGTTTCTGCATGGCTCCAACAATATGGATTTCTTAGACTTTCATAATCTCAATCCCATGCATAGCCCAATTTCTTTGCTCAAAAGTCTCATGCTAGTGCACTCTTTACAACAGCCAAAATTGAAAAAGAGTATTATAGTATCATGCAACAACTAATACAGTCAAATGCATCTTCTTCAATAAATTCCAATACTTGTAAAGGATCTGAACCTTTAGTTAATCTAGGTAATGATAATGAAGATGATTGTTTTGGGATTATTCCTTCAATAAAGCCTAAAGGCTTATAAATTTTAATATTATTTTTGTATTCCTTTTAGGCCAATGGGTTGAAAATCCTTTTAGGATGGCCCATGCAATAATTAGGGTATAAAAAAAATAGTATTTTGATATATAAATATGTTCCTTTCTAGGAATTGTCCTCCCTCAAAAGTGGGGTCTTCTCGGGCAGACTTTAGGAAAATTTGACTACCTTATCAAATATTCTGCTCCCCTTGCAGCTTATATCCCACTACATTCTATTATTCGCTAAGGATAGGGTCCCACATTCCATTACCAAGAACTAGTGGAGATATCTCTACACATAAGGAATATAAACACAGAAACTAAAAGATAAAGTTAAAGCATTATTGGCAGACAAGAACTTGTTCAACACCAAATAATGTTTCAAGATAAAGTCAGTTATGATTGTGAGCTTTGGACTTTAGCTCTCCACTCTACAAATATTTTATGAGTCTACAGCTTTTAAAGAATCCTCCAAGGCTTCTATAAAAGGAAGACTCTTCTCCTTTCTGAGGGAGAACACAATTTTTAGGATAAAATTTTTAGAGAAAACTAAAGCCTTCTTTCCTTCTTCTCTAAAAGAAAATTCTAAATTGTATCTTTATAAACAAAGTTATAATTCTGCTTTAAAGTTCCTTTGCTATTTCGAATATAGAACTTATGTAATTTCCTTTTACTTTGATAAATAAAATTATATCTTTGTAAGTTTAATCTCTTGGATCTTTAAGGTTTTATTTCAGATTTATTTCTTTAAATGTTCTATGCGCTTACCTAATAAATTAGGATCCTGCACATCAGAAACTCTATAAAAGCTTTGTTACATTTGGTCTGGTAACCTTTGTGTCTATAAAGTGACTAGAGTGTGAGATTGGCACAACGATTTACAATCATCTTGCATTTATATCCTTAAACAGTGCACCCTTTGATTCTTAGCCATCTATGGTATCTGGTTCCATTTGATAGGTTTTGGGATAACTACATTTGCTTTAGTCATATCTGTTTGAAGAAGGAGAGTGCACTGTTTGAAGAAGCAGATACCATAAACGGCCAAGGATCAAAGGGTGCACTGTTCAAGGATATGAATGCAAGGTGAGTGTAAATCACTATGTCGGTCTCATGCTCTAATCACGGGCTAGACACAGAGGTTACCAGTCCAAATGTAATAAAGCTTTCATAGAGTTTTATATGTGGAGGATCTTAATTTTTTAGGCAAGCATATAACATATGTTCTGTTACTTAGAAGAACTTTTAAAGAAAAAAAATTGAAATAAAACCTTAAAGAATCAAAAGATAAAACTTACAAAGATATCACTTTATTTATCTAAGTAAAGGGAAATTACATAAGTTCTTTATCTGAAAAAGCAAAGGAACTTTAAAAAAAATTATAAGTTTGTTTACACATATACAATTTATAACTTACTTTTAGAGAAGAAGGAGAGAAGGCTTTAGTTTTCTCTAAAATTTTTATCCTAAAAATTATGTTCAGCCTTAGAAGGAAAAAGAGTCTTCCTTTTATAGAAGCCTTTGAGGTATCTTTAGAAGTTATAGACTTACGAGATATATATGGAGTGGAGAGCTAAAGCCCAAAGCTCACAATGACATCTGACTTTATCTTGAAACTTAGTTGGTGTTGAATAGGTTCTTGTCTACAAATAATGCTTTAACTTTATCTTTCAATTTATGTCTTTATATTCCTTGTGTGCAGAGATATCCCCTCTTAGTCTCAGTAGTGGAACATGTGACCCCATCCTTAGGGAATGATAGAATGTAGTGGGATTTAAGTTGTCGGAGGAGCATAATATTTAACAAGGTAGTCAAATTTTCCTAAAGGCTATCCGAGAAGACCCCACTCTTGAGGGAAGAAATTTCCTCAAAAAGAAGTCTTTTATATAATAAAATACTTTTTTTATACCCTACTTTTTGCATAGGCCATCCTAAAAGGAATTTCAACCCACCGAACTAAAAGGAATACAAACTTAAAACCTTTAAGAAATATGTACAAAGATAATATTATGTTTTATATGCCTATGGGCTTTATTAAAGGAAAAAAATATAAAAACAATCATCTTCATTATTATTACCCAAATCAATAAAGGGTTCAGATCCTTCAGAGGTATTATAATTTGCTGAAGAAGATGCCTTTGATTGTATCAATTCTTGCGTGGTACTGAAATACTCTTTTTTAATTTTGACTGTTGCAAGGAGTGCATTGGCATGAGAATTTTGAGCAAGGAAATTGGACTACGCATGGGATTGAGATATAGAAACCCTAAGAAATCCATGTTGTTAGAGCCATGCAGAGACTTTAAAGTTTAAGATCTTCTATTGAATTTTATAGGAATTCCACCACTTTACTTTAAACCTCCTTTAGAGCACAACTATATCATTATTGAAATAAAAATCAAGATACCATTGTGATACCCAAGGGATAAATTTTTTTACGTAATATAAGCTTAAGAGGGTGAATTTTTTCTCAAGGGGAGTAGGTTTATAGTGGGTGCAGAAAAGGTCAAAACCTTAATGGATATTAGGGGGAAGGATATTAGGGATAGGTCCATAATTATTCCACCATTTAGTAAACCATGCCAGAAATTTTGAGATATCAGTATGATCACTAAGTAAAAATAACCATGAATGGCTGTTATAATGGTTCTGGTTAAGAAAATAGTTAAATCATGCTTATTCATAATCCCAATAGGAAAATAAGTGCTAGAAGTCTAATTTTGATTTGAAGTTTATTAGGAAAGTTTTAGGTTTAAATAATTCTTATCCCCATTCTGAGGGATGGATAACTTAAGAATTTTGTAGGTGGAGTACTAGGGTTTTGAACAGCCTTTATGGAAGAAGTGCTTGAATTATGTAGAACTAGTAAATTCTAATTTTTTTTTATAATATTCTTAGGGTTTTGAAAGATCCCAAGGCTTAAAAGACTAATTTTGTGGAAAATGATTTTGCATAGTATGAAAAAAATCTTTATCATAAAATCCATCTTCAATAGTTAGAATATTTTGGATGGAATTCTTTATAAAAATTTTAGAAACTTTATTTGAGAACAAATAATTTATAAACTACTTGGGGTAGTGATCATCTTTAAATCTTCTTAGGAAAGGGTTTTTCTTAGAAGATTCTCATTTTTCTATTTTTAGAACCAATTGAGGAGCCATACCTATAATTCCTTTATCAGTAGGTTTGATAGGATGCTAAACTTTTGGAGGTTTTAAGGTGTTTTGGATAGCATTTAGAAGTTTAGGGGCTTTAAGCATATAATCAATCCATTGTTAGATTTGGTTAGCTTTATTTATTTTATCTTTATCAAAATCTTCTTGGTTAATAATGTCAAACCAAGACTTTATTGGTTTGGTAGCAAAAAGGGGTAAAGGGTCAGGTGTTTCAATCTTTTCTTTATCTTTCTTTTTTTGAGGCATCTTTATTTGCTTTATAAATTCTCTAGTCAGAAAGTTTGGTATAGAATTTGTATCTCCTTTAATGAATTCAATGTCAAAATCAAAGATACTCATAATAGCTTGCCATCTTACAAAGATTTATTTTGATGCAATATTTTGAACATATTTTTATAAAATCTATTTGGCAAATTTATAATCATTACATAGTAAAAAATTTTGATTTATCAAATCAGATTAAAACTTTAAAATGCATAGAATAATTGAGAGGACTTCTTTTTTTTTTATATATATATTTTTATTATGGAGTAGTTTTATGTGTATCATTATAGTAACTTGAAGTGTACTAAACTACTACTTCCTTTCCATTCGAAACTTGCTTTAAAATTCCCCCATAACCTAGATCACTAGCCTTTGTTTCAACAATATTAGGAAGACTGGGATCAACTAGGAAAAAGTAAGGAATCTTAAGAATGTTATTCCTTATTTTCTTAACTACTTTAGTATGTTCATCAGTCCAAGGGATTGGGTTTTTATTTAATCTGTCATGCAGAGGTTTGGGAATCCTATTTATATTGGGATAGAAATCTAAAACATAATTTAGACTTCCTATGAACCTTTACAACTGAACTTTATTAAGAATTTTTTCATGGAACTTGCTACCAAATTCTAAGGACTTTTCAATAGGAACAATAGTAGCACAACGGATATAATGTCCTAAGAATCTGACTTTGGTTTAAAAAAGGGATATTTTCTTAGTAGAGACAACAAAAACATTAACTTTTATAATGTGAAGAAAAGTCTTTAGGTGCTTAAAATGTTATTAAATGGAATTTTGAAAAAATAAGCATGTCATCAATATAAACAATACAAAACTTTAAATAAGGATTGAAAATGTTATTTATTATTCTTTGAAATTCTAATGGTGTATTGTTTAAATCAATTGGCATAACATTCCATTCATATTGGCCAAATAGGACAGTGAAAGTAATTTTATAATGATACTTTTTATCAATTTGTATATACTAAAATCCTGATTTCATGTCAAATTTTGAAAATACAAATGCAAAATGAAGCTTTTGTAAAAGAACCTTTTTGTTTGTAATAGGATACCTAATCTACTTTAGAGCTTTATTTAAAGGTTTATAATTGATTACAAGCCTAGGAGTGCCATTTTCTATTTCTGATAGTTTATTGACATAGGAAGTTGCACAACTCCATTGAGACTTGGATTTTGAGATTAATCCTTTGGATTTGAGATCATAGATTTCTTCCTTATAATGTTGTTCCAATTCAAAATTCATATGAATTGGCCTGGCTTTAGTAGGAACATCTCTCTTATTAAATCCTGGTTCATAAGGCAAATCAACTATATGTTGTTTTCTTTACTAGAAAGAATTGGTAATTCAAAACATACTTCTTTGATAATAATATCCTAAAATTTAGAAATCTTTTCTTTTACCAAATCTGACTTTAATTTTTTAGGGTAATATTGGTCTTTATACAACTTAAATCAGCTCCTGTGTCAAACAAAGCAATAGTATCAAGTTGAAAATCCTTATAAAAAATGATAGTAATCTTTATAATATATTTTCTTTAAGTAATTTTATTTAGACCATAAATTTTTGGGATTTTTCCTTCAATAAAGCCCAAAGGCTTATAAAATATAATATTATCTTTGTAAAAATTTCTTAAAGTTTGTATTTGTTTTAGCCCGATGGGTTGAAAATCCTTTTAGGACGGTCTATGCAAAAATTAGGGTATTAAAAAAGTATTTTGATATATAAATCTATTCCATTGTAGGAAATTTACTCCCTCAAGAGTGGGGTCTTCTTAGACAGCCTTTAGGAAAATTTGACTACCTTGTCAAATATTTTACTCATCCTACAACTTATATCCCACTACATTCTATGATTCCCCAAGGATGGGGTGAGGGGGTCCCACATTCCATTACCAAAACCTGATGGGGATATCTCTACACATAAGGAATATAAAGACAAAAAATTAAAGATAAAGTTAAAGCATTATTGGTAAACAAGAACTTGTATAACACCAATTAAAGTTTCAAGATAAAGTCAAATGTGATTGTGAGCTATGGACTTTAGCTCTTCATTCTACAGATATCTCGTGAGTCTACAGCTTCTAAAGAATCCTCCAAGGCTTCTATAAAAAGAAGACTCTTCTTCCTTCTAAGGCTTAACATAATTTTTAAGATAAAATTTTTTAGAGAAAACTAAAGCCTTCTCTCCTTCTTCTCCAAAAGCAAATTCTAAATTGTATCACTATAATCAAAGTTATAATTCTATTTTAAAGTTCCTTGCTATTTTGAATAAAGAACTTCTATAATTTCCCTTTACTTGGATAAATAAAGTGATATCTTTGTAAGTTTTATCTCTTGATTCTTTAAGGTTTTATTTCAGTTTTATTTCTTTAAAAGTTATTTTAAGTAGCAGAACATATACTCTATGCTTACCTAAGAAATTAGGATCCTACACATTAGAAACTCTATGAAAGTTTTATTGCATTTGGTCTGGTAACCTATGTGTCTAGCTTATGACTAGAGTGTGAGACCGACACAGTAATTTATAGTCATCCTTGCATTCATATCCTTAAATAGTGCACCCTTTGATCCTTGGTTGTCTATAGTATCAGAGCCTTGGCTTTAATATGATAAACTAATACAATCCTTGGCTATTTATGGTATCAGAGCCTGGGAGCTTAAGTGATTGTTACAGTAATTGTTTCCATGATACATATAGTGTTTAAAGGGTAGTTTATTCACCAAGTCCTTTGGTCACAGGTGGTCCTAGTTGTAAGTCCTAGAAAGGTAGTACATCCATTGGTTTAGCTAGTGAGTTTATAGGTGATTACTCTTTCCTGTAGACATTATTTTTTTTATGTATCCATTTCTTAGAAGAATCACTTCTTCTTCCTCTTCCTCTGCTTCCTCTTCTGCTAAAGCTCAAAAGAACATAGTCAATGTTGATGAGATCACTATTGAAAAATTTGATAAATGCATTAATGATTTTAAGCCTAAAGACTATAATAAAGATCATGTCTATAAGACCCTTAGGTTAAATATCTTCAAGTCTGATTATGTTATTAAGACAATAGAGAGAGATATCCAGTTTTCTAAAGCTTAAGATCTAATAAAATTATTCTCTTCTACCTTTTTAAAAAACAAAAAGGTAAAGGTTTTCGTTATATCCATATAGGACTTGTTTAAGTAGGAATAAAGCCTTTTAACAGAGAAAGTCTAAATACCTCTATCTTAGTTTCTCTAAGAGATATGAGGTTTAAAAACTTCTAGGATTCCTTACTAGGAACTATTAAGTCCAGTCTCTATAAAGGTTGCATATCATTTTACTATTATCCAAACTTTACTTTTTCTCTAAATGATGAAAATTCTTAAAGTCTTTAGTTTTGCAAAATCAAAGCCATAATTATCATATGGATGATGGATTGATTCCAATTATATTAATTTTTAAAGTTTATTATAAAGTTATGATTATGCTTTTGATACAAAAAGCTAGTTTTATAGTAAAAGAGGAGAAACTCTGCTTCTTCAAACAGATATAACTAAAGCAAATGTAGTTATCCCAAAAGCTATCTAATGGAACCAGATAACACTTCCCTATGAATGGACCTTAGAAGGTGCTACTGAGCCAAAACCTCAAAATGAAGAAAAATCTATTCCAAATACCCAAATTAAGCATGTAACCTAATTCCAAGATGGTAGAGTAAAACTTTGTTTTAATAGAACATTCTCTAGTTCTAGATTATCTGATACTTCATCATAAGAATTTATTAATCTAGGAAGACTTTCCCATATACCATCTGCCATAAACCTTCCAAGCCATAAAAGAACCACAAGATAGCCAACAACAGAATCTGACAAGAACTATTCACTTGCCTTATGCTAACCAAGTAGATCTGCACCCACACCTACCATATATTATCAATTTATACCACCCTAGCTAGACATTCAACCTCGGATTTACCTCTTAGCTCTCTTAGAAAACTAAACTATAGCAGCAGTGTGCCTAAACAACTCTACACTGAGCCACGAACAAAAGATAAATCTCTTTCTTTGTCTGCTTCTCCAAATGCATCAGCTATAATAGAAAATATAGCCCATGAGTTAAATGTTTTAGATAAAGACTTCACTCCTAATAAAGCTCACTTGCACAAAGATTTTTATGAATCTCATAATTAAAAAAAATGACTTGGTTCTTTAAACACTTTTTAATGAATAGAGAGGTAATTCAACATCATTTTTATGATTTTGTATAGCAAAATAAAGTCAACATATTATTTTTTGAATGGTTTGAAGTTTATGCATCAAAAAATAATATTTCTTATCCTTTTAAAGATTTAAATCTTATCACTTTAAGAAATAAAGTAATAGTTTGGGAAATAGCTAGTTGTCAAAACATAAAGTCTAAACATCCTCCTCTCATGTTGATTAAGGCCCCTCTAGGAAATGAGATTGTAGATACTTTTCCTTATAAGAAACCACATGATAGTGACTCATAAAACCTAAAAAATATAGTGTCTGAGAATAACTTTACCAATGCCCATCTTAATAGCATAGGTAAACAATTGTCTAGACTTGGGAATCAAGCCTAGAAACCTATAGAACCTTCAGGATAAACCATATCAAATCTGTAACAATGCTCATCAACAAATTAGAAGCAACAAAACTTAATTCCTGCATGTTATAAGATAATAGCTTAGTAGACTAGATCCTACTAGCACTATTAGAGATCTTATAGTCCTAGATACTCCACAATCTATTAACCAGAGTGTTAGTGTCCTTGATAAAGATCTTGATTCCATCTTTGAAGATAGTGCTTTCTAAGAATGGTCTCTAGAGATTGCTAAACTTCATTGGCCCATTATTTACCCAGGACATTCAGGATATGTCCAAAATATGTTACTAGAGCTTGAATTAAACAATCAGCCTAGTGCTCTTGTCCAACCTAAATTTAGTGCCAATTCTATTTACAAATGGAATATATACGGCATGTATAAATACTATATCCTCAACTCTCTCCAATAAATGACTATAGCATCTAATATTTATAAAGCCTAAACAGAAACCTCTAATAGGTTTGTTACATAACTTATTAGTACAAGTTTCTCTGGATAGCTAAAAGGTTAGTGGGATTACCATCTCACTAAATAACAATAGCTAAATATCTTGTATGCTATCCAGACAGATGATGAAGGTCTACGCATTTTAGACCAACTAGGAAACCCTATTCAAAATGTAGTGTCTACCCTGATATTAACTATAACATTGCATTTTATAAGAGATTCATCTCACCTGAAAGATAAAAATGTTGATCTTTTATCCAACCTCAGGTGTAAGAAACTAAGTGACTTTTAGTGGTATAGATAAACTTTTCTTACTAGGGTAATGCTTAGGGAAGATTCTAACCAACCCTTCTGGAATGAAAAATTCCTTACAGGTCTGCCAATCATTTCAAGAGAAAGAGTTAGGATTGTTATTAGACAGTCCTTTGGTACCCATATCATTCCTTATGACCAACTTACCTATGGTGAGTTTATTAATACTACTCAAAGAGAGGGGCTAAAAATCTATCAAGATTTGAAGCTCCAAAAATATTTAAAGTGGGAGTTGAAAAAGACCATATAGGAACTAGGATCTTTTTGCAAATAGTTTGACTATAGCTTGACCCAAAGTCCATCCTGTAAATGAGATTGTAGTAAGAAATTGTCAAAACCTTCATCTTGGAAATTTTCTAAGAAATATAGAAAATTTTCCAAGAGAAAGGACATAGAAGAAACTTACTATTAAAAACCTTACAAGAAAACCTCTAGGAATTCTAAAGTTATTAAAGCCAAGAAAATTAGTGTGAAAGATGTTACCTACTACAAGAGTGGCAAAAAGGGACACATCTTTAAATACTACAAAGTCTCCAAAAAAAAAAAACTCCAGGAATTAGACATAGAGGAAGGAACCTTGAACAAGCTCACAACTTTGTTAATATAAACCTTTGAGTCTGAAACCAACTCTGAAGAGTTTTTTGATAAAGATCATCCTTAGATAGATGAAATAGGAACCACCTCTTATTCTAAATATGAAATAGACTCCAATCTTGAAACAAAATAACTCAACATGCTCATTAGAGAATAAACTCTGATTTTAGATGTTATTCAGCATATTAATGATCCAGATATGCGAAAAAAATATCTAGAATAGCTTAGGCAATCTCTAGAGAAAGAACCTAAACCTAAGGCTATTGAGTTACCTTCTTCTAGTACATGCATTTATGACCTTACTACCATTTTGAATAGAAAAAAGCTCAGTAAAAAACCTTCAGGAGATATTCAAGAACTCCAAATAGAAATAAAGACCACAAAGTAAAAAATAAAGCAGTTAAAGGATAAAAAGCAAAAAGATTCTAATATGATCTAATTCCTTGTCACAAAGTTACTGAAGAGTCTAAAGAAAATGAAGAGAGAAAGGATTTAGGACCTCAATCTTTGGTTAATCTCGATAAAGTCTTAGAAGATTTTTTTATGCTCTAAATCATATTACTTCAAGAAAATATATTATAAAGATTACTATTATTTTTGTAATGATTTTTAACTTAATACTATAGCTCTATTTGATACATAACTGATTTAAGTTATATAAAGACCAACATTGTCCCAAACTGTTTTCAAGAATGATTAGTTGATATGGGCAATGATAATGAAGATTATTGTTTTAGGATTTTTCCTTCAATAAAACCCAAAGGCTTATAAAGTTTAATATTATCTTTGTACATATTTCTTAAAGTTTGTAAATTTGTATTCCTTTTATCCTAATGGGTTGAAAATCCTTTTAGGAAGGCCTACGTAAAAATTAAGGTATAAAAAGAGTATTTTGGTATATATATATATATAATTTGACCACCTTGTCAAATATTATACTCCTCTTTTAGCTCATATCCCATTACATTCTATCATTCCCTAAGGATGGTCCCATGTTCCACTACCAAGACCAGGTGGGGATATCTCTGCATATAAGGAATATAAAGACAAAAACTAAAAGATAAAGTTAAAGCATTATTGGCAGATAAGAACCTGTTCAACACCGGCTAAAGTTTTAAGATAAAGTCAAATATGATTGTGAGCTTTGGACTTTAGCTCTCCACTCCAAAGATATCTCGTGAGTCTACAACTTTTAAAGATTCCTCCAAGGCTTTTATAAAAGGAAGAATCTTATTCCTTCTAAGGCATAACCTAATTTTTAAGATAAAAATTTTAGAGAAAACTAAAGCCTTCTCTCATTCTTCTCTAAAAGCAAATTATAAATTGTATCTCTATAAACAAACTTATAACTTTATTTTAAAGTTCCTTTACTATTTTGAATAGAGAACTTCTGTAATTTCCCTTGACTTGGATAAATAAAGTGATATCTTTGTAAGTTTTATCTCTTTATTCTTTAAGGTTTTATTTCTTTAAAAGTTCTTCTAAGTAGCAAAACTTATGCTATACGCTTGCCTAAGAAATTAGGATCTTGCACATCAGAAACTCTATGAAAGATTTATTACATTTGGTTTGGTAACTTATGTGTCTAGCCTGTGGCTAGAGCATTAAATCGACACAGTGATTTATAATCACCTTGCATTCATATCCTTAAATAGTGCATTTTTTATCCTTGGCTGTCTATGGTATCTGTAAAATTGTTCCTATAGAAAGATCTTTAGAATTTGGCAAGAAATTTCCTAATAAAATTCTTGGTAAGATCCAACCACAAAGATTCTTAGGCAGTCTCAATTATGTTTTAGAATTTTCTCCAAACATAAATAAAATTACAAAAACTCTCCATGATAGGTTAAAGAGGAGTTCAGTTCATTAGACTGCTGAACATACAGAAGTCATCCAGCAAATAAAGAAACACATTCTTGAAATCCCTAGTCTTTATCTAGCTGATCCTAATCTCCCTAAAGTTATTGAGATAAATGCTAGTGATTTAGGTTATAGTGGTATTTTAAAGCAAGTTCAAAATGAAAGGGAAGTAGTTGTTTAGAACACTTCAGAACACTAGAATGATACATTTAAAAATTAATCCACCATTAAAAAAGAAATTTTATTGTTTTATGCATTACAAAATTTCAGTTTGATTTGCTAAATCAAAGTTTTTTACTCCGTATTGACTGCAAGTTAATTAAAATATTTTTGCAAAAAGATGTTCAAAATATAGCATCTAAACAAATTTTTGAAAGATGCCAAGCTATTTTGAGTGTTTTTGACTTTGAAATAGAGTTCATTAAAGTGAAAAAAAATTCTTTGCCAAAATTTTTTACTAGAGAATTCTTATAAAAAAGGTAAAATGCCTCGAAAGGAGAAAGACAAAGAAAAAATTGTAGAAACTATTAAAGATTCTCTTCCTCTTTCTGCTAAAAAATTGATAAAGCTACTCAGATCAAACAATAGGTTGAGTCTATTAAAAAAAACCCTAGATCTTTTGAAAGTAATCCAAAATACATTGAAACCTCTAAAGTTAAAGCATTCAGGCATTCTAGCCACTCAAGGTATCATAAGTAAAGCTTCTTAACTAATTTTAAAAGAAGAGAAAGGAGAATCTTCTTCTTCAAAAACCTTTTCTCAAATTGATTTAAATCCTATGGCTACTTAGAATCGCTCATAAATTATTTTATCACAGTCAAAAGTTGTTAAAGCCTTCGAATTTTTGCTAAAGAACAACATCCAAAATATTTTGACTACTGATGATGGATTTTATCATAATGATCTACTTTTTACAATGCAAAATCATTTTCCAAAGAATTAGTTTTACAAACCTTGGGATCTTTTAAAGTCGCTAGAGTATTATCAAATAATTTTGGAATATATTGGTTTTGTTGAGTTCAAGCATTTTTTTTCATCAAGGTTATCCTGACCCATCCTACTCCACTTGTAAAATTCTAAAAGTTATCCATCCTTCTGAATGGGGACAAGAGCTATTCAAGCTAAAAGCCTTCCCAATAAACTTTAAAACCAAATTAGACTTTTGTAGTACATTTTCCTGCTAGGATTATGAATAAGCATGGTTCAATACCTTCCTTATTCAAAATTATAAAAGATCCCATTCATGGTTATTTTTCCTCAGTGACTATGCTGATATATTAAAATTCCCAGCATGGTTTTCTAGATGGTGAAATAACTATGGCCCCATCCCTGATATTATTCCTCTAGCTATTTATGAAAGGTATGAGTTCTTTAAAGCCTATTATCGGCCTCCTCCCCTTAAGCAAAAGTTCTCCACGTTATGCCTTTATCATTCAAAGTTTTTTGTTCCTTGGGTAACATAGTGGTATCTTAATTAATATTCCAATGATGGAATGGTAGTCCTCCAAAGAAGATTCAAGTTAAAGTGGTGGAATTCATACAAAATCTTAATATTTATAATAACAACATGACTTCGGACACATGGGTTCCTTGGATATACTCATGCATAGTTTAATTTCCTTGCCTAAAAGTCTTATGCTAGTGCCCTCCTTACAGCAGAAAAAACTAAATAAGAGTACTTTAATATCATGCACTAATTAATACAGTCACAAACTACTTCTTCAACAAATTCCAACACATATGAGGAATCATAACCCTTTGTAGACTTTTGTAATGACAATGAAAATGATTATTTTAGAATTCTTCATGTTATAAATCCAATAGTCTTATGAGCCCAATATGTATAGTTAAAGCCTAATAATGTGTAAAAGTCTTGTATCTATAATAAGCTTGATGGGTTGAAAATCCTTAAGGACAACCCATGCAAAAGTTAGGGTTATTAAAAAAAAGTATTTTTATAAACATTTATTTCTTTTTTTCCAAGAAAAATCCCTAATGAAAATGGAGTTTGGGATCTTCTTGGACAACCATTATGGAAATTTGACTATTTTGTTAAATATTCCCCACCTTCTTCTGCCAGTATACCACTCTACTCTATCACTCCACAAGGGTGGGGCTGGGATTTCCACTATTAAGACCTAGTGGGAAAATTGTTATATTGGACAAAAGATTCTGACAAAGGATAAAAGGGATAAAAGAATTATTGCCATACATAACACTATTCATCCTCCAATACACTAAATAACAAAGTGGCAGACATAATGAAAGGAAAAACACTCCTCTAAAGATAAAGCTATCCACTCAAGTTAAAGCACCTAACAGTAATCTCGTGACTCTACAACATTCTCCAATAGTACTTCTAAAGTGATTATAAATAAAGGACTCCTTCCCCTTGTGATGGCAAAACACAATTTTAGGAAAAATCTTAGAAAACCTCTCTTTAGATAAAGTTCCAAATTGTATCTTTGACATCTTGAGAACCTTTGTAATTTTAAACTTTTTGTAAAAAGTTCCCTTTGCTTCGATAAATAAAAATAGCTTCATAAGTAATTTCTTCTATCTTTTAATTCAATTTAATTCAAGTTTTAACTTTATTTTAAGTAATAGAATATGTGCTCTATACTTGCCTAAGAAATTAAAATCCTACACACCAAAAATTCTATGAGAACCTTGTTGCATTTGGTTCGATAACCTCTGCCTACAAAGTATGAGACTAGACATAATGATCATTTTACATTCATCATTGCATAGTACTTAAACAGTGTATCTCTCAGATCCTTGGTAGTCCTACTATATATATATATATATATATATATATATATATATATATATATATATATATATATATATATATATATATATAAGGACATTTAAGTCTATTTACTTCTTAAAATAAGACATAAACACTTTAACCTATTGGAGACACCATTTTAATTTTTTTTTTTTTTGCAGTTTTAGGCACTTAATTGTAAAAAAATTGTTCGAATACCAAAATAGCAAAAGTGAAACATTTCGAGCACCATTTATGAATTTATCCCTTTTTTCTAATTTTCATTTTTTTTACTTCTCTATCCCCTAGCTTTTTAGTTGGAAATAATAAATTGAAAAGCACTTTCTCTTTTCTTATGTCTATTTTTTAAAAATTTCCTTTATAAAATATAATTGCAACTTCATTTTTGTTATAAAAGCATTATTATATGAAAATATAATGAGTATTTGATGTTATAGTTATTTCCCTTTTTTTGGAATAATTTTCTAGAAAACAATATTAGTTTTGAACAACTAAACATGTCCTAAATTTCAGATTTTAGTTTGAGAATTTCTAAAAGAACTAGTGGAAGGTAGTGTGCAATTACTAACAACATAATATAAGAATAATTATTATAATTTTTGACTTTACATTTTATCTATGTTATGTTCAACATTCTTATTCCTTTATTAGATCTGAATGGATTTAAAACTGATTAGATTTATATGGGTTTCAAACTTAGTTATTTTTGGGTTTAAAATCATGTTATATTTATAGGATTTGTAGTGTAGGGCTATCATCTTACTTCTAAATTTAAGAGGTCGATTTAACTTTGCCCATTCTCTCTAATCGGAAATAATCACATTGAAATTTGACAAGCTGATTTAAACTTTTGTTTTGAATGTTCTTTATAATTGCTTTAGTAATTTTATTAAAAGTAACAAGTTAAAGTATGCATGTTTTTACTTCCTAAAATCCCAAAAATCATTACCAGTGGTGGTGTAATTGAATTGAGTCTAGCTTTAGCTAGCTTAAGCTTAGTTCATTTATAAATGAGTCGAGCTTGAACCGAGCTCATTATCCTATATGGTGTTCACGAGCTTAAACGAGGCTAAAAAAATTTGAAAAAATACAAACTATAAATTAAAATTATACATTCAAAAATTAAAAAAATTATTTATTAAATAAATTACAATATATTTAATAAAAATTATAATTTTATTCTAATAATATATTTTTTTACAATTCAAATTTATATAATAGAAATCTAAAATCAAATTACTAAACATTAAAATTATGAGCTGGCTCACGAGCTTTTAGTCGAGCTTGTTCATGAGCTTCACAAGTCGAGCTTTGTAGAGTTTGAGCTCAACTCATTTATTAAACAAGATTCAGAATGTAAACTCAAATGAGCTTTTATCAAGTCGAACACCGATCTGCTTGCAAGCAGCTCTGCTCATTTACACCCCTAATTACCATCACAGTTTGATAAATCTATATCATTAGTTATTGTTGTCCCAAAGTGATGTGGATGAGGCTGCATTGTCATTTATGGATGGATTTAACAAAGTAGGCATGCTCACTTGGGCTTCAAATGGTATATTAAATAGTCAAACTTGATAGAATAAAGGAAAACATGATACTAATTTTTTACCATGGCCATATATGTGCTTAAGACGGCAATGCTAAATGGAAAACATGTAATGGATAAAATATTTATGATATTGGTGGTTATTTCATTTTCTTCCATTATGTTTAAGCTATATTTTCTTTAATATGTCATACAATCTTGATCAAGGTATCGACTATTTATTCATTAATTTTTCTTCCTTTTAGGTTTTGCCTGATCTCTTTCATACTACTTGGACTTATGATGATTATCTCAAGGATTTCAAAACCTCGAAGCTTAGAACTTTGGTATCTATAGTGTGGCAGGTGATTTTCAATTTCATAAACTTTTTAGATATGTCCTGTCATTTAAGAGATGCATAAGATAACACATGGAATTTTGTGTTTATACAGCAATATTTGAAAATATCTTCCAAAATTGTTGTCTCTAATATCTGAATTATGGTAATCTTTCAGTTTGCCTGCTACTATTCATCCTGTACATCATTTTCCAATAAGTTAATCTTTACCTTCTTTTTTTCTTTATCTAGATGCAATAATCTAGATGCCATGTTTGAGGCTATTTTTTTGTGCTTCATGTATGAACTATTCCTTTCAACCTCTCATTAAGTACACTTTGCTTATCAGCTTATGCATCTAGTGGAACAGCTTTTTTTGGCTCTCAATGATGAGTTCAGGGCTTACGGTTATTCTTACATGTTGCATTCATGTTCTAAGTGATGCAGAATGGTGTAATGACTACACCTATGTTCTTGACATACTACATACGCTTGAAGTTTTTTGTGGTTATTTTCTTTCTTGAGATATTGTAAGTGTCTTTATTTTGAAGTATTAGTAGAAGCTTATCTCTATGGAGCTGTAAAATTCATAAGTCAAGTGGGAGTGTTGGGAATACCTAATTTTGATTGTTCTTTAAGGACTCATATATCTAACAAGTCCTGTGGTATAAGATCAATTAAGGAATGTAGAAAATAGCATAATTCACCTTTTCTAAACATTATAGAATCACCATATGTGGCAACTACTAGCCCTAAACTAATTAAAGAGTTGAGAAAATACACTCAACTGCTAATGTAAAAAAGTCTACATGAAAAATTGCCATAATTAGCCACAAGTTCCAATCTTAAAGGTGTGATGATAATTAGTCAATGGACTCAAGTTGATGGTGCTTGCTTTTGAAGGAATCATACTGTCTATTCTTTTGAAGGATATTCCTGATGTTATCACCATTTCATTTCTAATGGAAGGATTGTTTTGGGAGACTTAGTAATGAAGACGATGTTCTAGATTTTATCCTGCTTGAATTTATAGACTGCTATGTGTGATAGAAAATCATAAGAATAATATGTCCAGATAAATTAGCCAAACGAATTTAAATTTAGATCCTCAAAAGGCATTACATTAACTTTCTATATTAATATCTTTTAAGGTGCATTTAATAGAAGGGAAAAGAAAAAAGATACTACTAGAGAACACCTGTTCTTCTAGACTTTTTATGTTGCAACCTTTTAGGCGTGTTTGGTACAAATGAATTCTATAAACTTTTATTGAATTCATTTTCAAATACAAACATGTTAGTAAAAATGTTGTGGAATTCATTTTCGATTCCAACTTTTTAATTTTGTATAGTTGCTTATTACTAAACCAAATTCTTAGAATTTCCAAATGAATTAATTTTGGAAAATTTTTATTTAAAGTTAGCACACTTCATTAATAAGAATTCAATTGCAAATAAAATCTATTTGGAAATTATTTAAGATAAGAGTTGTTAGTTGTTATATTAGATTTGCATTTGTTATTTGTATTTGTTACTTTGTACTTATCTTTCCTCTACCAAATTTTATATGTAAGTTACTTATATATACTCCTGTACCATAACATTTTTTTAACTCAATGAAACACATTCATTCTCATCAAAACCTATTATTGACTTGGTATCAAAGCAAAGTCCATGTCTTCAAATTCATCTTCCTCATCTTCTCTTTCTTCTTCTTCACCATCCATGACCTCTTCCGCTACTACTCCTCTTCCTTCCCTTATTTTTACCAATTTTCCCTCTCAAGTTCAATAAACCTTCTCAATTAAGTTAAATTCTAAAAACCATATCCCTTGGAAGCTTCAATTTAGCCCTCTTTTTAACTATTATAATCTCCATGGAATCATGACTAGGACCAAAATACCTCCACTTTGTGAAATCATTGATCCCATAACTAATCAATCCTCTCTTAATTCTATATATACAGCCTGGTATGCTAAAGATCAGTTGTTATTTTCATGTTTACTCTTTTCCATCACCAAGGAGATTTATCCCAAATTGATTAGCCTTAATTCTGCTTCAGAGGTGTGGCGTGCCTTGGCTACTTCCTATAGTGTTATTAACAATGCTCAGTGGACTCAATTGCATATTAAACTCCACAATATGTCTAAGGAATCTAAATCTATTTCTGAATATTTGTATTAAGCTAAGGCTATATCATATTCTTTGTCTCTTATCGGGTAGCCTATTTCAACTTCTTAATTTAATGCAATTATTTTTTGTAAATTAGGGGTTGAATACAATAGTATAATTGCTACACTTCAACAAAGGTTTGATCCTCCCTCATTCCATGAACTTCATGGTCAATTAGTATATATGAACAAATTTTGAAATCTCAAGAACCTATTGTTCCCATGGTGAATATGGTACAGCGTAGCAACTATTCTCTAGCTAGTAACACCTCTCACTCCCTTGGCAATATAAATCGGGGACACACTCAACAACAAGGCAGGCACAAAGGTTTCTTTATCATTACTTATCAAATTTGCGGGTTCACAAACTATGTTTCTACTGATTACCACTGAATGTTTGATTCATCACTCACATCTTGAGGTCATTTTTTATCTCCATCTTCAGCCTTCTCAAACTCTTTTGAAGCTCGTCAAGCATACCCGACTGAATTGCCTTCCTCCTCTTCGACTAGGCTTCTTCCAAATCCTCCTACTGATCATGCCACTTCATGGTACCCATATACAGGTGCAACCCACTATGACACTCCTAACTTAGCTTCCCTTGACATTTTAGCATACTACAAGGGTAAGGATAAATTCTTTGTTGGTAATGATGTTGGTTTGCCCATTGAACATATTGGTTTTGCTATTATACCCTCTCTTTCCAAACCACTATATCTAAACAATGTTTTGCATATTCTATCTATTACAAAACCACTCCTTTTGATTAAAAAATTGTGCACTGATAATCATTTTTTCTTTCAATTTTATCCTAACCATTATTATGTCAAAGATCAGGTCTTAAAGAAAATAGTGCTTCGCGGGACAATTGAGTTTGGCCTTTATAAACTACATGGTGTCCTTCAAAAAATGCAAGCTTTTCATGTTAAGGTCTACCTTGCTAGCTTAGAGGAATGGCATGCTAGACTAGGACATCCTAACTACACAACTATTCACCATTTAGTTAATTCTTTTATGTTACCTTGTTCTTAAAAAAAAAATCAAATAAGTGTGAAGCTTGTTGTTTAGGAAAGCTTCATTGAACCTCCTTACCTTTGACAAATAATCGTAGTTCTCATCCTTTACAACTTATTCATTTGGATTTTTGGGGCCCTACTCCATTATGTTTGTGATTTTTATAGATGATTTTTCCCTTTTTACATGGTTGTTTCAAATTAAGAATAAAAGTGATGCACCATTTATTTTTAAAAAATTTTAAACAATGGTTGAATAAACAATTTGATTGTAAGATCAAGTTAGTTAATTTAGATTCGGGGGGTGAATATAGACCTCTAGGCACTTATTTTACCAATACCGGTATTCTTCATCATGTCACCTGCCCTCACACCCATGATCAAAATGGTACTAATGAACAAAAAATATGAAACATTGTTGATATTGGCTTGACTCTCTTAAGACATCGTGGTGCACCTTTTAAGTATTAGGAATTTGCTTTTGAAACTACAATATTCTTAATTAATCGGATGCCTATAACTTCCCTAAAAAATCAAATCCCTTTTCAACATTTATTTCATAAAGATCCTGACTATTCTTTTCGTAGAATTTTTGGTTGTGCCATTTACCCACTTTTATGTCCTTACAATAAAAATAAATTTGCCTTTCAATTTAAACAGTGTGTCTTTTTAAGTTATTCCCCTTCTCACCTATATTACCGTTGCCTAGATAAATCCACAAGAAAAATTTACATTGCTTATCATGTTCAATTTAGTGAAAAACTTTTTCCATTTCATAATGTTAATTGCTCATCCACTTCCTCTGATGTTCCACCAGTTAGCATGCTATCCTCTACTTGGTTAAAGCTCATTTATCCTGTGGACCACTCTATCTTCACAAGATTAGGTATTGACTCTAACTCCACCACTTCTTCTTTATCTAACTGATGTCCATCTCCTATTTCCCCCTTAGTCCCCAAGTCTATCACCAATACTACCTATTCCCCTTCATCCTTATCTTCCAAACCAAACTCGATTCCACCACTTACCTAAAGTGTTTACAACCCTGACGGTATTAATTTAGTTGTTGATTTATGCCCATCTACAACATCCTCCCAATCATCCACCCAACCACTCCACCTATCTGAAGTCATCCAATTCAACTTTGGCAAACCACCCTTAACCGCAAGCCCTGCAATTTCTAATTCATCTTCTTCCCCTAAAAGTGAACCAACATCTTATACCTATGCCATCAAATTTCCAAAGTGGTGACATGCTATGCAACTATAAATGGAAGCCCTACACTAGAATGAGACATGGACACTTGTGCCTTCACCCTTTAGAGGCAATGTGGTAGGAAATTATTGGGTTTACAAAATTAAATGAAAAGTGGATGGAATAATTGATAGGTATAAAGCCCATTTGGTGGCTCAAGGATATACACAGGAGTATGCCCTTGATTATAGAGACACATTCAGTCATGTTGTTAAGCCTATGACAATCTGGACAGTTATTTCTATTACCGTTACACATGGTTGGTCACTTAGACGACTTGATGCAAGTAATGCCTTTTTGAATAAGGATCTTGAAGAAAATATTTACATGGTCCAACCTCAGGGGTTTAAAGATAAATGTTTTCTCAATCATGTTTATCAGTTAAATTAATCGTTATATGGTCACAAACAAGTACCCAGACCTTGGTTTAAAAAATTGAGTACATTCTTACTCTCTATTGGTTTTATTGGCCCTATATTTGATTAATCTCTTTTCATTTATCAAAAAAATGGGAATCATTGTTTCTTATTAGTTTATGTTGATAATGTTGTATTAACTACCAATAATCAAGTGTTGTTAGATTCTCTTATCCATAAGCTACTTACTGCCTTCTTACTTCTCGACTTAGGACCACTGCACCATTTTCTTAGTATTTAGGTGTCTCATTTTACCATAGGTGTTTCTTTGTCTCAGTCATCTTATATTAATGAGATTTTAACATCTACAGGCATGTCTACTTGCAAACCTTGTCCCTCTCATATGGTTGCTACTACTCATCTCACTTCAGAAGGCCAACTTTTACAATATGACAATGCCTCTCTTTACTGATGAATTGGTGGTAGTTTGCAATATTTAACACTTACCCATCCTGATATTTTCTTCTTGGTAAATTAGCTTTGTCAGTATATGCACAAGCTTGTTGTTGATCATTTTAAGGTTATGAAGAGAGTTTTACTTTTATCTCAAAGGGACATTTGATCAACGCTTGTTCTTTAATAGATGCAACACTTTTTACTTTACTACATTCTCCGACGCTGATTGGGCATATTGCCTAGATGAAAGGAGGTCTACTAGTGGTTTTCTCATTTACTTTGGTAATAATCTCATTGCTTGGCAATCAAAGAAGCAACGCACTATCGCTAGATCCTTCACTGAATTAGAGTGTCATGCTATAGCATATGTCAGTATGGAGCTCAAATGGTTGATGCACTTGTTGACAAAATTAGGTGTTTCCTTGCCTACTACACTTCACATTTATTGTGACAATTTGGGCACTATTTTTCTCTTATACAATGCCATTTTTCATGCCTAAACTCATCATGTTAAAATTGATTTCCATTTCATATGACAACAGGTTGCTCACAAAGAACTTACTATCTCTGCTATTTCATTTACTGATTAGTTGGTTGACCTTATGACAAAGCCATTGTCCCCTCTGTTATTCAACCACTTTCGTAAAAAGCTTCGACTATGTTGATCTCTACCATCCACTTAAAGGGGCATGTTCAAGATAAGAGTTATTAGTTGTTCTATCATATTTTTATTTATTACTTTGTACTTATCTTTCCTCTGTCAAATTCTATCTATAAGTTACTTATATATACTCCTGTACTAGAACATTTTTTTCACTCAATGAAACACATTCATTCTCATCAAAACCTATTATTGACTAAAATGAAATGAATTCTTTTAGTCGAATTGATCCAAACAAGGGGTTAAAGAATTTCTCATCACCATTGAATAATATAGGGACTTTGGATGAGCATATGCATCTACTTTTTTCTGAACTCATTTGGTTGTTTAAAGTGGATGCTCTAGTTGATATAAGATGTGAAACTATTAAAATATTGACAAGATTGATCCCTTAGCTACAAGTGGGTCCTAAGTATTTTTCAGTCAATGATTTTGTAGATTTTTCTTCCTTTTTTTGCTTTCTTTTTGTATTTTTTTCAATTTTTCCCATTTTTTTAATTCATCTTTTTAACATGTATTATTAATAACTATTGAGTTATTATTGAGATAATTAATTTTCAGTATGCACATGCATGTGGTTAAGTAACTAATGGATAATTTTTCTTGCGTATTTGATAAGGTTACCGATCATATTTATGCTCTTGTTCATCAACCGAAGTTGGTCATAAAAAGAAGTTCAAATAATAGATTCTTTCACAAAAAATAGTTTTTTTTAGAAAAAAATAGGATCTCCAACTCTCATTATGATTCCTTTTCCTTGACTATAATTGTTGTCTAAATTAAATAATGCCTAAAGAAAACCTGCACCCATGAAGTAGCACATTATTATTTTGTATTAATGGTTTTTTTTCTATTTTAAAAATGTTTCATTTGCCTTTGGCCTTGCTACTCTAGTCTCTTGATTGATTGTAGCAATATGTAAGCACTAGGAATTCTCCTCTTAAACATTGATCCAATATTGTTAGAAATATGCTCCAATAACTTACTAGATTAAAGTTTGAATAAGTCATAGTAGTTTGAATGAGCCTTAATATGTTGTTTTATTTGTTTTATGTTTTAAGTAGTCAACAAAATCTATAAATTTGTTGCAATCTCATGTTTATAAAAAGCCTATTCTTTAATAAAATAATAAGATGCTTCTACGACTCACTAAAAATGCTAACAGTGGTATCAAAGCGGTAGTCTTTCAAGCCTGTAAGTTAAGTATTTCTACTTAAAACACTTGAAAGAAGAGAGACAATAAGTAAGAGCAATCAAATATGAAGAAAAAGAAAGATTTCAAATTTGAAATCTCAATATTTCTGCTGTATCATATTAATATTTTTTTTATAGAATTTCATTGTTATTTAATGTCAAAATGTTCTAACTTCATATATATATATATATATATATATAAATTATATATCATTTAAAAGTTTATGAACATGTTTAAGATTTTTTAGCATGCATTCAATAATCTTTCAATAAGTTTCACAATCTTTTTTTTTTAAATTAGATTTTTAATTTAAGATTAAGAATGTTTTCAAGAGACCTTTAAGTCTTTAAACTGAACAATTTTCAAAAGACCTTCAAGTGTTTAAACTAAACAATTTTTAAAAGACTAGCAAGTCTTTGAAAAAAATGAAGAGACAAACATGTCTCAAAACTATAATAACAAAGGGAAAATAAAAGGACTCACATGTCTCAAAACTGCAAGAATAAAAAAAAGATCAGCATGTCTATAAACTGCAAATGACATAAAAAAATTCAAGAATATTTTCCATCAAGGTGGAGAATGCTTCAAGAAAATTAATAAACCCATGATGAAGATTTGACTTAAGTTATAAGAAGACCAAGCTGAAATACACAAAAGGAAGTAATGCCCAAAGAGCATATCAAAAGAAAGCAATATCCTATAAGCAAATTTAAGTTTCTAAGAAAGCAACAAGTTTGCAACTACTGAAGCAAAGAGGAGTATTAGAAATATGCTCCAATAGCTTACTAGATTAAAGTTTGAATAAGTCTTAGTAGTTTGAATGAGTTTTAGTATGTTGTTATGTTTGTTTTATGTTTCAAGTTGTCAACAAAATCTACATATTTGTTGCATATTTTTTAAAATTTTTGTTACAATCTCATGTGTACAAATAGCCTATTCATTAATGAAATAACAAGATGATTTCTACTACTCATAAAAAATGCTAATAATGGTATCAAAGCAGTAGTATTTTAGGTCTGTCAGTTAAGCATTTCAGACTTAAACACTTAAAAGAAGAAAGAGAACAAGTAAGAGCAATAAACTATGAATAAAAAGAAGAAGAAAAAGAAAGATTTCAATTCTAAAACCTTAATATTTCTACTGAAACATATTGATGCTTTTTGTAGAATTTCATTTTTTTCAATGTTAAAATGTTTTAACCTCATATCTATATAAATTTCATATCATTTAAAAGCAAGTTTATGAACATGTTTAAGATTTTTCAGCATACATTCATAAATTTTTCAACAAGTTTTATAATCATTCTTTTTTTAAAAAAAAATCAGATTTCAATTTAAGATCAAGAATGTTTTCAAGAGACCTTTAAGTCTTTAAACTAAACAATTTTCAAAAGACCTTTAAGTGTTTAAACTAAACAAATTTTTTTTAAAAAAAACAAGAAGTCTTTGAAAAAAAAAATAAAGAGACCAACATGTTTTAAAACTATAATAACAAAGGAAAAAAAAGGACCTGAATGTCTCAAAATTGTAAGAACAAAACAAAACCAACATGTCTATAAACTACAGATGAAATAAAAAAAATTCAAGAAGAAGATTTTCCATCAAGGAGGAGAATGCTTCAAGAAAGTTAATGAAACCATAATGAAGATTTAAATCAAGTTACAAGAAGAGCAAGCTGAAATACATAAAAGGAAGCAATGGCCAAGGAGCATATCAAAAGAAAGCAATATCCTAAAAGTAAATTTAAGTTTCTGAGAAAGCAACAAGTTTGCAACTACTAAAGTAAGGAGTGGTAGAAATATGCTCTAATAGCTGACTTGATTAAAGTTTGAAAAAGTCTTAGTAGTTTGAATGAGTCTTAGTATGTTGTTATCTTTGTTTTATGTTTCAATTTGTCAGCAAAATCTATAGATTTGTTGCAAATTCTTTATACTTTTTGTTACAATCTTATGTGTATAAATAGCCTATTCATTAATAAAATAATAAGATTCCTTTTATGACACATTAAAAATGCTAACAGTGGTATCAAAGCGGTAGTCTTTCGAACTTGTAAGTTAAGTATTTCAGACTTAATTACTTAAAAGAATAGAGACACAAAGTAAGAGCAATCAATTATGAAGAAAAAGAAAAAGAAAAGGAAAGATTTAAGTTCTAAAATCTCAATATTTCTACTGTAATATATTGATGTTTTCCGCAAAATTTTATTATTTTTTATTATTAAAATGTTTTAAACTCATATCTATATCAATTTCATATTATTTAAAAGCAAGTTTATGAACATGTTTAAGATTTTTCAACATACATTCATTAATTTTTCAACAAGTTTTATAATCTTTCTTTTTTAAAAAAAAAATTAGATTTTAAATTTAAGATCAAGAATATTTTCAAGAGTCCTTCAAGTCTTTAAATTGAACAATTTTCAAAAGACCTTCAAGTGTTTAAACTAAACAATTTTCAAAAGATCAGCAAGTCTTTGAAAGAAATGAAGAGTCCGATGTGTCTCAAAATTGTAATAACAAAGGAAAAAAAAAGGGCTTGAATGTCTTAAAACTGCAAGAACAAAACAAAACCTACATGTCTATAAACTGTAAAATGACAAAAAAAAAATCAAGAAGAAGATTTTCCATCAAAAAGGATAATGCTTTAAGAAAATTGATGAACCCATGATAAAGATTTGAATCAAGTTATAAGAAGAGCAAGCTAAAATACATAAAATGAAGCAATGCCTAAGGAGCATATAAAAACAAAGCAATAACCTAAAAGTAAATTTAAATTTATGAGAAAGCAGCAAGTTTACAACTACTGAAGTAAGGAGGAGTGCTAGATATATCCTCCAATAGCTTACTAGATTAAAGTTTGAATAAGTCTTAGTAGTTTGAATGAGTCCTAGTATGTTATTATGTTTTTTTTATGTTTTATGTTGTCACCAAAATCTACAGATCTGTTGTAAATTCTTTATAATTTATGTTACAATCTCATGTGTATAAATAGCCTATTCATTAATGAAATAAGAAGATTCCTTTTATGACTCACTAAAAATGCTAACAGTGGTATCAAAGCGGTAGTCTTTCGGGCCTATGAGTTAAGTATTTCAAACTTAAACACATTTAACATTTTTGTTAGCTACAGCTGACGTGGCCTTATTTTACTAAAATTCAAAAGAGTAAAACTATCTTTTATTAAAAAGCAAAAGCCTTTCCTAAAAAAAATAAAAATAAAAGCCAAAAGCTGCCTTAGAGCTATACCAAGCTTGGATTAAGGATGGAGTGCTGAAGATGCTTCTTGTTGTGCGTGAAGGTACAATAACTTATGACAACGAGATGTTAGTCGATGGCAGGGCTGCTTGATAGCTAGGTCCTTCTCACAGTGATGTTGCATGCTTGTCAGGGCTGAACGAAGTTGATTGCTAGTTCAATAATGTGTAATTTAATGTTGCATGAATAAATTTGTGTCTGTTTATATACTTATAGAAATTAAGCTTTTGCCTACTGTTTTTTATATGTTGTTGAAAATATATGTTAAGAAAGGCATTTTAAAGAATGCACTCTATGTGTTTGATAATATGCTTACGTAGTAACAAACAACCAACACCATAAATTGTAACAGTAAAGAAATGAACAACCAAGCTCAAGGGATGAAGATTTAAACCTGAAAGCAAAGTTGAGTTGAGAATACGCCTCCAAAGCTCAAATAATTAAAGCAAGCCTACTACATTCCATTCCTCACTTTATTAGATAAAGCTCAAAACACCCTGTAAAGGGCACCTGCTAGTGTATTGATTGTAGATGCCACAGGCTGTAGCGCAAATATGGGAGTTGAATTAGTTATAGTAATTTTGCCGCTTATTTTTGTGATATAGCAGCTTATTTTGTCATAAAGAAGGACAATTCTGAGTTTTTGGGTAATAATTATTTAAATGATCAAAGAGCTCAACACCTCTTTTCTAAGCAAAAACTTCTGTTATATGCATGAATCTAGCTAAAGGCAGAGCAAGGAAAATAAGTAGGCAATACTTTATTGTTAGTTACCTTTCATAAGGTGTAGAAGGATTTAAGATATTTGTAGAGAGTAAGTGCATCATATAGGTCACACTGAGGTGTAAGAAGATCTCGAAGCACAATAATGTCAAATAGTGCCACAATCATTCCTCCCTGAGTCAGAGGATGACGCATGTTGAATGCATCACCCATCAACAAGGCATCATGAGTAGGATAGGGAGAAGTTGGCATGCTCTTGTTTAGCATTGTCCTAATGTTGGTTACCTATCAATGGGTATTGTAAAAATGGTGAAGTTCGTGAAAGGAAGAGCAAATGGGTATGCAACTTGTTTTTATGTACGACAAAGAAACACTGGTTTCCACATTCAAGGAGTTATTTTTTTTCTTTTACTGGGTTGCCATAGTAGCAAACAGGTATTTTTTTTTAATTTAATTGTTTAAATTTAATTTAATAAAAATTTTGATTATAAATACCCTCTCTTCAATATCACTCCCATTCTATCTCCTACTACTCTCCTTTTCTTCAATATCTTTCTATAATTTCACACAATTTACAATTTTTTTATATTTCTTCATCATGGATGAGAATTTCAACAATTTTAATCCCTATTTTAATGCTCCAAATATGAAAAAAATTTCCGCATCACAAAACCAAAACCTTCAAAATTTTCAATTTTATCTAAATTTTCCATATCCTAATAATCCTCCAAGTATGCAAAATTATCCATATCCCCCACCAAATTCCAATAATCCTCAAAATATGTAAAATTATCCATATCCCTCACCTAATTTCAATTATTCATCAAATTTTTCATATCCATTTCCCATGTATCTAGGGCCAGGTTAAAATTAGTGTTTTTAATTTTATTATTTATATTTGTATTTTTAAAAAATTATGTCATTTATTATCGAGATTGAATCAAATGTTTGTTTTTTCTTAAGGTTGATTATGTAATTTTCAACAATAAATAAAAAAAATTTTAAAATTATAAAATTATTAAAATATTTTAATTATTTTATATTAATTTTTTTTTGTAAAAATATTACCAATTATTTGTTTTAATCTGCCTTAATATGAATTTAGTACATAAATATAATTTTTTTTAAATATGTAAAAAAATTATTAAAATAAATATGTGATTTGATAGTGAGTTCATGTGAGTCCAAACTATTACATTTTTTTTTTTTGTATAATCTATAGTGAGAAAAAATGTAATGAATGAGAAAATAATAAAGTGATGATGTAATATGTCTATTACACTATATAAAGTATAAACCAATATGGATGGTTAGAACACATGAACTATTTACTAAATAAAAATAATAGTTGTTCAGAAGAAAAATAAATAAAAAGTAGGAATTTACACAATTTATTGAGTATTTTCAAAGAATAAAAAAAAGATAAAATCCTAAAATATCTAAAAGAAATCCAATCCAATCCAATCATAATTCTCATTCGGCCTGGCCTTAATTTCTTGTAATGTAAGCAGACAGAAGACTTTTTATTTTGTTTTTGCCTATATTGAAGCTCAAAAATTGTCACAACTGAATTAACAGTCAAATGTCCACTCTACACCCTTTCTCTCCCATATCTCTCCCCTTATCCTCTTCCCGCCAACACTCTTCAAACACACCTCGCAGCCAATCCCTTCCAAAACCCCTTTCCCAGTCCAGCTCTCAGGCCTCATGGATCGAGTCCCTTCGTTCAAGCACCCGCTCCAATTTATTCCACGACGCAATTTCCACATACGTTGATATGATTCTTTCGGGTGCTTCACCCGATCATTTTGCCTTCCCCATTGTTTTGAAGGCTGTGACTGGCCTTCAGGATTTGGATTTAGGAAAACAGGTTCATACCCATGTTGTCAAATATGGGTATGAATCATCTTCTGTGCCCGTAGCGAATTCCCTTATAAATTTCTACGGAAAGTGCGGAGAGTTAGATGATGTATATAAGGTGTTTGATAGAATTACTGAAAGGGACGTAATTTCTTGGAATTCATTGATTTCTGCATTTTGCCGTTCTCAAGAGTGGGAGCTTGCTTTAGAGGCATTTAGATTCATGTTGGCTGAGGATTTGGAGCCCACTTCGTTTACTTTGGTCAGCCTAGTCCTCGCTTGCTCTAATTTGCGCAAGCATCAGAGCTTGCGGATCGGGAAGCAAATTCATGGGTATAGTTTTAGAAAAAGTTATTGGAGTACATTCACCAACAATTCTTTAATGACTATGTATGCTAATCTAGGTAGGCTAGATGATGCAAAACATCTATTTGAATTGTTTGAGGACCGTAATTTGGTTTCTTGGAATACCATCATAAGTTCATTTTCTCAAAATGAACGTTTTGTGGAAGCATTATGGCTCTTGAGGCTTATGGTAGCTGAAGGAGTTAAACCTGATGGGGTCACACTTGCCAGTGCTCTTCCTTCATGCTCCCACTTGGAGATGTTAGGTACTGGGAAGGAAATTCATGCTTATGCTTTAAAAAATGGCGATTTAGTTGAGAATTCTTTTGTGGGTAGTGCTTTAGTTGATATGTATTGCAATTGTGGACAGGTGGAAAGTGGTCGGCTAGTTTTTGATGGTATCTCAGAGAAGAAAACTGGGCTATGGAATGCTATGATTGCTGGCTATGCACAAAATGAGGATGATCATAAGGCATTAATGCTTTTTATTGAAATGGAAGCTGTTGCTGGTCTTTGTCCCAATACAACAACAATGGCAAGTATTGTGCCTGCTTGTGCACGCTGTGAAGCATTTTCTAATAAAGAAAGCATACATGGGTATGTGATGAAGAGGGACTTGCAATGGGATAGATTCGTGCAAAATGCACTTATGGATATGTATTCCAGGATGGGGAAAATAGAAATTTCAAATACCATATTTAATAGCATGGAGATTAGAGATATAGTTTCTTGGAACACAATAATCACTGGTTGTGTTATTTCTGGGCGCTATAATGATGCACTTCTGATGCTACATGAGATGCAGCATCCAGATGAAGGTAATCATAAGCATGATGGTAAGAAACAAGTTTGTTTTAAACCTAATTCAATAACCCTTATGACTGTCCTACCTGGTTGTGCCTCCCTGGCAGCATTGGCAAAGGGGAAAGAGATCCATGCTTATGCCATTAGAAATTCACTGGCATCAGAAGTCACCATAGGAAGCGCGTTAGTTGATATGTATGCAAAATGTGGCTGCTTAAACTCATCAAGGAGAGTATTTGATCAAATGTCCATTCGGAATGCTATTACCTGGAATGTAATTATCATGGCTTATGGGATGCATGGGAATGGAGAAAAGGCTTTAGAACTGTTCAAGGACATGATAACTAGGTGTGACAATAACAGGGAAGTAAAACCTACTGAAGTCACCTTCGTAGCAATCTTAGCTGCTTGTAGTCACTCAGGAATGGTTGATGAGGGCTTGCATTTGTTTTATAGAATGAAAGATGACCATGGTATAGAACCTGGTCAGGATCACTATGCTTGTGTGGTGGACTTACTTGGTAGAGCAGGCCGAGTGGAGCAAGCATATGAATTCATTAATACCATGCCATCTGGTTTTGAGAAGGTAGAAGCATGGAGTAGCTTGCTAGCAGCATGTCGGATCCACCAAAATGTAAAAATAGGGGAAATTACTGCTCAGAATCTCCTACAACTACAGCCAGATGTTGCTAGTCACTATGTTCTACTATCTAACTTATATTCATCTGCTGGACTTTGGGACAAGGCAATGGATGTTAGAAGGAAGATGAAGGAAATGGGAGTAAAGAAAGATCCTGGCTGTAGTTGGATTGAATATGGTGATGAGATACACAAGTTTTTAGCTGGGGATTCATTACATCCACAAAGTGAGAAACTCCGTGATTTTCTTGAGACACTGTCAAAAAGGATGAAAAGGGAGGGATACGTGCCTGACACTTCCTGTGTATTACATAATCTTGACGAGAAAGAGAAAGAAACTTTACTTTGTGGGCACAGCGAGAAATTGGCAATAGCATTTGGTATTCTAAACACACGACCTGGAACTACCATCAGAGTTACCAAGAATCTTCGAGTCTGTAATGACTGCCACACTGCAACGAAGTTTATCTCAAAGTTGACAGATAGAGAGATAGTCCTTAGAGATGTAAGGAGATTTCATCACTTCAGGAATGGGATCTGTTCTTGTGGGGATTATTGGTGAAACCAGCTCCCTCCCTAGGAAGACAGCAATCTTTTGTCTTTAGATATTAGTGGAATACATCCAATTGATGTTAAGAAGTTGTACGTCTCCTTGTTCTAATATTTATTGTTGAAGCAGAATTTGGTGCATTTTCACTATCTTCGTATGCTTGAAGGTAAAATGTATGAAAGAGAAGTTATGCAATAGTTCAATAAGAATACAATGCAAAAGCTGAATTGTTCTTTTTTTTTTTTTTTTTTTAAAAAAACCAGGAATCACTTGGATTCTACCAATGCATATTTGGTCTGGATAATGATACATGTCACTAGGAATGTCATGAATAGTGTTATTCATGACACTAAAAGATAAAATTTTTTGAGTTAAAATTACACATTGGTCCTATATACAGGGGTCTAATAAAAAATAAAAGTTTAACATTTCCCTATTCTTGTTCAGCTATGAGAAATTGCAGCGGTGGGATGATGCTCTCAAAGCATACGCTGCGAAAGCTGCTCAAGCATCAAGTCCACATCTTGTCTTGGAAGCTACACTTGGTCAGTATAACATGGTTCCATCAGCTGTTACTGCTGCCTTGTTTAGTTTTTCTGTTGTTGTTAGCCTCTTGATGATAAAAAAAGCGTCCTTGTTTGCTCTTTTCCCGTTTTATTTTTTCATTATAAAATTTTATTTTACTTATATTTACATTAGGATGTAAATTAAAATGTTAATACATTTACAGACATGCAACCTAACCAGGGACATGTTGGGGAGTATAATTCAGTACAACTCTTCCCTGTTCTCCTTGCCCTTACCATTTGACATGAATTCCTAAAAGGGGGAAAGCTCCACACTCCCATCTCCGTTACCATGTTATATTCCTATTTTCTTCACACATTTTCTTTCTCAGGTTTTGGAGAGCTATGAGCGTGCTAACAGTAATATGGTCCGAGTTCAGCAACTGTCAGAACTAGAGGAGGTCTAGATGCTATTTTCTATACTTGGTTTTGTTGTAATTCCTTTATACAATCATGCAAAATATATATAATATGGAGCAATCATGTGCTTCTTAACAGGTAATTGACTATTGTACTCTTCCTGTGGGAAATCCTGTTGCTGAAGGATGGCGGGCTCTTATTCGCAATTTGTGGACTGAACGAATTCAAGGAGCAAAGCGTAATGTTGAGGTAGATCTCATATGTATTAACTTCACTCTCCTGAGAAATGGAAGTCAATTTAAGTCAGTCGGAAAATTACTTAATGATGGTAATATTTGAAGAATGGATAGTTTGTGGTGATAAAGTACTCTTTGATTGTAGAATTAATTATTGTGGAATTAAAATAGACCATATTTATTGCAAACAATGACAAGGAAATTAGGAAAGGGGGTTTTGATTGAAATATTACTCTAAATTTGATTGAATGGCATTCGTAAAGCCTCCTTCCAACAAGATTGACATTAAGACTTAGTTGAGTTCAGTGGATGAGGGAAAGCACTATAATAATATTAACTTTGAAGTGGCAGGGTATTACGTGATGTGAGATAATAGGTTTTGTGTACAAGCTTTTAGTTTCTAATAAAAAAGAGTTGTAAATATTAGATGCTACACTTGTAGATATTTGGTTTAGATGCAACCTTGTTTTAAAACAATTTCACTATTTTAAAGCGAAATTTCAGCCAAATCTAAAGTCAACTGGAACAAATTAATTTGTAAAGTAAAAATGGGTCAATTATGTTGTTTCTATTGTGAAATAAAGATTGAATTACTTATTTTGTTATAGAACTAAACTTGAATTTAGTAGTATTTAACTAGAAGAAAAATATTTTATAATAGAATGATTTTGAGAGAATTTAGAAAGAGTTTGAAGAGAATTTAGAGAACTATAATATTGAAAGAATTTGGAGAGTAATCTATCTTTTCTTCTTCTTAATCTTAACATCCTCATTAATGAATTTCAATCCCTTTATATAGAGATTTTCTTTTCACTATT
Organism: Mallotus nudiflorus; assembly: GCA_947683625.1. Classification (NCBI taxonomy): domain Eukaryota; kingdom Viridiplantae; phylum Streptophyta; class Magnoliopsida; order Malpighiales; family Euphorbiaceae; genus Mallotus; species Mallotus nudiflorus. Next base: position 5,076,007 of record CANTUR010000011.1, read on the forward strand.
TGAGTACTATTCTCTCACAAGCAATATATTGTTCATTCACAAGCAATATATTGTTCATTCACATTCATAATACTCCCCCTTGAATAACAATATTTTGCAACTGCCTCGTTAAAACCTTGCTAAATAAAACCCAGTGGGAAAAACTTTAGCTTAAGGAAAAAGAGTACAGTGCATGATATTCTCCCCCTCAAGTTGATATGTATAATCTTCCTTCACATAGTATGTAGATGTCGCATTCCAATATCGTGAACGTGCTTTCTAAAGATTGCAGTTGGAAGTGCCTTTGTGAAAAGATCAGCTGAATTCTGGCTAGACTGAATATACTTGATATCTATATGATTGTCTTTTATTAGCTCTTGAGTGTATGAAAAGAATCTTGGAGGTATATGTTTGGTTCTATCACTTTTGATATATCCTTCCCTTAACTGTGCAATGCATGCTGCATTATCTTCATATAAAATTGTTGAACTTTTGTTGACTGGAAAACCACAAGATTCTTCAATATGATGTGCCATTGATCTAAGCCACACACACTCTCTACTTGCTTCATGTAGTGCAATAATTTCAGAATGATTTGAGGAAGTAGTGACAAGCGTTTGTTTCTAGGAACGCCAAGAAATTGCAGTTCCATTATTTGTGAACACATAGCCTGTTTGAGATTTCGCTTTATGAGGATCAGATAAATGCCCTGCATCTGCATAACCAATCAATTCTTGTTTTGAATTGTTAGAATAAAATAAACCCAAATCAACATTTCCTCGAAGGTATCGAAGTATATGTTTGACCCCTTTCCAATGCCTTTTTGTTGGAGCTGAACTGAACCTCGCTAATAAATTAACTGCAAAAGAAATGTCAGGTCTAGTACAATTAGCAAGATACATTAGAGCTCCAATGGCACTGAGATATGGAAATTCAGGACCAAGAATTTCTTCATTTTCTTCACAAGGTCGGAATGGATCAATTTCAATATTGAGTGATCTAACGACCATTGGAGTACTTAAAGGATTTGCTTTATCCATATTAAAGCGTTTCAAGATCTTTTCTGTGTAATTTGATTGATGCACAAATATCCCATTGTGCATTTGCTCAATTTGTAAACCAAGGCAATACTTGGTTTTTCCAAGATCTTTCATTTCAAATTCTTCCTTTAAGTATACTGTTGCTTCATGGATCTCATTTTCTGTTCCAATGATATTCAAATCATCAACATATACAGCTATAATCACAAATCCGGATATTGTTTTCTTAATAAAAATGCATGGGCAAATAATATTACTCACATATCCTTTATTAATCAAATAATCGCTTAAACGATTATACCACATGCGCCCAGACTGTTTTAACCCATATAAAGATCTCTGGAGCTTGATCAAATACATTTCTTTGGGTTTTGTACTTAATGCTTCAGGCATTTTAAATCCTTCAGGGATTTTCATATAAATGTCACTATCAAGTGATCCATACAAATAAGCAGTCACAACATCCATAAGACGCATTTCTAATTTCTTAGAAACTACTAGGCTAATCAGATACCTGAACGTAATTGCATCCATAATAGGAGAATACATTTCATCATAATCAATTCCTGGCCTTTGTGAAAAACCTTGAGCTACAAGTCTAGCTTTGTACCTTATTATTTCATTTTTCTCATTTCTCTTTCGTACAAAGACCCACTTGTATCCTACAGGTTTCACATTTTTAGGCATAGGAATAATTGGCCCAAAAACATTTCGTTTGTTTAGTGAGTCCAATTCAGCCTGCATAGCATCTTTCCATTTTATCCAATCATGCCTATTTTGACATTCCATGACTGATTTTGGTTCAGGATCATCTTTGTCATTTATGATTTCACATGCAACAGTATATGACAATGTTTCATGACTTTCTTTATTTTCTATTTCTTCAAGGATATTTTCCTCGCTATCAATATGATTATCTACTCCCTTTCTCTTTCGAGGATTTTTATCCTTAGAACCAATTGGTCTTCCATGCTTCTGGCGTGTTTTAGACTCATGAGTGTCTTTATTCTCAGATTTTATTTCTGGAATTTCAATATGAGCAGGAGCATTGACTGCTGGTATATATGATTTAGTCACTCTTTTTGTATCAGTAAATGCATCTGGCAATTGATTTGCAATTGCTTGTAAGTGCACAATCTTTTGCACTTCTAATTCACATTGTTTTGTGTGAGGATCCAGATGCAATAATGATGGTTCATTCCATGAAATATCCCTTTTCACTTCTTTCTCCCCTTTTCCTAATGTTGGGAAAACAACCTCATTAAATTGGCAATCAGCAAAACGTGCTGTAAAAACATCACCAGTTAGAGGTTCAAGATATCTAATAATCGAGGGTGTTTCAAACCCAACATAAATTCTCAATCTTCGTTGAGGACCCATTTTTGTGCGCTGAGGTGGCGTAATGGGTATATATACTGCACAACCAAAAATTTTGAGATGGGAAATATTTGGCTCTTGACCAAATGCCAATTGTAGTGGGGAGTATTTATGATATGCACTAGGTCTGATGCGAATTAATGAAGCAGCATATAGGATTGTATAACCCCAAACTGAAATGGGAAGCTTTGTTCTCATTATTAATGGTCTAGCAATAAACTGAAGTCGTTTAATCAATGATTCAGCTAAACCATTTTGAGTATGTACATGGGCAACGGGATGCTCAACAATGATCCCAGTAGACATACAATAATCATTGAATGCTTGAGATGTAAATTCACCAGCATTATCAAGTCTTACCCTCTTGATTGTATAATCAGGGAATTGTGCTCGTAATTTAATAATTTCAGCAAGCAACCTTGCAAATGCAACATTACGAGTTGACAATAGACAAACATGTGACCATCTACTAGATGCATCAATTAATACCATAAAATATCTGAATGGTCCACATGATGGGTGAATTGGCCCACATATATCACCTTGAATTCTTTCAAAAAACATAGGTGATTCATTTTGAATTTTAGATGGTGAAGGTCTCAAGATTAATTTTCCAAGAGAACAAGCTGTACATGGCATTTCATTTGATTGAGGAATTCTTTGCCCCTTCAAGGGATGCCCATGTGAATTCTCAATTATCCTTCGCATCATTACTGATCCAGGATGACCTAATCTGTCATGCCATAAATTTATTATTGAAGGATCATAAGATTTTTCTTTTACTGCCATATTTGATTCAATTACATGTATATGCATGTAATGCAATCCAGTAGGGAGTTTTGGCAGTCTTTCCAATACTTGCATTTTTCCTGATTCATAGGAAACTATATTTAAATATTTGTTACCATTTATAGTAATAGATTGGGTATCACACCCATTTCGATATAAGTCATCAAAACTCAACAAATTTCTTGTTGATTTTGGTGAAAACAAAGCTTCATCAATTATAAACTTTGTTCCATTTGGTAACATAAATTTAGCTTTGCCAATTCCTTCAATCAGATCTACAGGACCTGATATTGTTTTTACAACTGCCTTTGTGGGCTTTATTTCAGAGAAATAATCTCTATTTTTCAAGATAATATGTGTAGTACCACTATCTGGTATGCAGAAATCTCCAATATTGTCTTTATGTTGAGTACAATCCATATTAAACTTCAAAATAGATAAACACAAAATTAATCAATTAAGGTAAAAACATAAAATAATTATAAAGTAGGACATTTTATTTAATTTAAAAATAACATACATAACAATAACATATTCTTCAGAATCAAATAAGTAATAACAATATACTTAAAATTATAGATGTCTCAATTTCCATTGTCAGTAAAATCATCAGTAAAATCAGAAACATCTAAATGAGTTGTATCATTAACATGAGTATGATGCTCATTGAAGTTTATTTCCTTTTCTTTGCCTTTCAATGATGCCTTATAAAGTTGGCAAAGATGTGGTGGTGTTCGACAAATTCGTGACCAGTGTCCTTTACTACCACATCTGAAACACACAGTTTCAGACTTATATTGAGGCCTTTCTTGAACACCACTGATGACTGATTTTAACTTCTTTTGAGGTTGAGTCTGAGTTTGTTGTGGAGTATTATTATATTTATTTCCACGACCATGGCCAAAGAATTGACCTCTTCCACGTCCACGACCTTTACCTCTCCCACATCCACGGCTATTGTAATTTTTATATCTGGAATAATTTGTAGCATTTGCTTCTGGAAATGCTATTGAGCCAGTGGGACGAGACTGATGATTTTTCATCAAGAGTTCATTATTTTTCTCAGCTACCAGTAGGCATGAAATTAGTTCAGAATATTTTTTAAATCTCTGCATCCTGTATTGTTGTTGCAGTGTAACATTTGATGCATGAAATGTGGAGTAAGTTTTCTCCAGCATATCCTCATCTGTAACTGTCTGTCCACAGAATTTTAATTGTGATACTATTCTGAACATTGCAGAATTATAGTCACTCACTTTTTTGAAATCTTGAAAGCGTAAAGCTCTCCATTCATCAATGACTACTGGTAATATTACATCTCTTTGATGATCATATCTGTCTTTTAGATCCTTCCAAAGAACACTTGGATCTTTGACAGTCAAATATTCACATTTTAATCCTTCATCAAGATGACGACGGAGAAAAATTATAGACTTGGCTTTATCTTGCAATGAGGTGTTATTATTTTCTTTTATAGTATCAATTAACCCCATTGATTGAAGATGCATTTCTACATCTAGAATCCAAGACATATAATTTTTTCCCGTGATGTCAAGAGCAACGAACTCAAGCTTTGCTAGATTTGTCATTATGATAACTAATAAAAAAATATAACTCAATTAGAATTCATAAATTTGATGACTACTAAAAAAAAATCAAACATGATCAGAATTTACTAATTAATTATATCATGAATGAATATTGCAAGAAATAATAGTGGTACAAAAAATGATACAATAATACTTAAAATTATATCAAATAGAAAATCATCTTCCATATTAATTATTCCTAAAACTATTATAATAGTCATGATCAAAACACAAATATAAATATATCAAATCATGTTTACAATGTAGAGTAAAGAGAGAAAGAGAAAATGTATGAATTTGTGTGAATGAATAACATTTATAGCTCATCTATTTATAATGAAAAATATAGCCGTTTATTACCGTTGGTAATAAAAATATAGCCGTTAGAATTTTTTTTTTAATATAATATATTGAGAAATAAATTATATAAAGTAAAATCAATAAATAATGTTGATATGATTATTTATAGCAAGTGAGTTAACATAACGATATGTATAAATATGGGGCAAAACCGTCCATTAATATAAAATGGGGTATAGCCTTCCATTAACATAAATAATAAAAAATAAATGTGCATAAATATAAATTGGTAGGAGGCATAGCCATCCATAAGGTTAAAACCATTTCTAGCAATATTTGCATCAATGGTGTAGTTAGTAAAACAAAATAAAAATAACAATTAATATAAAGTTAGATTGAAGAAATAAATATAAATATATAAATTAGTAGGAGGCATAGCCATCCATGATAATAAATAATCAACTAATATATTCATAAATATTAAATATTAAGAAATATGTACCTTATTGTTTTGATCGATAGCTCCTCGTGCTGATAACGTGTTGTGAAATAAAGATTGAATTACTTATTTTGTTATAGAACTAAACTTGAATTTAGTAGTATTTAACTAGAAGAAAAACATTTTATAGTAGAATGATTTTGAGAGAATTTAGAAAGAGTTTGAAGAGAATTTAGAGAACTATAATATTGAAAGAATTTGGAGAGTAATCTATCTTTTCTTCTTCTTAATCTTAACATCCTCATTAATGAATTTCAATCCCTTTATATAGAGATTTTCTTTTCACTATTTGAGTACTATTCTCTCACAAGCAATATATTGTTCATTCACAAGCAATATATTGTTCATTCACATTCATAATAGTTTCCATTTCAAAAATTGATTATCAAATCTCTGATCTCTTCACTTCACCTAGAATAGATATGTGTGTTGTAGAACCTCTGCTTGCCTCTTAAATTTTAAAACCTTGTATGCGTAACCGGCCACCATTCCGGGAAGGTTAACTAACTGCCATTTGCATGGAATCCGGAGCTGATATAAAAACGCAAGAACTGGAAAAAAAAATTGATAAACTGAACATGATGAAATATTAATCAATTTCAAGGTGAAGAAACTCAACTCTGTTGGGAAAATCCCCAAATTAAATAAAATTCTAGAATCCAATTTCATATTAAATCAATAGAAATTATAACACATATAGTAGCAAAAGCATACCTGAATCTATGATTAATCCTTTAGAGTCATGTGGCTAGCTTTCTAGATCAATACGTTTTCTAAAAGAATGTATTTATGTTTTCTCTTTGTGTTTCTCTCTAATGATGAGATTTAAAAAGAACAAGAAATTATAATACATATGACCTAGGGACCATGACCACTTCTATATAGATAACTTGCATGTTATCTTTTAGTATTTCTATTTTATCTCATCACTAAAATATAAATTACTCGTTAGTTTCTACACATTAAAAGCCCCACAAGTTTTAGATACATTAAAGTCCAAATTATCAAAATTCAAATGATCACTTTTAATTGAGCTCACCTTATATGATAGTCTGTAATACATATTTATTCACATATAAGCCCAATGTCGGATTAATCCAAGGATCTCCCACTTGGAATATATATGTAATGTTATAATTATGCATTGCAAAAAAAATATAATAATAAATAAATTTTATGAGCTCAACTTTATTGTCATAAACAAAATGTATCTATAACCAATCCGGTCCATCAGTCATACCAACATAGGATCAAAGCAACCTTTGTTACATTTATTGTAACTAGACTTATCAATGGTCACGTATGTCAATATAACTTAATAACATGGATTTTGATGTGGATGTGTAGCATGAAAATTTCTTGCAATGTGATTTTAACATGTTTATTTCCAACTAGTCCACCTTAAACCTTAGTGAGATCAAACCATATTGAAATCAGAGTGTGAATAAACCAAAATTTTATTTCTATAGAAAATAACCAAAATAATCAAAATCCTTAAACTGAAAAAACTGAAAAATGTCTATATCAAAATCATTCAAAATAACAAACTCCCACTAAAACTCAATATCCTTAAATAACATGATACCTATAAAAGCAGTGTGCTAATGAAACACGTTAGGTGGCACTCTCTTAGTAAGCGGATCCCCAATCATGGAGTTTGTCCCAATGTGCTCTATAGACAACTATCCACTCTAAACTTTTTCTTTATCAACAAGGAACTTGATCTCTATATGCTTTGACTTTGTTGAGCTTCTGTTGTTATTGGAATATAGAACTGTTGATTTATTGTCATAAAATAACTTAAGTGGCCTTTAAATACCATCCATTATGCGCAGTCCCGTAATAAAATTCTGCAGCCATATTCCATGATTGGATGCCTTATAACATGCTACGAATTCTGTTGCCATAGTAAAAGAGGCTATAAGAGACTGTTTAGCACTCTTCCAAGAGATAGCACCTCTAACTAGCATATATATATATAGCCCAATGTAGATTTTATACTATCTTGGCATCTAGCAAGTCAGTATACCTAATGATCTTAAGCTGACCTAACCTTTGATATATGAACATGTATTCCTTCGTTCTCTATAAGTACCACAAGACCCATTTGATTGCTTTCCAATGGTCTACTCCTAAATTACTTAAATATTTGCCTAGTCTTCTAATGATGTACGCAGTATTTGGACATATACAAACTTGAATATACATTAGACTCCTTATTGTTGATGTATAAGAAATCTTTTGCATTTCCTTTTCCTTAAAATCATTCTCAAGGTACTGTTTAAGAGTAAACTTGTCTCCTTGAGCCATAAGGTATCACTTAGTTTTCAATCCTACATGCCATATCTCTTGAGAACTTTTCGATATAGCCCTTTTGTGATAATCCAACAATTCCTCGAGAGTGATCTCAGTGTATCTGGATGCTTAACATAAAAGAGGCGTCACTAAGATTTTTCATCTCAAAGTTCTTATTTAGAAATCTCTTGGTTTTGTGCAATAAGCCTATATGTTACTAGTAAGCAAAATGTCATCGACATATAAAACTATAAAAACATATTTGCTCATACTAAACCTATGGTATGTAGAATCATTAACCAAATTCACCTCAAATACAAACGAGATGATCACTTGATGAAACCATTGTTGAGATGCTTGCTTGAGTCCATAGATGGATTTCTTAAGTTTGCAAACCATATTCTTTGGGTCTCCAAACTCAGTTTTCTGGTTGCACCATATTAATCGTTTCATCAATATTTTCCATTGAGAAATGTTGTCTTCACATCAATCTGATGTAGCTCAAGATCAAAATATGCCACTAATTCCATTATAATCCTAAAAGAGTCTTTTAAAGAAATTGGAAAGAAAATCTCTTTATAATCAATGCCTTTTTTGTGTGTAAAGCCCTTTACAACAAGACATGCCTTGTACGTCTCCACATTGCCTTTTGAATCCCTTTTGGTTTTAAATATCCATTTGCAACCAATGGGTTTTGCACCTTCTGGAAATGGAATAAGATCCGATACATTATTGTCTTTCATGGACTTTATCTCCTCATTCATGGCATCAATCCAATTTTGAGAATTAGAACTTTCCACAACGTGACAGAAGTTGATTAGATCATCTTCCATCACTCCAATGTTAGCCTCGCGTTCTTGAAGAAATACAATATATTCATGTGGTATTGCATTTCTTCTTTCTCTAGTGGATCTCTTTAATGGCATAGGTTATTGAGGTGGTAGAGTTTATTCTTCTAGAATAATTTCTTGAATGGGAGATTTTCCAATACTGTCTTGGTGTGCTATGTCTTTAACAAAGTCAAGAATAGAATCTTGATCAATGCTAATAGCACCTATGGGAATATCAACATATTCCTCTTCAAAGACAAAGTCTCTAACTTTATCTCCCCTTGCAAACTCAACATCCTCAAAGGATCGAGCATTTCCCAACTAAAAAATTGACTTAGTGTTGACAAATGTACAATTGTATACTTGTTGATAGATGTATAGTTGTATACTTGTTGCTAGATGTACAGCTATATACATTACATTAATTATGGCAATTAGTAGGTTAAAGTTAGGTTGAATTAAGTGTAAATTGAGGTTGAATTTGGGGCTGTAACCTTGTACATATAGGTAAGTTATTCTATAAATAAAATTAAGTTTTCTCATTCTTAAAAACTTCATGGTATTAGAGTCTGCTTAAATTAGCCTCTGTTTTTGCCTTCTTAAATCAGTAGCCTCTGTATTTTCTACTACTACTTCAAAAATCAACAACCTCTATATTTTTTGTTGCTACTTTAGAAATTAGTAGCCTCTGTTTGAATCGGACATCAATAACTTCTATTCTTTGTTTCTTTGTTTCTATTTTTTACATCAATAGAACTTTGAAAACATGTTTGATGAAAAGAAGGAAGGATCCTTTAATGTCATGAATGAGTTTGATAGCACAAAATTTTCAGCTGCCTTTAATGAGAATCCCTCGCTGTAAATAAGTCCAGTTAAGCTAGATTGAACAAATTATCTTGCTTGGTCATGGTCATGCTTGTTATTCATTCAAGCTAGAGGATTACAAGGCTACATTAACAATGGGAAAAGAAGAGTAAATGATACTGATATGGTAGTTCATAAATGGGACTTAAAAAACTCACTCATCATGTCATGGTTGATTAATTCAATGCAATCACAACTTGCATGAGGCTATCTCCTCCTACATACAACTAAAAAAATTTAAGAAGCAACAAATCAAACTTAATCTTAATCTTAATCAGGTAGTGATGCTCAAGCATATGAACTATGGAAGAAGGTTTATGAAACCAAATAAGGTGAAATGATTATTGCTCAATATTTTTTTGAACTTAGTAGCTTGTGCAAAAACTTGATTATTATTAATATTTTCAAGCATCTTGTACTGTTGACGCTATAAAATTCCATAAACTAATTGAAAAAGAATGAGTGTATGACTTCTTGGCGGGACTCAATGATATATTTGATCATATGAGAGGACAAGTTCTCGGGCGTGATCCTTTTCCCTCTCTACGACAAGCATATAGCTATGTGGAATAGGAAGAAAGTAGACATAATGCCATTCTACCAACTGCTTTTATCGAACAAACAAGTATGTTGTTTGACTCATCTGCTACAATTATAAAGTTTAATGTAGCCAAGACTAAGTTTACAAGGGAAGCAAAATAAGATAATAGAAAGTGTGATTATTGTGGGAAACCAAGACATATCAAAGACATATGTTGGAAACTTCATGATCGTCCAATTCATGGTCAAGGTTGTAAAAGGTTTGGTGGTACACGTCCTCGAGCTCATATGTTTGAAAATTTTAATGCTAAACTAACAAAGAAACTTGCACCTCCAGTGGACTCTCAGATGGGCAACTACAACGTCTCTGAGATCTTATGGCTAGAGTTGAGTCTCTTTGTACTCAAGCTTCTACTTCCACTTTTTCCTCTAATTTTGCTTCTTCAGGTATATTTTATTAAGCTTTCAATACTAGTCGTACTATTTCTAATAACTCATGGATTATAGATTATGGTGTATATGACCATATGACTAGTGCTAAAAAAAACTTCTTTACCTATTCTTTTTGTTCAGTTCATGATAAAGTCCATATAGCAGACGAGTCTTTATCTCCTATTATTGGGAAAGGTTCCATAAATTGCACTCGTATCATTACTCTTCCTCTTGCTTTACATATTCCTCATTTTTCATACAATCTTCTGTTTATTAGTGCTCTCACAAAAATTTGAATTCTTTCCTTCTCATTGTGTCGTACAAGAGTTGAGTACCTGGAAAATGATTAGCTATGGTAGAGAGTATGATGGCCTGTACCGATTGGTGGAAAGACCTCTAAAAGGTCAAGTTGTATTAGGTGAATCCAAATCTACCCATCATCAAATCATTTAATGTATAAGACATTAGGACACCCTTCATTTTATGTTTTAGCAAAACTTTATCCCCACTTATTTAAGTATTGTAATATGGAAACCTTAGTTTGCAATGCCTATGAACTTGCTAAGCATACTAGAGTTTTTTATCCTCCCATTAATAATAAAATTTCAGTTTCCTTATTATGATTCATTATGATGTATAAGGTCTTAGTCTTGTGTTGTCTCTGTCTAGTTAAAAATGGTTTGTAACTTTCATTAATTGCAATAGCAGGATAACTTAGGTGTATTTAATGCATGCCAAAAATGAAGTGTTTTCTTATTTTTAGTCTTCCATAAAATGTTTAGTACACAGTTAGTTGCTAAGATAAAAATCTTAAGAACATATAATGGTACTGAATATATGGATAAGACCTTTTATTCCTATTTACATAATCATGGGATTACACATCAAACTGGTTGTGTTTATACTAGTGTATTTGAACATAAGAATAAACATCTTTTAGAAGTTACTAGGACTCTCATGTTTGCTATGAATGTTCCTAAAGTCTATTGGGGTGATGCAGTACTTACTGCTGTATATCTTTTTAATTGCATGCCTTTGTGGACCTTAGACTTCAGATGTCCAATAGAACTTATTCAAGGTAGTCACACCTATAATATCCCTTATAAGGTATTTGGATGTGTCTATTTTGTATACAAATATATTGGTGGCAAACTGGATCATAGAGCTTTGAAATGTGTTTTTATTAGATACTTTGCTACACAAAAGGGATATAAATGTTATCATCCACCTACTAGAAAATTTTTTGAGTATGGATATTACTTTTAGAGAAGAAGAGGTATATTTTCCTCCATCATCATCTCTTCTATAAGAGAATGTCCATATGGAAGAGATAACTTCCTCGATTACACCTATTCTTGAGCTACCTACCTATAACGATCAGGAGGAGGATGAGAATAGAAATAGTGATAATAGTGATAAAAAGTTCTAGTGGAGATCAAGTTCAATCTGTTGAAGGAACACAAATTGAAGCAAAAATAGGGAGACTAGATGAACTTGATATGTTGAGGTATGCTCGTAAGAAAGACAACACTTGACGTAGCTTAACTTTAGACCCGGACTCAATTCCTACTGATTTAGGTAATCTGCTTCCTATTTCAACTTATGATATACCTATTAAAATATCTTATCTTGATCTTCCAATTGTTGTTTGAAAAGGAGTTAGATCTTATACTCAATATCCCATTTCTAACTTTGTTTCTTATGACTCACTATCTCCTTCCTACAAAACCTTCTTGTCTTTTTTGAATTCTATTTCTATACCATAGGGGTGGAAGGAAGCTATTAATGATCCAAAATGGAAAGATGCCATGGTAGAGAAGATGAAAGGTTTGGCAAAAAATGGAACTTGGGAGCTTATAGATCTTCCTTTTGACAAAAAACCCATGGGATGTAAATGGGTATTCACAGTGAAGCAGAAGGCAGACAGCTCTATTGAAAGATTAAAAGCTCAGTTGGTGGTAAAGGGTTTTACCCAAACCTACGACATTGATTACCAAGAAACATTTGCTCCTGTTGCCAAATGAATTTAATAAGAGTTCTTTTATCCTATGTAGCTAATCTTAGGTGGGATCTTTAACAGTTCGATGTAAAAAATGCCTTTCTTCATGGTGAATTAGAAGAGGAAGTTTATATAGAAATTCCACCTGGTTTTTCTAGTCCAAAGGCTGGAGGGAAAGTTTGTCATTTAAAGAAAGCTTTATATAGTTTAAAGCAATCACCCCGGACTTGATTTGATAGATTCAATAAAGCAATAATTGGTTTTGGTTTCAAGCAAAGCAATGCGGATTACACTATGTTAATCAAATGTCACATTGGTAAAATTACAATTCTTATTATATATGTTGGTAAAATTACAATTCTTTAGGAGTGACAGGTGACAACCATGAAAAAATGACTAGCCTGAATAAATACTTGGCTACTCAAAGAAAGTATGTTCTAGACTTGCTAAAGAAAATAGGAATGTTAGGATGTAAACCTATAGATACCCCTATTGAGGTCAATCATAACTTAAAGGAAAATGTTGGAGAATTTGTTAACACTAAATAGTATCAAAGGTTGGTTAGAAGACTAATTTATCTTTCTCACACGCGACCTGACATCGCTTATGCAACGAGCCTAGTAAGTCAATTTATGCATAATCCTCGAACTATACATTTTGATGTTGTCTTTTGGATTCTGAAATATCTTAAATCTAATCCTGGGAAAGGATTACCAACCTTTGATACCATTCATTGTTAACCAATTCTCACATGCGACTTAACATCGCTTATGTAGTGAGCCTAGTAAGTCAATTTATGCATAGCCCTAGAACTATACATCTTGATGTTGTCTTTCAGATTTTGAGATATCTTAAATCTAATCCTCAGAAAGGATTACTCTTCTTAAATAATGGCCATTTGGGAATTGAGACATTTACAGATGCTGATTGGACATGATCTTCTAATGATAGATCTACTTCTGGTTTTTGTGCTTTTATTGGTGGAAATCTAGTAACATGAAGAAGCAAAAAACAAGGTGTAGTTGCTAGGTCAAGTGTTCAAGTAGAATATAAAGCTATGACACAAGGAGTTTTTGAACTTCTTTGACTTATAAAGCTAATGCAAGATATTCATCTTCTTCAGAAGGAGTCTTTTTTGCTACATTATGATAATAAGGTAGACATTAGCATTGCCAACAATCCAGTCTAACATGATCGGACCAAACATATTGACCGTCATATCTACTATAGTATTCACTACCATAGTCAAATCTAACACTTTTAATCCTTTTGCTGAGTTGATTTTCAACGTCAGCTTTATAACTTTTTGAACACATCCAGTGATTGTGACTTTTCATTAATGATATTTATGTGGCCATATCTAGAAAAATCATCTATGAACGTTATAAAATATTGTTGACCATTCCAAGCAACTGTAGGAAATGACCCATAAATATCTGTATGTATAAATTCTAAGACGTTTGAAGTCCTATTGGCTTCAAATATGCTTTTTATTGGTTTGTTTCCCTTTAATACAGTTAACACATAAATCAAAATCTATAATGTCCAAGGGGTTAAGAATTTCATCTAACATTAGTCTCTCTATTCTCCGTTTGGAGATAAGACCTAATCTCTTATGCCATAATGCAGTCGAATTCTCATCGGTTAATCTTCTCTTTACACCTCGTGTGCTAGCTTGTAGAGTTTCATTAAATGAGGCATTGGTATTAAGCAAATGATGATTATCATAACCTAACAAAAAACTGAAATCAACCAAAATTGAATCATGAAACAAATTGAATTTTCCATTCTAAAATAAACAAGAATAACCTGATTTTTCTACAGCAAAAATGGAAATTAAATTTCGTCTAAAAGATTGTACAATAAATGTCTTATTAAGATCAAAATAAGATATGATTTTTAACAATAATATAAATTTCCCTATTGCCTTAACTTCAACCTTCTTGCCATTGCCTACATTGATGTATCTTTCAACATCATTTGGATTTTGGCAACTTAGGCAACCCTGTGTAGACACAATGATGTGAGTTGTTGCATAAGAATCCAGCCACTAAATGTGTCTAGGCACTAAAGTTAAATTAACCTCAAAACAAGCCAAATTAAGAAGCATGCCTTTACAATACCTCATTTTATGCTCATAAACTCCATATAAGAAACAATTATTACCTTTTTGTTCATTAGATTTCTTTTGAGGCGGTGTATTTACAACTTGTTTATGTTTTATCCTTTTGGACATTATGCCCATAAAAGTTTCTAGAATTGCCTTTATGATTGTCATGACTCTGAGAACAATTAAGAAGTTCCCCTGCCATGACCTAAAATTAGTGCCATTAAGCATAAAAATGCAATTGATACTAGCAGTTATATTAGTAGGAGTATTCATAACTGAACAGAGATAAACAAACAACCAAAAAAAGCTCATATAAGTCCCAAAACAAAATCAATAACAAATTCAAATAAAGGTAAATCTCATTTCAAGATACCGGGCACTCCATTAACATTTTTTCTTTAGACAATAATACTAACTTGTAAGTGATATTTTGGTGTAGTAATCAAACACTGACAATAAGAACATGTCAAATAACAAATCTTCCTTTGGGCCGATTTATTATTCACATGTGTTGTTAGCTGTAAAATATTATTAGCTACATAATAATAGGGCTTGAAGATTACATTAGTTGTGTATATTCCTATTTTAGGTGGACTTCTATATTAGTGTCTATTTTATAGGTATTATTATTGCAATAGTTAATTTTCTACTTCAGAACTCTTGTATGTATAGACAAGGTTGTAAATTACAGTAATGAGAAAAAAATAAAGGTTTTCCTCTCTTCCATTCTTTTTTTTATTCATAACATGGTATTAGAGCATACGCTTTAGGTTGCTTCTCTCTTTTTCAGATACAAACAATTATTTCTCTATTCTAATTCATGATGACAAAAGGGGAAAACTTTAAGGCTGCTTATGGAAATAATGGAGTTAAGGTTGGATCACTAGTAGAAAATCCTTCATTGCAAATTAGTCCGATGAAGCTAGATGGAAAAATTACCTTGCATGGTCAAGGTCATGTTTATTGTACATCCAAGCTCAAGGTTTGCAAGGTTACGTTATAGGAGATAAACCAAAACCACCTTTTACTGATCCAACGCTAGATAAATGGGAATCTGAAAATTCTCTTGTGATGTCACGTCTTATCAACTCCATGAAACTATAGATTTCTCAAGGATATTTATTACTTAATACTGCCTAGAAAATTTAGAGTGCAGTATCTCAAACCTATTCCCAGGTAGGCAACAATGCTCAGATCTATAAGCTACAGAATAAGGTACATGGTACTAGACAATAAGAGATGACTATAGCATAGTACTTTCCTAAATTGAGTGATCTTTGGAAATAAATAGACTATTATCAAGATTTTTAGGCTATATGTTCTGAAGATGCATCCAAATTTCAAAAAATGATATAGACGAAGCATGTCTAAGATTTTCTAGCTGGTTTAAATATGGAATATGACCATATTCGGGTTCAAGTACTTGGTAGGGACCCTTTACCTTCCTTGAGACAACCACGACCAGAATTGTATTTTTTCCATTAGAAGGTGGGAGCCCTCAATGAAATCCATGCTGATGTCATCCTAAACTTGACAAGGGATTGGAAGTGGTTGTAAAAGTCCTACCAGAGATAATGGCATACATTACAAGCAGTGATGTATTTGTTTACTGTTGCGTACATTGAAGGCCAATAAAATTATTGAGATAGTCTTTTACATGTTCTTAGTACTCCTAAATGGCCACCAATGGGAAAGTCATGAAATGCTTTTAATAATTGTTGTATGATGTCTGACTGTGGAGGCACCACTACTCATTTTTTGTAATACACTAACCCATTCTGCATTTTATATGGATCCCCTGGATTTTCCTCAACCAATTTCTAAATTTTCTGCATATATGGATCTGTCTTAGCTTTATTTTTAATTGCATCCCAAATAGAAGAGTGAGATACAAATAAAGCATGTAAGCTAGGACTACCCGCCACCTTTGAAAGAGCATCTGCTGCCCCGTTCTCCTTGCTAGGCTTGTACAGAATTTCATAGTCATACCCCAGTAACTTGGACACCCATTTTTGTTGTTCAAGCATTGTAATTCATTGTTCCATCAGATACTTAAGACTTCTCTGATTTGTTTGAATATAGAATTTGTTGCCTAGCAAGTATGGTCTCCATGTCTGAATTGCTTGAATAATGGCCAACATTTCCTTTTCATAATTTGATAAAGAGGCGATGGGCTATCCTTACTGACTTAAGACTACTCCTATACCTCCACGAGATGCATCTATTTCAATAATAAAAGGTTCTTTAAAATTGGGCAGTGCAAGTGTTGGTGTAGTTGTCATGGCCATTTTGAGTTGTTCAAAGGCATTCTCTGTTGCTGCATTCCACTTAAATTGTCCCTTTTTGAGTAAATTGGTAAGGGGTCGTGCCATGATGCCATAATTGTGAAAAAATTTCCTATAATAACTTGTTAAGCCTAAAAATCCATGTAGCTTAGAGACATTAGTAGGTTTAGGCCAGTTCACCATGATGGAAATTTTTCTTTGATCAACCTTAACCCCTTGAGGAGTGACAATGTGACCCAAATATTCAAACTCTTGTGACCTGAAGACACATTTGCTGATTTTAACATAAAATTGATGTCCTTAATATTTCAAAAGCTATTTTAACATGTTCAAGATGCATGTTCTAATTAGGACTATAAATTAAAATGTCATCAAAGAAAACTAGGATGAATTTGTGAAGATAGGGATTGAAAACTAAATTCATAATGGCTTGGAAAGTTGAGGGGGCATTGCACAGCCCAAAGGGCATGACTAAATATTCATAATGGATATTGTGGGTGCGAAATGCAGTTTTGTGGACATCATTGGGGTTTACTCTTACTTGGTGATAACCTACTCATAGGTCAAGCTTAGTGAAATAGGTAGCTCCATGGAGCTCATCAAGCATGCCCTCTACCGTAGGGATAGGAAATCTATCTTTTATGGTTATCGCATTCAAGGCCCGATAGTCAGTACAAAATCGCCATGACCCATCTTTTTTCTTTACTAACAAAACATGAGATGAGAATGGACTAGTACTAGGTTTTTAAGCCCCAATTTTAACATGTCTTGAACTTGTTTTTCAATTTCAGCCTTTTGAAAATAGGCGTACCTATATGGTCTCATATTGATGGGTTCACTTCCTTCTTGAAATTTAATATAATGATCAATTTCTCTTGCTGGTGGTAGTTGCATTGGCTCTTTAAAGATATCCTCAAATTGTTGCAGCAATTGTTGCATCTCTAGTTTTGCTTTATGTCAGACACCATCATAGTCGTCTTGAAAGGAGAGGGCAAACATGGACCCTTTTTGTCGCCCTTCTTTATTGATAACTTTTAGCGATGCTGCTTGTATGGTTGGTGCTCCTATGCCTTGTAGCTTTTAGACTTGATTATCCTATTGGAACTCCATAGTCTGAGTCGTCCAATTGCACACAACTGCCCCCATTTGCTCTAACCAACTAACACCAAGTACCAAATCTAACCCAATTAATGGAAGAGAATATAGAGTAAGAGTGAAAGGAATACCTTGCAGATCAATATTAACATTCTCAAATATGCCCTAGCACTTTAATGGTGTCCCATTGGCTACTTTGACATCAAAAGTATTGGTTGGTAGCACCCTCAATTGCAGCTGATTTGCCATCTTTTGGTTGATGAAATTATGGGTTGACCCGCTATCAATTAGAACCACCATGGCTTAGGACCCAATTTTTACTATCACCTGCATTGTTTTGTGCGGTGACCATCCAGTGAGTGCATGCAGAGAAATCTCAGCTTGAAGAGTTCCTTCGCCCCTAGATTCCTCATCGTCAGAACCATAGCTCTCCCCTTCGAGGAGTAATAATTGAGGTCCTCAACACTCGTGCCCCATAGCAAAACTTTTATCAAAATTGAAGCACAGTCCCTGAGCTCTTCTTCGCTGCATTTCTTCCCAAGATAGCCTCTTGAAAGGAGGAGTGATTGCTTTAGCTTTAGTTGGGGATTGAGCTTCTGTCACGAACTTGCTGAATGGTTTGGTAATTCTCCTTTGTCATGATAGTTGTTCACCCAGCATTCGCGCAAGGTTGATAGCTTCTTTTAATGTCTGAGGCTTGAACATTCAGATGCCGTCGGCAATCTCAGCCTTAAGTCCTCCCATGAACATTCCTACCAGCGCCTTTTAGGTCCATCCTTGTACCCTATTGCCCAATCTCTCAAACTCCTTTTAATAATCTCGTAGGGAGCCTATTTGTTTGATTTTTGATAATGATTCATCAAAGTCCTCACAATCAGTAGGACCATAACAAGACCACAATTCATTGACAAAAATTTCCCAAGTGACCTCCTTACTTTCTTCACGGTATGCCCTGCGTAACCATTGCCACCATTGGTTCGCTTCGCCTTCCAAATGAAAGGATGCCAATGATACCTTTTATGTTTCTAAGGTGCCTTGGTACTCAAAGAATTGATCTACTCGTGTAAGCCATTCGGTTGGGTCATCTCCGAAATACCTTGGGAATTCTAGTTTCGCCAACTTGGAATCAAACATTGGTCGTCTTCCTTGTGTTGGGTCCTGAGTTCTCCCATTTAATGATTGTCCTATTTGCGCATTGGTGATGCTTGAAGGAGCCTCATGCCTTGTTGTTAGCATGTCGGACATTTTGCTAATAGCAATTTTGATTTGTCGGACCTTATCGCTGACTCCAACTTCCATGCAGCTAAAGTTGGTTTGGAGGTCTCCAAGTCCTGCTTTGAGATTTTCTATTCATTCTTTATTAGTGGATATAGTGCAAGCTCTTATACCACTTGATAGGTCCCAATCAGAGTTTGAAAATAAATGAAAGAAAGTGTTCTGCTTCAGGTGAGAACAAACCACAAGTGATTGATATGAATTTTTTTGTCTGTCCCTTTATTTCTCTATGCAGAGTTTATATAGCAATAAAACAACATCAAATAACAACTGCTCCTATCTTTTAGCTTACAGCTCTAAAGAATAGTTCCTTACACAATGGAAACATTTTATTTAACAAACTTCCAATTACTAGTCCTATTATTCTGCAGCAGAATCTCAAGAAGACTTGGACTAGTTCCTTCACGCATGCACGTTCATGCTTCAACAGACATCTTCAACAAACATCCAAATATTTTGGATTTCTTTTCTTCAACAAACATCCAAATATTTTTGATTTCTTTTCTTCAACAAATATCTAAATATTTTGGATTTCTTTTTGACACTCTCACAGATCTTCGTGGATGTGTATCATATTTTCATTCGATAGGTTGTGCAGCAAACGCTAAAGGGGTGGATGATAGCTTACAAGTAAATATTTTCTCTGGATATGGAGAGCTGGTTGCTATTTTTGAAAATCTTATTGATGCAGCTAAAATAATGCCATATCATTTATTTGACTTTTCTAGATATTTTTGTTCCTTTTCCTTGATACTTATATTCTTTTCATGAGAACCTCTAGAACTTAGAGAGTAGGTTTTCTGTTCTAACTATGAATATTATAGATTTTTGCAATTAGATTCATATAGAAACTTGTTTCTGAAGCTTTAATTTTAAATTAGTGTCAAGCAATGTTGACTTATCTTAGTTTTAAAAGGATTTTAATAGGTTAAAAAAACTACTTTCATGTTGTAATTTACTGATCATGTTAGATTTAATTTGGCACAAAATAATGTCCTGAAAGACGAGCTTTAGAAGTTGTTAATGCGAGTGAGGGTAATCTTCTTCTGATAGCAGTACCGATATAAATTTGAAGCCATTGTTTATCGATCATAGTTACATGCATCTTACTTTATTATCAATATAGTGATTTTGCACTGTTATGAATTCCATTGTGTGCTTCAGGATATAATTCCTCTTCTTACTTTATGGTTCAACCATGGAGCTACTACAAAAGTTCAAATGGCACTACAAAGAGGATTTGCACATGTTAATATTAACACATGGCTAGTTGTTTTACCTGAATTAATTGCTAGGATAAATTCAAATAATCATGCTGTGAGAGAACTCATACAATCGCCTTTGGTGCGAATTGGGCAAAGTCATCCCCTGGTCTGACTTCTATTACTTTTTGATTTCTCTGATGATATGTTAATTGGTTTATGTGGGTAGACTTGATAGATGAACTAAAATAGACATTCCTGGTTAGTAAATAGGACTTCTGAATTGTGTTTGTAATACACTGATGGCTTGGTCTATGGGATTTTGGCCTAATATTCCTATCAGATTTTTTTTACGCCATATGCTTTGCCTTTATTTGGCTCACAGAATGACATGGATAAGGACAGGGATATAATTGCTTATTTTTATCTTTGGTTCAAATTTAAATGTGGAATAACAAACAATTCCTTATAATAGGTTATTTTATAGAATAACATGGATTAGGATAGGGATAGAATAGTTTGTTTATGTCTTTGGTTCAAATTTAAATGTGGAATTACAAACAATTCCTTGTAATAGGTTACTTTACAAACCTAACTTTTGGTTAGAATTTAAATATGTGAACTAAATTTTATATATATATATATATATATATATATATTCAAGTGAGAAATAACTATTCTAACATGGAAGCACCATTCCACCATTTATGTTCTATTTTATTTTTCCTACCAACATTGCTTTTATGCATTTTCGAGGAAAAAGAACCTCTCTAATGTCAGTGTGGAATGAATATCAGCATCTTTCTCTTTTTCCTTTATTTATTTATTTCTTTATTTGTTTGCTTACTCATTCATTAACTTTTTCTTGTTCTGGTCAAATCAATTAAAATTATTTGGTATACGCTGCAAAAGAAAATGTATTTTGCACTGTGAAATGGTGATTATAGTATGTAAAATCTTAGGTGAACATATATTTTGTATATATTTTGTATCCACAAATTAAATAATGGAATCTGCTAGTGAATCACATGCTAAGTTTCTCTTGATATATTCACCAACATCACTTAAAAATTAGTTGGCTACTTGCAACTTCAAGTAATGTCTTTATTGTCATGAAAATGTCTTTATTATTTATATTTTTATTTATTTTGTACTTCCAAATGTTCAAGGTATTCATTCTTTTGCAGGCTCTCATGTATCCTCTTCTTGTCACATGCAAATCTATAAGCAATTTGCGTAAAGCTGTTGCTCAAGAAGTCCAGAGAATTTCAGAGCTTGTAAACGCACGGCTGTGCACATGGGTGTGCATGGCCATACCTGGTTCATTGGTTTCTAAAGCTGTAATGATGCATAGTCATGCGCATCAGAAAGCATAGTCATGCACTGTGAAGATTTTCAATTATGGAAGTTTATTTTTTGGGTTTTTGAGAGATAATTATAAGTAGTTTTTGGTTGCCTCGTTTTAGAGGTGGGCTGGTTTGGAAAACAACATAGTTCACTTCTATTTTCAAGAATAACAATTTCATTTTATTTTTCATTTGATTTTTATTATCTACTCAAGAACTATGAAGACTAGAAGATTGAAGAACAATTGCAAACAACAATCAAGAGAGGGAGAATAAAAGGGGTTTTTTCCTTTCAATTATTCTTTTATTTTAATATGATGTTTATATTTACAATTCTCAATTCTTCTCTTTTTCTCTTTTTAATTGCCATGAGTATATAAATTTGTTGGAATTAGTCAACATATTAGTTGTAAATCAACTGACATATCAGGCTGAAATCTCATGCTAAAATTAGTCAATATGTCAGGTTGTAACTTAGTCAATATGTTAGGCTTTAATTAGTTGAAATTATGCCTTAGTTGTATATGTGATTTATTTCCTTTACCATATATATAGGTGTTGTATATCAATAAAATTTAGAAGTGAAAAATTATAATTCTCAATATTCTCTCAAGTTGTCATGGTATTAGAGCAGGTTTGATTCAAACAAGCACTTTTGTTCTTTAAACTCTTCTTCGCCATGTTAGAAATTTCATCTGATTCCATTTCTTCTACTGTGCCACCAAAAAACCCTACAACCAATACACCTAACTTTGACTCTCACTTTATTCAGATTATAAACATTCGATTGAATGAAGATGATATTTTGTGTTGGTCTCAATCTATCCGAATGTATATTCATGGATGTGGAAAAATTAGTTATCTAATAGGAGAGAAGGTTGTCCCATCAAAAGAGGATACTTCATATATTGTTTGGGATGTTGAAAACTCCATGGTTATAACATGGCTTGTAAACTCCATAGAGGAAGACATCAGCTCCAACTACATGTGTTATTCCAAGGCTAAAGAACTTTAGGATACTATTAATCAAATGTAATATGATATAGGAAATGAATCTCAAATATATGCATTAACAATATAACTTAGTGAACTTCACAAATGAGAGGATAGTGTTACTAAGTACTTAAATTCTTTAAAGTGGTTATGGCAAAATCTATATAACACTCAGTTGTGATGTGTTTATTTGATGAATGAAAAATCTGAAGTGAGAAGTTCATTTTAAGACTTTTACAAAATGGTTGAGAACTAATTTCAAAAAAAAATTAGTATCCTTCTCTCAGGTAATGAAACTGAATTTTTTAATGAATGTTTTGAGAGTTTTTTTGAAAGAAAATGGTATTTTACAGTAATCTACTTGTTGTGATACCCCTCAATAAAATGGGATTATGGAAAGAAAGAATAGATATCTTCTTAAAGTGGCTTATGCAATAATGTTTTCTATGCACGTTCCTAATTACCTATGGGAGATGCTATTTTGACAACATTTTATTTGATTGATAAAATGCCTATCCTTACTTTTTAATATATCACACCTCTAGATTATTTCAAAAGAACATTTCCAGCATGCAGGATTACTTTTGACTTACTATTAAAAGTTTTTAGGTGTACTATTTTTGTTCATATACCAAACAAGTTTCGATCAAAACTTTATCCTAGAATAGAAAAGTGCGTTTTCATAGGCTGTGCCCCAAATAAAAAAGGATACAACTGTTAGAATCCCTACATAAAAAAGGTATTTGTTAGTTTAGATGTCACTTTTCTTGAAAATCGACCTTTTTTTAACAAAAATTATCTTCAAGGGGAGAAAAATAAAGAAGAAAATTTTTGGGAAATTTCTTGATTATTACCAAATCCTATTATCTTTTATCCTTTTGCTGTTAAAAATGTTCAAAATTTTGACAAGAAGGATTATTCTAGTCAAAATGTGCTATAATTAGACAGGTCACAAACAGGGGGAGAAATACCATAAAATGGGAAAATAAATCATAAACGTGAGTTCATGGTTTATTCTCAAAAAAAGATTCAGCAAAAGAGTAAAGACCTGCTTATCATTATGTTTAAAAACCAATCAAAATCTCATAATAAAAGGTCCTTCAAATGATTCAGGTAATTCTAGTCCTAATGTTTTTTCTCATTCACCTCCATCAGACCTTGATATTCCTATAGCCATTAGGAAAGGAACCCAAGCCTACACCCATCATCCCATTACCAAATATTTATCCTGCCATAAACTTTCCAAAAATAATAAAGCATTTACTTTTAATGTATCCAACTTGTTTGTTCTAAGGACCATTAAGGAAGCTATTAGTGACCCGAATTAGAAGTTAGTAGTTTTAGAAGAGATTAATGCTTTAAAAAGGAATCATACTCGGGAGGTAGTCAACCTACCAAGAGATAAGAAGATCATGGGATGCAAATGGGTATTTACTCTAAAATGCAATGTTGATGGTAGTATAAAGAGATATGAGGCCATATTAGTTGTAAAAGGGTTTACATAAACCTTCAGAATTGACTATCAAGAAAACATTGCTCCTGTTGCTAAACTAAACTTAGTTTGAGTTTTATTATCCTTGGTTGTGAATTATAATTGGAATTTACAATAGTTAGATATAAAAAATGCCTTCCTAAATGGAGACTTGGAAGAGGAAGTATACATGAGTTTACCTCTAGATTTTAAAAAAGAGTTTAGTGAAAATAAAGTCTGCAGGTTGAAGAAATCCTTATACGGTCTTAAACATTCCCCAAGAGCTTGTTTTGAACATTTTAGGAAGGTAGTTAAAAGCCATTGTTATTGCCAAAGTCAAGCAGATCATGCTATGTTCTATAGGCATTCCAATCAAGGGAAAATAACTATCTTGATTGTTTATATTGATGATATAATTTTGACAGGTAATGACTATACCGAGCTAGAAAGATTGAAGAAAGGACTTGCTAAAGACTTTGAAATTAAAGAATTGGAAACATTTAAATACTTTCTTGGCATAGAGTTTGCAAGGTCTAAGGAAGGTATTTTTGTTACTCAATGCAAGTACATACTTGAATTACTCAATGAAATAGGTTTGCTTGAATGTAAAACAACCAAAAATCTAGTAGAATTGAATATGAAATTATATCATACTAAAACTAAAGATGTGATAAATATAGAAAAATTCTAAAGAATTGTTGGAAGACTAATTTATTTATCTCATACATGTCTTGATATAACATTTGTTATAAAGTAAGTTAGTCAATTGATGCATTCACCAGTATAAGAACATTTTGAAGCAATATATTGGATCTTAAAATATTTAAAGGGTTCACCTGGTAAATGTCTATTATTTAAAAAACATAGGCATTTTTTGGTTGAAGGTTATACTCATTCAGATTGGGCAAGATGTGTTATTGATCGGAAATCTACATCAAATTATTGTACTTTCCTCGAAGGGAACTTAGTTACTTGGCGAAGCAAAAAACAAAATGTGGTTTCTAGAAGTAGTGCTAAAGTTGAGTTCAAAGTAGTTGCCCATGAGATTTGTGAAGTATTATGGGTTAAAAGGTTGTAAGAAGACCTAAAAATTCCATGCAATCTACCAATGAAGTTGTATTGTGACAACAAGGCTGCCATTATAATTACTCATAATCCTATTCTCTATGATCAAACTAAACATGTGGAGATTGACAAGCATTTTATGAAGGAGAAAATTGAAAAAGGCCTTATATGTATACCATACCACAAAGCAAATTGTAGATATACTTATAAAAGGACTACACAAATATCAATTTGATCATTTAATTAGCAAACTAGCAATGGAAGAAATCTTTAAGCCAGCTTGAGGGGGATTGTTGGAATTAGTCAATATGTTAGCTATAAATCAGCTAACATATTAGTCTAAAATCTCAAACTAAATCAGTTGACATATTAGGCTAAAATTTCAAACTGAAATTAGTCAATATTGTAGACGGTGGGGTTTAACTCATGTCCAAGATTTTAGTAGCTGCAATACTATTTAAGCTTATGGCTCTAGGGAACATACTACCATATCACAAAGATATAGTGTGGAGATGAGGAGTCGCCACCCAGGGTAAGAACTGGGACAATTCAAAGGTGGTGGTAACTTGATTCTCTATAAGAGAGTTAAAACCACAACCAGGAGATTCTAGATACGGAATACTAACTTCTTTCAATCTTATGTTTATTTAGAATTAGTTTATTAATTACTAAATTATTCTCTGATTAGACATAATTTCATATAAACCTTACTGTAGCATCCATCTAACTCCAAGACAACTAGTAATGAAAGAGTACATAAAAAATACATCCATATAACCAGACGTCCCTAAATTAGTCTAAACTATGTTAATTTTAATTAGTTTAGCTAAGTCTATATTTTATTTACAAGTGAAATAAAACTAAAGGTGGGCCTACATTTTAATTAAAGTAGTGAACTAAGACTACTTTTTTAATTCTAAAGAAATAGGCCTAAGTGTATTAATTTTTATAGAAATGAATTGGATTGGATTTGAATTAATGGACCTAGTTCTAATTAATTTTAATTTAAGTGAAAAATGGGTCTAACTCTATTTATTTTAAGAAAAAGAAAAGAAACTTTAATGGACTCAACTATGTCTAAATTAATTTAAATTAAACTAAAGTGGGCCTACGTCTAAATTAACCTAAAATGGGTGTAAATTGATTTCAAAGTTAATTAAAATCTAAAATCCAATTAAAAGTCTATTTTAAATAAGTTAATCCTAAATGTGGGTTTGGGGCCCAAAATGAATAAAAATGAACAAACAAGCCCAAAAACATAAAAAATACTAAAATAATCAAATAAAAAGATCAAACAAGAAATTAAATTATTTATTCTAATAAACCTAATTTGAATTCATGCAACCTAAAAAATTAATCTGAAGCCACCATTGATTTTATTAGGGTTTACTGAATGAACCTAATTTACTAATCATTTTTAAAGTATAGAAAAATAAAGATCTCACTATATTTCCCACTATTGGGACTATTACAATCTACGTGAATCAAAAGAAAATAAATAAATAAAAATATATACAAACTCAATAAAAAAAATATAACACATAAAATGAAAAGCACATAATAGTAAAAAAATGAATCTTAAAACTACATGATTTATACAGGATTTAATTCATGTCATTCCATGGATCTTCATTGGGATTTTCTTATTTCAATCACATCTCCACAATCAAAGAAACACAAAAACAATAAAAAAAAAAGGTTAGAAAGTAATATAAAATCAAAATCAAAATAAAATACAAGTAAAATAAAAATAAAAAGAAAAAGAAAAAGAAAAGAAGAAAAGGATGGGGTGTGATGCTATTTGATTACTCCTCAAAGGGTTGATTTACCTTGTTTTGGAATAGGATCTATATGTTTTGATTCTATTTCTCAGGCTTGTTTAATTTTTTAAGAATAGTAATTTTTTTGTGTCTTTCAAAGCTTTTTTTTTTCTTTCTTTTTCTTTCAAAAGCTCTCTGTGTTCTTTTTTTCGAAAAGAAGAAGAAGAAGAATAAGATGAGCCCCCAGTAGAAGCCACTATCTATGATCTTTGTTTTTTTACAATGTAGAAGAAAAAAAGTCCCCTTTTTGAATTAAAACCCATAAATTTATCCAAACCCAAAAAATCAACCTCTCATGATTATCAAATCACATAATATAGATAAATGATAGAATTTTTTCAAAATTTTGAATATGCTAATAAAGAAACTATGAGGATAAAATCTAATTATCATTGTTATTATTATTTTTTTACCAATGAAATAATAAGAAAAAATATTTTCAAAAATCAAAATTCATTAAAAAATGAAAAAGACGCTGATTGGAATAGTACAATTATAATAGGAATAGTACAATTCCAATCCGAATTTCATAATTCCAATCGAAAATTTGTAATTCCGCCTAGTGATCATGATTTTCATTATATTCCTTGTAGGATGTCTAGTGATTCTAATTTTCACTATATTCCTTGTGGCACGTCTAATGATTATGATTTTAATTATATTCCTTATGGGACGTGTAGTGTGTCATGACCCGAACCCGAGGGCACATGACCGACACTAGGGAATGAGTAGGCATAAGGCTCCTGAAACCCGTAGTAAGCCTAAAGGAAAAGAAAATAAAACCATTCATATTTTAAACTTTAATTAATAACAGAACATATTATCAAACTAATTTTTCTCAAAATACACAAATTTAACCGCTTACTAAAAATGTGTTTCAACATCTCATATAATAAATTGAATTTAAATCTTATACATGAGCGTGTTTTACACAAATAAATTACACAATTATGTTTAAACCATACAAATCCTTAGTACATAGACTACTGCAGCAACCTAGATTAACACACAATACAGCTTACAATGACCTACATAAAATAGCCGGTGAAGAAGAAACCCGGCGTGGAGGTAGTCTGAGGTCGAACTCCCAAGCTCCTGAAAAAATAAATTGAGGGGAATCAGACCTCACTGAGTAAGTCAATAAAAAGAGTTGTACGGTTTGAAAACCCTTTTTGAAAACTATATATGTTTATGGTGAAAATAATTTATAATGTATAAGTATAGCTTTTGAAAAATCTCGGTAGAACCCTAAACCCAAAATCTAAATGGCCAACCGGGCCCACTTATTCCAACTAGACTACTGGTCTCCAAGAGCAAAGGCATCAACCGAGGCACCAAGCCATAGTCATTCACTTAATCCAAATATATGGCACTGGCGGTCCCCAAAAGCAAAGGCATCGACCGAGGCACCCATCCCAGTCCACTATCAACCTTACAATCACCGGTGGTCCCTGAGAGCAAAGGCTTCCACCGAGGCACCCGTCCCAGTTTAGCATTCACCAATCATATATATATCAGATCCATCTCTCAATCTCTACCATGTGCACATAGTCCTAGTGAAGCCCACCAGGTAGCCTGTTCTACCAAAATTTTCTCAAAATCGATTTTAAATAAATAAAATGCGTTTAAATCTTAAATAACAGCATTAAATTAAATAAATCATAGAATCAATATGATAAAAATACGAGTGCATGCATTCTTTAAATAAACATATGCACAGATCGTTCTATTGACTTATAGGATGAATGTGAAGGCTGACGACCACGCGTCTACTTCGGTCTCACAGCTTCTGCTCCGAAATGCTCTAAAAGAAAATAACAATCGAGTTTTAAAATATGACTATGGAATCGAAACCAACAATCAACAAAACAATGAAATTTCAGGCTGACTCGAGGAAAACCGGGCAAGACTCACTAGATAGGATATAACCTAACTAACGTTAGAAATTTTACAAATATCATGTTTTACGAGAAAATCTACCGAAATTTTGGCAGAGTCTCCTCTGTAAAACGGACATCTCTCTACCAAAGGTAAAGCCAGACCTACATAGAAATGCACTTCTAAAATCCACAACATCCACACTCGAGTCGGGCTCCCAAAACTACACTTAGCCTCGACCGAGATCACAACTCAACAGAATATCGAGAATTAATAAATAATATTTATTTCTCAAAATACATATTTCACATATACATATACTAAAAAAATATACAAAAACATATAAAATCTCAATTATTCAAAATTAACAACTAATTTTGTATTCCTTCGTCAAAACATAATTATAACCTAATTTTAAATCCATTAAAATGTATTTTATATATATATATATATATATATATATATATATATATATATATATATATATATATATATATATATATATATATATATATATATATATATATATATATATATATTTGGGATTTAATATTTAAAATTTACACTACTTAGGTAAAAATACCAATTAATTTATAAAAACTGTCTAAACCCCTTAAATATTAATAAAACTAATTAAAAAATATATTTAACTATGTTTAGCGTAAAATTACATTTTTTTACCCCCCCTAA
The DNA here is from genome assembly GCA_947683625.1 of Mallotus nudiflorus. NCBI lineage: Eukaryota > Viridiplantae > Streptophyta > Magnoliopsida > Malpighiales > Euphorbiaceae > Mallotus > Mallotus nudiflorus. The sequence continues at coordinate 5,105,770 of CANTUR010000011.1, forward strand.
AATACATAAATTACATAATGTGCTATTAATACTAAAAATAATTCCTTAAAATTATTTAATCATGCCAAAAATTCATTTTCTCAAAATAAACCTTCCTAATATAATTAAAACATTTAATCAATCAACAATTTTCTCCCAAAAATATTATTTAACCTAAAAATCAAATTTGGCATAAACTCAAAAATATTTATAAAAAATAGTATAAAAATCATAAAATTATAATTTGAGTTCTAAAATTAATAACATTTAATAATAACCTCAATTATTAAAATCTCATAATTTTTAACCATAATTTTCGAAAATTAACATAATTGCTAATTAAATACCTAAAATTTACATTATCCTCTAATTGACACACAAAAAAAATTCTAAAGCCCTAAATAAAATTAATAAACTAAAAAACAATTAACTATACTTACTCTAATCACTAATTACACTTAAGAATAGAGTAGAATCAAGTAATTAAAATGACAAAAATTCAAATAAAATTTTGAAAAAAAATCAAATAATTCCCCAAAAATTCTAAATGAACAATATCATCCTCATTATACACTAACAACACCAAATATCTAGATAATCTATCAAAATGCTCAAGATCAAGGAAGGAAAGAAGGAAATCGGGTGAGCATTACTCACCTTCAAGCTGCAGAAACAGAGAAGAAATGAGGGGCTTGTGTCACCGGAGAGGGAGGCTGAGGACCGGAAGAGGGGAGCTGGTACAACAGCTATTGCGTGAGGACAAGGGAGTTAGCTGCTAGGCGGGAAGAGAAGAAGGAGAAGAAGGACTGCAGCTCTAGCAACTTGTGAGCACTCGACCACGGCGGAGATGAGGTCCTGACGGTGGAGGCAGCAGCACGGAGGTGGGTGGGTCGTGAGGATGGCGAGAGGGGAGAGGGAGAAGACAGTGAGATGAGGGATTTTCGGGGCTCTCCTATCCATTTAACCTATATATATATATATATATATATATATATTTATTTATTTATTTATTTATTTATTTATTTATTTATTTATAAATATGTATATGTGCATGTACATGGAAACACATACATGGTCATAAATTTAATATAATTTAAAATAGCAATAATAAAAATAATAATAATAATGATAATAATAGACAATGAAATTCTAGACATTAAGTAAGTAATACTCACATATATTAATAACCCTAAAATAATATGAACATAAATAAAATATAATATAATGCAAAAGTAACTATTAATAATACTATTTGAGAAAAATATCCCTTTTTATTTAAATAAATATATATAAGTTATTACATAGTGATTGTGATTTTCACTATATTCCTTATGGAATGTTTAGTGATTGGAATTTTCATTATATTCCCCGTGGGACATCTAGTGAAAATATACTATAACTATTGTGTAATGTCTAGCTAATGGTACTATAGTTCTTGTGGAACATTTAGTAATTGTGACTAAAAGTTTTGCAATATTTCCTGTGGAACGTTTAGAGACTATAACTACTGTGTAGTGTCTAACAAATTGTGAGTTTGAAAATTTGAGTTATAGCTATTGTGTAGCACATAACTGAGTGATTTTGAAATTGTGTTATAGCTACTATATAGCATATAGTAGAGTGAATCTGAAATTTTTGTTGTGTATGCAAAATGCAAAAAATCAAATTGGAATTTTATGTTGACTAGGATTTTGAGATTTTGTGTCGATCAACTATGTTGACTAATTGGAATTTTTACTAATTGTCTTTGAATTTTGCAGATTTACTTTGATCAACTACCTTTGTTGCTTGCTAAATTTGATTGACTTAATAGTGCTAGTAATGATTCCACATTTTGGGTTTATATTCTTCTAGACTTGCTATTCCTAAATACTTGTTGAAGTTGTTTTCAGCATGATAATTGTACAAAAATGTAAATTATATTTTTAAAAATTTATGAGAAAATTCATCATTTTATCATAAGATAGCATGCACTCAATGAATCTTACTAATTTTAATTTTCATGACTATCATTTATTTGCCATTCACAAAGGTTAAAGGTATCATTAACTATCTTATGTTGAGAGCATAATTTATACTAAGTGAAGAGCTTACTTCCACACCTAATTTTAAGGAGAATTTGCTAAACAAAACTTATGGAAATTAAGCATAAAAAGATCAAATTTTGAGTATCAAAATAGTTTTTGAGTTATTTTTGTGCTTTCCTTCCTCATCTGAGTATTCCCTTGCCTTTCTGATATCACTCAGCATAGAAACTATTGGAAAGGTCCTTTGGATACTCATACTCATATAAAGCATTAGAGTAAATATAGTTGCTTTTGACGTGGTTCTCTTTTAGTAATGTTAGCATAGGTCATATGCCCTAAAGGCCAATCACATATTTGATATTTTAAATTATCCTAAATGGTAATAAAATAATATTATATTATTTAAGGTATTTATTTAATTTAATATTTATCCATTATCATAATGTTAAATAAATTTATTATCAAGAGTTGATAATATGAGCTACAAATTTATTTGGTACATATGCTACAAAATTGTTCATAGTTGATTAATTAATAGTTGGGTAATACTAATTAAACTATCACCTCTGTCTATTTTCCTTAATTAGTATGTGATACTAATAGTGGGAGGTAGTGAGTCTCATACTACTTGACATAAGATATCTAAATAAACATGTGGATACTCATGTGATGGGTGGGTCAAACATGACATTAGATTTGTGATTGCATGGATATTCACTTATAGTTAACAATAATAATATAAGTCATAATGATGCATATAATACTTTAACTTGAGGTAACATGACCATCCACATTTAAGTGGTTAGGGTTTGAAAGAGTTATAGAGGGGGGTGAATAGGACTATCGAATAAAAATAGAAAATTAAAGGAATTTTTTGCAAGAATTGAGTAAGAGTTAAGAAGGAAGAATGAAGAACACACATATTTAAGGAATTTGGATTCATCAATAATCCTATGTCTCCACCTAACTTATCCCCAAGTTAGGATTTTTAATCACTCACAATCTTATTCACAAGATTGAGAATACACAAGAGTTTTATGGCTCACTCTTATAACCTTACAACTTGAGTTTTCAAGGCTCACTCAAAAACCAAATTCCCAAGTACTTTAATGGCTAAAAACTTAAACCAATTCCTTTAGAATAGAATCTCACTTCTTGTTTTCTAAAACCAAAAAATTAAAGAATAAGAATGTCTATTCTAATCACTCACCAACTCTTTATAAGAGTTATACATAAAGAATTATTTAAAGGAAAGTTTAAGAGTTCAATTGAATGTTTAAGAAAATAATGACTGATAAACAAGTTTTATTAACCTTTCAATTGAATTATAAGTTGTGTTTATATAGAAAAACACTTAAAAATATATTTTTTGGATGTATCAATCATGTCTCTAATGTTTATAATTGATTTTGAATCAATTCTTGGGCTTTTGGCAGCTCAAGGGATGGTCACGAGCAACTGATGAGTGAACAGTGCTCGTGAGGAGGAAAAATATATCTGTTGCATTCAAATTTTCCTATTGGATGCTGTCAGAGGTTTGCTCATGAGCAGCTCATGATCACTCACGTTCATGAGGGGTACTGCCAGTTTTTGGCAAAAACGTGCTTGAAAGGCTCCATTTAAGGATAGCTCATGACCACCTTGAAAGATCCTCCTGAACGGGACTAAAGAAGATTGATTTAGCCAAAAATTTCTTCAAAAAAGTTGTAGATAATTGTCTTATATTTCTATAAAATTTTCAATCACCTTAATTAGACATTTGTAGCTCAAGATATTTCTGAAATACCAAGAGTTGTGCAAACTAAAATGAAAACTGCATATGTTGACTTCGACTGAAGTTTTGCATACCTAAATGAACTTGGATTTTGACAAGAAAGATCAATTTGGAAAGCTTAAGATGTCTAATTCAAAAGTTAAGAGGATCATTAAGAGCTCTAAAGATGTCAAAAGCCTTCTTGAATCTCAAAGGTTCAATCAGCCTGAAAGTTACTATTCATCCAAAAGTGTATATGCTTGGTATATGTTTGGTATATTATTCCCTACACACTTAATTAAAATTATTAGTATAAAAATTGTTTGTCAAAGTCCAAAATTAGAAGTCTAATCATGCAAATGGTCAACAATCTCCCCCTTTTTGGCTTTGACAATCAATTTGAAAAGATGATAAATAATATGTGTGTGTGTGTAAAAAATAAATAACATGTATAAGCATGGTAAATTAAAATAGCTCCCCCTTTCAAATTAAATAGATTAAAAATGAGAAAATATTTTGCTCCTACTTAACATGTGCATAAATTCAATATTTATCATGTATCAGAGCACATAAATAAATGAATTATCATAGCACGTATAAGGGTTGATGTAGCATGTTTAACAAATATATTTATTTATTTCTCCTCCATTTTGGACATGATAAGAAATATAAATAAATTTTATTATCCTTCTTGTTAAAAATAAAGACAACATAAAAAAGTTATCAAGAACATGACCTAACATAACAAATGATGATAACATGATTCTTAAAAAATGTTAGACAACATGAATGAAATAATTCAAACAAATATGCATATAGTGCTACTATAATGCATCACAAAATAGTATATATGATATATTCAAACATCACATGATCATGTAGAGTTTAATTAGTCAATCGATCATACATAATCATGTGGTACTTAGCATATCTTAAACATAATTATTTATCCCCTAAGCATATAGTTTCTTCTCCCCATTTGTCAAAGAAAAAAAGAAAAGAGAGAGATATAAGGGGAAATATACATAAGGGAGCCAAAAATACTAGAGGGAATAAAAGATCAAGAACCAAAACAATAAAAGCAAAGATACTCAAAATCTTTATAAAATTCATGTCATTTTCAAAGATAAAAAAAATTCCCAAGAAGAATTTATACATGAATATGAATTTTGCATGAATAAGCACAATTAATAGTCATGCATAAATAAAAATTCATGTCATATATAAACAAAGTAAGAAAAACAAGGCTTTTTATCATAAGGACAAAACTAGCCACAGTTACATTGTTACTATGCATGCAAAAAAAATTTATGTGAAATAAATTCAAACAATTTTCTCCCCCTATTTCAATGGATTAAAAAAAATTGATATTAAGGACACACTATCATATAGTTATGTCACTAACACAAACACATCTTTGAAAAAAAAATTTCTCTTCCTTAAAAGAAATTAACTAAGTACACATGCAAACTCAATTATTTTTGCCTCCTTTGATAAAAGTAAAGATAGACCAAATCTTTAAAAAATTCATGCCTTATCAAAGATCAAAACAATTCCTAAGTGGAATTGATATATGAATAAATTAACCATTAATTATGCATGTATAAACATAATAAAAAAAAATATTCATGCATAAACACAAAAAAAAAAAAACAAACAAACAAACTCAAATATTTCTTCCCCCTTGTCAAAATGCAAATAAAATATCATTAAAAAGAGAGAGCTAAAATGATATTACAATACCAATTGTAGACAATACATAAAACTAACTCGTCTTTTATATCCAAAAAATTTCAAGAAAATAAACTGAGCGTAAATTGTCATAAAATAACTATATAATAAATAAACAGCTCATGGCTTATATCCAGAAAATATCCAAAAAATAAACCGAACAGAAACTGACACAAAATGAATTAAAAAATAGATTAACAACTCAAAACTTAGATGCAGAAAGTATACTAAAAATAAACCAAACAAAAATTGGCATAAAATGAATTAAAAAAAAAGACTAACATCTCAAAACTTAGATACGAAAAGTATACTAAAAATAAACCAAACAGAAACTAGCAAAAAAAACACAAAAAACATTTAAAAAAAAATTGTTGAGGAGGAGGAATATTTATGCTAAATTTAAATTATTAATTAATTAAATTTAGCTCAATAATTAATTATTAATTTGCAAAAAATATGAGGGCTTTTAAAAAAAATTTGAATGAATCCACATAAATCCAAATCAAATAAAATTAATACAAAGACCATGCAAATGGGAAATACAATATATTATGTATATGAAGTAAATTTGCTAAAGCAAATACTTTTAAAACAAAATATATACATGATGCTGAAAATAATTTTTCTAAAGAACATGATCACAGAAAAATCTAATAATCAATTCATCAATTTTAACAAGTGATCAGGACAAGCTTGAGCCATCAATCATACCAAGTTCATATTTGATAAAATTTAATCTTTCCTCATAAAGAGGCTTGGTAAATATGTCTACTAATTGATTATTAGTATCAACAAAATCAAGAAAAATATTACCATTTTGCACATGATCACGCAAGAAATGATGTCTAATGTCAATATGCTTAGTTCTAGAATGCTGAATGGGATTCTTACTAAGGTTTATAGCACTTGTATTGTCACATATAATTGGAATGTGATTAATATCAATGCCATAGTCCAAAAGTTGTTGTTTTTGCCATAGAACATAGGTGCAACAACAGCTAGCTGCCACATATTTTGCTTCAGCGGTGGACAAGGCAACCGAAACTTGTTTCTTACTAAACCAAGAAACTAAGCAATTTCCTAAAATTTGATAAGTTCTATAAATGCTTTTTTTTATCTAGTAAGCTACCAGTAAAGTCAGCATCAAAATAACTAATCAAGTCAAAAGAAGAACTCCTAGGATACCAAAGTCCTAAATGCATTGTACCAAAAAGATATTTAAAATTCTTTGGATAGTAATCAAATGAGACTCTTTATGACTTGATTAAAATCTAGCACACAAGCAAGTAGTAAACATAACATCGGGTCTACTAGCGGTTAAATAAAGAAGGGATCCAATCATACCTCTAAATCGATTTTTATCAACTAGTCTGCCATTCTCATCCTTATTGAGTTTGGTTGTGGTGCCCATTGGATTTTTGCTTGATTTAGATCCATCCATTCCAAACTTCTTGAGAATGTCCCTTGCATATTTGGTTTGATTGATGAAAATCCCATCTTTACATTGCTTGATTCTGGGTAATCTATTTGAAAACAGAATTAAATAGTAATTTGATTAATGTTTGTAATGGTTTAATGTGATTAAACTAAAAGCAGCCTTTGATTTTATGAATTAAGAATGTTGTTTCATGAAAATGAATTTTGTATGATGTTTTTATGAAAAATGAATTAAGAATAATGTTTTGATTAATATGATTAATTGAAGCAGCATATTTGTTTCCTATTTTAATTAGAAAAACATTTTCTATTTGATTAGGAAAATCATTTTTAATAAAATCTGAAACAGAAATTCTGTTTTCAAAAACCTAATCACTTAAGGATTTAAATCTGTTATGTATTATGTTTTGATTAATATGATTAATTGAAGCAGCTTATTTGTTTCCTATTTTAATTAGAAAACCATTTTCTATTTGATTAGGAAAATCGTTTTTAATTAAATCTGAAATAGAAATTTTGTGATTATGCAAATTATGTGTTAAGGGCAATCTGTTTAAATGTTAAACAGATTATGCAGAATGGATATGTTTTCTATAGATTCATTCAAGCTGTAATTTTGATTACACAAATTAGGGTTTTCTTAATGGATGCGTCTGTTTTAATAAAAAAAAAATTTGATCTGTTTTGAACGGATTTTTCAGATTGTAAAATGTTTACAAAAAGTGATGTTTTTAAGCAACAAACTGATTTAGTAATATGATTACGAAAATTGGTTAATTGCTTCCTTGACGCAAATAAGGGTTTTAAGGTGGCTGTTTTAATTGAGCGTTTTTGTCTATTTTGAATAAATTGATTTTATAGTAATTTGATTATCAAAATTCATTAATGTTCAGAAATTTGAAAGGCAACTCACCAAAGAGCTAAGGTAAAGTGTTTACTGTCAGACCTGCTGACTGGCCAATGGGACCGCCACCTGGGGCGCTGCCCCGGACCTCGCCAGGGGTGCTGCCCCTTGGACCCCCACTAGGGGCATTGCCCCTAGGACCCCGCAAGGGGCGCTACCCCTTGACCCCAAAAGAATTGTCACATTAGTTTATTTTAACATAATAATTGGATTTAATAACTAAATAGATTATTATGTTATACATGTTTGTTATTTTATGCATGGTGCATAGCATGGCCCTTAGACCAATGTGATTGGATTTTATTTTTATGGGTTGTAATTTTAAATACGGCCTGCGAGTCATTTTTGTTTTGTTTTGTTGTATTTATTTTATTAGAATAGTGTAGAATAAATTACAATAATTTTTGTAAATCAAGACCCATGGTGCAATTCAAGTTGGAGGCCCAGGATGGAGATCCAAGGTGGGAACCAAAAAAAAAGGAGATCCATGGTAGAAGATGGAGATCCAAGTTGGAGGCTCAATTTGTAATTGTAATATTACCTAGGTTTGACCATTGATCTTCATATTGGCTTATAAAGATCAACTTAGATTTGGGCCATGCTATGTCACATTTATTCATTTATTGTTATGTATGTGATGCCATGTGATGCCATGTATGTGATGCCATATGATGCCATGCAATACAACATAACAATAACTGAATACGATTAAATAAAGATGAACCCTCATTTAATATTAAGTCATTATAAAGCCTTCCATAAGTTCAACACTTGTCAAGCCTTAGATTATTATATATGAGCCTGCCAAAGCAGGGTGTATAAATTTATCTGGGGAAGGCAAGTTGGATAATGGTGCTATCCAAACGTTTGATATGGTTTGACTTAACTAGGTTATTAAAATGGTTTTGGACCTAGGGCATTAGATGGGATTTTTAGCCATGACATGTGATGTCAAATCCCATACCATCCAAGAGTTACATGAGATGTAATTGATAAGAGTTATCTACCTAAATAACCATATTTTAGGTCATGAGCCAAAGCTCACTTAGAGTATGGTGAAATATGGATCTTGGCCCACTAAAATTTCTAAAATTAACTTAGAGGGTTATTGATTTGAGTAAATTTAGTGGGAGTTTTTATTATGCCTTATACATATTTAATAAAATACTGAATGGACTTTGCATATATTTGTTGTAGATAATGACTTCAAACATTACACATACCATGTCACTGTGATCGATCCTTGAGAAGGATAAGCTCAATGGGACTAATTTTCTTGACTGGTACAGAAACCTAAGAATTGTTCTTAGGCATGAGAGAAAGGAATACATCCTTGATCAACCCATCCCTGAGGAACCAGTTGCTAATGCTCCTAGAGCACAAAGGGATGCTTATACCAAGCATCTCAATGATTCTACTGATGTCACTTGTGTCATGCTTGGATGTATGGAATCTGAGCTGCAAAAGCAACTGATGGAAATGGAGGCTTATACTGTGATAGGCCATCTCAAGGAAATGTTCCAAGAGAAAGCTAGAATTGAAAGGTTCAATACCATCAGGGCATTGCTTTCCTGCAAGCTGACTACTGGCGGCTCTGTCAGTCCTCATGTTCTCAAGATGAAGGGTCATCTTGATCACTTGGACAAGCTTGGTCTCAAGATTGAACAAGAACTGGCTGTGGATATTATTCTCCAATCTTTGCCTGAAGCTTATGATAGCTTCATTATGAATTTCAATATGCATAGTATGGAGAAGACTATTTCAGAGTTGCATAGGATGCTGAAAACTACTGAAAAGAACATCAAGAGTAACACCAAGGATGTTCTCATGGTCAATAAGGGAAAGGGGATGAAAAGGGTTGGAAAGGGCAAGGGCAAGGTCTTTAAAGGCTTTCAGAAGCCCAAGCCAAAGCCCAAGCCCAAATCCAAAGCTGAACTCAAAGCAAAGGAAGGAATCTGTTTTTTCTGTAATGAGACAGGCCATTGGAAAAGAAATTGCAGGCTCTATTTGGATGATCTGAAGAAGAAAAAGGGTGGTGAGACTACCTCTTCAGGTATTCATGTTATAGAATTAAATTTATCTGCTTCTGCTTCTGATTATTGGGTATTAGATACTGGATCAGGATCTCACATTTGTACAAATGTGCAGGGTCTAAAAAGGAGTAGATCATTGGCAAGAGGCAAAGTGTACCTATGAGTTGGCAATGGAGCAAGAGTTGCTGCTTTAGCTGTAGGAACTTATGAGTTACCTTTGCCTAGTGGACTTATTTTATCTTTAGAAAGTTGTTATTATGTACCTACTTTGTGTAGGAATATTATTTCTATTTCTTGTTTGGACAAGAAAGGATTTGAATTTATTATTAAGAATAATAAATGCAGTATTTATCAAGATAACATTTTCTATGGATATGCTCCCTGCACTAGTGGACTTTATGTTTTAGATGCCGAAGACACTAATGAAATGCCAATCTATAACATTGATATAAAGAAGTCTAAATCTAATGATTTAAACTTGACCTACCTCTGGCATTGTCGTTTAGGCCATATAAATGAGAAACGCATTTCAAAGCTACACCAAAATGGGCTTTTAAATTCATTTGATTATGAATCATTTGATACATGTGAATCTTGTTGACTTGGAAAAATGACTAAAACACCTTTTACTAGACAAAGTGAGAGGGCTAATGACTTATTGGGCCTAATACATTCTGATGTATATGGACCATTAAGCTCAACTGCTAAAAGAGGTTTTCAATACTTCATAACTTTCACAGATGATTTTAGTAGATATGGTTATCTCTATCTAATGAAACATAAATCTGAATCTTTTGAAAAGTTCAAAATTTTCAAGAATGAAGTACAAAATCAACTTGGTAAAAATATTAAAGCACTAAGATCTGATCGAGGTGGTGAATATTTAAACCAAGAATTTAAAGATCATCTTAGAGATTGTGGGATTGTTTCACAATTGACTCCTCCATGTACACCACAATGGAATGGTGTGTCTAAATATAGAAATCAAACTCTATTGGATATGGTTCGATCTATGATAAGTCAATCTGATCTTCCAATCTCTTTTTCGGGATATGCTTTAGAAACTGCTGCATTCATTTTGAATAGAGTTCAATCAAAGGAAGTTGAAAAGACACCATATGAGAAATGGACTGGAAAAACTCCCAGTTTGTCTTTTCTTAAGATTTGGGGTTGTGATGCTTTTGTGAAACATCAAATCTCAGATAAACTAGCACCCAAATCTGAAAAATGTCTTTTTGTTGGATATCCTAAAGAAACTAAAGGATATTACTTCTATAATGCGTCTGAGAATAAAGTGTTTGTGTCTCGGAATGGTGTATTTTTGGAAAAAGAGTTTATTTCCAAAGGAACCAATGGGAGCAAAGTGCAACTTGAAGAAATTCAAGGCCCACAAAATAGCATTGTACCTGATATGGAACCACAGCTGAATCAATAAGAAGTTATTGAGCCTTCACAAGTACCAAAAGGCCCAAGGAGGTCTGATAGGACGCGTCAAATCCCCATAAGATATGGATTTCTCATAACTAGTGATTATGATGTGTTAATTGTGGATCAAAATGAGCCCATATCCTATCAAGAGGCCATAAATAGTCCTGACTCTGAGAAATGGCTTGAAGCCATGAGATCAGAAATGCAATCCATGTATGATAATCAAGTATGGAACTTGATTGACCCAAATGATGGTTTAAAAACTATTGGGTGCAATTGGGTTTCAAAAAGAAAATCGACATGGATGGTAATGTGCATACCTTTAAGGCAAGACTGGTTGTAAAAGGTTTCAAACAAACACATGGTATAGACTATGATGAAACCTTTTCACCAGTGGCTATGCTAAAATCTATTCGAATTCTCCTTGCCATAGCTGCATACTATGATTATGAAATATGGCAAATGGACGTCAAAACAACATTTCTTAATGGAAATTTACTTGAGGATGTGTACATGACACAGCCAGAGGGTTTTGTTAGTCCTGAGAATTCTGGAAAGGTATGCAAGCTTCAAAGATCCATTTATGGATTGAAGCAAGCATCTCGAAGTAGGAATCTTCATTTTGATGAAGCAGTCAAAGAATTTGGCTTCATTAAAAATGATGATGAACCTTGTGTATACAAGAAAGTTAGTGGGAGTGCTATTTGTGTTTTTAGTGTTGTATGTGGATGACATACTACTCATTGGAAATGATATCCCTATTTTACAAAATGTTAAATCATGGTTAGGGAATTGTTTCTCAATGAAAGACTTAGGTGAAGCTGCTTATATATTAGGCATCAAGATCTATAGAGATAGATCTAAAAGGCTTATTGCCTTAAGTCAAAGCACTTATATTGATAAGGTATTGAACATGTTTAATATGCAAGATTCCAAGAGAGGATTCTTGCCAATGTTACATGGCATTAGTCTCAGCAAGACTCAATGTCCTATGACACAAGATGAGCGAGACCATATGAGTAAGGTTCCATATGCTTCTGCTATTGGATCTATCATGTATGCAATGTTATGTACTCGACCTGATGTTTCATATGCCTTAAGCACAACGAGCAGATACCAATCAGACCCAGGTGAAAGTCACTGGTTAAAAATATCCTTAAGTACTTGAGAAGAACTAAGGATGCATTTTTACTGTATGGTGGTCAGGAAGATGAGCTAGTTGTAAATGGTTACACAGATGCCAGCTTCCAAACTGATAAGGATGATTTTCGATCATAGTCAGGATATGTGTTTTGTTTGAATGGAGGTGCAGTGAGCTGGAGGAGTTCCAAGCAAGACACTGTTGCTGATTCTACAACAGAAGCTGAGTACATAGCTGCCTCAGAAGCAGCTAAGGAAGCTGTTTGGATTAAGAAGTTCATAACTGGACTAGGTGTTGTTCCTAGTATATCAGATCCAATGAACTTATATTGTGACAATAATGGAGCTATAGCCCAAGCTAAGGAGCCCAGATCACATTAGAGATCCAAACACATACTCAGGTGTTATCATCTTATTCGAGAAATTATTGAGAGAGGAGACGTCAAGATATACAGAGTACCTACAAATGATAATGTTGCTGATCCACTGACTAAGCCTCTTCCACAGCCTAAACATGAGAGTCATACTAGGCCTATGGGTATACGATACGATGTTGATTAGGCCTAGTGCAAGTGGGAGATTGTTAGTGATATGCACTAGGTCAATCATTTGTGATTATGTATTGACTTTCTTATTTTATTAATAAAGAGGTATTATATTATCATTTGATTTTATGATAATTACATGAATGGTTAATTCTTACTAAGGCCATCAAGTATGTGACTTGATAGTAAAACCCTTAGATTAAAATAAGAGTTCTATTCTAATTATCCCTAGCCATTTATTCATTATATGAATATTAAAGTATTAAGGCTAGTATGATGTTGACTGATGGTTATGTTTTACTAATCATAAATATGAGATATTAAGTCAACTCATAGGTACATGATGAGAGATCATGTACTAGATTGACCCACTATGAGAATACTACATAGATTATTATCATATGTATTTCTTATCACAGTAATTTTATTTCGATCCTTTGACCTTGAAATCATCATGGATTTCTACATAGCTATTTTATGTTTTGACACATTCTAACATTTTCTTTAATCAGGTGATTAAAAGAATGTTGTTGGATATAAAATTAGTTATGTGAGGAATGTGAGTGATTTAGAAGGAATTTATCCCTCATTAATATGAGAAAGATATCTAAAGGCCCCTTGATGAGATAGACTGAATGAAAATGCATGGCCATGCTGAAATGAATTGATAAAGAGTTATCATTTTCAGTCTACTTGGAATTAAGTCATAATATTGAACTATATAAGGATGACATTCTATGCCTTATGTTCAATTAAGATATCATGTGATAAAGGGACAATAAAATTCACTGTAATTAGGTTATGTCGGATTATTGACTTCACATGACTTGGGTAGTCATAATGTCTTGCTAGAGGCCACTTATGACTTGTAGGCCTAAATAGAGATTTAGGCCCACTGCCAATGTTATGTGAACCTATAGGGTCACACACTTAGAACAAGCCCAAAACGAATATGGGTTTAATAAGCCCAAAATAAACTCTGTGGAAATAAATAATTAAAGTGTTTTATTTATTTATTTATTTGTTTATTTATTTAAGATAAATGTTATTTTAAATAAATAAATAAGATATTATTTTTGATTTGTTTTTTTAAACAAAATCAGAATATAATAAATGGAAAATTACCAAAAGGTCATTGGTAAGTGAAACCCTAACTTGGAGTCTATAAATATGTTATATTCTCTAGGGTTTCACACACTTGTTTTTGCCTCCAAATTCGTTTTCTTTCCTCTTAGAAAATAAAGATAGAGTTTTTCCTTTTGTTCTTGATTTGTGAGACAGTCAAGAGGTTGCTAGCACACACACTCAAATTCGTTTTGTGAAGGGTTGTTCGTGTGGATACCTATAGAGGACGCATCCTTTTGGAGACGTCTTGATCCGAACAACCAAGTCAAAAAGCTCGAGGTAAGGTGTCACCGGTGTGAACTTCCTCTCATCCTTCCAGAGAATCTTGCCTCTTCTGCGTTTTGGTAAGATTATTAAAAATCCTAGATTTAATCAATTAGTCGAATTACATGGATCCAGGCTTGGGAACGTGATAAAATTTTAATTTTTTCGCTGCGTTTGCATCACGGAACCTAACAATACTCATATCAAATTCTCCTTGCATAAGCTTAGAAAATTCCTCACACAAGCAATGGTTAGTAGGACTGAAAATAATATCATTAACATAAATTTGAATAATTAATAAATCATGCTTGGATTTCTTTATGAAAAGAGTTATGTCAACCTTTTCTTTAGAGAAACCTTTCTCTAGTAAAAATTTACTCAATCTTTCATACCAAGCTCTTGGAGCTTGTTTCAATCCATACAATGCTTTTAACAATTTAAAAACATGATTTGAAGAGTCAAAATTTTCAAAACTTGGAGGTTGTTCAACATATACCTCCTCTTTAATAAAACCATTTAAAAATGAACTTTTAACATCCATTTGATAAAGTTTAAAATCCATGTATAATGCAAATGCATGTAACATCCTAATAGCTTCTAACCATGCAATAGGGGCAAAGGTTTCATCATAATCAATTCCTTCCTCTTGATTATAACCTTTAGCTATTAGTCTAGCTTTGTTCCTAGTTATGACACCTTGTTCATTCATCTTATTTCTAAACACCAATTTGGTGCCAATAATAGGATGATGTTTAGGTCTAGGAACCAAGGTCCAAACCTTGTTTCTCTCAAATTGATTTAACTCTTCTTGCATAGCAAGGACCCAAAATTCATCACTCAAAGCATCATCAACATTTTTGGGTTCAATTTGAGAAATAAAAGCTAAATTAATAATAGACTTGAGTTTAGATCTAGTGGTTACCCCTTTTGTAGGGTTATATATAATGAGATCTTGAGGGTGAGCTTTCTTGAATTGCCAATCCTTTGGAAGTTCATCCTTCAAAATAGGTTGAGGTGTCTCCTCATTTTCCTTATTACTTGGATCTTCAAGTTCCAAAGGCTTACTAGCATTTTATTCTTATGTTTCCATAATCTTATTGTCACCTACAAGATCATCAACACTACAAACATCCTTTCTAGGATCTAGTGAGTTTGATTTATCCAATACCACATGCATTGATTCTTTAACTATTTGAGTTCTCTTATTAAAGACCCTATATGCTTTGCTAGAGATGGAATAGCCTAGGAAAATTCCTTCATCGACTTTAGAATCAAATTTCCCAAGATTATCCTTACTGTTCAATATAAAGCACTTGCATCCAAATACTCTTAGATATGAGATTTTAGGTTTTCTATTGTTCCATAGCTGATAAGATGTTTTATTTAAAATTGGTCTTTTGAAAACTCGATTTGAAATATAACAAGATGTGTTAACAACTTCCACCCAAAAGTATAGAGGCAAATTATACTCATGAAGCATTATTTTAGCCATTTCCACAAAAGTTCTATTTTTCCTTTCAACTACCCCATTTTGTTGAGGAGTTCTAGGAGATGAAAATGTATGAGAAATACCATTTTCATTACAATAGTTTTTGAAAAATTCATTTTCAAATTCGATTCCATGATCACTTATAATGGATGAAATACAAAATCCTTTTTCTTTTTTAACTCTTTTTGAAAAATTTTCAAAAGTTTTAAATGCATCATTGTTATGAGCAAGAAAACACACCTAAGTGTATCTAGAGTAGTCATCAACCAATACATAAGCAAAGTGCATTCCACTGAGACTAACAACTCTAATTGGTCCAAACAAATCCATATGTATAAGTTCAAGTGGTGTAGAAGTAGACACTACATTTTTTAGCTTAAATGAAGACTTATATTGTTTTCCCTTTTGACAAGCATCACAAGGTTTATCCTTAGTGAATTAAAGCTTAGGTAAACCAATCACAAGTTCATGTTCACAAAGATCATTCAAAAGCTCAAAATTTGCATGTCCTAACCTTCTATGCCATGTCCATGTGTCATGGGAAATTGACATTAAGTATTTTATGTATTTTTTATCAATTTTATTCAAATCAATAACATAAACATTATATACTCTTTCACCATTAAAAATTACTTGGTCTTCATCAGGACTATTAACAAAGCAATTTCTAGGATAGAAAGTCACCTTATTTCCCATATCACAAAATTGACTTATACTTAAAAAATTATGTTTAAGACCATCAATAAACAACACATGATGTATAAATAAGGATTGAGGATTACCTATTTCTCCAATACTAATAATTTTTCCTTTTGCATTGTCTCCAAATGTAACATGTCCTCCATCCGTAACATCAAGTTTGGTGAATTGCTCCTTGTCTCCCGTCATGTGCCTTGAACATCCACTATCGAGATACCACTTGCTTTTTGTTCTTGTGGATTTCAAGCACACCTACCTAAAACATTTTAAATGTTCTTTTGAACTTTAACCTTTCTTGGTCTAGGTTGGTTAGTTTCAAGATAATCCAAAGGAAGCAAATTCATGTGTAGTTTTCTATAGAAGCACACATTATTGGTATGTCCTTTGATCATGCAATATGAGCATACAATATTTTCAAATTTATTTCTCCTAGGATGATATGTTTTCCTAGTGTATGCAACATGCCTTTAGTATTGTGTGTATCTATTATTGTTTTAAGACATTAAGTGAGACATACATTGGCAATGGTGATGAATATTTTGATAAGTTTGTGCAATATCTTTATGTGCATTGTGTTGTGTAGCATGCCTATTATAATTATGTCTAGTGTACATATAAGCATGCTTAGGTTGAGGTGCTCTAGTTTGAGCCTTACCTCTTTATATTAATTAAGGGTTAATCTTATGAGACTTTGCCTTGCTATTTAACACATAAGATATTTTAGCTTTGAAAGCTTCAATATAATTTAAGGTTGAAGGAGTAGAATCATGTGAAGCTTTAACAAAAGTAATATGTGATAAGGATAGTGAAGACATTCCATTTTTATATCCAATTCCATGAGTATCTCCATGAAATTTTTGAGAGTCAAGAAGACTATCTAAAGTGTCTTTTCCTCTCTTAAATTTAGCAATGGATTTTTTTAATTCTAAGACTTCCTTAGAAAGCTTATGATTTTCATCATTTACTTTCCTAAGTTGATCTTCCAAAGAATTAGAAGATTTATCATTACTAACTAGTTTTTCATTTGATGCAACAAGTTTAGAAAAATCAATTTTTAAACATTCAAAATCCTTATTTAAGCTAGCTAACTCATGTTTATATTGTTTCTTATTTAAAAAACAAACTTTTACATTTAACAAGCAATTTGCTCATAATAGAGCTCTCATCATCATCATCATCATCATCATCATCATCATCATCATCATAATATTCATCACAATCATCAAAGGAAGAATAAGAAGTGGATTATACCTCATTTTCCTTTTCAATGGGCATGAAGTAAAGATTGGCAACTTCTTATTGTTCCTCTTCCTCTTCGGATTCGGAGGAATCATCCCAAGTAGCTTTGAATGCCTTCTTCTTATCTTTGGCTCCCTTGATTTTAAATTTGAGTTTGGGACATTCACTTTTAATGTGTCCCGATTTCTTACATTCATAGCAAATAACCTCTTTTATTTTCTTCTTCCCATCTCCTTCAAACTTCTTTTTAAAGTCCCTTATTCTTGAGAAGTTTTTCTTTCTTAAGAACTTCTTAAAGTTCCTAGTGAGCATGGCAATGTCACCATCTTTATCACTAAAATCTTTGATGCTTTCCTTTTCACTATCTTCTTTAAGATCTTTTAGAGCAATTCTCTTTTTCTTTTCTTCTTTCTCTTTTTGTTCTTCACCTTTTTTCTTGATGGTGAGCTCATGTGTTAAGAGCTTACCAATGAGCATATTGGTTAATAAAGTGGAGAGGTCTTGAGCTTCCTCAATTAAAGTAACACGAGATTCTCAATCCTTCTTAGGTAGGATTCTTAAAATCTTATTGTTTACCTCTTCCTTGAAGAAATGTTTTCCAAGTTTCTTGAGGGTTATGAGGAGAGCATTAAGATGATTTTTCACCTCTGTGATTGATTCTTGAGGCTTCATTTTAAAGAGTTCATACTCATACATATGAAGTTGAACCTTCTTGATTCTTACTTGAATGTTGCCTTCATAGTGGTTTTCTAAGGTCTCCCACATTTCTTTAGCCAAAATGCAATGTTGAAGCTTGCCTCCTTTTTCTTTTATCATGGAGGAGACTAGAGTAATCATAGCCTTTTTATTTTTGTGATTTTCTTCCTTTTGATCAACACTCCATTGGCTTCTTGCAAAAGTAGTTATCATGCCATCAATGATGGTTATAGGTGGTTCCCAACCTCTTAGGATAATATCCCAAAGTTTGATGGAATCATAATGAAGATATAACTCCATTTTGAATTTTCTCCATTTTGAATTTCCAATGTGGATAGTCACTACCATCAAAAGAATGGTCTAAGAGAAGAGATGTTTTGAGATTCACTCCCTATAATCTTGTATTCTACAAATGAAGTACCTAGAATTCAAGCTTTATTACTAAATAAAAGAGTCCTAGAGGGGGGTGAATAGTACTATCAAACAAAAATAGGAAATTAAAGGAATTCTTTACAGAAATTGAGTAAGAGTTGAGAAGGAAGAATGAAAAACACAAATATTTAAGGAGTTTGAATTTAACAATAATCCTATATCTCCACCTAACTTATCCCCAAGTTAGGATTTTTAATCACTCATAATCTTATTCACAAGACTAAGAATACATAAGAGTTTGATGGTTCACTCTTACAACCTTGCAACTTGAGTTTTCAAGGCTCACTCAAAAACCAAATTCCCAAGTGTTTTAATGGCTAAACACTTAAACCAATTCCTTTAGAATAGAATTTCACTTCCTGTTTTTTAAACCCAAAAAATTAAAGAATAACAATGTCTATTCTAATCACTCACCAACTCTTCATAAGAGTTATGCACAAAGAATTGTTTAAAGGAAAGTTTAAGAGTTCAATTGAATGTTTAAGAAAATAATAAATGATAAACAAGTTTCCTTAACCTTTTAATTGAATTCTAAGTTGTGTTTATATAGAAAAACACTTAAAAATATAGTTTTTGGATGTATCAATCATGTCTCCAACATTTATAATTAATTTTGAATCAATTCTTAGACTTTTGGCAGCTCAAGGGATGCTCACAGGCGACTCATGAGTGAACAGTGCTCGTGAGGAGGAAAAATATATCCATTGCATTAAAATTTTCTTATTAGATGTTGTTAGAGGTCTGCTCATGAGCAACTCATGATCACTCACGCTTGTGAGGGGTACTGCCAGTTTTTGGCAAAAACTTGCTCAAAAGGCTCTAGTCAAGGACAACTCATGACAACCTTAAAAGATGCTCATGAACAAGATCGAAGACAATCGATTTAGCCAAAAAAATCTTCATAAAAGTTGTAGATAATTGTCTTATCTTTAAAACTTTGAATCACCTTAATTGGACATCTATAGCTGAACATATTGCTGAAATACCAAGAGCTATGCAAACTAAAATGCAAGCTACATATGTTGACTTCGACTGAAGATTTGCATACCCAAATGAACTTGGATTTTGACAAGAAAGATCAATTTGGAAATCTTAAGATGTCTAATTAAAAAGTGAAGAAGCTTATTTTCTCATTTAAGAGCTCTAAAGATGTCAAAAGCCTTATTGAATTTCAGAGGTTCAATCAGCCCGAAAAGTCACTATTCATCCAAAAGTGTATATGCTTGGTATATGTTTGGTATATTATTCCCTACACACTTAATTGAAATTATTAGTATAAAAATTATTTGTCAAAATCCAAAATTAGGAGTTTGATCATGTAAATGGTCAACAGGATTTATTACCGCTTACATACTTGTGTTAATCATATATAGGTATATGGTGTGTGGTGGCTCTAGTCAATTAAAGTGTAGGGATGAGTGTTTAACCAAGATGGGATTCATTGCCTGGAGTGAACCGAGATAAGATCCTATGCTATCTAAGTTCTTTCTTGATCAATAAGTTCTTGGCTAGGAAAAATATGACACAAACTAAAAGAGTTTTAGTGTTGGTTATATTTTATCAAGAATAGAACTTAAGATGAGGTCATATGATATAGCTATTAGAGTTTGACTAAATCATGACTCTAGGCTATATTAGGATCTTATAATGAAGGGATTTTAGTGCATGGTAATTATGATAAAAAGGTTCATGTAAATCAATACATGCATTCTTTTCTAATTGGGTAGTTATGATATCGATACTGGGGGTCACTCACAACTTATGAGAACTAAATGTGCATAATTGGGATTTTCACATTTAGACTTGAAATGAGTTTCAAATAATATCAAGTGTTGTATTATCTTCTCATTGCCAATTAGACATGAACCTAGTAAGTCACACCTAAAAGAGTTTCACTAAATCATCATCAATATTAATCTAATTATTAATTAAAGTGTTTAATCAATTAATTAAGATTATTGGAATTGGATTTATGCTTTAAGCAATTATTCTAGCATATCATGAAATCCAATTCAAGTAAAGGGTTTAATTAATAATTTATACTTAATTAATATAAGATATTAATTAAGGTATTAAATTAATAATATATGTTGTTTCTAATTGGACTTGGATTAATGACCCAAGTTGTTTGGGCCTAGGCCCAAAAGGGTTTTGGACCTAAGATTAATCTAAGATGTTGAGAAAACCTATAGACCAAATCCAAGCCCATTTGTTATATGGATTGGGCTTAGGCCAAGTGTTAGCGCAATTACTAAGCCCAAGTCCATGTAAGTATGAATGGACAAATTTTTCATGTTAGGCACATTATCTCTTAAGTTTATAATGTTGACCATGACAAATTTATCATGTTAGGCACATTATCTCTTAAGTGTGTAATGTTGACCATGATAAATTTTTCATGTTAGGCACATTATCTCTTAAGTGTATAATGTTGACTATGGCAAATTTGTCATGTTAAGAACATTATCTCTTAAGTGTATAATGTTGACCTTAGCTAAATTAAAGATTAGGGTTCATTGATTTTTGTAGAGAATGTATATAGACATATACATAAGATGCATTCAATTCTCTGCATATTTATCTCTTACACAAGTTGTACACCTACCATGATAAATTTGTATACATATGATGTAAGCAATGATGTCATTAGGGCTTGCTTTCTCTATATATAAATACATAACCTAAGATATGTTTAATAGGTTAGAAAAATTAGAAAATCAAAAGTGTGTGTAGAAACACATACCAAAGTGGAGAGAAATAACATATACCAAAAGTAAACCCAAAGTATTTTTAAAAAAGGATTAAGTTAGTGTAAGTCTTTAAGGGTCAATAGAAAGGGCACTTGCTACGAGACTCTATCTAAGCAAGAAGGTGATTGGTGAAGCTTTGGTGTTTTAAGCTAGGGGCCTAACACTTGGGAGGCTAGAGCATTTGATTCAAGAGTTGAACCTAACAACATCAAAGCTAGTAGATAACTATTGTGGTCTACATTTAACTTAGGAGTTGGTAAGTCTTCTTAAACTTAGAATTTCCAGGGATGTTTTTTTACATGTTGATGTATAGTTTAGCTATATGTAAAATGCAAATTGGATCTATAGGAGTAGAAATCTTCATGTGATGAAGGGTTGTGCAAGTGAAATTTTTGAAATTTCACCCTATTTATGGCTTATGCTCACTACACATTAAAGTTGCATAACTATTTCCTTTAAGCCTTTGCCGTTCTCGTGTTACTCAACATGGATACTGCTAGAGGTTTCAGGCTGATACTCTTACTCATTTCTGAGCATTGGAGTAAATTATGCTTGCTCTTATTTTGATTCTCCTTTTAGTATTCCCTCACTTTTCTCGTATTACTCAGTGTGGATACCGTTAAGGAATTTTTTACTCATACTTATTTATGAGCATTAAAGAAGATTATATGCACATTTATTATTCAAAAAACTAAATTGGTACTCTAAAGTTCAAGCAATTTATACTACAGGTCCACAAATTTTATTTTTGCATATTCTTCCCTCATTTGGGTACAAAGAAAGTATTAGATTGATTAGAGTCTATAAAATTTCAACATAAAGCTATTAACTGATCATTTGAATTCTGTGAAGCTAATAAAAAAGAGCCATTATAATCAAAGGTCATGAGATAGGCTTTTCGCACATGATTTCATATAGTGGATGAATTTACTTTCAATTTGTGAATTTTATAATTGAGATGCACTTCATTGTAAAAACTAAAGAGATAAAATTGTATTATTTCCCTTGATGCTTTGTCAGGGTATTTGCCACATAAGGTCATATTCTAATGAGCAATTGGCATTTTCCATCTTGCTTATTCTTATTGGTGTATCAATTCTTTTCCCTTTCTTCATTCTCTTTTATTTTTTCCTACACAAAATACTATAAGTTAGTATGGTCTATTTGCAAGTGAAGAGATTTTGTCAAAATTAAATGTTAATCTTTTGTATTCTTCCCTTTATATTGTAATGATGATGTCTCTGATCATAGGGTTATGATACTACACCATTGAAGTCATGGCCTTGGGCTATGTTTGTATTTCTGCCATTCCATTAATGCTATGGTAAAGGGCTTTGTTCCTCTTCTTAATATCTCCTGCTAAAAAATTTTAGGAGTTAAAGGTCTTATTTCATGATCAAATAATTTTTCAGGGTGCATTCATTTCAAGTTTTGAGTGCATCCTTCCCTTTTTAGGGCTAACACATTTGTTGATGACATGTTGGGCCTTCTTTTTAATGTATACCACTCCCTATACTAGTCTTGACATTATAGAATTTTGCTTTGACCGGTTAAGATTTAAGAGAGGCTCCATAGGGATTTAGTGCCTTATCTTTTGCTTGAGCATTCTCGTAGCTATTAAAGGTACAGTAAGGAGCATCTATTGGAGCTGATTCTTATTGATCCATATGAGATATGCTTGTCTCTTGCTACTCTTCATGTTATTGATTGTCTTTTGCTTTTACAGTTCATGGGAGCAAATTTTCCTTTTATTAAGACTCCATGTATATTCCAGACAATTCTCTAAATAAGAATATGGAAATGGATGTTAAGTCTTTGGAGCTTGAGACTCCAGTCCAGTCCCTTAAGGTTGCCATATAATGCTTTTGTAAGTATCACTATTAGTGATATTTCATTGTTGGATGGGCCCATTATTTATTGAGCTTTTATGGTCTAAAGTCTCATTGAGCATCATGTTCACCTTGATAGCGTTACCCTTTTTCCTTCAAATGCTTCACATATGAATACTCTAACTATTTTCCTATACTTTCACAACGCTAATTTTGAATGTTAGGAGTAAAGTATTTACACAATCTTGCATTGGCTCAATAACTATATTATGCAAAGCAAGTATTTCATAACAAATGTATATAAGTGTATGCATGTTATGTCTAACATGCATGATCCTAATAGGTCTTTTATTTAGAAGTGAGCTATATTGTTGATCTTAGAGTGTAAGAATGAGGTGCTTTATCTACATCTTATTAGTTTGAGCTTTAAATGCTTCGCTATTAGTACTTCTGATGCTAAAGCTTTTGATACAATTTGTTGGACAAATGACCAGGCTAGTAAGTGGTCCATGGCTTGACACTGGAGCTTGTGATTAATCGATGCATTGTTGAACTTTTCTTTTTGCTAATGCTTTTGCTATATGATAACTTATGTATTTATATGCTTATTGTTTACTTTTTTCTGCCTTGAGATCTCTTCTGCTGACTCTTTAGTCCTTGAATTTAGATTTACTATTTTGCCCCCAAGTTGCCCTAAAAGCTACATTTTTCCCCTGGTTTCATTCTAAATTCAGTCATGCTATTCTAGCATTCTTTTTTCTTTATGTGTGCAAGAGACCAAATTTTTTCACTACTGTTGTTGATCCTTTGACTTACTAACTCTATTAGTTGCAATCTCATGCATTGAAGATGCAGAGGAGTGTGTGAATTAACTGAAGAGATTTCTTGATAATGAAATCAACTAGACCTACACTTCAAAGAATTCTTGAGCAGAATATGAGGCTTGATGTTGATGTAATGATTGATGATAATTACAAAGTATAGGTTGCAATACGAGTTATTGAACCACTTGAATTCGAAAGGTATAAGGGGACACTAGATTTACAAATAAAATGACAAAGGTGTGACAAAAAGAAAAAATATAACTAAAAAAAATGATTTTATATCTTTGATTTTAGCTTTCATTATGTTTTGTCTTTCCATTCAAATACTTATGCAATGTGATAAAGATGAATATGTGATATTTGAAAAAAAAAATCCAAATTCAATTTTACTCATTCATTAGAACAAAAATGAGAATATTCGTTACATCACATGATATAACTCCTGTTATCAACTAGACTTTCGAATTTTTTTCTCTCTAATTTTTACTTTACTATTTTTTTCTTTTTCTCTCTCTTTGTTCTTTCTCTTTTTTTTTATTCTTTAAAAGTTATATCATGTGATATACGAATGTTCTTTTGAATTTTCATTTGTGTCCATGTTAAATGAATCTAATTGGATTGAATTTTTGTCAAACATGCAAATGCAATCAATATCACAATACACAGTACCATAAGGACACATATTACATAATTACTAATGTAAGACTTCCCATGTCTTTCTTTGGTAAAACTCTCATTTAGGTTTTCTTTCTTTCTAACTATGCATGTTTCTACCTTATCCATTAGCTTCTTATCATCAAACTCATCACCCTACCCTATCGACACAACTGACTTGAAAAGTATATAAAAAGAAGGTGGTTTAATGTAAAACACCTTGTAGTCAAACTTGCCTGAGAGCTGTCCTAACAAATTTTATACTCTTTCCACATATTTAGGGGCATTATGAGATTTCTCATTGTTTTTAAGGTCTAAGTCCTCAAAGGAGCTTAGTACTTTATCCTTACTAACTCTCGAGTTTATCATCATGGTGGTTGTGAAAAGTATATTTTGATAGTTTGGGAAAGGGTTATTTATGGTGCTTGGGTTTTTAAGGTCTGTGATTTTTTCAGAGTCTATAAGGTTTTGGATTTCATATTTAAGGTAAGTACATATGTCTGTGGAATAGCCAGTAACTTTATGGAATTTGCAATAGCTATTTGGGTCATATCCTGGGACATTTGGTTTTGGCAATTTGGAAATAGTTAAAGGTCGAAGAAAGCCTTTTTGTATTAGGCAATCTAGAACTTTTGATAGGGGTTGGTTAAAATTAGAGAATCTCTTTAGTTGTTGAACATTATGCACTTCCATAACCTAGCTAGTGCTTCCTTGTGGTATGCCCCTGGTTAGGTAATTCCTTGCTCTAGTGGTTTTATAGCTTTTCTTCTTTTCATTCTCCATCCTCTCAACTTGCAATCCATCATCATATAGGTGTACAAAGGATTTAGAGTTCATCATTTGCAATATTTCAACCAAATTGGGAGACATATTATGGAGAATCATCCTAACTTGGTCATTTTTTACCAACTTATTTTTCATTAATCTTGCCTTATTCATGAATCTAGTGAGAAATTATAGAATGATTCATTTAGCTTTTGTTTATTCAATTCTAGATCCCGAATGGACACTTCTAGCCTAGTGTTATAATTATACTATTTCAAGAAAGCACTACATAATTCTCTATAATAAGCCTGGACAAATTTCTCTAATCCATAATACCAGTTCATAGCCATTCCCTCTAAGGATGATACAAACATCTTAGTGACCACTACTAATGGGGCTTTAACAGTGCTTAAAGTTATTGTATACTAACTACGGTGGATCCTTAAATCTCTAGTTCTATCAAACTTCTACAATTGAGGCATTTAAAAATTTCTCAAGCAATTTATCCCCTTCCATTTGTAACATATCATCAAAATCAAATTAGTATCCCATGCCTTGTCCTCATATCAGTTCCTCCATCTTAGACATTTTCTAAGTCAATGCTTGCATCTTCTTGGATTCATGATCTTGGACCAATTTAAGTGATTCTTTTTTGGCTTTCTCTATTGTTTAATTCTCAATATTTTTAAATTTCATTTCCACCGCTGGTGGGTTTCTAGTAATAGTTTGGCTTCCAACATTATTAATAGAAGTAGGTGCAGAAGCAATAAGTAGAGCATTTTTAGCATATAGAATAATTGTAGTACTCGGTGCTTGTTCAATTACAAGTGGTGGAATAATAGCAGCAGGTAGCATTAATCCAGCTAAGGCTTGTCTCAATTCATCTTGCATTATGGCTCTTATGTCATCCATCAAAGTTCTCATAATGTCCTTTAAGGTTTAGCTTCCTGATTATTGATGTTCCATCTCTTTTGTTTGGTTAGAGTTAATTTAGCTTCCAAGTAAAGCAGATTAATAGGACTCTTCTCTAAAATTTGAAAGATCTTTTTAGCCATTGAACTCAAACTCGAATAAGTTCTTACTAGTCTGCCACCTTTTTATTCCTAAATACATAAAGACCCAGATGAATCTATAATGGTTGCAAAATAAAGTGTTAGTATAATGCATAAGAATGTGTATGCATGATGCATGTGCCATGCAATAAGTAGCAAGCAACAAATAATAATCAAATATACAGTATCCTTCCAATCCTCTCACACACATATTCAATGGTGAGTCTATTTTCCTAGGATTTTTAGTCTTGGCCTTAATATCAACAAAGGATATTAAGAACCAACATGCATACTAAATCTCTTAAAGTAGTAAAGCTTGGAAATAATATTTCTAGGTATAAAAGTTTAGCCCAATCTTTATTAACCCAAATGGGCCTCAAAAGTAAGGGTTTAGGCCTCTATAGATATACGTCATGGCAACATTCATAAGCAATGTAGGTAATCTTAGGGGAAGTTACTAAGCTATTATATGTGGTTAAGTCCGATGAAAAGTCAAGGTCCTTTTAGCAAGATGCCCTCCTTTATGACTTAAGTTACAGGCCAAGCTGAGAGGGGACTAGCATCCTTTGTAAAATTGAGAGAAGACTACCCCTCTTTTAGGACTTTAGTTATACACTCTGGTTATATGAGCCCAATAATCTCTCTTGAACCAAGTTAATGCTAAGAGTGATGGTTAGCCAATCTACAATCCTATGAAGTTAGTGGAATCATAGAACCATAAACTAATGCCATTGATTTATAAGGACATACAGAATGAATGTAAGAATAAAATAATAATTAATAAAATGATTCCAAAGAACACAAGTAGAATCAGTATCGCTTATCCTAAGTGGAGTTGCTACTGTAGACGATGGGTTTTTCCATTCATCCAAGATTTTAACAACCACAACACTATTTGAGCTCAGGGCTTTAGGGAACACACTACCATATCATAAAGACATGGCGTGGAGATAAGAAGTCACCACCCAAGGTAATAATTGTGACAATTCAAAGGTAATGGTAACTTGATTCTCTAAAAGAGAGTTAGCACCACAACCAGGAGATTCTAAATACAGAATACTAACTTCTTTCAATCTTGTATTCATTTAGAATTAGTTTATTAATTACTAAATTATTCTCTAATTACATACAATTTTATATAAACCTTAATTTAGCATACAACTAACTCCAAGTCAACTAGTCATTAAAGAGTACATAAAAGATGCATTCATATAACAAGACATCCTTAAATTAGTCTAAACTATGTTAATTTTATTTAGGTTAGCTAAATCTATATATTATTTATAAGTGAAATGAAACTAAAAGTGGGTCTACATTTTAATAAAAGTAGTGAACTAAGTCTACTTTTTTAATTCTAAAGAAATAGGCCTAAGTGTATTAATTTTTATGGAAATGAATTGGATTGGGTTTGAATTAATGGGCTTAGTTCTAACTAATTTTAATTTAATTGAAAAATGGGTCTAAGTCTAATTATTTTAAAGAAAAGAAATTCTAATAAACTAGGTTATGTCTAAATTAATTTAAATTAAACTAGAATGGGTCTAAGTCTAAATTAATGTAAAATGGGCCTAAATTAAATTTAAAATTAATTAAAACCTAAAATTAAATTAAAAGCCTATTTTAAATGGGTTAATCCTAAACATGGGCTTGGGGCCCAAAATGAATAAAAATAAACAAACAAGCCGAAAAATATAAAAAATACTAAAACAATCAAATAAAAAGATTAAACAAACAATTAAATTATTTCTTCTAAAAAATCTAATTTAATTTCATGCAGCCTAAAAAATTAATCTAAAGTCACCATTAATTTTATTAGGGTTTACCAAATAAACCCTAATTTACTAATCATTTTTAAAGTGTAGAAAAATAAAGATCTCACTATATTTCCCACTACTATGGCTATTACATCCTACATGAATTAAAAGAAAATAAGTAAATAAAAATATATACAAACCCAATAAAAATAAATATAACACAGAAAATGAAAAACACATAATGATAAAAATAAAATGAATCCTAAAACTATGTGATTTATATAGGATTTAATCATTGTCATTCCATGGATCTTCATTGGGTTTTCCTAGCTTCAATCACATCTCCACCAAATTTTTGCGACAATTAAAGAAACACAAAAACAATAAAAAATGGCTAGAAAGTAATATAAAATCAAAATCAAAATCAAAATAAAAAGAAATGAAAATGAAAAGAAGAGAAGGATGGAGTGTGATGCTATTTAATTGTTCCTTAAAGGGTTGATTCACTGTGTTTTAGAATAGGATCTGCAAACTTAGATTCTATTTCTCAAGCTTGATAATTTTTTAAGAACATTAACTTTTCCGTGTCTTTCAAAGCTTTTTTTTTTGTCTTTCTTTTGCTTTGAAAAGCTCTCAGTGTTCTTTTTTCTGGAAAGAAAAAGAAGAATAAGATGAGCACCCAGAAGAATCTGCTCTCTGTGATCTTTTTTTTAGAAAGCAGAAAAAAAAATCCCCTTTTTGAATTGAAGCCCATAGATGTATCGAAATCCAAAAAATCAACATTTAATGATTATCAAATCACAAGATATAGATAAATTAGAGAATTTTTTTACAATTTTGAATCTATTGATAACATAATTATCTAGATAAATTATTATTATTATTATTATTATTATTATTATTATTATTATTATTATTATTATTATTATTATTATTATTATTATTTTGACCAATGAAAAAATAAGAAAATATATTTTCAAAAATCAAAATTCATTAAAAAAAATGAAAAAGACGCCGATCAGAATGGTACAATTCCAATCGAAATTGTTGATTTCCAATCAGAATTATCAGAATTGTGAAATTTTGATTGGAATTCCATAATTCTGATTGAAAATTTGTAATTCCAATCTGTAATTTTTTTAATATTTAATTTCAAAAAGACCCCTAAAAGAATTGAAAATTTTTCAATTAGGTCCATAAAGAAAACATCATAATTAAGTCCTTAAAAAGCTACAATTAAGCCTTGAGATTCAAAAACCAATATCCATTGACCTATTGATAATAAATTTTCATTATTGGAGTCTTTTTTCACATTCACACTTGACTATCCCAAAATTAAGTGATTACAATTATATTAGGTTGTAAATTTGTCAATATGTTAAGTGTCAATTAGTTGAAAGTATGCCTTAGTTTGTATATGTGATTTATTTCCTTTACTATATATATAGTTGTTGTATATCAATAAAATTTAGAAATGAGAAATTATAATTCTCAATATTCTCTCTAGTTTTCAAAATTGTTAGTTGGGGTTTTTAAACTCAACTTAAATATGGACTTAGTTGATTAAATTCCATGTCACTAAATCTATAATAAATGATTATTATTGAACTTAATGCTTTTCTAGGACTAATTACCTTTGGAATTGATTTAGACAATAGGGTAAGATCAGAAGAAGATCCTTATTAAGAACAAAATAATACTTTATTAATTTAATCAAATTGGTTGAGAGCTGGTTCGATTATTAATATTCCTTGAAAAGTTTTCCTTCAATATTGAGAGTAATTACTTGCTTGAGTAACGGAAGCTAATCACTCGAGTAGTTGTTATAATCAATAAATTATGCAAGTGCTTGAGAGAGAATTTCATATGTCTAAAGATGCTTAGAAAATGGAATAAATCTATAAATCACAAAGAGATTGACATACACTTAGATAAAATTAAGCTGGGGATAAAAACCCTAACATTCATTTTATTAATAGATTTTATAGTAGTTTGCTAGTATTTAATTGTATTTTCTATATTAGATTCAATTTTTAGCAATAATCATATTTGATTGT
Organism: Mallotus nudiflorus; assembly: GCA_947683625.1. Taxonomy (NCBI): domain Eukaryota; kingdom Viridiplantae; phylum Streptophyta; class Magnoliopsida; order Malpighiales; family Euphorbiaceae; genus Mallotus; species Mallotus nudiflorus. The sequence continues at coordinate 5,136,376 of CANTUR010000011.1, forward strand.
TTAAATAAATAAATGTAAAGAGTAATTCAATAATCAACATCAACTCTTTGTGGGATCAATATTTTTACTACTTGGACTACTTTGTGCGCTTGCGAATTTACACAATCAATGTCCCTCCTTGAATTGGCTAAATTATGGAAGCAATTGAATGAATTGCTTGAGGTTAGGTAAATTCAACTATCTAAAACTCCTTATGGTACCTATATTCTATTTCAAAAGAAGTAAAATGGTAGCCTACAGATGTTTGTAGACTATAGAGCACTAATTAAGGTGACAATAAAGAAAAATATCCAATCCCTTTAGTAAGATTTAATGGACCAGCTGTGTAAAGTAACATGGTTCATAAAGTTCGACTTATGATCAGGTTATTGGAAAGTTCAAATTGCAAAAGGAGATGAGGCTAAAACAACTTATGTTACTCAATATGGCTCATATGAATTCTTAGCAATGCCATTTGGTTTAACTAATGCACCCTGAATACCTTTCGTAATCTTATGGATGACATTTTGTATGATTTTCTTGACGAATTTATAGTTGTATAGTTTGATGATATAGTCATATATGGTAAATTCTTTACTAAACACTTGATGCATTTGAAGGTGGTATTGAATAAATTGTGGAACCATAAGCTCTATGTGAATATAGAAAACTATGAATTTGTGGTGTAAAAAGTGAAGTTCCTTGGTAATTTTTTTAGTAGCCATTAGGTGCATATGGACCTTAAGAAAATTAAAACCATTGTGAATTAAGAAGCTCCCATAAAAGTTAATGAGTTTAGATCCTTCTTAGGTTTGGCCAATTATAATTGCAAATTCATTGCATTATACTCAAAAAGAGATGTTCCATTGATAGACTTACTGAAGAAAGATGCTAAGTGGGCTTGGTCTAATGTATGTCAAGAGTCATTTGACAAGCTAAAAGCTGCCATTGCATTGGAGCCAATCCAAAGGCTGCCTAACTTTGAGCTACAATTTGAAGTATACATAAATGCTTCAGACAAAGCTGTTGGAGGAGTTCTTATGCAAGATGGGCATCTTATGGCTTTTAAAAGCTAAAAATTGAATCCAATGGAGTAGAGGTATAGTGCTCAAGAAAAAGAGATGGTTGATGTGGTTCATTTCCTACCAAGTGTTTATTTGCTTGGAACCAGGTTCATAGTGAGGACGACTAACACTTTCTTTAAAACTCAAAAGAAGTTATCCCCAAAGCGGGCTTAGTGACAAGAGTTCTTGGCAGAATATGACCTTCTATGGGAACATTTATAAAAATTTCCATTTTGTGATTGAATGAAAAAAATTACCAATTTGTGGTGATTTTTACCGAAGTGGCATGCGAGTCAAAAGTCAACCCACATGCCACCTCAGTAAAAATACCAAAAATTGGTAATTTTTTTCATTCCGCTACAAAAATGATAATTTTTTTTAAAATCCACCATGAATTGGTAAAATTTTCAAGTTTTTACCATAAATTGGCAAAAAGTCCTATGTTAATCTCAAAATGAAATATTGATATTAAAACATATCACTAAATGATAATAAAACAGCAACCAGTGGCCACTTTTGGGGCTTTTACCCATTTATTGTAAAAATTTAAACATTTTACCAATTTGGGATTATTTAAAAAAATTTCCAATTTTATGGTAAAAAAATAAAAATAAAAGAAAAAATTATTCCACCAATCAAACTAGTGAACCTTGAAGAAGACAAAAGAGTGCATAGGAAGTTTGCCACTATATTAATTAAAAAACTCATAACAAAAATTAAAACTGGCAAATTTAATATTAAAAAGATAAGGAAAAACATAGCATTGGATGGGGCTGGGTTGAATTGTTTTATGGCACATTTAATAGCCCATTTGATAGGTAGAGGGACCGGTTCAAATCCCAATTCCAACAATTTTCTTATTGTTAAGATTTTCTAACTTTTTTATGTTTTATTAATTTAAAGATGGAACAACAACAAGAATCATATATTTATTTTTTATGTTTTATTTATGTTTTTTTGTATAATAATAATAATAATATTATTATTATTATTATTATTCCAAATTTGAGCTAAATTCAATTTTAAAATTTGAAAGTCGACTCGAAGTCAATTGAGCTACATTTTCAAAATTTGAGATTGACTTGATTAAATAACTCTTATATTTGAGTTCGACTAGATTTGACATGTACTTGATTTAATAAGATATTTATGTCATTATTTTAAAATAAAAGCGTAAAGTAATAAATACAAATTAGATGATAATGATTAAATTCCAAAATCTATCAAGTTAAATATTAAAGAATTCGAACTTGACTCAATATTTTACCCAGCAAACTCAAGTTTGAGCTCAACGCAATTATCATTGAGACGATTTTGAGTTTTTACAAGTAAATAAATAATATTTTGATTAAAAATAATATTATTCATATATTATTAATCATAATAATAATTAAAATAATGATATTATTCTTTTAAATATTATTATAATTAAATTAAAAATAATCATAATAATATTAAAATCAAAAAACAAAAAAGTATAATATTATCATAATTATAATATTATTTTTAATAATATTATATTTAAAACAATCCATAATCATAACAATATTAAAATAAAAAAAAAGAAAACAATTTAAGTGGCCTTTTCAACTTAATAAAATAAAATAAAATTATTTGGCTATTTTCGCCACTTGAAGTGGCAGAAATGCCCATTTTAAATTAAAAAAAAAAAAAAACTCTGGCACTTTGACAGGTGGAGTTATTTTTCAGAACTCAGTGTACAATCCTACAAAGTTCAAAACTACATTAAATTGGTAATAACTTTTCAAACTACTTTAAATTTGGAATTTCTTTTACGTTCACCTTAAATTGCTAATTTTTTTTTCTTTTTTACACTAAATTGATAAAAAGCCCCTACTTTTGAATATCATTGTTTTTTGTTCTGGAAGATTTTTATGGATACTATCTAATGGTTAGACAAGTAATATATAATCTAAATTTATTTTACACTTAATCATATATATGTTACAAATCAAGCTATAAGAAGTAGGCGAGGATTTTCTATTGCTTTTTGCTTCAATGATATGTGACTAATAGTGCATTTTATATGCCAAGTAGTTTGGATTATGTGGAGCTCTTGAAACTTTGTGCGGCGAGTTTATGGAGCAGCGCAATACAAAAAGTTTGGAAGCTACTTTACTGCGCAATAATATGGTTAATCCCTCTTAATATTCCTATATCTATCATATGAATATTTATGGGCAAAATATTAATATCAATAGGTATAGACCCTTAAATCTCAACGGTAGCTTGCAAATATTCTATTAGGTAATTCTGTAAGTGCAAGGTTCATAATAATTAATGAAAAATGAGTATGAGTATTGGTTCCACGAGGAGATTGATACCAAATACCATCCCTAATTATATTTCCACAATCTAACAAAGTCAAATGATTGTAATGCAATAATAAATCACTAACGAAAATAGAAAACTTAGAGTTAAAAGAATTCTTTTTAAAATTCTATAATTAAAAATCTAGAGCCCAAATTTGCTTCACTAGCTATTACTTGGATTACAGGATCTTTTCACAAATCAATTCATTAACTTAGTCAAGGGTAAACCACTCAAATTACCTAGAATGACTTTTGAATTCATCTAACAGTACCAAAGTTAATTATAACCTATTTTCATGATCATGTCAATTAACTAGGGTTCATTAAGTTCCTTAACAATTAATTACTTCCCAAAGGATTTATCTACTTTCTTGATCGAGTTTCCTAAGTTTTATAAGTTAATGAGCTAATAGATAATGCAACTTTTTTTGTCTCTAATCTACCCTAATACATGCATTCAATCAAGCCTAAAATCAAATAAAAGACACTAAGCACAACTTTTAAAATTGACTGAAAATTAATTTATTGAAAGAAAACAAGAACCCAAACAAGTAATAGACTAGCTACGCAAATCCAAACCTTAAAAAGAGTTTAGTCATGCATAATTGTTGTGATACGCAAACAAATAATTAAAGGACTTACAGAAGAAGAAGAAATTATGATTTTAAGCTTTGAATCTTGCTCAAGTCTTCTTTAATCTCCTTTAGAAAGTGTCTTCCAAAGTGTTTCTAAATGATCAATGATGAATAAAAACATGTTTTTGATTGCCCTTTTATTCCAAAACTTAATGGAAACCTAATTTGACTTGAATTCTTGAGTTTCCTCCAAAAAGGAAACTTCCTCCTACTTGGCATGGCTTAAGCATGGCCATGTCACATCCTTACTTTTACGGCATAGTTTCAAGCATGGTCGTGCTTAAACAATGCTGATCTTCTCGTATTTCTTCAATTCACACCAAAGAGGGCATAGTTTTGAGCATGCCTGTGGTCCATCCCATGTTCTAACTCCTTCACTTTCTATGGTTGACATGGCTTCCAACATGCTACACTTAAGACATGCTACCTTCATTCTTCTTCTAGAACACGACATGGGCATAAGCACACCCATGTCATGGCCATGTTTAGCATTCCTTGACTATTTAAGCTTCATTTTCAATCTGTCCTATAAAAATGGGGCACTCTTATTAATATCAATTTAAAACTCTTAAATAAACTATAAAAAAATTAGAAAACAAGAATAAAGGTCTAACTTAAACAAATGCTTAATTAAACTTAAATTCAGCATATTTATTACTAAATATTTATTCAAAATTCATTATAATTCAACTTAAGAACATGTGTAAAATTACACATAAAAAATTCCCCCACACTAGAGCTTTACTTATCCTCAAGCAAAAATTAGATGTTGAAATTCAAACACAAACTAAACTACAACTAAAAAGTTACAATTGTTAAGACATGTATGTCGACAACACTAAGACTGAAAGATGTTTACTAAAGAAGATAATCAAACAAAAATAAATCATATATGAACAATTTACTAATCGTAACCTAAGCATATAAGCTATTTGAAATCCAATGAATATAATCTTTGAAAAAAAATAAAATTAGCTATGAATGCATTTTATGCTCCATTTCACAACATCTTTTCTTTTATTTGATTAGTGCATTTTACGCTCCATCTCATCCTTTTTCCCTCTAATCAAATCTTCCCACTTTAGTAATCCCTCAAAATTCCCACATTACTAAGAGTGGATACTTGTAGGCGGTAAGGTTTCCAGCGTGTCTAAGTGTTTGGCAACCACGACACTATACGAGCCCGAGGCCTACTAGAAAATACAAAATAGGCTTGGAGCCTAAATTGGATAAAGAGTCACCACCTGAATGAAACCTGAGACATGCTATACAGTAACTAGACCCTATAAAGGTTACTATAAGCTGTCGTCAGAGAATGAGTTTGGAAACTAGGTATGGGCTTTTGGAATGCCCATCCAAACTCACGGTTGGCCTCCTTTTGTATTTCATATTTTATTACCTTTAATTATTCAATCATTTCTTTATTAACATGCAAATTATAATTGCCTTTGAATAATTTCCAATTTTATATTTTAGTCTAAATTTGCACATTAACCCATATTTATGTATTTTAATAGGATTTACAATATTTATCACATAAATAAGCATCCATTCACTAAATAAATATAAATTCACACATAAAGAAAAAGGGAGACGAGAATAGATTACAACCTTTTTACAGGCAAGAAAGAGTAAAATAAACAAAAAATAAACCAAAAGTAAATAGAAAATAAACTAAAGATAAGCAAGAAACAAACAAAAAAAAAGGAATATAAGCTAAAATTGGGTGAACCAAATCATCTCAAGTTTCCTAAAATAAGCAAAATGTTAATCTCCTTAAATATATAAAATTTTCAAAATGTAGTTATAAAGTTAGTCCATAAGCTAAATAAACATAAATGAAAGTGATAAATGCATGACTATTTCAACTAAGCAAAGTAAACGAATAACTACATAAAAGTTACAAAATTAAAAAAATATGGAAATACATACAAACATAAATTATATAAAACAAATAAATAAGCTACACATGGCTCTATTGAAGTGGCAATTGCGTCATCATTGGGGCATTGCCTCATTCTTCAACTAATAGACGTAATGGTAACTTGACAAGCTTCTTAAGTCCTAAGTGAGCAAAATATGATGGAGATGAATATAAACTAACAAATATAGAGTACTCTAAAGGATCATGTCATGAACATAACATAAATGAAGGATAAATCTAAAGAAGTACAAGCAAGTAAATAAAGAGAACTTATCCAAGCAAGGACCTAACCTAGAAAGTGGAAACTCTTACTCATTATTAGCTAGTTTTTTCTAAATAATTAGCTCTCAGAGGTTGGTTTTTATATTAGGCTCCACTTAAATGCAAGAGTTCTCATTCTTCTTCTTTGAGAATGGACTTTCAAGTTAGTTTTTTCTTATTTTCTTCTTAAGAGCATTCCCTTTTTTCCTTTTTTCCTAAAACTTTTTAAAAGTTGCAAACCTCTTATTTTTTCACTCTCTATACCCTTTTTAACCCCTTATGTCTTGACAAGACTTCTACTTTTTCACCCTCATCATTACATTTTTTTTCCACTCTTCTTTCTCTAGTGTCTCCTTTTCATGCCATTGGTTCAGTTTTGTAGGAAGTGACTATACCAATATGACCCCCATTATTACCTCTGCATTTAATCCTAGTGTAAGTGGCTGGCGAAGTGATACCTTTTCGATGAGGCGACACCTCATTGATATGGCTACCATAGAGGTGGCACCTCTATAATGAGGCATCGCCTCTTTGGCCTTAACCTAAAGTTGGGCTAAAGAGCCAAAAGTGGGCTTAGGTTTAGGTTTGAGGGTTTTAGCTTTGTGTTTACATGTGTTTAGGCTTAAAATGGGTTTACATTCTTAAGTCCATTCTCAAGAGGATTTTGAGCTTTCTTGCATTCAAGCTTTATGTTTTCCTCATCATTAGGCTTTTGTCACAAGCTGATCAAACCACACATCCATATTTTGCCCTCTATTACAAGCCGATTAAATTGGGTATCTACAATATCACTATATGGGTCCTTTGGATACTCTTGCTTTAATTAGAGCATTAGCGTAAATTCAAAGCATGTAAAAATTTAGAATTAAGCATTGCTCTTATTAAAGAAAAGAGAGATGCATTTTAAATTTCATTTAATCTCCTAATTTCATGCTCAAATTCAATTTTAGGTTCATGCTTAAGTTGTAAGAACTAAATTACACATACATAAAAGACCAATTTCAACTGTCTTAATTAATAAACCATTCAGTATTTTGATAATTGAATAAAAAAATGCACATTTATACATTGTCGTTCCCTAATTGTAATTGAGCTTTCAATTTTGTACAAAGCTAAAACAAAAGGTTTTAAGGACAAGCATCACAATGTGGAGAAATTGAGTTGAAAGTTAATGAATCTTATCATTTAAACAAAATTATATTTTCTTAATTTAACTAATATGCATGCAAAATTAAATAAAACACACTCATATAAAACACAAAAACATAAAAAATATTATCCTAACATTTGACATCCTCCCCCACACTTATCTATGGAATTTTCCTTAATGACAAATATATTAAAATAAGAAAAAGAAAATGAGGACTTCCTTAGTAAGCATTTTCTTCCTTTTGTGCTTTCTCCAAATATTGGATGATCTACAAAATAAAATAACAAAAACTAAAAAAAATAAAAAAGAAAACCAAACAAAAAATAGACTTAAATAAAAGAAATAAATAAAAACATATTGGGATGCCTCCCAATAAGCACTTGTTTAGTGCCATTAGATTGACTAAATTCCCATTAGATCATTAGAGAGGATTGATTGAAGAATAATCCTCCCCCACTTGACCTCACTTATTTGGCACTTGGAAAGCAAATGAAAATTTCTTAAAATCCATATCCTTCACAATTCTTTTAATTCTCCACTCTTTAATAATTTTCTTTAGAGGTCCCTTTTTTCTTTTTAACCTTTTTTGTTGCTTTCACGCCCTTGGTATCACAAATAAGGCACGTTTTAGGTGGCTCTTTGGGAGTTTGTGGAAGAACATCTTTAGCGTAAACATCAACTACATCTACCTAAAATCAAAAGGCCTTCGATGAGGATTGTTGTGCCATTTTGAACACATCAAAATCAACCTTCTCTTCCCCAACTTTAGATATTATTTTTCCTCTCTTGATGTTAATAATAGCTCCAACTGTAGCTAAGAAAGGTTGTCCTAGGAAAATAGGGATATGAGTGTCTTTTTCCATCTCGAGAATTATAAAATCATAAGGCACACAAAATTCTCCAACTTTGACAAGTACATCCTTCAAAATTCCTTTGGGATAGATTATGGATCTATCGGCTAGTTTCAAGGAAATATTAGCAGGTTTGGGCACTCCAATATTTAATTCCCTGCACAAAGACAAACATATTAAAGTTACACTAGCTCCTAAATCATAGGGTGCTTTACTAATAGCTAATTTCCAATAACAAATAGTATAGAGATACTCCATAGATCTTTAAGTTTTGGAGGGAGTTTATTTCTTATTATAAAACTACATTCTTCATTCAATGGTATAGTCTCATAATCCTCCTACTTCCTCTTATTATATATGATGTCCTTAAGGCATTTGGCATATTTTGGCATTTGGGTGACTACCTCAAAGAAAAGAATGGTGATATCTAACTACTTGAACACCTTCAAAACTTTTTAAAACTGCTTATTAAGTGCCCCATTACCCATCCTTTGAGGGAAGGTAAACAAGGTGTCTTTATCTTCTTAGGTTCTTTATCCAACTCATTACTTTTGAGCTTTTCTCATTCTTTTAGTAGTTAATATGGCTTAGCCTTTGATTCGTTAATCTTGTGCTCAACTTCAAGCTACATAAATTTATTGCATTCACATGTCCTCTTGGGTTCTTAAGTTGGCTTGGAAAGTGGCCCATCTGGAAAAAAATTAAAAAAGCTTGCTTGTGATGCTATTTGTGTTCTAGCATCTTATTTTTATAACTAACTGTTCCAACCTTGCATCAATTCACTTGAAATTTTCATCTTGCTGCTTTAAACTCTTTAGAATAGTTTGATTTACCTTATTATATGATTAGATAAAGTTCTCCATCATTATCTCAAGGTTGGACTTGGGCCAGGCTGAGCATATGCATTCTTTTACTAAAAAGCTAATGGTGGTGCTTTATAATCTTGATTTACATTTAAGTTTGAGTTCCCTCCTTGATTCAACCATAAGAAGTTTGGGTGGTTCCTTCATTTAGGGTTGTATATGCTAGAGTATGAATTCCTTTGAGGCCTACTATTAAAATCATTTAAAGCATTTAATTGCTTGATGGTATAACATTGAGAGAAAACATCACCTTATTAAATTTTTATAGTAGAATGTCCTCCTCCACACACTTCACAAGATAGCACCTATGATGGATAACTTACGAAATTGAACTTTTGCAACTACTTTATGAGGGAGTCCAATTTAGCATTCACCGTTCTTAAGCTATCAACCTTATACACTCCGGCTCCTTTTTTTTAGCTAATTTCTCTCTAAATGTCATTGATAATTGTTTAATGCCCTCTTTTCTAAGAGTGCATAGGCATCATCTGGAGTCTTGCTCATAAAAGAGCCTTATGAAGTATCATCAATGATAATTTTTCAAGACTTATAAAATCCTTAGTAAAAAGTCTACATGAGAAGCCAAATTGGAATTCCATAATGAAAGCAGTGTCTTTACTAGTCTTTAAATCTCTCCAAAGTATCATAGAGAGATTCTCTAAGTTATTGTGTAAATCCAGTGAGGTCTTAGTGATATTTGGCATTTTTTTCAAGCAGATAGTACTTGGTAAGAAAGGCCTTAGAAAGTGTATTCCATAAGGTAATGGAATTTGGTGCTAATGATCCCAACCATAATTTTGCCTTGTCTCTCAATGAAAAAGGAAATAGCCTGAGGTGAATTGCATCAGTACTCACTCTATTTATCTTAAAGGTGTCAAAAATGTCAAGGAAAGAGGCTAGATGAGTATTAGGATCTTCTGATGGTAGTCCTATAAACTGATATTGTGAAACCATTTGGATGTATGAAAGTTTAATTTTGAAGGTATTAGCTTCGATAGTGATCTTCACAATGCAATTTTAGCTTTCTGTGAGACTTAGAACCCTATATTCTTATAAATCTCTTGCTTGTGCTACTGGTTTAACCATTCTTCTAACTCTTTCTCTTTTCTCTTTTCGGTTCTTTTTGTAAGTCTTTTCAATTTCTGGATATACTTTCTTTTTTTGGATTTGCATAAACAAGAACCAAGTTCCTAAAAAGAAAAAGTAAAGAAAATTAAATAAAAAAATTAAAAATGTTAATCTAGCGAAAATAAAAAGTGCACTGATATTGGTATTGTCGATCTCAATAGCAAAACAAGTTTGGGAGTATGCCAAAAACTTGTTAGGCAAATTCCATAAGTACACAATTCGTAATAAGTAGTAAAGAGTGAGTATAAGTATCGTTCCCACAAGGAGATTAATAACAAGTACTGGCCCTAATTATATTTCCATAATATAATAAAATTGAATGATTATAATGTAATAATAAATCACTAACAAAAATAGAAAACTTAAAACTAAAATAATTCTTTTTAAAATTCAATAATTAAAAATCTAGAGCCTGGATTTGATTCACTAACTATTACTTGGGTTACAGGATCTTTTCACAAATCAATTCATTAACTTAATCAAGGGTAAACCACTTGACGTAATGGAAGTGTAAGCACCCAATTCCTGGATGATTTAAGTTTGGATGCGACAAAGGACTCAATGATGAAAATTGACAATGAAATTATATTTATTGGATATGATTTATTGGTTTTGAAATAAATTATAAATTATTTTTATTTTATTTTATTTTTAGGACTTACATTTAAATTTCATTTTTAATTATTTCTTTAACAAATTTCAAAAAAAAAGGTTGCCATTGGAAATCTATAAACATAGATTTCCAATCAAAACTCCAGACTTCCATCTAGCACTCCATAATTTGTTATTATTATTTATTTTATTTATTATTTTATTTTTATACTTATTTTTTATTGGTTGTTTTATTTGATAAATAGTTTTTATTAAATAAATATAATTTTTTATTAAATAAACGATAAGAATAATTTGTTTTTGAATATTTATCCTAAATCTAACGTAGGTTACAGGACTAGGTGCTAAATATTTATCATTTTCTCTTTTCATAGGGGTTTTATTCTCATTTTTTTCTGTGCTCTTCTTATTTTAGCCAAAAGCCAAAATATAGTCTTTTATCCTTGAATTTGTTTTATGTGCTTTTAGTTTTGGACCATAAAATCATATCCAATTAAAAAATAATACTCATAGATGATACAAAAAATCACAGGCTTTAATCAAAGGTTGATCAAACTCTGAGGGGCAATCAATACTACATCCATTAAATCATCTTCATCTACTCCTTTTTTTTTTATATATCTTTATTTGATTTTAATTTGATTTAATTTTGTTTAACTACTAATTTTTCATTTCTAATCAAAAAAGTCAATTTCCGATTAGAAGTATAATTTTTTTTCTTGTTTCTTTTGTTTGTTTTTTATTTGTTTCTCACATTTTTTTATTTTATTGATTTTCATTTGTTTGTTCCATTTATTATTAGTGTTATGGTTTTCCTATCTTTATTTAGTCAATTCTTTGATATTGTTTTTCTTTATTTTAATTTTATTTGATTATTTTATTTAATTATTTAATTATTATTTTAATTCATTCTAATATATATATATATTGTGTTTCATGTTTCTGTGATGATGAACACATGATTTAACTCCAAACTTATGTTTCACCACATAAGTAAACCTCTTTAAATAAGCCACCCATCCTGCATGGCGAGGAGACACCTTATCTTGCTGATGTAAATGCCTCAAGGAATCATGATCTATATACAAAATAAATTCTTCATGAAATAGATAATGATGCCAATGCCTCACTACCTGCACTATTGCATAGAACTCAATGTCATAAGTACTGTAATTGAGTTTTGAACTTAATAACTTCTCACTAAAAAAGGCCATAAGTCTGCCTTTTTAACTCAGTATTGCTCCAATTCCCACCTTGAAGCATCTATATGTAACTCAAAGGGTTGAGAAAAATCTGGAAGTACCAAGATTGGTGTAGTTGTAAGGCATTCTTTAATCAACTTGAAGGCTGCCTCTGCTTCATTTGTCCACTTAAGCCTGCTGCTTTTCATGCAATCTATGATTAGAGCTATAATGGTACTGAAATTAGCAATAAAATGCCTATAAAATGATGCCAACCCATGGAAACTCCTCACTTTTGTCAAAGTTGTTGGCCTAGGCCACTCTTTCATTGCTACATCCTTTGCTTTGTCAACCTCTAAACCAACTCTTGAAACTACATACCCTAAAAACAACACTTTAAAGGGCCATAAATACACATTTCTTTATGGCATCATAGAACTTCTCCTTATACAACACACTAAAAACCTCCTTAACATGTTGCATGTGCTCATCATGGTTAGCACTATATATTAGGATATCAACAAAATACACCATAATGAATCTGCCAATAAAAGGCCTCATAACTAATTCATGACATGCATAAAAAGTACTATGAGCATTAAACAAGCCAAATGGCATTACAACCCATTCATACAACCCTTCTTCAATCTTAAATGCTATTTTTCACTCATCCTTAGGATTAACACAAATATGATAATACCCACTCTTCAAATTAAGCTTAATGAAAATAGTATAACCACTAATTTAATCAAGCAAATTATCTAAACAAGGAATGGAAAATCTGTACCTTATAATAATTTTGTTGATGGCTTTACTGTCCATACACATATGCTAAGAGCCATCCTTTTTAGGTCTTAAAAGGGTAGGTACATCACAAGGACTCATGCTCTCTTTAATATGGCCCTTAACTAACAGCTCCTCTACTTGCCTATGCAATTTCTCATGCTCACTGGGGCTCATCTTATAATATGGTCTATTGGGTAAGGCTGCTCTAGGCACCAATCAATATGGTGTTGAATGTCATGTAATGGAGGCAAACCCTCTAGTAGCTCATTAGGAAATAGGTCACCAAACTCTATAATAAGTAGAGCCATAATCTCTAGAACATGAACTAATTCTATCACTTCCTTTCCCACCAATATATACCATATGTCTGATTCTTGCAACTCCTCATTAAATTGGGCCAAAGATAGTAGGGTATTAACTTCACCTGCATGCTTAAGCTTCTCCAACACCTATCTATTAGGTAGTAAAACAATTTTAAATCCATCAAGCATAAAACTATGTGTTAGTTCACCCATTATGTGTGACATCCTTATCATACTGCCAAGGCCTACCCAAAAGCAAGTGAAATGCATCCATAACAACTACATCACACCAAACAGTATCTTTGTATTTAGGCCAATTGAAAAAGGACTAAGGCACGTTTAAACACTAATATTTCACCACCTTTTTTAAACCAAGCTAAATTATAGGGCTTGGGATTTTTACGTTCTGAATTTTCAATTTTTGGATAGCCTCATTATACATAATATTTTCACAATTGCCACCATCAATCACAAAATGACATACCTTTTCTTGGATGGTATATATGGACTTAAAAATGTTGCTCCACAGCTAATCATCCTCATCTATAGCTCTTGGAGTCAAGCAGGCACATCTAACCACTAATGCAGTCCTAACATCTCCCTCTAATTGCACCTCGTCAACTACTTCCTCATCATATACAGCTTCACCTTTAATCTCTACTTCATTTTCATCATAATCATTTGTTTCACTAAACAAAGCTTTCTTTGAAGCAACCTTTTTACATTCAGCTTTCCTATGGCCAGGTTCGCCATAACTAAAACATCTAATGCCACTATTGCCAACTGTTTTATTAAATTGCTTAGTTCCCTTAATAGTGCTAGAACCATTACTGCTGACTATTATTTTGTTCTCACAACTACTACTATCAGTGCTAGCGTTTACACTTACAGTATTAGCAACACATCATGACTATTTCTCGAGATTTAGCACCCTTTAATGAGTAGTAGAAATAGAGATAGGATAACAATTGTTCACAGTATCTTGAATCTGCAACTTTAGACCCTTAATATGTTATGAGACCAACTGGTCCTCCGTCTCTTGGACTTTGTTCCTCGCAATCAATTGGTAGAATTTAGTGGTATAATTATCCACTAATTTTAGGCCGTATTTTAGATTCTACAATCACTGGTACATTAACCTCTAATAATTATATGGTAGGAATGTGAATTTGTGGCCCTATTTCTTTATTTTCTCCTTACCCAGACTAGTGCGAGTCAATTTCAACTGCTGCCACCCCTTCCACATAATTTGGTTGCCACTAAAGGCACACGTTTGTCTTCTGGCACTCCTTTAAATTCCAATACCTCCTCAACCGTAGCTAGTAATCAAGGAATTATTCAGGATAAAGGCTGCCATGAATTTTGGAATTTCAGTTCACATTCTAGTCTCTCAATGCCTCTGATCCTCTTATGTAGTAGCCCTTCGACGTCTACAATGCACTTCTTCTTTGTACCCCTCATCATCCTTATTGAAACTCCCATCAACAGATGCCCTATCATGATTTGGTTATTATTGATTCCATTCTGGAGGGCCATTAGGGCAGCCATCCTTTCATTCATCTGCTTAATCATCTACCCTATCTGTCCTATTGTTTACTCAACTCGCTCAAATTGCTACTCAATATATTGATCCATCTCACACTTATAAACTTCTTCAACATGCTATTGTCTCATGTGTGCCATTTTTTTTATAACCCTATGAGCAAACGTCATTCTGATAATAATTGATATAGCGAAAACCTAAAATAAAAAAGATAAATGTTACAAGATATTAAATTGTGCATGATTGGTTGCCTAGCAACCTTTTATAACTTATTGATTTGCACACAAATGCTAGGAAATAAGCATCTAAGAATTCGTTGATTCATAAAGAATACCGAATTTGGGAACAATAAAAATTTTGCTTAATCAATTCAATAAAACTATCCTAAAACAACTCAAAGAGACTAATAAATAATGTTTAGGAAAAAACCCTAGATGAAACAATGCAAAAATTATAAAAAATCTCTAAATATAACATAAAAGTTCAAACTAAAATATGAAGCCCTAAACGATGAAATTTGGGCTTGAAGCTGGGATGTGACAAGTGTAACATATGACAATTATTATGGAGCTTTGAACCAACTTCATTTTGATATATTATAAGCCTCACAATTCCTTCAGACCTAGAAGTTAAAGCCATTAGAAGCTCAGTTACACACTCTTCATTTGTTAAGCTCATCCATGAATGCCAATGCAATATGGTCCACATCATTACTCAAATTACCTAAAGTCTCTTTTGCGTTCATCTAAGAATAATAAAGTTAATTACAGTCTATTTTCATGGTCATGTTAATTAACTAGGGTTTATTAAGTTTTTTAGCAATTTATTACTCCTTGAAGTATTATCTACTTTCGTGATCAAGGTTCCTAAGTTTTACAAGTATATGAGCTAATAAATCATACAACTTTTGTTGTCTCTAATCTACCAAAAATTATGCATTCAATTAAGCCTAAAATCAAATAAAAGACATTAAGAACAACTTATAAAATTGATTAAAAATTAATTTATTAAAAGGAAATAAGAATCCAAACAAGTAATAGACTAGCTATGCAATATAAACCCTAAAAAGAGTTTAGCCATGCATAATTGTTGCGATACACAAAAACATAACTAAAGGAATTAAAGAAGAAGAAGAAATTATGATTTTAAGCTCTTGAATCCTGCTCAAGTCCTCCTTTAGAATGTGTCTTTAAAAGTGTTTCCAACTTATCAATGATGAATAAAAACATCTTTTTAATTCCCCTTTTATATTCAAAACTCAATGGAAACCTAATTTGACTTGAATTCCCGAGTTTCCTCCAAGAAGGAAACTTTCTCCTGCTCGACATGCTTAAGCATGACCATATCACACCCTCACTTTGACAGCCCAGTTTCAAGCATGGTCGTGCTTAAACCATGTTGATCTTCTCGTATTTCTTTAGTTCATATTGAAGAGGGCACGTTTTTGACAATGCTTGTGCTCTGTCCCGTGTTACAACTCCAATTCCTATGGTTGACACAGCTTCTAGCATGGTTGTGCTTAAGCCATGCTATCTTGATTATTCTTCCAGAATGTGACATGGTCACTGTGGTGTGATCATTTATCGGCTACACAAACAAAGAGTTTTATCCACCTGTAACTACTTTAGTGTTTTTGTATATCTCATATACTTTAGATTGTTATCTAATGCAGTATATATCAGATTACTGTAACCATTTGTATTCATTGAGTAAATACAATGTTTGTTATCCTCTCAATACTTTATCAATAGAGGCAGCTATCCTGAGCATAGTACTATTCTTCTATCGCCACATTCTTGGACATTTTTATAGACATGACGAGGAAGTTGTGAAATGTGTTACTAATATAACCCCCTTGCTTTGTCTTGCCATTATAACAGATAACTTGCAGACAGTACTTTCAAGTACATGCCTCAGATTTTGCAATACACCATTAACATTAAGTATAAACTTAGACGTATTGGACACAAAGGCCTTGTTGGGTAATTCAAGAATGTTAATTCCTGATTAAAAAATTTTGGATCAAATTTTTTGTTACTTTTAATAGCCCCTACAAGATCAGTCATGCTCTATTACCATGTTAGAATATGACCTGTGATATGATGATGTGTTGTAGCAGGGGTTGCTAGGGGGTGGCAGTGCATAGGGGTTTTTATCAACGTTGCTGCATATTATTTTGTTGGACTTCCAATTTCTGTTGTACAGTACTTTGGTCTACATATGGAAGGAAAGGGTCTTTGGATTGGAGCACTGACAGGCTCTATTGTGCAAGTTGCATTGCTTGGACTCGTTACTGCTTCAACTAATTGACAAAAACAGGTTACTCTGCTTCTGAAGTTAGCTTATTGGTCCAAAAGAAGATGTTTAAGCATGTTATAGATTAAACTTTCTTTCTGCTTGTAAATTGCAGGCTACAATTGCAAAGAGAAGAATATTCAAGGGACAGTAACCACTTAGCTCGCGGGAGCATTGAACTATGAAGAAAGAAAGAGAAAAAAATGGGAATGTCCGTAAGATAGAAATTTTAGTCAAAAAATACCGTTTTACTTGATATTGCTTGTAAATATAAGATTCTAGGCAAATGCCAATCATCACTATTCCTTCAAGATTGAGCACTATTTCTCCACGATTGTGCAATATTTCTCCATTACTGCCAAGCCGTACGTGTAACTCATTAGAATATAGAATTCTATACTTAAGTGGGTGCTACAATTTGAGCCCATGGATTTGGATTTGGTACAAATCCGTTGTTTGTTTTTTTGTCTTTCAACAACAGGAAGTAAAGGGGAGAAATCATAACCTTAACCTTAGAGTGTCCATAATGTGTACTAACTTATACATGACTTTGTACTTGAACAAAATCCAAAATGAATTTGATGGGCGCCAAAAGGAAAATAAAGATATGATCAAAACAATGAAACAGGTTGACGTATAATGATTTATATAAAAAAGACTAAACTCTTCTGTATGTGTCCTTCTGTAGATTATAATCTTTACAACATATAGATCAACAGAAAAAAGAAAGTATGTATAAGTAAATTCAAGATAACAACACAAAATACAAGCACATAAACAAATCTTATTATTGCATTTTAACTAATCACTAGCACTCCTTGCACATCATCGATCCATGGCCTCTCCTTTCTTCCTTTTCCTTATTTGCTTGATAAAGGGTGCTGCTGAACCAATAATTAACAGCGACGAGGTGGAGGATGGTGATGATGCCAATGCGGAGGCGGCCGATAAGGGTCAAAATAAGGTGGTGGAGGAAGACAAGGAGGAGGAGGAGGAGGAGGCGGAAGTGCGAAAGGTGGTGGTGGTGGTGGAGGATGGTGGTGATGGTGATGGTGATGAAATGGTGGGGGTGGAGGTGGAGGATGGTGGTGATGGTGATGGCGATGGAATGGTGGAGGGGGTGGCGGTGGACAGTGGCAGTCTGACGGTGGACTATGGCAGTGATGTGGTTGGGGTAGGGGTGGTGCACAAGGTTCTGGTGGTGGTGGGGGTGACATTTTTTTTGGCTGAAGTATAGCGACGAAGATTAGATCGATAGAACAAAGATTTCTTGCTGGTTGAAGATTTAAGGTTTAGAAGAGGGACTTAGTTTATATAGACAAAGAAAGAGCGCGGAGTACAAGGAAACGTAGACGTGTGGTTTTGACTTTTAGATAGAGTAAGACTCATAGATGAATAAAGATGTAAGCAAATTTCCTTAATCAAGAAGCATCGAGATTCAGAGTGTTGATGTTGATATATTGAACTTGATGATGCTTCTAGATAGGACAATTTACATTATTAAGGAAACGATTCTAATCTAAAATGTGTCGGTTTTGATTTTTTTTTTTCAAACATATTTTTAATATTGGTGAAATTTGACTTCATTTTTATCACTTCTAATGGAATAAAGTCAGGAAACAAATACAAATAAGGTTTTCAAATTAATTTTTATCAGGAACTTTTATGTTTATATTCCACGATATGATAAAAAGATTTTAATTTTACATCGGTTATATAATTATGGAAGACTATATATTTATTGGATATTTTTATTTAATAGCTTCAATTTTTAAATAAATAAAGGTTTAGTTGGTATACATATTCTCAACTCATTTCTTCATTTAGTATAAAAGTATCGATCTTTAAGACAAATACCATATTCTTGCACAATAATATCTATATCAAAATAAAGAGAATTATTTTTTTAATAGAAATATCATATAATTTAAATGTCGATAAAATATACAATAAAAATTTTACACCTCAAAATATATTTTTCTTTAAATCAGTGATAGTAGAATTTAAATCTTATATCTCATGATACATTTGCAAAAAAAATCAATTAACTATTTTTTCATAAACAAAAATAAACAGAAGTTACTTGAACTATATTAATTTTTTTGACAATAATATAGATCCCATAATTTTTGCAATTGTAAGAATTATGAAGCAGTCTTCTTTTTATGATGAAAATTATTTAGCAATAATTAATGGGAATTAATTCACTTCAGATATAGAGATTAAATGTATAATAAAATTACTACTTAAAGATTATTCAATACAACAGGCACGCACTTTTTTTTTTTATAAGCAATAAAATTTTATTAAACATTGACAATAGGTACACTCGTATGATGGACTTAACAATACCAGCGTAGATTGTCGCATGGGAGTAGTAGCACAATATAGTAGCATAAACAAAATGACGAAGACATTTTATTCCTTTAAGCGCACATCGACGGACGTGTGTCAATAGTGGTGATGGTGGTGGTGATGACCATGGTGGTGATGATCATGATGATGATGATGATGATGTGGAGGAGGTGGTGGTGGGGCAACAACAACCATTGGAGGTGGATGGCAAGGGTCGCATGGTGGCGGCAGTGGTGGAGTTTCAACAACAATTACACGAGGTGGGGAATGTGGGCTGCATGGTGGTGATGGCGGATCGAACTGGGGAGGTGGGTGACAAGGATTAAGTGGTGGCGGAGGCTGAACAACAACTACGGGAGGTGGAGAATGTACACATGGTGGTGGAGGCGGTGGTGCATAAGGATCAAATGGGTTCTCATGCTTGTGATGCCAGTGATGTGTCATTTTCTTGAAAACTAATTAACCTTACGCATGAGCTATCAAAATGAAGATATTGCCAAGATGAAAAAGAGAAATTGGCTTGTATTTATAGGGTGAAAAAGTTGGTCATTTTTATAAAAGGAGGAAGAATATTGTAGAAACTTGGGTAGACAAGTAGTTGTAAATCAGACCGGTGGTTATATATATATATATATGACTAAGCATATCAAGCACAATCTTAGTGTATCTATGATTCAAACGGATATCATTAGTGTTGAGAAACAGATATATAACAAACATAAACATATACTTCAATGTTGGTAAGTAATGTTATTTAAGTAAGATTGTTGAATGTATTCATAATTTATTATACATTTGTTTTCAATTTTGTAATTTGGTAAAAACATTCTGACTTGGTCAATTAGCTATAATTTTAGCATAATATACAATTTGGTCAAAATAATAAGAATGTATATGTGACATTTGAGATGACTATTATTTAAAATGGTCTTGTGCACTATTTTTTTTTTATTGATTTTAATTAAAGTACAAATTGTATTAAAATTGCAAATAATATACCAAATTATGACATTTTTATCAAATTTTAAAGGGTTGGAATAAATTTGCAACAAGTTATAGACACTATGATTTTTCATATCAATTAGTCCTTTTGATTTATCAATCAAACTTTGATATTTATAGAACATAAGTTAATCTTAAATATAATAAACTAATGTGTTGTATACTTAATCAAAAAAATATAATTTTATATGAATTAAAGTGCATATATATACTGGCCCAAAAATATCGGTTTGAAAAGGGGAAAAAAAATAAAATTTCTTCAATCTTCACCATAGTTGTCTAGCCACAAGTTCAAATTAACAATAGAATTCGCATTTTCGTGCGGAACTCGACTTGAGAATTGAATGTAAGTCGCATATATGAAATTTTAGGAATTGAACAAATGGTCTGGTTTCTTAGCTACGTACATTGTATATGATGAGTAGGTATTCATCACATTCTCAACCATATTTTCAAACCTCAAACTTGCAACAATTTAATTACAATAAAGGGCGCCATTTTTTTACTGTTGATATAACATTTCCAGTAATTTTGAAGTGGCTGAAAATAAAAATTCCTTCTACAGTCTAATGTCTTAAGAATCATTTTGATATGATATTTTATGATCTTTATCTAATGTTTGCTAATTATGTTAAAATAATTAAAAATTAGCCAAATTAGAATACTTTTATGAAAATTTAAAAATTAAACCAAACACACACACAAATATATATACTAGTTTTCACCTCTTGCTTCATACATGATTTTGATTTGTTTGACTTGTTAATACATAAACTTTTTTGAAGAAATTATATTTATTAATTTTTAATAAGTATAATTTTAACATGTATCTATAATATTTGTATTTGCAAAATTCAAAATAAAGAAATTTATTAGTAATTGATAAAAAAATATAGACAATACCAATAAAAAATAATTTTAAAATAACAATCATAATAATATCTCTCAATAAATTTGGCATATTTGTTACGACATTCAAGCCATTTGCAATGGTGTTTCATGAGGGTGTAATATCCCCTCATGATACTCATCCCATTACACGGCACTTATAGTGATTGTGTCATGGTGATGATGCGCATCACTAGGATTACAAGCATAATGGCTGCAATTTGCAGCCTTTTTAAGGTTTATATATATATATATAAAAGCTACATAAAATATTCATCAACCATTTTAGAAAAAATTCATCAATGTAATATAATAAAATTGTCATTTTTTTTTTGCTAATGTTAAAAAATAATAATTTTTTAAATTTATTTTAATAAAAATTTTGATTATAAATACCCCCTCTTCAATATCACTATTCATTTTAATATCACTTCACTTTCATTTTCTTCAATATCTTTCTATAATTTCACATAATTTACAATTTTTTTTTTTATATTTCTTCATCATGGATGAGAATTTGAACAATTTTAATCCTTGCTTTAATGCTCTAAATATGGAAAATTTTTCCTCTTCACAAAACCAAAACCTTCAAAATTTTCAATTTTATCCAAAATTTTCATATCCCAATAATTCTCCAAATATGCAAAATTATCCATATCCTCCACCCAATTCCAATTATCCATATCCTCCACCCAATTCCAATTATCCACCAAATATTTCATATCCATTTTCCATATATTCCAAATTTACAAAAACCACTAACTATAAGTGAGTCAAGAAAAAATATTGATTCCGGCTCCAATGGAGAGAATGCAACACAAACAGATTCAATTTCGGACTCCAAACTACCACCATATTAAACTCGGCAAGAGTTCAAAAATATTACCCTCACCAATGAACTAGTAGAAGAAACTAATGGCAAACGTGCTCCATGGAGTATTAATGATGACAAGCTGCTTGCAAGTTCTTCAATTACAATTTCCAGTTGCAACATTATTGGTAGCTCCCAAAGTGAAAAGACTTTATGGAAATAAGTCACCGACTACTTCAATGAAAATTGCAAATCTGGACTAGCAAGAAAGGATAAAGTTATGAAGTCTCATTGGCATTAGTTAAGTCGGCTGGTTAATGAATTTAACCAATACTACAACAAATTGGTTGGAGAACATCATAGTCAATGGAATGATGACCAATTGAAACAATATGCCCATGAACTTTTCAAGCAAAACAACAAGAAGCACTTTATACATGAGCTTGTGTGGGTGATGCTAAAAGATGATCTGAAATAGAAAACAAATAATCCATTCCAGCGTTTTTCTAAAAAAAAAAATTAATCAAAGTTGGGCATATACTTCTTTATCCAATGTAGATACAAGTCTTGGCATTGATGACAATGAAGTCAAAGTTCATCCTGTTAGTAAAAAAACAAGTAAAGAAGGGAAAGAGAAAGGGAAAGTCAAAGGTGAATGAAAAAAACCAAGAATGCTGAACTTGAGGAAATTCAAAACATGTTAAAAGCATATAAAGAAGAAAAAAATTCAAGCTATGGATAATTTAGCAAATAAGTTAGAACAGTCAAATTTTCATCATGACTATAAAATCTTGCTCAAGGATACAATAGGAATAACCGAGTAGTAGCTTCAAATTCATCAGCAAATTTATTCTATCCTTATAGCTAAATATGATATCTCTTAGTTTAAATTTAATATTAACTATCCTTTAGTTGTAATTTAATGTAGTTTTATTTGTAATTTTAACTATATGTGTAATTTTATGTTGTTTTCTTTTAAATGAGTCAATAGAATCTAGTTATTGGAAAAGTAGCTGTTGTAAAACTAGTCATTATAGAAGTAACTATTGTAAAACTAGTGGTTGTAAAACTAGCTGTTGTAAAATTAATTATTGGAAAAATCTAACACTCTCTGTCTATATATATAGTAGTCAGTTTCCTCATTGTGAAACAACATATAATCAAACTCCAAACTGTCTCAATATCCTAATCCCTCAGTTATAGAAGAAATTAAAAAAAAATTGGGTGATGAAATGAAGGATAAAAGTGATGAGAAAATTATGTGTTGCTGGAACAGTCACAATAGAAAACAAAAAGCAAAAGTTCAAATGTCCATCAATAAAAGTAGAGGTATTTCGATCGAGAGCTCGAAGTTGGCCATTTTTACTTTTCAATGACTATTTCTCTGCCAAACCTGTTTATCCTTCAAATATATTTTGTTAAAGGTTTCAAATGAGAAAAGAGTTGTTCCTTCGTATTGTGCAATCTGTTGAAAATCATTCAAAAGTTTTTCATTTAAGAGTTGATGCAACCAGAAAATAGGGACTTTCTCTACTTTAAAAAAGTGTTATAGCTATTTGACAGTTAGCATATAGAGCACTGACTAACTATTATGATGAGCATATAATAATTGGTGAAACTACTACGATTGAGTGCTTATCCTAGTTTTATTAATGTATTATCGAGATTTATAGAGCACAATACTTAAGAAGGACTAATAGTAGTGATTTTGAATGTATACTTCAATTGCATGAAGAGTGAGATGGCTTTTCCAGCATGCTAGGTAGTATTGACTACATGCACTGGCATTGGCAGAATTGCCCAGTTGCATGGAAAAGTCAATTTACTCGAGGTGATTAAGGTGTTCTAATAATAATGCTATAAGCAGTTGCATCAACAGACTTATGGATATGGCATGCAGTTTTTGGTATTGTAGGGTCTAACAATGATGGCAATGTGCTCAACCAATCTCCATTATTTAATGACATACTGCACGAATATGCTCCCAATGTTCAATTTATAGTGAATGGAATAGTATATCAAAAAAGGTATTATCTAGCAGATGGTATATATCCTGAATGGGCAACATTTGTCAAAATTTTCATAAGTCCAAAAGATCCAAAGAGAATGATGTTTAAACAAATGCAAGGGGCTGTAAGAAAAGACGTTGAACATGCATTTGGAGTGCTCTAATCGCATTGGGCAATTATACATGGCCCAACTCGCTTTTGGCACAGAAATAAATTGAAAAATATAATATATTTGTGTATCATATTACATAATATGGTTGTCGAGGATGAAGGCGATGAACTAACAAATTGGAATGATGATGATGAGGAACCTACAATCCTTGTGAGCACAGGTTCTGTTGAGGAATTTCAAAATTACCTTCAAAGGAACGCAGAATTACGTGATCGTGAAGTCCATCATCAACTTCAATCAAACTTGGTTGAGCATATTTAGGAATGATTTAGGGGCAATAACAATTAAAAAATAGTGTTTTGATTTTATTATTTATATTTGTATTTTCAATAAATTATGTCATGTATTATCAAAATTGAATTAAATGTTTGTTTTAATTAAGGTTGATTATGCAATTTTTGAAATTAATAAAAAATTTAAAATTACTATAAAAATTTAATAAAAATATTTAAATTATTTTAGATTAAAATTTTTATTTTTTTCCACTATTATTAACAAATATATGTCCTAATATGCTTTAATATGATTTTAGTATGTAAATATAATCATTTATTTATAAAATATGTACAGAAATTATTAAAATAAATACATGATTTGATAATGGGTCCAGGTTGGCTTAGGCTATTACACTTTTCTAAGTATAATCTATAGTGAGATAAAGTGTAATGAATGAGAGGATAATGAAGTGATTATTCGATATATCCATTACACTTTGTAGGGTGTCAAGCAATGTGAATGCCCTTAGAGCAATTGAATTTGTTGTCCTCACCATTTGGATAAACTTTAGTAGTGCATTTCAAATAAGAGTCATACCAACTAAAAAACTTATTCTCAATCTTTCATATTTTTTATTTGAAACAACATTCAAGTTCCTAGAAAAAAAAAACATATATATATTTATCATATATTGCCAAAAATCATTCAAAATTGTTAAAACATAATTAAAAATATCACTTACATTAAATGAGATTTCTATTGCTTGTTTTAAATTCATTTGGGGTGCTTCTTTCATCTTTTTTATATTTGATAGAAAACATGAATCATTTTTTTCCAACATATTTGAATTATGGCTATTAAAAAGAATAACTAAAATAAGTAATACAATTTAAAAATAAAACACATTAAATATATTAGAAAGTACCAATTAAATAATATAAAATATTTACTTATGAATCTCGTAACTCATCCATTTGTAAAATATTTGGATTAATTTAAAGTATAGTTATATGATTTGTAGACAATTGATGATCACCTAAATAAAATGAATTAAAAAGGAATAATATACCTTAAATTAAAATTCAAAAGCAATTGTAAAACCTAAATAAAATGAAAATGAATCATATACCTTGAACTAAAATTTAAAACAAATTATTGTAAATTTCAAATAAAAAAAAATAAAATTACCTTTGTAAATAGAACAATGAACATTTGATAATGCAACAATTGGCTTCTCTCACTATTTCTAATCAATTCTTCAATAATTTCTCCTTCATTTTGAGCTAGATCATCCGATAAAACTAATTCCAATTTTTTTGTAACCTATATATATATATATATATAATTAAAAATGTAATTAAATTAAAGGACAATATAATTGAAAAATAAAAAAAAAAATCATTTGTCATTAATGATTGTAGCACATCTCTTATAACCACCATTCTTTATTTTGAAAATTGGGTTAATATGAACCACAATACTTAAAAAAATTGTAAAAGAATATAAAAATATAAATCCAATAAAACTAATTCCAATTTTTTGTAATCTATGTATATATATATATATATATATATATATATATATATATATATATATATATATATATACATATAATTAAAGGACAGTATAATTAAAAAAGACAATCATCTGTCATTAATGATTGTAGCACTTCTCCTATAACCACCATTCTTTGTTTTGAAAATTGAATTAATATGAACCACAATACTTAAAAAAATTTGTGAAAGAATATAAAAATATAAATAAAATAATTTCTTACATGTATTTTATAATATAAAATATTACAATTACAATATTAAAAAATATGACCACAATATGTTTTTTTTTTCTTCTTTTTCTTCGCTTCCTCCAATTGCACTTTCTTCAATATCACTAAAGGATCTAAAATTATAAGATACAATATGTGGAGATATCTTTATTTTATGTTCCATGACTATTGTATTTAAATTAAAATTTAGTTCAAATTTATCATGGATATTAAGAAAAGAGGGATTAATTTTTTTAACTAAACCATTACGAATAGTATAAGTTTTTCCTATTTGAAAACAATCTTCAAACTTTTCAAATGCATTGCTCTATATTAAAACAGTAATTTTGATTCCCTAAAAAAGAAAATATGTATTTATATTAGTTACATTCTTAAATTTCAATAAAATAAAATAAAATAACATATTTTTGAAAAGTAACCTTAACATCAATTAAAATTAATTTTTTTAATTGATGATTTTGAGAGACATTAACCAAAAACATACAAATGAGCATGACTTTGATGGTAATTTTCTTCATCCTATCTTCAAGAGAATTAATTGTAGAGATTTTACTATTGCTATTGGTAGACATATTGATCAAATTCTTGATGGAGTAAAAAACAAAAACAAAAAAAGCAAAAACTACAAATTTCAAATTCACATTGAAACAAAGCCTTTATATAGAGAATTGTTTCCATATGATAATTACAAATAGAATTATAAAAAAAATTAATTCCAATCGTATTAATTTAAATTTAATTAAATTATAATTAAAGATCACAAATCCTTGATAGAGTTGGTGAATCCAAGTTAATTATTTGCAACATAATAGCCGCATTGGCCACAAAGCAAATATTTGTAATAAATTAATGCTAAAATTTTAATAATTTAATTTTCCAACAAAATAGTCACATTGGCCACAAAGCAAATGTTTTTAATAAATTAATGCTAAAATTTTGATAATTTAATTTTGTTAAATATAAAATCAAAGTTGACATAACTAAAATATTATACCTATTTTCAATTAAATTAGAATAATATGTTAATTAATTTCATTTTTATTAACTTAATTAAAATAGAAAATAAACTTTCTATCAAATTAAAATTATATTTTAATTAATTTAATTTTACTTTTATTAGTAAATGCCTAAAGCTAAAAAATCGATAAGTTTGGGGGCTTCAATATGGGTTTTGCCATATATATATACATACTAAATATTAAGCTTTAAAGTCATTAAGTTCAAATTTTGATAAGTATCACTCTTTATAATTCAACATTCACCTTTAAATACTTATATATTATAATTATTAAAATTCACAATACTTTCTTATAAAAAATATAAAAATAATCTTATTTTAGCATACACATATTTTATTCTGTGTAAAACACTATAATTTTACTGCATCTAAGACAATACTCTTTCTTTACATAAAAAAAATTATGTCTTTTATTCAAACTAAAATACTTATTTTTGTAATATATATATAATAAAATTATTGTAATAACTTTTTAAGTTCTCAAATTTATATTTAATTAAATTGTAGTTTTAATTTATTAAAATTTTTCAATTAATTATTTTAAAATATGTATATTCTTTACAGTTTGTGCAAAATACGAATTCACGACTAATTGAATATAAATTGCAAACATGTATTTTTTTAGAAAATCCTTTTTATAGCAAAATTTATTTTTATTATTTATTAATATTTTCGAGGAAAATATTTTCAAAATGCATACCTCAATACACTCAAAACATATTTCATGGGCTGATCAAATTGAATTGGAAGAGCAATAGACTACAGTTCAACGATGTCAATATCCATTTAAATATGTGAAATATAAAGTTACTTTATCCAAAAGAGTATTTAAGAAACCTGATAGACTTAATTTATGAAGCTGCTCTTTTGGAATTACCGAGGTATAGGTAATTCAGCAACCCAAAGGATTTTCTCTTCTTTTTGTTGCCAATATTCTTCAGATTTGTTTGTTTAGTTGAACCAATGGTGTCTTACTTGTCTATCCCTTCTTCCTTTATGGATAGATTTGATCTCAGTAATAATGTCTCATTACCGTCTATTAGGGTTTTTGGTAAAAAGGACTTCCGACACCCACTTTCATACATGTTCATGATCAATATATTACAATGGATGTTCTTGTGGATGTTCATGATCATAAATTTTTATTTATGGTAGTGTTTGGAGAAATCATCATCAGGAGCTTTGGGCTGATCTTAGTATCCTATAAGCTAATTTCAATTTTATTTGGTGTGCACTTAGTGATTTTAATGCAATTCTTGGTGCTCATGAGAAAATAGGAAGGGCTCCAGCTTATGCCCCTTGTACTGATTTTCATACTTTTTATGGATATTGTTCTTTATCAAACATTCCTTCTTGAGGTACTATTTTTACATTGAGTAATGGTAGATTTAGTGTTAACTATGTTGATTGTTGTTTGGATTGATCTATAGGTAATCTCAAATTCTTTAATCATTAGGAAGAGGTATATTTTTTAGTATTACCTCATCATCAAATAGATCACACTCCTTTGCTTTTGTGTTTTAATTTAAATAATAAAGTGATTTCAAGATTTTAGTTTCAAGCTATATGGGTTACTCATCAAGGGCTTAGAGATTTCATTTCTTCTTCATGGGCAGTCCATATTGATGATCTTTCTCCCATACAACTCCTTGGAGTGAAGCTTAAATGTCTTTGAATAGCTATAAAGACTTGGAACCGTCATATTTTTTATTATTTAAAGGACAATATTGCATGAGCTTCCACTCTTTTACAAGAAGTGCAAATGGATATTTCTATCAATGGCCTTACTGATGATCATCATAAATAGGAAATTGATGCTCATGCAGCTTTGGACATTTCCCTAAAACAACAAGAATTTTTCTTCAAAGAAAGGAGCAAAGTTAAATGGTCGACAACTGGTAATCATAATTGCTTATTTTTTCACCAACATTATACTAGAAAGAAATTGAGAAGGGGCATATATCAACTTTAGATTGATGGTATGGTTGTTTATGATAAAGATGTCATTACTCAACATATTATTAATTTTTATCAATATCTTTTTTTAGTAGATTCTTCGGCCTGTTCCAATTTATATTTAATTAAATCAATGATTCCTTCTTTAGTCCATGATGATGATAACTCATCTCTTGTTCATTATCCTTCCTTTAAGGAAATCAAAGATACTATTTTTCAGATAGATGCTTATAGTGCCCTTGATCCAGATGGGTTTATAGGCATTTTTTATAAAATCTTGTATGATGTGGTGAAGCAAAATGTATGTGATGTGGTTCAAATTTTTTTAACACATTTTTAGTTACTTCATGTATTAACTCCAACATTATGGTTTTAGTTCCAAAAGTTGCTTATGCTATTGCTATATATCAATTTTGTCCCATTGCTCTTAGTTATTTTAGCATTAAAATTATATCTAAGTTTTTGGCAGAATGACTTTCTATTATTGTATCTAGAATTATTTCATGTCATTAGTTTAGGTTATTAAAGGCTGACATATTTCTAGTTGCATTGTTGATGCTTCTGAAGGTATTAATCTTCTTTAAAAATCTTATTTTGGTGGTATATGGCCATGAAAATAGATATTTGGAAAGCTTTTGATACTCTTGATTGGAACTTTATTTTAGATGTGCTTGATGCTTTTGGTTTTTCTTTGTAATTTCAAGATTAGGTTCTTTCTTTTATCTTTTTTGCTTGAATTTCTATTATGCTTAATAGCAAGACCACATGTTATTTTTATTATTTTAGAGGAGTTTGTCAAGGAGATCCTCTTTCTCTTGTTCTTTTTTACCTTGTAGAAGATTTTCTCAGTAGATGGCTTTCTCTAAAGGTTTCTTTAGGTGTGATTCATCCTATGCTTTATACAATTTAATTTTTCATTCACATTTTTTATACGCTGATGATGTTCTTATTTTTTAGAAAGCTTCTACATGAAATATATGATCCCTTAATATTGCTTTTAAGGATTATACTTAAGTCTTTAGTCATGAGGCTTATTTTGTCACAACCCGAACCCAGGGCCATGTGACCGACACTAGGGAATGGAAAAGCATAAAGCCATCGAAACCCATAGTAAGCCTTTAAGGAAAAATTCACGGAATTTTTTTTTACTTTGAATCCTTACAATAAATAATAAAATCTCAATGCATATTCTCAAACTAATTTTTCTTAATATAATTTAAATCATAATATCAGTGCATGGGATAAAATAAGCAAACATCAATTATACAAATAGTATCTCAATACATAAGTTATGAGTACATTAAATCTTGACTAAATATGCAGTTATACAATTTCCTCTACTGCGGTACACGAAAGTAAATACAATATAACTAGATAGACCTACGTAGAATAGCCGATGACGAAGCTACACGGCGAAGAGAAGTAGGCCTAATAGTAAACTCCCAAACTCCTGAAAAATAAATTGAGGGGAGTCAGACCTCACTGAGCAAGTTAACAAAGAAAATGAATGTGATTTGAAAACCTCATTAAAATAAATTTTATGGAAATATAATATAATATAATTTTATTTAACCATTGGTATACATATAATAAATCTTTTTTTTTAAAGGAGAAGAAATAAATATTTAAATATCTTTTAAAATCATTTTAGTATAAAAATTTGGTAGAACCCAATTTATAAATAATTTTTTTTAACAGTCATATGACTCACTTATATCCAAGACTGCCGGATCCTGAGAGCAAGGCATCACCAGGATACACAACCGCAGTCATATCTCTTAATCCAATATCACTAGCGGTGTCCGAGAGCAAAGCATCACCAGACCATCGGCCCTAGTGGTTTAATAATATAAAATTAAAATTATACTGGCGGTGTCCGAGAGCAAAGCATCACTAGACCATCGGCCCCATTAATATAATTAAATAATCACATATTTTACCGGTGCGCACATGGTCCTGATGAAACCCATCAGGTAGCCCGTCCTACCGTGGTTTATTTAAAGGATAAAAGAAAATAAATAAAACCATAAAAATTATAATAAATAAAATAGGTAAATAAATAAAATAAAATAAATCAGCTATAAATTAAATCATGCAAGATCATATGAATAATGCTGACTAGAATCTCATAAAATTAAATTCATAAGAATTTAATATAATTTAAATTAAAAATCCGACACTCAAATCAAATATTAACTTACAAGATAAAGGTACTCCTCTGACACGTCGTGTCCGACCTTGACTGGTAGACGCGACTGGAGGGGCAGCTAAAAGATAGAAAAGGAAATGACAATCAAAAAATAGAAACCTAACTTCTAGAGTTTCTAAGGAAGACTCGATTCGTACTTAGAATAAAAATTTTAGGATTGACCCGGTGTCACGTTTTATGAGAAATCTACAAAAATTCGACAGAGTTTTCTCTGTAAAACGGACATCCCTCTACCGAAGTAGAGTCAATCTTGCAAATAAACACACTTCAAAATTCACAGTGGCACAACACCTTAGGTTAGGACCCCAGACTATACAATTCCCAACTGAGGTTCACCAAAATACAATAAATTTCAAATAATAATATAATATTAATAACAATTTAACTTTCCAAATATCCAATATAAAAATAGACAAATTCCAACTATAATTACCCATCTAGATTAAATATACCAAAATATTAATTAAAAACTCATTCAAACCACAAAACAATAAATAATTTAATTTTGAATAAATTTTCAAAAATGGTTAGTATTAATTAACTAAAATAATAAATAATTTATAAAAATTATTTTAATGCCACATTTTGTCTCAAAACAATTAAAACATAGTATTTAATTATCATATCTACAAAACACACTATTTATTCATTATATCAAAATTTACATAATATAATACTTTTCTAAAAGAAATATTAGATAAATTAACAAAATTATTTTATACCTACTAAAATTACTAAAAAAATATACTAACACTAATTAACTCCAATACTCAACCAAAAGTAGTTAGTTAATCACATTAATAAAATATACATAACACTTAAAAATACTAATATATATATATATATATACTAAAATCCCATAATCTCAATCAACTAATCTAACTAATTTCTTATACACTCTTAACCAAATTTTACTTCAATAACTTAATCCAATTACTAAACATACATTAATCAACCAAAATTACCCCAAATAATTAAATTAAAATTTCTGCATAAACAACCAAACAATTCAGCATTAACAACATCAAAAATTAACCCAAAACAACCTAAAATTAACCAGATCAATTAACAAACAACTAAATCTAACCTAAAGCTAACTAACTACTAATTCACTAACTTACTTCAAGCTCTAAAATAGAGCAAAGGAGAGCTGCCACAACAAGCTTGAGCTGTAGAATTTTCAGGTGACAGCAGGTTGGGGCAGTAGTTATGCTAGTTATCACTGCAGAAGGAATGGAGGCTGCTGCCCTTGCTGCTGATCTGCCCTGCTGGCCTACTGTTGCTGCTTCCTTTGCTCATTTTGCTACCTCACGCAGCTGTTGTTGCTGCCTTCTTCGTGCTGCTGCCTCACGAAGCTGCTGCTGCTGTTTTCTGGTCTTATTGCTGCCTCATGAAGTTGCTATAGTTGTTGCCTCCTTCAAGCGCGCTGCAGGAACAACTCAGAAGGAAGAAGAAGCAGATGAAGAAGGGCAGGTAGCTACTGGATCATGCGCACAAAGATGGGAAGAAAAAAAGAAAAAAATGGCATGAATGGGAAAGAAAGAAAACAGAACGAGAGAAAGAAATAAAGAAAGGGAAGGAGTTGACTGATTTTTCCCTTCTTACAAATCCTAAGCCACACACACACACATATATATATATATATATATATATATATATATATATATATATATATATATATGTATAGTAGACAATTTAAGTATATAATAATGTTAATAGTTTCCAATGGAATTCTTAAATTTAGTTCTTAAATATAATAATTTAATATATCAACTATAACAACATAAAATAAAGAAAATTTTATATTCTTAAAAACCTCAATATTTATATAAATAATTTAAAATATTCGGGTTATTACATATTTGTTAAAGTCTAAATTATTTTATAAGTGTAGACGGCAAGGTTTAGCATGCTTATAAGATTTTAGTAACTGTAACATTTTTTGAGCTTAGGGCTCTAGAGAACACACTAACTACTATCACAAAGTCATGGCATGAAGATGAAGAGTCACCACCTAGGGTAATAACTAGGACAAATCATTTTAGTGGCACTCAATTCTCTAAAAGAAAGCTATCACCACAACAAGGAGATTCTAAATACTGAATACCAACTTCTTTCAGTCTTTGTTCATTTAAAAGTACTTTATTAATTACTATTTTATTCTCTCTTTACACACAATTTTATTAAACCCTAATTAAACATCCATCTAGCCTTAAAGCAAACTAGTCATAAAACTACATGAGAAAATGCATACAAAGCACATCATCCCTAGGTCTAAATTATGTTAATTTTATTTTAAAGTTTAGCTAATTTTACATTTTTATTTACAAATGAAATTGACTAAAGTTAGTCCTACATGTTTAGTAAATGAGCCTAAGTCTATTCATTTTAATTTAACTAAAGAAATGGGCCTATAGTTTACAAATTTAAAGAAAGGAATTAATTAGTGGGCCAAATTCTTATTTAATTTTAATTAAGTGAGCCTAAGTCTATTTATTTTAATTCTAAAATTGGGCCTAAATCTACAAATTATGAAGTATTTAAATTAGTGGGCCTAATTCTACATGTTTTAATTCAAAAAAGGGCCTAAGTCTAAATTAACCTAAATGGGCCTAAATTGATTTTAAAATTAATTAAGCTTAAAAATCCAATTAAAAACATATCTATTAAATGGGTTGGAACCTAATGTGGGCTTGAGACCCAAAACATACAAAAATCAACATACAAACCCAAAAACATAAAATCAAAACAAATAAAAAAAAAAAGATCAAACATGCAATTAAATTTTTTCTAATTTTAATTAACATGCAACCTAAATTAATCTACTTCCTCCATTGATTTTAATTAGGGTTTACTAAATTGAACCTAATTTACTAATTGATTTTTTAAGAACAAGAGAAAGTTAGACTTTTCATTATTCTCACTATTAGGGCTATTACAAGATCTAAAAAAATTAATAAAGAAAATAAAATAAAAATTACAACCTTAAAAAAAATAAATTAAACAAATTCAGAACCTAAAAAAATAAATTAGATAAAAAATAAAAAAATACATAAGAATTAAATTGGGATCCTGATTCTTAGTTTTCATTTAAGGATTCTCCATGGGATTTCCTTGGTTCAATCATGTGTTCATCATCATAGAAATATGAAACACAATGAATAAAAAAGAAGAAGATTAGAATGAATGAACAAAGAAAATTAAATAATGAAAATTAAACAAAAAACACAGAAATAATAAAATAATAAATAATAAAATAATATAAAAGAATGAATTAATAAAAAAAAAGAAAGAAGTATAAGAAGAATGTTATGCAGATGCGGTTTGAATGCATCTCAGAATGAGATTTCACCATCTTGTGAAAATTGACTCTGTGTTTTCTTGATTTGTGAACCTTGAAAAGAATGTTTTTTTTTAACAAAGGTTTTTTTTCTTTTTTTTTCTTCTTTTTTTCTCTCTATGTTTTTTCAATCAACTCTTTTTTTAATGTAGCTATTAGGGGTTTTTATTTTTTTCTCTCTTTACCAATCCCCTCTCTTCCTCTGCCAATCCTTTTCTTTTTATATCTCGTTCTAACCCTAGCTAACCACTTACGTGATCATAGGAGAGTCAGTTCTGATCCTCCCTCTAAAAAAAAAATAGGATAAGAATTGTAATTTTAAAAAATTATACACGTAAGAAATGCGTACTAGACAGATAAATACCAAAATTAAATTATTTATTAAAAATAAATTAAATTTTGGACCAAAAATAATTAAAAAAATTTGAGAAAATAATTTTTTTTCTAAAATTTTAGCGCATCTACATACAAAATGTCAATAAGCATTACGCACATTTCAAATAGGCCATGCAAAATTTAAATTTTTACAATTAACAAAAAAAATGTTGCAATTTAGTCCCTAAAATAGTGAAACTTAACACTAGAGGTCAATTTTTGACTAAATTTTCATCATAGAGGCTTTTGTCGTATTCATGAACAAATGCATCTTGAAATTAGGTGCTTACAATTGCCCCCCTTTGTCATAATTTACTTGACAAATTTTGAAGAAAAGAATTAGGGTACTTAATTGTACCCTAATTAATGGATTGATGCTTAAATTGTTAGGCAATTTTTAGCATGCTTCACTATATTTCAT
This sequence comes from Mallotus nudiflorus, assembly GCA_947683625.1. Taxonomy (NCBI): domain Eukaryota; kingdom Viridiplantae; phylum Streptophyta; class Magnoliopsida; order Malpighiales; family Euphorbiaceae; genus Mallotus; species Mallotus nudiflorus. The sequence continues at coordinate 5,171,841 of CANTUR010000011.1, forward strand.
ATAAAACGTCTAATGAGATATATGCAAATGAGTCTTGCTATATTCACTATGGGACATTTAGCGTTTCGTGATTTAAGAACATGCTACAGCTCATATGGAACGTCTAGCAATAATACCATAACTACTATGTAGTGTCTAGTGAACTACACTATATTCCCTTTAGGATGTCTAGTGACAATGGGTTTTATTATATTATCTGTGAGACATTTAACGAAATATATATAATGATTCTCACTATATTCCCTATGGGACGTTTAGTGATTTATGATTTGAGAACATGCTATAGCTCATATGGAATGTCTAGCAATAATACCATAACTATTGTGTAGTGTCTGATGAACTGCACTATATTCCCTTTGGGATGTTTAGTGACAATGGATTTTGTTATATTTTCTATGAGACGTTTAACAAAATATATGTAATGATTCTCGCTATATTCCTGTGGGACGTTTAGCGATTTATGATTTGAGAACATGCTATAACTTTTGTGGAATGTCTAGCAATGATACTATAACTACTGTGTAGTGTTTGATGGATTAAAAGATTGAAAATTCATGTTATAATTGCTTTATAGCACATAACCAAATAGATTTAAAAATCCTTGACAAAAAATGATGATGCATTTAAAATGCAAAAAATCAAATTTTTTAATTGTATTCTGTATTTTGTACTTGACAGAGGATCCATAATTTTAATACAAACTAACTATGTAATTAGTAATTCTATGAATTATTAATTAATGATATGAACTTCATGAGTGAATTATGAATGGACCAAGTTGTAAGGAAGAAATTTGGACTTGAATGCAAGCAAGTTTTGGTGGATCAAATGGATATTTTTCATCCTATATACTCCACTTTTGAATGTTACGTTCCATTTCTCATTCAATCTTCATTTTTTTCCTTTCATTTTCCCTTTGCAATGGTTTTTTGTTTATTTGATTACTTGATCATTTGACGTCTGATTTGCAATCCGTTAGATCCTATGGCTACCCCACAACACATACCACATAGGGAAGTAGAAATTCTAGTAGATCCAGTTATTCTGTCTTTCCATTTTCCTTAGAATAGCCTTGAACTTTGAGAAGGCTCCACCATCCTCCCTTTGACTTACCTACATCTCTACAGTTACACAGATGTGGGTAATGAAGCAATATTTCCTCATTTATGTTTATTTCTGCAAAAAATTATTTATAAAGTTAGTAATTAGAATCAACTTCAGAATGCAAATTAGTATGCATATTATTCAAATTAGATTAGAAACTGGTAAAAAATGCATGAAATTTTGAAATTAAACCCTTAAAATATGAAAATTTTAGCTCGAGTTTACTATAGGTCTAATCGAACATTTGGAATCTTGATCAAAAGTCCAAATTCTCAATCGGCATTGCCCAATTTTGATCGGCATTATATAATGCCAATCGACATTCCATTTTGCAAATTATATATATATATATAATTATAATTTTTTCTTCTTGAATTTCATCTAGCGACCGATGAAATTCATGGGTTATTTTCATAAAACTCGATAATTATTTCACAGGCTGTCAGTGAATGTGGCACAGCTGATCTGGGCCTCAAGTTTTAGATAATTCATCACTGTGCTTTCAATAATTCGGGGTTGATCTTATCGTTATTCTTTATTTGCTTTGATTGAGAGGTGGATGGACACCACCCACACTTTTCACACTCATATAAGGGAACTGACTATTTCTCCTATAAGCTTTTTTGCCATCACTAGGATTGCCTTCGAAGGAACTCCTGTTCCTTTTGACATTAGTTATTACAATCTTCTTGAAGACGCATAAAGTCAGTATGTGCGTAACTTGACTGGGTTCATCCTGATGTGGAAGAATTGGAAAAATGTTGTCCTTTCATCTCTAGTTGAGGGATTTAGATGTCTGCCCATTACTACTCCTCATCAGATTGCTTAGAAGGTGAGGTGTCTCCTCCTCATACTGCTAGGCATAACTCTTTTATGCGAGACTAGTCACGAGGTTAGCATTGCTTTACTCGGCCCCCTTCGTGACTTAAATTGAGTTGTTACCCTTAATTGGGGGTTTGCTATATTAGCCTATCTTTACTACAAATTGGATACTGTCTGTAGAGGTGTTGTTATGATGTGTGGCTTTTGGCATGTCCTACATGTATGTTCTCTTTTTTTTGCATGATTTACTAATTTATATTTTTTTAGTATAAAGATCAGGCTGATCTAGGGTTTTGATGCTATCAGCTCTGACAGGAGTCTCCCTTTAATGTAGAGATGGGGTTCTTCCAGTCTATCTAGCATCAGGAATATTCTTCAAACTTATCATGATCAGATAAACTCCATTGAGTTGCACCTGGTAAGAAAATAAAATCATCAGTATTTTATATTGCAAGTTAAACTTAATTAATATAATTTGCAAATTAATTCCAATTAGATGATGGGAGCTAATGATGTCTAGAGATACAATTTTATGGCTGGAGCAGTATGTCTTGAGTCTATAAGGATTCTACTCCTTAGATATGGTTGTTAGATGTGGTATCTGGGGGAGCGAGTATATTGATGGTCTTCTGGACCTTCACGATGTCATATTCCTTCTTATATCCCTCCTTCAATGTTACATAGCTCACACCTAATGGGTTCAGAGCTAAAAGAGGTCCTACAGGGATATGTTGCCTCAACTTTTCTTGAGTGATCTCGCCATTACTAGTAGTTCATTCATGACAACCTCATGGAGTAGATTCCTACTGACCATGCTGAGGTAACTTCTGATCATTTTATTCTTTTAGACCCCATAAATTACTCATTCTTTTTCACAGTTTGAGGAGATTAGTTCCCCTGCTATTAAAGTGATGGGGGGAGAGACTGAGACTGCTCAGAGGACTAAGACTACTCCCCATACTGAGAGATACGAGCCTAAACCTAGTCATACACACTATACTCAGCACATTAGGACTATTCATGAGGGGGATTTTATTGGTGCTATCCTTGGCGATGTCTCTTTTCTGGACAAGTCAATGCTTTATTGAGCTCCTGCTATTTAGGCTCTGGTTGAGCAGTATATGCACTTTAGCGATGCTTAGCTTTATAGCTTTTATATGGCAGATACTTCTCATATGAGCCTATCTAACTTATTTCCTGCATGATCTATACACTTGACATGGATGTTAATAGAAAATTTTACAACACATGTTCCTTAGACACATGTAGAGTATTTACATGGTCTTGCCTTATCTCAAAGGTTATTTATTATACATGTTATAGATAGTTGATGAGTAAGTATATACAATGAAAAATGCAAAGTGTATGCATGTTATGCATGAAATGCACATGATATGACATTTTCCATATGTGCAGAGTTATTCCAGTAGTCTATAGCGTGAGAATGAGATGCTTTGACGATAGCTTACAGACTTGTGCATTTATCCTTATAGTGCTTGGACTTCATCTGCTAGGCCTTCAAATACTTATCAGCAAGATGATCAGACTGGAGGATGGAAGCCTTGCCTAATTTGGGAGCTCATGATGACTGATTAAGATTATTTATTTCTAACTATCAATATGCTTATATCTTACTATTTTTGTAGTATTGTTATTTTCTGGATTCTGCATTATTCTGAGTAAACTTATGTATCACTTGAATTGGTAGCTGCTATTGAGTAAACTTCTTCCATTAAAATCTATTTAATAATGGGTAATGATCCTTATCCATATTCCTTGAGCACTTTTAATTATTTTCTCATATGCACTCATTTTCCTTTTCTACACAAATGGCATTATTCCTTATTCTCTACACTTTCAATCATGACTCAAGCATCTCTCCAATTGATGAAGAAATTCCTTAAGAGCCTTGATGGAAATAATTGGAACAACTTTCTCTTTTTTAATGCAAATCACTAAAATCCCTTCAGGATTTGAATATCAACAACAACTGTTTGCATGCTACTGTAACTTTTTGGGATGCTAAAGACCATGTGTTCATATTCAATGGGCAAGAGTCATGCCCAATGATTGAAGAATTTGCTACTATCTTAGGGTACTCATTAGACTCAATTGCCATGATTGCTCTTCTTAATCTGACCATTCAGTTTCCTGATAAGCTAGTAACATTCTTTGATTTGCCCTCAAATGACATCTATATGTATACTCATAATCCTAGGACCATTGATCTATCTTCTCTTATTACTATTTGTGAAACTAAAGATAAGAATAGTGTTGCTTGGACCAAAACTCTTGCTTTTTGTCTTTATGCACAGTTTTTGCTAGTTTCATCTCATGGAAAGCTGACACATAGATTATGAGTATTTTAGAGTAGGTACATGCTAGAGTTAACCCTATGCCCATTATTCTTGTTGAAACTATTATAGGACTAGATAACTTGAGAACTCAAAATCATCTTTCAGGCAGTTTACTTCTCCTTTAAATGTGTAACTAAAATCCTTTTTTGTTTTCTTTCTCTTTTATTTGCCTTAACTTTTGTCTTAGTTGCCCTTTTGGGTTTTTAATTTAGCAGGCTTGTCCTAACTTTTACCTAATTTGCCCTTCAAGTTTTTAATTTAACGAGCCTTTTTTTTAGATCTAGCTATAGGAAAAGCTGAGTTTTCTTATCGTTCCTGCCAACCCTTTGACTTATCAATCTCACCAACTATAGTCTCATCCACTAAAGATGAAGGATAGGCTTACTATAAACTAATGGGTTGATTGGTTAAGGGGCATTGCAGATGCTGAGATCACATGGGTCCGCCATTAGTGGAAATTGAGGTTCATGACCATTGAGCTATATGATCATAGTGTTCCTATTCCTAGGCTATGTTTCTCTAACTTTTTTCTCCCCTTCATGTCTTTGTCATTCGTATGGTTGCCCACAGTTCATTGTCACTATTTTTACTGACTTTGAAGGCTTCCCTTTTGAAATAGGATTTTCTGGACAAGGTTAGGAGCTTGTGGACTCATAGGAACTTTGAGCAAAACATGCATTTGAGTGCCAATGTGATGATAACTACAAAGCTTGGGTTATCATGCAAACTACAGAGCCATGTGGATTTACTAAGTACAAGAGGACTCAAATGTTACAGGATGAATCACAAAGGAAGAAACCAAGACATATTTAAAGTTGTGATCTCATAGATTTGGTTTTTTTAGGCTTTTCATGCTTTGTTTTTTCCTTTAAGTACTTATGCCTTATAATAAAGATAGGATATGCAATATTCAAACAAAAGTTTCATTTTAATTTTCTTTATTAATTAGGGCCAAAATGAGTACATTTATTACATCATATGATATAACTCCAGTTATCAGCTAGTCCATTCAGATTTTCTAATTGAATATTTTTCTCTTACTTTTATTTCCCTAATTTCTACCTAACCAGCCCTTTATGGGTTTTCTAATCAGCGAGATCACCTCTTTTCTTTGATTCCCTAATTTTTGCTAGCCAGCTCTTTGAGGGTTTTTTGAACAACAGGAATGTTTTAATTTTTGCCTTACTAGTCTTTTCAGGTTTTTTAGCCAATGGACTTTTATTTTCTTATACTATTATTATTTCTTTTTTTAAAGATAGTATTTCTTAAGATGATCCAGGTTGATTGGCTTAGTGAACTCATTCCCTTCAAGATATGTTATTTTTGCAACTCCTTTAGGTAGAATCGACTTGACTAAATACGATCCTTCTCAATTTGGTTTGAACTTTCCTCTTGGATCAAATACTATTGCTCTAGATTTTTTTAACACCATGTCCCTAACCTTTATCTTTTCAAGCTTAACCTTCTTATTGAATGATCTTGCTATCCTTCTTTGATATATCTGAGTATGAAATAAAAAATTCATCCTCTTTTCATCCAGAGATACTAAATGATCATATCTCTTTTGCGCCCATTCATTCTCAAGTATTTTAGCTTCCATAACTACTCTCAAAGATTTGATCTCAGTTTCTATAGGCAAAACTACTTCACAACCATACATTAAAGAGAATGGTGTTTGGCCTGTGGTAGTTCTAGTTGTAGTCATATATCCCTATAATGCAAAAGGAAGAAACTCATACTAATCCTTGTAATTTTTTATGATTTTAGAGAGAATCTTCTTAACATTTTTATTAGCCACTTTTACTGCTCTATTAGCCTGAAGACTTATGATGTTCAATCCCATACTTCTATAACAACTCTGCCATTTCTGCATGAAATTGGACACCATTATCTATCATAACATGGTGTGGGACCCTATACCTATAAATAAGACTCTTCTCAACAAACCGTGCCATTTGTTTTGATTTTGAAGTGTTGAAGGACTCAACCTCTACCCATCTAGAAAAGTAATCTATTGTTGCAACTATATACTTATGCCCATTGGATGTTGTCAGCCTTATTTCTCCTATAATATAAATCCCCCATGCTACAAAGGGCCAAGGAGATGATAAACTATTTGGCATCATAGGAGGAAGATGGTTAAAATTCCCATAGATTTGGCATAGATGGCATTGTCTTACTATTCTGATACAATCTTTTTCTAAACTCGCCCAATAATACTCTTGTCTGATTTTTTTCTTAGCCAAGATCCTTCCATTCATGTGAGAACCACATGCTCTTATATGAATCTCTTTCATTACCTCTTCAGCTTTATTTTTCTTGAGACATCTGAGCTGCATTCCATTTAGCATTCTTTTGTATAATACTTCATTCTAACTTTCGTAATTTTATGCGAGAACATGAAGAGCATATTTCTCTTTTGAATTCACTTCATCTGGATACTTTCCTTCCTCAATAAAACTCTGAATGTCTTAAAACCATGGCTTCTCTTCAGGCCCTATTTGAATACCCATAGTTCACTATCCCCCATAACATGGAGCTTTTGATTTTATAATTAAAAAGGCTTCATAGTCAATCTAGTCACATTATACCACATCGAAGAGAGTGCTGTTAATGCATCTGCCATCTGATTATCGTCTCTTGACAAATGGATGAAGAGAAATTTAGTGAAGTTCCTTATTAAAGTTTTTAAATAGCAAAAATAAGGCTTCAACTTTTCCTTTTTCACCTCCCATTCTTCATTAGCCTGACTGACAACCAACATCGAATCCCCATATACCAACAACTATTCTGCTCTAGCTGCTATTGCTACCTCCACTCCATGAATACATGCCTTATACTAAGCCATATTATTTATTACCTTAAAATCTAACTTCTTAGCCATTGGTATGGTTTCTCCTTCTAGCATAACAAAAATAAAGCTTCCACTCCTAATGCTCTACGACTGCTAAGTTCTCATCTGGACACTTTAAACTCCACTATTCATCACCTTCTGTTGCATTTTGAGCTAGGAATTCTGCTACTGCTCTTCCTTTAATAACCTTTGTGGTAATGTACTCTATGTCAATTTTAGTTAGGAGTACAAGCCATTAAGACATTTTTCCAGTTAAAGCATATGTTTGAAATAGATATCTTAAAGGATCTATCTTTGAAATAGCCTGAACTTTATAGGACTGAAAATAATGCCTTAATTTTCTTATTGCCCATACCATTATCAAACATGTCTTCTATACCAAATCATACTTTTCCTCATATGGTAGAAACTTTTTACTAAGGTAATTCACTACATGTTAAACTCCATCTTGTCATTCTTGTGCTAGCATTGCCCCCATTTCATTTTCCTCTAGAGCCAAGTATAGGATCAACAGCTTACCTTGCCTTGGCGGCTTTAATATAGGTGGACTGGCAAGATATTCCTTAATCCTATCAAAAGCCTTCTGACAATCATCGTTCCTCTTCATAGGTTGATCTTTCCTTAAAAGCTTGAAGATAGGGTCACAAATATTAATAAGCTTTACAATCAACCTACTAATATACTGTAACCTGCCAATGAATCCTCTTACTTCTTTCTCTATCTTTGGCACTAGCATTTCCAAAATAGCTTTCACTTTATCTTGATATACTTTAATTCCTTTGCTACTAACCATATACCCTAGCAGTTTTCCTGAAGTAGCCCTAAAAAGGCATTTCTTTGGGTTGAGCCTCAAATTGTACCTCTCAATTCAAGCCAAGAACTTATCTAAAGCTTCAAATTGTCCTTCTCTCTTCTCTGACTTGACCATCATGTCATCTACATATACTTCTACTTCTTTGTGCATCATGTCATGGAAAAGAACAGTAGCTGCCCTTTAATATGTTGTACATAAATTCTTTAATCCAAAAAGGCATAACCTTATAACAATATGTCCCCCATTCTGTAATAAAAGCTATTTTGATCTTTTCCATGACTGCCACCATTATCTGATCATATCTTGAAAACCCATCCATAAAAGAATACATTGCGCTCAACGTCGTACTGTCCACTATCACATCAATGTGAGGTAAAGGAAAATCATCTTTTGGGCATGCTTTGTTTAAATTCTTAAAATCCACACACATACATACTTTACTGTCTTTCTTTGGTACTGGTACTATATTATCGAAACACTGAGGATAATCTACCACTTCTAGAAAATTAGCCTAGATTTGTTTAGCAACTTCCTCTTTTATCTTTTCAGTCCACTCTAGTATTAGCCTGCATAGTTTCTGTTTAACAAGTTTAATTTCTGGAGAAGTTAGGATGTGATGTTCTGCAATTTCCCTATCTAAACCTGGCATATCTTCATAAATCTAAGCAAATACTACCTTTCTTTTTGTTAATATTCTCTTAAAATTTTTTCTCTCTTCAGTAGTTACATCATATGTTATAGAAATGTTCTTAGGATTATCATTTGTGCCCATGTTTAATGAATCTAATTGAATGGAATTAATGTCTAACATGCACATACGATCAATATTAAAATGCACAGAACCATCAAGATGGACATCACACAAGTAAGCAAAACCAAAACCAAAACTCATATGATTGACCATAGAAAAAATAAAATCTTCATCCTCATAAAGGTTGGACATTATTATAATAGTTTCTTCATAAAAAATATCATAAAAACTATTACTAATAATAGTAGCTAAATCCTGAGGTGGCTCCTCTTCAAGTGGCAGATATAGCAGCTCTTCAACAGCAGTATCACCCATCTTCTCAGTTACCTGCTTCATCACTTCCTCTTTGTTATCCTCTACTAGGTTCTCCACAATCTACTCCTTAAAGATTTTAAACCTAGGAATTTCTTTTCCAATAACATTAAATGAAACCCTAGCACCCAGATAGTACTTGCCTTCCCCTTGCTTGATAAAATTCTCACTCATCGACCCAATTCTCCCTAAGGCCTTATTTATCTTGACCTTTCCCTTCTTTGTTCTTCTTTTGCTACTAGGTTTTTTCTCAATGAACCTTAGTCCCTTAGTGTCATGTTGACTTCTGAATTCTGGGGGTTTAAGGCTTCTTTGCTTATTCTTTCCTAGCCCCTATCCAAGTTGATAATTCATACTCTCCATTATCCTCATAACTCTCAGATCCATTGAATATTCCAATAACTTGGAAACCAAGGGGAACATATACTTATTTTGGTTTATCCTATATGGCTACCACAACTACACTAGTTCCAGCTTCTATAGTCATAAACTCTCCTTCATAAGGGAATTTTATCTTCTGGTGCATAGTTGAGGGCATCCCTCATAGAGCATGGAACCATGGCCTTCCTAAAAGTAAGGTGTATGTGATAGGGATGTCTAATACAATGAACTCAGCAGTTGACTCTACATGTCTTGTTTTAACCAGAGCTTGGAATGTGCCCTCCACAGTCTAGGTGCTATCATTATAGGCTCTAGTTATAAGATTTGAACATTTCAAATCATTAGCTTTCAAAACTAAATTAGGTAGGATTTTTAATAGACATATGTTAATAGCAAAACTGTCATCTACCATTGCAAAATTGGTTCTCTTTCCCTTTACTTTAGCTGGGATAAATAGCACCTTGTTATAATTTCTACCTTCCATAGGCAAATCCTCATCCAAGAACGTTAACAAACCATGCTTCTTTTCCATGACCTTTGCTACTGTAGCCTCAGGTGTAGTTGATGTTTCGATACTCATATTTGACAGAGCCTTGACAAGTGCTCTTCAATGGCTGCCTAAATGCATTAATAATTCCTAAATGCTCACATTTGGCTTAGCTTTCTTTAGCTACTCTAAGATTAGGTCTTCTTTTTTCCCTTCTTCTACTTCTACATCCTTTATTTCTTCTATTTATATGACTCTCTTAATTTTCTTTTCTGCTGCCTTGTAATTCTTTCCACTTCTGGTGACATGGAACACATTAGAATTATTACTCCATACATCAAGACCATCAGGGCTCTCTTTATTAGAGTCATACCAAATGTCAATAACCCCAATAATGCGATCTCTCTTTTCATCTTTCCATACTTCCATCGTGCACATTTCTTTCCTTTTGCGCTCTTCCTTGTTAAGTTTGCCCAAATGTTGGCTCATTAACTCTTCAACTCTCTCTTGAGACTGTTCAGAAGTAAAAGATCTATTGCTCTTTCCATTTACATCATCATCTTCAAAATCTTCACCCCATCATAAGGGCACAATCTCCTCTATTGGTACATCATGTGAAGCTGACTTAAAATAAAATACTTTATAGTCAAACTTGCCTAAAGGTTGCCCCAATAAACCTTCAACCCCTCTCAATGGCTACTTAGGAGTTTCATATTCTCTCTCTTCTTTCGTTAGCTCTTTATCAAACTCATCACCCCATTCTAAGGGCAAAATTGATTCAAAGGGAATATCAGTAGAGGGTGGTTTTGAATAAAACACCTTAGATTCAAATTTATCAAAGGGTTGCCCTAATAAATCTTTTACTTCTTGAGAGGCATTAGGAAATTTCTCATTGTCTATAAGGTTTAAGTTTTCAAAGGAGTCCAACACTTCCTCTTCGCTAACTCTTAAGTTGATCATCATGGTGGCTGGTGGCAGAACATTTTGGTAGTCTAGGAAAGGGTTGTTTCTAGTATTTGGGTTAGAATTGGATTTTTCTAGGTTTATGATTTTTTTAGAATCTATCAGGTTCTGGATTTCATGTCTTAAGCAAATATAGGTGTCTATGGAGTGACCAACTACTTGGTGAAATTTATAATAGCTATTTGGGTCATAGCCTGGAACATTTAGGTTTAGTGGTTTGAAAAAGTTTAAGGGTCTAAGCAGGCCTTTTTGGTTCAAATGGTCTAGGACTTTGAAAAGTGGCTAGTTAAAATTGGAGAATCTCCTAAGCTGCTGAACTACACGCACCTCTATAACTCGGCTAGTACTTCCTTATTGTGTGCCCCTAGTTGGGTAATTTTGGGTTCCTCTACTTTTAAAATTTTTCTTCTTCTCACCCTCAATCTCTTCAACTTGCAAACCATCATCATACAGGTCTATAAATGTTTTGGTATTCATCATTTATAATCTCTTAACCAAATTATATGACATGTTACAGACTATCATCCTAACTTGATCCTTCTTAGCCAACTTATATTTCATTAATCTTACCTTATTCATAAATATGGTCAAGAAATAAAAAAAAATTCATTTGATTTTTTATTAGTCAATTCAAAATCCCTAATGGAATCTAATCTAGTGTTATAATCATATTGTTTCAAAAAAAAAGTATTACATAGTTCTTTCCAGTCAGCCCTAACAGACTTTTCCAACCCATTGTACTAGTTTACAACCATTCCCTCTAAAGACAATATAAATAACCTAGTGATCACTGCTAATGGAGCCTTAGTAGTTCTCATAGTTATTATGTACTGATTGAGATGAATCCTAGGATCCCCAATTCTATCAAACTTCTATAGCTGAGGCACTTTGAACTTCTCAGGTAGCTTACTATCCTCCATTAGCAGCATATCATCAAAGTCAAATGAATATCCCATGCCTTGTCCTCTAATAAGCTCTTCCATTTTAGACATTTTTTGGGTCAGTGCTTGCATATGCTTAGACTCATAGTCTTGTACCAATTCTAGTGATTGTCTTTTTTCCTTTTCCATCATGTAGTTCTTAACATCCTTAAGATTTACATTAGCAAGTGGGTTTTTAACAACAGGTTGCCCCCCAACATTATCAATAACAGGTGGAGCATCTACAGTGAGTGGGATAGCTAAAGTAGTAGGTGGTTATTCAATTACAGGTGGTGGTATGACATCAACAGTAGGTTGCATCAATCAAGATAAAGCCTATCTTAGTTCATCTTGCATCATAGCCCTCATGTCATCCATCAAAGCTCCCTTGATGTCTTTTAAGGTCTAGTTCCTTCCTTGTTGTTGTTCCATTTCTATACACTCAGTTGGAGTTGGTTTAGCTTCCAAGTAAAGTAGATTAATAGAACTCTTATCCAGTCTATGAAGGATCTCTTTTACTATGGCTTTGGGACTTAAATTTGTCCTTCTTAGTCTGCCATCTTTCTGTCCCCAAATACGAGAAGACCCAAATGAATCTATTATGGCTGTAAAATAAAGTGTTAGTGTGATAGATGAAATGCATGTATGCATAATGCACGTGCTATGCAATAAGTAGCAAATAGCAAGTATTAATCAAATATGCAATATTCATCCTTCCAACCTTATTCCTCCCACACTCTTGTTCAATGGTGAGTCTCTTTTCCTAGGATTTTTTTCATCTTGGCATAAATATCAACAGGGGATATCAATAACCGACATGCATGCCAAATCTCTCAAAGTAGTAAAAGCATAGAAATAGTACTTTTAGGTATAAAAGATTACCCCAATCTTTATTAACCTAAATGGGCTTCTAAAGTATGGGCTCAGGCCTTTATAGATAGAAATACCTTATGGCAACATTCACAAGCAATTTGGGTAATTCTAAAGGAAGTAATTAAGCCATTATATGTGGTTAGGGTTCAGTAAAAAGGTTCCTTTAGCAAGATGCCCTCCTTTAAGACTTGAGTTACAGGCCAAGGTCAGAGGGGCCCAACATCCTTTGCAAACTCGAGAGAAGATTATCCCCCCCTTTAGGACTTCGATTACAAACTCTGGTCATATGAACCTGGTAATCTCTCTTGAACTGAGTTAAGGCTAAGAGTGATGGTTAACCAATTTACAACTCCATGAAGCTAGTGAAATCATGGAACCATAAACCAACGCCATCAGCTAATAGGGACATTCAGAATGAATGCAAGAATATAATAAGAATTAATAAAACCATTCTAAAGAACACAAGTAGAATTAATATCTTTTATCCTCAATGGAGTCGCCATGGTAGACAGCGGGGCTAAGTACGCATCTAAGATTTTAGTAATTTTGACATTATTTGAGCTTAGCACTCTAAAGAACACACTAAACATTATCACAAAGACATGGCATGGAGATGAGGAGTCTCTATCTAGGGTAATAATTGGGACAAATCATTTTGGTGGTACTCAATTCTCTAAAAGAAAGCTAGCACCACAACCAGGAGATTCTGGATACCGAATACTAACTTCTTCTAATCTTGTGTTCATTTAGAAGTACTTTATGAATTACTATTTTATTCTCTAATTACACAAAAATTTATTAAACCTTAATTAAACATCCATCTAGCCCTAAAGCAAACTAGTCATTAAACTACATGAAAAATGCATACAAAGCGCATCGTCCTTAGGTCTAAATTGTGTTAATTTTATTTTAAAATTTAGCTAATTCTACATTTTTATTTACAAGTGAAATTGACTAAAGTTGGTCCTACATGTTTAGTAAATGAGCCTAAGTTTGTTCATTTTAATTTAACTAAAGAAATGGGCTTATAGTTTATAAATTTAAATAAAGGAATTAATTAGTGGGCCTAATTCTTATTTAATTCTAATTGAAGGAACCTAAGTCTATTTATTTTAATTCTAAAAGTGGCCCTAAATCTACAAATTCTAAAGTATTTAAATTAGTGGGTCTAATTCTACATGTTTTAATTTAAAAATGGGCCTAAGTCTAAATTAACCTAAATGGGCCTAAATTGATTTTAAAATTAATTAAACCTAAAAATCCAATTAAAAGCTTATTTATTAAATGGGTTGGAACCTAACGTGGGCTTAGGGCCCAAAACATACAAAAATCAACATACAAGCCCAAAAACATAAAAAAAAAATGAAAACAAATCAAATAAAAAGAGATTAAACATGCAATTAAATTATTTCTTCTAAAAACCTAATTTTAATTAACATGCAACCTAAATTAATCTACTACCTCCATTGATTTTAACTAGGGTTTACCAAATTGAACCTAATTTACTAATTGATTTTTTAAGAACAAGAGAAAGCTAGACTTTTCATTATTCCTACTATTAGGGCTATTACAAGATCTACCAAAAATAATAAAGAAAATAAAATTAAAATTACAACCTTAAAAAAAAGTAAATTAAACAAAGTAAGAACTTAAAAAAATAAATTAGATAGAACAAATTAAAAAAATATATAAGAATTGAATTAGGATCCTGGTTTTTCATTTTCATTTTTGGATTCTCCATGGGCTTTCCTTGGTTCAATCATATGTTCATCATCACAGAAACATGAAATACAGAGAATAAAAAAGAAAAATATTAGAATGAATGAACAAAGAAAACAAAATAATAAAAATTAAACAAAAACACAGAAATAATAAAATAAAAAATAATATAATAATATAAATGAAAGAATTAATAAAAGAAAAAAAAGGAGTATAAGAAGGATGTTATGCAGATTATGATTGAATGCCTCTCAGAATGGGATTTCACCGTCTTGAGAAAATTGACTTTGTATTTTCTTGATTTCTAGACCTTGAAAAGAACATATTTTTTTAAAAAAGGTTTTTTTTTCTTTCTTTCTTTTTTTTCTTCTTTTTTCTCTCCGTGTTTTTTTAATCAACTCTTTTTTTGCAATAGCTATTAGAGTTTTCTCTTTTTTTTTCTCTCTTTACTAGTCCCCTCTGTTCCTCTGCCAATCCTTTTTTTTATATCCCGTTCTAACCCTAGCTAACTACTTACATGATCACATGAGAGCCAGCTCTAATCCTCCATCTCAACACAAATAAGATAAGAATTTTATTTTTAAAAAAATATATGTGTAAGAGATGTGTATTGGACAAATAAATACCAAATTTAATTAATTTATTAAAAAAATTAAAATTTAGACCAATCATAATTAAAAAAATCGAGAAATAATTTTTTTTTCTAAAATTTTAGCGCCTCAGCATTATAGAATGATGACCACCATTGTGTAATGTCTATTTGGCATGCCGCACATTTTCAAATAGGCCCCTATAAAATTCAATTTTTTACAATTAGACGTAAAAAATGTTGTAATTTAGTCCCTAAAATTGCGAAACTTAACACCATAGGTCAATTTTCAACTAAATTTTCATCATAGAGGCTTTCATCACATTCATGCACAAATGCTTCCTGAAATTAGGTGCTTATAATAGATTTACTATTAATAAAAGATGTATTTCCAAATTTTAAGCTATCTCTGGTATAAAAAAGGGTTCTTTACCTTTTTAAGTATCTAGGTGTGCCTCTTTTTATTGGTGCTCCAAAGAAGAAATTGTTAAAACCTTTTATAGATAAAATTTTTAGTAAGTTTTCCAAATGGAAGGTAATTCTCTTTTTATGGCTGGTCACTTAACTCTTATTCAATCAGTAATTACTTGCTCTCTGCTCCATTCTTTTGCTATTTATAAATGGCCTCAGGCTCTTATTAATTTTATGGAGTGTATTATGCATAATTTCCTTTAGTTGGGCTTATTGATGATAAGAAATTAGTTACCATTCCTTAGAAAATTGCTTGTTTTCCTATTAAGGAAGGAGGTCTTAGCATTAAACAACTTAAATTTCTTAATGATGCCATGTTAAGTAAAATAGCTTGGAATTTGATTTCTTTTAATCATTATCCAATGCTAATTCTTCATTGTAAATTTCTTTATCCTTCAAGCATTGGCCATGAGTCTTATTTCCAATCTTTTGTATGGCCTTCAATTAAGTCTATTTATTCTTCTCTTTATTTAGAAATTAAATGGTTTATTGGTTTGAATTCTAATATGAATTTTTGGATAGATGAATGGCTTTTTCCTACAGTTGCCGATTAGCTTGCTATTGCTCCTCATGATCAAGCTAAGTTCACTAACCTAGTTCCAAATTTCTTTTCAATAATAGTTAGGATCTTTCTCATATTTCTAACGATGTTATTAAATCTAACATTAGCGCTATCTCTCCCATTCATGATGACTTTGATATTTGTGTGTGGATAAGGTCTTTTAATGGTATTTATATAGTTAAAAAGATGTATAATCATCTCTAGTTCTCTCAAAAAATGGTCCTTTGGTCTTCTTTTATTTGGAAAGAATTTTTGCCAACTTCTAGATCTTTAATTTGTGTAAGAGCTATGTTAGGCTATCATCCAACTGATAATAATTTACAATTAAAAGGGATTTGTTTTGCTTGTAGATGGTCTCTATGTGTTGCCAATATGGAGAATGGTGAGCATTTGATTCTTCATTGTTCATTTTCTAACGTTATATGGAAATCAAATTCTCTATTGTTTAGTTAAAAGGTGATGGTTTTGGGTTCCTTATCAAAACTTTTTTTGGATGCCATGAATCATAATTTTAGCTTTCAAGTAGCTACTCTATGGTGTTTAGCCATAGTAAACGGCTTGTGAGTGATTTAGAAGAATCGAAATATTATTATTTTTGAAGCTGAATTCTTTAATATTCATTCAGTTATGGCTAATATGGAATGTAATTAAAGAGGTGGATTTCTTTAAGGTGGGTCCAATGTTCAACTCGCTTGATGAGCTTTCTATTCTTCAAACTTTACATATTCAAGGAATTCTTAGGAAAGCACTAAAAACTACCTCAATTCTTTGACTGCCTCATCCTTATTAGATCAAAGTGAATACCGATGGTTTAGCTATGGGCTTTCCTAGTTTGGGATGGGCGGGTGGCATTTTCCACACATCCAAAGGTTTTCCAAGGGGGGCTTTTGCTTTTATTCTTGGTTCTTCATTTTTTTTTTGTTGAGCTTTAATCCATAATTTATGTTGTTAAGACTACTTAGAATAGTGGCTGCCATTCTTTATGTTTGGAATGTGATTCATCCTATATTATTCTTCTATTCTAGGCTAAGTTCATTGTCATATCTCAAATTTAACTATCCCCAAAAAGTTACAATAATGAAACGAATCCCTGAGATGACTAAAGTATGCTCGCTCGTAACACCTTTGAAGTGTTCAACCTTAAAAAACCTAACCGACCCCACCAATATGCAAAATCGATCACTAAGCCACTAAGTTGTACTCTAACCTTGCAAAATATGAATTATCAAAATAATGAAAGGTTTATTTCTAGAAAACTCCTCTTAGAATACTCAGCTCATTGGGCTAGTGCTTATTTCATTATACAGGGACCCAATTTTGTGAAAAAATAGAAATTAATTTTAATAAAATGGACTTCAGAAACACATTTGAAAGGCTCCAAAACCTCCAGAAGTGGTCCCAAAATAGTCTAACACAACCTGTGTATCAACACGTATCACTCAAAAGTGCGTGTAAATGCCCCTAGGTGTCATGTACTAAAATCGAGGCTGAATTTGCAAAATGAACTCTAGAAATGCATTCAAGAGGCCCAAAAACCCTAGGAACTAACCTCGGAATAACACGTGTAAAACCTGGGAAGTGTACATAAAGGATAGAAGTGTGTGTGGCCACATGCACACTATGCGCAACAACCCGTACTTAGCATGCCCATGTGCAAAAATCCTTATTATATGCACATGACCATGCCCCTATTACCCTATTCTACCAAATTTTCCCTATAAATAGACCACTTCACACCCCATTTTAAAGGGGGAAGCAAGTGGAAATACACAGACTCAAAAATTGGCCTGATCAAAGGCGTTGGAAATCCCTTTCTAGATAGTTTTTGCTCTCCCATAGTTGTTAGATCCCTTTTCCACCAAACCAAGCCTCATCTTTATCAAAGCATGCTTCAAAGGTATAAATCTAGCATCATTCTACTATCATTTTGAACCTCTTGATGAGGAAAGGTTGATAATCACTCGAAGCTAAAGCTTCAAAGCTCACATAACCTTAGTCGAGGCTGAGGACCGCACAATTATGTTAGCACGTCTATTTTATCACATTGCATTTTATTTTACTGTCTCTAGCATTTAGGAATATTATTGTGCTTGTGTGATGAGATTGGTAATCTTTTATGCTATATGAATAATATATGATTTATTATGCTCATTTCAAATCATCATTCTGCATCCTCTATTTCCAAAATCATGAAATCACACCGTAAATATCAACAACATGAAAAATTTCATGTCCCGAAATAGAGTCATCATGCTCTCAGTCCAATGATGACCTCATGCATCCTTTATATTATCATCATACATCATCATAGCATAAATAATCATTGTAAGCATGATCATCTTATCATTCATTAAGGAAGTTGTGTAAATGGTCATATTATCCTTCTAGATCAATCATATTAGATTTATCTTTCTGCAATCTTTCCTTTTTCATATGTATTTTATGAAGAAAGCGATGTGATAAATTTTTTAGCTTTATTATCTCATACTATCTTATGTATGTGTGAATGCTATACAAACTGTCATTACCAAAACTAAGATATTGCAGTAGCTATACACTGAATATCGTATAATGAGAAATAATTAAAAAGTAGAAGCGATCCCTCGAACTCAAAAATCTCTGTTGGGGACAATACTTGCTAAGTGACCTGATGTTGTCCCTTTCTTTTCTTGATTTTCTAAAAATTGGGTGGCAACTCCATAAAATCAAAAGTGTCTCTTCCCCTTGAGACCAATCATTTATCCATATCCGGTAAAGTTTCTATGTCCCTTGGAAACAAAAAGACCCATACAATGTTCCATGAAAACATACCCCGCTACACGTCCTAAACAAATAATAAGTCCCTCATAGTGGAAACGGCACTGGCGTCTTATAAGTAAAAGGGATCAACTAAAAAACAACTATTTTTCATTATGTAATACTCAATCGTATAGAGCCTCTCACCACTGCAATTGCACTACACATCACACGTGCACCACTTGTCCTTAAAAGCCTTGATAATACTAAATGACATCACCATATAATTTCACTAGAGTCATAAGGCGATGAAGATACAATATTATCAACTTCATTCTTTACTTGTGTATTCACCGAACTCATATGACCAGATTCTGTAATCCAAGTCCTTATGGTGGGCAACCGAGTCATCAAAAGAATGCTAAACTTATTGACCGGAGTTTGTAACCCTAGTCATATGTGGGCATTCTCACTAAAGGAACCCTTAGCCTTTCACCCTTACTCAGCTCATGTAAATAAGCTAATAGTAACTTCCACTAGGATTCCACCAAGCTATGCATGTAATCATCATCCCAACATTGCCCGTTTGACTTGATATTCATAATTTACATGACCCTTTTATTATCTATCGTCGAATGATGTCGTAATGTCAGTTTTCATAGAAAATTTATGCTCAGGACCACGTGATTCTCATCTACTTCGTGTGACCCAAAGCATGAGGAATGATGAGAATCATGTACCTCAGCTTGAATAATCTATGCAAATTTATAAATAATGACATCCCTCAATGATGGAACCTACAAGATGTCATCCATTTATCCTTATCAGATTAAATGAATGGGTTAGGAACCCAACTAGATTGTGGACCTTTATGTCGATAAAATTAAATTTTAAATTGTTAAACAATACTTTCATGACTCCTGGTAAACATATCGAATATCAATATAGGGGCAAGAACTTGGACTCCTTTTGATTGACATTGGTCTTATGCATACGGGCGCATATGGGCTTTGGACATCATTTAAAGCCTAATAATTGACCCTCACATTGACATCATGTGAAGTACATTTAAGTATCATTCCTCATTTTACCATTTGGTTCTAACCAACATAAATTGAAATAGCCTAGTTTTGAGAGTGAAACCATAGTCCACTGATGACTATCGGTTTAAAACCTACCTAGCAAAAAGACTGAATGACCTCATAGATAAATAAGGTTAGAAGCGAAAGCTTACTTATGATTGTTTTGTTCATTGTGTAGGAAAACTAACCAGCTTTAATCATGCATACATTACATACATGTAGATAGCAAGTACTAAACACTATTTCTTGCAGGAATACTCATTTTTTCATAATAAGATTTTTGCATCCACTCCACATATACATGCTCACCCTTTTATGTTGTAGGCACATGTCATGCATTATTCATTTAGCTAATCCTAATAAATGTATAGGAATACGCCATTCAAACATAAGTGACCACGAAGTCGAGTCTTCTCGCTGAAGCAATGGAAAATTGAAAGCTAGGATCCAAGAACTGCTTGATGATGGCATCATGGTCAAAAACCCCTAAGCCCAAACTAGTATCACTAGACATTTCCTCCATAACCTTGACAAGGCTGACTGGAAAAGCTTGCAACCATATGGAATGCTATGCATTAAGACATTCCAGCATGTGCACCTCGACCATGAACTCTTAAATGTTGTTGTGTCATTCTGGGACCCTTAAGAGCATGTATTCCAATTCAACACTATAGAACTATGCCCATTATATGAAGAATTCAGTGCCATAGCAGGGTGAACCCCCACCAAGACCAAAAAGGCAATCTTCACTAACCAAGATGTCAAATACCTAGGGCTTACGGCTAATTTCCTTAATCTAAGCCCATAAAAGCTTAACGAACTAGTCACTAAGCATAAACGACTGATTCCTATGCAACTCCTAGCTGCCTACACTACCAAGAAGACTGGTACTCTGATTTAGGCATGTCTCCTTGCGTGTTACCTCTTTATGCAATACTTAACCATCTCAAATGATGGGCTAGGAGATTATAGCATACTCTAGGTCATTAAAGGGATGGAATGCAAAATAACTTCCTTTCCACTAATTCTAGCAGAAACCATTCAAGTTTTGGATGATCTCAAAAATAAGAAAAGTCTGAACTTCACTAGAAGCCCTTTGTTACTTCAAATATGGCTGCAAGAAAAGCTGAGTCTACTCGACAAACCTACAGGGAACTGGATGAGGTACCAACCTAGGAATCACCTGGAAAGACACATCAAGGACATTCATGAATGCTCAGCCTATATCATAACCTAAGAGTAGTTTGAATGCATAAAGGACACACTAGAATATTAAGTAAGATGGATGTGCCCATGGTGAAAGCTGGGACATGTGACTCTCTGCACATATGTCAACTGTGTACCAATCTCAGGATTCAAGTCATGCATCCACTATTATCTAACATTAGTGAAGAGATAGTTTGGGGAGAAGTAACACATACCTTTTAAACTTGAAGATTTCTCTGGTGGTAGGATACAACAAAGGTTTGTGGATCACTTTATAGCAACATGGAGGAGGAGAATTATCCACCAATTTAACACTAGTATTGGAGATGGTGTTACTAATGAAGCATATAAGCAATGGATGATCTGAAGACAGAAACATCTCTTGAACCACTGATCTAGAGAAAGTTCACTCCTTTAAATTTTAATGTCTTTTTTTGAAAATGATGATGTAATGAACTCTAAATTTAATGCAATGAAATCTGATTTTGCTTACTTGTTTGATGTCTTTCCTTATGGTAGTGTGCATTTCATTAATCAAAACATTAGCATATTTGACATTGCATTGCATTGATAAAAACATTAGCATATTTGACATTCATTCTATATACACTAAATCATTTAACATTGGCATGAAATATGAACCATGGATTCTACATATTTTGAAAGATGTTACCCTTGAAGAGAGGAGAGAAATTGAAGAAATATTCAAAAAATATTCAAAAAATTTTACCTCGACATATGATGATATGCCCTGTATTGACAGAGACATTGCCTTACGCTTCATTCCTACCAAAAAAAGGTGCAAACCAGTAAAGCAGAAACTGAGAAGACTTATACCAGAATGGGCACAACTAATGAAAGAAGACATCGAGAAATAGATCAAGGAAAAATTCCTAGAGATAGTGGACTATCTAGAATGGTTAGCAAATGTGGAGCTAGTACTAAAGAAAGACAAAAGGGTTAGAATCTGCATCAACTATAGAGATCTGAATAGGGCCTACCTAAAGGATGATTTTTGACTACCCTGCATAGACATACTGGTTAATAGTGCCACTATATGTGCAATGTACTCCTTCATGGATGGATTCTCTAGGTACAGTCAAATCTTAATGGCCATTATTGAGAAAGTAAAGACAATTTTCATAATATAATAGGATACTTACTATTATAGAGTAATGCCTTTTAGACTAAAGAATGCAAGGGCAACCTACTAGAGAATGGCAACTGCAATGTTCCATGACATGATACATAAAGAAGTGGAGGTATATGTTGACAACATGATGGTCAAGTCAAGAACCAGGGAAGAACACCCCTCTGATCTTGAAAAGTTCTTCAGAACGGTTGAAAAGTACTGTCTCAAGCTAAATCCAAAGAAATGCATATTTCATGTCACTTCAGGAAAGATACTAGGGTATGTTGTCAGTCAGAATGGGATTGAAATGGATCTGGACAAAGTAAAGACATTAGAGATATGTAAGTGCCAAAAACAAAGAAATAAATAAGAGTGTTACTAAGGAAACTATAGTTCATAAGTAGATGCATTGCTAAGTTGACAATAGTGTGTGAACTGATATTCAAGCTACTCAGAAAAGATCAGCCCATTGAACTAAACGAACAATGTTAGCTAGAATTTAACAATATCAAAAGCTACCTAGCCAACCCACCGGTTCTAAAACCACCTAAACCAGGGATACCTCTAACCTTATATCTATCCATCAAAGGGAATGCAATTGGTGCAATGTTAGCCTAGGAGGGAGAAATAAAAGCAAACATATAGTCTACTACTTGAGCAAGAAGATGCTGCCATATAAGGAGAAGTGCAGCCAAGTCGAACGGATATGCTTAGCAATGGTATGGGCAATGAAGAAACTTAGACACTACTTTTAATCCTATAGAATTTAGGCCATGTCTAAAATGGACCTAATGAAGTACCTTTACAAAGCTCCCTTTCTATTGGGGAAACTTACTAAGTGGCTTATACTGCTAACATAATTTGACGTGTAATATCTAACTAAGAGGGCAGTAAAAGGGAGAGTAGTGGCTAAATTTCTAGCTCTCAACCCCATTCCAAACTCAAAAGAAATCCAACTAGACTTCTTAGATGACCTCAGCTCAACCATTAAGATCCAAGGATGGTGCATATACTTTGATGAAGCAGTCAATCAGTTCGGCGCAGGAGTTAGTGTTATATTACAATCTCTAGAAGGTGAAGTAGTACCAATTGCTAAAAAGCTCAAGTTCAGAGTTATAAATAATGAAGTAGAATACAAGGCATACACACTCAGAATAGAAGCACTGATAGTCTTAGATATAATAGAAGTCAAAATCTTCAGAAATCCCATACTAATAATTAATCATGTCGCAGAAGAGTAGGAAGTAAAAGAGTAGTAATTAAAGTTTTATCTGGACCACTTAAGGCTATTTACCAGGTCCTTCTAAAAATAAAGATTCATTCATCTCCCCAGGAATCATAATCAGATGGTAAATTCACTTGCTTCCCTAACATTAGTATGGAAAGGACCATCCAAAATGCCCATGAAGCCTTTGATTCTACTCAGAATGGGACAACCTTGTCATAAAAATTGTAGAATAGCAAAGATAAAAGCCACTGAAAAGCCCTAGTTCTATGAAATCTAGAGATATCTAAAGGAACGAGCCTATCCTAATCAAGCATATGAACAAGACAAAGTAGTCATTCAATGACTAGCATCAAAATTCATATCACACTAGGGTGTGTTATACAGGAGAACTTCAGATCGTTTAAAACTCCGATGTCTAGATAAAACTGAGGCTACAAGAGCAGTAGAAGAAGTACATGAGGATGTTTATGGTCCACATATAATTGGAGCAATCCTAGCTAAGAAGCTAATCAGACAAGGGTTCTTCTAGATGATGATGATGGAAGACTACATTAAATTTGTAAGGAAATGCCATAAGTATTAGATCCAAGGGAATTTCAATCACATTCCCCCAATAGAACTACACTACATCTCCTCTCTATAGCCCTTCTTAGCATGGGGACTAGACATAATTAGGGAAATTCACCCAATAACCTTAAACGGACATAGGTTCATCCTAGTGGCAGTGAACTACTCTACAAAATGGGTTGAAGCAGAATCATTCGCAAGGATAGTAGCCAAGAAAGCAGTTAAGTTCATTAAAAGAAACATGTTCTGTCGATATGGGATCCCCCATCACATCATCTCTAACAAAGGTGTCTAATTCAAAAGGGAAGTTAAAGAGCTACTAAGGAGTTTTAAAGTGGAACATCACAAATCTTCTCTTTATCAACCATAAGTAAATGGGGTTGTCAAAGCTACAAACAAGAACATTAAAAAATATTGTCAAAGATGACTTAGACTTACCAAGATTAGGCAGACAGATTGCCACATGCCTTATGGCGGTACTGAACAATAGTCAGAACTTTAACAAGAGCAACTCCTTTCTCACTAGTGTATGGATCATAAGCAATTATTCCAATTGAAATAGAGATCAAGTCTCTTTGGGCAGCAATCAAATCTAAATTATCAAAAGTACAGTGAGCTCAATAGAGGCATAATAATCTCACTCTCTTAGACATCAAATCTGAACATGATGATGCTTATGAGTGATTTGGGGTACTCCTCAGATTTGTAATTCACCGTTCTCAATAAGTCTTCAAATCTTCTTCTTCAAAAATTCTCCAAGGATCTTGAATTAATTGATAAACCAAAAGGAATTTTTATAGAAAAATAACTAGCCCAAAATTAAGAAAGCTCGCATAAAACCAAAAACTTTCAAAATCTATTCCTACCTTCCCTACTCCTTTTTTTCTTTCCTTTCTCCCATCCTTTTTATATAGTGGAAAAAAGAACAAAAAAAACTAGCTTCCTAACATGATTCTAATTCCTCAAAATATAAGATTAATGCTTAAAATTATATTTAGGAATTTTAGACCAATTAGGAATGAGTTAAAAACCAATTAGGAATTTTAGACCAATTAGGATTGAGTTAAAAGACAAAAAGACCACTGGAAGAATTTAAGTTTTGCAATTAGGTCCTAAAAAATATTATAATTTAGTCCTTGAAAACACTAAATCCTTCCTTTAAAAGATGCATTTAAACCCTTAGAATTTTAAAGCTTAAGTATCGAAGACCTATTCATGATATTTTCATCATTGGAGTCCTTTGTCGCATCCATAACACATCATCTTGAAATTGGGTGTCTACAGTTGCCCCCCTTTCTTGTTGTTTGCTTGAAATAGCACCCAATTTCTAAATTGAAACTTAGGATACTTACCTGCACTCCTTGAAACTTCTACTTGTGAATTGGCTATGCTCTGACGTACAGCATTTCAAATGACATATCATACTCGATCATATGATATTGATTATACTCAGTCATATAACCTCAGGTGAATGAAACACATTGTACTCAATTGCACAATGTTGACTATACTCAGACGTATATCATTGAATTGAAAAATTACATCATACGCGGTCGTATGATGCCGATTATACTCGGTCGTATAATCAATTAGAAAAGAAAACATCATACTCAATTGTATGATGCCGATTATACTCAGTCATATAATACAATGTTGACTACACTTAATCGTGTAGTATAATTTGAAGGAAACATCACACTTGGTCATATGATGCTAATTATACTCGGTCGTATAATTGATCGAAGATACATTGCACTCGGTCGTACAATACTGACTGCATTCGGTCGTATAGTCTGATTTAAAAAGAAACATCACTCTCGGTTGTATGATGCCGATTATACTCGATCGTATAATCAATTGGAAAAGAAAGCATTATACTCCATTGTATGATACTAATTATACTCTATCGTATAATCGATTGGAAATAAATTGCACTCGGTCATACAATGCCGACTACACTCAGTCATATAGTTTGATTTTAAAAGAAACATCACACTCGGTCGTATGATCCTGATTATACTCAGTCGTATAATCGATTGAAAATACCTTGCACTCGATCACACAATGCTAATTACACTTGGTCGTATAGCTTGATTTGAAAAGAAACATCACACTCATTCATATGATTCTGATTATACTTGGTCATATAATCAATTGAAGATACATTGCACTCAGTCATACAATGCTGACTACACTCGATCGTATAGTCTGATTTGAAAAGAAACATCACACTTGGTCGTATGATGCCGATTATACTTGATCATATAATCGATTGAAAATGCATTGCACTTGGTCGTACAATGCTGACTACACTCGGTCGTATAGTCTGATTTGAAAAGAAACATCACACTCGGTCATATAATGCTGATTATACTCAATCATATAATCAATTGAAAATACATTACACTCGATCGTATAATGTTGATTATACTATTGACAATTTTAATAATTCCTTGAATTATTAAACTATAAAGCATTGCAATTTAGGACTAAATTGCAAAGAATCAAGTGGACTTAAATACAAACCAAAGTTGAAGGACCAAAGTGGATATTTTCCCATCTATATATTCCTTTTCTCCTTTTTCTGATTCATTTCTTCTTTTTCCTATTCTTCTTCTCTTTTTCCTTTCATTTTCTCTTAATTTTTAAATTTTCTTCCTTCAATTATTCTCTCATCTGATGTCTGATTTTAGATCTGTCTGATCCTATGGCCCACCCACAGCGTAGGCTATGCAGGAGCAGTTCCAGACAATCAGATCCCATCGCTTTGCATTTGCATTTTCCCCATAATGATTTGGGACTTAGTGAAGATGAAGAGATATTTTCTTTGACTCATTTGTACCTCCACAGATGTTCTTAGACTAGAGATGAGGTAAATTTCCCATCTCTGTTTTCAATTCTACAATAAACATATTTATTTTAGTAGATAAAATTGATGTTTATATGCATGCAATTTAATCATGAAAAATTGATAAAGTAAACCAAAATATGTTACAGACTAATATCAATATGTTAAATTTCACTGAAATTTTCATCGGGAGTCTAAATTCCAGTCTTAAATTCACATATTTTTTATTGGATTTCTTAAATTTTTGATTGGAAATTAGGAAATCCAATCTGAATTCTAGATTTCCAATTATAAATCTAGTCTTTCAATTTGATTTTTTTTAATTAATGTCAAAAATAGAGATTTAGGAAAGAAAAATGATCCTGTTGTTTATGCATTTTTTAGAAACCCCTGAAATTCTCAAGTTATTTCCACTTGGCGAGAGAATTGTTCCATCACTTGTCTGGGGAGGTAGCACAGCATGTCTAGGCATCCAAATTTTGACATTTTATTGTTGCTTTATTGACTACTCAAGGTAGGTCAGATCACTATTCACTCTTTGCACTTATCGAGAGGTGGATGGACACCACTCACACCTTCCACACACGAGTGGGTGAGTTGACTATTTCCCTAATGAGTTTTTCTGCCATTACTGGGATCGCATTCGGAGGTACCCCAGTTCCTTTTGATATCCATTACTACACTCTTCTAGAGGATACTAGAAGTCATTACGTTCATGACTTACTCGGGTTTGTTTCGACATAGAAGAATAAGAAGAACGTGCTTCTTTCTTCTTTTGTATAGGGTTTCAAAAGACTACCTACCACTACACCTCGCCAGATTCTCCAGAAGGTGAGATGTTTTTTATTAATATTTCTTGGCACTACACTCTTTTGCGAGACTGGTCATGAGGTTAGCATCGCTCTTCTTGGCCCTCTTTAGGATCTTGCTAGGGTCGCTACTTTGGATTGGGGGTCTATAGTGCTTGCTTACCTCTACTATAGATTGGATGCTGTTTGTAGAGGCACTGTGATGATGTGTGGCTTTTGGTATGTCTTGCATGTATGTTTCTTATCCTTTTTTAACTTGTACTTACTTTCACATTCCCCTCCTTATTTCCTTCATTTTTCTTTTTTCTAGATTTAGGGCATTGAGACTGGAGTGATTTGAGGTTTCAATGCCATTAGCTTCGATAGGATTCTTCCCCTAATGTAGAGGTAGGGTTCCTCTCGTCTTGCTAGCATTAAGCATGATTTGTAGACTTATCGGGACCAGCTAAACTCCTTAAAGTGGGACTTGGTAAGAAAATTTTAACTTTTAGTATTTCATTAATTGTAAAAGTATAACAAATTTAAATTTAAATGAATGAGTTTTCAGGTTAGATCAGATTGGTTGGCTGGTACTGAAGACATTCAGCGATATGATTTTATGATTGCAGTAGTAAGACTTGAGACTATGAGAGTTTTGCTTCCTAGTTATGGCTGCCATATGTGGTATCTCGGTAAGCATGTTTATCACTAGCATATAGGACCTTCTAGGAGGCGTGTTCCCTCTTCTATTCCCTCCTTGATGTTACGAAGTAGCAGCATGACTGGTCCTAAGCTTATAGCTGCTCTTGAGGGATATGACGCTTCGACCATGCTTGAGCGTTCTCATCATTATTATGAGTATATTCGACAGAACCTCTTAGAGCAGGTTCCTATAGACTCGGCTGAGGTATGATTTCTCTTACTACTTTACTTCAACTCTCTCATCATTATTAACATTTGGTTCTCTATATAGGTTGAAGGAGTCCCTGATGCTACTATAGAGGAGACTGCAGATGATACTAAGGAGACTAAGCAGGAGGTCAAGCTTATTCATCATAGTGAGACTGCTCATGGTGAGACTTCCTTGAGTACCATTCTGGGTGATGTTCCCCCATTTGATAGTTTGATGTATTATTGGGCTCCCATGGTACAAACTCATGTTGAGCGACACATGTATTTTGATACAGCTTAAATTCCTAGCTTCTCACCTCCTAATGTTTTGCATGTAAGTTCAATTTTCTCCCTTACTAACCCTGCACAAACCTGCACTTGTTGTTGAATTAGTAAAATTTATTTTACAAGTCCCTAGAACACAGGCGGAGTATTTATATGGAATTGCCTCTTCCTATAGATTATTTACTATGCAGAGTACAGATACTTGGAGGGTTAGTATTCACAACAAATATGTAGATGTATATGTGCTATACATGATTCTAACTATTTTTTTAATGCAACAGAATTATGTTGGGGATTTGGAGTGTGAGAATGAGAGGCTCCGGCAATAGCTTGCTAGCTTTAGTTTTGATAGACACGACGCTGGGACTCCTATGCCCCCAAATCAGAGCGACGATCCAACTAGAGAATGGAGACCCTGGCCAGACACTAGAGCTCAGGATGACTAACTTTCTTTAGGAATTGTATTAGTATGATTGTACTTTGAGATGTTTTAGAACTGTTTCCTTTTATGCATTATGGACTTTTATTCTGGACTAAACCGTAATTTTCTCTTTTTTTTGTTAGAAACATTGGAAGTCCGATCGGCGTCCTAGATTTTCGATCAAAAATCTAGAATTCTGATCAGAATTATGGATTTTTGATCGAAAATCTAGAATTTCAATCGAAATTATGGATTTTTTATCGGAAATATAGAATTCCGATCTGAATTTTGAATTTTTGATCAAAAATCGGTTCTATATATTCTCCTACTCCAATGCAAATTTGTTCCACAAAATCAATCCTAATCCTTTCTGTATCTGATTTTTTGTCCTATATAAGAGCCATTATGTTGCATCAATATCATCCTTCACCTCCATCATGACACAAGCCACACTCACTTTGATGAAGAAATTTCTTAAGACCCTTAATAGAGATTATTGGAATAAAATTCTACCCTTTCATGCTAAACCCTTAAAGTCCTTTCAACGTCTGAAGATAGATAATAATTTCTTACATGCTGCTACCACCTTCGAGGATGCTAAGGAACACGTATTTAGATTTAATGGACAAGAACTATGTCCTCTGATTGAGGAATTTGCTGCTATTCTGGGACGTTCACTAAGTTCCACTGCTACCATTGCTCTCCCAGACCTTGAGATTGAGTTTCCCAATAGATTAATAGCATTCTTTAATATGCCCCCAGATGTTATCTACATGCATGCACACAATACTAAAATCATCAGTCTTCCTTTTATGATTTCCTCTTGTGCAACCAGAGATAAAACCAATGCTGCTTGGATCAGAACTGTCACTTTCTGCCTATATGCTCAGTTTGTACTAGTGTCTTCTCATGGAGATGCAAATGTAAGGATTATCAGTATCTTAGAACAGGTAGAAACTGGAGCTAATCCTGTGCCTATCATACTTGCTAAAATTATCATGGGGTTAGATAATTTCAAGGTTCAAAACTAACTCTCAGGCAGTCTGCTTCTCCTTCAGGTATGTAACCCTTTTTTTTTTACTTAAGTCGCCCTCTCAGGTTTTCAGCTTAGCTTTTTTTTTTTTAAGATTTGGTTACAGGAGAAATTGAGTATGTTTGATGCTCCTCCTAATGCTTTAATTTATCAACCTCATCATCTACAATCTCATCCATTAAAAATAAAGGATAAGCTCACCACAGATCAATGGACTGATTGGATGAAAGGCATTGTTGATACTAAGATTACTTATATTTGTCCTTGGTGGAGATTAAAATTCATGACCATCAACTTGTATGACAATTGTGTCCCTATTCCCAGATTACACTTTTTGACCTTTCTTTCTCCTTCATGCCTCTGCTGTCAGTATGATTGCCCTCAATTCATTGTAGTTGTTATAACTGACTTCAAAGGTTGCTTCCTGAGACAATATTTCTTGGACAAAGTGAAGAACTTATGGCCTCGTAGAGCTTTGGAATGGAATATATACCTAGATGCTGACGTGACTATTGATGACAACTATAAAACTTGGGGTTACTATGCAATCTACAGAATCACCAGAACTTATTAAATACAAAAGGACTCAAACATTGTTAGATAAGTCAAAAAATAAACAAAAACAAAAGTAGTGGTCTCATAAGTCCAATTTCTCATGTTTTATTTTTCCTTCATGTCTTTGTGCCTTGTAATAAAGATAGAAAATGCAATATTTAACAAAAATGTCTTTTCAATTCATTTCATTAACTAGAGCAAAAATGAGTACATTTATTACATCACATGACACAACTCCTATTATCAACTAGTCCTTTTAGATTTTCTAACTGAACATTTTTCTCCCATTTTCATTTCCCTAATTTCTACCTGATCAGCTCTTTACGGGTTTTCTGAATAGTGGGAATGTCCTAACTTTTGCCTAACTAGCCTTTTTAGGTTTTCTAGTTATCAGACTTTTTTTTCAAAGGTAGTATTTTTTAAGGTGATTGAGGCTGATTGGCTCAATGAATTCATTCCCTTCTCGATCTAATATTTTTGTAGCTCCCTTGGGCAAGATTGTCTTGACTAAATATGGTCCTTCCCAGTTTGGTCTGAATTTTCCTCTCTGGTCAAACTCCATCGCCCTTGCGTGCTTTAAGGCCATATCTCTAGCTTTTATCTTTCCCTGCTTAACCTTTTATTAAATGCTCTTGCTATTCTCCTTTGATAAATATGAATGTGGAATAAAGCATCCATCCTTTTCTCATCCAGAGATACAAGGTAATAGAACCTCTTTTGCATCCATTCACTCTCAGGGATTTTTGCTTCCATAACCACTCGTAAGGATTTAATTTCTGTCTCTATGGGTAGAATTGCTTCACAACCATATACTAACGAGAATGTAGTTTTTCCTGTAGCAGTACATGTTATAGTTCTATATCCCCGTAAAGCAAATGGGAGGTATTTGGACCATTCCTTATATGTCTTCACCATCTTAGAGAGAATCTTCTTTATATTCTTATTAGCCACTTCCACTACACTATTAGCCTGAGGTCGATAAGTGAGGACTTATGATGCTCAATCTTGTATCTTTGTAATAACTCAGCAGTTTCTACCTGAAACTGAACTCCATTGTCTGTCACAACATGGTGTGGGATCCCATACCTACAAATGAGGTTCTTCTCAATGAACTTTGTCATATATCTAGCTTTTAAGGTGCCAAAGGATTCTGCTTCTATCCATCTCAAAAAGTAGTCAATTGAAACTACTATATATTTATGCCCGTTTGAAGCAGTTTTACTTCCCCTATTATATCTATTTCCTAGGTTGCAAAGGGCCATGGAGATGTTAAACTGTTTAGAACTGTAGGGGGAATGTGATTGAGATTCCCGTGTACTTGACATTGATGGCATTCTCTCACAATTCAGAGATAGTCCTTTTCCATACTCCCCCAATAGTACCCTTGCCGAATAATCTTCTTTGCTAGAATTATCCCATTCATGTGTGATCCACAAAATCCTACATGAATCTCTCTCATTGCCTGTTCTGCTTTATCCTTCTTGAGACATCACAGCTGTATTCCATTCGGCATCCTTCTGTATAGTATCCCATCATGACTTACATAATGGCGCACAAGAACATGAAGAACATATCTATCCTTCGAAGTTGCTTCCTCTGGATATCTTCTTTCCTCAATAAATCTCTGGATGTCGTAAAACCATGGCTTTTCCTCTGGCCCTATCTGAATATTCATGACATGTTCTTTGCCATAACATGGAGCTTTCATCTTCATTATCACCAAAGGTTTCATCATCGATCCTATAGGTTTATCCCACATTGAAGAAAGTGTTGCCAAAGCATCTACCATTTGATTCTCATCTCTTGGTAAATACATAAAGAGACATTTGGTGAAATTCCTTATTAGTTTTCTTAAATAGTGGACGTAAGGTTTCAATCTCTCTTCTTTTACTTCCCACTCTTCATTAGCCTGGCTTATGACTAACATGGAATCTCCATAAACCAATAGGTTTTTAACTCCAACTACTAATGTTGCTTCCATGCCATAGATACATGCCTCATACTCAACCATATTGTTTGTAACCCTGAAGTCTAATTTCTTGGCCATTGGGATGGTTTCTCCTTCTAGTGTGACAAGAATTACTCCTAGCCCTGCTCCTCTATTATTCACGGCTCCATCAAAATAAAGTTTCCATTCTCATTTTTCTATTACTGCTAGGTTCTTATTTAGAAACTCTAGATTCCACTGCTTATTTCCTTCGATTGCATTCTGGGCTAGAAACTCTACTATAACTCTACCTTTGATGACCTTTATAGTGACATATTCTATATCAAACTCAGTTAAAAGTACCAACCATTTAGACATCTTTCCAGTCAAAGCTGGTGTTTGGAATAAGTATTTTAAAGGATCTATCCTTGAAATAGCTTGTGCTTTATAGGACTGGAAATAATGCCTTAACTTCTTTATAGCCTAGATCATTATCAAACATGTCTTTTCTATAAGATCATACTTTTCTTTATATGGTAGGAACTTTTTACTGAGGTAATATATAGTGTACTCCACCCCTTCGGGCCCTTTGTGTGCTAGCATTGCTCCCATCACCTTTTCTTCTTAAGCCAAATATAAGATTAAAGACTTACCTTGTCTTGGTGGCCTCAGTACAAGCAGGTTAGTAAGGTATTCCTTAATCTTATCAAAGGCTTTATAGCATTCTTCATTCCATTCTAAGGGCTGATTCTTCCTCAAGAGCTTGAAGATCATATCACAAACCATGGTAAGTCTAGCAATGAACCTGTTGATGTACTACAGTTTTCCAATAAACCCTCATACTTCTTTCTTTGTTCTTGGTGCTGGCATCTCTTAAATGGCTTTGATCTTGTTTGGATTGACTTCTATTCCTCTATTGCTGACTATATGCCCCAATAACTTTCCTGAAGTTACCCCAAAGATGCATTTCTTCATATTAAGCCTTAGGTTATATTTTTCTATTCTTGCTAGGAACTTATCCAAAGCTTCAAAATGTCCCTCTCTTGTTTCAGATTTAACCATCATGTCATCAACATAAACTTCCACTTCCTTATGCATCATATCATGAAATAAGGAAGTGGCTGCTCTTTGATAAGTTGCTCCTACATTCTTTAATCTGAAGGGCATCACCTTGTAGCAATATGTTCCCATTCTGTGATGAAAGCATTTTTGATCTTGTCCATAATTGCCATCATTATCTGATTATGACCTGAGAACCCATCCATAAAAGATTACATCGCACTAGATGTTGCACTATCCACAATCACATTAATATGGGGTAAAGGAAAATCATCCTTTGGACATGCCTTATTCAGATCCCCGAAGTCTACACACATTCAAAATTTTCCATCTTTCTTGGGAACTGGTACTATATTTACCAACCATTGAGGATATTCCACAACTTCTAAAAAACCAGCCTGGATTTGCTTAACGACTTCTTCCCTTATCTTTTCTGTCCACTTGGGCCTTAACCTACAAAGTTTTTGCTTAACAAGTTTAGCTTCAGGATATGATGGAATGTGATACTCCATAATTCCCCTATCTAACCTTGGCATATCCTCATAGGACCAAGCAAATACTACCTTTCTTTTTGTTAATATTCTCTCAAATTTTTCCCTCTCTTCAGGAGTTAAGTCATATGATATAGAAATGTGTTTTGGTTGTTCATTTTTGCCCATGTTTAGTGAATCTAATTGAATAGAACCAATGTCAAACATGCATAAATGATCATTATTAAAATGTACAAGACCATTAGAATCAATATCACATAAGCAAGCCAAACTAGAATTTATATCATTGACCATAAAGGAAACAAAGTTTTCATCCTCAAACAGACTAGAGGTTATTACATCAGTTTCTTTATAAAAAAAATATTAGTAAAACTATTATTAATGATACTAGCTAATTCCTATTGTGGTTCTTTGTTAGGTGGCGAACAAAGAAGTTCTTCAATATCTTTGGTTTTCATCTTTTTAGCAACTGTCTTCATCACCTCATCCTTGTTGTCTGGCACTAGCTTTTCAACTATCTATTCCTTAAAAATCTCAAATCCAGGGACATCAACACCAACTACTTGCACAGGCTCCTTTTCACCATGGTAGAACTTCTCCTTCCCTTGCTTGATAAAGTTACCTTTTAGGGGTCCCAAATTCCCTAGGCCATTCTCATTGAAAAACTTTCTTCTTGCCCTTTTACTGCTGAACCCAGCTCTAGTATAGCCCAATCCTCTTGTGTCATCTTGGGTTTTAAAATCTGGCAGTTATGGGCCTCCTTGCTCATTTTTCCCTAGTCCTTATCTTGGTTGGTAATTCATCTTCTTGACCATGTTCATAACCCTTGGATCCATTGCGACTCCCTCTGAAATCATGGCTACTTGATAACCTGGGGGAGTGACTACCTGTTTCTGACTATCAATAACTGTCAACACAGTCTTGCCCATACTAGCATCTAAAGTTACCACTTCCCCATCAAGTAAGAATTTCACCTTTTGATGCAAAGTCAAAGGCACTCCTCCCAAGACATGATACCAAGGTCTACCTAGAAGAAGGGCATAGGTGATAGGAATATCTGGCATAGTGAATTCCACTATTGCTTCTATAGGTCCAGTCTTCACAAAAGCCACAAATGTTCCCTCTACACTCCTCGTGTTATCATCATAAGCCCTTATTACAAGGTTTGATTTTGCCAAATCCTCCACCTTCACTCTTAAATTGGGTAGGATCTATAGTAGGCAAACATTAATCGCGGATCCATCATCCACCATCACATAATTGGTCCTTTTCCCTCTTACATCAGCTGGGATGAATAGTGCTTTATTATGGTTCCTTCCTTCCATAGGTGAATCCTCATCTGAGAAAGTAATGACCCGTGCTTTTTCTCAGTAACCTTGGCCATCATTTCTTTAAGGGTTGCTATAGTTTTAATATTCATTTTAGTTAGGGCCTTAACTAAAGCCTTTCTATGGCTACTTGAATGCATCAAGAGCTCCCAAATGCTTACGTTGGCCTTTGCTTTCTTAAGTTGTTCAAGAATCAAGTCATCGCCATGTTCATTTGAGTCTTCTCTTTCAACAGCTTCTTCTCTCTCCATAGCTTTCTTTGCTGGCTTATAACCCTTCCCGCTTTTGGTAACATGGTTGACTTTAGGATTATCTACCCATACATTATACCCTTCAGTGCCTTCCTCATCAGAACTATACCAAATATCAATCACCCCTATAGTCCGATCTTTCTTCTCTTCTTTCCATACCTCAACCATACATTTTTCCTTCTTGATTAGCAACTTTTCATCATTGAACTCATCACCCCATCCTGTAGGCTTGATTGTATCAATGGATATATCAAAAGAAGGTGGTTTAGAGTAAAACAAACTTATAATCGAACTTGCTTGAGGGCTAACCCAGTAAGTCTTCTCCCTCTTCCACTCCTTTAGGAGCGTTAAGAGATTTCTCAATAGTTTTAAGGCTTAGATCCTTAAAAGATTTCAACACTTCTTCTTTGCTTACTCCTGAGTTTATCATCATGGTGGTTGGGGTGGCACGTTTCGATAATTTGGGAAACGATTATTTCGGGTGTTTGGGTTCAAACTTGACTTTTTAGGGTCTGTGATCTTTCCAGAGTCTATAAGATTTTGGATTTCGTGTTTAAGACACATGCAAGAGTTAGTAGAATGGCCAACAACTTGATGAAACTTACAATAACTATTTTTATCAAAACCAAGGAGGTTCGGGTTTGGTGGTCTAGAAGGGGTTAAGGGTCTAAGGAGGCCTTTTTGGATGAGACGGTCTAGGACTTTGGATAAGGGTTGATTGAAATTGAGAATCTCCTAAGTTGTTGAATGGCATGAACTCCTATGACTCGACTGGTATTTCCTTGTTGTGTGCCCCCAGTTAGGTAATTTCTCACTCCAGTGTTCCTAGTGGCCTTCTTTTTCTCATTTTTGATCTCTTCATCCTGTAACCCATCATCATAAAGGTCTACGAACGTCTTAAGGTTCATCATTTGCAACCTCTCCACTAGAACAAGTGATAATTTTTGAACTATCATCCTAACCTGATCTTCTTTGTCAATTTGTTCTTCATCATTCTCGCCTTATTCATGAACCTAGTTAGAAAATCTGAAAAATGATTCATTGGGCTTCTGCTTGGTTAGTTCTATATCTCTTATGGACATCTCAAGCCTAGTATTATAGTCATATTGCTTTAGAAAAGCAGTGCACAACTCCCTCCAATATGCTCGGATAGACTTCTCTAACCCATGATACCAATTAACAGTCATACCCTCTAAGGATAGTACAAATAGCTTAGTAACCATAAATAAAGGAGCCTTAGTGATACTCATAGTAGTTGTGTATTGACTAAGATGAATCCTCGAGTCCCCAGTACCATCAAACTTTTACAGCTGTGGCATCTTGAATTTGTCAGGTAGCCTGTTTTCTTCAAATCACATCACATCATTAAAGTCAAATGGGTATCCTAGGTCTTGTCCCCTCATCAACTCCTCCATCATGGACATTTTTTAGTTAATGCCTTCATCTATCTGGATTCCAGCTCTTGAACTTACTCAAGTGATTCCTTTTTCACTTTTTCTATCATATAACTCTCAACATCATCCAACTTCATTTCCTCAGTATTGTCATTGTTAATAGGTAGTGAACCCATAACAGGTGGGTTGGCCGTAATGGGCGACGCAGCAGCAGCTGGTGGTGGCATCAGTCTCGCTAGAGCTTGTCTTAACTCTTCTTGCATCATTGCTTTCATATCATTCATTAGTGCTCCTTTGATTTCTTCTAGGGTCTAGTTTCCTCCCACTTGTTGTTCCATTCTTTCGGTTTATTCAGGTTGTGTAACTTCTAAATAGAGTGAATTAATGGGGCTCTTTCCTAATCTGCTAAGGATCTTTTTCGCAATTAATTGGGGGGCTTGAATCAATTCTCACTAGTCTGCCACCTTTTCGACTCCAAACATAGAAAAACCCGAACGAATCTATGATGGCTGAAAGACAAATTGTTAGTATGATGCATGAGATGCATGTATGCATGATGCACGTGCTATGCAACAAGTAGGAAGTAACAAGTTAGGTATACATACATCTTTCCAACCTTATTCCTCCCGCACACATATTCAATGGTGAGTCTCTTTTCCTAGGAGTTTTGGTCTTGGTCTTAATATCAATAGGGGATATCAGGGATCGACACGCATGCTAAATCTCTCAAAATAGTAAAAGCATAGAAATAGTATTTATAGGTGTAAAAGATTAGCCCAATCATTATTAACCTAAATGGGCTTCTAAAGTATGGGCTTGGGCCTTTACAGATAGAAATACCTCATGGCAACATTCACAATCAATTTGGGTAGATCCTAGGGTAAATAACTAAGCCATTATTTGTGGTTAGGGTCTTATAAAAAGGTCAAGGTTCCCTTAGTAAGATGCCCTCCTTTAGGACTTGAGTTACAGGCTAAGGTCAGAGGGGCCTGGCATCCTTTACAAACTCGAGAGAAGACTACCCCCCCTTAAGGACTTAGGTTACAAGCTCTGGTCAGATGTGCCCGGTAGTCTCTCTTGGACCGAGTTAAGCCTAAGAGTGATGGTTAGTCAATCTACAACCCCATGAAGCTAGTGGAATCATGGAATCATAAACCAACGCCATCAGTTGATAGGGACATGCAAAATGAATGCAAGAATAAAATAATAATTAATAAAATAATTCTAAAGAACATAAGTAGAATCAGTATCTCTTATCCCTAGTGGAGTCACCACTGTAGACGACGGGGTTTAGCGCGCATCCAAGATTTTAGCAACCGCGATACTATTTGAGCTCAGGGCTCTAGAGAACACACTAACCACTATTACAAAGACATGGCGTGGAGATGAGGAGTCGCCACCCAGGGTAATAACTGGGATAAATCGAAAAGGTGGTACTTGATTTCCTAAAAGAAAACTAGCACTATAACTAGGAGATTCTAGATACAGAATACCAACTTCTTTCAATCTTGTGTTCATTTAGAATTACTTTATGAATTATTATCTTATTCTCTATTTACATGCAATTTCATATAAACCCTAAAAAACAATCAACTCCAAGGCAAACTAGTCATGAAATACACAAGTAAATAATGCATTTAATAAATCACATAATCCCTAAGTTAGTCTAATCTACATAGATTTTAAATAAATGAGTTAAATTTACATGTTGTAAATTATAAGTGAACCTAAAGACCTAATTCCTTTTGATTTTAATTAAATGAACTTAAGTCTACTAATTTTAATAAAACAAATGGGCCTAATTCAATAAATTATGGAATATTTAAATTAATGGGCCTAATTCTACATGTTTTAATTAAATGGTGATATGAAATCCACAAATTATGAAAAAATACTTAAATTAAGTGGGCTAAGTCTAAATTAATTAAATTAAGTTACGTGGGCCTATGTCTAATTAACTAAATAGGCCTAAGGATATTTCTAATCTAATTAATTATGGGCCTAAAGGTATATTTTAATTAATTAAACCTATTTAATTATTAAGTGAGATGGGCTAAAAGAATTACCTAAACTTAAATAAATAAATCAAAGCCTAAAATGGGCTTAAGGCCCCAAAACACATAAAAATAATAAATAAGCCCAAAAACAAATAAAAACACAAAAAATGATTAAACAAAGATCAAACAACTAATCAAATTAATCCTTAATAAAATCCTATTTTATTATTAAGCAACCTAAATTAATCTACTTCCTCCATTGATTTTAAGTAATTGCCTAATTAAAAACCTAATTTTATTAACCAATTTAATCAAAATAATCATGCAACCACATGCATAATTTTATTACTCCCACTATCAGGGCTATTACATTAATTCATAAAACAATTAATAAAATAAAAAAATAAAAACTAAGTTTCTATGAGGCTTTATCCATAGTTTTCCATGGACTCCTCATGAATTCATCCCTCCAACATGATCACCATGTGTTTTCCTTCATAATCACCACAAAAAAATAAAATAAAATTATAATTAATGAATAAATTATAATAATAACTCGAAAGAATAAAAAAAATCAATAATATCAAAAAGAAATAAATAAAAATAGAATAAGAAGAAGATGATAATGCTTATGAGTGATTTAAGGTACTCCTCAGATTTGTAATTCACCGTTCTCGATAAGTCTTTGAATTTTCTTCTTCAAAAATTCTCCAAGGATCTTGAATTAATTAATAAACCAAAAGGAATTTTGTAGAAAAATAACTCGCCCAAAATTAAAAAAGCTCGCAGAAAACCAAAAACTTTAAAAATCTATTCCTGCCTTCCCTTCTCCTTTTTTTCTTTCCTTTCTCCTATCCTCTTTATATAGTGGCAAAAAGAACTAAAAAAACTAGCTTCCTAACGTGATTCTAATTCCTCAAAATATAATATTAATACTTAAAATTATATTTAGGAATTTTAGACTAATTAGGAATGAGTTAAAAATCAATTAGGAATTTTAAACCAATTAGGATTGAGTTAAAAGACAAAAAACAAAGACAAAAGAATTCAATTTCGATCGAGATTGTGTAATTCCAATCAGAATTAGTGTAATTTCGACCAGAATTACATACTTCTAGTCGAAATTATAGAATTTTGATAGGTTTTTTTTAACATTTAATTATAAAAAGACTCCTTGAAGAATTTAAGTTTTGCAATTAGGTCCTAAAAAATATTGCAATTTAGTCCTTGAAAACACTAAATCCTTCCATTAAAAGATGCATTTAAACCCTTAGAATTTTAAAGCTAGTATGGAAGACCTATTCATGATATTTTCATCATTGGAGTCCTTTGTCGCATCCATAACACATCATCCCAAAATTGGGTGTCTACACACACAATAGTAATGATAAACATCATCATCAATGATACACAGTAGGAAACATATACAATCATCATCGTACAAGCATCATACAACATATAGGATAGACACCCAAATATAACACCCAGAGTCCATAACCTCGGGAAAATGATACAACAAAGGAAACCATAGTCCAAAAGTCCTACACCTAACTCCTAAAATAACTACATCAATCGTGGCTATCATCAGAAGCAAGCACTAATCCTGCTTAAGCATCCCCCTTATATGAACTTGACTCATCATCATTCATCGTAAAGGACGATAGTTGTGACTCCAGCTCACTAATGCGATCATGATAAGCTGCACGCTCCTACTCCTATTCAAGACTAGCAAGATAGTGCTCGACCTGCATTACATATTGCATAACATATACTCATACATAAAACATATGCATAAAATAAATAGGTATAATAAAGAAGGCATACCCTCTGAGTGGTAGCAAACTCCAAAAAACACTACTACGCACTCCCTACAATAGTATACCAGTACCGACCAAAGGAGACAGGAATATACACAAGTAAGAAAATAAGTCAACCACCACTCACTAAATAAATGAACATAGGCAAGAATAAGTGGAGAATACAAACATGGGTAGCATCAGTAGGAGCAACACCCGGCTGAGGGAAGCCAGGTTTAGGCAAATCGAAACTTACTACTTTACCAAGGATATTTTTCTCAAGTAAAGACAAAGATGGTTGAATTGTCAAAGCCCTAAGAATAGTACTACCAGAAGCCACACCACTGGCATGGAAAATCGCCTTTGTATGGAATGTACCCTCATCCTCCTTAAAACAATATCCAAATCTCCTCCGATGTCGCTATAAAAGAAGTGACTCTAGATGACCCGCGTGATGGCCTAGTCCTTGAACCTAAAGCACAAAATGCATCTGCCTGAGAAGGTGGAGGTGATGGAAAGTTCCCACTATCTACGACATCAATCAGCTGAGGGATCAATACATCAGTATAAGGCAAACCCGCACTCTTTAAGAGGCTCTTAGAGGGGAATCTTATCATAACAGCAACAAGATCATCACCATAAAACTCATGGCCCCAGAATATGTCATTAGGGAGAGGGATAGGAACTCTCCTCACATATGGGCCATCCCACCAATGATGGACTCACTTGCCCAAATACCACACTCTACTGACGAGGCTAGAGAGCAACACTCGTCTCTCTGTCAGCTGCCATATAGCTACCATTTCTACCATCCGATGAGACCTCACCACCCACCAGCGAAGAAAGATATGCTCAAAGGGCAACAATAAATAAAAGATCCCAAAGAAAGAATAACCAACACAATAGGAATCAGACATACCTGATCAGGGGATAGCTTCCCTATATGATTCTGAGCTACCATACAATCCTCAATCAAATTAGTAGTCTTCTTTATTTAGTGAAGATAACGAGGGAAGCCATCCTCCTGGAAATGCTTAATGGACGAATGGGGGAGAATCCCAAACTTATATGCCCAAATCTGTCAAAATCAGAGGGTCAAAACCCAAAAGCAAAAGAACAAACAATAGAACTCCTACTCACATCCAGTACAACCAAGCATCCATAGATCCTCAAACCACCTTGGCATGCTGCGTCAAGGCCTGAATACATATGAGCAAAGGCAGCAATGCCCCAGATCTCTCAAGATAGACAGCAATTGCAGATCACCCATACCGAAAGAGTATTGGGAAGATAATAACACTCAAAAAATAAAATAAAAAGCAGTGAGTCGACTGCTCTATTGAGACAAGACCATCATCATACAAAGTCTGCACGAAAGAAACAAACTCCATATATCGAGTGAGATACAGGCAACCAAACTTCATAGGTGTGACCATCCCAAGCAAATCCATCGTAAGGCACCTCTTCACCATAGCAGTAGAACACTCCTCCTTACTGAAAGGAATAGGCTCTCCAGAAAAGCTCAAGCCCATAATAGCGGCAAAAACCAAAGGGGTAATAGTCATCTCCACGATAGGCAGATGGAAAGTATGTGTCGTGTCCATCCACCACTCTATCAATGCATACATTGCAATTTGACTCGACGCATACAAGTCATAAGATAATTCAATAATGACTCCATTAAAGCCCTTCTCGATAATCATCTGCCTCACACACATCGGGAGACCTTGATAATACATACTGACTCTGTTAAAACTACCAAGCAACACGGTAATATACCTATGAGGCTACAAATAACAGGTGCACTATCAAATATTTGCACAACTACTAAATACTAACATATCTCTCTCTATACCATTTAACAAGATCAAAGCAATAACAAAAGTCGAAAGGAAAAGCATCACGACAAGCAAAAAAACACAAAAAGAAAATAAAGTAAGAGCTAAGAGCTATCAGCCATCAGCATTTACAATAAAGCTAGACAAACAGTTACAGCAAGAGCTACAACTATAATAACTTTAGACAACAAAGCAGCCAACGAACAAGCTTTATAAAATAAGGGCAAAAAAGGACCTACCTCATGACAATGATGCACTCAAGTATAAGTCTCCAAGCTATAAACAATAGGGATGGAATCTCCCTGAGAAAGCCTGGATGGCTGAGAACACTTAGCACCATATGTGCTAGTTTGTACCACAAATGTCCTAGCCCCATTGGCCTTTATAAAGTCTACCTAAACATCAACATCAATAGAAATGTCCTCCAAACCCTCAAAAATATTGGGAAACTCCATTTTTTGCTGAAAAAATGAAAGTACAGAAGCAAAAACAAAGCAGAAAGCACCCAAAACACAAAAAGGGTCAAGAAAAGTTAGAAAACACTCAAAAAAGTATAAACAAAGCCTCTCCAAACCTCCACCATGCACCAGGTCCATGACCACGTGCACAAGCATATGATCATGTGCCTCCCATGCGTAGTCACACACACTTGCCCCTTCCACAAGCTCTTCTATGGTTTTACGTGCATTTTGAGACTTTACACACTCACTTCTACGGTCCTAAACTTCCATTTAAGCATAAAGCATGCACCAAACTCATAAAAAATACACTGATGTGGCCTCCATCTATCTAAAGACACTACACGTGCACCACTTCCTTTAACAAAATCAACATCTTAAAAAAGAAGAAGAGCAAGAAAAATCCACTATAAGGGTATCTCTCTCCAAATCATTAAAATAACATCCTCAACATGATAAATAATGGCATCACTGTTGTTCATCACTGCATCATTATTGCATCATTACATCATCACTACTACTTCATTCATATTGCTTAGGAGCACTTTCACTGCTTAGAAGCACTCTTACATTGGTTAAAAGCACTTTCACTGCTTAGAAGCATTCACATTGCTTGGAAACATCTTCATATTGCTTAGAAGCATTCACATCGCTTATAAGCACTTTCACTACTTATAAGCACTCTCACATTGCTTAAGAGCACTCACTCATTGCTTAGAAGCACTCTCACATTTTCACATATTGCTTAGAATCATCTTCTCATTGCTTAAAAGCACTTTCACTACTTATGAACATTCTCTTTTCCTTAGTAGCATCTTCATTTTGGGTGACACCTAAGAAGGTTACAGTCGCATTTTCATTGCTTAATAGCATGTTCATTCACATGACACCTATAAAGGTTATAATTGTATGTTCATTTGCTTGATACCTAAGAAGGTTATAGTCGCATCGTCATTGCTTAATAGCATGTCCATTTGCGCGACACCTAAGAAGGTTATAGTCATATTTTCATTGCTTAATAGCATGTTCATTCGCATGACACCTAAAGAGGTTATAATCACATGTTTATTTGTGACACCCAAGAAGGTTATAATTGTATGTTCATTTGTATGACACTTAAGAAGGTTATAGTCATATGTTCATTTGCATGACACCTAAGAAGGTTATAGTCACATGTTCATTTCGTGTCACACCTAAGAAGGTTATAGTTGCATGGTCATTCATGTGACACCTAAAAAGGTTATAATCACATGTTCATTTGCATGACACCTAAAAAGGTTATAGTCGTATCTCTTTTTGCTTAGTAGCATCTTCATTTGTATGACACCTAAGAAGGTTATAGTCATATAAACCCCAATCCACTTTGCATGAATCACAAGCTTGCATATGTCCTAAATAGCACCTTATGTGACGACCAAGTCATAGAACAATAGCAATAAACAAAACACAACAATAGTAGTCAAATATTGACAAGACATCTAAAGACAACCCATAAGTAAGTACCTCTCTCCCTACTAAAACATCTTTTGCATCTTTGCA
Source organism: Mallotus nudiflorus (assembly GCA_947683625.1). Classification (NCBI taxonomy): domain Eukaryota; kingdom Viridiplantae; phylum Streptophyta; class Magnoliopsida; order Malpighiales; family Euphorbiaceae; genus Mallotus; species Mallotus nudiflorus. The sequence goes on from CANTUR010000011.1 coordinate 5,216,670, forward strand.
TTTTGCTTGGTTATGCAACACACGTGAAGCAAGAGGCAACTTTCATACCTCAAATTTTACTATCCTAAAAATGGTCCAATAATGAAACAAATTCCCGAGATGACTAAAGTCTGCTCGTTCATAACACCTCTAAAGTTAACAACCTTAAAAAACATAACTGACCCCACCAGTGTGCAAAATCAATCACTGAGCCATTAAGTTGTACTTTGACCTTGCGAAATATGAATTATTAGAATAATGAGAGGCTTATTTCAAGAAAACTCCTCTCATAACACTTAGCTCATTGGGCCAATGTGCATTTCGTTACACCGAGACCTAGCTTCGTGAAAAAATTAAAATTGATTTTGACAAAATGGACTTTGAAAACACATCCAAAAAGCTCCAAAACCTCTTAAAGTGGTTTGGGAATGGTCCAACACAGGCTGAGTATCAACACATATCGCTCAAAAGTGCACGTAAATGCCCCTAGGTGTCATATGCTAAAATCAAGGCTAAATTTGGCAAAACAAACTCTGAAAATGCATTTGTGAAGCCTAAAACCTTAAGAAAAAACCCTCAAATAGCACACATGAAGTGTCAAAGTGCGCGTGAAAGCACACACATGTGTGTGTGGCCATGCGCCAAACGCATGACCACGCGCACACAGTGCATGACTACATACACTTGGCATGGCCACACACAAAATCCTCATTATACGTGTGTGACCATGCCCCTACCACCCTATTCTACCCAATTTGCCCTATAAATTGACCCTTTCACACCCCATTTTAGAGGGGGGAGCAAATGGAAATACACAAACACTCAAAAATTAGTCTGATCGAAGGCACTGGAAACCCTTTTCTAGATAGTTTTTGCTCTCCACAGCCTTTCCCTAAGGTTGGTAGATCCCTTTTCCACCAAACCAAGCCTCATCTTTGTCAAAGCACGCTCCAAAGGTATACAATCTAGCATCATTCTGCTGTCATTTTGAACCTCTCAATAAGGAAAGCTTGATAATCTCTCAAAGCTAAAGCTTCAAAGCTCATATAACCTTAGTCGAGTCTAAGGACCACACAATTATTTTAGCACATTTATTTTATCGCATTACATTTTATTTTATTGTTGTTAGCATTTGGGAATACTGTTGTGCTTGTGTGATGAGACTGGCAATATTATATGCTATGTGAATAACATATGCTTTATTATTCTCATTTCACATCATCATTTTGCATCCTCTATTTTCGAAATCATGAAATCACAGCATAAATATCAATAATGTGAAAAAGTTCATGTCCCAAAATAGAGTCATCATGCTCTCGGTCCAGTGATGACCTCATGCATCCTTTATATTATCATCATACATAGCATAAATAATCACTACAAGCATGATCATCCTATCATTCATTGAGCAAGTTTTGTATATGGTCATGTTATCCTTGCATATCAATCATATTAGATTTATCTTTCCGCAATCTTTCCTTTTTCATATGTATTTTATTAAGAAAGCGATGTGATAAAATTTTCATCTTTATTTTCTCATACTATTTGATGTAATGTGTGAATGTTATACAAACTATCATTACCAAAACTAGGGTGTTGTGGTAGCTATACATAGAATATCGTATAATAAGAAATATTCAAAAAGTAAATGTGATCCCCCAAACCCAAAAATATCTACTGGGGGCAATACTTATTGATTGACCCAATGTTGTCCCTTTCTTTTCACGATTTTCAAAAAATCAGGTGGCGACTCCACAAAATCAAAAGTGCCTCATCCCCCCGAGACCAATCATTTGTCCCTATTCAGTAAAGTTGCCATGTCCCTCGAAAATGAAAAGACTCACTCAATGTCCCATGAAAACATACCTTGCTACACGTCCTAAACAAACAACAGGTTGCTCACATTCATGCAAGTTCCATGGGAGCTCAAGCCAAAATGGCTTCATTGCTTACACTTTTATTCTCAAATGGAGTTATGGGTCTCTCATATTTTCAATGAAGGAAATGAAGTAGTTGATATGCTTGCAAAACATGGCAAATCTACTCTTGAGTTTGAATAGTGTGATTTGGCTCCCTAATTTTGTTCTTATGCTTTTTGTAATGATTATAGTATAAGATCAAACTATAGGTTTAGTTAGATTTTTTAAGGCTTTGTGCTTTTGGATGTTTTTGTATGACTTTATTTTTCTCTTTAATTTTATTTTGGATGTGTGATACTAAAACAAAAAGTGTATCAACCTTATTAAGATGTTTGGGTGTGTTTCCTAATTTCCAATCTCCAGCATCTTAATAAAAAAAATGCATACCCAATTGACAATTCTAATCTTAAACATCTAGCACATATGAAAATTTTCTAGAACTAAATTATATATAGATTTTAATTATTTTTTGAAAAACAACTTAGATTAAAACCAATCTTAGAACATGTTCTGAGTACAACAATTTTAGCTAACGAATGGGCAATCAAGTTGGGGATAAACCTTAAAAGACTAGTAAACATGTAACATAAGCTCTAAGGTAAAAGATCATGTTTATATTTTTAAGATCACTACTTTAATAAAAAATGGCATAGTGTTAGGCAAAACTACATTGTTATGGTTATGTATAATATATGTCTATATATGTATTAGTTTAATAGATATATTTTTTAGCCATGGTAATGTCTATTATTCTAATTGATATGTTGTTTAATAATAGTCATATCTTTTGTTTAAAAGAACAATCCCCATACCATTTTTAATATATAAGTAAAATATCTATCTAACAACAATTCTATGAATTATGTGCATAAATATAGGTACCTTGTGATTTGAACTAACACTTAGTAGAAGTTCAATATAACAAATCTAAATAATATGCATGGCAGACAAAACTTTGAACCAACTATTTGTTGTTGATAAGTTATAGATTCATTTTGTATGCATAATTTAATATACACCATTATAATTTCACAAATAAATGACACATTATAGGCCTTGTGTCCATATTGTTCAAGAGTGCCAAGAGCCAAGCCCTTAAACTCTTTGAAGCGGCCACACTTCATGCTCATAGAGGTGGATTTATAAAAAGTACCTCCATAGTTTTGATACTTTGACTAAATGTCTATAGATCCATTAAGAGATTTTAAATCAGCCTTCCTTTCTAATATAGGTTCCAAACACTATTAACCTCAGGATGTAATAAAAATTCAACATAGTGCCTCCAATTGCTCTAATAATGTACTTTGACTCTTTAAATTTATGACTTGGTGTAATACCAATCATCAAGTTGAGTTTTCATCAATGGTGATTTAAAAAAATGGGCTAAAGACTCATCCCTCTTCATGTTTTATTTACCATGTCCTTCAACAATGCCTTTGTTAGTGGATCAGTAAAATTTTAACTTGGTCGTACATAATATATTATGATCATACTATTAGAGATCTCGAACATAACTATATCTAAGTCAAATATATCTAGACTTTAAATTATATACATGACTATAAGCTCTTGATAATATTGCTTCACTATCACAATGAAGGGATATTAGTACAATTGGCTTTGGCTATAAAGGTATTTCATATAGCAAATCACGTAGGCGTTTTGCTTCTTTACATGCAGAAGTTAATGCTATGAATTCCAAAGCCATAGTGGAATCCATTATACATGTCCATTTTTTAGAACCTTAAGATATTGCACCACCTCCAAGCATAAATACCCAACCACTAGTGCTAGCATGATCTTCACAATTAGTAATGCAACTTTTGACTATAGTTTATGCTAGAACTCATTTTTTTAAAATACTTTAATACTCTATTGATAACATGGTAATGCAAGTTACTTGGATTACTCATGTACCTACTAAACTTTTCAACTGCAAAAGCTATATAAAGTCTCTAGTATACATTATGGCATACATAAGACAACCTATTACTTTGGCATATTATAACTATAATACAGATTTTTACTTATTTGTTGTTTAACTTGATGCTAGGATCAAAAGGTGTAAAGGCAAAATTACAGTCTAAAAGATTAAACTTCTTAAGAACTTTCTCAATTTAATAAGAATAAGTAAGAGTTAAAATACTATTTCCTCTTAAGATTCTAATACTAAGAATAACATTTTTCTCTCACATATCTTTCATGGCAAAATTGCTTGATAAGAAATTTTGATATCCTCAATATATTTCAAGTTAGCACTAAAATTTAGCATGTCATCAACATAAAGATATTTATGAAACCATCATTAGCACAAAACTTGCTATAAATAAACCTATCATATTAATTAATTTTGAAACCATTAGCAAGTACTATTTGATTATACTTTTGGTGCCATTACTTAGGTGCTTATTTTAGTCGACATAGATACCTCTACTTCAAAATCTCCATTTAAATATGTTTATTCCATATCTATTTGATGAATGACCATTTTGTAGATGGAAGCTAATGTAACTACCACTTTTATCACTACTATTCTAGCTAATGGAGAATAAATATCAAAATATGTAAAGTCCTTTGCCACTAATCTGACTTTGAATTTATCAATGAATGTGATATAATATTTCTTTCCACCTAACGAATGCATATTATACATATTACACACATCACTATGTATCAAATCTACTACATTTAATGTTCTTTTAATTTATGGAAAAGAATTTCTAATTGTCTTGTTAACATGCAAATAGTAATTCTTTAATGATTTTAATCAATATAAGGAATTACATCAATTTTAATCATGGCTCTAATTCTTTTAAAAATAACATGACTTAACCTATTATGCCATAAGCAAGGAAAATCAACAATATAGATAGAAACACGATTACTACTATTATTAATATGAACATTAAGTTTAAACATACTATTACATAAATAATCCTTTTCCAAAATATATGCCTCTTTAGATAACACAAATGTTTCAGCCTCAAACATAAGTTTAAAACCATACTTATTTAAAATGCTATCTAAAACTAAGTTCTTTCTAGCTTCTAGAACAAAATACACATTTCTTAAAGTTAATATTCTGGCACAAATGACATTGGTTCTACATTTCCAACACTTGAAACTGGTGATATAATAGCATTTTTCATGTATAAAACAATACTATATGCAACTTGCTCCATATTTTTAAATAAAGCAAGGTCCTTGTGCACATAACAAGTTACACTCGAATCTTTCCAACAACATATGTCATGATTTTCAAGAAAACTGATTTCATAAATCATTGTAGCCAAATTTTCATTTGCAACATTAGAAGTGGTTACCTTGGTCTTTATCTTCGCTTGTTTCTTCTTAAAAATTTGACAATCAAATTTGTCTTTCTTTTCCACAAAAATAATAACTGCCCTTTTATTATTTTTATTTTTGAATTTTTTGATACTGTTAGACTAAAGTGGCCTCTTATTCGAAGCCTTAGAGGATTGTGCTTCCTATATTACAAGAATTTTAGAGACATGAACAAAATGCTCTTTTGTCTCATTTTGAATTCACATTTCTTTGTGAATCTCTTCTTCTATGTAAAGATTATTAGCAAGTTGCTGCAGAGAAATGTCTTCCTTATTTAAAAAAATTCTTAAAATATTTCCATGAAGGAGGTAATTTGTTAATAATGTTATATACAATAATAGACTCATCCATATTCATTTTATGTTGTATAAATTATTAAGAATTTTTTCTAACTTGTTAAATTATTCCAGACTAACATAGAATCATTCAGTTTGTAATTATTAAAATGAGGGATAATGAATTTCTTTACTTGTGATGTTCTCTTACATGTACTTACTCTCAAATTTTTCCTAAACTTCTTTTGCAATAGACACAAAACTATAAATAATAAAAGTGCATCACTTATTGCAATTAAAATATGTCCTCTACATATCTCATCATGTGTTCTCATTTTTTCCTTTCCTTATTTCTATAAGAGTCTCATTATTTGTCTCCTTAGGCCTTAGCTAGTGAGTTCAAAATATATATTACGTGTACATATAGAGAAACTAATAGAAAATGCACTTTCTTTTATCGTCTTACAAAACTTTCACCATCAAAACAATCCAACTTAACTATATTGGTTGTTAATTTTTTTGATTGTTGCCATGGATAAAATTACACTATAAATATTGCCTTTAGATTTTTAGAAAATAGAACAAAGAATCTTAGGTGTGTAGAAAATTCCACTTTCCTCGAGGTAATATTTGTAGCATACAATTTGCCTTTAGAATACAAGGAAACTTGGTGTTTTGTAATGGAATTTATTCAACTTTGGGTGATCTCAAAAGTTAATTCCTATAACAAACTAACCTTGATATTTATATAAGATGAATGGATACTTATAACTTTTGGCAATAGTCATGTCTATTTGAATAAATAGACATGTTTCTTAAAATGACCATATCTATTAGTCTAACTAACATGTTTCTTGCCTATAGTCATATCTATTATTGTAATGATATATTTGTTTACAATAGTAATTTTTTTTCAAAAAATGTGACTCCATTGAAAATATGCAACAATTAACAACCAATCAGCAACTCTATTTGCCTCAATTCCTATTAGAAAATTTAATTTGGTAAATATTTGCTATTATTAGAAATTTTAATATATGAAAATATGCTCTCATAAAAGTTCAAAAATTATTTACCAACAACCATTAGAATCAATTTTTAGAAATTGCTCTCACTTATATCATGTCTTAAGTTCAAATCATGGCATATGAAGTTGTATTAAATTAGTTGTTGAAAAAACGTTGTTACTTTTATGGTCCTAATCATATTGAATTGAATTAGTTAAAATCTAGTTGTTTAAAGTAAAAATTCTTTACATCCAATTTCAATAATTTTAATATTTTATGAATCAAAGTTAATTACAAGACTAGAGCAAAAGAGTTCAAATGTCATAAAACATATTCATTGATAATAAAAGAAAAATATTTTGGTTAAGGACGCAGTAATAAGATAACATATAAAAAATTTGAGTTTTCCAATTTAGAACTGTCATTATGTAAAATATGTTCTACAAATTTTTTTTCATTTAATACATCGTGCAGTTATATAAATTTCAACCATGCTAAAGTTTAAATTCATTAAACTTTACAAGAAGCAAAACCTTGTAACACCTATTATTCCATATAGAAAATTAAAATTCAATAACTTTCTTACTCATTCAATCAAAAAATATTGATAAAATATTTTCAACTTCTAGTGGAGTTGCAGGTTGTATATTATTACATAGCCAATTAAAAAGATTGCAGGACTTTGTTTTTTGGAAAAAAAAATTCCTCCAATACATCTTAACTAGTATAACTGGTATAAAAATTATTTCACTAGTTGAAGTCCAAGAGGCCAAATAATGGCACGTGGAATATGCATGTAATTAACTTTTGACTAAGAAGAAGCTATACTCTTATCTTTGATATGAAGAACCAGCACAGACAGGACTAGATAAGACATGACATATATATCCTCTACATATACCATTTTCTGTTTCCTGCATTATACATCTAATAATTGATGACCTTTATAATATTCTGAATATATGGCTCTCAAGTGTTCAAGTAGCTAGCACTACTACATATATGTGACACCCCTTCCCACCAGTACTTTCATTAGATGAGTATGATCTTAACCCACCTAACTCAAGCACATATGTGAACGAGTATCATTTATGAATTAAATTTCACTATTTATAAATATTTAACTAAATCTATAACCATAAATAACTTAACTACACTTTTAAACAAAACAGCTCCCCTTTATAATACAAATACATAACCATAAAAAAAAAAGATCTTATTCTAAATTCTATTCCAAATGACATATATATAAAATCAAAATTTACAATGCTTCATAATCAACTTTATAATTATTGTTCCCATTCATTTCATCTTCACAAATTAACTAGATAAAATTCTATGGCTACCCATAAAAGCTAATTACTCTGAAAAATAATTAAAAGGAGAGTGATGAATATTTTTGCAACAAAATGCTTAGTGAGTGAACATAATAGCACTAAAGGTGTAACACTGCTAAAATATTTAGGTAGACTGTAATATCCCGAGTTTTTAAATATTTTTATACTGCATTGGGATATGTAGTGTTAATAATTTTTGTATATATTTATGATATTTCATGAGTTATTATTTAATAAAAATTGATTTTTATTATTTTATGTTATTTTAAGTATTTTACGTAAAATTTTTCCGCGACTTGCATTTTCGAGGAAATTTTCACGTAAATAATTTACTATTAATTATTTTAAATAGATTTTCGGACTTGCATGAACTCATATATATATTTAAAATACTAAATAATGTATATATGTGTACTTATTTATTTAATTAGGGTTTAATTAATTACCCTAATATTTTATTATTTATTAATTAGTTTTAATATTATTTAATTATTTTTAAATGTATTAAATTTTAAAATATTAAATTATATGTGTGTGGTGTATATTTAATGTGTGTGATTTTATATTATTTTAATATATAGTGTAAATTATATATATATACATATTATATGTCAAAAATCAAAATTTATTGCAAATTATCGAATTGTCCCTCCCTTCTCCTTCCTCTTCCCCGACGCCCTTCTCCTCCTTCCTCACTGTGCGACTCCGTTCACCGCTGTTCAGAGTGATTGCCGGACGTCTACCGCCTTCCTCCAGTTGCTCAACCCCTCCTTCCACCCTCTCCGGTGCCGGTGAACGCTGCAACAACCCGAGAAGCCAAAATTTGGAGCTACGTCGATCAAGCCATTTTCGGCCACCGTTTTTGACACCTCCGGTCTCTTTCTTCTCCTTGAGCTCCAATGAGTGTGATTCCAAGCTTTGTTTCACTTAAAATGGTCTAGATTTGCTTAGATTTCAATTTTGGTAATTCGGCCATTTTAGGGTTCTTGATTTTTTTGAACTTCGAATTGATTGATTCATGGAAAATTCCTTCACAAATGTTGATCCTAGTAGCTTAATCTACATGTATGAATTTTTTTAGAATTTTTGGAGATTATTTTGATTTTTGGGTATTTTTTCATATTTTATTATTATTTTCTAATTTTCGAAAATTAAATAAATAAATTATGAAATTGTGTTTTATGATAAATATAGGTGTTGAAATGAATTATAGAAATTTATTTGGAATTTTTATGAATTTCTATGTATTTATTTTGAATTTATTTAGGTTTATGTAATTTTGGAAAATTAGGTTAATTGTGTTTTTAATTGAAATTAATTAGTTAATTGAGTTTATTTATTGATATTATTGATTAATATGTTAAGAAAATTAATTTTGAATAATTATACTATTTTTGGTGAATTTTTGGAGTAATTTTAGTATATTTATATATATAGGGGTATTTTGATAATTTTACTCTAAATTGACTAAAAATGTAATTAAATTGGTTTTAATAGCTATTTAGGGTATAAAAATGATTTTTATAAATTATTTAGTATTTTTAATTAATTAAAATTATTTTTCGTGAATTATTTTCAAATTATATATATAATATACGATTTTTCTAAATAAATAAGTTTTTATCGATTTTTACTGTGTTTTAGGGTTAATTATGTAATTTCTACTTATAAAATGTATTTCTATGATATAAGGGTATTTTTGGTATTTCTATATTGTTTTGTGAATTGTGGACCTCGGTCGGTAAACTGTAGTTAGGACTCCGACCGAGGGGTTATGGATGTAATTCTGTGTCTATTTTTCAAAGTGTGTTTCTTTATAGGGCCGGCTCTACTCTTTGAGTAGAGAGATGTCCGTTTTACAAGGAAGGTTTTGTCGAATTTTTGATAGAATTCTTGTAAAACGTGATGTCCGGTCAAACCCTAATTCTGATTCTGTGTCCAATATTCTAGATCGAGTTTCTAGGATTTTCTATTAGGTTTATTCTGATGTCTGTTATTTTTTGTTTGTTTAGTTGCGCTGAGACCGAGACCTAATGGACCAGCCCCATCGGACCTATCTCGAGGAGCGCACTAAGTGTGAATTACTATTTTATATATATGTGCTCTAGGATGCATGATTTTAGAAATATATGTTTTATTTTGATAAATATGCATAAATGATTTAAATATTACTTAAGTTTATTTTAAGTTTATTTTTAGTTTATTTTTGATTTATTTTCTGTATATTTTAAACTATATGCATGTTTTATTAATGAATTATGTTTGAAATGTTTTCAAATACAATTTTGGTTTATTTTGTAATGTAATTGGATTTATTTAACTTATATATACTCAAAATATACCTGGTTTACTTTTGATATATTTCTAGTATATATATGGTTATTGTTGCTATTATATTTAAATTCATGCATCATTTACTTTTATGAATGTATGTTTTATATTTAAAATGAAGGATATCAATAGAATGTGCTACCTAGTGGGTGGCACTACGACCGAGTATGTACCGGTACGCTTATAGCATTTAGGCTATATTACTAACCATTTGTAGATATTAATTGGATTGATTATTTGATGTGTGAGATGATTTGGAAGTGTGATTGCTGGAGCTCAATTGACCAAGTGTCTCGAGGCCAATCACACTGACAGTCAGACTACTGGAGCTCGGTTGACTTAGTGTCTCGAGGCCAGTCTACTGTCCAAATGGAACAAGTGAATATATTGGAATAAGTGAGCCTGTATGGCTAGAGTGTTGTCTAACACTGTTTGAGGTTGTGATTTTCTAGGGTTCTATTTGATCCTTCATAAACAGTGATTTTCAATAAATATATAAAATGATTTTATTGCATCTGTGTGTAATTGCTTATATACATACATATTATATATATATATTGTTAACTGTATGCATTGTCATTTAGTATGCATGTATATATATTGTAGTAATTCACTCAGTGAGGTCTGACTCCCCTCCATTGACTATTTTTCAGGAGAGTCATCGTCTTCAGACCTCAGTAGCAGGCCTGTACGCCGGATTTCTTCCGCTCAAGCTTCTTTATGTAAACTGCTCACTTGAGTTTTATTTTATGATCTAGACACTGCAGTAGTCATAAAATTGTTAAAAGATATTGTATAATATTTGTATGAGATATGTACTTTAAATATTTAAACTGGATTTGTATTAAAAAGAGTTTATTTATACATGAGATGAGGATTTGATTTAAATCCCGTGGTGAATTATTATTTTTATATTTATGATTTTATTCCGCTGCATAATATTTTACTTAAATGTGTTGTTATTATTTCTATTGCATGTTTTATTTTATTTTTAGGCTTGCTACGAGTTCCGGATTCGAAAGAATTCTCTTTCCCTAGCGCCGATCATGGCCCCTGTTTTGGGTCGCGACATAGACCAATCAAGAAAATTTACTTATCAAGAGAAAGAACATTACACAATAACTCAAATCAAAATGAGCATCATGAACAATTATTTTATCATTAAATTTCATTTATTAGCATTCATTGTAAACTTATGTAAATAAAACTATATATGATTTATTGGTGACTTACAATAATTATTTCATAGTGTTAAGTGTAATAAAGTTTTTTGTTTAATTCAATCATACATGCATAGCTCACTTTCTCAAGATCATGCTCACTTCCCAACTATAGATAATCATGTAATGTGTAACATAATATTTGGTTAAACTTGATAGCATATAAAATTCATGATAAAATATTTTGTACAAACTAGTTACATCAGTGAAATTTACTTTATCGAGCTCAAGCTCATTTTTCATCAATAAGTAATATTTTGATTATTAACATAATATTTGATTAAACTTTATATCTTATTTTATTATTTCAATTCATTTCAACTTTAAAAAATGTTTGCACAAAATTAGGAGCACTACACAACATGCTTAAGCAAATATCAATGTGGCTAGCACTCACACCACATTGAAGGTAATATACATCAGTATGCATATGATTTAATATAAATATAATGTTTCCCGATATACCCTAAAGGATCATAACCTTCTTGTCCCAAGGACTTAAAATAATCAAATCACAACACAAATGTAACAAACATTCCACTAATTCCTTGTCTCACATGATGAAAGGTTGTGTCCTAGACACTTGCCAATTCACTAACCCTGCCATACCCTAGGTATGGACTAACTATCTCTTAATAACACATGCACTTGTGCTCAAAAAATTCTCTTCGTCAAATGCTCATTTGAGCTAGTAAATCATTGTTAATATTCACTTTTGTTCATCATATACACTTTTACAAAAAATACACTTTCTGCTTTTTTTTTATTATACATAAATTACTTTATTTTTCCTTTTTATGTCATATACTCAACACTTTGCAAGGGTGCATGCAAGCATTTTTATTTCTTAATACAATTATCATAGCATTATTTTCTAATAATAATAATAATAATAATATCATCATCATCATCATTTTCAATGCCTTCATGATATTGCTTAGTATTGGCACAACTCCTAGTTTTGCCTAATCATTTTCAATCTCTACCCATGAATCATTATTCAACATGTTCATAAGGACCCTAGGCTCTAACCCATTAAATAGTGTAAACCTTGCTCCTAAGAGGTTTAAGGCATGGAGTAGAGTCATAGTGTTGTAGAGAAAAATTCAGAGGTAAAAGAGAATTCAAGAGAGTTATTTTTCATATATTCTATACAAGAGGTTACATCTTTTATATATATATATATATATATATATATATATATATATATATATATATATATATATATATATATATATATATATATATTAATCATTCATATACATGAAAAACCTAATTCCACACTAATTAGGAGGAACTAATTAAGAGGAATAAAATAATTTCATAAATAAAGATTTAATTCCTAATATATACAATTAAATCTTTAAATATAACTCACTTCAACACTCCCCCTCAAGTTAGTGAGTGTATGTCAATCATTCCCAACTTGTTAAGTGAGATATGGAACATTTTTTCAAATGCAACCTTTATAAGGATATCAACAAATTGAGTCTAAGAAGAAACAAATGGAAGATCAATTGTTCCTTTATTCAAATGATCTTTGATAAAGTACCTGTCAACCTTCACATGCTTAGTCTAATCATATTGAGTTGGGTTATTTGCAATTGCTATGGCAACCTTATTATCACCATGTAACAACATAGGCTTCAGATGATTTAGTTCCAGATCATAAACAATTCGACTTATCCAGAGTAATTCACATACACCATGTGTCATTCCTTTAAGCTCAACTTCAACACTTGACCTTGCTACGACTTTTTGTTTCTTGCTCCTCCAAGTGACTAAATTTTTTCTAGCATATATGAAGTACCTAGATGTTAGTTTTCAATCAATTTGATCTCTGGCCCAATCAACATCTGTATAGCCAATAATTTCATAATCATTATTTCTCCCAAAAAATAAACCTTTGCCCGAAGAGGACTTTAGATATCTTAGCACTCGATATACCGCATCTATATATTTTTTACTCAAAGAATGCATGAATTGACTTATAACACTTACCACTAAAGTAATGTCTGATCGAGTATGAGATAAGTAAATTAATCTTCCCACCAACCTTTGATACTGAGCTTTATCAGTTGGAACTGCACATTCTCGGATTGATAATCCATAGTTGACTTATATTAGAGTCTTAGTGGGCTTAAATTCAAGCATACCTATTTTTGTCAACAAATCCATTACATACTTCCATTCGTAGAGAGAAATTCCTTGAGTTAATCTTGCAACTTCAATCCGTAAAAAATACTTTAACTTGCCCATATCCTTAAGTTCAAACTCAATTGCTAACTATCTTTGCAAAGTTGTTATCTCATTGGGATCATTTCCAATGACTACCATATTATCAACATACACAACAAGAGTAGTAATTGTACCCATCTTTTGTTTGTTGAATAGTGTATGGTCAACATCACTTTGTTTATAACCAAGCTTCCTGATAAAGGTTGAGAGTCATCCAAACCATGCTTCAAGGTAATTGTTTGAGTCCGTACAATGCTCTTTTTAGTTTGTATACTCGATCAGTGTACCTCGTTTAGGTGATGGATCCATATACACTTCTTCATCAATGGTTCCATTCAAAAAGTGTTTTTTTATATCAAACTGTTGTAGTGGCCAATCTAGGTTGGCAGCTAAGGAAATAAGAGCTTGGATGGTGTTCATTTTTGCTACTAAGGCAAATGTATCCTCATAGTCAATTCCATACTTCTGAGTATATCCCTTTACAACCAACCAAGCTTTATATCGATTACTGCTTTCATTTGGATTCAGTTTGATGGTGAATATCCACCTATATCTGACTATTTTCTTTCCTTCAAGAAGTGGAACAAGTTTCTATATGGAATTCTTCTACAATGCTTCTATTTTATCATTCATGGCTTTCTTCTAAGCTAAATCAACTAAAGCCTCTTACACATTACTCAAAATAGATATAATAGATAATTGATTTACAATATATGCATGTGATTTTGATAAATAGTTTGTTAATATGAAGTTATTGATAAAGTATGTAGCTTTGGTATTGAGGTCTAGATCATATTGTCTTTTTGGATTCCCTCTATTTATTCTAGAAGGATAATGAGGCTTGGTATTTAAAGTTACTAAAGGAGATGAGTTTACCTCATTGTGCACATCCGAAGTTCCTTCAGCTTCTGGCGTGGACTGGGAAAATGTACTAGCTTGATTAGTTTCAAGTCTAAGCACAATTCTCAGACTGTCTTCAATTATCTTTTTAGGTGGGATGCTTAGGATGTTCAAACCTACTATTTAATTATGTGAGATGCTCATAACAGGTAAAACACTTGGAGTGCTATCTTCAAAGATGTCTCGAACTCTCTCCCCTTGAAGAGAGCACTTGGATGGAGAGAAGTAAGGTGCATTTTCATGAAACTAAACATCCTTAGTTACAAATATCTTCTAAGCATATGGATTATAATATTGATATCCCTTTTGTAGCTCGACATATCTAACAAAGATACATCGGATAGCTCGTGTATCCAATTTACCGAGTATTTAATGAACAAATGTTGAGCAGCCAAATACTTGGAGTTTGAGATTATTGAGAGGTGGAGTTGGGATTAGCTCCTAAAGTTTTTGAAGAGGAGTTTTGAAGCCAAGAATTTTGGATGGAGTTCAATTTATGAGATAGGCAGTAGATGGAATAGCCTCTCCCTAGTATTCACAAGGAACATTAATGTAAAATAGAGATGCTCATACTACTTCTAATAGCTACCAACTTTTTCTTTCTGCTATACCATTTTATTGAGGGGTTCCAGCATAGGAAATTTAGTGACAAATGCCATGCTCATTGAGAAAATTTTTAAGGGCCAAGTTAATATATTCCCCACAATTATCAGATTAGAAGACTCAGATTTAACACTAATATTGCACTGCCACCATTTTGCACAGGTCCTGAAACACAACACACATCTCCCTTATTTGAAAGTAAGGATACCCAGGTCATCCATGTATATTCATCAATAAATGTTATAAAATATCAAGCACTAAACAGAGTAGGAATTCGAGCAAGTCCCTATACATCAAAATGAATAGTCATAAATGGAATTGAATTCTTATTATAACTCAGTACATATGAAATCCAATGGCTTTTGCCAATTCATAAATATCACACTTAAACTCAAAGTTTTTACTTAAAAACAATTTAGGCCTTATTTTCTAAGATAATGAAAAGATAAATGTCCAAGACATCAATGCCATAAAATTACTTGTTCTTCGTCCAAGCTACTTCTAACAACATTATTAACTTAACTTGATTTTAGACTTGGATCACCATGCAAATCAAAATAGTACAATTTTCCACATTTAACACCAAATCCAAAAATCTAGTGCGTTGCAATGTCTTGAAATAAATAATAGTTAGGCCAAAATTTAACAGTACAGTTTAAGGTTTCAATGATTGAGCCAATAGATAGTAGATTAAAAGAAAGAGATGGAACAACAAAAATGGTATCGAAATTATGAGAATTAGAATCAGATATTGATCCTTTATGGGTGACGAGTGCTATTCTTCCATTAGCAGTCAAAATATTTTGTTAGGTTGATGGTCGAATGGAGGTTAGACAATGGGTGGAGTTTGTTATATGATTAGTAGCACCAGTATCAATAATCCATGTATTATTCTGAATAATATTTGTCATACTAAATGTTTCATTAATGTCACCACTTGGTTTTGTGGCATTAAAGGTGGCAATTATAGCTTTTTCAAGCTTTTTGCAAGGCTTTCTATTGAAATCCTACCATTCTGGATAGCCCACAATTTCACAGCATCGTTCCTTGGAGTGTCCAACTTTACTACAATGAGTACATGTGTATGTATTAGACTTACTCGATGCTTTTCCCTTAGATTGTGGTCAAGTCTAAGCTGTTACAAGTACTACATTATCCGATAGAGCCTTCGGCTCCTCCATTGTTTGTCGCTAGTTGTGATCTCTATGCACATATGCATAACTAAACTTGAGATTAAGAAGTGGATCTTTCCGCATCATTTCACTCCAAGCATTATTGAATTCTGAGTCAATTTTGGCTAGAAAAATATGAGTTCAAAGCCAAGAAATATGCCTATAGAGTGATACTGCTCCATTGACATCCTCCCCTTAAGCACTTGTTTAAGCATCAATCTCTTGAAATATCCTAACCATTTCATTGTAGTATGTAGGTAATGACCTACCATTCTGACATGTAGTGAAAGATTTTTTGTTTAACTCAAATAATTGAGTGTCATCAGATCCATCACAAAAAGTTTTGGATACAGCATCTCATATCTCCTTTGTTATTTGAAAATGGATAAAACTCTATATCAACGTTGGACTCATGGAATCGATGAGCCAACTTTTTTCTTAGTTATTATCAATAAGCCAAGCCTTCAAAACCTTATCTCCCATAAGTGGTTTTAAGGTTGTGCCAGTAAGGAAGCCAGATTTATTTATGGCTTCAATTCACATCTCCATAAATTATGACCATAGAGGGTAGTTCGTATCATTAAGTATGATTCCAATAGGAAAGAGAGAATTATCTTGAAAGGTTTAAATGAAACTTAGTGTTCCATGTGATACAATAGATGTATTTTCAATGGTCATGGTGGATTTCGATTTTAAAAAAAATCCAAAAAAGAGAGGAAAAATACGATTTCAAAGATTCAATACAAAATTTGAATTCGATTTCAAGAGGTATGCTTTGATACCATGTAGAAAAAAAAAATTCAAAGGAAAAAGATAATTCCAAAGAATTATTTTTCATATATTCCATAAAAGATGTTACATTCTTTATATATACATTAATCATTCCTATTCATGGAAAACCTAATTCCACACTAATTAAAAGGAACTAATTAAGAGGAATAAAATAATTTCCTACATAAAGAATAAAGATTTAATTCCTAATATATACAATCAAATATTTGATTAGAGCTCACTTCAATAAGTGTAAATATTACAACCATGGAAAAGAAATTAATTAAATTTATTATTGTGAATATTATTATTTTGTTATACCATTTTATTTAATTACTCACCTCATTATATATACACACTCATATAATTACAAATATGGAGGTACCTTACTAAGTTAATATTTCTCTTGAGTATAATACAACCCTTTTTGAGTTGGTACCATATAATTTTTTTTTTTATAAAAATTGATCAAATATTAATAGATACACCCAATCTTCCCAAATAGGTTGGCACAATCTTAACACCCCCATCATATATTAGGACTCAAAATATTATTAATAAAATTAAAAAAATACAATAAGAGAACATCAAAGAAAGAAAATCAACAAAACTAAAACCTCTCTATAGTACTAAATTATTCAAAAAGAATATTTATACAAAAATCAGGACTAGAATGCCACCACATGAAATCAGTACGATGCACTCCAAACTTAGCCAGAATGTCTGTAACACCATTTCCTTCATGATAAACATGAGAAACAACAAAATTCATGCTACTAAGATTATGCAAACATGAATCCTATTGAAGCTAAACCACCCATGGAACATCAGTAGAATGAGTTTGAAATAAATTCCAACCATAAATTACACTAACATAACTCCTTTGCTTTTTGAATCGCAAACATGGCAGCTTGCAATTCAATAATGTAAGCAAACCCCCACCCATATTAAAAGCAAACGCACCTTTAAGAAAGCCTCTAGCATTGTAAAACACCCCACCAACTCTAGACATCCCTAGAGATCCAATTACTGATCTGTCAATATTAGTGCCAACTAGGAATAGGTGGCCGCCAGGTTACCTTAATAATCTTTAGAACTTTAGAAGGAATAGCTATTATATTATATACAACAAGAGTTTGCAATTCTGCCAAAGAGTTAGTCATAAAACCATGATTAAATAAAGCACACTCTTTAATCATCTTCCAAAGGCTACGAAGAGTCATGAAGATATCATGATTATCCCCTTAAAAAATAATTAAATTTTGACTATGCCATGTCACCCAAATCGCACTAACAATAACTGAATTCCAAAGCACTTTAACTTGAGAACTAAAAGTGCAAGTCATAGCAAAGTTGACAAGAAAAACAAGAAAATCACCTGAAGAAATTAAAGGACGCTGAAAAGCATTACCTACAGCAACCCAAATTTCTTTAGCAAAAGAGTAGTTAATAAAAATGTGATCAACTGTTTCCAAAGCTACTTGACAAAAAGTAACACCAAGAGGCAATTTGAAAGCCTTTCTTAATCAAATTATCCTCACTCAGTAAGTAACCAAGGTATACCTGCCAATATAAAAAAACCTCAAAGATGGTAAAAAATTCCTTTAAAAAAAATCTAGCCCAAAAGACCATAGGTTGGGAATTAGAAGACATGATAGCCTTTACTAAATATTGCCCATCAATAAAAGGAAGCTAAAGGCAAACATCTGAATTGTCTTTAAGGCACTGAATTTTAGAAATGTCATTCTTAAGATCCAAAGGAATGTCTTAAGAAAGCTGCCAAATCCTATTAATGAAATGATCAGAAATGGGATCACCTAACTTTGCTTACTAAATAAGAGGAATTTAAAGCTTGGAAGCCAAATAGGCTAAATCATTCATCTATCCAAAATTTCAAAGAAGAAGAAGAACCTATCAACCATTTAATAGAATCTTTCATCTACAAAAAAGGAAACCTTTATTGAACTCCAAATAAAAGAAGAAACTGGAGTAGTCATCAAAGAACCCAAGGTTGTAAGCCATAAGATCTAAATAAAGCTAAAGGAAAAGATTTATTAGTAATTAAATGCCAAGAGAGCTTCCCAAGAAGTGCCAAATTAAGGTGCTCTAAATCCTTGTTTCCCAATCCTCTATTCTTTTTATTTAAGCTGCAAATAGGCTATAGCACAACCACCAATTTATGAGTATCAATAAAACCAATCCAAAGAAAGTTCCGTATTCCTTTTTTCATATGGGCTAAAAAGCTTTTAGGCCACCTATGAACTGAAAAAGAATGCAAAAAGAACTCAAAATAATAGAGTAATACCTTCCAGCCATAGAAAGCGAAGAACCCTTCCAATTAGAAGATTTACTAAGAATTCTATCTATAAATGGCTACAACCACTTTCTGCAAGGAGCACCATAGAAAATAAGAACTCCCAGATAGTTAAAAGGAATGGAACTAATATTAACCCCTAATGATCTCCTTTAAAGATTGAGATCTGTGAAAAGAGACAGCCTTGCCAAAATAAATGTTAGACTTGTTCCAATTTACATTTTAACTTGAGAGCTTACCATACTCTTGAAAAATGAGAGAAAGCAATGAAATATTCTCCGCAGAAGCCTTGCCAAAAATGAGGACATCATCAACATAAAACAAGTGAGAAGGGAATAGAGAGCTTTTGGAATAGAACATTTGATTAAACATGCCATTAGAAGCAACCTTTAAAATCCATCTACTAAAAAAAATCCTCAACTAGACAGAAAATAAGAGGAGACAAGGGATCTCTTTGTCTAACACCTCTAGAACAGGCAAAATAACCCTTAGGAATCCCATTCACCATAACTAAAATTCTAGCTAAAGAAAAAATCTTAAGAATCCAATCCCGAAACTGCAAAGAGAACCCAAAAGCTTATAGAACATCAAGAATGAAGTTCCAATACATAGTATCAAAAGCATTTTGAATGTCAATTTCCACGGCCATATTCCCACCAAAGCAATGCCTATTATGCAAAGTAAGCCCTTCAAAGGAAATATTTATGCAATGAGAAATATTTCAATTTTTAATAAAACCTAACTTATTAACAGAAATAATCTTCACAGCAACTAATGACAAACAATCAGCAATAATCTTCATAATAATTTCATAACAAAAATTACTAAGAGTAATAGGACAAAATTACTTAATATGTATAATATCTTTCACCTTAGGAATTAAAACCACAAAATTATAATTAAAGCCTAAAAGAATTTTCCTTATAGTGAAAAAGCATTCCATAGTAGTACACATATCAAACCCATAATATCCTAATAAGTTCAATAAAATAATCCTATAAAGCCATCAAGGCCAGAAGCACTATGAGGATCCATCATAAAAACACAATTTTTAATCTCCTCAGAAGAGGGACAATGACAAAGCTCTGCATTGTCACTATCAGAAACCAAGGAAGGGACAACATCTTTAACAAAAGATGGAAAACACACATTAATTTAGCCCAAAAAGCTACTTGTAAAAATCTAGCATATTATCCTTAATAGCATGCAATTCTTTTGTGATAACCCCATTAATCTTCAAAGCAAAAATCCCTTACAAAGGCTACCTTCTAGAAATAAGATTATGAAAAAAAGAGGTGTTCATGTCTCCTGCTTCAAGCCAACGAACTCTCCTCTTTTCTTTAAGAAAAATCTCCTGCATAATAAGATGATTCTCAAGAGTAGCATGAGTTTCCAATTCTTTTTTATGAACATCATTAGAATTGCCTTGTAGCGCAATGGAATGCTAGACTTCTAAAAGGACATTTTGAAATTTAGTAATATTCTGACTAAGATTGCCAAACACATTTTTGTTCCAATACTGAAGAGTCTGTCTAAGATTTCTCAACTTAAGAGCTAGGACTTGTATTGGGTGAAAACCGACCACATTTTGTCACCAATGTAAAGAACTAAGTCACGAAAAGAACCATGAGTCACCCACATTGCTTGAAACCTAAAACTCAAAATCTAATCAATACCATGTGTATAATTCAACAACAACAGAGTATGATCAGAGTGATGTATAAGAGGAGCCAAATAACTTATGGTTTGCCAAAAAAGAAAAATCCATTAGAAGCTAATGAGCGATCTAGAATACATTCCACTCTATTAGAACCCAAATGCCCATTACACCAAGTATATTGAGCATCTCTCATAGGAATTTCTAAAAAACAATAAGAATCAATGAAAGACCGAAACTCATTACAAGATAGGATAGCAGGAGGCTTACCCGTTTTCTCATGTAATCTAAGAATCACATTAAAATCTCCAATAGCTAACCAACAATCAGGAGCAAAAGCAGCCAAATTAAATAAATCATGCCAATGTTCAACACATTTATTTCTCCACACACTCCCATAAACAAAAGTAATTCATTTATAAGCTACGTGACCAATATTAGAACAGATATTACAAAATAATAGGAGATTTTCATACACAACATTGATGAAAAAACTTTTGCATACTTGTTCAATCAACAAATTCTCAAGCAATAAATTAGTATAATCAATTGCCATTAGAACATATGCATAATGACTGAATTCACCATTAATGGTGGCATGGTCAATTTTTAATGGAACCCCAATTCCCTTTGTAATTGAAGCTAAAATTTTAAAGTGCTAAGATTCCCAAGGCAAATGATAAAACCCCACCCATATTTAAGCATTAGTAGACTTTTGATCTATTGGATCAAAATTAGCAGTCTGAGACTACAAATGAAGCAAACTAAGCTTTAAAGCTATTGTCCCTCATCCCCAAACTGAATTCTTTTTAGTAGTTGAATTCAAAATAACATGGTAATACCCATGACCAAGAGAGATCAATTTGCAAGTATTAGAAAGCCCCTAAATCAACATTAATTTTGGCTTCAAGCCCACAATTTTCTAGGGTTTTCCACCTAGACGAGCAATTTAAGCATGTTTACATAATGAAAGGCACTGCTAATAAATATCTTAATCAATTTGAATTGATATAAAGCCCCCTTATTCTAAGTCGGAGGCTCCTCAAGTGATGGTGAATTGATGATACCAATCGCATAAGATTGGGTGTTTTTTGGTTTAGTAGTAGTCGCAAATAGGTCACCATGGCCAGGGCAGTTCATGACGGCCAAAAGATGAAACCAGAATGGCCTAACATCGCCTTTGATGAAAGGAAAATTTGGAAGGAATAGGTAAGGTTAGGACTCTTTTCAAAGAAAAATAACTACCATAACAGTCATTCATTTCTTTTTCCTCGATACCATATAAACTTAAGGGAAAATTACATAAAAAAAACCCTAACCTTTGAGGATACTTTCAAATTAAACCCTATTCAATTTTTTCTATCAATTAAAACCACAACCTTTTAAACATTAACAAAATAAAACCTCCATTAAAAAACCCGTAACGGCGTGCTGATGTGGCCGTTATCTTCTATTTTGGTCTGAATTTTTTTAAGTAAGTGGGCCCATACTTATAAACCCACCCATTTCCATTAAAAAGCCAACAACCTTCCTAATTAAATTAGTTAGCCTTGCATTTTTTTTAACTTTCACCACCATGTTCTTCGCCCTCCTTTGAATAAAGCTATTTCTGATATACAATGAAAACACAATTTAATTGCTTTCCTTCTTCTTCTTCTTCTTCACCACCAATCATGAGCCCAGAATTCACTTCATTCTATTGCACTCAACTTCCCTAATCTCCATAAAATCCCTAATTCCATCTCCAAATCTCATTGCACACCTCATACTCACACGGAAAAATGTTTCTTCTCTTTTCTTATTCTTCACCACAAATCATAATCCTAGAATTCACTACATTCTCTTGCATTCAACTTCCCTAATCTCCATAAAATCCCTAATTCCATCGCCAAATCTCATTGCACACCTCTCACTCACACGGAAAAATGTTGCTTCTCTTTTCACCATTGTCCTTAAAGACATTTCCCTCCAAATTCTAACAAAAAAAAATGACGACCACCACCACCACCACTACAGCAGCAACAGCAACCATACGGGTCATTCTCATAACTTCGAGCTGTTAACCGCCGCAGTGAGGATGACGTTGATGCATTTACCAAGAAGTCTGGTTACATATTTGAGCTTAGTGCGAGTTGACTCTTTAATTAAGTATGATATTAAAAGAATTTATGAGGTTTATAGAAAGAAACCGTTGATTTTATTTCCTAGATTGTTTCAAATTACTACTACTTTTGGTAGGTGATTTGCAACTCATCATTATGATAGCCTTATTGAGAAATTTGATCAAATGCTCAAGGTTTGATTATGATCACACAATGAACAATTCAATTTTCAATTTTTTTCATTTGCTTATAGCTTTGAAATCATTTGATTAATTTATTATTTTGCTATTGCATATTAGAGTTCCTCAACTACAAAGAATTTTGGTGGAATTTGGACCTGTATGTTATTATGATGTTTCACAAATTTGGTTTTAAATATGCTATAATTCATTATGTGTTTCTATGAATGTAAAGTTGAGCATTTAACTTCCTCATAAAAGAAATTTCAAGTTTGGTTTGAAGATTGATACCAAAATAAGGGTTTATTATTTGTGCATCAGCAGCTCACATTATTGGATTTTATTGAATTGGATACTCCGCATCTCTATTTTTCTCAACAAGTAATAGCAGGCATCAATTCAAAAATATTACGTTTATATAGAAAATTTAGCATTATTCATAAAAAGAAAAATTTCTCCTTGCCTCTTCTCCAGTCATTTCTCTTCCCATTCTTCATCTCTTCTGCTACCTTAGTTTTTTATTTAATACTCCAGCATTCCAACTGTTTGTTCATATGCTTTAGTAAAGTGGTTTAGTTTATGACATAATTCTCTTCTTCAATAATTCCTTTCTGCTTATTCAACCAGCTTCTATCTTCATCTTTACAATGCCCAACTATGTGCCATCACATCCCTAGAATCATAACTTTTATAAGGAAGCATATATTGCCCTGCCTTTATTGGCATGCATTCCCTTCCCATTCTTACAAAGCTTATTCAAACGAAAATGCAAGGAATACTAATGTCCTTTAAATGAAAAAATTTGTCATTTTAGAACTGTTGAGCTATATAAGGACATGGAGAAATCAAAGGCCAAAGGTTTAAGCAAGAGCAATAGTAAATGCATGAAAATCAAAGGGACAAAAGAGGGTATATGGCACTAGAGTTTAAAGCTAGTGGAGTGGTGACCTAGAAATGTGATGTGTATGCTTTTGGTGTTTTGGTTTTGGAGTTGTTATCAGGCAAAGAGGCATTGAATTACATGTTTGATGAAGGGAGGGTTCGATGAATTAGTGTTGATTTGGTATTATTAGGGATTTAATAAGGTTGGGTGGGGAAGTTGGTTTTTAAGTTATTAGTTAGTCGTGAGGGCCCTACTTGTAGTAAAAAGTTCAAAAAAAACAGAAGATAATGGCCACATCAGCACTCTGTTATAGGTTTTGTAACGGAGGGTTTATTTTGTTAACATTTAAAAGGTTGTGGTTTTAATTGATATAAAAAATTGAATAGGGTTTAATTTGAAAGTATCCTAAAAGTTTGGGGTTTTTTATGTAATTTTACCTAAACTTAATCAATAGAAAATCCTTTATTAAACGTTTTCAGCTAAAACTTAAAAGTTCATTATCAAATTACCCAGAACAAGTTCTTTAAAAAAAATAAAGAATCTTATTCCAATTTTTTTTTTCAAAGGAGATTTAAGGTGTTTAGATATCAAGTTTATTTCTTCTTCTTCTTCTTCTTTTTCTTCTTCTTCTTCTTCTTTTTGGAACTAATGTTCTACATCACCCTTATAGTCCCAAATTAACAAAAGGAACACCCATTCCCTTATAGCTTTCCTAGTTCATTCTTGTAATTTTTAACTCATGCATTTTTTAGTGTTTAAATGATTCATAGACAAGATAATATGAGTTATCAATTTTCCCATCAACAAAACATCCAAATTTATAAGAAAAGAATTTACAAGAACTAAAACAAAATGAAAAAAATTTAAAGAATTTCCCATAGTAGAAAAAACAAAACTTTGACACAGCAAGTATCAAGGCTCAACATACAACATCCAAGCTAAAAATAAATAAAGAATAAAACAAGCCATAACCATGAAGGAGAAGAAAATGATTGATAGTCAAGAAATGTTAAAGAGAGTAGTTAATTTCCCAATCAAAAACAAGAAGATTGTGTCTCACAAGAATTCAAACACAATATATCAAAGATTAAAGGAGAGTTCACCCACATAACTAAACCCATAAAGAATTAATAGAACCCACCAGAAAAAAAAATCAAGGAACATAGCTCAAGTTCCACTCCAAATGTAGAATAAAAAAATGGGATTAAAGCCAATTAAAAATGAAAAAATTTCATTGATGATCACTCACAACACTATAAAATTTAGAATCAATAATTTTAAAGCTCAAACATCGAAGGAGAAGAAAGTGTTCACTCACATATCAATTGCCCAATACTGCTCTCTCTCTTTCACGTGATCTTCTCTGCTTTTAATTTTTCTTCCTTTTTTCATTAAGAATGAAAATAATACAATGGCAAGAAGATACATTCAAATAAGCAAATAAAACCAAGCACAAAGCAAAAAACATTCACTCATAGATCACCTGAAGCCTTTTACATCCTTACTATTTCTTTCTCTCATTCTCTATGTTTCTATCTGGTGCATCTTCTTTTTTCTTTTTTTTATAGGTCAATGATGAAAAAGGACCATAAGGATAAAAAGAACTTAAGAAGATATTCTCCAACAAAAATTGTAGAGTCACACTTTAAGCCTCCAAAAAATTTGACAACGACACCATTACTTTTTCCTTTACTTTCATCCTCAAATTTTTCTTTACTTACAATTAAGTTCTAATCCAATTTTTTTTTACTTCATTCAAGTCTTATTCTACTTATAGTCTCTAATATACAGACATACATATTCGTAAAATATTTAATTTAAACTTATTATTTATATCATGAAAGAAAATTTAGTTTTTTTTTTTTTTGCACGGATGTTACAATTCTCTCCCATTAAAAAGAATTTCATCCTCAAAATTTGATAGGTACTTATCATAGTACCTAAATCAATGGAATCACCTTATTATAACTTTAATTCTTCTTAAAGCCAAAATCGTTTCTTAAGACTCTTCATATCACTACACAATTTATCAATTTCTTTATTTTTTTTTTCAATTAACAACATATGTTTTACTAACAATTGTCATTACTAAATTAACTAATGTACCATAAAATGAATCATACTTCATTTTAAAACCTAAAGTTTATCATCTCAATAGTATTTTTTTCTCATTCTTATATCATTATCATACCTTTATTGATAAGTCACCATCAACTAGCTAATATACTTAAGAATATATCAACTTAATTCTAACCATATTAAACTTTTTTATAACTACTTCATCACTTATATCCATGTTACAGCCTTTTAAATTTTCAAGATTCATTTTCATTGTCATATTACATATGTTTAATTTATTACCCTCTAAAACCCATTTTAAACTAACTAGCTACTCAAGTTCTCCATTTTTTTTGTTATTTAATTCGTCATCAATTTTAAATCTAATAGAAAATTCATCTATCAGTCTTCCATATTGTTATTCTAATACACTACTATATTCATATTTTAAGCTCAACACTCTTAAGGTAACTAGCATAGCTTAAATAATGCAATGTCAGCTCAAACTTGAGGTTTTCACTTAATCTCCAAAATATGTACTTATTCTTGTAATTTCAACAATTAAATTCTCGAGTAATCTTTTCTTATAACCATATCTTTAGTTTTCTTAAGCAGAAACAACTCTAATTAAAATTAAAATTTTGAATTCTATTTTCTTACTCCACACATTTACTTATGCAACCACTATCTTCTTGTATTCACACCTCATATAAGTTATGAATTATGCACATAATATCATATAACAATCCTTCTTACCAGCTAAATTCCTATGATTCACACTTACCCACAATGCTAGTGTCATATCATTTTATAGTTGCACTCAATAATATATTTAAATCTTTTCAATACATTTCACTTTATTATTATTGATTTTCATATCAACTCTTAATATCAAACCAAAATACAATTAATATGAAAAAGCTCATATCACTATGATTATCTTAACAACAAGTAAATTTATTAAATTAATTAACCATACCTTTATTTTTCTCAGACAGTTTAGTGTTTCGTCATTGCAAATATTCTACCTTACCATTCATGTCTAACGAAATTATCATGTTCCCTTGGCCCATTTCATAAGCCCTTAGCCCTTTCACTACCTTAACCTTAACTAACAGCCATTGTTGCATTTCGTGGTGTAAATGATCTTATTTCAAACCTTTGTTCTTGCACCACTCATGAACATTCCCATGCATAATGTCCTGATCTATGCATCGAAAACACCTATCATTCTTCTTAGGACAATCACTTACATGATTAACTTCACACATATTACACCATGACATAGTAACTTTTCTTAACTGCATGGGAGTTGCCCTTAATTATTGCCTTGGTAGAGCCATCATCTACCTCACCAATACTTGACCTCCTTAATTTTGACTAATACCTCCATTCTTATTTTTTCATTCAGAATATGATTGGTATCGTAACCTTTTGTTCTTTATTTTCTTTCAAGATGGTCCTTGGGATTCAGTTTAAGCAGTGACCCTATCTTTCATAATTTTTTTCAATTCTTGCTCTAATTTTTCTTACTCTATAGCTTTTTCCACCTAACCTCTAAATGTAATACTAATGTATAGATTCAATTTACTCCTTAAAATGATATGTAATCCTTCTCTAAAATTTTCACTTTTCTTCTCTTCAATAGGAAACAAATCATTAGCATACTAATATAAATCCTTAAATTTGTCCACATATTCCCTTATAATCATTGATCATTGCACTTAGGATATAAAAGATGCTAATTTTCCCTTTTTATAGCTCTCTATCAAGTATTCTATATGAAATTTTTCTTTAAATATTTGCTAGGATAAAACATCACTATACAGATTTCTTATTCTAGTTAACCAATCATCAGGTTTATCAAATAACAACCCATACACATTGCTTATCCTTTGTTCCTTTGAGAGTTGCAATGTGTTAAAGGCTTTCTCAGTAATTTTTATCCACTTATTTACTTGACCAGGACCTAAGGTACTATAAAACTCATATGCTCCGCACTTTTTAGCATGCTTAATCACATCTCCAAGCCTTTTATACTTTCTAGTTTCAGATAATACAGTTGTCATTATGCGTGCTAATGTCGTAGCTTCAAGTTGCACAATAGATTGCACTTATGGATTTGCCATATTATCCTAATCTAGTGGTGGCTGACAGTGTCATGCTCTCCTAGGAACATTTCCTATTTTTGGCATACTTAATCTAGACCTCGAGCTTCCATGCTTGCTCTCAACTCACTCACCTTATGATTACATTTGCCTCCTACTAAAGTTCTCTACCCAAGTAATCATATTATTTCTACCTCCCTGGGCACCATAACCCCTACCTCGACCTCTTCCTCTATTTTGATTACCTAGTCTGCCTCTTCTAATCCTTTCTAATTCTTAACAAAATAAAATCAAATACCTTAATAGACATATCATCATTTATAACTTATCTCCCAAATATGCTAACTTCTAAAAAATTTCAATAACTTTGCCATCAAAACATTAATCAATTAACTCAGATCATCAAGGTTTCAATATTCCTTATTCTACACCATTATTGTCATATCATCGCTTACTTAAAATAAATATCAAGTTCAATATTGCCTACACATTTCATTTTTTTTATTTAACCTTTCTCGTCTCTACTCTTTTCTGAGTAAAATAAATATCCTCGAAACACATATAAATTCTCATAAAGTATCATTTCATTAGTTAATCAGTAGTTCAATCTAATCAGTTGTTCAATCTCCATAATTATTATAAGCCAACTCTTACATCATAAAATATAATAAATCCCTCCACATTCCATCCATTTTCATAATATAGTTCCAATAAATTCATTAATACCTTCAATGTCCATTAACTATACTCAAATTCTTAATCCTTAAATTTCATTATAATTCACAATTTCTATTCTCATAGGATATTCCTATATATTTACATCTTTACATACATCTTAACTTTTTTTTTTGTTTACATATATATCATCCTTGTATCATATGATGGAATAAATCAATATATGACTCCATTAATTTCAAAATCCATACCTAATAAATAAGCACACGGTTTCGATAGACTCATTGTCATCTCTAAATTGTATAGGATATATAACGAAGAACCTCTACATATAGTACTACTTCAGCATTCAACTTTGCCACATTTAGTTATTGTTATTTTTCTGAAATCCAAGATTA
Organism: Mallotus nudiflorus; assembly: GCA_947683625.1. NCBI lineage: Eukaryota > Viridiplantae > Streptophyta > Magnoliopsida > Malpighiales > Euphorbiaceae > Mallotus > Mallotus nudiflorus. The sequence continues at coordinate 5,246,141 of CANTUR010000011.1, forward strand.
AATTACTTCCATAATAAGTATTACCAAAATTTTAGTTCATTAACTAATATCCACCAAATTTTATAGCTCTTAATTCCTATAAAATCCACTAAGCCTTAACTTATTAATCTAAGCATTCAAACCTATGCTCTAATAACAACAAATGTGACAACCCTTCCCACCAGTACTCTTATTAGACGGGTATGATCCTAACCCACCTAATTCGAGCACAAATGTGAAGGAGTATCACTTCAGAATTAAATTTCACTATTTATAAATATTTAACTAACTAAAAATGTAACCATAAATAACTTAACTACACTTTTAAACAAACAATTCCCCTTTATGATACAAATACATAACCATAAAAAATATCTTATTTTTCTAAATTCTATTCCAAATGACATGTACCAACAACCAAAATGTACAATGCTTCATAATCAACTTTATGATTATTGTTCCCATTCACTTCATCTTCACAAATTAACTAGATAAAATTCTATCACCTCTGAAAACTTCATCTCTAGGGTGATTCATTGCACCTCAAGTTAAAGTTTATATGGCTACCCATAAAAGCTAATTACTCAGAAAAATAATAAAAAAGGGGAGTGATGAGTATTTTCACAACAAAATACTCAATGAGTAAATAGAATAGTAGTAAAGGTGTAACACCACAAAAATATTTAGGCAAACTAATCAAGAAAATTTACTCAGAAAGAGAAAGAACACTGCACAATAACTCAAATCAAAATGAGAATCATGAATAATTATTTTATTATTAAATTGTGTTTATTAGTATTCATAGCAAACTTATGTAAATATAACTATTTATGATTTATTTGTGACTTACAATAATTCTTTCATAGTTTTAGTGTAATAAAGTTTTCTGTATAATTCAGTCATACCTGCACAACTTACTTTCTCAAGTTCATGCTCACTTCCCAACTATAGATAATCATTTAATGTGTAACATAATATTTGATTAAGCTTGATAGCATATAAAATGCATAATAAAACATTTCATACAATCCACTTACATCGATGCAATTTGATTTTTCGAGCTCATGCCCATCTTTCATTAATAATTAATATTTTGATGATTAACATAATATTTAAGTAAACTTCATATCATATTTTATAATTGTAATTCAATTCAGTTCTAAAAAATATTCACACACAATTAAGAGCACTACACAACATGTTTAAGCAAATATCAGTGTGGCTAGTACTCACACCACACTAAAAGTAATATACATCAGTATGCATACAACTCAATATAAATATAATGTTGCCCAATATACTCCAAAGGATCACGAGTTTCTTGTCCCAAGGGCTTAAAATAATTAAATCACAACACAGCCGTAACAAACATTCATTAATTCCTTATCTCACATAATGAAAGGTTGTGTCCCATACATTTACCAATTCAAAGATGTTACCATACCCCAAGTATGGACTTACTATCTCTTAATAACACATGCACTTGTGCTCAAAAATTTCTATTCGTCAAAGGCTCATTTGAGCCAGCAAATCATTGTGAATATTCACCTCTTTTCATCATAAATACTTTTACGGAAAACACTCTTTCTACTTATTTTATTATACATAAATTACTTTATTTCAGCTTTTTAATTTATATACTCTAACACTTTGCAAGGGTGCTGCAAGCATTTTTACTTCTCAATGTAATTATCATACCATTATTTTCTAATATGATTAAATTAAATATTATAATCATCATCATCATGCCTTCATGATATTACAACTCTTAGTTTTGCATAATCATTTTCAATCTCTACCCATGAATCATTATTCAACATGTTCATGGGGACCCTTGAACCCATTAAATATTGTAAACCTTGCACCCAAGAGGTTTAAGGCATGGAGCAGAGTCACATGGTAAATATTACAACCAAGGAAAAGAATTTAATTAACTTTATTATTACTAATATTATTATTTCTTATGCCATTTTATTTAATTACTCACCTCATTATATATATACACTCGTATAATTACAAATATGGAGGTACCCTACTAAGCTAATATTTTTCTTGAGTACAATACAACACTTTTCAAGTTGGTACCATATAAACTTAATTAACAGAAAATCCTTAAACTTTTTCAGCTAAAACTTGCTAGTTCATTAGCAAATTACCTAGAACAAGTTCTTTAAAAAAAAAAAAGGAATCTTATTCCAATTTTTTTTTTCAAGGGAGATTCAAGGTGTTTAGATATCAAGTTTACTTGTTATTCTTCTTCTTTTTTTTTTTTTTTTTTTTTTTTGTGGAATTAATGTTCTGCATCACCCCCATAGTCCCAAATTAACGATAGTAACACCCGTTCCCTCATAGCTTTCCTATAGTTAATTCTTGAAATCTTTAACTCATGGAAGTTTTAGTGTTTAAATGATTCATAGGCAAGGCATTATGAGTTATCAATTATCCAATCAGTAAAACATGCGGATTAACAAAAAAAAAAAAAAAAAAAAAATTTGCGGGAACCAAAACAAAATGACAAAAACTTAAAGAATTTCTCACAACAGAAAAAAAAAACAAAAGAACCTTCAACACGGCAAGGCTCAACATAAAACATCCAAGCTGAAAATAAATAAAGAATGAAACAAGCCATAGCCATGAAGGAGAAGCAAATGATCGATGGTCAAGAACCGTTCAAGAGAGTAGTTGTTTTCCCAATCAAAAACAAGAAGATTGTGTCTCACAAGAATTCAAGCACAACATATCAAAGATTAAAGAAAAGTTCACCCCATAACTAAATCTATAAAGAATTAATAGACGCCAGAAAAAAAAAAAATCAAGGAACAGAGCTCAAGTTCCACTCCAAACGTAGAATCAAAAAGATGGGATTGAAGCCAATTAAAAATGAAGAAACTTCATTGAGGATCACTCACAACACCATAAACTTTAGCATCAAGAAATTTGAATCTCAAACAAAGGAGGAGAAGGTGTTCACTCACAGATCAATCGCCCAATACTACTCTCTATCTCTCTCGCGCGCGCGCGCACGATCTTCTTCTCTGCTTTGAATTTTTTTCCTTTTTCTGTGAAGAATGAAAATAACACAGCAACAAGAAGATACACTTCAAAGAAGCAAACAGAACCGAGCATGAAGGAGAAAACATTCACTGACAAATCACCTGAAGCCCTCTGCGTCCTTACTCTCTCGTTCTCTATGTTTCTTTATTGCGCGTCTTCTTTTTTTCTTAGAGAGAAGTGGAGAAGATATTCTCCAAAGAAAATTCTGGAGTCACACAGTAAGCCCCCAAAAAAATTTGACGGCTGCACCTTTGTTTTTTTCTTCACTTTCATCCTCAAATGTTTCTTTACTTACAATTAAGTCCTAATCCAAACTTTTTTTTTTACTTCATTCAGGTCCTATTCTACTTCTAGTCCATTACATACAAACATACATATGCTTAAAATATTTAATTTCAACTTATTATTTATATCATGAAATAAAATCTAGTTTTTGTTTTAGCACAGATGTGACAATTCTATTCCACTAAAAAGAATTTCATCCTTGGAATTCAATAGATACTTATAGTACCTTAATCAATCGAATCACCTTACTATAACATCAGTTCTTCTTAAAGCCAAAATTGTTTCTCAAAACTCTTCATATCACTACACAATTTATCAATTTCTTTATTTATTTTTCAATCAACAAATATGTTTTATTAATAATTGTCATTACTAAATCAACTTGATATACCTTTATTGATAAGTCACCATCAACCAGCTAATATACTTGAGAATACACCAACTTAATTCTAACCTTATTATACTTTTCTTAACAATTTTTTTATAACTACTTCGTCACTTATATCCATGTAATTTCCTTTCAAATTTTCGAGATTCATTTTCATTGTCACATTACATATGCTTAATCTATTACCATCTAAAAATAATTTTAAACTAACTAGCTATTCAAGTTCTCCTTTTTCGTACTTATTTAATTTGTCATCAATTTTAAATCTAATAAGAAATTCATCAATCACACTTCCACATTGCTATTCTAATACACTACTCTATTCATATGTTAAGCTCAACACTCTTAAGGTAACTAGTATAGCTTAACTGATGCAATCTCAACTCAAACTTGAGGCTTTCACTTAATCTCCAAAAATATATACTTATTTCTTATAATTTCAACAATTAAATTTTCGATTCATCTTTTCTTATAACCATACCTTTAGTTTTCTTAAGCTGAAACAACTCCAATTAAAATTTAAATTTTGAATTTCATTTTCTTGCTTCACACATTTACTTATGCAACCACTATCTTCTTGCATTCACACCTCATATAGTTTATGAATTATGCACATAATATCATTTAACAATCCTTCTTACCTACTAAATTTGTATGATTCACACTTACCCACAATGCTAGTGTCGTATCATTATAGAGTTGCACTCAATAATATATTCAAATCTCTTCAATACATTTCACTTTATTATGATTAATTTCCATATCAACTCTTAATATCAAACCTAAACACAGTTAATATGAAAAATCTCATATCACTATGATTATCTTAACTACAAGCAAATTTATTAAATTATATAACCATAAGTTTGTTTGCATGAGACGGTTTGGCCTCATCTTGTTCCGTCATTACAAATATTCTAGCTTATGATTCATGTCTAATGAAATTATTATGTTCTATTGGCCCATTTAGTGTACCCTTAGCCTTTTCACTAGCTTCACCTTGGCTAGTAGTCGTTATTGCATTTCATGGTGTATATGATCCTTTTTCAAACCTTCCCTCTTTCACCATTAGCGAACATTCTTGTGCATAATGTCCTAATCTATTGCATCGAAAACACCTAGCATTCTTCTTAGGACATTAATCCCTTACGTTATTAACTTTACACCTATTACACCATGACATAGCAACTTTTCTTAAGCGCACAATATGTTATGACCCTTGTTTTAAATTATTAAAATATATTTCGGGACATGTAGTATTAATAATTTTAAAGTTTAATTTGTGTATTATTATCGTTAATTACTAATGTTAATTACGTAATTTATTTTAAGAGAATTATTTACATAAAAATAATTTATTTACATGAGATTTATATTATTATTATTTGTAGTTAACCATTGTTATTTTACATATATAAATTTTCTTACGTAAAATAATTATTTTTGGAGGTTTATTATTTAAATATTAAAGTTACTATTGATATTATTATTATTGTCATTATTATTTTATGTGGGTTATTATTATAATTATTGTGTGTTATTATTATCATGGTTATTATTTTTATTATCATTAGTATTATTTTTATTGTTTAATATTATTATGAATATTATTTTTATTATTCAATTAATTTATTAATATTATTAATTTCAATTGTTAATATTATAATAGTTATATTGTTAGTGCATGTGCATGTATATATATTTATTTATTTATGTATTTATTTAAATACAAAAAACCATCATCTTCTCCCTCCCCGTTCTGTCCCGTTCCCGCACTGTCACTGTGCCTTCCTTCCCTCCACCGCCGAACACCACCCAGCCACCTTCTCTCCATCGTCCCTTCATTGTCATCTCCTCCTCTCTTCTTCTTCTTCCTCGCGACACCAGAAAACCACAGAAATAGTAGCGGTAGCAATAGGACCTTCACGTTGCCGAAGACGTTCCTGATGGCGGGAGCTCGACTTCCTTGGCTCGGTCGACTCCTTGAGCTATGGGGAAAACGATCCCAAGATCCATTCAAGCCCAAACTTGTTCATTTGTAAGTTTTGTTTGATTTTTAGTTTATGTCCATTTTCGTTTTTATTTTATTTTTAAGCTTGAATTTGGTTAATTCTTGATAAATCCTTTTGAAATGTTGATATATGCATCTTAATCTACTCATAGGTATTTTTAGTTTATTTTTCTGATTTTATTTGATTTTTGGTTAATTATTGAATATATTAATAATTTAAAATGAATTTTTGATAATTATGTTAATTAGTTATTTTGGTTGGAAATTTAGTTATTTAGTGTTATTATTGTATGTTAGTAATTTTAATGTTGAGAAAATACTTTTTGGATATTTTGTATAATTTCTAGAAATATTTTTGTATTATGGGAACATTAGAATTTTGTGTTAAATATATATTTTAATCAAAAATATTATTAAATAATATGTTTTATATAATTTTGGTATAATATATGGTGATAAAATAATTTTAGTGATTTTATATAATTTTTAGAAAATTATTAGTATTATGTGATTTTTTATTTTATAGGTTAATTATGAGTTTTTGTTGAAATTATGGTTAAATTATATGTTTTAAATGATTTTCAAATAATAATTGGTATTAAAATAATTTTTACAAATTATTTACTATTTTCAAATGATTAATACTAATTTTTGAAAATTATATTCCAATAGTAGATTATTTACTATTTTGGTGATAAAATGGGTTTTAAACTAGTTTTGTTATATAATTAAACTATTTACGTAGTTAATTGTGAATTTAACTATTTTAGGTCAATTATTTGAGAAAATAGTTTTTATTAATATTGTACAATATTTGAGATTTTATTAGTTAATTTGTGATAATTTTGGAATATTGTGTAAATAATAAATTTATTTATTATTTTGAGCTTAAATCGGTATTTTATTATTTTTATGATGTTAAATTGTGATTTTAATAATTATTTACAATTTATGTTAATTTAATTGTAAAATGGGAATTTTATTCCATTTATGAATTTTATTATCAAATATTATTTAAAATACTAGAATTTTATGTTTTAGTTGGAAAATAAAGGTTTTTAATATTTTTATGGATTTTTGATTATTTTTATCATTTTACTATTTAATATTATTGATTGTGATTTGTAAACCTAGGTTGGGAATTTGTGGAGTTTGGGGTCTCAACCCGAGGTGGTGAGCTTTGTGATTTTAGAAGTGTATTTTCTATACAGGATCAGCCCTACTTTTGTAAGGAGACGTCCGTTTTACAAAGAAGACTCTACCAAAATTTTAGTAGATTTCTCATAAAACGTGACAATAGATCCAAGTCTAGTTTTGAAATTTTGATTGAGTCTTTCTATAGTAATTCTAGAAGCATAAAGTTAGAAATTTATTCTGATTTATTATTATTTATTTTCTAGTTGCACCGAGACCAAGGTCTATCGGACCAGGCCCGTCCAGTCAGTCTCGAGGAGTGCAAATATGTGAGTTATTATACTATATATGCATTGCATTTAGGATGCATGAATAAGGATTTTACATTTTATTTTATGTCTAAATGTGATTTATTTATTAAATGATTTAGTATATTTTTTATTTATTTTTAATATATCTTTGGTATATTTAAGGTTTATTTTGATATATGCATGTCATATAATTAGGTATATTTTTAGTATATTTTTTATACATTTCAAAATAAATGCATGTTATATTTTTTGATATATATACTTAGAATGTTTTAGTATATTATTGATTTTTAATTGGTATATTTTTATGGTTGATTTCAAATTTATTTAACATATATATACTTGAAATATACTTAGTTTATTTTAGGTATATTTATGTTATATATATGATTTATTTCGTTATTGTGAATGTTGTTATGAATTATTTATTTTTCCATATGTATTTTTAATTTTAATTGAAGGATATCAATAGAACGTGCTACCTAGTGGTCATCACTAGGACTGAGTACATACCGATGCGATAGATTTTAGGGTTAAATTATGATATCATTTAAGATAATAGTTGATTAATCGATTATTGAGATTGATGTGATTGAGTAGTGTGGTTGCTGGAGCTTGGTTGACCTAGTGTCTTGGGACCAATCACACTGACAATCAAATTGTTGGAGCTCGATTGACTTAATGTCTCAGGGCCAGTCTACTGTCTAAAATGGAATAAGTGAATTACCTTGGAATTAAGTGAGTTTTTATGGCTAGAGCGGTATTATTGATTGAGGTTGCGATTAAATAGAGTTCTATTTGATCCTTCATGTATTAAAATAAACGTTTTTTGCATTTATTACATATATAAAAGCAAAATTTGGCATTTGTGTGAAATGCATGTGTGTGTATATATATATATAAATATATATACGAGTGTCTGAATGTATATGGTTTAGATTGTATGTATATATATATTATAATAATTCACTCAGTGAGGTCTGACCCCCTCAATTATTTTTTTCTCAGGAGATCTTCCTTAGTAGTAGAGCTCTCCGCCGATGTTCTTCCATCCTGGCTACTTTATATAAATGTATATTTAGACTCTGATTTGTAATCTAGAAACTATAGTAGTAGTATTGTTGTAGTAGTTGAGTTATTTGTATTAGAGAGTTGTATTTGAATATTGTATGAATATTTTTATTTATGATATGATATTGAGTATTTATTTTTATATATCGATTTGAAAAGTTTTAATTCCGTCATATTTTTATTTATTTATTGCATGCTTTTATTTTTAAGGTTTGCTACGGGTTCTGGATTTGAAAGAATTCTCATTCCCTAACGTCGGTCATGACTTCCGGTTTGGGTCATGACACAAGAGTTGCTCTTGACTGTTGCCCTAGCAAAGCCATCATCTACCTCACCAATACTCGACTTCCTTGATTTTCACTATAGCCTCCATTCTTATTTTTTCCCTTAGAACACCAGTGGAATCATAACCTTTTATTCTCTATTTTCTTCCAATATGGTCTTTGGGATTCAGTTTGAGTAATGACCCTAGCTTTCCTAATTTATTTCAATTCTTCCTTTAATTTTTCTTACTCCATAGCATTTTCCACCCAACCTCTAAATGTAGTACCAACATAGAGATTCAATTTACTCCTTAAGATGATATGTAATCCATCTCTAAATTTTTCACTTTTCTTTTCTTCAGTTGGACACATATCTTTAGCATACTGATATAAATCCTCAAATTTGTCCACATATTCCTATACAGTCATTGATCCATGTACTAAGGATATAAAGGATGCTACTTTTCCCTTTTTTTTTGTAGCTCTCTGTCAAGTATTCTCTATGAAATTATTTTTAAATATTTTTTAGGATAAAACTTCACCATATAGATTTCTTATTCTGGTCAACCAATCATCAACTTTATCAAATAACAACCCATACACATTACTTATCCTTTTTTCCTCTGAGAGTTGCAATGTGTTAAAGGCTTTCTCGATAATTTTTGTCCACCTATCTGCTTGATTAAGATCGAAGGTAGCATAAAAATCATATACTCCACACTTTTTATTAGAATGCTCAATCATATCTCCAGGCCTTTTATACCTTTTAGTTTCATATAATATAATTATCATTGTGTGTGCTAACGTCGTAGCATCAAGTTGCATAATAGATTGCATTGGAGGATTTGTGACATTATCCTGATCCAGTGGCGGTTGACAGTTTCATGCTCTCTTAGGAACATTTCCTATATTTAGCATAGTTACTCAAGATCTCGAGCTTCCACTTTCGCTCTCAACTCACTCACCTTATGATTGCATTTGCCTCCTACTAGAGTTCTCTACCCAAGCAATGATAATATTTCTACCTCCTTACGCACCATAACCCCTACCTCGACATCTTCCTTTATCTTAATTACGCAATCTGCCTGTTCTAATCCTTGCCATTTCCTGACAAAATAAAATCAAATACCTTAATAAACTTATCATCATTTATAACTTATTTCCTAAACATGCTAACTTATATAAAATTCTAATAACTTTGCCATCAAGACTTTTATCAATTAACTCATATCATCAAGGTTTCAATATTCCTTACTCTACACCATTATTGCCATATCATCACTCATTTAAGTTAAATATCAAGTTCAATATTGCTTACACATTTCATTTTCTTATCCAACCTATCTCATTTCTACTCTTTTTTTAGTAAAATAAATCTCCTTGGAACACTTATATAAATTCTCATAAAATATCATTTCATTAATTAATCAGTAGTTCAATCTCTATATTACTATAATCTGACTCTTACATTATAAAATCAAATACCTTAATAAACTTATCATCATTTATAACTTATTTCATAAACATGCTAACTTATATAAAATTCTAATAACTCTGTCATCAAGGTTTCAATATTCCTTACTCTACACCATTATTGCCATATCATCACTTGATATTTAAGTTAAATATCAAGTTCAATATTGCTTACACATTTCATTTTCTTATCCAACCTATCTCATTTCTACTCTTTTTTGAGTAAAATAAATCTCCTGGGAACACTTATATAAATTCTCATAAAATATCATTTCATTAATTAATCAGTAGTTCAATCTCTATATTACTATAATCTGACTCTTACATTATAAAATAGAATAAATCCCTCCACAGTTCATCCATTATCATGGTAAAGTTCAAATAAATTTGTTAATACGTACAATGTCCATCAACTATATTCAAATTCCTAATCCTTAAATTTTATTGTAATTCACAATTTATATTCTCAAAGGATATTCCTATATATTTACATCTTTACATACACCTTGACTTTTTTTTCACATATATCTAATAGCACATATTGTAACTATATTATGTAATATGGATATAACATATCCAAATTATGCTCCTGCATCTCATTCTATGTTTACTATTAGCAATATTAAAAACTAGATCTTTATTGTTCTTGATTTTACCAATTTACTTTTATGGCAAACTCTATTTCTAAATATCTGACGTTGTCACTAGATTTAAGATCATATTGATGAGAAAATTGAACCCCCTCTTTCAACGATACCAAATACAGATCCTACCAAAACTAAACCTAATCCTGCATATGTTTTGTTGCAACAAATTGACTATGTGATTATCTCATGCCTTCATGCTACTATATCAACTGTTATTTTAAAACATGTTCAACTAGGAAAGCTATTAATCACTTAACAAGTATGGTATGAGATTGAGCAGTTATTTTATGATCATGTGAATGCAAAATATTTGTAACTCAATTTAGCATTTAATAAAGCAATTAAAGGCACTAGATCCATGGCTGAATATCTTCAACACATGAAATCGACCACAAACTCCCTTTACTCCATCAGAAGGGCAGTAGATGATGATGACATTATTCTTCAAATCCTATATAGATTACCTTATGATGAGCATTCCGATGTTTTGACTATTATAATTGCTTGAAAACCTTTGCCAACTTTTTTGGAGCTTCGATCCTTTCTTATAGCATATGACGCACGCCTTCAATAAGATTCTAAACCTGCTCCAGAACCATACACATTTGTTACAGTCTGTGATGCACCTTATGGAGGTTATATTGGTGGATTTGCTGCTCGTAGAGGACCGCGACATGGTTATAATAGAGGAGGTGGATACCAGCATCAACATGGAGGATATGGTTCTTATCCCAGATCTTTTGATTATGGTTATCATGGCACCTATACCAATCAATCATTTCATTCTCCGTAGTCCTTTAATGGCAGGTACAATCAATAGGTTCCTCAACAACAATGGTAGGTTCCTCGAAAATAATGGCAAGTTCCTCAACAATAATGGCCTTCTCATAACTCTACTTCTTAATTCTTCATGCTCCTCCCTTAATGTCAAATCTGTGATGGTACAAATCATGCTGCAAAGTTCTGCCCTTAACGTAATGCTTTCGCCCAAGATTTATCCACTCATTTTGCTGGTTTACATCTTCATGAGCCCACTTGGCAAACTAATACAGGAGCATCTCATCATATGAAAAATAATTTAGGTATATTGGATTTTTATGACAAATACAATGGTACTATATCTGTTAAGGTTGGTGATGGAGCAAAATTGCCTATTACTCATATTGGTCTTAAAATTATTCCCACCTCTTTTTCCATTTTTCTTTTACGTGATGCTCTTAGTTATCCTTGCTTTGTAACACTATTTAATTTCTATCATAAAATTTACTTATGATAATTCTTGCTCTTTTGATTTTAATTCTTTTAGTTTTGTTATGAAGGATCTTCCAACACAGAAGGCAGTTCTTTCTAGCAATAGTCAGGACTCCCTTTATCCAATCATGAGCACAACTGATTCTAGTTTCATTCCTACAGCAATGATTGCTTCCAAAGTGTCATCGTCTTTATGGTATCAAAGATTAGCTCATCTTGGTGTTCCAGTCTTGTTTCAATTCTTTAAACAAAATTCTCATCTTCTTAGTTATAGAAAGTTTGATTCTTTCTGTCACGCTTGTCAACTTGGAAAACATACTAAGCTTCTTTTTCATAATTCTATCAATGTGACTCATAAACCTTTTCAATTGAGTCGTCATGATGTTTGGTAATCTCCAATTCCTTCCGTTACTGGATATTGATATTATGTATTATTTTTGGATGATTTTATTGGTTTTCCTATGTATTTCCATTACGTACTAAAAGTGAGGTAATTGGTGCTTTTTTTACTTATAAAGCAATGGTTGAAACTCAGTTCACAATGAAAATAAAGCAATTTCAGTGTTATAGTGGCAACGAGTATCTCAATAAAAAGTTTAGTACATTATTTAATGAAAATGGGATCATTGCTCATTTTTCATGCCCCCAAACTCCACAGCGAAATGGACAAGCTGAGAGGATGCACAAAACTTTGCTTAATGTAATTTGGACCCTTCTTTTTTAATCAGATTTTCCTCCAGTGTTGTTGGTAGAGGCCTTTTATGCACCAGTATATATTATAAATAAATTGCATTATGGTTCTCTACCCTACAAAAGTCCACATGAACTACTTTATGGGGTCAAGCCAGATTGTTCAATCATGCGTGTTTTTGGATGTTTATGTTATGCACATGTCACTAATCCTGCTCCACATAAGCTGGTACCTCCAGCTAGGGAGTGTGTTTTCATTGGATATGCTTCAAATCAAAGGGGTTATCGGTGCCTTGAATTGTCATCATCCAAGGTATTTTGTTTCACATGATGTTAGCTTTACAGAGGAGATTTTTCCTTACTCAAGGTTTGACTCCAATAATTCATCTTCATATGCAACAACTTTGGATAAGTTTGGATTCTTCACTAATATAGCTAAGGTAATTTCTACTCCCTAATATTTTACTAGTTCATCTATTCCATATTTATCTCACTCATCCAAACCTACTTCTTCTCCATTCTTCTTCACTTTTATCACACATTATCGATCAACTCAAACGTGAATTTTTTATGACTGATTTGGGGTTGTTACATTTCTTCCTTAGTATACAAGTCACTAAAAATCAAAATGGCTTCTTTCTTTCAAAACAGAAGTACGCATCCAATTTGCTAGCTAAGTTGGGTATGCTTGATGCAAATACTGTTAGTACTCCTATTTACAGTCGTTGGCAACAATTTATGGCACCGGTAAAATTTATTGATCCCACTTTATAGCAGAGTGTTGTTGGGGTCTACAATATCTCACTTGTACTCAGCCGGAAATTACATATGTAGTTAATTATATGTGTCAACAGATACATAATCCATTAGACATCCATCAAAATACATAGCTCTTGCAGTTGTCTTTGTTGATGTCTGTTGGTTAAGAAATATTCTATATGGATTACATATTTTGGTTAAAGTATCGATAGAAGTTTATTGTGATAATATTTCTGCACATATCTTGCAGTAAATCCAATTAATTATGCCCGCACAAAACATTTAGAGGTTAATCTGCATTTTGTACGAGAGTGTATTTCATGGGGTGACATTCTTGTTTTACATATATCAGGAGACCATCAAATTGTTGACATTTTTACTAAAGGCTTGTCTAGTTTACGATTCAAATAATTACCAGACAATGTGGGTATTGTTTCACTACTCTCAGATTGAGGGGAGGATAATAGCACATATTGTAACTGTATTATATATATATATATTGTTGACATTTTTACTCTTAGTTTTGCAAAATCATTTTCAATCTCTACCCATGAATCATTATTCAACATGTTCATGGGGACCACCCTTAGCTCAAACCCATTAAATATTGTAAACCTTGTTCCCAAGAGGTTTAAGGCATGGAGCGGAGTCATAGTATAAATATTACAGCCAGGGAAAAGAAATTAATTAACTTTATTATTGCTAATATTATTATTTCATTATACCTTTTTTTTTTAATTACTCACCTCATTATATATATACACTCATATAATTACAAAAATGGAGGTACCCTACTACGTTAATATTTTTCTTGAGTACAATACAACCGTTTTTTGGGTTGGTACCATATAAACTTAATTAACAGAAAATCCTTTGCTAAACTTTTTCAGCTAAAACTTGAAAGTTCATTGTCAAATTGCCCAGAACAACTTCGATAAAAGAAATAAAGAATCTTATTCCAAGTTTTTTTTTTTTCAAGGGATTTTCAAGGTGTTTAGATATCAAGTTTACTTATTATTATTCCTTTTTTTTTTTTTTTTTTGATTTAATGCTCTACATCGCCGTCATAGTCCCAAATTAATAATAGTAACACCCGTTCCCTTATAGCTTTCCTAGTTCATTCTTGTAATCTTCAACTCATGGAATTTTTTGTGTTTAAATGATTCATATACAAGGCAATATGAGCTATCAATTATCCAATCAGCAAAACATCCGGATTTACAAAAGAAAACAAAAAGAATTTACAAGAACCAAAACAAAATGATAGAAACTTAAAGAATTTCTGACAACTGGAAAAAGAAACTTCAACACAGCAAGGAACAAGGCTCAACATACAACACCCAAGCTGAAAATAAATAAAGAATGAAACAAGCCATAGCCATGAAGGAGAAGAAAATGATCGATGGTCAGGAACCGTTCAAGAGAATAGTTGTTTTCCCAATAGATTGTGTCTCACAAGAATTCAAGCACAACGTATCAAAGATTAAAGGATTATTTACATAAATATACTAAATTAAAAAAAAAACTTTCAAAAATATTTTTTCTTATTTTTTTCTTTTAAATATAGTATACTCCCCTTACTACCCTTATTATTAGGATTGTCTTTTTTTTTTCAACATTTTTCTCTTTTTAGTGATTTTTTCAATTTTTTTATATTTTTTTAACATTTGATTTGTTGTCTTTTGTTTAACAATATTTCTTTGCTTTATACTTTTTTTATTTATTTTTTCTCAATTTTTTTGTTACTCTTTTCATCTATTTTTTTCAAGATTTTTTTACTCAACATTTTTTTCTAACATTTTTTCTATTGTCTTCATTTTTGTCTCAACATTTTTTTGCTAAATATTTTTTTCTATTTTTATAATACTATGTTTATCTTTTTTTTCTCAACATTTTTTTCTAATGTCTTCATCTTTTTTTTTCAATATTTTTTCTCTTAAGACTTTTTTTTTCAAATGAATAATTATAAACTAAACATTTTCAATTGTTGTTAAATAAAGCAACAAATCTCTTCAACAGTTGTAACAATAATAAATAAACAAAATTCTCTCCTTTATATTCTTAACGAGTAACGATTTTATTTTTTTACTTTAATTTGTTTATTAAAATGTCTAATAGCTTTTTTTTTTAAAAAAAAAATTATTTGATTCTTGTTGATTATCAATATATAACAAGTTTACAATCTTTATGATATATTTGTAACATCAATCAAAAAAAAGTCAAAAAATATACAAAAATCAACAAACCAAATCAACTAAAACAACAAAAATCAACAAAATTTTACAGTTGTTCATTGTTGTTGATTGTTATTCATTTTTGTTGATTTACAACTATTGATTGTTGTTGATTTTTATTGATTGTTGTTCTTTTTGTTGTTTTTTAAATTATTTTTCATTATTAATGGCAAAATTAGGGGTATAAATAAAATTTTTACTTTTATTACTATTAACGATAAAAATAATATTTTTTGACATATTTCATAATTTTTATTGTTATTTGTTGTTAGTTTTAAATTTTTTAACAAATATCAACAAATATAAACAAACATAAATAACAAAAACGATAAAAAAAAACAATAGTTGAAACAACAAAAACAATAAAAATCAACTAAAAACAACAAAATCAATCAAATTTTACAGTTGTTGATTTTGTTCTTTTTCCAATTTTTTCATCATTAATAATAAAATTAAGATTATAAATATAATTTTCACTTTTATTAGTATCAATAATAAAAATAATAATTTATTTGATATATTTCATAACTTTTTGTTGTTTTTATTAAAAAAATAATTGAATACTATAGGTAATTTTTATTGTAATTAGTTAATTTCTAAATTTAAATAATTATAAAATATGATTATTAAAGATTATGGGTAATTTTTAGGTGAGCTTATGTTTTTTATTCTAAATAATAGTAAGTTTCAAAATTAAAAAAATAATTTTTTAAATATAAAATTAAATTATTTAAAATATAGAAATTAAATAAATACATGCAATAAATATAAATTAAAGATAACTTCATAGGTAAAAAAAAAAAGAATTACAGAAAAAAAAGGATATCAAGGAATTAAAAGACATGGAAAAACGCCGAAGCTGTGAAGCCAACTTTCAAAAATATACCAAAATAAGGCCATAATTGAAAGAAAAAAATAAAACGAAAACAAGTGGGCTGGACACCAACAAAATGAGAGGGTTTGACTTGGCCTATTTTTGTAATTATCTCAAGATTAAAGAACAGTACACCCACATAACTAAACCCATAAAGAATTAATAGAACCCACCAGAAAAAAAAAAATCAAGGAACAGGGCTTAAGCTCCAGTCCAAACGTAGAATAAAAAAATGGGATTGAAGCCAATTAAAAATGAAGAAATTTCATTGATGATCACTCACAACGCCATAAAATTTAGCATCAAGAAATTTGAAGCTCAAACAAAGGGGAAGAAGGTGTTCACTTACAAATCAATCTTCCAATACTACTCTCTCTCTCTCAATCTTCTTCTCTAATCTGAATTTATTTTTCCTTTTTCTGTTAAGAATGAAAATAGCACAATAGCAATAAGATACACTTCAAAAAAGTAAACAAAACCAAGCACGAAGGATAAAACATTCACTCACTGATCACCTGAAGCCCTCTACGTCCTTACTCTCTCTTTCTCTCGTTCTCTATGTTTCTTTCTTGTGCCTCTTTTTTTTATTGGTGAATGATGAAAAAGGACCATAAGGATAAGGAGAAGTGGAGAAGATACTATAGGCGGTAAAGTTTATCATACGCCCAAGTGTTTGACGATTACAATACTATGTGGGCTCGGGGCCTACTAAGAAATATGAAATGGTCATAAAATCTACTCAAAAATGGAGTTGTTAACCGGATAAAAGTTGGGACACACTGTATAGCAACTGGGTCCTATATAAGTTCCATGAAGTCGTCATCAGAGATTGGGTTTGGAAATTGAGTATGGGCTTTTGGAATGCCCACCTAACCTTGCGGTTGGCCTTCGTTTGTGTCTTATATTTTATTACCTTTAATTATTTAATTATTTCTTTGTTAACATGCAAATTGCAATTTGATTCAAACAATTGTCTTATATTATAATTAAGCCTAATTTTGTACATTAGTTTCTTCTATGCATTTGATCCCAACAAGCACCATAAATACAAAACAAACAATAATAATTTACAACTATACATTCAAATTAAATAGGGGAAGGGATTAAGAATGATAACGTTTTTATGCAAAAAAATGTAGAATAAACAGAAAATAAACCATAAGTAAACCGAAATAAACCACTTGGATTGGACAAATAAAACCTTTCAAGAACTAAATAACATGATAAATACTTTATGATTATCAATCACTGATAAATCCCTATAATAGACAAAATGTTAGGTCCCAAAGTACACAAATATCCTACACGAGCACGTATAAAGTTAGCTTGCAAATTTGTTTAATAAAGTAAAATAATAAAAAAAAATACCTAGACTTTAATTGAATAAAATAATAAAAAAATCATGCAATATGGACTTAGAAATATAAGATTATAGGTGTTCACGGGAATCATGCATGGTTTATGAAGAAAATTGGGACAGAGTTATGTAAGGCCTTGTCAAAGTGGCGAACGCCTCCGTCATGAGGCGACCACCTCCGTCATGAGGCAATCGCCTTATGGCAAAAAGGTGACACCTATTTGCAAAGCTGATTACCTAACCAACAAATGCAGGAAACTCTCAAAAATAATAGACTTCGTTTTCAAGCAAGCAATAAATGGTATAAATGAGCAAGACATATAACTACATTCAAAACCTCAATCAATCATGCTAGGAGCATGGCATAACATAAGCAATAAGCACAAGAAATGAATAACTAAATAGATAAGTAAGAAGTTTGATGACATTAAACTTCAAATTTGAAAGGAAGTAAGAATAATTACTAAAATATGAGTTTTTCTCAAAATAGTTGGCCCTCAGAGATGAATATGAGTATTGGATTCCCCTTAAATGCAAGCTTTTCTACCCTTCTTCTCTAAGAAAGTCACCCCTAAGTTTGGTTCACCTTCCTTTTTCTTTAAGAACCTTTTTTTTTTCTCTTTCAGAGCTCTCCTTTCTCTTTCTGATAATTATTTTTTTATTATGGTTGTCTCTCTCCCTTTTCCCTTTCTCTCTTCTTTTCCATTTTAATTCCAAGCCTAGCCCATGCCCCTACTCTTTTCCATCATTCCATTTTTTTTAGCCTTTTTCTCTTCCTAAAAAAATTGCCTTTTCTCATACTAAAGACTAAGTTCCAATTGAGGTAGGCCCACCAAGTTGGCTGCCATAATCACCTTTACATTTAATGTAGAGGCAAGTGGCTATTGTGTAGATAGTGCCTCTATGATGAGGCGATCGCCTCATCACTTGCTGCTATAGAGTCGATCGGCTCTTTGGCCCACCTTGCATTTGGCCTAGTGGGCTGGGGTGACTTGGGCTTATTCTATAGGCCTTTAGGCTTGGATTTATAGGTCTCAAGCTCTCGGGCTTATTTTTTTAAAAGATTTCAAGTTTCTCTTTTGCATTCAAGTTTTGCATTTTATCATCATCAGACTCTATTATGGGCTAATCAAACCCAACATCCATAATTCGTCCGTTATTGCGGGCTGATTGAACCAAGTGTCTACAAATATTCTCCAAAGAAAATTTTAAAGTCACACTTTAAGCCTCTAAAAAAATGGATAGTTGCACCTTTGTTTTTTTCACTTTGATCCTCAAATTTTTCTTTACTTACAATTAAGTCATGATCAACTTTTTTTTTACTTCATTCAAGTCCTATTCTTCTTCTAGTCTCTGATATACTGACATACATATGCTTAAAATATTTAATCTCAACTTATTATCTATATCTTGAAATAAAATATAGTTTTTAATTTTGCACGGATGTGGCAATTTATATATAAAAGAACCCAACAACACTATAAGAAATTTGATGTTTAGTGATAAATTTTTTTTAATAGAAATTAGTTTGTCACCAAATAATGTGATTAGATGATAAAAGTTGTCAATTGTCATATTAAGTTGTTTATTTGCGACAATGACATTAATTGCCATATTTAGTGACATTAATCATTGGAAAAATTTTGTTTGATAACGAATCAAATTTGTTTGTCATGTTTATATATGGCGGTAAAAAAATTTGCTACAAATTTGGTGGGAAAATTTTTAATGATGAGAAGAATACAAATGATGACAATTTAGTGCGTCACCATTGAAAATTGTCAATGACGAAAATTAATTCCGTCAACATTACATTCACTTTAATAAATAATGATTTTTTACATTGTATATTACTTTTATTTGTGAAATATAAATTTAATAACATTGATTGTCATTTACATCGAACATATATTTGTTACCAAATAGCATCTGTCTTTATATATTTACATAATAATGACAAATTATAAGTTTGTCATTACAGATTCATTTTATTAAACCACAACCTTTTGTCGTCAGTAAAATAAACAAATTTTTGATTAAAAAAAACAACTTTTGTTAATAATTGTAGACGAGTTAATGCAAAATTGGTTTGAAACGATACTACGATTGTCATGAAATATTATTATAATAATGACGAACTTGTGAATTGTCATGTAATTCAACACAAACATATAGTGAGGACATATGCATAAAAAAAATTTAATTGAATGATAAAAACTGTGACAATGTATATTTGTTTTGTCATTAATTGTAAAATTTTGAATTTACATTATTTATAATTTGAATTTAAATAGTTTGTGATGAAATATCAACCGTAATAGTGGCAATGTCATTGTAAACACTACATTATATACAATTTTAGAAGCTAAATACTTTCATCACTAATTATACTTTAATTGTGACAAATACTGTAATTTATCATTTTATTCAATCACTTAATATGACGGATGTATATTTTTTGTGAATATTATTTTTTCATGAAAAGTACCTAAATGTCATCATTAATTATTACTTTTAAAATGACAAATTAAGTAATTGTCATTAAAAAAGCATACTTAAGTTATGAAAAAAAAAATATCATATTAGTGAATCACTTAAAGTGATGAATTTATTTAATTTGTGAGGGTTATATCGTCATTAATGCTGACTCAAATTTATCATTAAAACTCACATTTAAATTGACTATTCATCATTGATACCTCACTTATTAATTACAAAAATAAAAATTGTCACTTTAACAAAATATTACGCACTTGTTGTGACGATCGCTGTTATGATAGTAATTTGTTATGTTTAATGATTAGTGACAAAATTATCGGTTTACAAGGACAATTTATTATGCCATTGAAGTATGGTTTTCT
This sequence comes from Mallotus nudiflorus, assembly GCA_947683625.1. Classification (NCBI taxonomy): domain Eukaryota; kingdom Viridiplantae; phylum Streptophyta; class Magnoliopsida; order Malpighiales; family Euphorbiaceae; genus Mallotus; species Mallotus nudiflorus. The sequence continues at coordinate 5,266,783 of CANTUR010000011.1, forward strand.
TGTTGTGCGAAATTAACGATCAAAGTTGATGATCTATTCATTTGTCTGTGCTTTATATGATATCTTTCATTGTTGAGAATAATATTTGCCATCCAATAACGGATTATATATATATATACTGGATGTTATTGGGAGTAATATTGTCATCCAATAACGAATAATATTTGTAGATTTTACTTCATGCGATGGTTTGATAAAAACTTTGCACTACATTGGATGATGTAAGAATGCAAACACGGAGGATTATTGCTTGTTGTGTAATTTATTTATAGTTAGATCCTTCGATTTTTTAATTAGTAAAAGAAGTTATTATGAAAAATTTTATTTTCTTATATTCGTGAAACAATTATAAAATATTTTTAACTAACACAGAAAAACATCAACTCACTATTCTATCTTACTAATCTAAGTTTGTATTTATATTTGAAGTTGTATAGTTCTTTTTTTTTTTAGAGGTAGGACTAAGAATTAGTTGTTAGGGGGGTGAAAATTAAATTACACTAAGATAAATCAAATATTTTATAGAAATAAAAGGGCTATAATTAAAAAGTATAAAAATATTTACGAACCAATTCTATTATTTCGTAATTTATTTTAAAATTTTAAAGGTATTTTTATAATTTAAAAAACTGTGGCCCCCTTAGCGATACAAGTGATTCCGTCCCTGCATTTTTTTCCTACATCAAATTTATTGCATCCTATCCCTTTGGATGTGTAACACGGTGAATGAGTAATTGTCTCAGGTATGATAATGGATAATGGATTTAGTAGTATGTTGTATTATTCATACTCGAGTAATAGAAAGGTGACAAATACCCAAATTCAATATATAACTCAAATGATTTCTTGGAACCATAATAAGTACGTAATATGCTGAAATTCTCACATAGATTGCATGATCTGGAAAGATGCATTCTGATTATATTTATCATATGTATAATTGCTCTTGTTTATAGTGGTAATGGAAAAATGCTTCGGAATATTGGTAAAAAAATTATTTGCATGATTCTTTTTACAATTTATCTACAATTTACTCTCATATTATGTCACAAAAAAAAACTCATTCTTCGGATTTTTCATATCATTCTGTTAAAAAAAAATACCTAGTTGCCAGAAAGAAAAAATAATAATTTTACTAATTTAATTAATTTCACTTCAGACTCAACTTGATTTATGATTCAAAGGAAAGAAATCATGGAGTCGAATGCAAAATACTGTTAATTACGTACACTGCTTATTCCAAATTACAAGCATACATCTTCGGATGACAAATAACTACTTGCCAACATAATTTCCAATGAATGTGCGTTTACATCAATGTCTATTTCGAAATATAAACACAATCATGTATTAATCAATATTCTAATTCTAAGGTTAAATCATTCAAGAAGTACTCTTCATATTATTTCATTCGAAATATGAAATTATTTTGGAAATTTTTTATCTATATTGAGTGTAATACACCCAACAGTTGGATGTGAATGATAAAGATGTGTGTTCTATTTTTATTGGTCAAGTATTTTACATTTAGATTACGTGTTATGTATTCAACCATAAAAAATACACCAAGTGCAAATAAGAATCTTCCAATTATTTTTCAAAACTGACTAATGTTTAAACTTCAAAAATTATTCTATATAGGTAAAGAAAATAAAAGAACATGAATGTTAATTAACTATCAAAAAGAAGAAAAAAAAATCAAATCTATCATATGCACTGTCGCTAAATTTTATTATATTTTTAACTAAAATTTACAGGGAAAATGATCCCTTTTATTCTCAACTATACGCCAATATTGACATGTGTCATTGTTGATGTAGATTGCTAATGTGTCAAGAATAGTGCTGAAGGGGCAAGGAAACCAAAACAATATCATTTTAATCAAAACCAAAATAAAAAATGGTCGATTTAGTTTAGTTAAAAAATATATCAAACCAAAGTAAACTAAAAATATTTTAAAATAACCAAACTGAACTGAATAAGAGTGAAAATCAAATTGAACCAAACCAAATTACTTTAGTCAGTTTATTCGGTTTGACTTTTTATTTTTACAATTTTAAGAATGTTGGATTTATATAATTTTGCACTATTTTAATAATATTTATTTTATTTATTTATTTTCTAAAAATCAACCGAACCAATTTTCTAAAATGAATTTAAATAATTTTAGTTTGAATTTTTTGGTATTAAATAATTTTATTAAGAATTTTAAATATTAAACTATGATTCTATTGATTTATTTTGAAATATTAGTGATAAACCAATAAAATTCAACCATAAACACCATAGAATTTAGAATATTTTAGAAATTCAATTCAGTTTGTTTTATTTATATTTTTTTACTAAACAAATCAAACCAAAAACCAAACTAAACCGATTTGGTTTTTAGTAATTTTTGCTCACCCCTACTTGCCTCATCAACAATGTCTTTGACACATTAGCTGAAGTGGGTAAAAGAAAATATTATAATCTCATTCTACCTCAAGCTAGAGTACAACCTATCTTATGTATACATACATACGAGAGAACGAAGATGTAGAATTGATTACCAACGATAACCAAAATTATAGCCAAGAATTCAAGACTTCCTATATGTAGTTTATACAAACTAGGAAAAAAGATAAGTATGCTAGCTATTGTTGCCTTAATTATTTAAAGCCTATATGTATTTTAATATATTCATATAATAGAAGTAATTTATGATTGGTCTATGATTGGTTTGTGATTGGTATCTTCTTCACCCTTTCTTAAATTAGAGGAAATGATTGAATGAACTCCAAGTTTGGATTGTAAATTCTAAAAGGGAACTTTAGTTAACGGTTTGGTGAAAATATCTACGACTTGTTAATGAAAGCAAACAAATTAACTAACAAGACAAATTAAGTAACAAGATTTCCAAGAGTAACTTTTTATCTGATGAAATGATAGTTAATACTTGGAGTGAGGATGAAACATAGGATTTACAGTCATGTATAAAGCAGTGGTGATTGCCATAGCTTTATATTCCACTTCCGAACTTGATATTGAAATAGTGGGTTGTCATTTAAATGACCAAGAGATGCAATGGCTTCCAAGAAAAGTGCAATAACTAGAGGAACTTCTTCTCATAGTTGGGCATCTAGCCCAATCAGCATCAAAGAAACCGTAGAGGTTAAAGGTACTTTGGTGCTTAAAGTGAATTTCAAAGTTAATAATCCTTTTACATATCATAATATATGTTTAATCAGTTTGTGATCACCAATGGTTAGTTGCTACACTCTTTGATAGATCTTGTCAATTTCTTCAATTATGTCAAGGCAAGTATGAATAAGGTATAAAAGAGCACAAGCCAAGCTGCAGTAGTCTTATGCATCAATGGCGATGTGGTCTTGATCTGAAGGTTGAGCTTTTACTACCATTGGAGTGTTAAAATGCGAAATTTATTCTAAACTAGATTTGATGAGTAACTCCTTTGCATATTTTCCTTGACAAAGTGTAAAAAGCATGTTTTTGTATTGAACTTTAAAACCAAAAAAGTAATGAAGCCATATGAGATCTTTAATAGCAAATTCTCAAACCAAAGTTATAATGAGTAGTTGAATGAGTTAATCATTATTACCTATTAATACAATATTATCAATATAGATGAGCATAAAGATAACACTAAATTAAGTACAAAAGAAAAAAAGAATTAGCATTGTTGTTAGCTAGACTTCTACTTCTTTTTCACCACTCTTAGTTCTTTTCTTAGATTACTACTAATCTGATATTTATTAGGCTATTTACTATTGTTTATTAGCTATCTTTTACACATTATATTGTTATATATCATTGAAACGAGTCCTAGAGGGGGGTGAAAATAAAAAAATGAGAAATTAAAAGAATTCTTTACAAGAATTGAATGGAAGTTAAGAAGAAAGAATAAAGAACACAAAAATTAAAGGAGTTTGGATTCAACAACAATCCTACATCTCCACCTAACTTATCTCCAAGTTAGGATTTTCAATCACCCATAATATTATTCACAAGATTGAGATTACACAAGAGTTGTATAGCTCACTCTTACAACCTTACAACTTGAGTTTTCAAGGCTCACTCAAAAACCAAATCCTAAGTGTTTCAATAGACAACACTTAAATCAATTTCTTTAAAAATAAATCTCACTTCCCTTCTAATCTATCCTAAGATTTAAGATGAAGAGAAATTATATTTCTAACACATAACTAACTCTTATAAGAGTTATACAAACAAAGAATTATTTAAGAGAATTTGAGTGCTCAATTGAATGCTTAAGAATGAATTAATGATAAACAAGTTTCTTAACTTCCATTCAGCTTTAGAGGTGTTTATATAGACAAACACTTAAAAATATAGTTGTTACATATGCAAATAATATGTCCAACATCTATATTTTGAATCCAATGTTTACAATTTTGAATTATTGAAAGTGATGCTATCAGACAACTATACATGGATTGAAATCTTGATTGGCTACTAAAGACGTTCGAATTTTCTCAAACTTTCTTCATAAAAGTTATAAATATTTGACTTAGCTTTATATCTCAATTTGAATCATCTCAATTAGACTTCTTTAGCTCAAGATATGTCCAAAATACTAACAATGCAATCTAAAATGCAGACTACTATTAGATAGTTGTGCACAAGTTAAAGCCATAATTTTATATTATAGAAGTTTGAATTTACCCACACTTTCTTCATGAAAATTGTAGATATTTGACTTAGCTTTTCATATCATTTTTAATCAACTAAATTAGACTTCTGTACCTCAAGATATATCTAAAATACTAGGACTTGTGCAATCTAAAATGGTAGCTACATACATTGATTTCAACTTAATGTTTGCATACCCAAATGAATTTGGATTTTGACAAGCAAGCCAAATTCAGAAAGCTTAAGCTATCTAATTCAAATGTTAAGAATATAACTTTCTCATTATAAAGCTCTAAAGATGTCAAAAGCCTCCTTGAATCTCAGAGATCAAATCAGCCCAAGATAATCATACTTCATTTTAACTTCCAATGGAGTCCTAACTTATACACACTTAAACAAACAAATTTTATGCTTAAAATTATGTTTGTTAATATCAAATTTAAGATTGATTACTGCTAAATTCAACAATCTCCCCTTTTTTATTTTAACAAACTTATTTTGAGTTTGATAAAAAATAATACAAAGTAAAGTGTGTGATAATATTTGTGATAATAATGATACCAAATGAAATAAAATATATATTTTTATTTCTCCCCTACGAATATGGACATGATAAGAAATATAAATTTATAAATTATTCCCCTTGACAAAAAAAATAAAAACAACATAAACTATAGCAAGAGGGATAAAAACATGGCATTCTTATAACAAATGTATTAAGAACATAAAATATGATAACATGATCATTTAAATAAATGTTAGGCAATATAAGGAAATAATTTCAAACATATATGCATATAGTGCCACTAAAATGTATCACAAAAATAGTACATATAATAATAATGTTGATGCTAGATGTGCTTAATTATCATATGATCATATAAAGCTTAGCTTACTCATCAATCATGTAGCACTTAGCATATAAAAAAACACAAATTATTCATAACATATTTTCCTCTCTTTGTAGAAAGGCAAAAGGAAAAAAGAGAGATATAAGGGGAAATGAACCTAAAGGGACCAAAATTCCTATAGGAACAAAGCAAAGATACACCAAATCTTTTTAAAAATATTCATGCCTTATCAAAGATCAAAACAATTCCTAAGAAGATAATATTATACACATGTATAGTAACAAATAACAAACTCAAATATATTTCTTCCCCTTTGTCAAAAGCAAAAAGAAAAGAGAGATATATAAAGGGAAAATAAAAACAAAGATACATAAAATTTTTATAAAATCTAAGCATACATAAACAAGGAAGCAAAATAAGGTCTTTTGTCACATATGATGTACGACAAAATTAGCCATACTTACAATGTTAATATACATGCAAAAATTTAAACAAAATTTCCCCCCTATATATCAAACAAAAATATAATATGTTACTAACATAAACACATTTTTTAAGAGAGTTTTAAAATTAAAAAAAAAATACACATGTTAAAAAAATTAACTAGGTACACATGCAAACTCAAATTATTTATCCTCCTTTGACAAAATGCAAAAGGAAATTTAAAAAGATAAACCAAATATAAACTGGTGACTATATAAAAAAAATTTAAGATCAAAATCAAAATATTTATCAAGTAAAGTAATCAATAAGCACAACATGATTTCACGTGAAAATAGTTCAACCATCAATTAAACATAAAATCAAGATAAACTAGAACCATCAATCATGCCAAGTTTATGCATAATGAAATTTAATCTCTCTTCATTGAAAGATTTGGCGAAGATATCTGCAAGTTGATTATTTGTATCAACAAATTCAAGTGAGATATCACCAATTTGAACATGATCACATAAGAAATGATATCTAATGTCTATATGCCTAGTTCTAGAATGTTGAATGGGATTTTTACTAAGGTTGATAGCACTTGTATTGTCACATTTGATTGGAATGTGATCAAGTTTTACACCATAGTCTAACTATTGTTGTTTTTGCCATAAAATTTATGAACAACAAAGACTTGTTATAATATATTTAGCTTCAGTTGTGGATAAGGCAACTAAAACTTATTTCTTGTTAAACCAAGAAACTAAACATGTCCTAAAAATTGACAAGTTCTAGAAGTAATTTTTCTATCTAGTAAACTACCGGCAAAGTTTGCATCAGAATAACTAATCAAGTCAAAGGATGAACTCCTAAGATACCAAAATCCTAAATGCATTGTATCATAAAGATATTTAAAAATTATTTTGATATCATTCAAATGAGACTCTCTAGGACTAGATTAAAATCTAGCACACAATCAAGTAGTAAATATAATATTGGGTCTACTAGCAGTTAAATAAAAAAGGGATATGATCATACCTCTAAATTGCTTTTCATCAACTGGTTTTTCGTTATCATTTTTATTAAGTTTAGTTGTAGTGCTGATTGGAGTTTTACTTATCTTAGCCCCATCCATGCCAAAATTTTTAAGAATGCCTCTTGTATACTTGGTTTGATTGATGAAAATCTCATTTTTTGCATTACTTGATTTGCAGTCTAAAAAACAATTTGAGTTTACACATCATACTCATCTCAAATTCTCCTTGTATTAAATTAAAGAGTTACTCACACAAGCAATGGTTAGTAGCACTGAATATAATGTCATCAATATATATTTGAACATTTAATAAATCATGTTTGGATTTCTTTATAAAAATAGTTGTGTCAACCTTTCCTTTAGAGGAACCTTTCTCTAGTAAAAAGTTACTCGATCTTTCATACTAAGGTCTTGGAGCTTGTTTCAATCCATATAATGCTTTTAAAAGTTTAAACACATGATTTGTAGAATAAATTTTTCAAAACCCAAAGGTTGTTCAACATATACCAACTCTTCAATAAAACCATTTAAAATGCACTTTTCACATCCATTTAATAAATTTAAAAATCCATGTATGATGCAAATGCAAGTAGCATCCTAATAGCTTTTAACCTTGCAATGGGGGGCAAAGGTTTCATCATAATCAATGCTTTCCTATTGATTATAACCTTTAGCTACTAGTCTAGCTTTGTTCCTAGTTATGACACCATGTTTCTTCATCTTATTTCTAAACACCCATTTGGTACCTATAATAGGGTGTTGTTTAAGTCTAAGAACTAAGGTCTAAACCTTGCTTCTCTCAAATTGATTTAACTCTTCTTGCATAGCAAGGACCCAAAATTCATCACTCAAAGCATCATTAACATTTTTTTAGTTCAATTTGAGAAATGAAAGCTAAATTAATAATAGACTTAAGCTTAGATCCAGTAGTTACCCCTTTTGTAGTGTCACCTATAATGAGGTCTTGAGGGTGAGCTTCCTTGAATTTCCAGTCCTTTAGAAGTTCATCATTTAAGGTAGGTTGAGATGTCTCCTCATTTTCCTCCTTACTTGGACCTTCAAAGTCCAAAGGCTTACTAGCATTTTCTTCTTATGTTTCCATAATCTCATTGTCACCTACAAGATTATCAACACTACAAATATCCTTTCTAGGATCAAGTGAGTTTGATTCATCCAATACCACATGCATTGACTCTTCAACTACTAGAGTTTTCTTATTAAAGATCTTATATGCTTTACTAGAAATATAATAGCCTAGGAAAATTCCTTCATTGACTTGAGAATTAAATTTTCTAAGATTGTCCTTCGTGTTCAATATAAAGTAGTTACATCCAAATACTATAATATATGAGATTTTAGGTTTTCTATTGTTCCATAGCTCATAAGATGTTTTATTTAAAATTGGTCTTTTGAAAACTCAGTTTGAAATATAACAAAATGTGTTAACGGCTTCCACTCAAAAGTATAGAAGCAAATTATACTCATGAAGCATTATTCTAGCCATTTCCACAATAGTTTTATTTTTCCTTTCAACTATCCCATTTTGTTGAGGAGTTTTAGGAGATGAAAATGTATGAGAAACACCATTTTCATTACAATAGTTTTTGAAATATTCATTTTCAAATTCGATTCCATGGTCACTTTTAGTAGATGAAATACAAAAACCTTTTCTTTTTTAACTCTTTTAGCATAATTTTCAAAAGATTTAAAAGCATCATTTTTTTGAGCAAGAAAACATACCTAAGTAAATTTAGAGAAATCATCAACCAATACATATGCATAGTGTACTCTACCAAGACTAGCAACTCTAGTTGGTCTAAATAAATCCATATGTATAAGTTTAAGTGGACTACAAGTGGGCACTACATTTTTTATCTTAAATGAGGACTTGGATTGTTTTCCCTTTTGGTAAGCATCACAAGGTTTATCCATAATGAATTCAAGCTTAGGTAAATCAATCGCAAGTTTATGTTTACAAAGATCATTCAAAAGCTCAAAATTTGCATATCCTAACCTTCTATGCCATGTCCATGTGTCATGGGAGATAAACACTAAGCATTTTATGTCTTTATTATCAATTTTATTCAAAGCAATGACATAAACATTGTCTACTCTTTCACCACTAAAAATAATTTTATTTTTATCAAGACTACTAACAAAGCAATTTTTAGGATAGAAAATTACTTTATTTCCTATATTACATGATTGACTTATACTAAGCAAATTATGTTTAAGATCATCAACAAACAACACATGATGTATAGATAAGGATTGAGGACTACCTATTTCTCCAATGCTAATAATTTTTCCTTTTGCATTATCTCCGAAAGTAATATGTCCTCCATCATTAGCATCAAGTTTGTTGAATTACTTTTTATCTCCCGTCATGTGCCTTGAATATCCACTATCGAGATACCACTTGATTTTGTTCTTATGAATTTCAAGCATATCTACACAAAACAATTTATGTGTTCTTTTAGACCCAAACCTTTATTGGTTTAAGTTGGTTTGTTTCAAGATAATCCGTAGGAAGTAAATTCATGTGTAGTCTTCTATAGAAGCACACATTATTAGTATGTCCTTTCATCATGCAATAAGAACATACAATATTTTTAAATTTATTCCTCCTACAATGAAATACTATCCTAGTTTCTGTGACATGCCTTTGGTGTTGTGTGCATCACTAATAAGTTTTTCATACATTGGCAATAGTGATGTGTATTTCGATAGTGCAATATGTTTATGTGCATTGTATTGTGTAGCATGCCTATTATAATTATGTCCAATGTACGTATAAGCATGCTTGGGTTAATGTGCTCTAGTTTGAGCCTTACCTCCTTGTGTTAATAAAGGATGAATCTTATGAGACTTTCCTTTACTATTTAACACATGAGATCTTTTAGCTTTGAAAGCTTGAGCCTCATTTGATTTGGAGGTTAAAGAAGTGGAATCATGTGAAGCTTTTACAAAATTTATATATGATGAATATGATGAAGACATTCGATTCTTATATCCAATTCCATGGGTATCTCTACAAAATTTTTGAGAGTCAAGAAAACTATCTAAAGTTTCTTTTCCTCTTTTGAATTTAGCAATGAAATTCTTTAATTCTAAGACCTCCTTAGAAAGCTTATGATTTTCATCATGTGCTTTCTTAAGTTGATCTTCTAAAGAATTAGAAGATTTTGCATCACTAATAAGTTTTTCATTTGATTTAACAAGTTTAGCAAAAATTTTAAATTTTCTAATTTTCTATTTAAGCTACTTAACTCATGCTTATAATATTTCTTCTTAGATAATAAACTTTTGCATTTAAAAATTAATTTGCTCACAATAGAGCTCTCATCATCATCATAATTACCATCTTCATCATTAGAATCTTTGATGCTTTTCTCTTCACTATCTTCTTAAAGAGCTTTTAGAGCAGTGTTCTTTTTCTTTTCTTCTTTCTTTTCTTGTTCTTCATCTCCTTGCTTGATAGTGAGCTCATATGTTAAGAGCTTACCAATGAGCACATTGGTTGATAGAGTATAGAGGTCTTAAGCTTCTTCAATTGTAGTAACACGAGATTCTCATTCCTTCTTAGGTAGGATTCTTAGAATCTCATTGTTTGCCTCTTCCTTGGAGAAATGTTTTCTAAGTTTCTTAAGGGTTATGAGGAGAGCATTAAGATGGCTTGTCATCTTTGTGATTGATTCATGAGGCTTCATTTTGCAGAGTTTATATTCATACATATGAAATTAAAGCCTTCTTACTTCTTACTTGAATGTTGCCTTTGTAGTGGTTTTCTAAGGTCTCCCATATTTCTTTGGCTAATATACAATGTTGAAGTTTGCCTCCTTCTTCTCTTGTCATTGAAAATACTAGAGCAATTATAGTCTTTTTATTTTTATGATTTTCTTTCTTTTGATCAATACTTCATTGGCTTCTTGTAAAAGTAGTTACCACATCATCAATGATAGTTGTAGGTGGTTCCCAACCTCTTTGGAAAATGTCCTAAAGTTTGATGGAATCATAATCAAGATATAATTCTATTTTAAATTTCTAAAATGGATAGTCAATACCATTAAAGAATGGTCTAAGAGAAGAGATGTTTTATGATTCACTCCCATGATCTTGTATTCTAGCAATGAATTACTTAAAATTCAAGCTCTAATACCAATTGAAAAGAGTCCTAAAGGGAGGTGAATAGGACTATCAAATAAAAATGAGAAATAAAAAAAATTCTTTGTAAGAATTGAATAGAAGTGGAGAAGGAAGAATGCAAAACACAAAAATTTAAGGAGTTTGGATTCAACAAAAATCCTACATCTTTACCTAACTTATCCCCAAGTTAGGATTTTCAATCACCCACAATATTATTCACAAGATTAAGATTACACAATATTCTTATGACTCACTCTTACAACCTTACAACTTGAGTTTTCAAGGCTCACTCAAAAACTAAATCCCAAGTGTTTCAATGGAAAATACTTAAACCAATCCCTTTAGAATAAATTTCAAATCCCTTCTAATCTATCCTAAGATTAAAGATGAAGAGAAATTATATTTCTAACACACAACCAACTCTCATAAGAGTTATACAAAAGAAAAAGAATTATTTAAGAGAATTTGAGAGCTTAATTGAATGCTTAAGAAAGAATGAATGATAAATAAGTTTTTTAACTTCCATTCAGCTCTAAAGGTGTTTATATAGACAAACAATAAAAAATATAGCTATTGGAGGTGTAAATAATATGTCCAATATCTCTATTTTGAATCCAATTTTTATAATTTTGAATTATTGAAAGTGATGTTGTCAGACAGCTATGCATGGATTGAAACTATGATTAGCTACTAAAGACATTCAAATTTTCCTACACTTTCTTCATAAAAGTTGTAGATATTTAACTTAAATTTCTTTATCATTTTGAATCACCTTAATTGGACTTCTTTAGCTCAAGATATGTCTAAAATACTAAGAGCTATGCAATCTAAAATGCAAACTACTATTTCACAGTTATGCACAAGTTGAATTTGCGATTTTCTATTTAAGACTTTTGAATTTTCCTAAAATTTATTACAAAATTATATATATTTGAATTAAATTTCCATATCATTTTGAATCACCTCAATTGGACTTCTGTAGCTTAAGATATGTCTAAGATACTAAGAGTTGTACAATTTGAAATGGCAGTTGCATACATTGATTTCAACTTAATATTTACATACCCAAATGAACTTGGATTTTGACAAGTAAGCCTAATTCATAAAGCTCAAGATGTCTACTTCAAATTTAAAAAGGATAACTTCTCATTATAAAGCTCTAAGGATGTCAAAAGCCTCTATGAATCTTAAAGGTTAAATCATCCCAAGACATTCATACTTCATTTTAACTTCCAATGGAGTCCTAACATATACACACTTAAACGAAAAAATTAAATGCTCAAAATTAATTTTGTTAAGATCAAAAATAAGATTGATTATTTCTAAGTTCAACAATCATTGTACTTATGTTCATTCAATTAATATACACAATATTCTTTCATGCTCATCACATGGAATCTGAGCTTTTAGCAAAAATAATAATAATAACAAACAAACAACAATGGTAGCTCAACTTGTTCCAGTTAGTCGCAATTCAACTATAACCTTTGTTTCTACAATAAATTACGCATTTGCTGGTAAGTTAAACCCTAGAAACTTCCTTGCTTAGAAAACCCAATTCACTCCCCTTATTAACTTTCATAACATGAACAATTTAATTGATGGATCAGCTCCACCATCTTTAACCATTACTGTAAACAAAAATCCAGAAACAATAGATGTTAATCCTACTTATGTTCAATGGTCCAAGTAAGATTAATTACTATTGTCTTTGATTCTTTCATTCTTAACCAAAGAAGTCTTCTCTTATATCATTGGTTGCAAGACATCTTTAGAAGCCTAGAATGTACTAAAAAGTGCATTTAGTTCTATATCTCAAAACCGTTAACTCCAACTCCATGTTGAACTATACGAATTGAAGAAAAATGACATGGGTATTGCATAATATCTTCAAAAGGAAAAGACCTTGTCCGATGAGCTTGCTTCCACATGAAAACCACTCTCCTTTTCAAAGTTTAATGCTATCATTTACAGAAAAATTGGCATAGAATTTCACTTAATTATTTATGCCCTTAATCTTTGAGCCACACCAATATCCTTTTCTGAACTATACATCTAATTGCTCTCCCACGAGATCCTACTCAACAACTATGCCACTCCTCCTTTGGCCCATCTTGTTGTTCGCCCTACCTATCCCCCCCATACAGACCTATGCACACAACTCCTCATGCACCAATAACACCTTTCTTCTCACGTATATACTCCAACAAATGTAAGTGCCAAATATATGGTTATTCCAACCATATAGCCAATTGGTGTAAGCGCCAATATGAACCCCATAATCCTACTTATTCTGCTCACCCTCAAGCTTATTTCACCTCTCATTATTCATCACCAATCTTCCCTAATTATCAAGCTCCTTCATTTCCTACTCCATGGATTCCAAACACTAGTGTTATACACCATATAACATTGGTGCTACCTAGTATACATAATCCATAACAATATTATGGTAGTGATCAAGTCACCATAGGTAATGGCCAGTTTATACCTATATCAAATACAAGTACTTCTTTTTGCCCTTCTCAATAAAACATTGATTTGATTTTAAATGAGCTTCTTCACATTCCTACATTATCTAAACCACTTCTTTTTATTAAATGATTTGCAACTAACAATTATTATTTCTATGAATTTCATCCTGATTATTTTTTGGAAAAGGATAAGATGAGCAAGGAAACCCTATTGGAAGGCAAGAGAATAGATGTCCTATATGAATTTCAATAAACCTAACCTTAAGCCCATTTTCATGAATCTACTACTTCTTTTGATACATGGCATGCTAGGCTAGGGCATCCTAGATCAATAGTTATTTCAACAATAATTAAAAATAATAACTAGCTCGTTTCTTCAGTTTCTTCTTCAAATATTTGTACTTCACGTAAACATTGCAAGATGGCCAAACTTCCTTTTACATCTATGGATCACTGTACTACATGCCATTTTGATATTATTCATTTAGATGTTTGAGGTCCTTCCCTAATGCAAAGTAATTTAGGATTTCATTATTTTGTTTATGACTTTTCTTATTTTACCTAGATATTTCCTATAAAAAAAAGTGACACTTTTCTTATATTTAAACAATTATAATCCTTCATTAAGTTATAATTTTAGAGTGACATTAAGGCTTTTCACTTTGATTATGGAGGGGAATATCAAAAATTGAACTCTTATTTTAAGCAACAAGGTATCTTATATAAGATTACATGCCCATACACACATGAGCAAAATAGCCTTATTGAACGAAAAAGTCATCATATTACTGACATTAGCCTTACTCTTTTGGATCATTCTTCAATTCCTTTTAAGTATTGGTCTAATGCATTTCTACATGTAATTAATCATATTAATGTTATGCCTAGTACTAGCATTAAACATAAAATTCCTTATGCAGTATTATATAATAAAACTCCTTACTACATAAACTCTTGCATTTTTTGACATATTATGTATCCTTATCTTAGGCCTTATAATAAAAATAAATTTGCTTTCCCCAGTCAACAATGTGTTTATCTTAGAAAATCTCCTAATTATTATGGAATTTTCCATTTACATATTGCATCGAATAGAGTGTATATTATACGCCATGCAATTTTTGATAAACGCTCCATCCCTTTTTAAAATCACACATCTACCCTAACGTCAACTCCAAGCAACTCTACTACCACACCATGGGTCACCATGTAGGTCCCTTCGGCTTTTACTCCTTTATTAAGCACATCTCTTTGTTCATCTCCAACATTAACCCGATCAGGTATGTGTTTCTCTCATACTCCATCTCCACCACATTCACCTTTTTATCCATCTAATCCTTTACCCTTACCAGCACCTCATCCACCCAATACTATTCATCCCACTTCTCCTTTACCCAACCCATCATCACCCTTATTTTATCCCTCTTCTATTTTATCCTTACCCTCACCTCAATCAACGTCACTACTTCCCACCTCATCTACACAACCTAACCTAATATTAGTTGTTGATTTTACTTGTTATACCACCTCTACCCAACCTGAACTTGAACACACACACTCTATGGCCTTAAAACACTCCATTATGACCTAGAGATCTTCTCACCTATCCAAAAAGACAACTAATTACCTTGAGCATGAACCTCATACCTTTAATCAACCTAATAAATACAAAGAATGACAACTAGCTATGTCTGATGAGGTAAATGCATTATTGTCCACTAACACTTGGGACTTGGTACCTAAGCCTCTTAATACTAACATCATTGATAATAAGTTGGATTTATAGGATTAAGTAGAAGTCTAATAGCTCTATTGATAGATATAAAGTGCGATTAGCCACCAAAGGATACACTCAATATGCTGGAGTTTATTAGAAAGAGACATTCAATCCTATTATTAAAGCCATAGCCATAAGCATTATGCTTTCTCTTGCTGCCATGCACTAATGGACAATTCACCAAATAGACATCACTAATGCTTTCCTTCATGGTTATCTTCATGAAAATATATATACGACATAACCCAAGGGTTTGTTAATGTGCACCATCCATATTTTATTTTTCACCTCAAAAGATCCTTATATAGTCTCAAACAGGCCCTCGAAGAGTGGTTTTCTTACCTTGATAAATTTCTTCAGCAACACAAATTTATTTCATCCAAGGCGGACTCTTTTTTATTTTTTCCATCGAAGTGTTAGCCATTGTATATACATTTTTGTCCATGTCAATAACATTGTCATCATAGGATCTTCCATAACACTCATCAACACCACCATTAAAGCTCTCCATCAAGAATGTCTAGCTAAGGACTTAGGTTCTCTCTATTACTTCCTTGGCATAGAAGTGTCAACCACACCATATGGACTTGTGTTATCTCAAACCCAATATGCTCTTAATTATCTCCATCTTGTAGGTTATCAAAATTGCAATCCATATCAAACTCCAATGGTGCTATTAGTAAAGCTCTTTAAAACTTTTGGTCATTCAATTTCCAATGACAATGAGTATCAATAATTTATGGGTGCTTTACAATATCTCACCATTACTCGCCTTGACATAGCCTTCACAGTCAATAACCTATGCTAATTTATGCATAACCCCACTATATGTCATTGGCAAGCTTTAAAATGGCTTCTTCGCTATGTTCAAAAAACTACACATATTGGTCTTTATCTAACTAATTCTCTCTTATTATTCCCTATTATGCTGATAGTGATTGGGGAGGGGGGTTTAGATGATCAATATTCCACCATAGGCTATGCCATCTTTCTTAAAAAATCTTTGATTTCTTGGCTTGCTAAAAAGTAGCCTACCATTGCTCACTCCTCCATTGAGAGTAAGTACAAGGCTTTGGCCAATGCAGCTTTTGAATTTCTATAGATTCAATCTCTCTTAAAGGAACTTGGATTTTCACCTTCATTGTGCACTCTACATTGTGATAATCTTGATGCCATTTATCTCTCTTCAAACCCAGTCTTTTATGCATGAACCAAACACATGGAGTTAGACTATTATTTTATTCATGAGCTTATTACAAACAGTACCATAATAGTTCAATTTTTTTCCACTGTTGATGAACTTGTAGACTTGTTTACCAAGCCCTTGTCAATGGCTTATTTTAATGCTCTATGTCGTCTTCTACCTCTCCATTCGACCAAGAGCTTACAAAGGGTGTTAGCTAGACTTCTATTTCTCTTCCACCACTTTTAGTTCTTATCTTAGCTTACTACTAATCTGGTATGTATTTAGCTATTTATTGTTATTTATTAGCTATCATTTACACATTATATTACTATATGTCATTGTACTCAAGTTCATTTAATTAAAATACACAATATTCTTTCACTCTCATCATAATTGCTACATATAATTCCAAATTAAATGAAGAATTTTGATAACTAATCAAACCAAGTTCTTGAAGCTTGTCTATGTCCATATATGGAGTTGTGAAGCTTATAAAAAAAAAGGGGTAATTGAGCATACTTGAATCCTGGGTTGTTTCATAAATATTGTTTCATTAAGTTGCTTATGCAAGAATGCATTTTTGACATTGAGCTGATGTAGCATCCACTTTGAGGAGACAGTAATGGCAAGTACAAGTTGTATTGTATTCATTTTAATAACTGAGCTAAAAGTTTCATTATAGTTAATCCCATAAACTTCAATGTATCCTTGAGCCACTAAACGAGCCTTATATCAATCTAAGGTACCATCCTTGTTTAATTTATTTTGAAAATCCATTTGGATTTGATAACATTAGTGTGAGAGGGTCTTAGTACAAGAGTCTATGTTTTATTTTCATGTAAAGCTTTGAGTTCCTCCTCTATAGTCTTGTACCGATGGTGAAAAGATAGGGCTTGTCTCTAAATTTTCATTTCTTTGATTTCTATAGAGCACATGAGAACTGTTAGTGATCTATGGTCTCTTATCTTTTTCATTTCATTTGCTAATTATGGATTAAGTGTCAAATTTTATACAAGTTGACGCTTTGTTATCATATGGTGCCCTTATTCATGTCCACCACCTAGAGAGGGAACATTTAGTTCAATAATCAGATTTTTAAATATATCTCTAAAATTATCAAAAGTATACAGATATTTTAAAAGGGACTTTTTTTAGAGTTGTCAGCCTTATTGGATGCAATTATGGCTATCATTATTAATGAAAAAGTCTCTTCAAGATCATTGGGTGCTAAGATTGTTGATGTTTGTGTTCACCATATGGCAAAGCTGATGTTGCCACTGCTCTATTTTCATCATAAGGTGAAGCTAATGTTGTCATTGATGTGTGCTCATTATGAGACTGTAGAATAGGATCTCTATCATAAAGATGTTCATCATTATACTATTGATAAATGGAAGGCTAAAGTATAGAATTTTTGTTACCCCTTTTTTTCATCAGTATTACCATGAAAAATGTTATTAAAGTGACTAAGTCTAAATATGATATGTTTCTTTTTACTTCTCTCATTATTGACTTCAGGTTTTATAGTAGTTTTCCCTTTCTGAATCCAGGCATCCTCATTAGTATAAAACTTGACTTCTACAGAAGTTTGTAAGTTATTGATTGTAACTTTATCAAAAGGATAATTGCTTTCTTCAAATATAACATGTTATGGTGTGTGTGTGTGTGTGTATATATATATATATATATATATATATATATATCCTTTGTGTATTAGACTACAACCAATAAACACACATGGATAGGTTTTCTTGGAGAATTTGCTTTTGTCGTAATTTCAAAGATATAGGAAGCGCCTACATCCAAAGCATCTCAAACTGCCATAATTAGGATTAATGACAAAAGGATTAAAAAATGAAGTTTCCATTATAATTTTAAAGATGGCAGTCTATTAATAAAAAATATTATAGTGAGAAAAGCATCAACCCAAAATTTTATGGGAATTTTTTATTAAAAAAAGTAAAGGTAAACCAATCTTAATAATCTGAAAATGCTTTCATTCCGCAACTCCATTTTGTTAAGGAGTGTTGGCATAGGATTATTGATAATGAATGCAATAATTTTGAAGATGATTTTCAAATTCTTTACAAATAAATTTACCACCTCCATCACTTTTGAAAACTTTAATCTTTTGGTCAAAATGATTTTTAATTAATTTTTGTAATTTAATAAATTGTCACTAAAATATTATCTTATTTTTAAAGGAATTAACCAAAAGTATCTTGAAAAATCATCAATGATAATAGCATTGTATTTAAAATTTTGATAAGAAGAGATAGGGGAAGGACCTTACAAATCACAATGTAGTTTTTCAAGAGGTTGATTAGAAATACTCAAAGATGCATTAAAAAGAAGTTTGGAACTTTTACTCATTTGACAAGAGGGATAAATGGTTCTTTATTTATCCCATTTATAAATATTAACTAAATTTCTATTTTGCAATAATTTTAAAATCTTAGGACTAGTATGTCCAAGTCATTAGTGAGATATGGTAGAAGTAGTATTATTAGTAATAGTCAATAAAGCAACATGCTTCAATTCTTTTAAAGTATATAAGCCTCCTCTCTTTTTTCCTTTAGCTATCACTTTTCCCTAAAGATTCTTAACAAAAACTAATTAGTTATGAACAAAATCAGACAAGAATTTTAATAAGTTAATTAACCAATAGAAAGAAGATTTTTTATTATGTCAAGAACAATTCAAACTTTCTTGAGATTAAGTGTTCCATTATTATCTTATATTTTACCTTTGCCTATATAAGTGATTTCTAAAGATTCTCCATTATCTATGTATAAGGATTCATTACCATGATATGGAACTAGTTTAGAAACTTTATCAGTGTTGTTCATGATATGTGTGCTAGTGCCTAAATTTGCATATAGTATGGCATCATGATCATTGTTGATAGTGAGTACAGTTATCACTTAAGACAGATCTTCTTCAACTTGTAAAAAATAATCAAACTGATTCCAACATTTAATGGCAATGTGATCATGCTTTCCATAAATTTGGCAAAGAATAGTATTATTTCTTTGATAAGCAGATTTAGTGGACTAATTTTTGTACACTTTTTCATTCTGCTTTAGTTAGCCTTAACTAGTTGTTAGTCCAAAACCACAAGTTCTCGAATTGAAGTGACCTTTGCAGCTATAACCTTTACCACGCCTACCATAATAGGCTTATTTATGATTGATTTGAATGGCTTCATTCACCAATTGAACCATCTGATCATATGCCTTGAGAGATAAAATGAATTGGTTGTACGATAGGTATGGTAGTTTAGTTATCATAGTCATTCTAAAATCCTTGTATTTCGGACCAAGTCCTCTAGTAAGTGGAAAGACTTTGTTAGTCTTATCAGGGGGCTTTTTGATAGTAGTAAGGTTATCACAAATGCCCTTGAATTTTCTTAGATACTCATCAAGAGACATATTTCCCTTTGTTAAAGTCATGAGAGTTTCGTTAAGAAGAATCTTTTTTTCCTTTTAGTTAGACAACAACTTGTCTTCGAATGATTTCCACTCATTGAGGGCTAAAGTGGTGTCATTAAGATTAAGAATAACCTCCTCAATAATGGTTCCTAATAACCAGGTGGTTAAAAGGCCATCATTATTAAGCCAAGTTGTATATTTTGGGTTAGTAACTACCTCTTCTTTGTGAAAGGTAATTGTCATCCTTAGTTCACTTCCTTTGTTTTAGTGTTGAATGCCACGACTACAAACCAAAGGAATAACTTGTGATTTCTACATCTAAAAGTTTTTTCTTAGTGAGTTTCATTGTAACCAAACTAGATCATTAATGAAAGTTGGATTGTAAGTGTGGTTTTAGTAATATTAATTAGCCTTGAGATTGAATGGTTTGCTTTTATTCTCTCATATGTATCAATGCTCTGATACCATAAAGAGGGTAAAAGAAAATATTATAATCTCATTCTACCTCAAACAAAAGTACAACCTTTCCTATATATACATACATACAAGAGAAGGAAGATGCAGAATTGGTTACCAATGGTAACTAGAATTATAGCCAAGAATTCTAAACTTCCTACATGTGGTTTATACAAACTAGAAAAAAGACAGCTATGTTAGCTATTGTTGCCTTAATTATTTAGAGCTAATATATCTTTTAAAATATTCCTAGAATATAAGTGATATGTGATTGGTATCTTTTTCATCAAGTCATGTCATTAATTATACATGTCAATTGAAAGTTGAATAAAATTGAAAGAAATAAAAAAAATTATTTAAATTGATACAAATTAAAAGATAGAATTATTTAGAAAATTAGCCTATGTTTGTGGATAAATGGGACCATTTTCCCAATATTTATATTAATTTATCCATTATAGTATACTTTAATTTTTTTAATTACATCCAATTTTATTTAAAGACCAAAATTAAATTTAAAAATATTTTATTATTCTATCCAAAACAATTTTTTTATTAGTCCTATTATTCTTAAACAAGTGAATTAAACTCTCTTTTACCATCATCTCATAAAATATCTATGAATTCAAGCAAAAAGTCAATTTTTTTTTTTAAATTATCTCTAATATCTTCTTTTTCATTTTCATGCTTTTTTTTTTTTTTTTATCTATGTTAGCATTAAAATTTTTAAGTAGTATGATTGAAATTAAAGAAGTCAATTCTATAAAAACTGAATTGAAATTTTAAGCTACTTGTTAAATTAAGTTTCAATACTATATTACTAGCACTCGTGAAACACTAATGTAGCGAAAGCCTTAAAAAAATTGAATTCGTTAATTTTAAGAATATCCGAAAACAATAAACCAAAACTATGTTGATTCAAAGAATACCAGAGGAATTAAAAGAACTATGTCTGTAATTTATTTTTAATTAATCAAAAACTGTCTCAAAACAACTCAAAGAGACAAATAAATAGTATTTAGGGAAAAAACCCTAAAACCAAAAAAAAGAAAAAGACTAAAAACTCCAAAAAAAGAACATAAACTTTATTGTCAAATTTAAGGACCTAAACAAAAAAATTTAGATCCGAAGATAAGTTGTTACAGACGAAGTGTGTAGCATTTGTTATAACCCTCTAAGTCAACTTCGATTTGATATATTATGAGCACTGTGGGTTAATCGATATCGTCACGATCGTCCATTTGAAATCTAAGTGCGCATGCCTATTTTGTTAAATTCATCGATAAATTTCAATGTTGTCTCAACCACATCAAACACAAATTAAAATGTGTGAGGAAAAAATCTCTATCCTATCTATGCATAAAATAATTTGTGCTTAAAGAAGATATAAGATTTTGCCATAGTTAACCATGATGTTAACTAGCTGCAATGATCAGTTGAGAGCAAGATATGGGCTTAACTGGAGAGATGATGAGGAGTTGATAAAGTTGAAATCACATGTTCTAAATCGAACAAATTCTATAATTAATTGAAGCAGCGTTGACTCAAGAATTCTCCACTTACCCATTTGATCCATGTGGCTCCATAAACTCGATGGGTTTTTTATTCTTCATTCATTAGATGTATATATCACTCATGTGTGTGTATACAGGAATGGCAAAAAGCATGTACTTATAATTCCCTACCCTAAATCCATGAACGACGTTTTTATTTCCTTCCCTCTCTTCAGATTTAGCATCTTTTATTTCTCTTTATAGTAGATAGGATTTTTTTTTTTTTTTTTTTTTTTTTGGGTACAACTCAACAGCAACAGAGCTAGCCAGTGAAGCCATGAAATCTCCTGTGAAATTAGTTTCTCTAAAGACATGCTCCACCTTTACGTTCCAATCTCTTTGCAACATTCTAACAATTTCTTTAACCAGTGATGAATAGCCATTGATTACACCATGTGGATCCTTAATTAGTTGAGTAGCGTTGAGAGTATCGACTTCCATAACAACATTTCTGAATCCCAAATCCCATGCAAGGGGAAGCCCTTGATATATATGCCCCATAATTCCACTCCAAGAACTGAAGATATGCCAATGTTCATCAGGAACCCAGCTTGCCAGTCGCCGTTATGTTCTTGAATTTTGCCTCCTGCCGTAACAAGGCCCGAGGTGGGGAAAAAAGCTCCATCTGAATTAATTTTGATCCGTCCACTTGATGGAGCCTGCCAATAGAAGACCTTGGTGGCTATCCCTTGTTTCCATAACGATGGAAATTTCCTCCCCACGGCGTTGAATAATAGCGATGAACATTTCCTCCACACGGCGTTGAATAATAGCAATGGACATTTCCTCCACACGGCGTTGAATATCCTCCACTTTACTGCTATTCATAACAGTTCGACCACCAAACACAGCTTGGTTCCTCCAAAGCCAGAGACTTGACACTGTAACCCCAAATATTTTGTAAGATACAACTCTACCAACTACAATTACACGACAGGACTATGCCATGTACAACATATTAGGCAGGACTTTTCAAAAAAAATTATATTATTCCTATTCTCATCCACATATGTGTAAGTTGGAAATTTTAATGGGATCTGGTGTATTAGCATTAATATAATTGCATCGCTAATTTTCTTATATGATCTTTTTCTCACAAGGTTATTAAAATCTTGTAACGAGTAAATAAGAGGGTAAAAAGAAACAAAACATGAAAGAAAAAGGAGAAGCATATATACGAAGAAGCATTCAATCTCAAAATCAATCAACTAGAGGTTGCCAGTGATGCTTGGCCTCTGGCATTACCTGGAAACTCTGCTTCAAGTCCCCCACTTCCAGTTTGTAGTGGTGAAAAAACAAAATCAACTAGAGGTTGTTCAATTTACGTCGGTGCGGTATGTATTCCGAATCCAGTGGTTAAGCCCTTAATTCTCATAACCTAAATATAAACATTACCATGCATATGTACTAGTAATCAATGATCATATACATATCTATAAATAATATTAGTAATCACTGAGTTTCAAGTACTCTATAGTACTAAAATCTTCACAATTGCAAAATCTTCATTTAATTAGTTTGTGATTTGAGAATGTAACATTAAATGAAGAAGTACAGGAAGAAATATATTTAGGGTTTTGAAAATATTGAACTATTGATTATGGTTGAAATTGAAGTTTTTTTTTTTAATTATAAAAACATACAGAAGATTAGAAACATGACGCAATCCTTCATAGAACCATGAGTTTGAAGTTAATTATGCATAAAATTTGATACAAAAATAGTTCAAATCCATGGCAACTAAACCATAAAACTGGAACATAGTTTGTGTTAAGAGAAAAAAAAAAAAAAAAAAGCCAATATGACGCTGCTCATAAAATATCGTTGCATGTCTAGCTAGTTTGCTGTGTGTAGTGCTAAAACTGATTGCTGCAAAGGACAGAAGCTGCAGAGAGTTAAAAGTCAGAATATATACATATTAAAGAGAAATGAAAGTGAGGGGCTGAAGGTGATGACAGAAGAATAGAGAGCACAAAGGATTGAGATGCTGCAGAGTCCATGCATTTCATCATCTGTGCCCTCTATCTTCTGTCAACAACATCACTACTGATTCCTCACATAAAGCAACTTACATGCATGAAAATTTATATAATTTCTTGAAGGAAACCAAGATAGATATATATATATGTATCTCTTGATAGCTATAGAATTTCAAAATCCGCCATTTGTGGAGGAAAAGCTTTATAGCTGTGTGTGTTTGAAAAAAGAGGAGCTAGGGAGAGAGAGTTGTTGCTGCTGCTATTTTGTTTGTGTTGTAGGTTTGTTGTGACAAAATTGTCTCCACAAGACCTCTATTTATAGGGAAGAAAAACTATACAATTTTGGCTGCACTATACTCTAGTTGTTACCACTCTTTTACACGAGATTCTTAAGTGAACAAAAGTTATGCTACAAGTCCGTGATATATTTATTTTTATTTTTGATCTGATGTTTCCCTACTAACTATAAAAACTCTAACTATTTCATAGTTCCAACCATATGGATTTAAAGAGGCACAAAATTCTCTCAACATTTATTTTTTTATATCGAATTCGAAATTTTATTTAAAGAAATTCAAACACTTTAAATCACATTAGATATTGATTTTTATTTTTTATTTTATTTATAAAAATTTAATATACTTAATATATTTGTATAAATAATTAAAATTTTAAATTTAAGATTTACCACACCATGCACAATTATATTGAGAGCAACTAAATCATTTAACCGTCATCTATGGATTCTATCTAGTACAAAAGATAAAATATCAAAACTCTGCTAATAATTTCAGTTCATATATGAGCTATAACAAATAAAATTTGTTAAATAAATAAAATAATATGATAGCATGTTTAACTTTGTTGGTACGAATTGACTGGACTTATTATTTTCCTTTAGAAAAGTTCATTCTCCAATGAATTTGATTGCAGAATTATAGCTAGAAGTAATTGATCATATAGCAGTTCAAAAAAAAAAAATCCATATGTAATATTAAGGATTTCATAATTGTTTGAAATATCGAAGGCCTCATTTAATAGTTTAAATTATATTTTAATAATATCATAGCCTTTATAATCGAAAATTTGAAATTCAATTGTTAATCTCCTCTACTTTATTAATTAAATATCTTTACTTATGCCTTTAATTTCAGCGAAAATTCACAAATGGGGTGCGTTAAAAATATTAACTCTACTCTTGAGACCATACTTATATCATATAATAACCAGTTGAATTTTTTTTTTTCTTTAAAATAGCAAGGTGCAGCAGGTGTATAAAGTAGATATTAAGTATATGCTATGATATGAATCAGTTGGGAGATTTTATTGTTTTTGTGGTCCTATCTGATTCTAGTCTGATTAGTTAAAATGTAATGAGATTTGAATACCAATGATTTAGATAAAAAATTAATTTATAAAGAGTAACTAATATGAATTATTCGACATTAATGATTATTGATTTCTTCTGTATGCTAAAATTTACTTTCCCTATCCCATAAATAAATTGTTCTTATGCACAACGAAATTATTGTGGCAAAGTCACCTTATCAACGAAATCATTGCAGACCCTGAAGTCATTTGGTCAGTATATCTCTAAACCAACCTTATCAACAACCATAGTTTTTATTTTTGTGTGCCATTAGTTCTTTTTGAAATCCTAAATATTTTGTCTCAGATTTAGCTCAGATGTAGAATTTTAGGCTTGTTTTGAAAGCAGTAAAATTTTAAATTCAACCTCAACTGAAGTTCAATTTATAAAAAAAATACAATTTAATTTAGAATAAGAGTATATATAACCTTTTTTATAAGAATATTATGAGAATAAATATTAAAAATTTAGGGGTGAAACAATATTTTTGGGATGAGTTAGCATATGTCTCAACGGAATATATATATATAACAATTGATCATTCATATAGTGGAGATGATGGTTGCCTTTTTTTTTTTTTTTGATAAAAAAAAAAGTTTTCTATATTCCAACTTTGTAGAAAAGGAGAATTGAATAATGGGTGAGAAGCTATGGGGAAAGGACATGTGGAAACTGCCCAATGATGATGTATATATATACACACACCATTGCACAAGGTTGTGAATTCAAATTAATTTTAGGGGTAAGTATAATTTTTATCTCTTTAGTTTTGCCTTTTTTCAAAATCAGTTCTATGGTTTTTTTTTTTAAATATCATGTGTTTCATTTTTTTTTACACTTCAATACCTTGTAATTAATATCATCTCTAGATATCCGATTTGATCGGTTCGTGACAGGGGACAAACAAAGGATACTCAATTTGATCGGCCTGCAATGAAAGCCCAATGATGAGAAAATATGAATCTTGAATGAAGGAGAGGCCCGGAATCATATTGAGAGTGGACCGAAAAGTCCAAATTCCCATTTATATAAAGTCCAAGCCTTAACCCAAAAGACCAAGTCCAAGAGCTAAGCCCAAGCCTTAACCCAAATGCCCAGACCCACTTTGGCTCAACAATGGATTAGGGACAAAGAGGTGACACCTCTATGGCAATCACTTTGTAAAGGTGATGCCTCTATGGCAATCACTTTGTAAAGGTGACGCCTCTATGGCAATCACTTTGTAAAGGTGACACCTCTTTGAAGAGGCACTGTCTCTTTGTCAACTACTTACACAGACATTTAATACAGAGGTGACAATGGTGGAGAAGTGGGGTGCATCCACCTTCTACTAGCCTAAACAAGTTGCATGAAAATGAAACTTTAGAGGCAAAAAGAGGACTAGAGAGGGGCGCAATGATAGGGGGAAAAGGGGATGTCTTGTCCAAGCCATGGGGAATAAAAGGAGTTTTGGCATAGTTTTATAGAAGAGAGAAGTTGAGGAAAAAAAAGAGCTAAAAAGAATCCTAAAAGTGTAGAGAAAAAAAGCTCTGAAAAAACAAAAAGGAAAAACATTCTTAGGGGGTAAGTGAGAGGGAAAGCAAGCTTGAACATCCATTTTCAAGAAAGAGGATGGTGATTTCTTAAATTCAAGTGAAAGCTCTAGATCAAAACAATTTCTAAGGGCCAGTTATTTTGGATCATAAGCTTATGTATCATTAATGATATTCACTTCTTTTTAATATTAGAGTTATAGATTTACATAATCTGTTGTTTACTTGCTTATTTACTTATTTCTTATGTTCATCGTATACTTTATATCATATTCTTAACATGATCTATTAAGGTGTTAATATAGTTGCAAGGTTTAGTTATTTGCATGAGGTATTGTTTACTTAAGGTTGAAGATTATTATTGTTTTTTAGGATCATGAGCTTGCTAATCAAAGAGGCATCGCCTCTTTGAAATGAGGCAAATGAGGCGATTGTCACTCGGACAAAGCTTTATATAGCTCATTTGTGATTTCCTTACTTACTTTACATTGTTTATGGATGCACATACTTTTATGTTCCCTTGATTTGGTCATTTTCTACAACTATTTGTTTACCTCGTTTAATTAAGATGATTACATGTTCATTATTTCCACTTATTACTATTTGACCCATAAAATAACTTTATGGCTTCTTTTTGTTGGATTTTATATATTTTAGGAACTGATATTTTGCCTATCACATGAATCTTTGATGATTTTAATCACCCAACTTTAGTTTATGCTTCTTTTTAGCTTCGTTCATGTTTATGCTTAAGTTCATTTATGTTTAATTTTAGTTTATTTTTTGTTTATTTCACTTAGTTTTGCATGCAAAAAGGATGTAATCTATTATTCTACCCCATTTCTTTGAATGTATGTTTATTTCTTCATTATTATTTTATAAATGTTTTATTTTCATATTTTTAATAAGTGTAGTGAATCACCCTTAATAAGCATGGAATTAGATTAACGTGTAAATTTGGGTTAAATTATAAAATTGGAAGAAATTACAATTTGCATATTAGTGAACATATAATTGAATAGTTAAAAGTAAAAAATTACAAAACATAAACGAAGGTGAACCGCAAAGTGGGCATTCCAAAAGCCCATACACAGTTTTTGAATCCGTTCTCTAATAACGACTTATGGGAACCTCCATGGAATTTAGTTTCCATACAGTATGCCCTCGGTCTCATCTAGGCAGTGACTCCTTCTCCAATTAAGGCTCTAAACCTATTTTGTATTTCCTAGTGGGCCTCAACCTCATATAGTGCCATGGTCACAAAATACTTGGGTGTGTGCTAAACCTTGCTGCTTATAGTGGCAACTCCACTAGGGAATAGAGAAATTGATTCCAATGTTTTGTATTTTATCATTTTTTATTATTCTTTTATTTTTTTTACATTTTGTTGCATCCACTACACATTAAGCACTTCAGTCCGTAAATAATTGATGACAATCATTGCTTTACTACATGTTTTTCAGTTAAACCTGATGGTAAAGTATTTAATTATTATCACTTATAGCATTTACTTATCCACGTCGTTATGGGCCCTTAAGTGGGGAGACATAATGGAGGTATATCACTATAGGAACCAAAGCATTTTTCACCCGAGACTTAACTCATGTAGTGACATAGCAACTTTCTTTAGGATATTAAAAAATGCATGTGTTTGATACTATATGGTGGACCTTGGCATAAAATCTTAGCCCATTGTAAATAGACTATGTCAAAGTTATGCATATGTTGGTTTTGTTATCCCCCATTGATAATTAAAATCTAGACAAAAAATTCTAAGACAAGAAACTCCCTATCGAATATATGTGTGGGAGGAATAGAGGTGGAAGTAATTATGCCTAAATTTATTGCTTATTTGTTTGTTTGTCTATTCAATTTATATAAAAAATCTTACATTTCATGCATACATGATGTTCATTTTATTTTTTTTTAAAGAGCATTTTTCCTAACCATAAGCATTTTTTTATTTAGAAGCAGATCAAAGGAATTTGGTCCACCAATATCAAAGATACAATTAGACAATTAAGACTACTTAACAATGGAGTAGAATGGCAAGACCTTATAATTTTGATGTTAAAGCTTTTAATAAAAAACTGTGGAAAGAGAATGAGGATGACATGCCATAAATGGTTAAAGACATGTTTGTTGAGATGATAGGAAGGATTACCATATATAGAGAAGAATTTAAAAATAAAACTATTATTGGCGAGCCATTCAAAGAAAAATTAAAAGCACCAATAGATCTAACAAAGTTAGAATGGATGAAAGACACGCAAAGGCAAATCGATCAACTGCAGATTGCATTAAAGAAGCACGGGCTCAATCCTAACCTTGCTGACTTGGATCTAGATTTTAAGGAGGAAGAACCATTGCCCCCAAAGTACAAATTTTTTAATATGAAAAATACTCTGGCATTGATGATCCTCATCTACACTTGAAGTAGTATATCACTTATATGAAGGCTACTAGATTATCAAAAGCTTATATTGTTAAATAATTTCCAATGTACTTAGAAGGAGCTGCTATCAATTGGTACTACACTCTGAATGCACAAGTCCAACAAGACTAGAAGGAGTTGTGTTCAGTCTTTATTAAAAAGTATATGCTAAACTCTCAGTTCAAAGTTTCTCTTTACGAGCTACAAAATATGAAGCAAGGATCGAATGATTCTTTTACTAGCTTCTTAGACAGATAGAGAGAAAAGTTAGCCCAAATCAAGCATAGACCTATAGAATCAAACCAATTGATAATAGCTATAGAAGCCTATATTTCACCTATCACCATACAAGTTAAAGAACATGGCATAAGGGACTTCAAGGAGCTATGCCGATTCAGAGTACAAGTTAAAGTTGACTTAAATGAGAGCTTTTATGAATAAATATTGTCAAGTTTGGTTGTGATTTTTTTCTTGAACAATGTTTTGTTACAACAACTTTTTTAGTGCTAATAGATGTCTAATTGCCTAATTTACATAATTATAAATTTGTTATAACTGTTCATGCAATTTTATGCTTGAATGAGAGAGAGATTTGAAAAAATAACCCATAAAATGAGAGGACTAAAATGTCATAATTGACTTTCAAACTTTTCCTTCGGGCATATCCAACCTTAGTTTTCCTTGAAATAAATTTGTCACATTCATTAAGAAAAAAAATAAAAGAGAAAAATAAAGGGAAAAAATAAAAACAAAGGAAAAAGAAAATGAAGGAAAAAAGGAAAAGAAAAGAAAAAAAATGAGGGGAAGGAAAAGAAAGAAAATCTTTGATT
Organism: Mallotus nudiflorus; assembly: GCA_947683625.1. Taxonomy (NCBI): domain Eukaryota; kingdom Viridiplantae; phylum Streptophyta; class Magnoliopsida; order Malpighiales; family Euphorbiaceae; genus Mallotus; species Mallotus nudiflorus. The sequence goes on from CANTUR010000011.1 coordinate 5,296,913, forward strand.
ATACCACCAATATTTGAAAAGTCAATTCTGAGCAATCCTTTGAAAGTCCTTATTCTTAAAAAGAATTCCCCACTAATTGTGAGCTGAAAAATAGTTTATCAGAAAACCCATAAAGGGCTTATCAATAACAAGCTTAAGGTAGCATGTTTAATTATAACAAATGAGTAATTTTTTAAAGATAGACATGATCGACATAATGTTAGCACGTGAAGTTTCAAACATGGACTCATTCGTTTCGCAGCAATCATCAATGTAAGTGACATTAATGTCCAACGATCAACAATGAGAGCATTCAGTAACTAAAGTGACAGTAATAGGCATTGAGCATAATAGAATAGTGGTAAAACATAATTTTGAACTTACAACCACTCAGCTAGGTTTGAAATCTCCTAGAAAAGGAGTGGCCTAAGTAAAAAAGGGAAAATAAAAAATAAACAAAAGAGCCAACTAGGTTCAAAAACCCCTAAAAAGGTAGTGGCCTAGGAAAAAAAGGGAATATAAAATGAAATTGATTGCATTTTCATTTTGAGAAGAGTAGTTCAAGAGATCATAAGATTCTGTTTTAGGGTGCAAAAGCAAGAGAGTCTATCAATGGGGGCAATTTTTTAAATAAGTTGAGCTTCATCATAAGTAATAGAGTTTTTCAACAAATTCTTTTAATCTAGGGGCAAATAGAGGGTCAAGCACGATCGTCCTATGCCAATAAAGCATTTCATGAAGGCGATCAAGCAGAGAGCATCTATTGTTGTTACCCTAATTTGACTATGAGAGGGTATTGATTTCTACTCTATTTGAATAAATTTGTCTCAATAACAGTCTTTAATAGACTCATTTTTTTTGAATTTGGATTCTTTAATGTAATAAGCTAGTTCTCGAATATCAACTTCAAACATAAAAGGCATTTAGCTAAGTCATCTAAGATTTCTTATTTTTCAATTCATCCGTGCATGAAATCACTTTATAAAAGATATTCATACTTAGGTGCATTAGAATAATCCATGTCTTCCACAAACATTACACACACTATATGAGCTTATGTTGTCAAATTATTTTTAAAGATTTTCAAAGATCACAATCATGCATACATCATCATTGAATCTATTGGTTGTGTTCTTTTAGAGTGGGCTAGCTCTAATGCATAGGATACAATCCTACTATATTGATTTTTCCTGACACCATGTGAGGCTATATGGCTTGTTTTATTTTGTTTAATATTGCCTAACGCCCGCGAGGTTATATGGCTTGTTTGTTGTTTGATCTTTTCTAATGCCCTAGAGGCTATATGACACCTTTTGTTTGTCATTGTTTATTGAATGTGTTATTTGTTCTGCCTGACACACCAAGGCTGTATTAGGATGTTTTATCATCCTTATTTGACACCCCAGAGGCTATATGACACATTTCAGTTGACCTTTGCCTAAAGCTGAAAGTGGTTATAAGGCTCCCATCTCATGTGACGAGATTGTTCTCAAGGATTGTGTAGACGATGGGGTTTAGTGTACGCCTAATATTTTAGCAATTGTGACATTATTTGAGCTCAGGAGTCTAGAGAACATACTAACCACTGTCATAAAGACATAGCGTGGAGATGAGGAGTCATCATTGAGAGTAATAATTGGGACAAATAAAAAATGGCGGTACTCAATTCTCTAAAAGAAAGCTAGCACCATAACCAGGAGATTCTAGATACGGAATACCAACTTCATTCAGTTTTGTGTTCTTTTAGAATTGCTTTATGAATGACTCTCTTACCCTCTATTTACATGCAATTTCATATAAACCCTTAAACAATTAACTCTAAGCAAACTAGTCATGAAATATACAAGCAAACAATGCATTCATTTAAAATCACAATCCCGAAATTAGTCTAATCTACATTGATTTTAATTAAATGGGCTAAATCTACATATTTTAATTTACAAGTGACCTTAAAAACTAATGGGCCTAATTCCTATTTAATTTTAATTAAGTGAACCTAAGTTTATTTATTTTAATTCTAAAAATGGGCCTAAATTTATAAATTATGAAGTATTTAAATTTGTAGGCCTAATGCTACATTTTTTAATTCTAAAGTGATCTTTCAGTCTACAAGTTATGGAAAAAACTTAAATTTAATTTTCTATGTCTAATAAATTAAATTAAATTAAATTAGGTGAGCCTATATCAAATTTAACAAAATGGGCCTAAATTATATCTAACCTAATTTCTAATTAATTATAGGCCTAAAATCAAGTTTAATTAATTAAACCTAATCCTAATTAAATTAGTAAGTCTATTAAAGAAAATGTGAATCTAATTATTAAAACTAAAATTATTTAAATGGGTTAGAGTCTAATAAGTGCCTAGGGCCCAAAACACATAAAAAGTAAATAAGTCCAAAAACATATTTAAAAAACACCAAAACAAACAAGTAAAAAATCACACAATCAATTAATTTATTTCTTCTAAAAAACCTAATTTAGTTAAAGTGACCTTAAACAACAAATTAAAATAATTAACAAGCAACACTAATTATATCCACTTAAATCTAATTTAATTTTAATTAAAACCCTAATTATCTCTATAGCCATTAATTTTAATTAATCACCCAATTAAAACCCTAATTTTACTAACCAATCAATTAAAATAAAATACACAAACACACACCAAATTTCATTATTCCCACTATTGGGACTATTACAAAGAGCTATTGAAAATAATAAGAAAAGAAAAATTAATACAATCCAAAAATAAATTAATTAATTAAAACAATGATAAACAAGTAAATAAAACCTATAAACTATATTTAGCTACAAGATTCCATCTATAGCATTCCATGGGCCTTCATGGATTTTATTCTTTGGGTAAACTCATTAAGTGATCCCCTTCATAATCGCCAACATAAAAATAAACAATGGTTAGTGAATAAACAAAATAACAATAAAATTAAGTAAAGCTAAAATTCAATAGGAACAAAATAATAAAATAAAAAATAATAGAAATAAAGAAGGAGAGGATGATTATGGATGCACTATGGCTAGCTCTTCAGACTAAGATTAATCATTGTTATTTGTTAAGTCTTCAAAAAAACTTGTTATTCTTTTCTAGAAGGTTTATTGCTCCATGCTTCAGAGACACATAAATCACAAAGATAATTGTTTTGTGTGCTACCTAAAAAGAGTCTAGAGAGCTTTAGCCAAAAAAGAGAGGTCCCCTCCCAAAAGAGCTTTAGCTAGGTTTTATAAAAAAAAATCTAAAAAACCCTAGCTCATCCTAAAAGTCTAGATAAATCCCAAAAATAAATTTAAAAAAATTTTGAGCCAATCAAAATTCAGAAAACATATTTTTATTTTCTATAAAAATACAGAAAATAAATGAACGAAAAACATAAAATTATGACTAGAATTGTGTAATTTCTTATCGGAATAGTGTAATTCTGGCTGGAATTACAAAATTTCGATCCCTCTTTTTTAAAAAAATTTTAATTACAAAAAGACACCTAAAAGAATTTAAATTTTTCAATTAGGTCCAAAAAACATTACAGTTAGGTCTTTAAAAAACCAAAAACTCTTTTTTTGAAAATGCATTCAGACTCTTGAGGTTTTAAACTTCAAGTTTTGAAGACCTATTTATAACATTTTCATCTTTGGAGTCCTTTATCGCATCCATATTTTATTAACCCAAAACTGGGTGTTTATAGACTGCCTCTCGGATTTGTAAACTTAAGGTTAACGACATGAGTTTCTCGTTTGTTCTCAAGGACTACCTCTCGAGTTTGTACACCCGAGGTTTACAGTGTGAGTTTCCCATTTGTTCTCAAGGACTGCCTCTTGGGTTTGTACACTCGAGGTTGAAAATGTGAGTTTCCCATTTGTTCTCAAGGACTGCCTCTTAGAGTCCTCGAGTTTGTACACTTGAGGTTGATAGCATAAGTTTCCCATTTGCCCTCAAGGACTGCCTCTCAGGTTTTTACACTTGAGGTTGATGGCATGAGTTTCATGTTTGTTCTCAAGGACTGCCTCTTAGGTTTGTACACCCAAGGTTGAGGCGTGAGTTTCCCTTTTGTTCTTGAGGAACTACCTTTTAGGTTTGTATATCTGAGGATGACGACATAAGCTTCCTATTTTTTTTAGGAAACTAGCTCTTAGGTTTGTATACTCGAGGTTGATGACATAGATTTTGAACACTAAAGCTGACAAAGCAAATTTTAAAGGAGTTCAACCTTTTGGTTTTTAACATTAAGGCTGACGATGTGAATTTCCTATTTGGTTTTAGAAGTTTCTTATCAAAGCATCAAAGTGTAATTCTAATTGAAGTATCAGATTACAAATGGTTTTAAAGATTTCTTATCAAAGTATCAGAATGTTATTGGTTTTATAGTTTTCTAATCGAAGTATCAAAATGTTATTAGTTTTAGAGTTTTCTAATATAAGTATTAGAATGCTATTAATTTTAGAGTTTTCTGATCAAAATATTATAATGGTGTTAGCTTTACAATTTTCTTATTAAAGTATTAGAATATAAAAATTTGACCTCTCAGGTTTATGTACCCGAGGCTAACAACATGAGTTTTGAAGAACTCAATTCCTGGGTGAATCTCAAAGATCAAGTGTATCTAATTTTTCAAAAAAAAAATTCATTGCATGCATTCAGTTTTTTAAAAAATCAAGAGTGCAAACTGTAGACACCCGATTTAATCAGCCCGTGATAAAGGGCAAACTGTGGACACTTAATTTAACCGGGCCACAACAAAGCCCAATGATGAGAAAATATGAATCTTGAATACAAAAGAGGATCGAAATCTTCTTGAAAGTGGACCGAAAAGCCCAAATTCCCATCCATATAAAGTTCAAGCCTTAACCTGAAAGACTAAGCCTAATAGCTAAGCACAAGCCTTAACCCAAATGCCTAAACCCACTTTGGCCCAACCATAGATCAGGGACAAAGAGGTGACACCTGACTAAAGAGGTGTCGCCTCTATAGCAGTCACTTTGTAGAGGTGACGTCTCTTCGAAAAGGCACCGCCTCTTTATCAGCCACTTGCACAGACATTTAATGCAGAGGTGATAATAGTGAACAAGTGGGGTGGGTCCACCTTCGACTAGCTTGAACATGTTGAGTGAAAATGAGACTTTAGAGGCAAAATGAGGACTAAAGAGAGGGGTGTGATAATAAGGGGAAAAGGGGATGTCTTGTTCAAGATATGGGGAATAAAAGGAGTTTTGGTATAGTTTTACAAAAGAGGGAAGTTTAGGGAAAAAAAGCTGAAAAAAATCCTAAGAGTGCAAAGAAAAAAAAGCTATGAAAAAACAAAAAGGAAAAACATTCTTCGAGGTGAGAGAGAGGGAAAGCAAACTTAAACATCCATTTTCAAGAAAAACGAAGGTGATTTCTTACATTCAAGTGAAAGCTCTAGATTAAAACAATCTTTAAGGGCTAGGTATTTTGGATCATAAGCTTATATATCAGTAATGATCTTCATTTCTTTTCAATATTAGAGTTATAGGTTTGCATAATCTTTTGTTTACTTATTTCTTGTGTTCATCGCTTACTTTATGTCATGTTCTTAACATGATCTATTAAGGTGCTGATACAATTGCAAGCTTTGGTTATTTACATGAGATATTGTTTACTTAAGGTTAAAGATTTTTTTTTAGGATTCTGAGCCAGCTTTTTAGGCGATGCCTCTTTGAAATGAGGCAATTGCCACTCGGACAGAGCTTCATGTAGCTCATTTGTGATTTTCGTGCTTATTTTACGTAGTTTATGGTTACACATACTTTTAGGTTCCCTCGATTGGTCATTTCTGCAACTATTTGTTTACTTTATTTAGTTAAGATGACTGTGTGTTTATTGTTTCCACTTGTTATAAATTAACTTTGTGGCTTCTTTTTGAAGGATTTTATATATTTTGGAAACTAATATTTTGCCTATCACAGGAACCTAGGATGATCTTAATCACCCAACTTTAGTTTATGCTTATTTTTAGCTTTGTTCATGTTTATGCTTAGGCTCATTTATCTTTACTTTTGGTTTATTTTTGGTTTATTTCACTTAGTTTTGCATGCAAAAAGGATGTAATATATTCTTCTCTCCCACTTCTTTGCATGTATGTTTATTTCTTCATCATTATTTTATGAATATTTTATTTGCATATTTGTAATAAGTGTAACGAAACACCTTTAATAAGCATGGAATTGGATTAATATGTAAATTCGGGTTAAATTATAAAATTGGAGGAAATTACAATTTGCATATTAATTAAGAAATAATTGAATAATTGAAGGTAAAAAAATAAAAAAACATAAACAAAGGTGAACTGTAAGGTTGGGTAGGCATTCTAAAAGCTCATACCCAATTTTCAAACTCATTCTCTGATGACGGCTTCTAGGAATTTCCGTGAAATCTAATTATCATACAGTGTGTCTAGGGATTCATCTAGGTGGCGACTCCTTCTCTAATTTAGGCTCCAAACCTATTTTGTATTTCCTAATGGGCCTCAAACTCACATAGTGTCGTGGTCACCAAATACTTAGACACACGCTAAATCCCGCCGCCTACATCATCATTATTTTATAAAAAAAATTAATATAACATTAAATTTCAATAATAAATTTATTATATATAAAATTTATGATCAATATAACAAATTGGTTAATTTTAAAAATATTGTAAATTTATTTTAAAAATTATTTCTTTTTATTCATAAATCAATTAAAAATATATCTAAATTTGATTTTTTTTTTTTTTAGTGTATTGTAGTTTAGCTGAATAATATATCACTCATTATATAATTTTAGCGTTGAAAATGTATATTATTTTTTTATTAAAATATATATTTTAAATAATATTTGTTAAAATGGTACTAAAGTGTAAAAAATGTAAAAATTATGATACTTAAAAATTAAAAAAAAAATCACATTACTAATCAAAAGGTCAACCCACAAGGTTAAAAATTGCATTTATCCATTAAATTTAAATACTGGTAAAGTGGAGGGCAAAAGCATCAATTGCTTTTACATTGCCTTAGAGACTCTTCAAACAATTATAAATGTGTATTTTTTCATATTTAATTATATGGTCAGATGAAGTAAAAATACCAACAGGATTATCTCTTTTTAATTTTCCTTTTTTTTTTTTTTCAAATTCATCATTAGATAAATGATATCTTACTAAAACGTAATTTTATAATTCATATCATTTTAAAATAAAATCACAAAAATTATTATTATAATAGAAATATTTATTTACCTTCAATTGAAAAGTACATTATTTTTAATTACAAAATATATAATGACCATTTCTAATTTAAACATTTCTAATAACAACAATATATTGTTGACAAATATAAATTAATATGTATTATTAATATTTTTTATGAAAAAATAATTTTATGTTTATTTTTATACACTTATTTACACAAATTATTGTAAAATATTAATATATTATATTAGTATTAATTTTATATTATAAAATTGTTATATAGGTAAATATAAAAATTAACTTTTTACTTTTATTTTTATTTTTAAAATGTATATGAATTAATGAATTAACTTTTCATAAAGTTTCATTTATTTGACCTATAAAATTAAGGTTATTTGAAAAAAAAATGTGGATTCTGGGAAACTACTTCTGACGTAGATGATTTACATTGATAATAGGATCAATAGGTCTAAAAAATATTACTATTCTCATTTTCTAAAGCTTAAAAATATAAATTAAAAATTATATCTTTTCAAATATATATATATATATATATATATATCAAAAAATACACTGCCTTATTTTAGTTTCTGCTAAATATTTAATTAATAATGTAGAAATAAACAATAATGAATTCTGTATTTTTAATTATAGAAATTATAGTACTATTAGATTAAAAATTTATTCAATTCAAAATTTTAAATTATTGAGTGAGATTTTAAAATAATTTTACTATCATTAACAGAATTTGTTTTGTATTGCGCGTGAGCAAATTTTATTATTACTTGCATTAAAACATTGATTGCATTTAGGAAGAGAGTTAGTTGTTTAATTGTCACTTTAAAAAAAATTGATGTATGATTTTGAATTTTGTAATTGTTAATTTATAAAATTAATTTTTTTTTTAAAAAAGTATCCTTACTATACATTTTATTCTATGAATCTTTAAGTAATTTGATATTTTTATTAATAAAAATGATAAGTAAAAAGTTAAATTTGTCATTTTACACTTTTTTAATTTTAAGTATGCTTTTTTTTTTTTTTTGTAATAATGCGGTTTACGATGTTAGTGATTTTAAGTACATTGCCATAACGCTATCAATGTCACCATATTTGTTTTCTTGAAATCCAGTCCATACATGTTGGTTTTTTGAGTTTATTGGTGGTGATTTCATAACCTAACCTAAATATATTTTTTAAAAAGTCAGTAAGAAAATATTTAACTAGTAATTTTTCTTCAAATGCATTTTAAGATGTTGTGTTCAATTCTTATTGTTATCGATGTAAAAAAGAAAACTGTCTCTTATTGTGTAATATATTAAAATTTAAATCATATAATCTTTCTAGGAACAAAAATATATATTAAAAAATAGTTGCCGATAATATAAAAAATTTCACCACTTAAATCGCTTGAACCAATAACATTTATATAAAAACACATTATAGATTAGTCGAAAATATTAAAATAATTACTTGTTATAGAAAATTGATAAAAGTTGGTAACCGTTTTAAACCACTAGTTGTCAATTTTATAATTATATATATTCATAATTTCTAATCGTGAAAATTACAAATCTAAAATCATCACAAAAGTTCAAAGTTGAATGGTCTAGTAACGTTACTTCTTTCAAAGTATTAATAAATTATTACCCCATTTCATCCAAAATAGTACTAAAACTCTACTGAATTTAGCAAAAAGAAAACAATCACAAATAAGAAAGAAAATTGTTTGAAGTGAAAGAAAATAAAGAGGGCAGGAAAATAATGGAGAAAAATAAGAAAGAAAAATCACTTTTTCATATTTAGAAAAAAAAATTGAGAAGGAAAGAAAATTGGTACTTATTTTCCACTTAAAATTATCTCACTACAATGGAGAGAAAGTATAATAAAAATAATAATTAAATATAATTCAAATTTTAAAGTAAAAAAATAGAATAATAATTCAAAATTAATCTATTTTTCCTCATTTATTTTAATTTTTCCTCAATCCAAATATAATAAAAAAATAATATTATTTTTCTGCAGATTTTAAATTAATAACAGTAAAAATTAAATAATATATTTTAAAATATTATTAAAGAGTAACTCCAGTTTAACTTCTCTCAAGAATTTGAGTGTGCTTACATATGAAATGATACCATATTCTAAATTGTCTAATTGTGGAAAGAGCATCCATCAATCATCAATGGGGAGATGGCATAAGAAGAAATGCCAGATTCCCTTCCTGACCATCCCATCAAATTGGATGGTCTACATACCCGTAGAGAGCAGTTAAGTGTGTATAAAATACCACTCACCATACATGTCTCTCCATTTGCCAACAAATGAAGATATTATATATTATATACTTAGCATCCTATTCTTGACTTGCCCATTTGGGAACCTTTCTCTTGCTCCATTTTGCTATGTTACTTTTCCTATTTGGGGTTCTCAGCATATTAACACAACTTTAAAATCTTCCCCTTTTATTTATCATCAATTCAGCCACTGTTCATGATCAAAACCATTTGAAAAAGTTCTTCTCAAATTAGTTGATAACTTTCTATAGTACGGAAAAAATTTATTTATTAAAATTTAATTTTGAAATTTTTTTATTTAAATTATTGGTATTCAAAATTTATTGACTAATTTAATTTAATTCGAACAGAACTATAATAACAAAAAAAATTTCAATAAGTAATTTAATGTGAATGCATATAATATAATTTAAACCTGAAATATGTCTACATACTTTTATATATGACTACATACTTCTTAGGGAATAAAGCATCTGGATGATGGTTTTTATTTTCTATATTTTTGTCAAGTGGATTTTCTAATTAAGCTCGTCTCATATTATCAAGCCTATAGCACCTAGAAGAATATGAGAAAAAAATAAATAAATCTAGATTTGGATTTGTTTGTGTGCTTGAAAGTTGATATCAAGACACTGAATTTTTCAAAGAGGAGTTTAGGAGCATCATTTGTGCGTATGTGTGTGTAATTTTTATTTTTTTTTATCAGCTTACTTTATTCTACATCTCTTTTTTCTTTTCTTTTTCCCTTTGACTTCTTTCTCGGTGCATGGTATACCAGCACTAAGATAAAAGTCTTTAATTAGTGGAGGGACCTTCAGTCCATTGAATCATCCCATACCTCATCCTCCATTAATAATTCACCATCAATAATATTGCAAAAAAAGTTGGTGTTCTGAACAATAAAATAATGATATATATGCGTATGGGGAATGCATGGACAATTTGTCACGTCAAAATCACATGCGTTAGCTTGATGTTATACAATATTTTGATGCTATTTGTCCCATGATACTATTCAAATTTCAATATAATATTGAAGGATAAAATTTGATGTAACCGTATTGCAACAACGAATAGTATATCGCAAATTGCTACACAAATAATTGGTTGTGAACCTGTAAAATTATTTTTTTCATCATATTAAATGGGCATATTACATACATGATTTTCAATATTTATTACTTTTTATCAATTTGACATTTGAACTTATAATCTTATCATTTTGACATCTAAATTTGACTAAAATATACTAGTTTATACTAATATGATGACATAATACATCTATCACTTCCTTTACTTATCATTTTTCATCAGTTTGACACCTGTATTTATATTTTTTGATCAATCAAACCTTTATAATATGGTACATACTGATTTGCTATTTCATACTACATATGCCGATAACGATTTCAAAATTGCATTTTAGTCAAGTTCAGATATCAAAATGACAAAACTAAAAGTTCAGGCGTCAAACTGACAAAAAGTGACAAGTATCAAGGGTCATGTATGTATTATACCTATTAAATGGGCCACTAAAAAATTGAAGAAAAATAAAAAAATATATGTATATTTATTTATTTGATTATGTGTAATTTACATTAGTTTTTAGGTTGTTTCTTAGTTTTTAGGTTGTTTCTAGATCATTTGATGATTAGAAATAGGGTTATTTTCATAAGAAATAGAACTTTTATATTCTTTTTAACCTCATTTTGTAGGTAAGGAGTGCTTGGAGGATACAAAGAATGAGGTTCAAAACATGGTTTGAGTGAGTTGTTGCTATTACGATCGCAAGTTTGCCGTGAAAATGCCCATCTCGACAACTGCTGTGTTACAATTCAAAATAAGAGTCATGACCGACATTAGAAAATGAAATTCTCTCAAATTCGGAACCATAGCAAGTCTTCAAAATAAAAACACATACAATAATAATATAAAAATACGCTAGAATTAAAACTTTAATCAATATAAAATAAATACTTAAATGTCATATCATAATAAAAATATTCATACAATATTCAGATACAAGTCTTTAAACCAAAACTATACTCTATGAATACAATAACATTACTACTGCAGTTTTTTATAATACAATAAAAGTTCAGATAATTAAATTACATAATCTAGCCGGGGCTTAAGAAAACCGGCGTAAAGTACTACTTGTTAGATTTGAAGAAGAATTTCCTGAGAAATTATTGAGGGGAGTTAGACCTCACTGTGTGAATTATTATAATATATATACATACAATCTAAATCATATACAGTCAAGTATCAGTATAATAATCTACATATACACGCATTTCACACATATGCTAAAATCCGCTTTTATATATATAATAAATACAAAAAATATTTATTTAAATGAAGGATTAAATAGAACCCTAGATATTTACAACCTCAATCAAAATATCTCACCGGCCATTAAGCTCACTTAATTCCAAAGTAATTCTCTTATTCCATTTTGGACAGTAGACTAGCCCTGAAACATTAAGTCAACCGAGCTCCTACAGTCTCATTGTCAGTGTGATTGGCCTCGAGACATTAAGTCAACCAAGCTCCCGCAATCACACTACTCAATCACTGAAATTCTCAATAATCGATCAATTAAATTTCACCTCAAATGATTGTATAAACTCAACCCTGAAATTTATCGCACCGGTACGTACACAGTCCTAGTGCAGCCCACTAGGTAGTACGTTCTATCGATATCCTTCATAAAACCGTATATTTATGAAAAATAATAAAATGTATAATTAAAATAAAATGGCATCCAATAAAGAAAAATATACCATAAATATTCTAAATAGATATGCCACATATACAACAAAATAAACCATAAATATACCAATTATATATGCTGAATAATTGCAAAAGATACCAAAACATACTAACTTATATATGTCACATATATAGCATATACACCAAAATATCCTAAAAGTATACCAAAAATATACTAAATTATTTAATGAAATAATTCATGTTTAAACATATAATGAAAATATGCAAGCTTACTTTCATGCATCCTATATGCAATGCATATAAAAAATAATAACTCACAAGTTTGCGCTCCTTAAGACTGATTCGATAGGCCTGGTCTGATAGGTTTCGGTCTCGGCGCAGCTAGAAAAATAAATAATAATAAAATTAGAATAAATTTCTAATTATACTTCTAAGAATTCTAAAGAAAGACTCGATCTAAAAATCAAAACTCAACCAAAAACCAGAAACTTAAGATCGACTCAACGTCATGTTTTACGAGAATTTTACTGAAAATTTAGCAAAATCTCCTCTGTAAAACAGATATCTCTCTACTGAAAAGTAGAGCCGATCCTGTAAGAAAACACACTTCTAATATCACAGAGCTCAACACCTTGGGTTTGGACCCCGAACAACACAAATTCTCAACCGAGGTTCACAATTCACTAAAAATCAATAATAAATAATAAATGTAATAAAAATCATTAAATTCCATAAATATCCATAAAATACTAAAATACAATATATTTAAACATCAAAAACATTTAATATAATTATTTCCACATTAATTAAATAAAATCACAAATAAATTATATACTATTAATAAAAATCCGATTTTTCAATTATTTAACATAAAGTAGTACAATTCACAACTAATTACTCAAATAGGTTATTTATATAATAAAAATGGTTAAAAAATTATTTAATTGCAAAAATAGTATATAAAATTATTATTTGAATATATTTTTGAAAATTACTATTAATTAGTTAAAAATAGTAAATAATTTGTAAAAATTATTTTAATACCATTTATTATTCCAAAATTATTTAAAACATATTATTTAACTATAATTTCAATAAAAATACATAATTTACCTATAATTCCAAAATTCACATAATACTAAATATTATTAAAAAATTAATCAAAATTACTAAGAATTATTTTAATACAAATTATTCTTGTAAAATTACTTAAAACACACTAATTAACAATAATATCAATTAAAATACAAAATTCACCAATTTATATTAATTTTTCTAAAAATTAATTTTTTTACATAAACCTTTGAAAATTCGTAGTAAATAATCGGGACATAATTTTCATAAACTTCCTTCACAAACTATATTTCAAATAATTCAAACAATTTATTAAAAATACAAATTTTTTTTGGCAAGGGTCACTGGAACAATGACTTGCCGGAAAACCAAAAATAAATTAATTCAAAAAAATCTAAAATCAAACAAAAAATATATTTAAGTAGCTCAAGCTTCCCACATCAATATTTACAAAGACACTAAGCATGGTTCATACAAATTCAAGCTCAAAAAATTTAAAAACCAAAATAGAGATAAACTTAAACTTAGAAAAAAATCACAAATAGATTTAAGCTCAAACTAAGCTTGGAATAGGCTTGCCCGGAGCTAGAGGATTACAACAAGCCCAAGAACGCAAGCAAAGGCTACCGAAAAAGGTCACCAGCGACGTCAGGCTTCCTCTGCTGTTCCAGGCGGCTCCAATGTCCATCAGGCACACTGGCAGTAGCAGAAGGGAGGAGAGGAAGAGGGAAGGTGGTGGTGGTGAGTGGTGGTGGGAGCTGGTGACCCGACAAGGTTGGGTGGCGGTCTGCTGGAAGCTTGCAGGGAGAAGAATGGGAAAAGAAATGGGGGTTTGACCAAAATTTGACCATATATATATATATATATAACACTAACACAAATATACACACAACTCATACACATCACATGCACAAATAATAATAATAATAATAATAATAATAATAATAACACACATGCATGAAATAGTAACACTAATAATAATAAAAATAATGATAAAACTTTAATATTTTTAAATAAAAAAGCCTCCAAATAAATTATTTTATATAAGAAAATATATTTAACGTAAAATAACGAATATTAATAAATAATGATAATATATAAATAATATTTAAAATATTACTAACACTACAAATCTGAAAATATATATTAATAATTTAAAATAATGGGTCATTACAATCTTCCCCCCTTATAAGAATTTGTCCTCAAATTCAAATAAAAGAACAAAAATAAGAAATCATCGAGGAAAGAGATAGGGATAGGCAACCCACATCTCGGCTTATGTCACTCAAGTATGCTCCTCCACGTTGTTGCTCCGCCACAACACCTTGACCATCATAATCTACTTCGAACGTAACTAACGAACTTGATAATCTACTATCGTGACTAGCTCCTCCTCGTACGTCAGGTCTTCAATCACTTCCACACTATCAAGCTGCAACACGTGCAAAGGGTCTAAAATATACTTTTTCAGCATTGAGATATAGAACATTGGATGCACTTGAGACAAATTCGGAGGCAAAGCCAATCGATATGCAACCATACTCACTCTCTCCAAAATCTTAAACTATCCAATATATCTTAATACTAATTTTCCCTTCTTGTCAAACCTCATCACATCCTTCATCGGAGACACCTTCAGAGACATATAATCTCCAACTTGAAACTCTACATCTCTATATCTCGAATTTGCATAACTCTTCTATCTGTTAGCTGTAGTCTCTAATCTCCTTCTTATTATAGCAACCTTCTCAGCGGCATCCTAAACCATCTCAGGTCCAATCGATGCTCTCTCTCAAATATCATCCCAACTCATAGGAGATCTACACTTCCTTATATATATAGAGCTTCATACAGTGCCATCCCAATATTTCTATAGTAGATGTTATTATATGTAAAATCTATGAGTGGCAAATGATCATCCTAGCTACCTCCAAGATCTAATACACACATTCCTAACATATCCTCAAGTGTCTGGATCATCCTCTCAGATTGACCATTTGTCTGAGGGTAAAAAGCAGTACTACAATGAAGCATGGTATCCATTGCTTCCTACATTTTCTACCAAAATTAAGAGGTAAATATTGAACCTCTATCATATACAATGGACACAGGTACTCCATGAAGGCACACAATATGTTTAACATACAGCTTCGCCAACTTAGCTA
This sequence comes from Mallotus nudiflorus, assembly GCA_947683625.1. Classification (NCBI taxonomy): domain Eukaryota; kingdom Viridiplantae; phylum Streptophyta; class Magnoliopsida; order Malpighiales; family Euphorbiaceae; genus Mallotus; species Mallotus nudiflorus. The sequence continues at coordinate 5,312,367 of CANTUR010000011.1, forward strand.
TAAAATAAGTGGCATTAACAGGCAAGAAATTGGCAAACTTGGTCAACCTGTCTATAATTACCTAAATGGAATCGTATCCAGCCTTAGAACGAGGTAACCCAACCATAAAATCCATAGCAACTCTCTCCCACTTCCACTCAAGAATAGGAAGAGGTTGAAGCTTCCCAGAAGGCTTTTGATGCTTAGCTTTCTGACAAGTCAAGCACTTAGAAACATATTCAACTACATCCTTCTTCAATCCATCCCACCAGTATAAATTACTGATGTTGTGGTACATCTTAGTAACACCTAGATGTATGTTGTAGGCTGTAGAATGCACTTCCTCAAGGATCTCTTCTCTCAAATTATCCACATCATGAACTCATAATCTACCACTGATCCATAAAACACCTTCATCATTGAGTGTGAAATCAGTGAACTTCCCTACACAGACATTCTCCTTAAGCATAGCTAAAATAGGATCTTAACCCTGAGCTACCTTAATCTTATCTCTCAATACTAACCGAACTCTAAACTGAGCTAACAGTCCACCTGATCTGTTAATCTTTATCATCAGGCCTTAATCCACCAACTCATGCAACTCTTGGATCAACGGTCTCCTCTCCATACTAATGTGAGCAAGACTACTTGAGGACTTCCTACTTAAGGCATATGTTACCACATTAGCTCTCATAGTCATAATCCTTCAGGAGCTCTAACCATCTCCTCTCCCTCAAGTTCATATCTCTCTACTAGAAAATGTACTTAACGCTCTTGTGATAAGTGAATATCTCACAAGTCACTCCGTACAGATAATGTCTCCAAATCTTGAGACCAAAGATCATTGCAGCCATCTCTAGGTCGTGAGTAGGATAATTTTATTCATGCTTATTCAACTACCTCAAAGCATAAGCTATCACCTTAGGCCAACTTTGGAGGCATCATAATATATAGTGATTTTATCTACTCCATTAGGCAAAGCCAAAACTGGAGTTGTGGTTAACTTATCCTTCAGTAATTGAAAATGATTCTCATAAGCATCTGACCATACAAACTTCATATTCTTCTGAGTTAAGTGAGTCATAGGAGTTGAAATTCTAGAAAAATCTTGTACAAACCTCCCACAATACCAAACCAAACCTAGAAAACTATGAATCTCCATGATTGTCGTCAGTCTGGGCCACTTAGACATTACTTTTATCTTCTATGGATCAACCTAGATACCATTTTTAGACACTACGTGCCCAAGAAATGCAACACTCTCCAACCAGAAATCACACTCTGAGAATTTAGTATAAAGTTGAGGTTCTCTCAATGTTTGTAGTACTGTCCTCAAGTGATATACGTGCTCCTCCATACTCTTTAAATACACCAGTATATCATCAATGAAGACTACCATAAATTAATCCATAAACGATATGAATACCTTATTCATCATATCCATAAAAGCAGTTGTTGCATTAATCAACCCAAATGACATCACTAAAAACTCATAGTGGCCATATCTAGTGTGAAATGTCATTTTAAGAACATCGACCTCACTAATACGTAACTAATGATAACCCGAACTCAAGTCAATCTTAGAAAAGAACTGTGCACCCTGAAGTTGATCAAATAGATAATATATCCTTGGGAGAGGATACTTATTCTTCACTGTCACCTTATTTAGCTCTCTGTAATCAATGCACAGTCTCAAGGTACCATCCTTCTTCTTTATAAATAGGATTGGTACACCCCAAGGAGAAACACTAGGTCTAAAGAAACCCTTATCTAACAAATCCTACAACTGCTCCTTTAACTCTTTCAACTCTACAGGAGCCATTCTGTAAGGCAACATTGAAATAGGAGTGGTGTCTGGAATCATATCTATACAGAACTCAATCTCTCTATGAGGTGGTAAACCTAACAAGTCCTTAAGAAAAATGTTAAGAAACTCAAATGCAATAGGAACATCTGTGAGAGATAATTTTTCCACTGAAGTATCTCTGACAAGTGCCAAGTATCCCTAACAACCCTTCCTCAGCATCTTCTTAGTCGTGGTAGTGGATATGAGATTTTGAGGTGCAAAACTCTTATCACCCACTTCTTTATCTAGAATTCTGAAAATCACCTCTTTACTCCGACAATCCACAATGGCCTAGTGCAAAGACAACCGCTCCATACCAAGGATCACATCGAATTCCATCATATCCAACAACACTAATTTCATTAGCAGTTATCTACCTCCCATAAACATTGGATAATTAGAAAGAACAACGTCGGTGTTTAATGAATTGCTTAGAGGAGTGGTGATAGATAAAGGAAAAGCCATCCTCGAAGCTTGCCAATATGACTTTGAAGGAAAAATAGGGGACATGAAAGAATGTGTAGCACCCGAATCAATTAAAACCCAAGCATCTAAGTAACAGACTGAAAGTATACCTATAACAATGACATTAGATGCTTGAGCATCATGCTGGGTGAGATGAAAAATTTTATCCTGACCTTGACCTCCTTGTTGACTGGTGAAAGCCTGAATAAAACCCCTGGCACCTCTGCCATGCCCCTGCTGGGCAATAATTTGAGTCATATTTAGATACTGAGCTTGAGGCAACTAAAAAGGTGTTGGAGCTACATTGGCAATAAATTGATGCGGTTAAAAACCAGAATATGGACACACTTTGACAAAATGTCCTGTCTGTCTACATCGAGAACAAGCTCCAAGAGTCATATAGCATGGTCCTTGATGGACTCTCCCATACATCTGATAAGCACTGGTTGCCGATCTTGTACTGCTATATCTTGAACTCTGACCATTGCTACTACTAGAAGCACTATAACCAAATTTGATAGGTCTACAAGGTCCACCATAGCCATGCCTGCTACTCTTATGGATTCTCTACTGAGGTTTCTGGCTCTACTGATAGGATCCTCTCTGACGACTACTAGAGCCAATCTGAAACACTGGAATAGTGTACTCTAATATCCTCCTGACTGAACACCTCCCAACTGATAATGATCAGGCATAACTCCTTGCCTAACTAGTCTCAACTCTATCTCCTTGACCAACTTGATAACAAACTTGAGAGTAAGGCTTGCATTAGGCATACTAGCAAAAGCAGAACCTAGTCCAGTGACATAAGTTATGATAGTGAAGTACTGGTCTTACATTAGGTCCTCTACATATCTACCAATTTGGAGAAACTATCTGGTGTAGTCCTCAATAGATCTGTCACTCTGGAGATGCTAGTCAATCTGAGTCTGTAGCTCATTTGTAATGGCTTTGAATAGAAATTTCTCATAAATCTCTCTTGGAACTATGCCCATGTCATCATCGTCATGTGCAACTAATTGACCTGAACGAACTAATCCAAGTCTAGTCCCTCTACAGACAGCTCAATGATCATAATCCGCTAGTACTCAATGTGAGCAGTTTGAGTCCTCGTCTCAATAGCGTGCAAAAAATCCAGAGGGGTTGAAGCCCTATCAAAAGCTATATGGCTAACTTTGGCATAGAATAATGCTACCTCAAGGTCAGACATACCCTGTTGATAGGCATCTTGCATCTACGATGCAACTAGAGGTATCTCAACTTCCTCATACTTTAGCTCTACAGGTTCTTCATCCTATAGATCTTTCTATCTACAGTGAATTACCACTCCTTGAGGTCCACTTCTGGCTCTACCTCTATGCTTGGCTAGGGGCTTAATAGGTAAAACCTCATCTTGAAAGGACTCATCATCCTTAGCCTCAACGACCAATGGAGTGACACGCGCGCACCTCTTCATTCTTAAAAGATAAAAAAAACCACAAGATTAAGACAAAACAGACAACCTAACGATTACGCGGAAAACTAAATCAAGGAAAACTTATCGAAGACATAATCAAACCTAATTTATTGTAGTAGTTTTAAAGAAAACACGACTTTGAAAACCTAGGTCCACAACATTAATAACCTAAGCTCTGATACCAATTTTGTCATGACTTAAATCGGGAGTCATGACCGGCACTAGGGAATAGGAATTCTCTCAAATCCGAAATCCGTAGCAAGCCTTAAAAATAAAAACACATGCAATAATAACATAAAAGTAGGCTAAAATTAAAAATTTAATCAATATAAAATAAATACTTAAATGTCATATCATAATAAAAATATTCATACAATATTTAGATATAAGTCTTTAAACCAAAACCATACTCTACGAATACAATAATATTACTACTACAGTTTTCTATAATATAATAACTGTTCAAATAATAAAATTATATAATCTAGCTGAGGCTGAAGAAGACTGACATAAAGCATTACTGGTGAGGTCTGAAGAAGAATCTCTTGAAAAAAATATTGAGGGGAGTCAAACTTCACTGAGTAAATTATTATAATATATATACATGCAATATAAGTCATATATAGTCAAGCATCAGTATAATAATCTACATATACACGCATTTCACACAAATGTTAAAATCTGCTTTTATATATATAATAAATGCAAAAAATATTTATTTAAATGAAGAATCAAGTAGAACCCTAAATAATCACAACCTCAATCAAAATATCTCACTAGCCATTAGGCTCACTTAATTCTAAAGTAATTCTCTTATTCCATTTTGGATAATAGACTAGCCCCGAGACACTAAGTCAATTGAGCTCTCACAGTCTCATTGTCAGTGTGATTGGCCCTGAGACATTAGGTCAACTAAGCTCCCGTAATCACACTACTCAATCACTAAAATACTCAATAATCGATTAATCAAATTTCACCTCAAATGATTGTATAAACTCAACCCTAAAATCTATCGCACCAGTACGTACACAATCCTAGTGCAGCCCACTAAGTAGCACATTCTATCAATATCCTTCATAAAATTGTATATTTATGGAAAATGATAAAATGCATAATTAAAATAAAATGACATCCAATGAAGAAAAATATAATAGAAATATTCTAAGTAGATATGCCACATATACAACAAAATATACCATAAATATACCATAAATATACCAATTACATATGCTGAATATATGTCAAAAGATACCAAAATATACTAACTTATATATGTCACATATATACAAAACATATAATAAAAGCATACTAAGCATATATGTCACATATATAGCATATATACCAAAATATCCTAAAAGTATACCAAAAATATACTAAATTATTTAATGAAATAATTCATGTTTAAACATATAATGAAAATATGCAAACTTACTTTCATGCATCCTATATGCAATACATATATAAAATAATAACTCACAAGTTTGCACTTCTTAAGACTGACTCAACGAGCCTAGTCTGACAGGCCTCGGTCTCGGCACAACTAGAAAAATAAATAATAATAAAATCAAAATAAATTCCTAACTATACTTCTAAAAATTCTAAAGGAAGACTCAATTTAAGAATCAAAACTCAACCAAAAACCAGAAACTTAGGATCAACTCGATGTCACGTTTTACGAGAATTTTATTAAAAATTCAGCAGAATCTCCTTTGGAAAATGGACATCTCTCTACTGAAAAAGTAGAGCTAAACCTGCAAGAAAAAATACTTCTAATATCATAGAGAACAAAGTCTCGCGTTGGGACCCCGAACTATACAAATTCCCAACCGAGGTTTACTATTCATTGAAAATCAATAATAAATAATAAAAGTAATAAAAATCATTAAATTCCATAAATATCAATAAAATACTAAAATATAATATATTTAAACATAAAAAACATTTAATATAATTATTTCCACATAAATTAAATAAAAATCACAAATAAATAATATAATATTAATAAAAATCCGATTTTTCAATTATTTAACATAAAATAGTAAAATTCACAACTAATTACTCAAATAGGTTATTTATATAATAAAAATGGTTAAAAACTTATTTAATCACAAAAATAGTATATAAAATTATTATTTGAATATATTTTTGAAAATTACTATTAATTAGTTAAAAATAGTAAATAATTTGTAAAAATTATTTTAATTTCATTTATTATTCCAAAATTATTTAAAACATATTATTTAACTATAATTTCAATAAAAATACATAATTTACCTATAATTCCAAAATTCTCATAATACTAAATATTATTCAGAAATTAATCAAAATTACTAAAAATCATTTTAATACTAATTATTTTTCTAAAATTACTTAAAACACACTAATTAATAATAATATCAATTAAAGTACAAAATTCACAAATTTATATTAATTTTTCCAAAAATTAAATTTTTTACATAAACCTTCGAAAATTCTTAGTAAATAATCAGGTTATAATTTTTATAAAATTCCTTCACAAACTATATTTCAAATAATTCAAAAAAATTATTAAAAATACCAAAATAATATATAATATATTATTTAAAAACAATTTTTAAAAATTAGTATTAATTAGTTAAAAATATTAAATAATTTGTAAAAATTATTTTAGTACCTTAAATAATTATAAAACCAACTAAAACATAATATTTAACTATAATTAACACAAAATTACACATTTACCCCTATAATACAAAAATACACATAATATACTATTATTACTCAAAAATTCTATAAAAATTATATTATTTTCTCAACATATATATTACTAATATTAACTAAAACACATTATTAATCCATAATTTCAATAAAAACTCAAATATAACTTAATTTTCTAATATTGACATAAACTATAAATATTTATAAAAATTACATAAAAATCACAAAAATTATAATCTCAACACTAAAATTAATAATAACCCATAAAAACACTAAATCAACAAATTTTATAATTAAATAAATTTTTACAAAAATTAATTAAATAATAATAAAATATTCAAAAATTCACAAATATTAAAATAAATTCCAAAAAATCAAAAAAAAATATGTAGAGGTAAATTAAGCTTCCAGGAACAACTTTTGTGAAGGAAGATTACAAGATTCATCAAGATCAAGCTTAAAAAAATTTCAAAACCCTAAAGCTCCAAAAATAAAAATTCAACAAAACTCAAGAAAATGAAGTTTAAAGGTTAAACTAAGCTTAGATTCATGCTCATCGGAGCTAGGGAGCAGGTAAAGACCGGAAACATGAAGAATGGTGGCCAAAAAAAGGGAACTTTCGGTCTCCTTTAAAAATAGACGACGTCGATGCCGGAAAAGAGGGAGAGGGGCAGTAGAAGGTGGTTGGAGGCTATGGTGGCTACTAGACACCAGAGAGGCACACCGATGATTGCGGAACAAGAAAGAGTGGGGACGAAAGGTGATGGTCACTGTGTGTTGCGTGAATGTATGTATATGTTTGTTGTGTTTATGTTTGTATGCATTTTTAATAGATGGAATGTATGCATGTGTTCATTTATTATATGCATTTTCATATATATATATTCACACATATAATATTAGACACACACACATGCAAATTACACTCATATAAAATAACACTTAATAATAATGATAATTCTAATAAAATAAATAATAGAATTTAATAACACAATAATAGAAAAACCAATGCTCTAAATTAAATATTATTAAAATAGTTCTATCTGAAATAATAATTATAAATAATGCAAATTAAATGTCTAAATAATGAGTTCCAAAATAATATATTTACGTAGAAAACATAATTAAATATAAATAATAATTATTGACCACAAAATAATAAAATAATTAAATTTGACTTTTAAAATTTATTAACACTGCATATCTCGTTTTAAAATAAAATAAGTTAAAAATATGGGTCATAACGCAGTGACTCACCGGAAAACTAAAACCCAATTAATTCAAAAAAATCTAAAAATCAAACAAAAAATATATTTAAGTAGCTCAAACTTCCCACATCAATAATTACAAAGACACTAAGCTTGGGTTCATACACATTCAAGCTCAACAATTTCAAAAACCAAAATAGACATAAACGTAAACTTAGAAAAAAAAACTCACAAATGGATAGATTTAAGCTTAAATTGAGCTTGGAATAGGCTTACACGGAGCTAGAGGATTCCAACAAGCCCAAGAACGCAAGCAAAGGCTGTCGAAAAAGGTCACTGGCAACATTGAGCTTCCTCTATTGTTGCTGTTGTTCCAGGCAGCTCAGGTATTGATTAGGCACACCAACAGCGATGGAAAGGAGGAGAGGAAGAGGGGAGGTGGTGGTGGCAGCTGGTGGTCTAACGAGGCTGGGTGGCGGTCTACTGGAAGCTTGTGGGGAGGGCAAAAAGAGAATAAAGGGAAAAGAAATGGAGGTTTCATCGAAATTTGACCATTCATATATATATATATATATATATATATATATATATAACACATATATATATATATATATATATATACATAACACACACTAACACAAATAATAATAATAATAATAATAATAATAATATTCAACAACAACAACAATAATAATAATAGTAATAGTAATAGTAATGATAATAATAATCATGATAATAATAATAACCTTAATGCTAACACACATGCATGAAATAGTAACACTAATAATAATAAAATTAATGATAATAACTTCAATATTTTTAAATAATAAAGCCTCCAAATAAATTATTTTACATAAGAAAATATATTTAACATAAAATAACGAATATTAATCACAAATAATGATAATATATAAACAATATTTAAAATATTATTAATACTACAAATCTCAAAATATATATTAATAATTTAAAATAAAAGGTCATTACATGTTGCGATTACAACTTTGAGCCTGCAATCATAGATTTGGTTTGTGACACTATCCATTGTGTCTCTACTACAATCAATCAACAACAACAACAATAATAGTAATAGTAATGATAATAGTAACGATAATAATAATCATGATAATAACAATAACCTTAATGCTAACACACATGCATGAAATAGTAACACTAATAATAATAAAATTAATGATAATAACTTTAATATTTTTAAATAATAAAGCCTCCAAATAAATTATTTTACGTAAGAAAATATATTTAACGTAAAATAACGAATATTAATTACAAATAATGATAATATATAAATAATATTTAAAATATTATTAACACTATAAATCTTAAAATATATATTAATAATTTAAAATAAAAGGTCATTAGATGATGCGATTGCAACTTTAAGCCTGCGATCATAGATTTGGTTTGTGACACTATCCATTGTGTCTCTACTACAATCACAACTTTGGGTTTGTGATCACAGGTCATGGAAATTCAGGCATTTTATTTTGAAATGGCATATTCAGTTGGGTCTTGTGGCTCTTTCAAAAAAGGCTATAAATAGGAGGTTTAAAGCACATATTGGATGAGATAGCATATCCTGGAGGCATAAGAAACCCCAGAAGCTAACAAGAACAAGGATTTGGAGATCTAGAAGAGGAGATCGACATTTATCATCTTAATTTATTCTTTTCTTCTTCTCTTCTCTTGTAATCAACTTTATAAGTTTAATTTTTTATTTTGTTAGATTTTATTTTATGATGTTAGGCTAACATTTTTTTGTTAAGAATTGATGATCTAAACATGATTTAGATTTTCTATTTAATGAATTTGTTAGTTTAATTGCATATTATATTTATTGTTCTTAATGTGTGTTAATGGTTGATCACCATTAACATAAATTAATTATGGTTATAGATTGAGAAATCTTAAGTTTAATTGATCTATGAACATAATTTCAATTTGCTTGTTAGTAGAGATACATTAAGTCAATGAATTCTAATTGGATGGAGATTAATGATTCATAATTGATTTTTAGAGAATTACGTTTGCAATGAGAATTGAAACCTTTGGAACCTTATATGAAAATTATGAATTAAATTAATTAACTCCTGAGAAAGGTTAGTTGATAAATCAAGAGAACTAAAGATATGCATGGTTATTATAATTCATTAATTAGAATTTAATTAAATATTATGAATAGATTCAATTTTTAATAAGTATAATTCATTAACAATTGCATTTCAGTTTAAAATTTGTTTTAACTACAATTGTGTTCTCTTGTATTAAGTTTAGAATTAGTTTGAGTATAATTTGATTTCAAAGTCTTAAACAATATGCAATGAGTAAATACGTGATAGATTAATAGTTCTATGGGACGATCTTTTTTATACTATTTCTGTGATTCCGTGCATTTGTGGATTATACGTAATAGTCTTCACAGTTGATGAATTGGTGTTCAACTGAGGAGTATTTGCAAATCTAAATAACTTCATCAGTAAAATTGAAATTTTCCATCCACAAATTTTCAGATATAAGAAATGAATTTATATATTATAGCAATTTGGGAATAAACTTTTTCTTTTTATTATGTTACCTTTGTTATGAGATTTATCTATTTAAAGTATTTGTTCTACTTGAATTCTAATTTTCTATATTTGAGTTATTACTGAGTTATGAGCTTTAGGGCTTATATGAGTATCTAATGCTCATCTCTTATTTGGACATCGTCTACTCAGACTTAGATGTAATGCATTTTTGTATCTTTGAACATCAATCTTGCTTAATATCATTTTAGACTCTTTATCCTATGTTTAAGTTTGAGTTACTAAACTCCACCAAAATTCATCAATGCTCCTTTTGAACTTTTAAAATCTATTATAGCTCAAAATATTTCTTCTTACTACTTTAATCTATTTCATCCTTAATTCTTCCTACTTTTTATTTTTTTTATTGGCTATCATCAGTAATTAATTATTACTAATGATAGTTATCTCCTTTTCTTTTACTGTTTATTTTTCTTTATATTAATGTAGTTTTTGTAATATCCCGTGTTTTTAAATATTTTTATACTGCATCGAGATATGCAGTGTTAATAGTTCTTATATATAATAATGATATTTCATGAGTTGTTATTTAATAAAAAATTAATTTTTAATTATCTTATATTATTTTAAGTACTTTACGTAAAAATTTTCCGGGACTTGCATTTTTGGGAAAATTTACACGTAAATTATTTATTATTAATTATTTTAAACAATTTTACGGATTTGCATGAACTCATATATATTTTTAAAGTACTAAATAACGTATATATGTGTATTTATTTATTTAACTAGGGTTTAATTAATTATCCTAATATTTTATTATTTATTAATTAGTTTTAATATTATTTAATTATTTTTATGTGTATTAAATTTTTAAAATAATAAGTTATATGTGTGTGGTGTATAATTAATGTGTGATTTTATATTATTTTAATATATAGTGTAAAGTATATATATATATACATATACATTTAATATTAAAATAAAAAATAAAGTTTGAGTTATTTACGAAATTGTCACTCATCCTTCTCCTCCTTCCCCGACCACTCCCATCATCGATCCGGTCACTGTCATGCCGTTTCCTCACCGTCAGTGTGCCTCCCAGCGTGCCACCTCCTTGCTCTAGCCGTTCCGCCGCCTGCAGAGCCCCTTTCCGGCATCGGGAAGCTTGTTTTGGCCAGAGAAGCCGAATTCTTTCTCACCGTCGTTCACGATGTTTTCGGCCACCATTTTTGACACCGCTGGTCTCTTTCTTCTCCTTGAGCTCCGGTGAGTGTGATTCCAAGCTTTGTTTCACTTAAAATGGTCTTGATTTGCTTAGGATTCGATTTTCGTAATTCGGCCATTTTAGGGTTCTTGATTTTTTTTGAACATTCAATTGATTGATTCATGAAAAATTCCTTCACAAATGTTGTTTAACTTAGATTAATCTACATGTGTGAATTTTTTTAGAATTTTTGGAGATTATTTTGATTTTTGGGTATTTTTGAATATTTTATTATTATTTTCTAATTTTCGAAAATTAATTAATTAAATTATGAAATTTTGTTTTATGATAAATATAGGTGTTGAAATGAATTATAGAAATTTATTTGGAATTTTTATGAATTTCTATGTATTTATTTTGAATTTATTTAGGTTTATGTAATTTTGGAAAATTAGGTTAATTGTGTTTTTAATTGAAATTAATTATTTAATTGAGTTTATTTATTTATATTATTGATAAATATGTTGAGAAAATTAATTTTGTATAATTATACTATTTTTTGGTGAATTTTTGGAGTAATTTTAGTATATTTATATATATAGGGGTATTTTGGTTATTTTACACTAAATTGGCTAAAAATGTAATTAAATTGATTTTAATAGTTATTTAAGGTATAAAAATGATTTCTACAAATTATTTAGTATTTTTAATTAATTAAAACTATTTTTCATGAATTATTTTCAATTATATATATATAATATACGATTTTTCTAAATAAATGAGTTTTATCAGTTTTTATTGTGTTTTAAAGTTAATTATGTAATTTCTACTTATAAAATGTATTTCTGTGATATAAGGGCATTTTTTGTATTTTCATAATTGTTCTGTGAATTGTGGACCCCGATCGGTAGACTGTAGTTTGGAGTCCGACCGAGGGGTTATGGATGTGCTTCTGTGTCTGTTTTTCAAAGTGCGTTTCTTTGCAGGGCCAGCTCTACTCTTTGAATAGAGAGATGCCCATTTTACAGGGAAGGTTCTACTGGATTTTCGGTAGAATTCTCGTAAAACGTGATATCCGGTCGAATTCTGATTTTTAATTCTATGTTTAATATTCTAGATCGAGTTTCTAGGATTTTCTATTAGGTTTATTCTGATGTCTATTATTTATTGATTGTTTAGTTGTGCCGAGACCGAGGCCTAGTGGACCAGGCCCATTGGACCTTTCTCGAGGAGCGCACTAAGTGTGAGTTACTATTTTATATATATGTGCTCTAGGGTGCATGATTTTAGAGATATATGCTTTATTTTGATTAAATATGCATAAATGGTTTAATTATTACTTAAATTTATTTTTAGTTTATTTTTGGTTTATTTTCTATATATTTTAAACTATATGCATGTCTTATTAATGAATTATGCTTAAAATGTTTTTGAATATATTTCTAGCTTATTTTGTAATTATATTGGATTTATTTGACGTTTATATACTCGAAATATACCTGATTTATTTTTGGTATATTTCTAGTATATATATATATGTTTTATGTTGCTATTTTATTCAATTCATGCATCATTTACTTTTACGAATGTATGCTTTATATTTTAATGAAGGATATCAATAGAACGTGCTACCTAGTGGGCAGCACTAGGACCGAGTGCGTACCGGTACGCTTATAGCATTTAGGCTATATTACTAACCAGATTGTGGATATTGATTGGATATGATTATTTGATGTGTGATATGATTTGGGAGTGTGATTGCTGGAGCTCGGTTGACCAAGTGTCTCGGGGCCAATCACATTGACAGTCAGACTGCTGGAGCTCGGTTGACTTAGTGTCTCGGGGCCAGTCTACTGTCTAAATGGAATAAGTGAATATTTTGGAATAAGTGAGCCTGTGTGGCTAGAGTGTTGTCTAACACTGTTTTGAGGTTGCGATTTTCTAGGGTTCTATTTGATCCTTTATAACCAGTGGTTTTCAGACAAAATATATAAAAATAATTTTATTGCATCTGTGTGTATTTGCCTGTATATATAATTATATATAATGTTGACTGTGCATTGTCATTTAGTATGCATGTATATATATTATAGTAATTCAGTCAGTGAGGTCTGACTCCCCTCTGTTGACCATTTTTTTCAGGAGAGTCTTCTTCTTTATATCTCAGTAGCAGGCATGTACGCCGGATTTCTTCCGCCCCAGCTTCTTTATGTAAACTGCTCACTTGAGTTTTATTGTTATAATCTAGACACTGCAGTAGTTGTATAAAGTCGTGAGATATGTACTTTAAATATTTGAACTGGATTTGTATTAAAAGTTTATTTATATATATGAGATGAGGATTTGATTTAAATCTCATGGTGGATTATTATTTTTATATTTATGATTTTATTTCCGCTGCATTAAGTGTTGTTATTATTACTATTGCATGTTTTATTTTATTTTTAGGCTTGCTACGAGTTCCGGATTTGAAAGAATTCTCGTTCCCTAGCGCCGGTCATGGTCCCTATTTTGGGTCGTGATAATTTTATTTTATTCGTAGGTTTTCAATTTCTTTTCTACTTAAGTTTAATTTTTTTTTTAGACTAATTATGTTTATTTGGGTAAGGATTTATAAATCTTTCTTCATGAAAGTAATTTTCGTCTTTATATGTGTGGCGTATTTTCAATCTTCTTTTTGTTAGAGTGAGCTAAGAAAACTCAAATTATAGAATTTTGATTGAGTGATTGGACCTCATTATTTTAGGATATTAGATCTCATAATTATTTTAGAGCAACTAGTGTGTATAATTATTGTATTCCATACGTACATTATTCTGATGTACATATAAGGATATAAGCAATCTTATGAATAAAATATACAACATTCTTTTGAATTTCATTCTATATCCCTTCTTCTTTCTTATACTTTTCTCTATATGGTATCAAAGCATACCTATTGAAATTGTACTTATATTGAACGAACTTGGATCTACATATTCATCCCTAACGAACTTGTATCTCTTATTCACCTATTGAACTCAAATCTTCTTAATCCACTACCATGGTCGAGAACACATCCATTGTATCACATGAAACACCAATTGTCATCCAGACTCTACCAAATAATTCTTTATTCCCTAATGGAATTACACTTGATGATATAAAATTTCCATTATAGTCACAGCTTATGGAAATGTAAATTACAGCTTAAAAAATATAAGTTTCTCATTAGAGCCACTTTGAAACCTCATGCATGAGATAAAGCTTTAGAAGCTTGGCTCATTGAAAAAGTTGGCTTATTGATTCCATGAGTCTAACTTTAATCCAGAGGTTCATTTGACTTCAAATGGAAAAGGAAATATGGGATGCGGTCTCAAAAACTTTATATGATGGCTTGAATGAAACATAATTATTTGAATTGAATTGGAGGTCTTTCACTATTTAACAGAATGGTAGGTCCTTGCCTACTTACTATAATGAACTGGTTAGGATATTTCATAAGATTAATGCTCAGATGATTGCACAAGGGGAGTATGTCAATGGAATTATATCACTTTATAAATACATTACTTAGCTCCGAAAACATATATTTTTAGCTAGGTATGACTCGGAATTCAATAATGCTCAAAGTGAGATACTACGAAAGGATTCACCTCTTAATCTTAAATTATGTTATGCATATGTACATAGGATTATAATCAATAACATATAATGGAGGAACCAAAGGTTATGCCAAATAATACAATGCTGGTAGTAACACAAACTTGACCATAATCAAAAGAAAGGCATTGAGTAAATCCAACACATACACATGTACTCACTATGGTGAAAGTGGTCACTCTAAAGAACAATGCTATGAACTTATAGGTTCCTTGAAATTGTGGGATTTCAATAAAAAGCCTCACAAGAAGATTAGTAAAGTGGTTGTTATTGCAACTACTATTGACACATCACATGACGACCTTGATAAAAAATCAGGTATGACAAATCTTACTCAGAATAATACATGGATTATTGTAACATCTGCTACTAATCATATAACAAACTCTACCCATCATTTCATGTCTATCCGATCATCAGCCTAAAAAAGCATACTGACTACTAATGGAGGCATTGCTCTTGTTACTCAAGAAACATTAGTATCTAGCCCTAACCCTTTTACTCTGGATATTGTTCTAGTTGCTCTATCTCTATCTTGTAACCTTTTAACTGTCAACCAAATTACTGAGGCCTTAAACTTTACTGTTAAGTTTGGCATAACTACTATTTATTTTAAGACATTGCAATGTAGTGGATTCTTAGCTTTAATGTTAAACGAGGAAAATTGTACTATCTTAAAATTGTTCTATCTTGATAGTAAGTCAATAATGCTATGAGTAGTGAAGCAAATAGAGCATAAGTAAGGCTATGGCACCGATGTCTTAGTTAAGTATCATTCAATTACCTATAAAAAATAAAGCCAAATTTATTTTTGAATGTTAGAAATTCTAAATTTCAATATGAAACTTATAAATTAGCAAAGAGCCACTGTTTTCATAATTATTGAGTAATAATAAGAGTACTATTATTTTTAAAATTGTTCATTCTAATATTTAAGGCCCTACTTATATTCCTATATTGTCAAATGCTTAGTATTTTGCAACTTTTATAGATTAATGTACTCAAATGACCTAGGTAACACTTCTCTATAATAAAGGAGACACTCTATTTTTAAGACTTTATCATATGGTGAAGACTCAATACCATGGTCAAATTTGAGTCATACAATCTGATAATGGTAAAGAGTACATCAACTTAACTCTCGAAGAGTTTTGCTAAGAGAATGGCATTCATAATCAGACTTCCTATGTAGCGACACTTCAATAAAATAGGCTGGCTGAGCAAAAAAAATTGATAACTGTTGGAAGTGCTCTAGGCATTTTTATTCAACATGAATGTATCTCGACATTATCAGTAATAAACTATTCGCTTTGATGCATACTTTATCCATTTCGAGTACTCAACTTCTGGATACCATATTAAAAAATTTAGGAATTTGTCTCTATACTGAGTCTTGCCAACCTCAAACCCAGAGTATTTGGATGTATAGAATTCACTCATTGGTCATTAGGAAAAAATTTGATCCATGAGTTATTCTATATATGTTTATCGGGTATGTAGATCTAAAGAAAGGATATCAATGTTATGATCCTCATACTAAAAAGATGAAGATGTCCTTTTTCATATTGATCTTTAGTGCTCTTTAGGGGAGAGAATCCAAAGTTGTATTGAAGATAGCACCGAGGAGTTTTATACACTTTCGAGTGACTCACCGGAATAGAAACTTATGAGTAACTCACCCTAAACAAGAACTTTATTCACTCATCTAGACAAGAACTTTCAAGTGTCTCACCTAGAATATAATAGGAAGAATATATGACTGAACTAAATGTCAGGCCTATACATGGATGTTGCTTTGATTAGTAATATGAAAATCAAGATTATACATTTTCTCAACTATCACTAGAGCCTATAAAAACGCCAAGTGTCTATCATAAGGTAAACTCATCTTCCTTAAACTCTAATATTGAACCATGTTACCTCACATAAAGGAGTACCAAAGTGACAATATGATTCTGAACTTAACACAAAAGCCAAATATCCTATAAATAATTATATTTCATCTTATCATTTATCAAGATCACATGCATTGGTTATAAATTAATTATCTACTGTATATATTCCGAGTAATGTGCAAGATGCTTTAGTGGATCCAAAATAGAAAAAGGCTATGAATGATAAAATGGAAGCCTTATAAAGTAACTCTACCTAGGAACTCATACCACTGCATAAAGGAAAGAAAATTATGGGATGCATATGGATATTCATAGTCAAACTCAACTCAAATGAAAGCATTGATTCCTACAAAGCAAGACTAGTTACAAAGGATTATACTCAAAAGTATAAGATAAATTATAAAGATACATTTGCTCTTATAGCAAAATGAACACCATTTGAGTCCTTATCTCTATAGTTGCCAAAATTGACTAGCCATTAAGATAGTTTAATGTAAATAATGCATTTCTGAATGGAAGTCTAAAAGAAGAAGTTTATATGGATCATACACTTAAAATGAATTATGTTGACAAAGTTTAAGAAATAAAAAGGGCATTATACTGTCTGAAGTAGTCGCCTTGAGTATGGTTTAAAGACTTCTATCATTCATGAGAAAACTTAGTTGTAAATAAAGTGATGTCGACCATAAGCTCTTCATCATACCAAAGATGGAAAAAGTCATTACCCTTATTATATATGTTGATGATATGGTAGTTATGGAGAATGATCTGAGTGAGATAACAACACTTCGAAGACGATTGGCAACTAAATTTGAACTCAAAGATCTTCGTAAGTTGAAGTATTTTTTTGGGATTGAAGTTGTAATATCGGCTTAAGGAATCTCTCTCTATCAACAAAAGTATGTAATAAACCTACGAACTAATAAAGGCATGTTGAGCTGTAAACCAACTGAAACCCCAATATACGTAAACTATGGATTATCAATTCAAGAAGATCAAGTTTAGGGTGACAAAGCTAGGTATCAAAGGTTGATAGGAAGACTAATTTACTTATTTCATACTAAATTAAACATTGCATAAGTAGTAATTATTGTAAGTTAATTTATCCACTTACCAATTGAAGAACATATATAAGTTGTGCACAGAGTATTGAGATATTTGAAATCTTATTTGAGTAAAGGGTTATATATTTTGGAAGAAATAAGGACTATAAAGTTATTGGATATAAAGATGCAGACTGAGCCAGAGATAAAACTGATCATAAGTTAATGTTTGAGTACTTTACTTTTGTTAGGAAGAATCTTATCACTTGGAGAAGCAAGAAACAAAAAATTGTAGCTATATCAAGTTCTGAAGCTAAGTTTCGAGGCATGACTCATAGGGTTTGTGAGTTACTCTGGATAAAATGCATTTTGCAAGACTTGGGTCTAAGACATTCAAAGCTTATGATGTTATATTATGATAATAAGGTAGCCATAACAATTGCGAACCACCCGGTTGTAATAACCATGGTTTTTAAATTATTTTATTAAATAATGAGATATGCAGTGTTAATAAAATTTAAAAGTTAAATTTATTTATTTTGCTATTTTATGATTAATAATTATTATTTTATGTTTGATAATATTTTCAACGTCAATATTTTATTTTAAAATTTATTATTTCGGATGTTAATATTTTAATAATATTAATTTATGTACATTATTATTTTTATCAACCTACATTATTGATTTTATTATTAACTTGTTATATTAGTATTATGGATATTATTATTTTTAATAAATTATATTATTTGTATTGTAATCATCATTATTTATTTTTAATTGCTTATGTAAGCATTATTTTATGTTTGTATTTATTATCATGGTTATTATTTTCATTATTATTATCATTAGTATTGTTTTTATTGTTTAATATTATAATGAACATTATTTTATTAATAGTATTAATTTTAATTGTTGTTAATTTTATATTGTGTATATTATTGTGCATGTGTGTGTGTGTGTATATATATATTTTTTATATATGTAAATATTGAGGTTTCAACAATATTAATTATCTTTTTTTTTATTTTGTTATAATTGTGAGATTAAAATTATTATATTTAAGTACTAAATTTAGAATTTTATTCGAGAACTAATGATATTGTTATTTTTTTATATATCATTTTAATTTATGCACATACTGTATTATTTTAATTGTCCTAATATTTTATTCATGGCATTATTATTATTATTATTATTATTATTATTATTTGTAGAGTTATTTTAACTAGAGCTAGTATTATTATTGTTGTTGTATATATATATATATATATATATTTCAGACCAAAGGTATTGGTCAAAAAGCATCCATATGGCTAAACAAGAAATTTTTTCCCTTCCTTACTATTTTCCTTCTCTTCTTTCTCTGTTTTTCTCTCCTTTTTCTACTGTAACAGACCCACCCACACTGCCATCTTCCTCACCATCAGATGCTTCTCCACCTTGTTGTCCCTGCTCAACAGCTCTCTTCCTCCTTCCTTGTGCCAGCAGCAACAGCGTGCAGTGTGCACCAAGAAGCAGCAACGACGGAAGCAGCAGCAGGTCTAGCACTGTGAGGTAGCAGCAATCCAACAACTCTCTTCTGCATCTAGATTTCTATTATAAGTGAGTGTTAGGTTAGTTAGTTAGAATTTTTGTCGTTGATTTTTGGTTGATTTCAGTAATTTCTAGTTGATTTTAGTTAGTTGTCAGGTTGATTTTTAGTTGTTTAGGGTTGTTGTTAGTTGATTTAGTTGATTTTGTGTTGATTTAATATTTTTGTCCATTTTTTTTATATTTACTAATTACCCATAATTTTATTTTAATTATGTGGTGAATTTTTGAGTTGATCTATACTTATATTAGTGGATCTAAATTAATTGGGGTTAATTTTGGTTAAGAGTATATCAAAATTAATTTAGATTAATTAAATTGATTTTTATGGAATTTTTGTATATTTATTTAGGTATTTTAAGTTTTATATGTATTTTGTTAATGTAATTAATTAATTATTTTTGGTTGAATATTTTAAGTTAATTAGTGTTAGTATATTATGTTAGCAATTTTAGTAGTGATAAAATAATTTTTGATAATTTATTTAATTTTTTTTAGAAATTATTATTATTATGTAAATTTTGAAATAATAGGTTAATGGTGTGTTTTTGTTGATATTATAATTAAATACTATGTTTTAGATAATTTTGTGATAAAATGTGGTATTAAAATGATTTTTATAAATGATTTATTATTTTTAGTTAATTAACACTAACTATTTTTGAAAATTTATTCAAAATTAAATTATTTATTGTTTTGTGGTTTGAATGAGTTTTAATTAATATTATAGTATATTTAAACTAGTTGGGCAATTATACTTTGAATTTGACTATTTTATGTTGAATATTTGGAAAGTTGGATTGTTATTAATATTATATTATTATTTGAAATTTTATTAAATTATGGTGGAAAATAATTTTATTTAGTGTTTTAAAAAATTAAATAAATTATATTATGATTTATTATTAATTTTTATTATTTTTGGTGATTTACTAAATTAATATTTAGTATTTGCTTATTTGTATTTTTGGTGAACCTCGGTTGGGAATTGTGTAGTTTGGGGTCCCAATCTGAGGTGTTGTGCCATTGTGAAATTTTGAAGTGTGTTTATTTGCAGGATTAACTCTACTTTGGTCAAGGGATGTCCATTTTACAGAGAAAACTCTGTCGAATTTTCAATAGATTTCTCATAAAACATGTCACCGAGTCAATTCTAAAATTTTTATTCTAAGTTCGAATCGAGTCTTCCTTAGAAACTCTAAAAGTTAGGTTTCTATTTTCTTATTGTCATTTCCTTTTTTGTCTTTTAGCCACCCCTCTAGTCGCGTCTACCAGTAGAGGTTGGACGCGACATGCCAGAGGAGCACTTTTATCCTGTAAGTTAATATTTGATTTGAGTATCGAGTCTTTTAATTTAAATTATATTAAATTCTTATGACTTTAATTTTATGAGATTCTAGTCGGCATTCTTCATAGGATTTTGCATGATTTAATTTATAGTTGATTTATTTTATTTTATTTTTATTGTAATTTTCATTGTTTTATTTATTTATTTATTTTTAAATAAACCACGATAGAACGAGCTACCTGATGGGTTTCATCAGGACCGTGTGCGCACCGGTAAAATATGTAATTATTTAATTATATTACTAGGGCCGATGGTCTAGTGATGCTTTTCTCAGCCATCGTCAGTAGTATAATATTTGTTTATTTAATAAATATTAAGGCCAAAGGTTTGGTGATGCTTTGCTCTTGGACACCGCTAGTATAATTTTGATTAATATTTATTAAATCACTAGGGCCGATGGTCTGGTGATGCTTTACTCTCGGCCATCGCCAGTAGTATAATATTTCTTTATTTAATAAATACTAAGGCCAAAGGTCTGGTAATGCTTTGCTCTTGGACACCATCAGTATAATTTTGATTAATATTTATTAAATCACTGGGGCCGATGGTCTGGTGATGCTTTGCTCTCAGACACCGCCAGTGATATTGGATTAAGTGATATGACTGCGGCTGTGTATATTGGTGATGCCTTGCTCTTGGGATCCGGCAGTCTTGGATATAAGTGAGTCTTATGACTGTTAAAAATTTATAAATCGGGTTCTACCAATTTTTTTTTATATTGAAACGTTTTAAGAAGACATTTAAATATTTATTTCTTCTCTTTTAAAAAATGGATTTATTATATGTATATCTAATGGTTGAATAAAATTTTATTATATTATATTTCCATAAAATTTCTTTTTAATGAGATTTTCAAACCACATTCATTTCTTTATTAACTTACTAAGTGAGGTCTGACTCCTCTCAATTTAATTTTTTTCAGGAGTTTGAGAGTTTTCTGTTAGGCCTACTTCTCTTTGATGTGTAGCTTCGTCATCGGCTATTCTATGTAGGTCTACTTAGTTGTGTTGTATTTACTTTTGTGTACCACAATAGAGAAAATTGTATAGCTGCATACTTTATTTGGGATTTCATGTATTTATAATTTATGTACTGAGATACTATTTGTATAACTAATGCTTATTTATTTTATGCACTGATATTATGGTTTAAATTATATTGAGAAAAATCAGTTTGATAATGTGCATTGTGATTTTATTATTTATTGTAAGGTTTCAAAGTTTAAATATTCCACGATTTTTCTTTTAAGGCTTACTATGGGTTTCGGTAGCTTTATGTTTTCCTATTCCTTAGTGTCAGTCACATGCACCTGGGTTCGGGTCGTGATAGAGTGGTGGAGAATAAATTAAACTAAAGTTAAAGTGATATATATATATATATATATATATATATATATATATATATATATATATATATATATATATATATATATATATATGTATGTATGTATGTATGTACTATGGGGCAGAAAGGTCTTTTTGGTCTGTCAACCTCCTTTCTTTCTCTTTTTCTTATTCGATGTTGTCTTCTTCCTTCTATTCTTTCTTCTTTTATTTCCGCATATTCCCCTGCTCCTACTCAAGCAATGAGCTACCGTCTTCCACCCCTGAACCTTGCCATCAACTCCTTTCCTTCTCCTCTTCATCTTGTCGAAAGTGACAGAAGTAGCAATGGCAGCAGCGTGACCTAGCAATCGCCAGTGACATTCTGACGGTGAGAACTAACATTTCTTGGCTAGTTTGACTCCTTAAGCTTTGGAAAAGATGATTTTAGCCATGATTTGAGCTCAAACTCAGTTTATGGTGAGCTATTGCATATTTTTAGTTTATGTCAAAATTCTTTTTAATTTTTTTTAGCTTGAGTTTAATAGATGTTTGATAATTTCTTTTAGAAATGATGATCTATGCATCTTAATCTACTCATAGATATTTTTAATCTATTTTTCTGATTTTGTTTGATTTTTGGTTATGTCACGACCCAAAACAGGGGCCATGACCGACGCTAGGGAACGGGAATTCTTTCGAATCCGGAACCCGTAGCAAGCCTAAAAATAAAATAAAACATACAGTAATAATAACAACACAATTAAATAAAATACTGTGCAGCGGAATAAACTCATAAATATCAAAATAAAAATCCATATCTCATATATAGATAAATCTTTTGATACAAGTCTCAGTTCAATTTCTCAAAATACATAACTCACACAAATATATTATATAAAACCCACAATTTATTTACAACTACTGCAGTGTCTAGATTATAAAAATACAACTCAAAACTCAGATAAGCAGTTTACATAAAGAAGCCGGGGCGGAAGAAATCCGGTGTATAGGCCTGCTACTGAGGTCTGAGGAAGAAGACTCTCCTGAAAAATGGTCAACAGAGGGGAGTCAGACCTCACTGAGTGAATTACTATAATATATATACATGCATACTAAATGCCAATGCACACAATCAAAAGTATATATATAATATGTATTGTTGACCCGAACCCGAGGGCATGTGACCAGCACTAGGGAATGGGTAGGCATAAGGCCCCCGAAACCCGTAGTAAGCCTAAAGGAAAAGAAAATAAAACCATTCATATTTTAAACTTTAATTAATAACATAACATATTATCAAACTGATTTTTCTCAAAATACACAAATTCAACTGCTTAATAAAAATGTGTTTCAACATCTCATATTATAAATTGAATTTAAATCTTATACATAAGCGTAGTTTACACAAATAAATTACACAATTATATTTAAACCATACAAATCCTTAGTACATATACTACTGCAGCAGCCTCAATTAACACACAGTACAACTTACAATGACCTACATAAAATAACCGATGAAGAAGAAACCCGGCGTGGAGGTAGTCTGAGGTCGAACTCCCAAGCTCCTGAAAAAAATAAATTGAGGGGAATCAGACCTCACTGAGTAAGTCAATAAAAAGAGTTGTACAGTTTGAAAACCTTTGAAAACTATATATGTTTATAGTGAAAATAATTTATAATGTATAAGTGTAGTTTTTGAAAAATCTAGGTAGAACCCTAACCCAAAAATCTAAATGGCCAACTGGGCCCACTTATTCCAACTAGACTACCGGTCCCGAGAGCAAAGGCATCAACCGAGACACCAAGCCGTAGTCATTCATTTAATCCAAATATATGGCACTGGCGGTTCTCGAGAGCAAAGGCATCGACCGAGGCACCCATCCCAATCCAATTATTAACCTTACAATCACTGGCGGTCCCCGAGAGCAAAGGCTTCTACCGAGGCACCTGTCCCAGTTTAGCATTCACCAAATCAAATATATATTACGGATCCATCTCTCAATATCTACCATGTGCACATAGTCCTGGTGAAGCCCACCAGGTAGCCCGTTCTACAAAAATTTCTCAAAAATCGATTTTAATTAAATAAAATGCATTTAAATATTAAATAACAGCATTAAATTAAATAAACCATATAATCAATATTAAAATATGAATGCACGCATTTGTTAATTAAAACACACGCATAGATCATTCTATCGACTTACAGGATGAATGCGAAGGCTGACGACCACGCGTCTACCTCGACCTCACAGCTTCTGCTCCGAAATGCTCTAAAAGAAAATAATAATCGACTTTTAAAATATGACTAAGGAATCGAAATCAACAATCAACAAAATAATGAAATTCCAGACTGACTCGAGGAAAACCGAACAAGACTCGACAGACAAGATTTAACCTAACTAACGATAGAAATTTTACGAGTATCATGTTTTACAAGAAAAATCTACCGAAATTTCGACAGAGTCTCCTCTGTAAAATGGACATCTCTCTACCAAAGGTAGAGCCAGACCTGCATAGAAAATGCACTTCTAATATCCACAACATCCACACTCGAGTCGGGCTCCCAAAACTACACTCAGCCTCGACCGAGATCACAACTCAATAGAATATCGAGAATTATTAACATTTTTCTAAAAACACATATTTCACATACACATATACTAAAAATAGACAAAAATATATAAAATCTCAATTATTCAAAAAAATTAAATGACTAAATTTTGTATTCCTTCGTCAAACATAATTATAACCTAATTTTAAATCCATGAAATTGTATTACATATATATATATATATATATATATATATATATATATATATATATATATATATATATATATATAATATTTGGGATTTAATATTCAAAATTAACCCCACTTAATTAAAATATCAATTAATTTATAAAAATTGTCAAAACCCCTTAAATATTAATAAAACTAATTAAAATATATATATTTAACTATATATAGCGAAAAATTACATTTTTACCCCTAAAATATATAAATTACATAATGTGCTATTAATACTAAAAAAAATTCCTTGAAATTATTTAATCATCTAAAACTTATTTTCTCAATGTTAAATTCTTAATATAATTAAAACATATAAATGACTTCTAATTTCTTTTAAAATATAATTTAACTTAATATTAAATTTTTTGACATAAACTATAAAAATTCCTAAAATTTGAATAATATTCAAAAAAATTATTTTCTTTACTCTAAAATTAATATCAACTCATAATAACACCAAAATACCAAAAATTATTATTATTTATTATTTTTATAATTAATTTACGAAAATTCCTAAAATAATATTAAAATATTCAAAATTTCACCAAAAATCAAAATAAATTCCAAAAATTATACAAAAATTCATAGAAGTAGATTGAGTTATTAGGAATCACATTTGTAAAAGGAGTTTGCATGAATCAAGCTAGATCGAGCTAAAAAAAATTCCAAAACCCTAAAGCTCAAAACCAACAATCAACCAAAACTCAACCAATTCATGACCAAAGCTTAAACTAAGCTTGGAATGAGTCTCACCGGTGTAAGAGGAGGGAATTGACACCGGAATGGAGTGAAACGGTGGCCGGACGAAGCTTGGCCGATTCTATGAGCTACTCTCGGCTTCTCCCAGTTTCAGAGATTCTGGTAGCTCTGCAGGCGACCGGAGGTGAGGGAGAAGGAGGAGGAGGCAGCAGGTGGTGGTCGGAGATGGGGGAGGCGCAGTGACGATGGCGGTCGGGGATGTCACGCGATGAGGAGGGGGTTGAGCTTCGGTTGGTCCTCCTCTACCCAAAAATACACACACACACACACACACACACATATATATATATACATATATATATATACATATATATATATACATATATATATATATATATATATATATATATATATATATATATATATATATATATATATATATATATATATATATATATATATATATATAGTTATGCATGTATGTACATAGATAAATATTAGTACATATGTATATATATATATATATATATACATATACTACATATACATACATATGTACACAAATTATTTTAATATACACATCTAAAACAATATTTAACCCTAAATATAATATTAACATAAATAAAACATAATATAATGCAAAAGTAACTATTACTAATACTATTTGAGAAAAATATCCCTTTTTATTTAAATGAATATATATATAGGGTATTACATGTATATATACAAGCAATTACATACAGATGTAATAAAATCATTTTATATATTTTTATTGAAAATCACAGTTTACGAAGGATCAAATAGAACCCTAGAATATCACAACCTAAAAACAGTGTTAGACAACACTCTAGCCATACAGGCTCACTTATTCCAAATATAATCACTTGATCCATTTAGACAGTAGACTGGCCTTGAGACACTAAGTCAACCGAGCTCCAACAGTCTGACTGTCAGTGTGATTGGTCCCGAGACACTAGGTCAACCGAGCTCCAGCAATCACACACCCAAATCATATCTCACATATCAAATAATCAAATCCAATCAATATCCTCAAGCAGGTTAGTAATATAGCCTAAATGCTATAAGCGTACCGGTATGTACTCGGTCCTAGTGCTGCCCACTAGGTAGCACGTTCTGTTGATATCCTTCATTGAAATATAAAACATTCATTCATAAAAATAAATGATGCATGAATTTAAATATAATAGCAACAATAACCATATATATACTAGAAATATACCAAAAGTAAACCAGGTATATTTCAAGTGTTTATACGTCAAAGAAATCCAATATAATTACAAAATAAGCTAGAAATATATTTCAAAAACATTTTAAGCATAATTCATTAATAAGACATGCATATAGTTGAAAATATATAGAAAATAAACCAAAAATAAACTAAAAATAAACTTAAGTAATAATTAAACCACTTATACATATTTAATCAAAATAAAACATACATTTCTAAATCATGCACCCTAAGCACATATATATAAAATAGTAACTCACACTTAGTGCGCTCCTCGAGATGGGTC
Organism: Mallotus nudiflorus; assembly: GCA_947683625.1. Lineage (NCBI taxonomy): Eukaryota > Viridiplantae > Streptophyta > Magnoliopsida > Malpighiales > Euphorbiaceae > Mallotus > Mallotus nudiflorus. Next base: position 5,339,645 of record CANTUR010000011.1, read on the forward strand.
CGACGGGCCTGGTCCACTAGGCCTCGTTCCCGACACAACTAAACAAACAATAAATAATAGACATCAGAAATAAACCTAACGAAAAATCCTAGAAACTCGATCTAGAATATTAGACACATAATCAAAATTAGAGTTCGACCGGACATCACGTTTTACGAGAATTCTACCAAAAATTTGGCAGAACCTCCCCTATAAAATGGACATCTCTCTACTCAAAGAGTAGAGCTGGCCCTGCAAAGAAATACACTTTGAAAAACAGACATAAAAACACATCCACAACCCCTCGGTCGGACTCCAAACTACAGTCTACCGACCAGGGTCCACAATTCACAGAATAATATAAAAATACCAAAAATGCTCTTATATCACAGAAATATATTTTATAAGTAGAAATTACATAATTAATCCCTAAACAGAGTAAAAACCAATAAAACTCATTTTATTTAGAAAAATCGTATATTATATATATAATTGAAAATAATTCACGAAAAATAGTTTTAATTAATTGAAAATACTAAATAATTTGTAGAAATAATTTGTATACCTTAAATAACTATTAAAACCAATTTAATTACATTTTTAGTCAATTTAGGGTAAAATTACCAAAATACCCCTATATGTATAATTATATTAAAATTACTCCAAAAATTCACCAAAAATAGTATAATTATCCAAAATTAATTTTATCAACATATTTATCAATAATAGAAATAATTAAACTCAATTAACTAATTAATTTCAATTAAAAACATAATTAACCTAATTTTCCAAAATTACATAAACCTAAATAAATTCAAAATAAATGCATATAAATTCATAAAAATTCCAAATAAATTTCTATAATTCATTTAAACACCTATATTTATCATAAAACACAATTTCATAATTTAATTAATTAATTTTTCGAAAATTAGAAAATAATATTAAAATATTCAAAAATACCCAAAAATCAAAATAATCTCCAAAAATTCTAAAAAAATTCACACATGAATATTAAGCTACTAGGATCAACATTTGTTAAGGTACTTTTCATGAATCAACCATTTGAAGCTCAAAAAAAAAATCAAAAACCCTAAGATGGCCAAATTGAACAATTAACAAAAACCTTACCAAATCAAGTTTTGAGCTTAAAAAAAGCTTGGAATCATCTTCTATGGCTTTAGGGGAGTCCAACAACACTGGAATGAAGGAATTTAGTGGCTGGAATAGTGAGTTGTGAAGAAAAGGCTAACTTTCGGCCAAAATGCCGAAACTCAGCTCACCAGTGCCGGAGAAGACACCTGCAGGCGGTGGAACTGCTGGAGGAAGGAGGTGACACTATGGGAGGCACAGTGACGGTAGGTGGCCGGCGTGCGTAGTGGTGAGGGGGGGTTGGGGTCGTCGGGGAAGAGAAGGAGGAAGGGGAGGGTAGAATTTGTAATTTTACAAATTTTGTTTATATATATATGTTAATAACTTAATAATTTATATTAAAATATATTAATTTAATATAAAATTTAAGAAAAACATACACCACATGTTAAAATACACAATATATATATATATATATATATATATATATATATATATATATATATATATATATATATATATACACACACACTAATTAAATATTAACTATATAATATAATATGATTTAATAGAAATCAATTATGTAAATATATGTGCATATATATATATATATGTTCTAATATGACAATTAAAATAATGCATGGACTCATGCAATTTTATAAATACATTTAAAATAATTAATATTGAACTTCTTACGTGTAAATTTTCCCGAAAATGCGAGTCCCAGGAAAATTCTACGTAAAGTACTTAAAATAGTATAAAATAAATAAATAAAATCAATTTTTAATTAAACAACAACTCATGAAATATATCAATATTATATAAGAATTATTAACACTGCATATCCCGATGCAGTATAAAAATATTTAAAAACACGGGATATTACAGGTTAATTATTGAATATTTTAATAATTAAAAATGAATTTTTGTTAATTAATTAATTAATTAAATTATGAATTTGGTTGAATTATTGTTGTTATATATTGTTAGTAATTATAATGTTGAGAAATTAATTTTTGGAAATTATTATATAATTTTAGAAATATTCATAGTTTATGTAAATTTTGGAATATTGAATGAAATGTGCATTTTGATTGAATTTAGAGTTTAATTGTGTGTTTTAGTTGATATTAGAATGTTATTTGTTGAAAAAATAATTTTTATGAATTTATATAATTTTTATGGAATTTATATAATTTATGAGTATTGGGAATTATTAAGTTAAATATGTAGTTTTGTTGAAATTATTGGTTAAATATGTGTTTTGGTTTATATTAGTATATTATATGTTGATTAAATAATTTTTATGATTTTATATAATTTTTGAGGAAATTATTTAGCATATTGGATATTTTGTATTATAGGGGTAAATGTGTAATTTTGTGTTAATTATAGTTAAATATTATATTTTAGTTGATTTTATAATTATTTAAGGTAATAAAATGATTTTTACAAATTAATTATTATTTTTAACTAATTAATACTATTTTTTTCAAAAATTGTTTTCATACAATATATTATATATATTATTTTGGAAATAAAATGGATTTTAAACTAATTTTATTATATAATTAAGTTATTTAAGCAATTAAATGTGAATTTTCTAATGTCATGTTAACTAATTATAACAATTGAATTTTTATTAACATTATATAATATTTGAGATTTTAATAGTTAATTGTGATAATTTTAGAATATTATGTGAATAATAAGTGTATTTATTATTTTGAGATTAAATGCGTATTTTATTATTTTTTTGTGATGCTAAATTGTGATTTTAAATATTATTTACAATTTATTTTACTTTAATTGTAAAATGGAGATTTTATTCAATTTATGAATTTTTGTTATCAAACATTATTTAAATTAGACTGTTATGTTTTAATTGGAAAATAAAGATTTTTAAATATTTTATTTGATTTTTTTATGATTTTAATTATTTTACTGTTAATATTGTTGATTTGTGAATTGTTAACCTCAGTTGGAGATTTGTGGAGTTTAGAGTCCCAACCCAAGGTATTAAGTATTTAGTGATTTTAGAAGTGTGTTTTCTGTGCAGGATCAGCCCTACTTTTGTAGGGAGATGTTCGTTTTACAAAGGAGACTCTGCCAAAATTTCGGCAGAGTCTCCTCGGTAAAACGGATATCTCTCTACCATAGGTAGAGCCATTCCTGCATAGAAAACACACTTCTAATATTCACAAACATTCACACTCAAGTCGGGCTTTCAGAATTATACTTTGCTCCGACCGAGATCACAACTCAACCAAAACATCACAAAATTAAATCATTTATTTCAAAAAAATGCATATTCATATAAATAGTCATAGCTTATAAAATCATCTCTCATTAAAGCTTAAGAACAAAATCTCACAAATATATATATATATATATATATATATATTTGGAAATGATATTCAAAATTAACTTTACTTAATTAAAAACACCTATAAATTTATACAAATCCTCTAAACCTCTTAAATATTAATAAAACCAATTAAAATATATACTTAACTATAATAAGCATAAAGTTACATATTTACCCATATAATAATAAAAAAATACACATAATATTCAAAATAATACCTAATATATTATTGAAAATTAATTTTCGAGAACTAGGGTTAATTAGTCTAAATAGTATATAATTTGTAAAAATCCTTTTAAATTCCTTAATTATTATTAAAACCAACCACAATTTATTATTTAACTATAATTAACACAAAATTATGTTTCTACCCCTATAATAAAAAAAACTTACATAATATACTATTATTATTCAAAAATTCCCTAAAAATTATACAAATGCCTAAAAATTATTTTCTCAACATTTATATTATTAATATTAACTAAAACACATATTTAAACCAATATTCCAACAAAAATCCAACTCTAACCTAATTATTCAATTTTGACATAAACTATAAAAATTCATAAAAATTATATAATATCCTCAAAAATTATTTTCTTTACTCCAAAATTAATATTAACTCATAATAACACCAAATATACCAAATTTATAATTTTAATAATTAATTTACGAAACTTAATAAAATAATAATAAAATATTAAAAAATTCACAAAAATTAAAATAAATTCCAAAAATCATACAAAAATTCAAAAAGGTAGATTAAGCTACCAGGAATCACATTTGTAAAGGGAGTTTGCAAGATTCAAGCTAGATCAAGCTAAAAAAAATTCAAAACCCTAGAACTCCATAAACAAAAATCAACAAAAACTCAATCAAATAGAGATTAAAGGTTAAACTAAGCTTGGATTAATACTCACCGGTGCAAGAGGAAGAGAAAGACACTGGAATCGAAGAAAATGATGACCAGAAGTGATGGAGGCAAAGTGATAGGTAGAGAATGGGACGGTGCAGGAAGGAGCTTCTATGTTTCTAAGGTTCTTCACTTTTTTTTTTCTTCTTTATGCTATGTGTGTTGGTGTTAATGCATGCATGTATGTTTATTTTGTATGCATGTAAATGTATGTGTATACACACACACACACACACACATATATAAACACACATACATTAACATATATTCATAAAATAAAAATATATAATAATAATACTAATAAAATAATTAATGTAATCTATCTAAAAATATAATATTAAAATAATAATGCACATAACTAAATATTATTGAAATAATACTATCCAAAATAATAATTATAAATAATACAAATTAAATGTCCAAAATAATAAATTTCAAAATAAAATATTTATGTAGAAAATTATAATTAAACATAAAATAATGAATATTAACTACAAATAATAAAATAATTAAAGTTAACTTTTAAAATGTATTAACACTACAAAATTATTTTATATTAAAATAATTTAAAATATGGGTCATTACAGATGATATGATTGATTGATGTTGCGATTAATAGAGTTCTATTTGATCCTTTATGCATTAAAAATAAATGGTTTCTGCATTTATTATATTTATAAAACAGAGTTTGACATTTGTGTGAAATGCATGAATGTATATATATATATATATATATATATATATATATATATATAAAAGAATGTTTGACTGAATATGATTTAGATGCATGTATATATAGTATAATAATTCACTCAGTGAGGTCTGACCCCCCTCAATTATATTTTTTTTCAGGAGATCCTATATCGTCAGACCTTAGAAGTAGAGTTTTTTGCCGATATTCTTCCGTCCTGGCTATTTTATATAAATGTATATTTTGAACTTTGATTTGTATTCTAGAAACTACAGTAATAGTGTTATTGTTTCATAAGAATATTATTTTGTTTGATACTTTATACTCTGATAATTGTATTTGAACATTGTATGAATATATATTTATTTATGAAAAGATATTGAGTATTTATTTTTATATATTGATTCAAAAAAATTTAATTCAGTCGTACTTTGATCTATTTAATGCATGTTTTTATTTTTCTAAGGCTTGCTATGGGTTCCGGATTCGAAAGAATTCATGTTGTCTAGGGCAGGTCATGGCCCTGGTTTGAGTTGTGACACCGGTCCAACATGATTGGACTAAACATGTAGAGATTGACCAACACTTTATCAAAGATTACCTCAATTAAAGAACAATTAGTCTTCCATTTGTAACTTTTTAAATTCAACTGGTAGATATTCTAACAAAGGCAGTATTGGGAAATATATTTTACAACTCACTTCACAAGTTGAAAATAATTGATATACACTTACCAACTTGAGGTGGATTGTTAGAGTGAGTTAAAGAAGGTCAAATTATAGAGATTTGATTGAGTGATAGTATCTCATTATTTTAATAATTTAGATCTCACAATTATTTTAAAGTAATTAATGTGTATAATTATTTTATTCCATATATACATAATTCTGATGTATATATAAGGATATAAGTAATCTTGTGAATAACATATGTAACAACATACTCTTGAATTCCATTACGTATCTCTTCTTCTTTCGTGTACTTTGCTCTACATTTTTATGGAAGTTTTGGAAGATTATTTTCCAAATTTCATAGGATTGGGCTTATCTAAAGATAACAACATCAATTGAGTAGAGTCATGTCATCCCGATGAAGCTTTATCAACACGATCCAAAACCATATTTTTAGAAAAATTATTTCAGTTTATATTTCTTTTCTAAATCTTGAATTAATGTACTGTTGATTGTAATATTTCATTTGCTTTCAAGATGTATTGTTTAATTTTATGAATGAAAATTTTCTATTTTCTTTTTAAAAAATTTTATCAAAGCCCATCAATATTCATTTTGAGCTCTTAAACTTCATTAAAATTTATTTTATTGTTGTTATTTCATTATATATTACGTTATTTTGTTATTTTGATTTTTTTTTAAAAAGTGACAATAAAAGAATAATTTTTTTATCCGTAAATATTCAATTTGCATGAAAATTATATTCAAAAATTAAATTTAAATACACTAAATCAATATAAAAGAATGTAATATAATCTTAAATTATCTAAATAATTAATTTAAATTAAATTAAAAATTAGCCTAAAATAACTTTATTCTTTAAGCTAAAATAATTTTTAAATGATGCAGTGATCACTTATTTCCAAAAATATATAATTCAGGTTTTAGCTTTCTTTAAACTTTATGAAATCATTGTTACTTGATTTTCATGTATGATGTCGTTTGACCTTCTATTAATTTTTTGTTTTTGGGTGTGGAGTATTTAGTATAAAGTGTGTGTGTCTATATATATATATATATATATATATATAGAGTGAGGAAAAATACAATATAATACCCTATGATTAGAAATTTTTTTTTTTACTTAAAAGACCATGATATTAAGATCTCTTAACATTTAAGCGTTTGTGATTTCATATTACTTATATTTTAAAAGCCTATTCGGTAATATTTATTAAAAATATATGATGTAATGTTAGAAATGTAGATTTTTAATAGTAAAATTATTTATTAAGTATTATAACATTTAACTAACTAAAATAAATTCATAAAAAAAATAAAAAAAGATATATTTTTATCTTATTGTGAATAAAAAAGAAATAATTTTTAAAATATCCAAATAGAGTTATATTTGATGGTAAAACACTTGTAAAATATTTTTATCAATGAAATGTAATGTTACATTAAAATTTTAGTATAAAATAATAATGAGATTAGTTAATAAGGTATTAAAGTGTTAAAAATGAAATCACATCTCTGGATGTGTATACTATAAAATAATTCCAAGCAAATGCCTTTAGATTGTTTGAAATAAGTTATCTAACCCTATTACAAGAAAAACCAAAACAAAGGAAATAAGGATTTACTATTAGCTTATAGTGATAGAAGGACTAGAATCAGGTTCTTACTCTTTTAACCTATTGAAAATGAATCCAACAAGAGTTTGACTTTTAGGAAAAGTTAATCACATGAAAATGATAACAAGCTACATGAACAAAAAATAGGTTTTTTATGATTTCTGAAAGATGATCCTACACTTGCTCAACTAAAACATAAATATACATAAAAGTTATTAATTGCTAACTGAACTCTAACTATTAAAGTAGAATCCTATTCTAATTCTAATACTATAATAGGAAAACAAAACCATGGGATTACAGCTCTAAGCTTAGCCTAAATAACTATGATGGTCCACAAAGCCCATTATAAAGCCTACAACCTTATTGATTGCCAAATAATTTTGGGCCACACTATAAACAAATGCCCTCCAGGAGAGCCCAATGTAGAAAGAAGATTATGCGACCAAAAACTAGCCCAACCAAATCTCATACATTGCCCTATCTCGCCCAAAACTGTTAAAAAATGTTTTACCTCTCTTAATTGAAGGTAATCTCATCATTTTGGCCGAATTTGACGAGTAATCATCATAGAATCTTTCATTATAAAAGCAAAATTGACAACCCCACTTCTGAAAAAATAAAATTTTAATGTTCCTCTCTCTAAAACTCTCTTTAACTTTCGAAAGTTTCCATACTAATGTTGTTTTTTCATTCAACATCAACTCGAACACTTCAAGTAAATTCATCTTCCAACTTTTAGTTTAAGATTGATGTTTCTTCTTTTTAAAAATCTCTAGGACGAATATACTTACCCTTCTACTTTTACTCCTAGATTAACTCTGAACATGGGCAAATTAAAGAAAATTCCAAAAAATAAACCTAGCTACTAATCCCTTAGTAGGCTAGCATGAGCAACTTAGATTGTTTATACCCTTACCTAGCATGCTTGGAAAGGATGAGTAACATTGCATAAGAGATTATTATTATCAATGAGGAACTTGTGCCTTTCGAACTAAATTACTTTATAGCCCTAGGTCCTATATTAATACTAGAAGAATTTTTCATTCTAAAAGTCCTTCCAACCTCTAAAATTAATGATCCCCTATATTTAATCATTTGAATGATATGTCCTTGTGGATCGAACAAATATCTATTCAATCTTGGCCTAGTCCATTCAACTTTTTCTTTCACTGGCACACTAGGCTTGGAGAAACTTTTAGTAGCCTTTGAAAGAAAATTGGCATATTCAATCTTTTTCAAATCACTAAGACTGAAATTCTAAAACAAACCCCTCATAGTAGCCATTTCACTTTTTTGTTCTATGTCAATGAACGTCTTTATGTTTAGGAATATTATGATGACAATTACCCTTCTAGATCTTGTTGTCATGTGGCTTTCACCTTTTGGTAAATAAATAAGTCTTATACTTAAATTCGATTGTGATAATTACCCAATTTCCTCTAAAAACATCGACACTAGCTATAGTGCTTTAATTTTCATCAACATGAAAAAAACCTTAACTAGAAACTTGATAATAAACATGTTTACTTCTTTCTCTACTAGATTTTCAAATTCTTTACTTGTCATTGACCTAGAACAAAAAAGTATTTCTTCCAAGATCACCAAAGAATTTCTTCCATTAGCACTTTAGTTGATGGCCAAACACTAACCCTTAGCCCTTTATCCTTAGCAAAATTTACAAAGGCATGCACATATTGGTGCCTTCTAAATCAAGGCCTGAATTCAAATCTAGATCATGACCACTTTGGATGATTCAACTTTGGTTCATAACTTGTTACCAAGAACTCATGAATTGACCTCTTCAACCAAGCCTAAAGAATTTATTATTGTTGTGCTCTTTGGCTTTTAAAATTCATCTATGAATACTCCACCTTTGAAGAATTTTTCCAATTCTTTTACACCAATATAGACTAAAATGACAACCTCTTTTATCCTTCTACTTCTGCCATTTATGGTCCTAATTAGATCTCCGTAATTATTATGGAGATCAAATAGACCTTATCTGGAAATCGGCATGGGGAAGCATTTTAATCACAATATATCTTCCATTCAGTCTTAAGTTCCTCATAATAATAAATGTGTGGTAGAATTGTACAACCCACTTCTTATTGTTAGGCAATCCGATCTATTTCAAGCTCTTTTGTACCCTACTTTCTATTCTTACAATTCTTGTTAGGAGAAGGTGCAAATAAGCCCCTAATGTTTTCTCTGTGGAGCAAATAAGCCCCTAATATTTTTTGTGAAGCATTTAAACACGAAATTAAGTTGTCTATGTGTTTTAAGCCCCTTGACTGATGAAGGCTTTTTAATACAATAAACACTGTTATAATTATAAAAAGGTATGTTGAGTAGGATAGCCAAAGTCAAAGCTACCGTTGCAAAAGGGTCCTATTTTATATCTTCTCCGTCAAAAGGCTGCTCCTTCCCCAAATGTCAATGTTTGTCCTCCCAAATTTGAGAACCCTTGACAAAAATTAAAATGGAAACTTTAACACGGGCTTGTGATTTTGAAGTGTAATGGCATCGTCATCTTCATCAAACGCAAGCTATTATAAGAGATCAAACATGGAATTCGATTACGAAGGAACAAAGAAATTATGTAGATGTCAAAGGACTGGGTTAAGATTATTGGCTCTAAGGTGGACATTTTAGACTGATGACAATCCTGGATGGAGGTTCTATAAATGTCTAAATTATGAGTTAAGTTTAGGAATTGATAATTTTAGTTTCTTAGTTATAATTTTGAGTGTTTAAAATGATTGATGGTGGTTTTTAATTTTGTTAAAAAATGTTAGGTAAATAGGTATGGGTATTTACAGTGGCATGATTAGTGAGCGATTGAGTGAAGAATTTATTAAATGAAATGAAGTATGAGAAAAGGATGTTGTTAGCAGAAAAAAAAAGTAATTTAAAGGATTGTACAAAAGAAATAATGCTTCGCTTGTCAAGGATGAGATTGATGATTTATGGAAAGAGTTAAAATAATTAAAAAAGGACACACTGAGACAAATTGAAAGCACAAGGAAGAAGATAAAAGCAGTATACGTTGTTCTTTTTCTGTCATGGATTTTCTTTACCTTCGTTATTTTGTTTATGTAAATTTTTTTATTGTATTATGTAATAGGTTATTTTATGTCTGTAAATTGGTTGGTTGTAGTATGTAATGGATGTAGTATAGTTTTTTTTTTGTATTTACAAGTATATAGTTGATGGGATTATGAAATGTGAAATGACCATTTCTTCTTTAATTATATTGTCCATTATAATGTTCTTGATGAATATTATGTTATCATCTTAACATCATTACAATGTTCTTGATGAATACTATGTTGTCATCTTAACATAAGAAGCAAAAAGAAAAACTAAAACACATTATAAAACATTACATAAAGGACACTTGTTTATAGCATTTTAGGAAAAGCATATCCTTAAGGATCATTGTTCAGTGCTACTTCCTAAGACAAACTGATAGAACTCAGTCATTGTCCAACACAGTAGGTTGGCTTGCCAAAATACATCACCAGCAGTACTACTTAACTAAATTACTGCCAATCTAAACTATATTATTTTTTACTATATTTTTAGACACTGAATTAGCAGTATCTTGTGTGGCTCTTGCTTTCTTCTGTTGTGTGCCAATAGATAACTCAGTTTGTTCTTGTAATTATTGGGTTATAACATAAATCTTCCAAGCCACTGTAATCTTGGAGCAGTAAAAGGAAGATCTCTTGCAAGCCCCATCCCCTTTAAAGTTGATTTTTCTGGCACTACTTATGTGTACAGAATGTGCAACTTTACTCTTCCTAATCTCATGCTCATTTAGGATTGGAAAACTAGTTTATGGATCAGAATTGTGAACATGCATCTCAGTTTGTAGTCCTTCCTCAATAACCATCTCAGTTGGCCTTCCAGGTTGAAAAAATTATAACAATAGCAAACTGATTAATCTTAGGTTTAAAATAAAAAAACTTGACATAAAACTACAATAAACAACACTCATGCTCTGTCATAAACCATCAACCAAGCCATATTTACATACTATTTAATCCAATAAGCCATATCAATAAGCATTAATAGTTTTAGCATATACTCACATTTAATGTACTTTTCCTCGTGTTTAAATCGATACACAAGACATGTCCAACATTTGTTAATCTCATGTGCCTCTCACAATTTCCTATTAAATTCCTTGCTATTTGTTCATAATTTTGGATGCCCTTCCCTTTTGTTCTAGCAAGTGCAGCATTAGCAAACATAAGATTTCTATTATATTGGGAACTCATATGTTTAGTCACTCCAGATGTTGTCATTGGAATACTAGATTTAGTATGCTCATTTTGTACCACACATTCAGCATAAGTTTCAAGTGCATTTTGGGTCATTTGGGAACTATCTTTAGTAGCTCTTAGAGTGCCTGCTAGTCAGAAATTACATCATAACCTATTCCATCATGCTATTATCTAAAAATAACAATTTAAACACATCATTTCCAATTTAAAAATAACAATTTCAACACATAATTTCCAATTTAAAAATAACAATTTCAACATAGAATATTGCAATGCACCTGGTTGCCTTTATTTAGACATAACCTTATGTTATGGCATGTTTGATGGCACAAGCCACATTTTTGTTTCACCCCTTATTTTGTTAATTTTTCATTATTCTTGTTGCTATTTCCTATGGCCTTTAGTTCATTTAATGCTCTTTCCCTCTTTGTCTTTGGTCTACCAATAAGTCTGACCTAAAGTGGGGGTTCATAGCCTCATATTCATCACACTTCATAAATCTCTTTCCAGGAACATGTTGAAGTGGATGTTAATAAGCAGCTAAGTATATTAATTGATGGTACTATTTTGAAATGTGATTCATAGGGTTTATTTTGGAATGATACATTGCACAAATTGCATGTTAGCATAGGATTCCTGTTAAGTCCCATGCTCTGTAGGTGTAAAGTTCCTTATTAAGGACAACTGTATGTTTGTCTACTCCTTCCCCAATCTCATAACCTACATCTCCATTAAAAACCACCTTTCATCTAGCTAAATTTTCCTTATTATCTTGAAACATTCACATGCAGGTTAGGGACCATTCATTGTACCACTTCTCAACAACAAGTTTATTGTCTTTTATCCTATTCATTGCTTAGAGTCTTATGTCTTCCAACATTAACACGATAGGCTTATGTCTTGCTGTGAGAATCCAAGCATTAAAACATTTTGCAATGTTACTATCAACCATGTTGCTCTTGGATCTACTACTGAAATATGTTGTGTGTGGAGGATATCGTAGAAGATCTTTAACTCCCTTCTTCATAAGTTCACCTAATTTCAAAAGGCTATCTTTAAATTCTTCTTCATATGCACTCCAAGCATAAACCCAAAATTTCTTTCTTAACTCTCCTTTGCCATAATGCTTTGACCAATTGGAAAAGATGTGTCTTGCACACCAATGGTGCTCAGCTTATGGGAGAACTTGCATAACAGCATTCACAAAGTCCCTACAATGAAAGCATTAATAAATTAGCAAACACAATTACATGCTCTGTATACAAATGCAAACATTAGTGTAATAATAAATAACAAATAAACTTGCTGACCTTTTGCATGTCAGAAATGAGTGTTAGTTTTGAACCATCACCAAACTGTAATTCTTGTGCCAACCAATAGAGAAACCATTTCTAGTTATTTGTATTTTCTTTATCAATTATATCCCAAGCAATTGGCATCATTTGATCATCTCTATCTATGCCAACTGTAGATAAAAGCTAACCCTTGCACACTCCCTTTAAAAAATAGCCATCAAGACCAATGATTGGTCTGCATCTTGATTTCCAGCCTTTCTTACAAGTGTAAAAGCAAACAAATATTCTCCTAAACACTCTCAGCCCTTATTTCAATGCTTCCTTACATAATTCAATCTCTGTTTTACTTCCAAGATTACTCCTCTTCAAGGCAGTAACATAGGCCTCTAAATACCCAAATTCAACTCTAAAACTATCATCTAGGTCTTGAATGATATTTCTTTTTGTCCTTTTACACTTAAACAAGCTCACATTATCTTTATAACCTCCTTAGCTTCACTCTTCATGTCTAACACTCTAAGAGAAGGATTCTTGTATATCCTGGCTTTAAAATGTTTAGCTAAAAAGATATGAGAAGAAGTATTAGGCAGAGCGAAATCCCTATAACACACCTATGCACTGCTTGCAAAGTCTTTATATATAAACCTGGGTTATCACCATCTTTAGAAATTTATAACATAAATGGGCACCCATCTTTATTGATGCACTTAACTCTTATCCTATGTGGCTCATTTGGGTGGATTTTTAGATTCTTGCCTTTAAGAATTACATACTGAGCTATGGCTACTCGTGCTTCAATAGTATTAGCAAAGGTTATGCCCAAAGTAAAATGACCTTGATCTCTATCATAACGCACTGTCTCTTTAAGAGGAACATCCTCAGCTACTTCATCTTCTTCTCCACTCCCATCACTGTCATCCTCTTCATACACAGGATCATCAAGTCTCTCTTCTTCTGACTCGTTTACATAACCATAAGGAGGTACATAAGTTGTATCAATTATGTCCAGTTCACTAGATCCAACATTAAGAGGATTGTTAACACTATATTGTGTACCTAAGTTAATGTTCTCTTCTCCATATGCATATACACCATCTGCATTTGCATTAACTTAATTTGCAATAACATTTACTTCTATTGCACTTGCATTTACTTCCTCTGCATCTGGCTTCATTTAATGCTTTTTTAACATGCTTTACCTCTAAATTAGCACCTTGAGCATCTGTCGTTGATGGATTATATGGTAAAGGTAGAATCTGAGTTCTAAAATCAAGCACATCCACTTTATGATCAGTATAAAACTTGATCTCCCCTACCCAAGAGTTATTTATTATGCACTTTAAAACTCTTATAATATTCTCGTCATTGTGCACCAAAAATAATCCATCTAAGTTTTTATCCTGACTCAAGAATAAAATATTTTCTTAACAGTTGGGTACCCTAATGTTTTTTAGTATCTATGAAGTAGGTCTATGCAATTCAAGAAATCTAGGTTAAAGTCATAGAACATATCAACACTCCTATTAATATAGTGAGGCTCATCATTTTCACACACCTCCCAACTACCACCGAAGTTAAAAATTAAATCCACAGTCTCAGTCTTATCCATGCTGCCATAAGACCCAAACACAAAAAGACAAAAATGAGACACATTTTCTCTCTAAAAAACAAACAATGCATGTATATATAACATGGCATCCAAAGCATAAATCGATTTAACAATGGAAAAAAGATAATATAAAAAACATGATTACTGTCACTACATAATAAAAAGACATCACTTTCCCATAAAAAAGCTACATTTGGATCATTTACCACCTCTTTTTTATTTAGCACAAAGAGAAAAAAGAATCTAATATTACCTATTTTGTAGAGATTGAAGGATAACCCTACACTATTAAACAACTCTTTAATCAAAAGCAAAAGACTATTAATTGCTATCAATGCTGAAGGAATGATTTTTTTCTCAAAAAATTTTGGACTGCAACTATTTTAAAGGAAATAAGGGATTTTTTTATGAAAGAAAGATTTTTTGCTTTATTCTCTAACATGCCATTAAAGAGCAGCTACTTTGGCATTATAACCAACTACTATAAAGACATTATGTTGATGTGTCCCTGCTTTAAATGATGTGGAGCCCAAATAGATTTGCATAAAGGCCACACTAGATGTCTTTATAACAGTGTTAGTCAAAACACATTGACAATTTAATTTCGTGTTTAAATGCTCTAAGAAAAAAACTTTAGGGGCTTATTTGCTCTACGGAGAAAACATTAGGAGCTTATTTGCACCTTCTCGCATTCTTCTTTTAATAATAGAATTTTTTATAATTCGGTCTACTACCAAAGGTTGTCCTAGGTCTATTCCATATTATTTGATAATATCTCCTTTTGTTTATTACCTGTGAACCCTTATAAGACCAAACTGTATAATAAGTTTTGGCAATTATTCTGTGGTGTTAATTTTGACCTTCCATAGAATGAGGCTTGCAACCTTTATAACTAGGAAACAACTAGACAAATAAATAAAGAGATCACTGATCGAGCTTCTTTGCAGGACCATCAAATGACAAAAGGTGAGTTTTTATCTAATGTTCAATATTTTAAAAATTTTTGTGGCTCTAAATACAATCACAAAGATCGACAAGATATGAGACACAAGCTAAACTAACATAGGACATCAAATTAGCAGCTATATAAACTACATCAGAGAATGCACCCAAAGTTATACGTATATTTTTGAATGGTAAAATATTTATCGAGTTAAGACCTAAGAATCCTATGAAATGGATTGGGAAGTTTCTTATCTCAATATGAGTTCTAGATGTCCTTACTTAACATATCTATATCTTAATCGATCATATGAAAGCCCTAATTTTCCTCCTTTTCTTTTCTAACTAATGTTCACTATTTAATTTTTTAGAAGCAATTCCAAGGCATCAAAAAGTACTAGTAGTTCCTCAACATAAAAAAAAAAAAAGCCAAGACTTGTACTGGGAAAGGAACTACCCCAAATTTGATCATCAAGCACGAATTGACCTCCAAGTCAAAGTCTAATAGCCTTCGTATGCCCATGATCATTTAGCCAAAGAACCTTTATTTCCAACTCTAGCTTTGAGCCAGCCTTCTTCAATAAAAACTTTAAATTTTTTATGTTAGGACAAGATTATGGCTGATATTAGGGCCAAAAAAGCTAAAAGCAAAGTTGTTATCCCATAGCTAGAGGTATTGAAAAAGGAAGTGATTAAGTTAGAGGTTAAACTATAGTTAAACCAAGGACAAGCTAAATTTATTATAGAAAGCTGAGGAAGGCTGGCAATTATAGGCTATCTCTATGTCAAATAAGCTTGATGCCATTCTCAAATAGAGGTGCAACATCAGAAAGTTCCTCTAGAAGAATGTTAATAAGGTCGATGATGCTTTGCTCAGTAAAAAATGTAGTAAAAGCTCTTGAGGATTTTACCAAACTTTTTAAAATGTAATGCCTTAGGGCTACTAGTACAATCCAAATTTTTTATTTCTTAATTGTTTATTTTCTTTTATATTAAATGATTGCTATCTTTCACCAAATTAGTTATAGTTATCTCAGTTTACAAAATAAATAAGTCAAAGAACAAAAGGAATTCGGCCTTGATAGGAGAGTCAAAAATCATATATTTCAATAAATTAGGCAAAAAAAAGGATTTTGGCCTTAAAAATTATCTTTTACAAAATCGATTAAAGTCATCCTGGCTTATAATTAAAAAATTATAAAAGGAATTCACCTCAACAAAATAGTTGAAAATCATATTAAATTTCAAAAAGACTAGACCAATCAATAAAATCCTATATAAATGAAATATCTTTCTTTAAGTATTTCCCATTAATCGATCTATCATGAGCATCTCCATTGAAATCTACTAAGAGATAAGCACCTTCTCAAAAGGTTGATTAAATACTTATAGATGCATTAAATACTCTGATTAAAGTTGTACCCATTTGACATGAGGGACAAATAGTTCTTTATTTCTCCCATTTTGAAATATTGATTAAATTTTTATTTTATAACAACTTTAAAATCTTAGGACTAGTATGTCTAAGTCATTAATGCTATATGGTATATGTAGTACTATTAGTAATAGTTGATAGAGCAACATGTTTCAATTATTTTAAAGCATATAAGCCTCCTCTCTTTGTGCCTTTAGCTATCACCTTTCCTTGGAGATTCTCAACAAAAAATTCATTAGGTGTGAACACAATCTGACAAGAATTATCATGAGTTAATTCTCTATTATTAGTTTGCATCTTACCTTCGCCTAAATGAGTAATTTTTAAAGATTCTCCATTACCTATAGGATTTCATTACCATGATATGGAGATAGTTTAGAAATTTTATTAATAGTTCATAATATGAGTGCTAGCACTTGCATCTATATATTATGGTGTTATGATCATCATTGACAATGAGCGCAGCTAATGCTTAAGGTAGATCTTTTTTAGCTTGGAAAGAATGATCGAATCGATTCTAGCATTTAATAACTATGTGATTCTCCTTTCCATAAATTTGGCAGATAACAATATTGGTGGACTGATTTTCTTGATGTTTACATATTTAATGGTTTGATTTTTGTTCACCTTTTCAATGTGATTTAGTTGGCCTTAGCTAGTTGCTAGTCCAAACTGTGGCCTCTCAAATTAAAGCGACCTCCACAGCTGCAACCTCTACCACGCCTACATAATAGGCTTTGTTCATTATTTATTTGATTGGATTCATTCTCAAGTTGAATCATTTGACTATGCAGCTTGAGAGATATAACAAATTGGTTATACGATGAGGTATGGGGGTTTAATTAGCATGGCCATCCTGAAATCCTTATATTTCGAACCCAGTCCTTTTGCAAGTTAGAAGACGTCGTTAGTTGAGCTTAAGAGGTTTTTTAATAGCAGCAAGGCTATCATAGATGCCCTTGAATTTTCATAGATATTTATGGAGAGACATGTTTCCTTTTGTCAAAGTCATGAAAGTTTCATTAAAAAGAACCTCATTTTCCACACATTGAAGGCTGAAGTCATCGATATCAAGGAGAACACATCCTCAGCAATGGTTCCAAATAACCAAGTGGGTTAGAAGGCCATCATTGTAATAACTAAACTAGAATATTAATTTGGATTGTAAGTGTGGTTTCAGTTGTCTAACCATGAGATTGAAAAATTTTGCTTTTCTTTTCTTGTATGTAATCAGCTCTAATACCATAAAGAGGAAGAAAAGATTATAATATCATTCATATTCCAACAAGAGTATAGCCTCTCATACTACATACAAGAAAAGAACATAAGTACAATTGGTTACCAAATCGTTGGTAACTAGAATTATAAAAATGGTAACCAGAATTATAACCAAGACACTTCTAAGACTTCTTATATGCAAAATATATAAAATAAGGAACAAAAAGAACAGAAACCAGAATACACACTTCTAAGACTTAAGTGTTTGAAGTTGATATGTTTAATTTGTGGTTGGTCTTATTGGTATCTTCTTTAGTTTTGCCTTATTACAATATGCTCCTACTGTAGAAGACTCGCACTTGTAACCTTTAGAAATTTTTTATCACTCAACTTGGTTATTAATGCATGGAAAATCCAAAAGAAAGCAAGCCTTAACTAATAATACCTACAGGTGATAAAAAAAAAAACAATACATGCCCTTGAGAGCGTGATCCATTAAACCAAACTTTTCATGCCCTAATTTCATAAAGGTATTATCAACCTACACTAAGAATGATCAACCAAGAAATATGCTAAGGCTTGCCCACTTGCCAAGTGTATTTCTCAAAAAGGGCCATAAGAGGAGGTATTTGATAACATCAGTCTGGCTGATAACTAAGGTGATTCAATGGAAGTAAATAGTAGCAAAGTTTGCATCATGCAAAATACAAACACAGAAAACTTTTCAATAAGGGAGGGAGTCTTTGTGTTGTTGGCCAATGCCTTGCTATCTAGATTTGTAACTTCACGATTCATTCGACAATCTATACAAGCTTGGCAATGATTAGCCATAAATTGATCTTTTTGGTAAATCAATAAAATTTTTCATGAGGAAAAATACAAATCTATATAAACCATAATCATCAAAAGATCAATTCCAAAAAAAAAACATATAGATTAAAAAATAAATAGATAAGAGATGTATTTATTTGATGAAAAAGAAATAGAAAAAAATAGGAACCACCTCCTATTATATATATATATATATATATTATAATTATTATTATAATTATAATTATAATTTTATCATTATTATTCTCATTTCTCATTATCATTGTTATTGTTATTGTTATTGTTATTGTTATTGTGAGAACCTAGCTAGAGAGGTCAAAATGGCCATGTATGAACAATAAGTTTTTCTCATAAAAGAAAACACTGAATAGGCAATTGGAAAGGAATAGGCAATTAAATACCTGCAGGGAGATAGGCAGTTGGAAAGGAATCCATTCCTCTGATAGAAAGAGGAAAAGGAGATAAAGCATGCAATATAAGGAGGAACTACAACAAACAAAACCCAATATAACATTGCAGGGAGATAGGCAATTGGAAAGGAATCCATTCCTCTAATAGCCTGATACAAAGCTTACTGGGATTTCACAGAAAATTTGTAATCACCCTATATTTTAAATAATATTAAATTATTTTAAAATTTGCAGTGTTAATAAAATTTAAAATTTTATTTATAATTACTATTATTATTTGTGAATATTATTTATTTATTTTATTATAAGAGTTTTGTTTACGTAAAATAATTTATTTTAGGGGTTTTTTATTATTTATATGCATTAAAGTTATTATCATTTCTATTATTTATTATTATTATTGTTATTTTATTAATATTATTATTGTTGTTGTTATTGTTGTTGTTATTGTTGTCGTTGTTATTATTATTATTATTATTATTATTATTATTATTATTATTATTATTATTATTATTATTATTATTAATTTGGATAGAAGGATTTTTTAGTCTTCTCCTAAATAAATTTAAAAAAAGGGTCAAAAAATCGGGTCAACTCATTTTCTCTCTCCCTCTTTCTTTTTTTTTTTCTCCTTCCTATGTCTCTGTCAGCGCCACCCAAGCTCGCCGGATCAACCACCACCATCAACTCATTTGAGCTTTACAAATGTTGTTTACGGCAACTTAATCTTCCTAAAAATAATTTTTGTTTATTTTTTTGAATTAATTTGAATTATGGGTAATTTTTATTATTTTAATATTAAATATTGAATTTTTGATAATTATGTTTAATTGATTATTTTTTTAATGAAAATTTAGTTAAATTAGTGTTATTAATTTGAGTTAATAATTTTAGAATAATTTTAGTGAATTTATATAATTTTTGAGAATATTTTGTGGAAATTATAGTTAAATTAATTAAAAATAATTTTAGAAATTATTTACTATTTTTAACTAATTAATACTAATTTTGAAAATTATATTCAAATAATATTTACTATTTTGGTGATTAAATAAATTTTTAATTACTTTTATTTTATATATTTAAGCTATTTGAGTTAATTTTAAGCTATTATATAATATTATAGTGAATTTTACTATTTTATGTGGAATTATTGAAAAAATTTATTTTTATTAATATTATATTATATTATTTGAGATTTTTATTTAATTATTGTGAAAATAATTATAATTAGTGATTTAATGTTAAATTATATTATATTTGTGTATTTTGTGGATATTTATGGAATTTAATAATTTTTACTTTATTTATTATTATATAATGATTTTTTATGAATTGTAAATCTCGGTTGGGAATTTGTATAGTTCGGGATCCTAACCCAAAGTGTTGAGCTTTGTTATTATAAGTATGTTTTCTCTGTAGGATGGATCTCAGCCCTATTGTCAATAGAGAGATTTTCATTTTACAGAAGATGTTCCGTTGAATTTTCGGTAGAATTCTCATAAAATGTAACATCGGGTCGATTCTGAATTTCTATATTTGTCTGACTTTCAAATTCCTAAATCGAGTCTTCTTTAGAATTCTTAGAAGTATAAGTTGGAAATTTATTCTGATTCTGATTATTGTTATTTATTTTCTAGTCGCGTCGAGAACGAGGCCCATCGGACTGGGCCCGTTGAACCAGTCTCGAGGAACGCAAATTTATGAGTTATTATTTTATAACATTGCACATAGATGCATGATTATATAAGTATTTATGTTTTAACATGAATTATTTTATTAAATGATTTAATGTATGTTAGGATACTTTCAGTATATTTTCAATATATTTGCACTTAGTATATTTTTTTTGTATATTTATGGGTTGATTTTGAATGTAGCATGTACTTGAAATATATTTAGTATATTTTTTATATATTTCTGGTATATATATATATTTCTCTGTTATGAATGTCATTTATGGTTAAAGCATTATTTTCTATAAATATACAATTTTATACGAAGGATATCAATAAAACGTGTTATCTTGTATACTGCACTAGAATTGTGTATATATCGATTCGTTAGATTTTAGAGTTGAAATTGTGAGAATTATTTAAGGAGAATTTGATTGATTGATTATTGAGATTTGATGTGAGTTAATAGTGTGATTGACTTAGTGTCTCGAGACTAATTAGTTACTGTCCAAAATGGAATAAAAGAATTTATTTAGAATTAAGTAAGTATGCATGGATAGTAAGATATTTGTTTGAGATTGCAAATATCCATCCACCACCTAAATAAATAAATAAGATTTTAGCATATGTGTGAGTTGCATATATATATAATCAGTCTGACTGAATATGTGAGGTCTGACACCTCTTAATATTTTTTTCAGAAGATTTCTCGTCATTATACCTCAGTAGTATTATACCTCTACGTCAGACTTCTATAGAATGTTATTTTAGTGTGAGACATTTTTCTAAATATGGAAATAGTATTATTTTTGATATGATAGTTAAAAAAGTATTTATATCGATTTAAATTTTAATTTGAGTGTATTTGCATGTGTTTTTTTATTTTTTTAAGGCTTACAATACAAGTTACAGATTTGAAAGAATTCTCATTCTTTAACATCAATCATGACTCTTCAGTTTGGATCGTGACAAAATTCAATAAGAAAAGACTATAAGGAGGAGGATAAGGAGAAGTTGTAGGAATTTCTCTTTGCAATTTGTTAAAAAAACATTCCGAGTGCTCCACATGATTACATCTGCTGTTCAAATTCTTTAAGCTCTCTTTGTCATGAGAAGAGAAAAATTCTTTAATCATTTTACATATTGCGGATAGAGAGATTATACAAAATTTCTAAGCTGACAATTCAAAAAGGATTGTTCCAACAAAAATAATAATAATAATTCTAAGAAAAGAAGCAAACAAAAAGATAACCTGAAAATTAGCAGGACAAAATATACTTACTTAAGTTGATTATCATGCAACAGAAAGTAAAAAAATGCATAATCAAAGAGTTAAGAAACAAGCACTAAAGAATCAACGAATGTCCTACCTACCATCTGCTATAGTTTCTTTAGCTTCTGACCTCTCAAACCATTCCAGAAGGCAGTTGCACTTACTGCATTCTTGCCAGGAAGCTGAACTTCCAATACCTAAATGGATTGGAAAAGCATCAAAATAAGCACAGCTCAACTGTTACTTTGTTTCTTTCATTATGCGTCATATTCCTGTCTAAACAGATATTTTTAACTCATTTTTGCACACTTTTTTTTGTTAACATAAATTTCTTTGATGATTTATGGTGTCAGTTATATGATGGCTGTACCAAACCTCAAGTGCGGTCGATTGTCCACAAGGGAACACCAAAGAACCCTTGAAAAAATTGATGTCATCCACTTCATCTCTCTGGATATTGCTGTGGTGGCAAATTCTTGTAGTAATGATCTTCAGTTCTATAATATCTCGTTGACAATTTTTTCTGTCCACAACTGCTACTTTAGCTCGTGTTCCTGGCCACCCTGCAAATGCACGAACCTGAAAAGGCGATCATCAGCCCATCACAGTGAGATTGAAAGGAAAAGCCAAAAAGAGCTTACTTTATTATGCAGGACCAAAGCTTCTTCATCAAAGGAGAGCCAAGACTCCTCAACAGTTATCTGCGTAAAGCAGAGAAACTTGAGTGATCTTTTTTTTATCCAGTAACTTTTGCCAAGACTCCTCAACAGTTATCTGCATTCTACACAATGTAGTATGTATAGCACCTCACTCAGTAGTACCACAGTTAACTCAAGCCAGAATTCTACCTTGCTTAAGTGTGACAATAGCCTCATTTCCCCCAAATAAAATGAAGAATTGGGGGAAAGCAATGGCCATAAGCAATTAGTTTACTCACAGCAGATCAAGCATGAATTCTCTAAAAAGGAGGCCCTTTCTAAATGATAAGAATAAGGTACCGAATCAGAGAGAGAAAGAGGGTGCACAAATCTACCTTTTCAAGTATTCTGGAGAATGCATAGCATAGTTCAGAAAACCAACAATAAACAAAAGCAACGACTCAACACTGAATGCACAGTTTAGTAGGACACAGTTTGTCAGGACATGCTTCATATAATCTTAATCTTGACTTATATCAGAAAAGTACAATCTTGGCAATAATATTGTGCAATCCTTTGCAGTCATTTGGTTTTCTGAAAAATGCACAGTTTTAAGAGAAATTTACAGTTTTCATTTGCAAAACATACAAGCAGAAAGGAAGTTACCTTTGGAGCCAAAGTAGCTTTAGAATCATCTTGTGGTTTAGCTTTTGCCTTAGCTGATCCATCAAATATAGCAGGTAGCTCACGAATAAGAAGCTTAGATCCTGTTCAGTTGCAAGTATATATTCATCAGAAGAAATGCTTGACCAAAGAACAAAACCAATTAATTATCCAGTATATATAATGCTACATCAGTTCAACCTCAAACTCAATTCAACTAAGCCTTAGTCCCAAAGTAACCCTCTAGCTTTTAGCACTCCATTTATCCTACTACTGTTAATCCTTCTGACTGAAAGGCACCTGTGGATCTATGCTTCACATATTTGAACCAACTCAAACTACCTTCTCTCAACTTGTCCTCAACAGGATCCTATAGTGAAATTTCAGGGTGGAAAAATATACCTCAAAAACAAAAATTGAAAAACCATTATATCCTAGGAGACAATAACATGAATGCCTGGTCTCAGAATTTTTTATAACTTGGAAACAAATAAAAATATGAAAATCTTAATTTAAAAAGCTAAAGATGTATCAAAAACATATGAAAGAGTAGCTACAATGAATATAACACATCAAAATTTAGAGAAATTAATATACCTTCAGAAAATAGCAAAGCAAGTAAATCAGGAGCCTGCAAGTGTTAATCAGTGCAAATGAAGTCATAAGATGTTTGAATGAACTGATACCTGTTAAGCCAAGAATAGCATGTAAAGAATTAACACTAACTATAAGCCAGGCACTACTGGCAATGTTGTTCCATGGCCGTACATGTGCAACTGAATGGAGAAAATTAAATCCAATGATAGGGCATAAGTCTAGCCGTACATGTGCGACTGAATGGAGAAAAATAAATCCAATGATAGGGCACATAAGTCTAAGGGAACCTCTGCTTTGCACAATAAAAATGCATAGAGATAATAAGCACAGATGCTCAGGTTGGGCCAGGCCAAGGAGGGACCAAGGTTTGAATTAGCAGTAACCGATATCAACCTCATAAGTGTTCTCTAATACAAGTTATATACTGATTATTGGGTCAAAAAATTTGTGCAAAACTTTATCAAAAACTTCATCCACAGTTAACCTAGACAAGCATCATTTTACCTTAATTTGATCATCAACAGCCAGTCTTTCATGGGCAATGACAGGTCCAGCATCTAGAGCACGAACTGTGAAGGCTAAGGATACACCAGTTTCTTTAGCACCATCCTGATGCAGAAATTTACAAACGTAATTCCATGACAGAGGAATTTATAATCACTTGATACAACTAACATTGACAACACATAAAAATGAGGGACCTGCAGTGCTCTTTGAACAGGAGCAGCACCACGATAAAGTGGCAGTAGACTAGGGTGTACATTTACTGTCCCTGAGAAAATCACAAACTTGAGAAACTTGACAAAATAATAAATAATCAAATTTCAGTTCAATGTCAACATACAGTTTTAGTACCCAATTGTCATGATCTAGAAGCACAAGAATGGTGTTAAAAAAATAAGTGGAGCATCTCTGGTATTCATGTACATTACAGGATGTGAACCTGTCATTGGTTGCAAAAGCTTGAAGTTGATCATTAATGATCATTAGAGTAATGCAAGGTGCTCTCAGTGATAAGCCATTCATTATATTGATCATTTTGAGCTTGGCGTCAAGCAAAACTAACAAAAATAAATTTCTACACTCTACCTTGCTTTTTTCTCATGTTTTCTCTAAGTAAATAAATTCCATTATATATTGTAAGAATGGTATATCAAGAAAATTAGTTAAAAGAACGTTAATAAACTCAATAACAGAGAATGAACCTCAGAAAATGGAAAACAGAAATCAAAAAGCATGTGACAAACTTCTAAGACAAATTATGAATGATGCAGAGCACAAGATTCTATTTTATAAATTTTTACTTCTCTACATATGGATGGATTCCTTTCCTTCATCTAGCTTTACTAAGACCAAGTTCTGGATAGCTTACCAAAGTATAATCGCCTTTGTTCACCACCTATTTGACATTATAAACTTGTTGCAACAACAGATGCACTTAATATAAAGTTCAAAGAAATGAAGGTAAAACTGTGCAGGAATAACAACTACTGGTACAAAAGTTCTACTTTTGTTAAGTATGCTGAGTTTGTAATAGTGTACAAATTAGAAAAGGAAGCTTTCATGGAAGGGACCCATTGTACCTCTTCTCATACTCAGTGTGTTCCACACACTGGTAATGTAAAGCCGCAGAATCACAACTCTTCATATAAAAGTAGCCACCCGCTCCCACTGTTTCATATAACATCAATAATATGTGGCTAATCTATTGATGATGTGGCTTATCCATACAATTGGTGGCCTAAAACTTAACTCTATATTATATTGGGCTATATCTGGCTGGGTGGAAAATCATTTAAAATTTATGTATTCTAAATTTAATTAGGATGAAAACTGGTAGTTTATGCATTAAGCCTTGCTCAAGATCGAAGCACCATTCAAGCTTGCATCAGGCGAAAAAAGAACCAAGCCAAACTTATAAACATCTAGGCTGAAAATGGAAATAATAATGTAAAACTTATAACAATGTATTGCAGCAGTGACGATTAACAACTCTCTTTGAATGCACCTCAACATGTTAAATCTATCATCTGTACATGGTATATCCATTTCAAAGGTAAAAGATAAACAAAATTTTCAATTTCATTAGCCAAGGTATATTGACTTACCCATTGGTGGAATATTGAGAAACTCGGTGGGTAAAATGTTCCCATAGGCTGCTGTAACGCAAAGTTCAGACTGCAATTCTCTTAGACTGCACAAAAAACTATCCTGCATTGCAGCCAAAGTGAAACTAAATATCCTTCACAAAGATGTGAACTATTTATTCATCAAAAACATAATTTGTACTATACCTCTTCAGCACGCTTTGGTGTAAAAATGAGGTCAGAAGGGAAGCCTCTATCGAGTGCATACTGAGCAACTGGTGATGGCATCAGCTTTTTTCCCCTACCTTTCCTTGCAGGTGGCTGAGTAACAATAGCCGCTACCTATAGCATACTATATTAATCCAACCATATATATATATAAAAGAAAAAATCTATCTTTTAAAAGCAACTTAAACAAAACATCATCATATTAATAATAAATTAGCAAAAATCTTAAAATAGGTCAAGCCAGGCCTTGTAAGTCATCAAATTAATAAATCTCAAGTAAAATAGCATTGAATTTACATACAAATTGCAAACTCTACATTAATTTAATTCTAAACTCATTTCTTTCTATTAAGAGTAACAACCAGCAGATTGATATCCCAGATTTGAAACAAAATTCACATCTTTCACCAATTCAAGTAGTAATTAACACAACTGTATAAGAGAAAACACAGATTAAGCCCCTAAAACACACTAGAAATGAAGAAAATAAGAAAGGAATTGGAATTTAAGAAACAAGTTGATACCTCAAACATTGAATTGGGAGCTGAAGATGCGTTAAAAAGCGCATCTAGCACGGTTGCAGATACCTACAGGAGGAATTATCGCACAGTTGCAATTATTACAAAAAAAAAGAGTAAATAACGTAATGAAACAAAAGATTAGACCTGAGGAGAGCCTAAGAAAACGAGAGGCTTCTTCTTAGGAAAAGAAGAAGAAGCAGCAGCTGCTGTCGCTGCCGTTGTCGCCGGCGAGCTAACGCAGAAGAAACGACGGAGCAGTAGAGACGACTGCATTTCCACTTGCCGTTCGAATTAACAGCTAATTTGCTCCGGTTGATTCTTTATCTCCGTTTTTACAACGGCTAGTTTTGCTCAGGTTATCTTATTTTGCAACGGCTAGTTTTTCTCCGGTTGCTTCTTCATCTCCGCATATCCATGACGCAAGTTTGGGCTATTATATGTTTTTATTCTATTATATTTTCTAAGAAAATAATTATTTTGTTTTCAATATAAATTAAATTAAATTTATTTTAGAAAAAAATATAAATTAATTAAGTAATAAAAATAATTTTTTTAATAATTTCATTAATTGTATTCCTTAATTATTAACTAGCTTTGTAAGATTATAAGTAGTCTCTTATTTTTTCGAATTATATCTCCTTATTTGTTATATTTTATTAACTTGTAATTTTTTGAGTTTTAAGAAAAATTCAGAAAATTTTATTATGTTTAATATGAGATTATTTTCTAATTTATTTGATTTTAATAGAATTTTA
This sequence comes from Mallotus nudiflorus, assembly GCA_947683625.1. NCBI lineage: Eukaryota > Viridiplantae > Streptophyta > Magnoliopsida > Malpighiales > Euphorbiaceae > Mallotus > Mallotus nudiflorus. Next base: position 5,367,466 of record CANTUR010000011.1, read on the forward strand.
TTTAAAAAATAATTGATATGTAAACGATTTTATATCTTAAAAAGTAACAGAAATGATAATAGTAATTTTTGCCTAGGCCACAATTACCTTTAAGTTGATTTGACTAAACAAAACTCCACTTGGAACAAATTTATTGAAAATTAATTTCAATTCTGCTTAAAAATGTCATTAATTTTATTTTTTTTAACAATTGATTAATTTCCAATATTATAAGGAGGGAGAGGATTCAGTCACTCCCTCCACAATAAAATATGTATATTTTTTATTATTTATACTATTCATTTTATTTATAATGAATGTCAAATAGAATTAATATTTAGTTGAATGTTTACCTTCAACTCTGAACTTTACCACTTTGATCAATGTCACCGCTCAACATTTAATTTAACCTATTATACGTTTTAAGTTTTTTTTTTTTTTTTTTACCTCTTTAACGTCTAAAATTAATCTATTTTGTTGCCATAGTGGATAAAAGTGTGAAAACACACATTCTAATGCAAGTGAAGCAAAGAAGATCTCCTGACATGGCAAATTAGTGTACTAAAATGTAACAATATAAGAATGGAAGATTTAACTATAACTAGTTTTCTATCAATGCGTTACACGACCTACTTATTTATGTATTATTTATTTTTATTTTAATATATTTTATTAGTGAGAAATTTAAATTATAAGATATATATAAATAATAAAATTTACATAAAAAATTTATAAAGATTAAAAAATAATATAATAAAATTTTTAACATAAATAAATTCCTATTAATAGTATAAAAGTTTACTTTAAGGTTTAATAATGTTAAATATAAAGTTTTAAGAAAACTTTATTTGATTGATCATATTGTTACTTTAAATAAAAAAATTAATATTTTAGTACAATTTATGAAATGAAAAAAAATATTAATTATAATAAGATTAGTTATAAATTTAATTTTTGTTACCATAATTTTTTAGTTATAATAAGATTAGTTTTAAAATTATTAGATTAATATTAGAGTATATATAGTAGTGTTTTAGTTGAAAAAAAAAACTAAATAATTATTATATTATTATACTTTAAATTTTTTAAAAAATAAAATTTTTGATAGTTTAAAAATAAATATTTGAGTGATTTAAGGTGAACAAAATATATAGTATATAAATATCTTTAAAATATGAACAATATAATAGTGTTTTAATTACATTTAAAAACAATATGGTTTCATAAAAAAAATAATTACATAGAAAAAATTCAGTATACATAAATGCTGAATTATGATAATAGATAATTATTATAATTTGAATTTAATAATTTTAGGATTCAATATTTTATATATATATATATATAACCGGACCATTTTCTTCCTCCTCCCTCTTACCCATTCACACCACCATATGCCACTATCCAAACCATCAACCTATGACCAAATAGACACCAAAGATTTTTTTTTTTCTTTGGCATTCCATCAAACAAGTGGCGGACATAATTTGAAGACATCAAATTGAAAGAAATTTTCAACACCAAAAACAATGAAGTTTTGTAAAAAAAAAAAAAAAAAAAAAAAACCCTAAATAACAACAATTAAAAAAAATAAAGACATCGAGAGTTTTGTAGGAAACAATAAAGACATCTAAATCAATTAAAAAATCAAATTCTAAATAACAACAAATTAACTTTAAAGTCTTCAGAAACAATATAAAGATTTTTTCTGTGGCATTCCATCAAATAAGTGGTGGACAGAATTTAACGACATCAAAATGAATGAAATTCTCAACACCAAAAACAATAACAGCTAGTGGTAAAAAAAAAAAATAACAGCTATAAAAAAAAAATCAAATTTCACCCTAACTGAAGAAAAAAAAAATCATCAAGCCGGTACCTTCATGCACCACCCAAAACCCGGATAACTATTGTTATTCATGAGAATGCGTGTATGCAGAAAGAACATAATCTCAAAGACTGACCCTAATCAACATAATCTCATCAAGATAAAGAATCCCTCCGTTTAGCCCTCTCAAACAGAGCTAAAAGCAAGATTCAGACTTAAAGATTTCAGTCAAGCACTTCAAGATTGTGATCAACCATTGAAAATTGAGAGTACCCATTTTAAGTCTCCTCTGCTAAGGCAAAATCTTGTTAAGTTTGAACATGTACTCTATGACCTCAGATTGCTTTAAAATAATGATTCTTGATTAAAACAAAAAAAAAAAAATCAAATTCACCAAGTTGGTGCCTTCATGCACCACCCAGCTTTCAAATATTGCATGCTGACACACTTCATGTCTTGGATCGAGCCGCCATCATAGATGTTGCCATAAGAATCAAGATGGACACTAAAAGTAGAGTAAGCCGACTTGTGTTGCTTAATAGAAACAACATTGGTGTGAGAAAAAAGGAGATGGAAGGCGGATTATGTTAGTGATTAGAAAAGGAGGGTGCTACGATTGCAGGTCATGGAAGTAATGGTTATGGATGTAAACGAGTCAAATTGTTGGTTTATGAGTTTAACTCAATAAAAACTCATTCAATCTCGAATATTAAAAATTATTTAATAAATAAATCGAATTCAAATTATATAAATTTCGATTCATGAAATTCATGAATAAATTTTAATAAAAATTTATTAGTTAGTTTATAATTTTAATATTTAATAATTTAATTTTAATATATAATATATTAATTATATTTTAAAAAATATATTATTAGAATAAAATCGTAATTTTTATTAAATATATTATAATATATTTAGTAAATAATTTGTTTTCAATTTTTAATGTATAATTTTAATTAATAGTTTATATTTTTAAAAACTTTCTTTAAACTCATTTAAATTTAAGAGCAGCTCATGAACATTAAGTGATATAGTAATTATAGACATTCGGTTCGATCGACATGTGTTAGGGGATGAATTAGGGGTGCTTGGTTTGACCGACCCATTGTCAAGTCCAATGATGAGAATGTGATACTTGGACACGAGAACGAAACCTAAATCTCTAAGTGGAAAGTGGACTTGAAAACCCAGAAGTCCAAAAAACCCCCAAACCAAGCCCAGCTATCCAAATTTGGCCCAAGCCCGCTTGGCCCAGGCCCAAGAGGCATCGCCTCAGTGTAATGAGGCGATCGCCTCTTTGGCAACGGCCAATGGAGAGGTGATCGCCCCATCAATGAGGCGCCTCCTCTATGGCAGCCCACTTGCAGCTGCATTTAATGCAACTGCAATCATGACAATCAAGTGGTGCGGGCCCCACCCTCCAGACTTTCTTCTTGCGTGAGGAAAAGACTTTTGAGGAAGGAAAAAAAGCTAGGAGAACTCATGATGGGCTAAGAGGCTGAGGGGCATGGGAAAGCTTGGGGATAAAAAGAAAAAGAGAGAGAAAGTGAAGAGGAGGAGATTGGTTAGAAAAAAGGGAGAGCTTTGGAAGAAAAAAAAAAGCTCTGAAAAAAGAGAGGGAGAAAAGAGAAGAAAAAAGAAAACGTCCTGAAGAAGGGGAGGAAGGTTGAAGAGAGGAGGTCCACTTTCCCATAAGAGAAGAAGGAAGAAACTTGTGTCAAGGAGAGATACCACATCCTAGCAAGGATCTCAATCAAAGCAGCTCTGAGGGTCTCTCATTTTGGTATAAAATCTGCACTTTAAACTTGACATATTCATCATTTTGTATGTTCTTGCTTGTGTGTAACTGAGTCTTTAGCATATTTTAGGTTTATCTCCAATGGGTTTAGCTTGATATCTCACTTTATTGTTGAGTCTTTGAATACCTTTCCATGTAGTCGTAGTATGATAAGTGTAGAGTGTGTATATGCATGTTTTGGTTACTTAGAGTAGAAGTCTGCACGTCTTGGGAGTCAGAGCTGGCCTGGTAGTCAGGCGACGCCTCTTCACAAAGGCATCACCTCATCTCAATGAGACGATCGCCTCATTAATGAGGCGATCGCCCCATTGACAGGCTCTTAGGGAGCCTATCTTTAATGTGTATGCTACCTATTTTTGTCTCAGATCTGTAAGAGCCCTGTTGATGAGGCGACCGCCTCATCAATGAGGTGACCGCCTCATTGGCAGGGTTAACCCACTTCCTACTTCATTTTCTTTGTTGTTGGTTTGATGCGACGTCTGCTTTAACATGTCCCCTTTTGACCTTAAATAAGTTTGCATGATTGCATGATGATAATTATCTTGATTATTTGTTGGTTTCTTTGATCCATAATGTGAGAACCCTTTCTTTATAGAGCCTTTTGTAAGTATTGTTGTAAGCGATTTCTCTTCTTCTTTTCTTAAAAGAAAGGACTAACCATGTGCCATTTACAGGAATTACTTGATGATTTCTGTCATCGAGTAATCACTTTTGTTAGTTGTTCCTTTGTACATTGCGCTTATGTTATTTCAATAGTTTATTTTCGGTATATGTTTGGTTTATTTTCTGTATATTATTCATTTATTTAGCTAAAAAGCATTGTAATCCTTAATCCCTTCCCCCATTTAATTTTGAATATATGGTTGTAAATTATTATTTATTTTATTCACTATGTTTTTTGAATGTTGGGACTTAAAGGCATGAAATTGGACTAATATGCAAACTCAAACTTAATTATAAAATCTGGCAATTATCCAAAGGCAATTTCATTACATATGGTAAATGAGAAAATAATTAAATAATTAAACGGTAATCAAACGCAAAACACAAATGGAGGCCAACCGCAAGGTTGGGTGAGCATTCAAACGCTCATACCTAATTTTTGAACCTGATCTCTGATGACGGCTTCTGGGAACCTCCGTGGGATCCAGTTGTTGTATAGTGTGTCTCGGCTTTTATCCGGTTGGTAACTCCATCTCCGAATAGGCCCATGACCTATATCGTATTTCCTAGTGGGCCTCGAGCCCACACAGTGCTGTGGTTGCCAAACACTGGGGCACGCGCTAAATCTCGCCGCCTACAGTGGCAACTCCACTGGGGATAGAGAAACTGATTCCAGTGTTTTATGTTTTATCATCTTTAATTATTTTCTTATTTATTCCTGCATTTATGCATTCACTACACATTTTGCACACAATGAGCACTTTAATCCTAAATAAACCCGACAATAATCAGTATTTCGCTACCTACGTTTCACTCAAACCTAGTGGTGGAATATTTGATTATTGTCACTCACGACACGTACTAATCCATGTTGTTTGATCCTTGAGTGGGGAGACATATATGGATGTATATCGTTGTGGGAGTCGAAGAATTTAAACCCAAGACTCAAGCTCATGTAATGACTTAGCAACTATCCTTAGGAATTTTCCCATATGCATGTGTATTATGTCATATAATGGACCCTTAAAATAAATCTCGAGCCCATCAATAAGCAATCCAAAATAGAATGGGCCCTCATGTCCAACCAAAGCCCATTATAAATAAGCTAGTTAAACAAGGGCCTTTCATGCCTACTCATAACCCATTTCAAATGGGCCTTGACAAGTAAGTTTATGGTGCTAAGGATCTTGGCTCATAGAAAGTGGACTCGAGCTTTATTTAAAGGAACCATTATTTGTCTGAATCATTTTAAGAGTTTTCTTGCATACGTCGATTTTGTTATCCCCCGCTGATAATTAAAACCCAGGCTGAAAATCCTAGGACAAGATACTCGCCATTGAATACGTGTGTGGGAGAAATAAGGGCAGAAGTTTGCACATTTCAGTTATGTGTTTTGATCTTGTATATCTTTTTGTGTGTGACCCTTTTATTCCTAAATAAAATGAACTTGCATATCATGCATACATGCCATGCATCATTCTAACTAGTTGTTTTGCAGTGCTATAGATCCTTCAAGCTCAACAGGTGGGTCTGAACTAGTTCAGGTCATTTGATTAGAAATTCAGAATTAGGGATGGCAGGAGGGTTTGATCCAGAAGCATTTGGGGCACGGTGGAAAGAAGAAGTAATAACAGAAACTCGGGCTATGATGAAAGAAATGATGGGGGAGATTACTAAGCTTATCATAGAAAGTTAGCCAACACAGCCACCCAATGCACCGCCAATTGATCCGATCAACCTCGACAAGGGAACACTAATTAGGGGAAGGGAAGAAGATGATGTAACAGTATTAGCCAATCCGGTGAATCAAAGAAATATCATCCAAGCTAAGGATGTGGGTCAGACTGAGTAGGCTAAGAATATGACCAAAGTGATGAACTAGATGCAGGTAATGATGAAGGAGAAGGGTATGGTCGCCCCCCTAGATTACGATCTGAATTTGGAAAAGGGTGATGAACCGTTGCCTCGTAAGTTTAAATTCCCATACATGAAGAAGTATACTGGTGCTGAGGATCCCCATCTGCATTTTAAGCAATATGTAACATACATGAAGGCTACTGAGCTAACTGAGAGCCAAATTGTTAAGCAGTTCCCTATTTCACTGGAAGGAGCGCCGATTCATTGGTATTACACCTTGGAACCGCATGTTCAGTCGGATTGGAAAGAAATGTGCATTGCTTTTGTTAAGCAATATGGTCTCAACATCCAACTAGAAGTGTCCTTGAGAGATTTGCATAATACCAAGCAGAACTTTAGCGAGCCTTTTACTAATTACCTGACTCGTTGAAGGGGAAAATTATCCTTGATGAGGCATAGGCTAGCTGAGTCCGACCAGTTGGTCTTGGCAATAGAAGGGTGTGTTCCTATATTGTCTAGGAAATTGAGGGATCTGGGGATCATAAATTTTGAACAGTTATACAGATTTGGGGTCCAGAAAGAATCAGATTTGGCTTAAGAGAAGAAATTCTTCGAAAGAGGTTATGGGGGCAAAGAGGGGGCCAACTCAATCAGTAACGTTCAGATTCATGCTATTCGACCACCAAGCAGTAATGTACAAGTCAGTATAGTTAGACAGCCCCAGAGATTTTCTAATCTGGGACATCCTATGTCCAAGGTCCTCGATAAGCTCATTGAGAAGAACCTGCTACGACCTTTGCCTTCGCAATAACCCTTGCCTGGAGCCAACCCAAAGCTTTTCTATAAATTTCATCAAACCATCGGGCATGACACAGACAACTGCGCCCAATTAAAGCATGAAATCTAAGATTTGATAGACTCAGGTAAAATCACCGACCTAAAAAATAGAAAACCAAACACTCAAACCAACCCATTACCTAATTACCAAAATGTACCACCTCCTAACCCATCCATTCTGATGGTCAACTCTAGCCTATCAGAAGAACAAGTCTTAAACTCCTTCATTGATATCTCTCCCAATCCCCAACAAGTCAAGCCTAAAAGCTTGAGAATAAGCAAACAACCCACAGAGTTACAAGTGCAAGTCTTGGACATATGGAGTTTCGATAATGAAAGAAAAGAACAAGTTAACCTATAGGACAACGAGGGGTGTAAGCATAATCAGTCCATGGGAAAGGTCAAAGAAAAGGGAAAAGGAGCCAAGGTTACCAAGAGTGGGCCCAAAAAGGCAGGATGTGCAGAGAAGGGAAAAGGGGTAGAACAAAGCAGAGAGACCATTGCCAATGTTTGGGAGTTACTCATGCATTCTAGGGATCACAGGGAAGACCTGGTCCTAGCACTAGACCAAAGAAAGATTTCCATTAATTCCACTCTAGAACAGATGGTTTAGTCCTTAACAGAAACTCCTCAAGGAATGATAACATTTTCCAATAATGATCTGCCCTAGAAGGGAGGGATCACCACAAAGCTCTATTTATCAAAGCCGAAGTAAAAGGGAAGATGACCTGTTGTGTGATGGTTGATAATGGTTCTGCCATAAATGTGTGTCTGCTGAAGATTCTGCCAAAGTTATGGCTGATGGTAGCTGACTTAAAGCCTTTTGAAGTAGTTATCAAGGCTTACAATGACACCAAAAGATCTGTGGAGGGAACTTTCAGGGCGTTAGTTAGAATAGTGCCTATAGAAGTCTAGGCTGACCTACATATCATTAATATCCTGGTAACCTTTGCCATTTTATTGGGAAGGCCATGGTTTCACCCCTTGGGCAGCATTCCATCCACTGTTCATCAAAAGGTTAAGTTTCCACATGAAGGAAGAGTTGTCACCATCTAGCCGAAACTGAAGTCGCCATAGCCGCATTGAAGTTGACCCCTAAGGAGGTTTCCCCTAGCCCTAGTTTTAAAGTCTGTGTGATCTATAAAGATGAGATGGATGAAAGGGTTTTGAGAATGATGCGCAATATGAAATTTCTGCCCGGCATGGGGTTAAGGAAAAATCAGAGCGGACCTTCAGAGTTTGTGGGAAGTAAAGTACCTGTTCTAAAGCATGGGCTAGGATTCAAAGAGGTTGACAAAATTGGGAAGGAATTAGGTGTGTCAGACCGGTCTGAGGAAAAGGAGGAGGAAACTGTAGCTAGAAAGAAGACTTTATGGGAAATCTTTCTAAAGGAAGGCACTGGGCACCCATACAGAGGAACTCTAGAACCTCTCCTAGTGGCTGGGGAAGTTATCCCAGGATTCGAGATTTTTGCTGAATTTATGAGCAAAATCGGGGAAGCTGCTATTGAAAAGGCCCCTACTGAGGAGTTGGTACTGGTCGAAGAAGAGTCTAAAGAGGATGAAGCTACTTCGAAGCAGAAGAGCATTGATGATCAAAACAAAGACCTAGACTTTAAGACCTACATCCTCAATTCTATCACATATGTCTTTTATAATGACTTTAATATTTCCATAGCTTCTCTGTTTGAAGCTGCCGATCTTTTCTTTTCAAAAGTGAACGCAATGAAATCTGAATTTGCTTATTTATGTGATGTGTTTCCTAATGGTTATTCTATTTATGATGATCATTTCATGCATATGTTTGATGTTAATTCCACACAAACTGAATCATTTAATTTAGGCACAGATGATAATCCTAAAAATATACTGCTTGATTCTGGCTTAACTCATGATGAGAGAGAAAAAATGGAAAAAATCTTTAAAAAGAGACAGAAAGTATTTGCTTGGGGTTATGAAGACATGCCCAGAATCGATAGGGAGATCTCAAAACATAGAATCCCCACATACCCTCACATAGCGCCAATAAAGCAGAAGCAAAAGAGGCTAAGGCCAAAATGGGCTCTCTTGGTTAAGGAAGAAGTCAAAAAGTAGCTGAAGGCAAAGTTTTTAGAAGTGGTAGAGAGTGGTTAGCAAATATAGTTCCAGTTCCTAAGAAGGATGGAAGGGTCAGAGTGTATGTAGACTACCGAGATTTGAATAAAGCCTTCCCTAAGGATGACTTTCCCTTACCACATATTGACACATTAATTGATAGTGCGGCTTCCAATGCAATGTACTCTTTTATGGATGGATTTTCAGGATACAATCAGATCATGATGGTGGTAATGGATAGATTGAAGACATCATTCATCATCGAATGGGGCGTGTACTATTACCAAGTGATGCCTTTCGGGTTGAAAAATGCAAGGGCCACTTATCAGAGGATGGCGACTGCCCTACTGCATGACATGATCCATAAAGAGGTCAAAGTGTATGTAGATGATATGATGGTGAAATCTAAAACCAGGGAAGGGCATTTTGAAGCACTAGACAAGTTTCTGGCTAAGGCAGAAAAGTATAATCTCAGACTGAACCCGAAGAAGTGTATTTTTAAGGTCACATCTGGGAAACTATTGGGACACATTGTCAGTAAAAAAGGAATAAAGATGGATTCAGATAAAATCAGAGTAATTAGGGATATGCCCATGCCAAAAAAAGAAAAAGAGGTCCGAGGGTTTCTAGGGCACTTACAGTATATCAACAGATTCATAGCCAAACTAACAGCCATTTACGACCCTATCTTTAAGCTTCTGAAGAAAGACCAACCTGTTGTGTGGAACGAGAAGTGTCAATAGGCTTTTGAAACTATCAAGGATTATCTGATGAATCCCCCTATCTTATAACCGTCGAGACCAGGTAAAGTCTTAATCCTGTGTCTGGCAATTGAAAAGGATGCAATAGGGGCGATGCTAGCACAAGAAGGTGAAGGGAAAACAGAGCACGCTGTATATTACCTGAGTAAGAAGCTTCTCCCCTACAAAGCTACTTATAGTTTAGTAGAGAAAACTTGTCTAGCAGTGATTTGGGCAATGAGGAAACTCTGACACTACTTTCAATCGTATAAAGTGCAAGCAGTTTCCAAACATAATCCCCTTCAGTACCTCCAACAGACCCCGTCTCTTATGGGAAAATTGGCTAGGTGGCTCATTTTGCTCACAGAATTTGATATAGAGTATATGGCCAAAAGGATAGTAAAAGGAAGAGCAATAGCAAACTTCTTGGCGCAAAGCCCAGTCGGGGACACCCAAGAGTGGAAGTTGGAGTTCCTTGATGAGCGCATTTAGGGGCGATAAAGATACAAGATTGGGAAATGTACTTTGACGGAGCTGTTAACAACAAGGGGGCTGGGATAGGAGTAATTTTGGTTACGCCAGAAGGAGAAATGATCCCGATGGAAAAAAGGCTTGAATTTGAAGTAACCAATAACCAATCAGAATATGAAGCCTGCATCTTTGGCTTAGAAGCATTGCGTAGTGCAGGGGCAGAAAATGTCACTGTCTATGGGGATTCCATACTAGTTATAAAATAAGCCACCAAAGAATGGGAGATAAAAGAAGACAGATTACGGTCGTACTAGGAATACTTGACCACCATTCTGTGCTCATTCACACAATGCAAATTCGTCTATTTGCCAAGGGAAGGAAACCAGGTAGCAGACGCCCTAGCCACACTGGCCTCCATGTGGGAAAGTGGGAAACAACCAAAGGCCAAACCCTTAATTCTCACAAAGTCTCGAGCCCCCTGTTACGAAGAGGTAAAAGTAACGCCAGTTGATTTCACTAAGAAACCTTGGTTCTATGATTTACAAAGGTATCTGGAAACTGGGCAATTTTCGGATGACGCTGATAAGAAAGAAAGGATATCCCTACAAATATTATCTCGGCAGTTCATAAGCCATGGGGCGATGTTATACAAAAGAATGCCAATCGGGGTACACCTCAGATGTGTCAACAAGGATGAAGGTCGGAAGCTTATGAAAGCAATTCATGAAGGGGTGTGCAGACCACACATGAATGGGACTATTTTAGCGAAGAAAATAGCCTGCCATGGGTACTTTTGGCTCACTATGGAAGCAAATTGTGTTGGATTTATGAAGAAATGTCACAGTTGCCAAACATATGGTGATGTTAGCCACCTACCATCTATGAAACTTCAAGGAATGATGTCTCCTTAGTCGTTTGCTGTATGGGGGATTGACATCATAGGGGAGATAAGGCCAAAAGCAACTAATGGTCATCGGTACATAATTATGGCCATCGACTACTTCTCTAAGTGGGTTGAGGCTGAATCTTATACTACCATGGGGGCGAGGCAGATGTCAAGGTTCATCAAAAAGAACATAATCTTTAGGTATGGTCTACCACACCATATAGTCACAGACAATGGTGTTCAGTTTCGAGCAGAGATGACCATACTACTAAAGGACTATAAGATTGAGCACCACAAATCATCTCCATATAGGCCACAGGCAAATGGAGCGGTAGAAGCAGTAAATAAGAATATAAAAAAGATCTTGGCTAAGATACTGAAAAATTATTGAAATTGGGTTGAGTACTTACAATTCGCACTATGGGGGTACCGGACTACTGCTAGAACCTCGATAGGGGTCACTCCATACTCCTTAGTTTATAAGAGTGAGGCAGTTTTTCCCGTAGAGGTCGAGATAAGGTTATTGAGAGTCCTTCTACAGTCTAAACTCCCCGAGTATCAGTGGGTCAAAAGTCCGTTGGCTCAATTCACACTGTTGGACGAAAAGAGGATGAAGGCTATGTATCATTCTCAGCTGTATCAGAGAAGAATAACCCGTGCCTACAATAAGAAGATCAAGCCAGGCAAGATTCGAGAAGGGATCTGGTGTTGAAACTCACAAGAACAGTCACGATCGATCCTCGAGGAAAGTTTAAGCCTAACTGGGAGGGACCGTATCTAGTAAAGAAGTTGTTTTTGAAAGGTGCTACCATTTTATCTGACATGGAGGGAAACGAGTTCAAAGAACACATAAACCTAGATAAACTCAAGAAATACTTTCTGTAAATAGTCTCGCTAGGGAAAAAACCTCAAAAAGAGGTTGTCTAGGCAAAAATTAGAGACTAAAAAGGAAAAAAGAGAAAAAGAAAAAAGTAGTCCTGCTGGACTGAAAACCTTGAAAGAGGCGGTCCAGGTAAAAGTTAAAGACATATAAAAGGGGAAGGAGAGGCACAACATGGTTAGTTAGAAAACTTACAAGGGCAAGCCAACTAATAACATGAGATGTACCAGAAGCGAAATGTATATACGTTTTGTGCTTAAGTAAAATGAAATGGATTGCTTCAATTGTCATTAAACATTGCATAATGTGTCCAGTATAAGCCGTTTAACTAGTACAAAAGGGAAATTACTTCTAACAAAAAGGAAAATGATGACTTCATTCCATGAGCTAGTTTTGTCTTCTCTTCTTTTGTTGCCTACCCTGGGAACTTAACATTTGTAATTCTCTTGTCTTTTTATATTTAATAAACTCGTCTCTTTTTATCTGTTGCAAGCAAACCTATGCTTTGTAATGATCATCGATGGTCTGATCACCGTCATAGCTTAAGTTTCTTTCGATGACTCTTTGAGGCCAAGTCGCCATTAGGTGGTCTAGGAAATTCTAAGAAGCAGTCCTGGCTCGAACTCATGACCCGACTCCATAATCAGTTATTTATGACCATATTGGTGACAGAGGCGGGTTGGATTATAGAAAGTGGCAAAATGGAGACCGGCAATTGGGACGTAATATGTATAAGACCGGAGGGTCACATGCTGCAAACCCTACTAGGGACATATCCAATGAATCAGTGTATCAGGGAATGTTAATAGCTAGCCACAAATGTCTATAGGGATGGGATGTAACTTCCGTATTCGATAATGCTTGGCCTGATAATGCCTAATGTCTTAAGGAGGTTCAATCAAGCCCATCTTTTCATAAAACCACATCTGCGGGATTATAAATGTTTAGGTATAAGTAGTATTGGCAGTTGAAAGTAAAGGAGGGGCAACGGGAACTTACCTTCAACAAAAAGGGGCTTCTGGAGAACCGTCGCATCCTTGTGAAGTTATCTAATCCAATGATGGTTTCTGCTAAGATGAGAGGGGAGGGATTGAGCCCTGACTCCACTTGATCGAGGATGGAGAGGATCTTCATATCGCAGCCCCCTGAGGGGGAAACCAGTAGAAATTGAGCATACAAATAGAGGGCTAACATGCGGGGCCAGTAAGTTTCCCCTTTGTCCACAATCATGATGACTTCAAGGAGGGGCTCCAATTTGATTTCTGAGTCAGAGATACAGTGGAAGGAAGACCAATGTGGAAGATTGAACATGCACGCCATTTGTTGTTGAATGGAACGATAATCCGGGTTTTCAAGAGTAGGAATTACAAGTTGGCAAGTGGAATCTGTACGACGACCAAGAATTGCCTCAAATTCCTCTGGTAGGGGGTATATTTCTATCGTGTTGAGCCAAAAAAACATGTTTCTGGGGATCCCAAAATTGAACCATAGCATAGAGAAAAGGGTAATTAATTCTCCTAGTATAGAGTGATTTGAAGACCGTGAGATGAAATGGCTCTAACCCAGCCCAAGATTTATTGTCCAAACCTTTCAAAATCAACTATAGGGACCTTAGACTTTATTCTGTCATGTTTATGGCTTTTCAGAGACACTTAGAGAGAGAAACAGAATGGGGAGGATGAAGGGGATTCGATAATTAGGTCAAATGCATGAATGAAGGTTTTATAGGGGCAGGACCGCCTGCTGCTGAGGTGGCAGCCTCATCGATGAGGCGATCGCCTCATCAATGAGGCGCCGCCTCAGCAGCATGAGGTGATCGCCTCTTTACCAGGGTTCGATGAGGCGATCGCCTCATTAGCAATATAGGCCAATTGCGTTTCTTCAAATCACACAATCTAACAAGTGGGACAGTTACGCATGCAAACAGTGAAATCAACTCACATATGAAGAAATGAGAAAAGCAAAACAAATGAATTTAATCAAGGGGAGTGTCAGGTTCTGCAAACATTCTATTCATAAATTCTAAAGACCAAAATTTTGCGTTCACTACTCAGAGACTACACAAATTTTAACATGAGAACATCAAGCATCTGATCCCACACCCTCAGGGTCATCTTCTCCCCTAGCACCACCGTCGCTCCCGTCTTCATCCTCGTCATCCTCATCAATCTAGAATACATCAATCTGACGCTCGAGAGTAGCGATCCTTGCCCTGCTAGCCTCATCTCGATCCTATTCAGACAAATCATAGGTTAGTAAACCATGCAAGCATGCATACATATAGAAAATAATGAAATTCTTACCCTTCACTGCTGGGTGACCTCCAACATGTAGTCTCTCTGGGCCTCTATCATACGATACATATATAGGCCCTGCTCCAACGAAATCTGCATTATCAAAATAAATGTTGGAACTAATAGTTGGTTTGAGAATTATAGTGAAAGCAGGTTAGGAAAAAGAACATACGTGAGTAGCACTGCCAGGGGTGCATGCAGGGGTCAGGTCCCCATCCAAAGTCAAGAACTAATGCGATAACTCCCCAGGGGGAACCCAACATCGGGCTAGGGGGTCAGGGACGTGGATGAAGCTGCCTAGGATAAACTCAGAAACGGGGGCAATAGTCGGCCTAGCTTCCTCACCGGCAGCGGAAGTCTCCTCTCTGCCCGGATCCAATCGATGCCTCAAGGGCTCTCTCTCCTGCACCCGGGACTTGACCGAGGCCACGGGCCTAGCAGGCGCAGCCTAAAGATAAAAATAGGAGGAACATGTTAAGGATGTAGTAAATTTACAAGAAAAGGGGAACCAGTGAGGATTTACCTGAGAGGTAGAAGCAGCCTGGAAGGGGACCGTCAGTAGAAGGTGGGCACGGATGAACTCCGTATGCCGGCTCTTCACACAAACTGTGTGATCCACAGCTGGTGAGCCCACAACGACCTGAACGAGATCATCACCCTCCAGCTTGTAAGCCTAAAGCATACTTTCAGGAGGAGACCTGGGGACCCGCCTAGCCTTAACACTTACCCTCCAATTTAGGACCCGCTCTCCTAAGTACCAAGCTCGATACCCAAGACCACAAAGGAGTGCCCTCTTTTGGGCTAAAGGCCTGGAGTGAGTCATCTCAATGACCCAAGTGTCCTCGGACCCCCACAAGTCGCTCCGGATCTGTAAAAAGAAAGAAAAGATGTCAAAATGTAAGTAAATCGAATGTGAATAATGTACTAATAAGAAGGCTTGTGCTTTGTAGGTACCACATCTTGTGTCAGAGAGTTCAAATGCTGTTTATGGATATGAACTCGCGCAAGGTGCCTCTTCACGACGCGGCTAGCACCCCACTTACCGAGGGCCAGGAAATGGTCTCCCACTCGGGTAACTCCTACAAGCAACTCTAACTCTAGAGCCTAGACCTGAAAAATGAAACAGGAGAAGTTGAGAAGGCTGATGTAAGTAATGGGGGTCAGAACAAGATGAGGAAAAAGGGGGTCGTGATGTACCAGAACAACATGCCAAAAGTCACAAAACCTCCTGGCCCTTTGGACCACCTCATCCATACTCTGGTATAGATATTCTAAGGCACAGCTACCTCAGTTGAATGTGGGAACCTGATCAAGATCCCGAAGGGCTGGTAGGAACATCAGATTGATGGAGCTGGCGGTGTCAGCAAAGAGGGTGGTACCGAGCAAGTAGAGCAAAAAGGCCCTTACCACCTGGTCAATCTCAAAGGGAGAGACCATTGTTGCGGCCCGATCCTGAGTATAGTAGCTCCTGATCAAATCCAATTTAAGGGTATGAGTCCCCTTCATGTCAGGAGTTATCCCCAGAAGTCACTCGATATATATGGCCTTATCTGGAGACAGTTGATGTAGACTCGTGTTGAAAGGAATGGGATCCCCGACACAGGCAATCCCTGTGATGGCAGTAAATGACACCAGGTCTAGTGTAAGCTCACTGAATGAGAGGTGGAAGGTGTGGGTTGTGTCAAACCACCTCTCCATCAGGGCATGCAGTGGTTGGTAATCTGTGCGCCCTTGCTCGGACGAAAGTGAAAGTACAAAGTTCTCGAACCCCATCTCTTGAATCCGGTCCCTCTGCTCGTCAATCAAGTCACTGTAGAAGACCCGAGCTCCATAAAAATTCTCGACACCCTTAAATGTCTGGGTGTCATGCTGCAAATAATAAATAAATAGGGAAGTGAAATTTATGCATGTTATGGTTTCGAAAAAGGGAACTCGGAATGAATGCACTCTTGGACTGCACAGCTCGCCCTATTGATGAAGTGATTGCCTCACCATAGAGGTGATCGCCTCATCACAGAGGAGATTGCCTTATTGGAGAGGTGATCGGCTCTGTGAAAGGGCGATAAGTTATCTCCTCTTCACAAAAGTTGATCATCTCATCGATGAGGCGATCGCCTCATCAATGAGACGATCGCCTCTACGATGAGGCGATCGCCTCTGTATGGCGGGACGGGTACAATTCCCAATTTTTGGTGATCAAAACATGGATTTCTCATCATCTTAATGATTTAATGCTATAAGTTGGTAATTATATTTGATTAATCACTAACCCAATATAATTTTGTAGGAAATTATAAAGTACTAACCTCTCTGGATGCAAATGAGCAAATATGGGACCTCAGGTCTGCCAGAAGAGGAATCGAGTCTCCGCGAGTCAATCCCAAGCTCCTAGAAGCATAGGGGTTGATCACACTCAGGCACAGGGGGTGTTCTCTCATCCTCCATTGACTGTAAAAAGGGGAAAGTGCAAGGAATACAAGAAGTGTAAGGAGAAGAAGATAGAGAAAAAAGAGAAGTGACAAAAGGATGAAAAAGAAGAGTAAGGACAAAAGAGGTTTTTATAGCAAGCAAGAGCGTAGGGCTTTCCTAAAAAAAAAAAGATGATGATGATTGGAAATTAGTGTCGTATACTAGGGAGGCAAAATTCAGAGTATGAATTTTTGAGATGAAATTTTTAGAAGACAGGGCTATTCGGGTTTGAATCCCCGAAGCTCAGAGAAAGGGTTGTTCGGGTTTGAATCCCCGAAGCTCAAAGGACAGGGATGTTCGGGTTTGAATCCCCGAAGCTCAGAGAAAGGGCTATTCGGGTTTGAATCCTTGAAGCTCAAAGGACGGGGCTGTTCGGGTTTGAATTCCCAAAGCTCAAAGAAAGGATTTTTTGGGTTTGAGTCCCCGAAGCTCGAAGGATCGAGATGATTATTCGGGTAGTATCCCCGAAGTCGGAAGTGAAGGACAACTGGGCCAAGAAAACCCGAAAGTCTATGTCCCTAGAGGAGTGATAATCAGACTAGGAAAATCTAAAAACCACATTCCCAGCGATGATCGAGCCAGGAAAACCCGAGAATCAAGTTTTTGTGTTATGAAGATCGGGCTAGAAAAACCCGAGAATCAAGTTTCAGTGTTGCAAAGACTGGGACAGGAAAACCCGAGAATCGAATTCCAATGTTGTAAGGATCAGGCCAGGAAAACCTAAGGTTAATAGTCTTTGAATACTTTATCAAATATTAATGAGTGGCTGATCGGGCCAGGAAAACCTGAGGATCACGGTCACATTTCAGAATTGAAGAATTTATCTCTCGGGTGAGATCCGAGAGTCAGGTATGTTTCTTATCTTATTGTTTATTTGTTGTTGTGCATGTGATTTTTTGAAAAATGGTCATTGCATATGTTTGATTTTTTAAAAAATCAAGGGGCAAACTGTAGACACCTGGTTCGGTCGGCCCGTGTTAAGGGACGAATTAGGAGTGCTTGGTTTAACCAACCCGTTGTCAAGCCCAATAATGAGAATGTGATACTTGGACACGAGAACGAAACCTGAATCTCTAAGTGGAAAGTGGACTTGAAAACCTAGAAGCCCAAAAAACCCCAAACCAAGCAGCTATCCAAATTCGGCCCAAGCCCGCTTGGCCCAGGCCCAGGAGACATCGCCTCAGTGTAATGAGGTGATCTCCTCTTTGGCAGCAGCCAGTGGGGTGATCGCCTCATCACAGAGGCGATCGCCTCATCGATGAGGCGCCACCTCTATGGCAGCCCACTTGCAGCTGCATTTAATGTAGTTGTAATCATGACAATCAAGTGGCACGGGCCCTACCCTCTAGACTTTCTTCTTGCATGAGGAAAAGACTTTTGGGGAAGGAAAAAAGGCTAGGAGAGCTCATGATGGGCTAATAGGCTGAGGGGCATGGGAAAGCTTGGGGATAAAAAGAAAAAGAGAGAGAAAGTGAAGAGGAGGAGGTTGGTGAGAAAAAAGGGAGAGCTCTGAAAAAAAAAAAGATCTGAAAAAAGAGAGGGAGAAAAGAGAAGAAGAAAAAAAATGTCCTGAAGAAGGGGAGGAAGGTTAAAGAGAGGAGGTCCACTTTCCCATAAGAGAAAAAGGAAGAAACTTGTGTCAATGAGAGATACCATATCCTAGCAAGGATCTCAATCAAAGCAGCTCTGAGGGTCTCTCATTTTGGTATAAAATCTACACTTTAAACTTGACATGTTCATCATTTTGTATGTTCTTGCTTGTGTGTAACTGAGTCTTTAGCATATTTTAGGTTTATCTCCAATGGGTTTAGCTTGATATCTCACTTTATTATTGGCTCTTTTAATACCTTTGCATGTAGTTATAGTATGATGAGTGTAGAGTGTGTATATGCATGTTTGGTTACTTAGAGTAGAAGTCTACATGTTTTAGGAGTCAGAGCTGGCTTGGTAGTCAGGCGATGCCTCTTCACAAAGGCATCGCCTCATCTCAATGAGACGATCGCCTCATCAATGAGACGATCGCCTCATCAATGAGGCGATTGCCCTATTGACAGGCCCTTAGGGAGCCTATCTTTAATGTGTATGCTACCTGTTTTTGTCTTGGATCTGTAAGAGCCTTGTTGATGAGGTGTCACCTCATCAATGAGGCGATCACCTCATTGATCACCTCATCAATGAGGCGACCGCCTTATTGGCAGGGTTAACCTGCTTCCTGCTTCGTTTTCTTCGTTGTTGGTTTGCTGCAACGTCTGCTTTAACATGTCCCCTTTTGACCTTAAATAAGTTTGCATGATTGCATGATGATAATTGTCTTGATTATTTGTTGGTTTCTTTGATCCATAATGTGAGAACCCTTTCTTTATAGAGCCTTTTGTAAGTATTGTTGTATTCGATTTCTCTTCTTCTTTTCTTGAAAGAAAGGACTAACCATGTGTCATTTGCAGGAATTACTTGATGATTTCTATCATCGAGTAGTCACTTTTGTTAGTTATTCCTTTGCACATTGCGCTTTTATGTTATTTCAATAGTTTATTTTCGGTATATGTTTGGTTTATTTTCTGTATTTTATTCATTTATTTAGCTAAAAAGCATTGTGATCCTTAATCCCTTTTCCCATTTAATTTTGAATGTATGGTTGTAAATTATTATTTATTTTATTCACTGCATTTTTTGAATGTTGGGACTTAAAAGCATGAAATTGGACTAATGTGCAAAATTGGACTAATGTGCAAACTTGGACTTAATTATAAAATCTGGCAATTATCCGAAGGCAATTTCATTACATATGGTAAATGAGGAAATAATTAAATAATTAAACGGTAATAAAACGCAAAACACAAACGGAGGTCAACCGCAAGGTTAGGTGAGTATTTAAACGCTCATACCCAGTTTCTGAACCCGATCTCTGATGACGGCTTCTGGGAACCTCCGTGGGATCCAATTGCTGTACAGTATGTCTTGACTTTTATCCGGATGATGACTCCATCTCCGAATAGGCCCATGACCTATATCGTATTTCCTAGTGAGTCTCGAGCCCATACAGTGCCGTATTTGCCAAACACTGGGACACGTGCTAATCCCCGCCGCCTACAGTAATCTTAACTGAAATTTAGGTCAATTATAAACGAATTAAAATCAAATTAGTCAAAGCTCGACTTGATTATTCCCCTAGTGGTTATCAAATGTGTAAATTATTTAGTTAATAGAAAAAAAATGAAGAATTAGAAAATGCCTAAAGTTAAAGTTTGTTTATCATTTTTATGTTTAGTAATTAACTAATAAATAGTGGTATTGTATTCTTTTAATGTCGTCCGTAAGTTTTTTTTTAAAAACAATTGTATGTCGGAGCGTATATTTTTAAAGGTCTAAAATTAAAATTTAAATATTTGATAAATTTTATAATAAAATTTAAGGAGTGTAATAAAATAAAAGAGTAAAGTTTAGGGTGAAAATGAGCATTCGGCAATATTTTCATTCATTCGATGGCATATTCAAATCCTAAACAGAAACAAGATTAAATGAAAAAGAAATCAAATAACAAGCACAAATTCTTCAATAGTTAAGACATATTATGAAAATTGATTAAGTCCTCTTCTTGTACTTTATTGGAGGATCTCCAACAAACTTCCAAATTTCTTATTATAAAATGAATTAGTTTGCCTCTCGACATTTAAGAAGTTAAATGCCACTCTTAATCATATTTTAAATTAAAAAAAATATAAATTTTTACACACTTTTTATTAATTTTATTTCTTATATTGGTATTTTGCAAATTAAATTAATATTAGTAAAAGTTAAAATCTTAGTATTTAAATTAGAAAAAATTTTAAAAATTAGAATTTAAATTTTTTTATTGAATTTAAATTTTTTACAACATCAAAAATATATTTATTTTTAAAGTCATAAGCTTCAATATCATGACAAGAAAACAAGTTCCGAGATGGATAAATCGCACATAGAGTCTATCCAAATTTTTTTGGATGGAAAGGATATTTAAGTCAATTTAGGTGGGAATGGAAGATTATTTATGAAAAACAATAAATGTGAAATACCAATAAAGACCTTACCTCCCTCTTGTCTTTCCTTGGCAAGCTTCATGTATAATTAAAAAGAAAAATCGCAAAACCAATCGCTTTACCATCTGCAATATCAATCGGAGAATCATTGCTCCGCCTGCTGGCAATCGGTCGCAAACCTCACCGTCTTCAGAAAAAAATCTTAAAACCACCGCCTCTTTCTCCTTCCACAAAAGAGGAGAAAACGTCGAAGAATTGAAAAGGTTCAGGTTGAGAAACCCTAGGTTCTCAAAATCAAATTTTAATTGTAATCTCCAGAATGCAACAACAGAAAGAAAGGGGAAAAAATAGCACAACAAAGATCGAATGTTCATAACACAACAGAAAAAATGGGGAAGAAACAACATAGCAAAGATCGAATGTTCATAAAAAATAGAATGCGCCACCGAATGGGGCGCTGCCAAATCCAAAGAGGTTCACACTCCTTTCAAGCGCCTCCCTTTCTATTGCTGCGCGTATGCTTCTTCTCTTTAACTGTAATTATATTAATTTTGATTATAATTTTTTTTCATTCATTATGGTGTTAATTTTGTGTTCTTGCTTTACAAACTCACATTTACACCATTTGAGTATCCAATGCGCACAGCTAATGGAGCCACCGGATTGATGTGGCCACCACTGACGAACCAGACTTGGAGCCAAATTGAATTATGAGTGCAACTTCAATTCTAAAACAAACCTTCGTACAAAAATTTGTACTTCTTTATGTATACACACGAGCTGTTCTTTAATTCTTAACCTCTCATTCTTTTCCTTACAGGAAAGATTATGTTAGTCTTTTTAATTTTTCTAACCAAAAAAATTTGAATAGATTCTTTCTGTTTAGAGGCCATAATACGTGCAGAAGCCCTAAGCTTATAGTGAAAATTCTAACTCCTCCCTATATTTATAGTTTGGTCTGGAAACACCTCAATTTATAATATTTATATCTTTTAGACACCTCTATATTTTTTTATAGTCTTTGTAATTTTTATAAATTATCATTTTAATCCTTTCAACTTTTTCAATATATATTTATTATTTTTAGTCATAATTTTTATTAATATATATATTATTTATTTTATTTTTTGACAAACATTATTCAAGTGTATGCATAGAAATAAAAGATTTTTTAATTTTAATTTCAATTCAACTATGTGAAAACTAAAAAAAATAAAAAAAATACTTATCATTTCAATTTAAAATAATTAGAAAGTGTAAATAATTTAATAATATTAATAAAAATTATGATTAAAAATAATAAAAATAATAAAAAAATGAGAGGATTAAAATGATATTTTATATTAATTTTGAAGACTAAAAAGAAAGATAATGGTGTTTAAAAGATATAAATATTATAATTTGAAATATTTATGATTTCAAACTTTAAATACACGGAGGAGTTATGATTTTCACCAAGTTATGTATTGTGCCGAGATTATATGTACGAGTAGGTACCCGTAAATGGATTATAATTCTTTTTTTTTTTTTAAATGTTTTAGTTGTTATAAAAATTCAGTATCAATCTATATTTTAATACGAATGAATTCCAATTTTCTTTTTTAATGGAATTACTTTAGACAAAATTACAAAATTAGGATACTTTTGTGGCTGATTTACATTAAAATGTCCAACTATGTTTATTAATTACATGTTTACCTTTTCTATTTTCAACTATGCCTTTTTTTTCAATTTTACCTATTTTTCATTTGTTACTTTTTTTTTTCTTTTTTTTTAAATTTTTTTAGTTTGAATTGGTTATTTTTTTACCGTGTTCCTTTTGATTTTAAATTTTATTTTTTTTATTTCTTTCTTATTATTTTTTTCCTTATTTTTTCCATTCTTTCATTATTTTTTTTCTCCTTTTTATTTTTTTCCTTTCTATTTCTTATTTTTGTTTGTTTATTTTTTCTCTTTATTTTTCACTCCTTTTTAAAAAAAAAAAAATTATTTTTTTAATCTTTTGTTATCCTTATTTTTTTAATGTTTATTTTCTTTCGTTTTTATTTTTCTTATATTTTTCTTATATTTTTCTTATTCTATATAATCCTTATTTTTTCATTTTTTTATTTTATCCTTATATTTATTTTCTCTTTTTTTATTTATTTTTATTTTTTCTTTTTTTTCTTATTTTCTGTTATCCTTAATTTTTTTTCAATTATTTTTTATTTCTTATTTTTTATTCTTAACTTTTTTTTATTTTGGGTATTGATATATCTATAGGCAATGTGTTCTATTTCAGAAAATATAATTAACATATTTAAATTATATAACTCATATTAATTTTAATAAATAATTAAAGTTTCAGATATCTTAGAAAAATATTTTGAACTATAAATTTTTGTGTGTGTATGAATCTACTTACACGTGTAAAATTAATGTATTTTACACAAAATCTCAATTACTTATTATGTTACATCTAATGGTTAAAATATCTAATTACTTTTAGTAAATATTACCTTATTGAATTCAATTTTTATGCAAGAAGTGATTCATATTCCTAAAACATTCACTTCTTACAATATTATTTTTTTTATTAATAATTTATTTCCTAATTAAATCAGCTTCCATTAACAAGACAACACAAGACTATTAATACTATTAAAAAAAAAAAAGAAGAAGAAGAAGAAAGAACAGAGTTAGAGCTGCCTTGTTCCCTAAACTCAGCACAATAAGTCCCCTTCCATGATTTCACTTCACTTCTAGGTCCTAATGACCGTAGTCGTGAATTATCCTTTTTTTTAATTAGTAGTTTTGCATATTTCTCTTTGAAAATTAGCTCAGCCAAAAGAAATAAGAATGGGGTGCTTCGAAAAGCAGGTAAGGTGGGTAGCTGTAATTAGTTTTTTTTTGTCATATTGTTTTCGTAGGAGTGGACAGTGGATTTCGAATGGTTAATTTTGGAATTCCCACAAGTCATCATTTGAATTCATAAGTCTTAGATTCTTGTTATACAAATTGTTATCTTGCTGATGTTCTGCCTTCTGCTATTGCAAAACTTCCTCACCTCAAAAATCTATAAGAAGTTTTTCTAGTTCCAACAGTTTAAGAAATCAAAGTGAATCAAAAGTTTTGTTTTGATTGTTAATATTTTATCTGGTTTGCAGTTATCTTACTCGAAACTATCTTAGTGGTAACATACCAAGAAAATGAGCGTCTATAAAATTGGAATATTTGTAAGTGATTGGCCAAACCACCGCAGAGAAATGAGCTCAAAAGAATAAGTAGGAGATCATACCCAATACAAAATACTTCAAAACATGAATTTTGTTTTGGTAAATAGCAAATAATACTATCAAGTTATGTTGCCTCACCACATGTTGCATTAATTAAGTAGGCTTCCAACTGCAAAATTCTCATATCATAATTATTTGCTTTTTGAACTATGAATCAAATGAAGATCAGTAATGATGGTGAGATTTGGTTTATCTGTTGGACCATTTTACTATGTATTTTTTCTAAAGTTATTCATATAAACAATATTGACAAAAATAATTATAAGGTTAGAATAACAATTGAATTACATGTTAACAAAATTATTTGAAAAAAAAATTCATTTTTATTTTCTTTTTCTTTGCTGCTATCACAATTCTGCAAGTGAAGTGAGTCCAGGCAAGCTCAAAGCAAATAGCCATGGAAAATGATTTTGATAGAAAATAATTAGTTAATAAATACTTTAATATCGTATTTCTTATTAATAGAAAGTAATCTAAATAGTAAATAATTACTTAATGAAAGAAAAATATATATTTTAATAAGGTAATATATAATAAAATTAATTAGATATTTTTAACCATTAAATATATTATAATTGAAGGTTGAGATTTTATATAAAATATATTAGTTTTACACGTGTAAGTGGATCCCCATATATATATATATATATATATAGTAGGATGATATTATTTTCTTCTTTTGATACATGAAAAATAAATTAAAATTCACAAATAATAAAATAGAAATAAATGATTTTTTTTTTCAAGTTTCATGCATTTGAAAAAAGGTGAGCACTTGAATTCAAATTAATTGATATGCATATATCAATTATTTTTTTTTTATTTTTATTAATTGAGTAAAATTATATTTGAAATTCATTATTTAAGTCTAACTATTTCTTTGATAATTTTTCTAACAATAAATATTTACTCAAATTGTCATATTCAGATACTATTTTAAGTTTCAAATATTGTTTTGAGTTTTATATATTGTTTTGAGTCTCAAATACTGTTTTGAGTTCCAGATATGAGTAATATTCAGAAAATATACTTTTGGTTGGGAGAAAATAATTGAATAATATTAAGATAATATACTATTTTAGATCTATAGGGGTGTAACCGAGCCGAGCCACTCGACGTTCAGCTCATTGAAAGTTCGTTCAAGCTAGTTTATTAAGTTAAACGAGCCGAACCTGAACATAATTTTGAAGCTCGAAGCTAAATGAGTTGAGCCCGAGTATCTTCAAACTTGGCTTGTTTAAGCTCAGAAACAAACTAGTTAACAAGCTCAGTAACTAAGCTCGTGAGTAGGCTCGTAAAGTAAGTCCGTGAATAGACTCATTAAATAATCTCATGAACAGGCTCGTTAAATAAGTTCATAAACAAGCTTGTTTACTATCTTATAAATTTAAATATTAGTATAAATGTGGTATTAAATGGGTATAATTTAAGGACATTTTTTTAAGTAATTTTGGTTTTTAGCTACTTTTATATTACTTTATTTTTATCACCTTAATATGAGAATGTGTTTTATTGTCTAAGGTGGTTATTACTAGAGTGTATATACTTTAAAAAAAAAAAACTATAGAAGGCATCATAATATAAATTAAGAATTAATATTAAATAAACTACATAATCTTGATGTTATAAAACTATTTAGTATTATTGTATAATATTAATGTAGTATTAAATAAACATAACATTGATTAAAATTGTTGCTAAACTACATAATTTTGATTTAACTAAATATCACTATTCACTTTAACCTATTTCATTTGTCCATAACCATCAAATTATATAAGTTTCTATAACCATCAAATTATATAATTTTGTCTATAACAATCAAATTATATAATTTTCTTAAAACTACATAGTTTTGATTTAACCTAATTCACTAAAAATCACTCTTTATTTTAACTTATTTCATTCAATTCATTTAACAATACTAAAATGATTTAGTACTGTTATTAAACAAACATAAAATTGTTGTTATAAATTATAATTTAATTTGAATCATTTTATCACAAAAATATATAATTTTAATGTCATAAATAAATAATTTGTCTGTAACTATAAAATTATGTAGATTTCTAAAAACTACAAAGTTTTACTCAAAACTACATAGTTTTGATTTATCATAATTCAATAAAAATCACTATTAATTTTCTATAACCACAAAAATCCCTCTTATTTTATCCTAACCACAAAAAATCTCTCTTCACTTTAATTTGTCTATAATCATAAAATTATATAATTTTCTCAAAACTATGTAGTTTTTCTAAAAACTACCTAGTTTTGTTTTAACCTGATTCACTAAAATCTCTCTCTTTACTTTAACCTATCTCTTTCATTTTCAATTGAATTAAACCTAATTCCTTCTCTTGAATCAAGTTCAGCAGCTGCTCACCCCACCCCCGCCTGTCATCTCACTGCCGTCTACCCATCGTACCGCCCTTCCTCCCTCACCCTCAATAGCCAGCCCGCCGTTCTTCCTAACTCTCACCCTCACTAGCAGCCGCTCACGGTAATGTTTCATTCTTTAAATGATTTTCGGCAATCCATTTCTTTGTACTGGTTATTATTATTATTGTTTTTTTGCTGTCGATTGCTATCATGAAAAGTGAATGCAGTAAAAACAAACTACACTTTAGTCAATTTTGCAGATTGTTTTTTTCCTATTTGTTCACTGAACGTAGTTGGTTTTAGTTTAAATTCATTCTGATTTACACACATATACAATCTAGAACAAAGTAGATTGAAAATGTCAATGAAAGAAAGTAGATTAAAAATGTTAATGAAACAGTGAGTTGAAATTTCAGCTGAGCTGATTTAAATGATGACATATGCAAGCTATTTAGATGTCCCCTAGGGTGTGGTTTCTTTCATTTGGTAGTATCCTTATTGTATTTCAGGTGCTTAAAAAACTTGTATTAGGATGCTTTTATTTCTTATTTTATTATCTTCTTTTCTGCTTCTGTTTCTGCTTCTTTTTTTTTTATTATTTTCATTTATGCTTCTATTTCTTTATAATTTTTCTGGTATTTTAGCTGCTGATTTTTTTGTTTAGGATATTTGTTGCACTTTTTTTAGGATCAAGAGGACATTAAAAAGTTAAAATACCTCTTGCTTGAGTTTTGGATTTGTTTGATCCTAACCAAGTGATCAGCACATTTGGTGGCAACAACCTTTCCATATACATCCTCCTGTTTTAGTTAAGTTGATTCTTTCCCTACGCGAAGTGTTGATACTAGAAAATATGTAGTGCATGATGATTTATATGCTTCTGCCATGAGTGAAATAATTAATGTATAGTCTGAGCTCTTATTGTCAACTTGACTCTGCATTTGATTCGCATAATGCCTTGGAAGAGTATATTTATTGTCCTAATATGTGCAACTTTATTCTAAGAATTCTATATTTAATTCATTTTATTTGTATTTACAATGCCATTGATTATGGACCATATAACTAGAATATATTATATAACTAGAATATATGATTCCGCCAAAAAAAACCTGGAATATATGAAAGTTATCAGCTAACTAATTGTTTAGCTTGCATATCTCAATTAATTCTATTTACTTGATTTACTCATAAATTAGATAGTAAATGGCAAAAAGTTTTGTCAGTTCTTATTTCAAATGAATGATTTGCTTATAACAATATGATAATTGTTATGACCCATATTTTTATTTAATTATTAAATTAATTGTGAATTTAATGTATTATTATTATTTTAATTATTTTTGAGAAATTATGGTTAAGGAGAATTATTAAGTTTTAAATATTATTTTATTCAATTAGTGTAAAATAAGTATTTTTAATAAAATTTATTATTAAAAGTATTTTAGTAAAATTATTAATTTAGTCTATATTGTATATATGAATTTGTTTAAGTATATATAAAAGTAAAAAAAAAAAAAACGTGGCTACTGCCACTTTTTCTTCGTTACTTATTTTCTTTTCTTTTCCTTTCTTATTTCTCCTTTTCCCCACCGACAGAGCCACCACCACCCACCTGCCATTGTCATTCGCTCACCATGCTGGACAGCCCATGTCACCGTTAGCTCGCCAACACCTTCGGCAACCCCTCCTTCCTTCTCTCTCTATCTCTCTTGGATTTGGTTAGTTGTCGGATTGCAAAGGGTGTCACCGGTGACGATTCCAACCACCTCAAGTGCCACAACCGGTCTCAAAAGAGCCTCCTTTTCTTGGGCATTGTTTCCCCTCAATCAATTTTGTTGATCCAAGCTGGTAACAACTTTGATTTTGAGTAATTCATTTTAGATTACTTTTAGCTAATTTTATTAATTGAGATTTAATTCAATTTTATTAGATATAGTTACTTTGAGATGAAATGATCTAGAGGTTGTGATCTTGCTTACTATGATTTTTATTTAATTTTTTCAATTTTCTGGGCATCGAATACTATTCACATCACTGTTTCGAACAATCCTAAGTTGGAAAATTTTTATATTTTTAATAAATTTTATATTATTATGTACACTAAATTTTGTGTAGAAAGTTTTGTGAAATGATGTATAGGATTTGGAATATGAATTTTTAAAGATTATGTTTAAAAGTGTATTTTTGAGAAATTAGTAGAAATTGGTAAAATTATTTGATTTTAATTAAATTATTGTTAATTATGCTGTTTTAGACTGTTTTTAAATAAAAAAAGTATACAAATAATTTTTATAATTATTTTTCAATTATTAGTTAATTAGTAGTAATTTTGGGAAATTAAATGAATAAAAAATTTATTTATTATTTTTGAACCTAAATGAGTCTTTTATTATTTTTGTGATATTAATAAGTGATATTAATAATTAATTAAAATTTATGTTAATTTAATTATAAAATGGAAATTTTATGCCATTAATGGATTTTATTAGCTAAATATTATTTATAACAAGAATTTTATTATTTATTTGGAAAATGAATTACCTTTATATTTTTATATAAATAAATTAAATTGTGTTAGTAAATTGAATTTTATGATATATTGAAGAATTGAGAAAAAATTATATTATTTTATATTTGTTACTGTATTGGTTCTCGATTGTGCGTGAATTGTTGTTCAGGGACCTAACCCGAGATGTTGAGCTTTAGAATATTTTGGAAGTGTGTTTGTGTGCAAAAATGGTTATACTTTTAGTAGAAGAATGTTTATTTTACAAAGGAGATTCTGCCGAATTTTCAGTAAATTTATCATAAAACGTAACATCGGTCTATGTTAAATACTGAGTTTTGTTAAGTCGTATTTTAGATCAAGTCTTTCCTTAGAAATCTAGAATTTGTTTAAGGTTAGGATTTTAATCCTAATTATTTATTATTATTATTTTTCCTATGACTGCGTTGAGATCGAGGCCTACAAGACAAGGTCATTCGAGTCAGTATAAAGAGCGCACTTCACTTGTGAGTTATTATTATATGTATGCATTGCATATGGAAAAAAATTATTGGCATCCATATTTTTAATAAAAATATGAGTTTTATTATGCTATGTTGCATTAAATGTTAATTGTTATTATTTATTATATATATATTTGCATATATATAAAGGGAATATTTATTTGTGTAATTTTGATGTTGCTCATATTTTAATATAAGTTTATTATTTTATTTTTGATATGATGTTTTAGAGAATAGCAATAGGACGTGTTACCTAGTGAACTACACTAGGACTGTTATGCAATAGTCCGCTAGATGCTAGGCTATAAAATTTTTATTGATATGAGATTTTATGATTTGAGATATGGAAAAATTGATTATTGAGATTTGTGGTTAAAGAGTGGTGTGATTGCAAAAGCTCAATTGACCTAGTGTATCGAAGTCAGTCATGCCGGCAGTGAGATTACAGAAACTCAGTTGACTTAGTGTCTAGGGGCCAGTCTACTATCAAATTGGAAAAGAGGAATATTCTTGGATTTAAGTAAGTCTATTGGCTAGTGAGGTTCAGTGATTGAGGTTCCATAAATTTTAGGGTTCTGCTCCAATCCTCTACTTAATTTCCATTGGTTGTTGATATGAAAATTATTTTTTAATCATCTGCTTGAAATGCGTGTATAAATTATATAAATATAAATGTATAAATACTATATTGATGCTTGTTTGCTTGTATGCTTAGGTTGCATGTATATAAATAATAATAATTCACTCAGTAATGTCTAACCCCCTCAATTATTTTTTTTAGGACTTATCTTGTCAGACCTCTCATAATAGTTCTCTTCGCCGGACTCTTTCTTCTTTGGTTGATTTATGTAAATTTTAAACTACCTTTTCCTTATTTTATTAGATGCTGTAGTTGTAGTTTGTACTTGTAGTAGTATGTATTTGTTGTAGTTTTTTTATGATGATGATGTTAATAGTGGTTATGTACCTATCTATTGTAAAAATATTTTATTTAGATATTATTTATGGAATTCTTTATATCATGAAAAATTTTAATTATGAGGTAAATTTATGTTGATGTTTGATGTGAAGTTGTAGTTTAGGCTCACTACAGGTTTTGAATTCATATGAATTCCTGTTCCTTAGCGTCGGTCATGACTCCCAGATTTAGGTTGTGACAAAGTTGGTATCAGAGCCTAGGTTTAGTATAGTTGGACCTAGGTTACTAGAGTTTGAGTTTTCTTTGAAACTACTGCAGTAATTAGGTTCGATTATGTCTTTGAAAAGTTTTCCTTACTTTAGAATTCCGTATAACTGTTACGATGTCTATTTTTTTTCTGAATTGTATATTGTATGTTTTATTTCTATTCAATCTAGAATGTTGCGAGCATGAGTCACTGCACCAGTTGATGAACCTGATGATGGAGAGTCTTACCAAAATGAGGTTGTACCCCTTGAACTGCTAGCTAGGCGTAGGGGTAGAGGTAGAGATAGACTTATAGGAGCAACAGGTCACCATAAACAATGAGAGCTACAGGGTGATGAACTTGGAGGCTAGGATTTTAAGGAAGCTGCTTATGTACTAGGAGTTCAACAGAGTGCAATAACTATTCCCCAGGCGGTATAGCCTATGCAGCCTCTATTTCAGCAAGGAGCTCAAATTATGTTATACCCAGAAGTAGTGGTATTTTATGTTAGTGTAGGAGGATTTTTGGGTGCCCAACATACAACATTTCAAGTGGGCACTAGTAGTCAACCTAAAGAATCTTTTCAGCAGGGGTAGAGACCTCATCATAGGGTGTAGAGGAGAGGTAGATATGGTCACAGTAGACCATATAGACCTGCCAGATTTGATTCAGGTGCTACTAGTAGTAGTAGCAGTCAGAGTTTAGGCTATGGTAGCACGAGATCTGTAGCTAGTGCTTGTCAGACTTATGGGAAAGTCCATTGGGGATTATGCTATATGGCTCTAAGAACATGCTATAGATGTAGACAAATTGGGCATTTTTTAGATCATGCCCTTATTCTAGTTTTCAGTAATAGTTCCCACAGTCATCTTTAGTTATTGTAGCTCTAGCTCAGTTTTAGCCACCACTATTTTAGTACTTGAGCACCTCTCAGTTTGTAGCCCAGCAGGGTGAGGTAGAGGAGGTAGAGGTAGTGCTAAAGGATATGGGTAGGTTTCTACCAGCCAGCAGACAGGCAGATGACAGGCTAGAGTTTTTACTCTCATGCAGTAAGATGCTCATGCATTCAATGTAGATGTAGTAGGTACACTTTCACTATCCATTCCTTTATATTCCTTATTTTTATTTCAAAATTGGTTTGGCAAGCTACGAGGATGAAAATTCCTTTATTAGTTGCCACACCTCTAAGTGGTTCGTTGGACATCGACCCCATTCTTCTTGGGTGTCTTATATTGGTTGAAGGCAAAAAGCTACCTGTAAACTTGGTGTTGTTGGATGTGATAGACCTCGATGTAATCTTGGGAATGGATTAGTTGTCTCAGCATCATGCTATTGTGGACTGTTATAGCAAAAAGGTGATTTTTAGAATTCCAGGTGAAGAGGAATTTAAGTTTATAGGTGATAAGAGTTATGCACTTTAAAATATTATCTATGCTATTATGATAAGAAAGATACTGAGAAAAGGGTGTTAAGGATTCTTGGCATTGGCCAAGGATATTACAACAAAACCAACATCCATCTCAGATGTTCCTATAGCATGTGAGTTTTCAAATGTCTTCCCTAATGAATTATTAGGTTTATCACCTCATAAGAAGATTGAATTCTGTATTGATGTGGTTCCAAGCACAGTTCCTATCTCTATGCCACCTTATAGGATGGCTTTTGTAGAGATGAAAGAGTTCAAAGAGCAATTGCAAGATTTCCTAGACAAGGGTTGATAAGACCCAGTACTTTTACTTAGGGTGCACCTGTCCTATTTATGAAGAAGAAAAATGGTACTTTAAGACTATGCATTGATTACAGAGAATTAAATAAAGTGATTATTAAGAATAAGTATCCTTTTATGAGGATAGATGATTTGTTCGATGAGCTTCGGGGTGAATAGTTCTTTTCTAAGATCGACTTAAGCTCGGGTTATCATTAGTTACGGATCAGTGAAGCTGATGTTCCTAAAATGGCATTTCATACTAGATATAGCCACTATAAATTTATGGTGATGTCCTTCGGATTAACCAATGCACTATCAACATTTATGGATATGATGAATAGGGTGTTCAAACCATTCTTGGATCAGTTCATGATTATTTTCACTAATGATATACTCATATATTTGAATCTATAGAAGAGTATATATATCACTTGAGTTTAGTGCTGCAGACACTAAGAGAATAACAGCTCTATGCTAAGTTCTCAAAGTGTGATTTTTAGCTGGAAAGTGTGGTATTCCTTGGGCATGTATTGTCTAAGGATGGCATTCAGATTGATCCATAAAAGATTAAAGCAGTGTCTAAGTGGCCTAGACCAACAACAACCATAGAGATTCAGAGTTTTATAGGTTTGGTAGGGTATTATAGGAGGTTTGTTTAGAATTTCTCAAGAATTATAACATCTATAACCTGCCTAACTCAAAATAATGTGAAGTTTGTGTGGTCAGAAGCATGTGAGAATAGCTTCCAACTACTAATGAAAAAGTTGACTATAACTTTAGTGTTAACTTTGTATAATGGAGTAGACAAGTTCATTGTGTATGATGATGCTTCTAGAGTTAGCCTAGGTTATATTAATGCATAATGGCAGGGTAGTAGCATATAGTTCTAGATAATTAAAAAAGCACAAATAGAACTATCCTACTTATAACCTAAAAATGACTGCAGTTATCTTTACTCTCAAGATTTGGAGGCATTACTTGTACAAAGTGAATTTATACTAATCGCAAGAGTCTGAAGTATATCTTTCAGCAGAGAGATTTGAATCTCAGACAAAGAAGATGGCTAGAGCTTTTAAAGGATTATAATTGTGATATCTTGTATCACCTAAGCAAGGCTAATGTGATAGTAGATGCCTTGAGTAGAAATTTTTGAGGTAGTCTTACTCACATTATTGTGGAAAAGATACCGTTAATCCAAGAGATGCACAAATTGGTAGATCAAGGGTTGATGATGAAGAAAGATGTAGTTGAATTTATCCTTGAGTATTTGACTTGTCAACAAGTGAAAGCAGAGCATCAGAAGCCTTATAGGAAGCTTCAATCTCTTTCAATTCCTGAGTGGAAATAGGAGAGAGTCACTATGGATTTTATGACAAGGTTACCTCATTCAAAAGATGGATACGATTCCATTTGGGTGATAGTGGACAGGTTAACCAAGTCAGCTCACTTTCTGCCAGTTAAAGCTACTCTTTCAGTGGCCAAGTTGGCTAAGCTGTACATCAAGAATATTATGTGTCTTCATAGGGTGCCTGTTTCTATTATCTCTGATAGAGGTTCAATGTTTATCTCTCGATTTTGGCAGAAGTTGCAAGAAGCAATGGGCACCATACTTGATTTCGATACTGTTTTCCATTTATAGACGGATGGTCAGTTTGAGAGAACAATCCAAATACTTTAAGATATGTTGAGGATGTGCGTAATGGATCTTGGAGGCAATTGGGATAATCATCTGCCATTAGTAGAGTTTGCTTATAATAACAACTACTATAGCAGTATTGAGATGACACCATATGAAGCATTGTATGGAAGATAATGTAGATACCCTTTGTGTTAGAATGAAGTTAGAGAATGAGAGCTAACTAGACCAAAAATTATTAAGGACGCATCTAAGAAGGTTGCTTTGTTTAGAAGGAGATAAGAAATATCAGCTAACAGGCAGAAGAGTTATTCAGACCCAAAGTGTAAGGATGTGGAATTTCAAATTGGGAGCTATGTATTCTTGAAGGTGTCACTAATGAAGGGAGTAATGAGATTTGGCAAGAAGGGAAAATTGGAATCGAGATACATAGGGCCTTTGAGATATTAGAGAGAGTTGGCATGTTTGCATACTGGTTGGCTTTGCCTCAGAATTTGTCACAAGTGCATCTAATGTTTCATGTGTCGATGCTCTTAAAATATATTTCGGATCCTTAACATATTTTGCAGCCCTAGAGTGTGGAAGTGAATGAAGATCTGATGTATGAGGAATAATCAGTTGCAATTATTGACTATCAAGTTCGACCACTGCATTTTAAGCAGATTTTGATGGTCAAGGTCTTATGGAAGAACAATAAGGTTGAGGAGCACACGTGAGAGACAGAGGCAGAGGTGCAGGTGGCATATCATTATCTTTTTTCTCGATAGAATTTTGTACTCTTTCCTATTTTCTTTTTAAAATTCAAGGACGAATTTTTTAAGAAGGAAGATTGTTATGACCCAAATTTTTATTTAATTATTAAATTAATTGTGGGTTTAAGGTGTTATTATTATTTTAATTATTTTTGAGAAATTATGGTTAAGGGGAATTATTGAGTTTTAAATATTATTTTATTCAATTAGTGCTAAATGAGTATTTTTAATAAAATTTATTATGAAGAGTATTTTAGTAAAATTATTAATGTAGTATATATTGTATATATGAATTTATTTAAGTATATATATATATATATATATATATATATATATATATATATATATATATATATATATATATATATATATATATATATATAATTTTATTTTTTTTCCTTTCTTATTTCTTCTTTTCCCCACCAACAGAGCCTCCACTACCCACCTGCCACTGTCACTCTCTCATTGTGCTAGATAGCCCACGTCGTCGCCAGCGCACCAACACCTTCGGTAGCCCTTCCTTCCTTCTCTCTCTCTCTCTCTCTCGATTTTGGTTAGTTGTCGGATTGCAAAGAGTGCCACCGGCGACGATCTAGCCACCCTAAGTGTTGCCGCTGGTCTAAAAAAAAAACCTCATTCTCTTGGCCATTGTTTCCCCTTAATCAATTTTGTTGATCCGAGCCGGTAACAACTTTGATTTTGCGTAATTCATTCTAAGTTATTTTTAGTTAATTTTATTAAATTGAGCTTTATTTTGATTTTATTAGATATAGTTATTTTGAGATAAAATGATCTAGAGGTTATGATCTTGCTTACTGTGATATTTATTTAATTTTTTAATTTTTCGGGCATGGAATACTGTTCACATCACTGTTTTGGATAGTTTTGGGTTGGAAAATTTTTATATTTTTAATAAATTTTATATATTATGTAGATTAAATTTTGTGAAGAAAGTTTTGTGAAGTTATGTATAGAATTTGGGATATGAATTTTTAAGGATTATGCTTAAAAGTGTTTTTTTGAGAAATTAGTAGAAATTGGTAAAATTATTTGATTTTAATTAAATTATTGTTAATTATGCTGTTTTAGACTATTTTTAAATAAAAAAAGGTATAAAAAATAATTTTTATAATTATTTTTCAATTATTAGTTAATTGTAGTAATTTTGGGAGATTAAATGAATAAAAAATTTATTTATTATTTTTGAACCTAAATGAGTCTTTTATTATTTTTGTGATATTAATAAGTGATATTAATAATTAATTACAATTTATGTTGATTTAATTGTAAAGTGGAATTTTATGCCATTAATGGATTTTATTAGCTAAATATTATTTATAACAAGAATTTTATTATTTATTCGGAAAATGAATTACCTTTATATTTTTATTATATAAATAAATTAAATTGTGTTAGTAAATTGAATTTTATGATATATTGAAAAATTGAGAAAAAATTATATTATTTTATATTTATTGCTGTGTTGGTTCTCGGTTGGGTGTGAATTATAGTTCGAGGGCCCAACCTGAGATGCTGAGCTTTGAAATTTTTTGGAAGCATGTTTGCATATAGGAACAACTCTACTTTAAGTAGAGGGATGTCTATTTTACAAAGGAGATTCTGTCGAATTTTCGGTAGATTTATCATAAAACATAACATCAATCTATGTTAAATATTGAGTTTTATTAAGTCGTGTCTTAGATCAAGTATTTCCTAAGAAATCTAGAATTTGTTTAAGGTTAGGATTTTAACCCTAATTGTTTTATTATTATTATTATTTTTCCTATAATTGCGCCGAGACTGAAGCCTACAAGCGGGGCCATTCGAGTCAGTATAGAGGAACGCACTCTACCTGTGAGTTATTATTATATGTATGCATTGTACGTAGAAAAAACTATTGACATCCATATTTTTAATAAAAATATGAATTTTATTATGCTATATTGCATGAAATGTTAATTGTTATTGTTTATTATATATGTGTTTACATATATATAAAGGGAATATTTATTTGTGTAATTTGGATGTTGCTCATATTTTAATATAATTTTATTATTTTATTTTTGATATAATGTTTTGGAGGATAGTAGTAGAACGTGCTATCTAGTGGGTTACATTAAGATTGTTGCATGATAGTATGCTAGATGCTAGGCTATAATTTTTTTTTTGATATGAGATTATATGATTTGAGATATGAAAAAAATTGATTATTGAGATTTGTGGTTAGAGAGTGATGTGGTTGCAGAAGCTCAATTGACCTAGTGTCTTGGGGCCAGTCATGCCGATGATAAGATTGCGGAAGCTCGATTGATTTAGTGTATCGGGGTCAATCCACTGTCAAATTGGAAAAGAGGAATATTCTTGGATTTAAGTGAGCCTGTTGGCTAGTGAGGTTCAGTGATTGAGGTTACGAAAATTTTAGGATTCTGCTCCAATCCTTTACTTAATTTCCATTGGTGTGCTGATATGAAAATAGTTTTTTAATCATCTGCTTGAAATACATGTATAAATTACATAAATATAAATATATAAATACTATGTTGATGCTTGATTGCTTGTATGCTTAGGTTGTATGTATATATATAATAATAATTCACTCAGCGAAGTCTGACTCCCTCAATTATTTTTTCTGGACTTATTTTGTCAGATCTCTAATAATAGTTCTCTTTGCCGAACTCTTTCTTCTCCAATTGATTTATGTAAATTCTAAACTACATTTTCTTTGTATTTTATTAGATGTTGCAATAGTAGTTTGTACTTGTAGTAGTATGCAGTTATTGTAGTTTCTTATGATGATGATATTGATAGTGGTTGTGTACCTGTCTATTATAAAAATATTTTATCGAGATATTATTTATAGAATTCTTTATATCATGAAAAATTTTAATTATGAGCTAAAGTGTTGATGTTTGGTATGAAGTTATAGTTTAGGCTTGCTACAGGTTTTAGATTCGTGTGAATTTTCATTCCCTAGCACCGATCATGACTCTCAGATTTGGATCGTGACAATACTCCAATACAACCATCTAAGGACAAGTGTATTAGCTAGAAGAGAGATGGATAATTTACCACTAACAATAAAAGTTATAATATATTGTTGAAATTTATTATTCCAAGTAAAAGGTTATAGGGAAAGTTTGTTATATATGTTTATTTCTTAATTTTTTCTCCATTTTTTGGACTGGTGGATATCATGGAGACTTAATGCATAAACTCAACAAATCCCTACAAATGAAATGATGTATATTTTGAACTCTTGAACTTGAATGAAGCTAAATTGAACTTTTATTGTCTTATTTTTTCAATTAATTTGTATGTTTGCTACTTTGGATGAACATTTTCTTTAAATGTGTTTGGTTCTGTATTGGATTTGTAGAATTTCAATTATTTTGTAAGATTTTTTTAAAATTTTTTTGTTAGCTATTTACGAGCTCATAAATGAGCTGACATCTCACGAGCTCTACATGAGTTCTTATTAAGTGAGCTTTAGCTTAGTACAAATGAGCCTTTCCCAAGTGAGCTCGAGTAACAAAATGAACGAATTCTAGCCAAGCTTGAGCTTGAGCTCAAGTTTTGAAAATCCTATGGAGCTCAAGCCTATTCCTTCTAATATGAGCCAAGTCCGAACCTAGCCAAAGCTCAGCTCAGCTCAGCTCGTTACAGCCCCAAGTATCTAATACAATTTTGAAGCTTCACATACATATAATATTCAAGTATTTTATGAGTTTGGGATACTGCTTTTAATTTTTAGATACTGTTTTGAGTTTTAAATACTGTTTTGAGTTTTGAATACTTATAATATTAAGATAATATATTGTTTTGATTGTATTATATACGAATAATATTTAGAAAATATACTATTTTTAAGTATCATTTATATTATTTCTTAAACTTGTTGTGTAACAAAAATTTTAATTAAATTTTAACACAATTGGATAATATAAACCCAACTCCTTTTGAAAAAAATATAAATTTTTATTTTTTCAATAATAATACATTGATCTAAGTTATAAAAAACGTTAGAGATACTAATAGCTATCCACAAAATCTACTCGTAATTTATGCCAAGAATGAGATTTTTTTATTTTTTTTAGGAAAGAAAAAGAGATGAAATGCCTTTATTAAATTTGTTCTCACAACATTATATTATTAATTAAAAATAGTTGAAATATACAAACTTGTATGGTATTTTTAATATAGGAATAATATAAAAATAATACATGGAAACTATACGAATAGTTTATTTATTGTATACTAATTTTTGATGATGACAGTAATAAGAATATTGTATCAATAACCTAAAATATACACAAAATATTCTACATTATATTTGACTAATTTATAGTTTTAAATTTATTAAAACTATATTGCTAGACATTCTTGATGATGCCTGACAACAAAATATAAGAAACTGACACAATGAAAAAGCTAGTTTTAGAATCTTTTTAGAAGCAATGTAAAGTTGGTAATCCAATTGCCTATGCTTGCGTTTAAAAATCAAACTCCAATTTACATTTCCACATAGACAAAAATTCATAGAACAAGCATAGAACAAAACATATTGTGTGCTCAGGGCAAGGTCACCAAATTAAATTCAGATCACATTGACAGATTGAATATAGATACTCATAAGATACATGCAACAGATAATAGTTTTTAAAATGATTATAATAATAAACAATGAGCTAATTAGCTAGACTGACAATTAAAAAAAAAAAAAAAGGGCGAGATCAACATCAAATGCCTGTGAAACTAGAGAAATGCTAAATTATTAATATTCACTTCTTCCCTAAGTATAGGAGTAGTACAATATTGCATTAGATAAATATACTCCGCATCAACTGTGAAACATCAACATTAAGAATAGAAATTATCCAAAAGAAACCAGCACAATACGTCCTCAACATGCTGAGCGTCTCCCAGCATACAGATCTTCATCTTAGGATGAGGGACGTGTGGCAACTTAACAGAGCCATTGAAAACGCTTGTCCTTTTGAGGATCATAGTTCTTGAGACCAATCTGAAGCTTAATTGTCTCAGTGAAGTTACGCTTCTTCTCCTTAGCAGCAATCATAATAATAGAGATGGTCTCTCTTAATGCATCACTCTGAAGCTTACTGCAATACGGGAAAACAAACCCCAGTTTAAGAGCAGAACATGCAAACTAAACCAAACACACGGCTTTGCACATTTCAACCTATTGATTTTGCTTCATTAAAATTCCATAAAAAGGGCTAAATAGTCCAATAATTGCGCAAAATAATAACAACCCAATTCAATTCAGGTACAAAAGGACAAAAATCAATCAAATATTGAATTAAAATAAAATATTTCCAAAAGGTTATATCGCGATCAAAGAACACTATATATATCCCATAAAACGCTCTACAAATCCATTCAATTAAAAACACGAATCCACTAACTTATCATCACATGTATCAGTAAACATACCAATATAAATCATAAGAAAGGAACCAAACACAAAGGTGAGATCTTTATGCAAATACCTTACGATTGGAAGTTTTTTGCACCATTAGGCCAAAGACCAGAAACAGAGGAAAGCCTAAGAAAATAAGGTGTACGGGTAGTATGGAGGTGGCGAATTTGGTGAAGGATAACTGAGATGATGTCAGGAACATGACATAGCAATGAAGCTTGGGAAGAAGTGAGGTGGGCAGAGAAGCCATTGATGGCACAGTTATAGGTATAGAGGATCTTGGTTGGGTGAGAAGGAGGGAGAGATTTGATGATGGAGGAGTACCAGTCATGGTGAGAGGCGAAAAGGTCGGTTTGGAGGTATGAATTATGAAGGTTTTTGGGTGGTTTGGTACGGAGAAGAGAAGGAAACAGAAAGGAAGTAGAAGAAGAGGAGAAGCAAGGAGACGGAGAGTGAAAAAAAAAAAAAAAAAAAGAAGATGGAGAAGAAGAAAAGGTTGTCACTGGAGCGGCATTTTTAAGGCACACATGAATTTTTTTGGAAAAAAAAGTACACACGTGTAATTTAGTTGAAAAAAAGTGATATTTGATGTTAATGTCCTCTTTTTTGAGCATTTTTGTAAAATCCCATTAATTTAAGGTTGTAACAGATCATGAATTTAATTTATTTAGAAGCTTTATTATTATTATTATAAAATTAAATAATTTAAATGTTAACGTTATTATATAATAAGAGTTTTTTCTTTTGAATTACATAAAAATTAATTTTACAGATTAATGATGATAAAATTTAAATTATACATTTTAAAATATTTTTAAAGAAAAAAACTATTGTATCGCTCTTTTATTTGCTATATTATAAAAGTTTGTATTTTCATAAGATAATAATTTCAATGGGAGGATTTTATTTTTACCACGAGTTAAAAAATAATTCCTAAACATAAAGCTTTAAATTTGAAGTTAAATCCACCTAGATAATGAGTATAATTTGTTAAACATATGATATATTTTGATTGATTCTCAATGTTCTTAATGACAAAATATTTAAAGCTGATATTTTTTTTTTAGTTTATAAAGTCAGTTTGGATAATTCAAAAATAAAATTATTGGTTCTACTTGAAAATATGCAAAAAAGAATTACAATTATGTTATTTTATTTATTATTATATTTTTTGGTATAATATTCAAATAAAAAATGCTAGAGTCAATATATGACTGCTAATAAAAAAAAAAGAGCAATACTATTCAAATAGAATCTATCCAAACTTTTTTAGATAGAAAAAGTAAATGACAGTAAAAAGACTCATATGATCTTTTTATTGGAACGAGGGATATTTGACTTGTAAAAGAGAAAAAGGGAAAAAACATTAATAATTTAACATCTTTCCATATAAAGGTTTTGAAACACTAAATATAGTACATTTTTCAATTATTCTCTATTTAATGCCACCTTCCAAAATGCAAAAAATGACTATGTTTTTTTAACCTTTTTTTTTTTCTTTCAAAGATTGAATGTCACACCCATATCCTCATTCTAGGTATTTGCATTCCTTGTGCATTGCATTTATATATATATATATATATATATATATATATATATATATATATATATATATATATATATATATATATATATATAAGTTGAAGAGTGAGAGTTAAAAAGTTTAGTATGTTATGGGCTCAATTATAATAAATAGTTGTTCCAAAATGGACAATTATAACCTTTAGGGTTAAAGGAAGCCTAGCCTTATTATTAAGGCCAAAAAGGGTATTTTACATTATAATGATCCTAGTAAGCCCTAGAATCTGCCTAAAGTTGTGATTGTTAGTATGCAGCCACCTATGTGATAAAAAAAAAAGAGGACAGTAGTTTCTCTTGGAAAGAAAAGAGAGGAGAAGAGAGAAATTCTAGATCCTACTTGTTGGTGATGATTTTTTCAAGTGGAGTTTGAAGATCTAAAACCCTTTTGAGGTTGTAATTTTCATTCTGAAAATTGTGGTCATTGATTTTGTAAGTAATTTTAATGCTTTAGTTGATTTGAGCTAGGGTTTATAAGTAGTAGAATTTGGGTATGATTTTCCTAGTTTATTAATCTTAGTGTTTTGATAATACATTGAGCTAGAAAACTCCAAATTGAGATTGGTTTGATTATAAGAAAACTTTGAAGCATATTCTACAACTTCTTAATTTTGAGTAAGAGCTGATTTTACTTTTATAATAGTCTTTAGAAGCAATATATTGTATTGCTCAAACTATCAGAGTTAATGACCTGATGGTGTTCAACCATTCATAACTTTTTTCGTGGTTGTCCAAATGAAATGAAATGAAATTTTTACAGCATGTTTTCAACATATATAAGTCTGTATAAAATTTGAGGTTAAGATTCTTTTATTATAACTTATAGTAATTTTGCAAATATTGCCCTAAAAATAGTCCTTTTAGGATGTATGAACCTAATTTGTAAAGTTGAGTTGATTTGCATATTTTGTATATAATTTATGGGGGGGGGGGGCTGCATGATTAGAATAGTATATAGGATTTTTATATTGATGATTTATAGAAATATTAC
The DNA here is from genome assembly GCA_947683625.1 of Mallotus nudiflorus. Classification (NCBI taxonomy): domain Eukaryota; kingdom Viridiplantae; phylum Streptophyta; class Magnoliopsida; order Malpighiales; family Euphorbiaceae; genus Mallotus; species Mallotus nudiflorus. The sequence goes on from CANTUR010000011.1 coordinate 5,410,217, forward strand.
ATGTGTTAGGTATTGAAAAAGGAAAAGAAGGTGCCAATGCAAACTAGGAAACTTATTAATAAGGTTATGTGTGATTATAGTTGTTTTGGTAAGTAGATATTCAAGCCCTTTAAATATTTTTATATTTATAGAAAAATGAGCTTTTAAAATGATATTTTGTGTATCTGAATTGATGTATATGAATTGTTTCAATGTAGCTTTATTATTACTTAAAATACTTGAATTATTCAAGTTTTGAAACAATAAAGTGCTTTTAAGTTCATGAGCTAAAGGTGTTAGTATATTATGTTTTTTTTTTACAATCTGATTGAGATTTACTATAGTTAATTGATGATCTAAATGAGATTGTAATTAGTTTGATTTCATTCTTTTGAATTATGATGAGAAATGGTATGATTTTGAATACTTTATCAAACTATAAATGTGATGGAATTATTTTAATTAACTATTTGATGACAATGATATTTGTTTTGTGTTTTACCACCCTATATGAGATGTGTGGATATATTGTGGTGTTATATGTACATCTAAGATTGTGATGCAATGTGCTGTGGTTTTATATGCACATGTGAGATTATAATGGTTGCTATTGTGCAATAGACAACAAGGCACTTAATTGTAGGACGGTGAAGGGAGAAGGGGTCATTCCATGTTAATATAGTCGGAGGGTTAGCTTTCAAGTGCGCCTAAAGAGTGATTTTATAATGGTCTATACATTATGACTAAGTTGTGATGTTTGTTACAATGTTGGTTAATACATATGAAAGGTTATATTGATGTTTGCAAGAGCGTATATGTTTAACTTAGCTAAGTTTGCACAAGTTTAAAAGCCAATATGGATTTAATGTTTTAAGTGAATAATATTTTGATTTTAAATTCTCTAATATTTGATTTAAGAATTTATTGTAATTTAACTAAACTATTTTTTGCTTGTAATGTTTATTCATTGAGCATTTTTGTACTCATTTTATTCTTGTTTTCTAAATCTTTTAGATAACAGGGCTTATTAGAGAGTGGTCTACGTTGAGTGAATGTAGATAGAAGTTGAATGTAAGGTTGACCAACATCCTTGTTAGAGAAGTCTTGCATTTATTTCTTAACTTGTTTCTAAACTTATTGTAAAAGACAATATTATGAAGTTTAATAGTGGTGGCTAGAGTTTATGTAAAGCAACTATTTGAAAGTGTTTTTCATATCACTTAAATGATGTTTATTACTATATTTCAAGTATAAAATACTATTATAACTAGAGCCTAAATTGTGTTTTTCTGATATGATTCAATTGCCATATATTATAGTTAATTTATATATAAAATTATTAGATTATTAAAAACTCATTTAAATACCAGCAATTATTTTGGTTGTTTCTATTGTTGTTCTGTTGTTGTTGCAATGCTATCATTATTAGATTGTTGTAGTTTGATAGTTGTTATTATGTAGTTGTTGTCTTGTTAATGTTGATGGGCTGTTGTTGCCCTGGTGTCATTGTTGGACAATTAATGTTGTTTTGTTGTTATTAGACTGTTGTTGTTGCTTTGTTAACGATGTTGTTTTATTGTTGTTGTTTTACTGTTGTTGCTCGATTATCGTGGGGTTGTTGTCGAGTGATTAACTCATATAATTATTAGCAGTTATTAAGAATTTTAATAAATAAATAAATAATAAATATTTTTATATCTTTTTTTCTAAATATATTATTTGAATTACATTAAACTTTTCCAAGATCGTGTTTTCTATTTTATTAATAAATATAATTTATAATTAAAATATAATTGGATTTAATTGAGCAGGTTATTGTATGGTTGGTTTTAATGTCTATCTCGAACTATATGAGACAAGATGAAATACTAATCATCCACTTCGGGCTATGTGAGATAGGGTGTGGCATTGAACATATAAGGCAAAGCTAGGTCATTGAGGTATTTTCAAATTGACAAGCCAATGCTAAACATGTGATTTAAAATAGCAAGCCAAGTGTTGTCTCAACCAAGTGAAATGAGGAAAAGATAGGACATAATTAGGTTTTTTGTGATAGATTCTTAGAAAAAAAGGTTTTGTGATAACACATCATGAAGTTATTAGTAGGGATTAAGAAAGGTACACTTTACATGTGGACCCATGAGCACAAATGGGAACTTGACCTAACAATTATGAAATAATTTAAATTTAAATTTAATTTACAAACTTTTTTTTTATCAAGGATTGTATTGACATTGTACTTTTTATGTTTTTAATTTATAACCTCATTGTCCTATATACATTTACTAAATTATCCTTTATATCCAAAAAAAGCTTGGATAGATTCCATCTGGTAAGATTTATTCTAAAAAAAAGGAGTTTTTTCATAAATGCCTTAAAAATTTAGCCTAACCACTAAAAAAGCCTCAACTTTTAATTTATTACTCGCGTGCCCAAAAAGGGTAAAATATTTATGTGTGTACCTCATGGTGTCTGCATCTTCTTCTTCTCATTTTTCCCTTTCTTGATAGAGAGACCCTTTTTGGATTCCCTTTTAGAATTGGTCATGTGAAATTTGAGGATGATATATGCTTAATTATGCTTTTTATCCAAAAAAGCCATTGCCCTCTATTCTTGAAAAATTGCTCTGAATGCGGTAAAAGAAAACATGATCTTGTTTTTTTTTTTACTTCTCATGACGATGTTGTTAAAAACCCCATTATTTTCTAAGACACTTTTAGACACTTTCACTCTATTTCTAGGACACTATTTGTTTTTAACAATTATTTGATTTGATCCATCAAGTTCAAATCTTTTTCTTTTATTAGCAAAAGGGTTTTGCTTATATTTATTGATTGTTAAAGAAAATGAACAAGAAAGAATGCTGCTTTATTAGCTAGGGACGAATTAGTATGCTGCCAAGGGCAATAGACTCTTGACAAGCATTACTATCTTTGGGAATTGTTGGCCCAATTCGATTTATCATGAATGAGGATGAGCTTGTAGTGAATGAGGCATAAAAGTCCACATCCAATTAAGATTGGCACTCCTCTCGCACGACCAACACCACCAAAATCATTGTCAATAAGATACAAGTTACCTGGTAGACCAGTCATGTAGATGAATGATGAAGATGGTAGAGGGCAACAGCTTGATGGTGGTTTCGTTGGACTCGGTGGCGGCAACATTAGTAGAGAAGGGCAGTAGCGATGGTGGTAGCATTAGCAATGGTAGTGGAGGGGTTGGATTATAAGGTGTGCACTTCTCACTAGTAGTTCACCATGCAGGCACTATGGTATCATCAAGCTTTCTTAATTCCAAGCAAAGAATTGGCGTAGCAAGAGAAATATTGATCAAAAGAGAAAGAAATAAGTTCAGTAACATGTTGAAAGCTCTAATGGGTGATTAAAGAATTAAAGGATGTTTGAGACTGAATATAGTGATGGATAAGATTTTCATAATAAGGGCAATGTTGTTACGTTAATGGTTATAGGTGCATGTAAGCTTTGATAATGGGTTTAAATGGATGTTTAGGCTATGGTTTTTTTTTTGGAAGGCAAAACATAGAGAGATTTTAGACTTGCTTATAAGCTTCCTCCCGTAACTAATTTATGGTTCTATTTAATTTAACTTGATCAATTCATGTGTGGATTTGAGCAAACACCTCTTATATATTATGTAATAAATACATAATATTGAAGGACAGAATTAAAAATCTCATAGACATTCCTTAAAACATAAAAAAACTAAAATAGAAAAAATGAATTGGAAACCAAAATGATGCAAAAAAAAAAAAAAAAGAATCAAAAACCAAAAATAACCAAAAACTAATTCAAAGAAAATCAAAATAATAATTCTCCTTCAAATATGAAATATTTGGACATAAAATAAAGATTGTATAAATAGTGCAAATATACAAAAAGAAACTCTGTGATACAGCTACATTGTCATTAATAAAACAAAAAAGTATCATAAACTAAAATAAAAAAAATGATACCAAATTAAAAAAAAGTATCAAAAACCAAAAAAATACTAAAATGATACCAAATTATAAATGCATCATAAAACGGCAGCATCCTCTTACGACTCAACAACATCAAAACACTTAAAAACATATGCATTTCTTTAAAATTTTTCTATTACAATAATTACAACTCACTTAAATCCAAAGAAAATGTTTAGCTTTAAGTTATAATATATATATTTTTTGTATACTTTTAGTTTATTTTCAATTTCCTATACTATAACAAAATGACACTTTAAGATATAAGTGGGTCTATGCTCCCTTTTTTGTGGAGGAGGACTAATACAATCATCTTCAGCATCTTATGAATATAAAATTAAATCAAAAACCAAAAAGCAACACAAAATAAACTACAAAAAATAATAACAATATATACTACATCAACACCCTTCACATTATGTCCACTAAGATCACTAGAATGAGTAGGAATAGAAACATAATCAACATTTTCAACACACTATTCAATAAAAAAAAAAATACAAATAAAGAAAACATATAAAAAAATAAAAAGGTATTTCATAGAGCAATGCATGCTAGCCCTCTTTTAACAAAACCCAATAAAAAATTAATTTAATGATCCTAGTAGATTTTTAACTATTTTGTTTATAGAATTACATAATTTTGTATTTATTTTGATTTATTGGAATGAAAAAAGTTAACATTTAGAGAATAATGGTAAATTTATGAAAAAAAAAAACTAAAAATAAAAAAAGTGAAAAAAGAAATAAAAATAAAAAAATTTCAGCATAAAATGTCAAAAAATTTATGAAAAAAAATTTCAAAAAATATATGGTGGGCTAATGCTCCACTAATATAAAAAGATAAAAAAAAAAGGAAAAAATGAGAAAATAAAAATTTTGAAAAAAGATGAAAAGGAAAAAAAGAGAAAAAAAATAATAAAGAAAAAATACAAATAGAAAATGAAAGGAAGGAGGAAAAAATAAAAAGGAAAAAGAGAAACAAAAAATAATAAAGAGAAAAAAAGAAAAAAAAGGAAGGAGGAAAGAATAAATATGAAAAAAAGGAAAAAATAAAATTTTTAAAAAAAGAGAAAAATGAATAAAAGAGGATAAAAAAAAGGAAAAATATTGAAATAAATGGAAAAATAAAGTAAAAAGAAGAAAGAATAAACTTGTAAATAAAAGGGATAAGTATGTAATTAAAATAGCATTTTTTGTAATTAATGAAAACTGTGGATAATTCAGTTGAAGAAAGAAAAAAAAGTGTCTTTTAAATTTTTTTTTTTTGGTAAAAATACCTAAAAAAACCTTTGGTTAAAAAAAAAATCCTAAAAAACCACACATCCGAAAATAAAAAAGAACCCACTATTCTGATAATTTTGTAGCTTTCTGTTTTGGACAGATTTTTATTCTTTAAATAGTGTTAGATCATTAATTTGCTCTGCAAATTTAAGACATAATATATATATATATATATATATATATATATATATATATATATATATATATATATATATTGGCAACGGCGTTTAAACCGCATTTATAAAACTGTGTGAGTTCGAGACCCATTAGAAAATACAAAATAGGTTTAGAGTCAAAATTGGAGAAAGAGTCGCTACTTAAATGAAATCTAGGACACACTGTACAACAACTGGATTCCACGGAGGTTTCTAAAAGACTTCCTGAGAGATTGAGTTCAGAAAATGGGTATAGGGTTTTAGAATACCCACCCAACCTTTTGGTTGACCTCTGTATGTGTTTGATATTTTATTACCTTTAATTATTCAATTATTTCTTTATTAACATACAAATTACAATTTGCCTTCAAACAATTTTCAATTTTATGTTTAAGTCTCAATTTGCACATTAATTTAAATCCATGTATTTTGATATGATTTACAACATTTATCATATCAACCGTTTTAAAATGTAGGAAAGAGTAAAATAAATAGAAAATAAACCAACAAAAGAAGAAACAAATTACATCTCTAACATGTGAATAACCAACAAGATAAATAAAGGTAAACAATTGCCAAGATTAACTAAGGGATAATCATTTGATGACCAAAATCATCTTAATGTCCCTGAAATAAGCAAACATTAATCTCCATAAATATATAAACCCTACAAAAGGAAACCATAAAATTAATTCATAAGTCAAATGAACATAAATAAACAAAATAAACACATGATCATTTAGCTAAACAAGGTAAACTTATGATTGTATAGGGGTATTTAAATTATCTAAACATGAAAATACATATAAACGCAAACCACGTAAAACAAATGTGAAAATTATAATAAAACTATGCGTGACTCTATTAATGAGGCAAAACCCTCATCAATGAAGCATTGTATTTGTGCATAGAGGCAATATCATATTGCCTTAACATAGAGGCGATATCATATGCCAGGCGCAAGAGCGCATAAGAAATTTTCTTCAGACTTAAGTAACTAATATCATATGTAAATGAGCAAGGACTTATTACTATACTTAATACTTTAAAAGGTCATATTATAAACATGACATAAATTGAACAATAAATCTAAGAAACAAGTAAGCAAACCAACCAGGAATTTTGTGAAAGTTAAGAACTCAATGCTTACAAATGGTGATTTTTTATGAGTTTATTTTTCAAAGTTATTGGCCCTCAGAGATTAGTTTTGACCTTAAACTTTACTTCGAATGCAAGAGTTCTCCTTCTTCTTCTTTGAAAATGAACCTCTAGCCTAAGTTTCCCTTCCTTCTCTCCAAAAACATCCTCTCCTTTCTTTTAGAGCTTTATCTCTTTCTTTTCTTGCTTCTCTCTCTCTTAATTTTTCCACCTTTTTAAATCTCACTCCTGTAGCCCTTTTAAGCCTCTCATGCCTTTGATAAGACATCTCCTTTTTACCTCTCATTATCACCCTTTTCAGTCACATATTCCTCTAAAGTCTCATTTTCATGCAATATGTTCAGGTAAGACCTGCATGGGCCTACCCACTTGTCCATTAGTGTCATTTCTCCATTAAGTGGCTAGCGAAGAGGTGTTACCTCATCGAAGTGGCTGTTAATAAGGCAATACCCCTTCAGTCAGGTGTCACCTTTTTAGCCCTAATCCATGGTTGGGCCAAAGTGGGCCTAGGCATTTAGGTCAAGGCTCAGGCTTGACTATTAGGTTTGGTCTTTTGTGTTAAGGCTTGGGCTTTATATGGATCAAAATTTGGGCCTTTAGGTCCATTCTTAAGAAGGTTCTGGGCCTCTCTAGCATTCAAGACTCATATTTTCTTATGATTGGGATCTCGTTATGGGCCGATCAAATCGAGTGTCCATAGTTTGCCCCCTTGATTTTTCAAAAAGTCAAATTTATGCAAGAAAAATTTTCTAAAAAATCAACATGGACAACAAAAGCAATAACAAATAAAAGGATACACTTGATCTCTGAGATTTAGTCAGGAATGAATTCTTTCAAAATTCGCGTCGTTAACCTCAGTGTTCAAAATTGAGAGGTGGAATTTTTATCCTCAATAACCAGGAAACTCATGCCTTCAACCTCATGTATACAAACTCGAGAGGTAGTTCCTTCAAATAACCTTGGGTATACAAACCCAAGAAGCAATTCCTTCAAACAGATAGGAAACTCATGTTGTCATCCTCGAGTATACAAACTCGAGAGGTAATTCCTTCAAACAGATAAAAAGCTCATGTCATCAACCTAGGGTATATAAACCCAAGAGGAAGTTCCTAAAAAATAGGTAGGAAGCTCACGTTGTCATCCTCAGGTATACAAACCTAAGAAATAGTTCCTTCAAAATTCGTGTCGCTAGCCTTGATGTTTAAAATCGAGAGGTTGAATTTTGCTAAAACAGTCAGGAAACTCACGCCATCATCCTTAGGTATACAAACCCAAGAGGTAGTTCCTTCAACTAGATAGGAAACTCACATTGTCATCCTCGGGTATACAAACCCAAGAGGCAGTTCCTTCAAACAGATAGGAAACTCATTTTGTCATCCTCATGTACATAAACTTAAGAGGCAGTCCTTCAAAATTTACTCCATCAGCCTCGGTGTTTAAAATTAAGAGGTTGAATTTTGTTAAAATAGTTAAGAAACTCACACCATCATCCTTGGGTGTACAAACCCAAGAGGTAGTTCCTTCAAATAGATAAGAAACTTATGTCGTCATCTTTATAAATACAAACTCGAGGGGTAGATCCTAAGAAATAAGTAGGAAGCTCAAGCCGTCATCCTCTGGCATACAAACTTGAGAGGCAATTCCTTCAAACAGATAGGAAATCCATGCCATCATCCTTGGGTATATAAACCCAATACGTAGTTCCTAAAAAAAGGTAGGAAGCTCACCGTCATCCTTGGGTATACAAACTTGAGAGGCTGTTCCTTCAAAATCTATGCCATCAACCTCGATGTTTAAAATCGAGAGGTCAAATTTTGCTAAAACAATCAGGAAACTCATGCCATCATCCTTGGGTATACAAACCCAAGAAGCAGTTCCTTCAAATAGATAGGAAACTCATGCCATCATCCTCAGATATACAAACCTAAGAGGCAGTTCCTAAAAAAGTAGGTAGGAAGCTCACACTATCATCCTTAGGTATATAAACTCGAGAGGCAACTTCTGAGAACAATCTCATCATATGAGATGGGAGCCTTATAGCCACTTTCAGCTTTAGGCGAGGTCAACTAAAAAATGCTATATAGCCTGGGGTGTCAGATAAGGTAAATCAAGATATTGCCTTGGGGCATTAGGTAGAATAATCCAAATAAGTCGATATAGCCTCGAGGACGTCAAACAGAATAATCTAAATAAGTTGGTATAGCCTTAGGGGCATCAAGAAGAACAATCCAAATAAGCTAATATAGACTCAAGGCATTAGGTAGAATAATCTAAATAAGCTGATATAGTCTCAGAGGCATTAAGTAGAACAATCCGAATAAGCTGATATAGCCTCAGGGCATTAGGCAGAACAAATAATAAACAAAACGTGCATCAAATAAGATCAAACTAAAAATGCCATATAGCCTCATTGGTGTCAAACAAGGTTAAACCAAATAAGCAATGTAGCCTTACAAGCATCATATAAAGTTAAACAAATGTGTCATATAGCCTCTAGGGCATTAGGCTAAGATAATAAAAATAAGCTGTGTAGCCTTACTAATGTTAGGCTAAATCAAACAAAACAAGTTGTGAAGCCTCATAGGCATCAGGTGAAATCAACAAAATAAGCCATGTAGCCTCACAGACGTCAAGCAAAATAGACAAAGTAGGACTGCATCCTATGCATAAGAGCTAGCCCACTCTAAAAACACATCCAAAAGATTCAATGTTGATGTATGCATGACTATGATCTTTGAAAATTATCAAAAAAGTAATTTGACAACACAAGCTCATATTATATGTGCAATATTTGTGGAGGACATGCATTATTCTAATGTGCCTAAGTATGAATATCTTTTTGCAAAGTGATTCCATGCATGGATGAATTGAAAATAAGAAATCTTAATTAACTTAGTCAAATACCTTTTTTGTTTGGAGCTAATCTTTGGGAATTAGCCTTTATTACATTAAAGAATCTGAACATAAAAAATTGAGTCTATTGAAGATTTTCATTGAGACCGATTTATCCCAATGGAATGGAAATTGAGACTCCCTCATAATATAATTGGGTGGACAATAAATGCCCTTTACTTAGTTGTCTGTTTGGAATGCTATACTATTGTAGGATGGTCATACTTGACCCTCTATTTGCCCCTCAGATTTAAAAAATATGTTGAAAAACTCTGTACTTATAATGAAGCTTAACTTACCTAAAAAATTTCCTATAGTTAAGGACTTAATAGACTCTCTCACTTTTACACCACAAAGAAGAATCTTATGATCTCTTGAACTGCTCTTCTCAGAGTAAAATGCAATCGATTTCATTTTATATTCCCTCTTTTGCCTAGGCAGCTCCTTTTCTGGGAGTTTTCAAACCTAGTTGGGCATTTCATTTTTCTCTCTTTTAATTTTCCCTTTTTTACTTAGGCCGCTCCTTTTCTAGGAGTTTTCAAACCTAACTAGGTGGTTGTAATTTCCAAATTATGATGATGATAACCCATTATTTTGTTATGCTCGATGTCCACGTTATCACTTTAGCTGCTGAATGCTCTTGTTGTTGATCATCAGACATTATTGTCACTCTTGCTGTTGATTACCATGAAACTAATGAGTCCATGTTTATCACTTAACGAGCTAACATTATGTAGATCTTGTCTATCTTCACAGGATTACTCATTTGTTATAATTAGGCAAGCTATCTTATGCTTGTCATTGATAAGCCCTTTGCAGGTTTTTTGACCAACTATTTTTCAGATCACAATTAGTGGGAATTTTTTTTGAGATTAAGGACTTTTAAAAGATTACGAAGAATTGACTTTTCAAATATTGGTGGCATAAACAAAGATTTTCCTTTTTCTTTTCCCTCATTTTCCTTCCTTTTTTATTTTTTATTTTTTCTTTTTCCTTTTCTTTTTCCTTTTCTTTTCGTTGATGAACATAAGGAATTCATTTCAAGGAAAACTGAGGTTGAATGTGGCTAAAGGAAAGTTTGACTATCAATTTTGACATTTTAGTCCTCTCATTTTATGGTTTTTTTTTCAAATCTCTCTCTCATTTAAGCATAAGATTACATGCACAATTATAAAAAATTCATACATATGTAAATTAGACAATCAAACATTCATTAGCACTAAAGATAAAATGGTGCAGCAAAATACGGTTCTGAGTTATTATTGCCTCAACTGACAAGTAATTACTTATGAATGTTCAAATTCAAGTTAGCTTCAACTTGTACTCTAAAATGGTACAACTCTTTGAAGTTCCTTATGCCCATGTCCTTCAATTTGTTAGCTATAGGTGGAATGCATGCTTTTATAGCTATGATAAGTTGCTTTGATTCTATAGGTATGTGCTTTATTTAGGCTAACTTTCCTCTCCACCTATTCAAGAACCTGGTGAAAGACTCATTCAATTCTTGCTTTGTATTATGTAGCTCATAAAAAGAGGCTTTAAACTAAGAGTTTAGCCCATATTGCTTGATGAAGACTACACAACTCCTTCCAGTCTTGTTGGCCATGTGCATCCAGAGTGTAGTACCATTTGATAGTAGCTCCTTCCAAGGACAATGGAAATTGTTTAATAATCCGAGCCTTTGACAACTTAGTGGCCTTCATATGGGTGACATACTGCTTTAGGTGCAGGTGAGGATCATCAGTGCCAAAGTACTTATTCATATTTGGAATTTGTAATTTGGGGGCAACATTTCCTCCTCCCCTAAATCTAGATCGAAGTCATCAGAGTTAGGATTGAACCCATACTTTTTTAGTGTATACTGTGGTTGATCCATTTTCTTTTTTCATTTCTTTTATCCATTCTAACTTAGTTAGATCCATCAAGGCTTTTAATTTTTCTTTGAATGGCTTGCCAATAATAGTTATGGTTTTAAAGTGTTCTCCATCTACAAGCATCTTTCCCTTCATCTCAGCAAATATCTCTCTAATCATTTATCACACATCATCCCTGATTTCTTTCAAAAGTTCTTTCTTGAAAGACTCAACATCAAAATTAGGGCTCTTGCCATTCTACTCCTTTGTTAAGTGGCCTTAAGTGTTTGATTAGATCCTTGACATTGGTGAGCCAAATTCCCTTGATCTACTCTTCAACAAAAATGGCTAATGGTTAAGAAAAATGCATTTTTATTTTTTGAAAGAAATTACAATGAATGTCATGTATGCATGAAATGCAAAATTGTTTATAAACATAAGTAGGTCATGTAGCGAAACCTTCCAACCCTATTTTTTTCACACACATGTTCAATGGCGAGTTTCTTATCCTAAGATTTTTTGCTTAGGTTTTAATTATCAATAGGGGATAATAAAATTGATAGATACAAGATAACTCTCAAAACATAATAAGCAAGTAGTAAATCTTTTGAATAAATCCAAAGTCCATTTTAACGAGCCATAGTGGGCATTAAAGGCCCATCTTGACACTGTTCATTTATAATAGACTTGAGCTTTATTTAAAGAGTTACTATACATTATAAAGCATATGCATTTGGAAAAAATTATGATGGAGATTGCTATGTCATTATATCAGCTGAATCTTGGGTGATAAGCTACGGCTCCCACAATGATATACTTCCATTATGTCTTCCCACTTAAGGATCCATATAATGAGGATAAGTACATGCTATAAGTGATAATAATCAAATACTCCACCACCAGGTTTGAATGAATTACACAAGTAGTAAAACAATGATTATCATTAGGTTATTTGGGATTGAGTACTCATTATGTGAAAACATGGAGTGAATGCAAAAGAAATAAAAGAATAATTAAAAATGATAAAATACAAAACACCATAATTAGTTTCTCTATCCTTAGTGGAGTCACCACTGTCGGCGGTGATATTTAATGCTTGCCCAAATGTTTGGTGACCATGAAACTATAAGAGCTCGAGGTCCACTAAGAAATACAAAATAGGCTTAGAGCCCAAATTGGAGAAGGAGTCACCTTTCGGATGAAACCCATGACACATTGTATAGCAATTGGATTACACAAAGGTTCCCAGAAGTCGTCTTTAGAAAATGGGTCTGGAAATTGGGTATGGCTATTGAAATGCCCACCCAACCTTTCAACTGGCCTCTGTGTGTATTTTGTATTTTATTACCTTTAATTTTAATTATTTAATTATTCTTTATTAACATGAAAATTATAATTACCTTCAAATAATTTCCAATTTTATGTTTTAAGTCCCAATTTGCACATTATTTCAAATTCATGTATTTTAATATGATTTACAACATTTATCATATAAACAAACATTCATTTGCAAAATAAATATAAATCCACATGCAAAGAAGGGAGGGAGAAGAATAGATTATAACCCTTTTACATGCAGGAAAGAGTAAAATAAATAGAAAATAAACTAATAAAAGAAGAAATAAATTACATCTCTAACATGCAAATAACCAACAAGATAAATAAAGGTAAACAATTGCTAAGATTAATCAAAGAATAATCATTTGATGACTAAAATCATCTTAAAGTCCTTAAAATAAGCAAACATTAATATCCATAAATATATAAACCCTATAAGAGGAAACCATAAAATTAATTCATAAGTCAAATAAACATAAATAAAAACAATAAACACGTGATCATTTAGCTAAACTAGGTAAACTTATGATTGTATAGGGGTAAGTAAATTATAGAAATGTGAAAATATATATAAATGCAAACCAGTTAAAATGAACATAGAAATTATAATAAACTACGCATGACTCTATTGATGTGGTGAACGCCTCATTAATGAAGTGTCGTCTTTGTGCATAAAGGCGATATCATATTGCCTTAACATAAAGAGGCAACGCTTTTTCAAAGAGGCATCACTTGAATGCCAGGCGTAGGAGTGCTTAAGAAATTTTATTTAGACTTAAGTAAGCAATATCAGATGTAAATGACCAAGGACTTGTAACTATACTTAATACTTTAAGAGATTATATCATGAACATGACATAAAATGAATAATAAATCTAAGAAGCAAGTAAGCAAACCAACTGTGAGTGACCTATTTTTGGGCTCTCGAGTGAAAGAGCTTTTTTATGATTACTCCCTCTAAAATGTTTTTTGAGGATCCTTGTGTTTTATTTTCGAGGGACAAGACAACTTTATTGAATAAGGATAAATGATTATTCTTAGGAGGAACGAGATGCTTTTTTGATTTTGTGAAGTCGTCACCCCGATTTTTAGAAAATCGAGAAAAAGAAAGGAACAACATCGAGTCACTTAATGAGTACTACCCCTAGTAGAGTTTTTTGGGTTCAGGGGATCACATCTACTTGTTGACTATTTCTCATTGTATGATATTCAATGTAGAGCTATCACAACATCTTAGTTTCGGTAATGACAGTTTGTATAGCATTTACACAATACATTAAATATTGGAAGATAATAAAGCTAAAATATCATTATTATATTGCTTTCCTAAAAAAATACATATAAATGGAAAAAGCTTGTGAAAAAATAAATCTAGCTTAGATATAATGAATTTGCAAGGTTAGTATAACTATGCACGTAGCTTGCTTGATCACATGAATAACGGGATAAGCAATGAACACTTAATCACTAGAAAGAGTAAGCAAAATGTACATAATCATGCATGTTTATAGTGATTATTTATGCAATGATGATATACGATGACGATATAAGGGATGCATGATGACATCATTGGACCGGGAACATGATGACTCTGTTATAGAATATGATATTTTCATGTTGTTGATATGTAGTGTGATTTCACATTTTGAAACTAGAGGGTGCAAAATGATGATATGAAATGAACAAAATAGAGCACATATTATTCATATAGCATGCAAGATTGCCAATCTTATCACGTAGGCATAATAATATTCACAAATGCTGGCAACAATAAAATAAAATGCAGTGCAATTAAAAAATTTTCTAAAATGATAGTGTGATCCTCAGATTCTATTGAGCTTATGTGAGTTTTAAAGCTTTAGCTTTGAAGGATTATCAAACTTTCCTCGTCGAGAGGTTAAAAATGACGTGTAGAATGATGCTAGTTTGTATACCTTTGAAGCGTGCTTTAACAAAGATGAGGCTAGACTTAGTGGAAGGGAGGCTTAATAACCTAAGAAAAATGTAGTGGGAGAGCTAAAACTGTCTAAAAGTGGGTTTCCAATGTCTTTAAAGTAGATATATTTTTAAGTGTATGTGTGTGTTTTCCTTTTGCTCCCCCCTCAAAATGAGGTGTGGGGACACCAATTTATAGTGCAAAAATCAAGGATAGGGGGGCTATATATGTGGTCATATGCACCTCCTAGGATGAGTGCATACTTAGCATAGGGTCACATGTACTTATGCATGTTACGCATGCATTGTTTCTAGGGTTTTGGGCCTTTCAGATGTGTTTTTGAAGTTTGTTTTGTCTAATTTGGCCTCAATTTTAGTGCGTGACAACTAGGAGTGTTCATAGCTACACGCGCACTAAACCTCGGGTTATTTTGGACTATTTTGGGATCACTTCTTAATGTTTTGAAATCTTTTAGATGCATTCCTAAAGTTTGTTTTGTCTAATTCGACTTTAATTTTAGCGTGTGACACCTAGGGGTGTTTGTGGCTACACGTGCACTTCTAAGTGTGCTAATCCTTGGGTTAGTTTGGAATATTTTGGAACCACTTTCAAAGGTTTTGGAGCCTTCTAGATGTGTTTTTAAAGTCCATTTTATCAAAATTAATTTTTGTTTTTTCACAAAGTTGGGTCCTTGTCTGATGAAATGAACACCGACTCAACAAACTGCATGTTTCGAGAGAAGATTATTTGAAATAAGCCTATTATTATTTCAATAAATCATATTTCATAATATCGAAGCATAACTCAATGGATCAATGATCGATTTTGCACACTGGTGGGATCGGTTAGGGTTTTAAGGTTGCACACTTTTGAGGTGTTATAAACAAATAGACTAATCTTTTTGAAGATTCATTTCATAATTGGACCATTTTAGGGACACTCAAATTTGAGGTATGACAATTGCCCCTTACTTTGCATGTGTTGTATAGCCACATAACACTAGTGTAAATACACACGAAGCAAATACAAAGATGCAAAAATCATTTTTTGAGGAGAGAGGCACTTACTTGAGTGCTGCATTATTATGATTTGATTATTGAGATATTGCCACTATAACCTCTTCCGATGTCAAGTGAATAGATACTACCACTATAACCTCTTCTGGTGTCAGACGAATAGATACTGCCATTATAACCTCTTTTGATTATCAGGCGAATGGATACTGCCACTATAACCTCTTTAGATTGTTAGGCGAATAGATATTGCCACTATAACCTCTTTAGATGTTAGGCGAATAGATATTGACACTATTACCTCTTCTAGTATCAGGCAAACAGATACTGCCACTATAACCTCTTATGGTTGTCAGTGAATATATATTGCCACTATAGCCTCTTATGGTGTTAGGCGAATAGATACTGCCACTATAACCTCTTTCGGTGTCAGGCAAATAGATACTACCACTATAACCTCTTTCAGTTGTCAAGTGAATAGATACTGCCACTATAACCTCTTCTAGTGTCAAGCGAACATATACTGCCACTATAACCTCTTCTGGTGTTAGGCAAATAGATATTGCCACTATAACATATTCCGGTGTCAAGTGAATAGATACTACCACTATAACCTCTTTTAGTATTAGGCAAATAAATACTGCCTATAGACATCCAATTTCGAGATGATGTGTTATGGATATGACAAAGGACTCCAATAATGAAAATATCATGAATAGGTCTTCGATAGTTAAGCTTTAAAATTATAAGGGTTTAAATGCATCTTTTAAGGAAAGGATTTAGTGTTTTCAAGGACTAAATTGTAATGTTTTTTTAGGACCTAATTGCAAAACTTAAATTCTTTCAAGGAATTCTATAATTCTGATTGGAATTATGTAATTTCGATTGGAATTACACCAATTTCGATCGGAATTGTGTAATTTCGATTAGAATTGCACAATCCTGTTCAAAATTGGACTCTTTTGTCTCTATTTTTTTTTAATTTTTTTAGGCTTTTAACTCAATCCTAATTGGTCTAAAATTCCTAAATATGATTTTAAGTGTTATTCCTATATTTTTAGGAATTACAATCACGTTAGAATTGAGCTAGGGTTTTTCATTTTCTTTTTTCTAAATAAAGAGGATGATAACGAAAAAGTTTAGGGGGGAAGAGAGGAGAAGATAAAAAAGGAGGCAACAATATATTTTTTAAGCTTTTGGGTTTTTTGTACATTTATGAAACCAATTTTCATCCATTGTTGATTCTTAAAAAGAGCTTTCTTATTTCTTTTTTTTGGTGAGTTGTTTTTCTACAAAAATTCCTTTTGGTTTATTAATTAATTCAAGATCCTTGGAGAATTTTTGAAGAAGAAAATTCGAAGACTTATCAAGAACGGTGAATTACAAATCTAAGGAGTACCCTAAATCACTCATAAGCATCATCTTCCTCTTTTTATTCTAATTTTTTATTTATTTCTTTTTGATATGATTGATTTTTTTATTCTTTCGAGTTATTATTATAATTTTTTCATTAATCATAGTTTTATTTTTTATTTTTGTGGTGATTATGGAGGAAAACGCATGGTGATCATGTTGGAGGGATGAATTCATAAGAAGTCCATGGAAAACCATGGATAAAGCCTCATAGAGACTTAGTTTCTAGGGTTTTTATTTTATTTTATTTATTGCTTTATTTTTTTTATTTTATTAACTGTTTTATGAATTAATTTAATAGCCCCAATAGTGGGAGTAGTGAACTTATGTGTGTGGTTACATGTTTATTTTGATTAAATTGGCTAGTAAAATTAGGATTTTAATTAGGTAATTACTTAAAATCAATGGAGGAAGTAGATTAATTTAGGTTGGATATTAATAAAACTAGGGTTTTTTTTATACGGGATTAATTTAATTAGTTGTTTGATATTTTGTTTAATCGTTTTTGTGTTTTTATTTGTTTTTGGGATTATTTATTATTTTTATGTGGTTTGGGGCCTTAAGCCCATTTTAGGCTTTGATTTATTTATTTGAGTTTAGGTAATTCTTTTAGCCCATCTCACTTAATAATTAATTAGGTTTAATTAATTAAAATATATTTTTTGGTCCATAATTAATTAGATTTTAGGTTAGAAATATCCTTAGGCCCATTTAGTTAATTAAATATAGGCTCACCTAATTTAATTTAATTAATTTAGACTTAGCCCACTTAATTTAAGTTTTTTTCCATAATTTGTAGATTTAAGCTCATATTTAGAATTAAAATTAGTAGACTTAGGTTTATTTAATTAAAATCAAAAGGAATTAGGTCTTTAGGTTCACTTATAATTTAAAATATGTAGACTTTAGCTCATTTATTTAAAATCCATGTAGATTAGACTAACTTAAGGATTATGTGATTTATTGAATGCATTATTTACTTGTATATTTCATGACTAGTTTGCCTTGGAGTTGATTGTTTTTAGGGTTTATATGAAATTTCATGTAAATAAAGAATAAGATAATAATTCATAAAGTAATTCTAAATGAACATAAGACTAAAAGAAGTTGGTATTCTGTATCCAGAATCTCCTTGTTATGGAGCTAGCTTTCTTTTAAGGAATCAAGTACCACCTTTTCAATTTGTCCCTATTATTACCCTGGGTGGTGACTCCTTATCTCCATGCCATGTCTTTGTGACAGTGGTTAGTGTGTTCTCTAGAGCCCTGAGCTCAAATAGTGCCATGGTTGCTAAAATCTTAGACGCGTGCTAAACCCCGCCATCTACACTGCCACTATAACCTCTTTTGGTGTCAAGTGAATAGATACTGCCATAATAACCTCTTATGGTGTTAGGCGAATAGATACTACTAATAACCTCTTCTAGTGTTAGGCGAATAGATACTGCCACTATAACCTCTTCTAGTATCAGGTGATTAGATACTACCAGTATAACCTATTCTGGTGTAAGGTGAATAGATACTACCATATAACCTCTTCTGGTGTTAGAAGAATAGATACTGCTACTATAACCTCTTCTGGTGTTAGATGAATAGATACTGCCACTATAACCTCTTATGGTGTCAAGCGAACAGATTGGTTGTGATTGTGATTGTGATTGATGCAATGTGTTCTTCCTACATCTTTTTAGTTGGATTGAGTTCTTAGTTATGACTAAAGTTCTTGTAGATGCTTTCTTGCTTGTGTTTGGTGATGATAACTTTAGAATTTTGTCAGTTCGAAGTCCTTCTCTTTTAATCTTGGTAAGTGATAATGCAGTGATGATGCAATAATGATGATTTCATCACTTGTCATATTGTAAATATTATTTTGATGATTTTGAGCAGGATATCCTTATAGTGATTCTTCCCTATTTTTCTTCTTTTGGGAGGTGCCAAGTTTTTTAAAATTGGTAAGGCTATAGGCAGTGTCTTTAAACCGATGTAGTCTAAATCAGTTTACTTTTATGTGAGTTTAGTCAATGTCTTATTCTCAAATAGAGGTTTAGGACCAAAGCAATGAGTGTATAAAGTCTCGGGGTGCGTGTGTTACTGTACGGGAGTTCTTAAAGGGGGGAAGTGCATGTGGCTGCACGTGTGGAGCACATGGTCATGCACTTGGTGCATGGCCATACACCTTCCCCTCTTTTGGACTATTTAAAACCCATTTTAAGGTTTGGGGAGGCTTTTTCTAGTCTTCTCTGAGTGTTTTTCATCTTTTCTTGACCCTTTTGAGTTTTGATTTTTTTTGCTATATTTTTGCTTTTGCTTTTTTTTTTCTTTGCATAAAATAGAGTTCCTTGACATTCCTAGGGATTTGGAGGATATCCTTAATGATTTGGATGTTGAGGGTGACTTCATAAAAACTACTAGAGTTGGGACTACCATTGCGGGGACTAGTACTGATGTTGCTTAGGGTTCTTAGTCGTCTAGGCTTTCTTAAGTAGATTTGATCCCTATGGTTCATAGTTTAGAAACTCACGCTTGGGCTCATCATCATCACAAGGTAGGTTCTACTTTATCCTCTAACTTTTCTGAAGTTATTTAACTGTCTACGCAACTTTGTTATTTGTTAGCCCTTACTGTATTTGTTATGTTTTTTAGTTGAGGTTATTATAGCTGTAGTTCTGTAGCTCTTATTATGACTATTAATATGTAATTTTATTGTGAGTGCTAATAACTTGATAGCTCTTGCTTTATTTACTGTGATTGTCTGCTAGCACTTGACACGATACTTCTTCTAGGCTCTTATTATTATCTTAATCCTATTAAATAATAGAGAAAAATATGTTTTAGCATTTATTAGTTATGTAAAGGTTTGATAGCATACATGATATTTGTAGCCTCGTAGGTCTGTTACTATGTTTGTAGACGGTGGGTTTTAGCGTGCGTCCAAGATTTTAGCAACCACGACACTGTTTGAGCTCAGGGCCCTAGAGAACACACTAACCACTGTCACAAAGACATGGCATGGAGATGAAGAGTCGCCGCCCAGGGTAATAACTGGGACAAATCGAAAAGGTGTTACTTGATTCCTTAAAAGAAAGTTAGCACCACAACTAGGAGATTCTAGGTATGGAATACCAACTTCTTTCAATCTCGTGTTCATTTAGAATTACTATATTATCCTCTATTTACTTGCAATTTCATATAAACCCTTATTCTAGCAATTAACTCCAAGGCAAACCAGTTATAAAAATACAAGTAAATAATGCATTCATTCAAACATATAATCCCTAAGTTCGTATAATATACATTAATTTTAATTAAATGAACTAAATCTACATGTTTTGATAAATGAGCCTAAAGACTAATTCCTTTTAATTTTAATTAAATGAACCTAGGTCTATTTATTTTAATTCTAAAAATGAGCCTAAATCTAAAAATTATGAAAAAGGCTTAAGTGGGCTAAGTCTAATTAATTAAATTAAATTAAGTGGGCCTATGTCTAATTTACTAAATGGATCTAAGTTATCTCTACCCTAAAATTTAATTAATTATGGGCCTAAAATGTATTTTAATTAATTAGACTTAAATTTATTTAAATGGACTAGAATCTAATATAGGCTTAAGGCCTAAATCACATAAAATAAATAAATAGGCCAAAAAAAAATATCAAAACAATTAAATTAAAAATCAAACAACCAATTAATTAATTCCTTCTAAAAAAAACCTAATTTTCATTAACATGCAATCCTAAATTAATCTACTCCTACCATTGATTTTAATTAATTACCCAATTAAAATCCTAATTTTACTAACCAATTAATTAAAATAAACAAGCAACCCCACACAATTATACTATTCCCACTATTGGGGCTATTACAATAATTTATAGAAAACAATAATAAAAATAATTAATACAACCCCAAAAACATAAATAAAATAAAGTAATAAAAAAATAAAAAAAAAAACCTAAAAAACTATATCTCTACAAAGTCTTATCCATGGCATCCCATGGATCTCTTATGGATTTGATTCTCCAAGTATGATCATCATGTATTTTCCTCCATAATCACCATAAAAAAAATTATGATTAGTGAATCAATAATAAAATAAAATTAAAAATCAATAAAATAAAATAAATAAATCAAATAAAATAGAACAAGGAGAAGATGATGATTATGGATGATTTTAATGGAGTGCTCCTCAGATTTTGTAAAATTACCATTCTTGATAGGTTTTCGAATATTGTTCTTCAAAAATCCTTCAAAGATCTTTAATTAATCAATTAAGTAAAATAATTTTTTGTAGAAAATAAAATGCTCTTTTCCTCTCTTTTCTTCTCTTTTTTCCCTTTCTTTCTTTTTTTTTTCTTTTTATATTTTTTCTCCCTTTCTTTTTTCTTTGCTATGCCTCTCTTCATTTTTTTTTTGCCTCCTTTCACCATTTTTTTTTTTGAAGAGCCAAAACACTCCTTATATAGTGAGACATCTTCAAACCCTACTTATAAATTGATTCCTACAGGACTTATATTTTCTTAAAAATATTATTAAAATAATTTTAGGAGAATTTCAGACCAATTAGGACTCAATTTTTCCTAGAAAATTCAAGAACCTGGGGCGAAAAAGGTCTAATTCCAACCAGAATTTTGTAATTCAGACTGGAATTATGTAATTCCGATATGAATTGTGTAATTTCGATCAAAATTACATAATTTTGATCAAAATTAGTGTAATTCTGATCAGAATTACATAATTACGATCATTTAATTTTTAATTACAAAAAGGCCCTTGAAAGAATTTAAGTTTTGTAATTAGGTCATTAAAAAAACATTGCAATTTAGTCCATGAAAACATTAAATCCTTTCTTTGAAAAATGCAATCAGACCTCTAAAGTTTCAAAGTTCAAGTATTGAAGACCTATTTATGATATTTTCATCATTGGAGTCTTTTATCGCATCCATAACTCATCATCTCAAAATTGGGTGTCTATAATGTTGCCTTGCAGTTTCAATAAAGTCAACACATATTATCAGGGTCTCCCATTGTGTGTGAAGCAAATGGTTACCAGGAAGGGCTTCGATGGGATTATTTTCACACTATCTTATGACTCATATATGTCGAGTTAGATTGCTATGTATACATTAATTGAGTAGTAGATGGACATGATGCATAGTTTTCACTTGTCCGTTAGAGAGATGACCATCACTCCTCTAGACTTTGCTGCTATTATAGGCTTAAGCTTTTATGGGGAGCTTATTACTTTTAGTGAGGAGGAGTGTTTTTCTATAGTGGCGAGGAGGCACCTTACCATGGAGTTGATTGGGGTGACTACCCTTATGAAGTCTGGTTACTCGTACCTCACTTATTATATTAAGTTTGTCCCTACTATGCGGGCAATGTATGATGCCAATCTTGTTTCAGTGGAGTAGCTAGCTTGTTACTTCTTATTCTACTTGTTGAGTGTTGTCATCTTCCCAAATCCTTCAGGTACAGGTAGTCTACAGTATTGCCTGTCTTGAGGGACCTGGACAGCTTATCGAGATATTATTGGGGTACTGCCACTTTTACCCACATGCATTCGGGTCTGGCTGCAATATACTAAGGTGGCTTGAGGATTTATGAATGCTTATTTATGTTGGATGTGAGTAAGAGTTCTTGTATTTGTCCTTTTGCTCTTTATCTTTTGCTTTTTTTTTTTGAGTTCTGATTTTTATAGATATGGGCTTATGAGTTCAGGGGTCTCCCTTGTTCGACCGTTGAGCATCTCTTAGAGGATGGTTTTTCTTATTATTCTTACTATATTAAGAAGACCACTAACTTGATTAAGGATTGCGTAGAGGCTCGGGACTATATAGGTAGGCTATCGCCTGGACAAGTATGCCTGATTTTTATTGTATTAGTTATTCCATTTTCTGGAGATTCTTCATTCACTTTTGCTTTTTAAGTATCCTCCTTCACTGGTGGGAAGCGAGGTTAAATTGGTCAGTAGAGATAGTGACAACATGGTAGTTGAAAAAGAGACGAGTGTTACTCCCTAGCCTTACTGTCAAGGTATGGTATATAGGTGAGCGACTCTATCATTGGTGGGATGGTCCATTCCTGAGGAGAGTCCTTATTCCTCCTCCTAGTGACATGTTATAGAGTTATGAGCTTAGTGCGGATGAGC
Source organism: Mallotus nudiflorus (assembly GCA_947683625.1). Classification (NCBI taxonomy): domain Eukaryota; kingdom Viridiplantae; phylum Streptophyta; class Magnoliopsida; order Malpighiales; family Euphorbiaceae; genus Mallotus; species Mallotus nudiflorus. The sequence continues at coordinate 5,433,368 of CANTUR010000011.1, forward strand.
TTGTATTGCCATGATAGGATACCGTTCTAAGAGTCTCCTAAAGGGTGCAAGCTCTTTTTATACTGATGTATTTATCTCATAGCTGATTGAATATATGGTTGGTGGCACCTTTGCTCCACCTCCACCTCCTTAGGCAGATAGGGCTCATCGAATTTAAGGACTGGGCCATCATGTAGATCATTAAGAGTTGCTTCTTTTGATTCAGTAGGCTTTTATTCCTGTTACGTATGTAATAAACTTTGTTAGTAGTAAGTTATACTTGATATGGTTATAGGGACTTATCTATAATGACAAGGATCTCATCAAAAGAGATCAGGATCCCACTTTGATAAAGGCACATTCCTTTCTGAGGCGACTACCCATGATAGTGGTGTTGCTTCTGGTGGTGCCATTCTTGGGGACTTGGTGGTTAGGTCATCTTTAGTTTTATCTAGGATGGAAATCTTTAGTGGAGGAGTGTATTTTGATTTGCCTCTTTCTAGCTTTCTTTAGTCAGATGTTATCCCTCCTAACACTTCCCATATTCGTGCTTTATTTTAATTTTTTTGCCTTTGTTTTGCTTATTTAAAGACTGGTGCTTGACTTATTTGCTTTTTTTTTTAAATCCTTATCTCTTCTGGCTAGTACTAGTATCCTATTATAGGGAGTGTGCAATAACACTTTATGGAGTTTACAAGCAATCAAAGGGTATGCCTTCTTTATTGTACCTATTTATTTATGCACATGTTTTATGTATGCATGTATAGTATGCAATTTTCATGTAATATAGGATGAACATCTCCATACTAGTAGTGAATGGGAGCAAAAGCGCACAACTTATCGTGATCGTATTGGTGAGATGGAGTCACAACCATCATCCTTTGTGATGAGTGATGAGGAGCTTAGATAAGATGATAGGGATTAATGCTTGCTTCTGATGGTAGCCACAACTAATATAGTTGTTTTAGGAACTAGGTATAGGGCTTTTTGGCTTGTGGTTGCTTTATTGTACTATTTTCCCGAGGTCATGGATTCTAGGTGTTGTATCTAGGCATTTGTCTTGCATGTATTGTACGATATATGTATGATAATGACTATAGCGTATATGCTTCTTGTTGTATGCCATTACTATGCCTAGTGATGTTTGCCATTGCTATTATCTACCTCTTTTATTTTTCCCTCTTTGCTTAAGGTGTCTCCTTTTGGGGCTTTTCGTACTTAGATAGGTTTTCTTTATTTTTTCCCTCTTTTGCCTAGGGTGTCTCCTTTTGGAGTTTTCACACCTAGTTGAGCTTTTTTTTAGGCTTTGATGATAGTGGCTGATCTCGAGGATAGAGTTCAAAGAAGATAGCAAGAGCTGTGATCATGTAATAAAAGAAAATGCAAAGCATGTTGTAAGCACTAAATTTCGGGATGCAATCGTGTACAATTGTGATGTAAGCCCATATAATGAAATTTATTCAAAAAATTGAACTTGGTTGTCAATTTTCTAGACTTTAGGGACTAAATTGCAATGTTTTTTAGGATTTGATTGCAAGGAAGTCAATTTTTCAAGGGTCTTTTAGTAACTAAATTTTTTTAAAAAAGGGGTGTTGGCATTTAATGCCGATCGACATTACACAATGCAGATTGACATTAAACAATGCCCACGTGTAAAAGCCCCATTTTTTTAATTTTTTGTGTATTTTTTCATCTATTTTCAGTGTTTTGATTGGTTAAAATTGAATTTTATTTTTATCCGAAAATTATTTTGACGGATTCAAAACACGTAACTTTCAAAAATCAAAATCCTTATCAGTTTGTTTTGGGAGAGATGAGCATTCCTACAAACTTGGGAAGTCAGTACACAGACTTTGCTTTAAAAAGCAATGAGTCTGCATGCATAAGGGGGATTTTTTTAGACTCACGGGGAGAGACTCATAGAGAGAAACTTATAAAAAACCTGACTGTGAAAAAAAAACACTAAAAATAAAAAAGCTACTGAGAATGCCCTTTCCAGTCCAGAATCAAAAACAATTCAATTTCAATGGTGATAATCCAATCTGAGGGGCTATCTCAAGGGCATTTGCACAACATCCAAAATCATCAGGGTTTTTTTCTATTTCATTCTTTTCTATTATTTTCTTTTGTGATTTTTATTTTATTTCATTATTATTTTTATTATTCAATTTCATTACTAATTTGATTGTTTATGTGTTTTTATTTTGATGTGCGAATGTGGATTGAGGAGGATGCTGCTTGTGTTTAATCTGAACAGAAGGTACATGGAATGCCATGGAAGAACCTTTGTTGTTTTCCAGCAGAATTTAGGGTTTTATCTTTTTTTTTTCATTTTGGTGTTCTGTGTAGTAATTTTAATTCATGGGTGTATAATTATTTAATTTTAATTTTTATACATAATTTATAATAGCCCTAGTAGTGGGAATAGTGAAAGATTTAATTTTCTGCACTTTAAAATTAATTAATAAAACTAGGTTCACTGGGTAATCTTTTATAAAATTAATGGTGGCTTTAGTTAATTAGGGTTTGTATGTAATTAAGTTAGGTTTTTTTAGAAATCATATGTGAATGTGTTTTGATTTGATTTTACTATGTTTTTTTTAATGTTTTTTGGGCTTTTTTATTTTTTTTGGTCCCTAAGCCCACACGTAGGTTCAACTCACTTTAAATAGGTTTAAAAATGGTTTAGGGCTTTAAATGATTAAAATCAACTTAGGCCCATTAGGTTAATTAGATTTTAGGCCCACTTAGATAATTAAAACTTGTTTAGACTTAGCTCAGCCCACTTAATTTTATTTCTTTTAAAATAAATAGACCTAGGCCCACATTTCATTTAAAATAAAACCAAGTTAGACTTAGGCCCATTAATTTAACTTTCCTTTAAAATTGAATAGACTTAAGCTCATTCCTTAGACAAACTAAAATAAATAGATCTAGGCTCACTAATTAATAAAAAATGTAGGCCCACCTTTAGTCCATTTCACTTGTAAATAAAATATGTAGATTTAGCTAACTTATAAAATAAAATTAACATAGTTTAGACATAGGGACATTGCCTTTTTGATGCATTTTTTACTTGTAATTTTATTAACTTGTTGCCTTTTGGGTTAAACGGATGTTAATTAGGGTTTAATAAAATTACATGTAATTGGAGAATGAAATAATCATTTATACAATTATTCTAAATGAACACGAGACTAACAGAAGTTAATATTCCATATCCAAAATATCCCGGTTGTGGTACTAGCTTTCTTTTAGGGAATTGAGTACCACCTTTTCAATTTGTTCCAGTTATTACCATGAGTGGCGACTCCTCATCTCCATGCCATGTCTTTATAACAGTGGTTAGTGTGTTCTCCAAGGCCCTAAGCCTAAACAGTGTCACAGTTGCTAAAAAGCGCTAAACCCTGCCGTCTACACATGTTTGATGCAATTCATGATGATAAAAAAACATTGCACTTTTTTAAAGACATTTTGAATAAATTGGAAATCATTCTCATTTCACTGAAATCATTTACGAAGAGCAAAAGTGCATTCATAAAAATTTTGAACTTGATGTTACTCATGTTCCTAGCCTTCTTAGGTTTTCTAGTTAAGTATTTTTGCTCTGTCCTTAATTTTTGCCTAGGTTGCCTATGTAGGGTTTTCAACCTAGCATGGATTTTCTAATTTTTTCTTGAGTTGCTATTTTTTTCCCTAGACATAGTACTTCTTCAAATATTTTGTATTGACAAGTTCATAGAATTCGTTACCTTCAAAATCCATTAGTTTGACTGGTCTTTTTGATAAGACATGTTTGACTAAATACAGGCCTTCCTAGTTTGGTCTGAATTTCCCTCTAGGGTCTGGAATGTTCTACCTTTCTTACTTTAATACTCCATCTCTTACTTTTATACTTTGTGTTTTACCTTTTTGTTGAAGGTTTTAGCTAATCGAGTCTAATACAACTATGTATGGTGTAAAGCTTTGAGCATTTGACTGTTTAAGAGAGTGAGATTATTGTGCCTTTATTAAGTATATTGTACTTCTGGCAATTTAGATTTGATTGCTATCTGAAGAGATTTGATTTCTATTTCAATTGGAAGTACTGCTTCTAATCCGTACACTAGTGAGAAAGGAGTTATTCTCGTTAAAGTTCTAATTATTGTTTGGTACCCCCATAAGGCATATGATAATTTGTCTACCTAGTCTTGGTAAGTTTGAGTCATTTTTAATAAAATCTTTTTGATATTCTTGTTTGCAACTTTAATAACCCCATTTCCTTATGGTTGATAAGGAGAAGATTTATGATGTTCCACCTTATAGCTCAGTAGTTCTCCAACTTCTCCTTATAATTGAATATCGTTATTAGAGATGATGTGATAGGGGATCCTATATCAATAGAACATATTTCTTTTGATGAACTTAACACTTGCTTAGGTCCTATCCTTGTGAATGATTTTGCTTCGACCCACTTTGTGAAGTAATCCACTACCACTAAAATGAACCTATGTCTGTTCAAGGCTTTCAGGTGGATTTCCCTAATTATGTCTAGTCCTTATATTGAGAAAGGCCATGGAGAGGAGATGTAGAGTAATTTTGTTATGGGAAGGTGGCTGACATTCCCGTGGATTACAAATTTGATACAGTCTTCCATCATCGTTATCCATAAGAACTTTTGTTTAATTAGCTTTTTAGCTAGGATTGCTCCATACATATATGGACCATAAAAACCTTTGTGTGCTTCTTCTATTGCTCTTGCAGCCTCAATTTCATCCAGACATCAAAGTTATAAACCATATGAAGTTCTTCTATATAACACACCCTAGTGTGATGTGAATTTAAATGCTAACCGTCAGATGATTGCCTTATCTTTTTCACTTGCTTAATCAAGATAGGCTTGTTCCTTTAGATATCTTTGGATGTTGTAGGACTAGGGTTTTTAAGTTATTTCTATCTTTGCTATTTTACAGTTCTTATGATAAGGGTTTCCTGATCTGAGTATGATTAAAGGCTTCATAGGCATTTTGGATGGTCCTTCCCATACTGATGATAGGGAAGCAAGTGCATATGCCATTTGATTGTAGTTCCTAGGGAGATGAATGGATCTGCATTTTTGGAAGGACATGATAAGTAGCTTCAAGTGATCCAGGTAAGGTTGTAAGTGTTGCACTTTCAATTCCCACTCTTCTATGGCATGATTGATTACTAGCATGGAATCTCTGAAGACTTTAACTTCTGTAACATCTAAGGTTATCAGTGGTTATATTCTGAGTGCACATGCTTCATATTCTGCTTCATTATTTGTGACTCTAAATTGTAGTTTTTTTGGCAATTGTTACCACTTCAGCTTTTGGAGATTGTAATATGACATCGACTCCTGTGTCAAACTGATTAACTGCTCTATCAAAATACATCCACCATCCTTGAATCTCGATGGTTGAATTGAGTAATACCCAACACTGAGGTCATCCAGGAAGTCTAGTTGGATTTCTTCTAAGTTTGGAATGTGGCTGAGAGATAGAAATTCAGCCACTACTCTTCCTTTTACTACGTTCTTAGTTAGGTATTGCACATCAAATTCTATAAATAACATGAGCCATTTAGTAAGTTTTCCCACGAGGGAGGGAGCTTTATAGAGGTACTTCATTGGATCCATTTTAGACACAGCTTGAATTCTATAGGACTAAAAGTAATGTCTGAGTTTCTTTATTGCCCATTCCATTACCAAGCATATATGCTCTTCTTGGTTGTACTTTTCCTCACATGGCAACTTCTTCTTACTTAAGTAGTAGACTGCATGTTCTACTTTCATTTCTCCCTTTTAGGCTTACATTGCATCAATTACATTTCCTTTGATGGCCAGATACAGGGTTAAAGGTATCCCTAATTTAGGTGGTTTCAGAATCAGTTGGTTAGGTAGGTAGTTTCTTATCTTGGTAAATGCTAACTGGGATTGCTCATTCCATATAACTGGTTGATCTTTTCTAAGTAGCTTAAAAATTGGTTCACATATTGCTGTTAACTTAGCAATGAATATGCTCATGAATTGTAGTTTCCCTAGAAACCCTCTGATTTCTTTTTTTATTTTTGGCACTAGCATCTCTTTGACTACTCTTTCTTTGTTTGAATCTATTTCAATCCCATTTTGATTGACAACATACCCTACCATCTTTTCTGAAGTGACCTCAAATGCGCATTTCTTTGAATTAAGCCCGAGACTATACTTTTTTTACTCTTTTGAGGAATTTTTTGAGATCGAACAGGTGTTCTTCTCTGGTTTTTTACTTGACCATCATGTCATTAACTTACACTTTTACTTCTTTATGTATCATTTCATGGAAATTATAGTTATCATTCTCTAGCAAGTTACTCTTGCATTCTTTAAATCGAAGGGCATTACTTTATAATAATAAGTGTCCCATTTTATTATAAAGGCTATCTTTGCTTTGTCAATAATGGCCATTAGGATTTGATTGTACCTAGAGAATCCATCCATGAAGGAGTACATCACAAATGTGGCAATGTTGTTAACTAGTATATCTATATAAGGTAACATGAATCATCTTTTGGGTAAGCCTTTTTCATATCTCTATAGTTAATGCAGATTCTAACCCTTCCATCATTCTTTGTTATTGGCACCACATTTACTAACCATTCCAAATAGTCCATTACCTCTAGGAATTTTGCCTTGATTTGCTTCTCGATGCCTTGTTTCACTAGTTGGGCCCATTACGGTTTGAGTCTTCTCAGTTTTTGCTTTAGTGGTTTGCACCCATCTTTGGTAGGGATGAAGTGTTAAGCAATGTCTCTATCAATACCAGACATATTATTGTATGTCTAAGTAAATAATTTTGAATATTTTATTAATTTCCCTCCTCTCTTTAGGGGTAATATCTTTCAAAATATGCATAATGCATGGTTCAGATTCTGTGCCAATGTTAAATGATTCAGTGCATATGGAATGAATGTCAAATATGGTAATATTTTGATCAATGTAATGCACACTACCATTAGGGAAGCCATCAAACATGTAAGTAAAATATAATTTTATTGCATTAACTTTAGAGTTCATTACATCATTAGTTTCAAACAAAGAAAAAGGACAGAGATCATCATCAGTAGTGTTTTCAAATAGGATGTCATCAATGCTTGATTCGAGGATGGCAACAACTTGATCATAATTGATAGTCTCACTCTCAGATTCTAGCTTTAGAATTTTCATCAGCTTATTGATGTCAGTCTCAATGACCATATCTAGTAAACGCTTTCCCTTGAGGGTGTCATTAAAGATATCGAACCCTGGTTTTTTGATCCTATTACTTACCCATTTCTCAACTTGTCCTTTATAGACTTAGGTTTAGCTTTCAACCATAAAATAAATTAACTTTTTAGCCCTAGTGTCCTTTTCAGGATCGTATCTTAGACCTCATATGTTGGTCTGTCCTCAGAAGTTAGGGAATTCTGTGACCCTAATGTTCCTTCCTCCTAATCCTGTTTTAGGTAGATATTGAATCTTCTTCATCATGGTAGCAACTTTAGGATTAACATGACCATTACTTATTATAATAACTTGAAATCCTAATGGGACCATGTTCAGATAGGCAATAATGTTATTTGTTTCAATAGGAATGGTAACAACCTTTCCATTCAGAGGGAACTTGATCTTTTGATTCAAAGTGGAGGGTATGCCCCTTAGTGGGTGGAACTAAAGTCTTCCTAGTAACCGGGAAAAAGTTGGAGGGATGTCTAAGATAGTAAATTCTATTACTGATTCGATATCACCCACCATAACTACTTTTTTGAAAGTCCTGATGATTGACTTTTTTGAATCATCATAGGCTCATATAACCATGTTGGATTCTTCTAAGTTTTTAGTATTCATCCTAAACTTATGTAGCAACCTTAGGGGGCAAACATTAATAGTAGTTCCATAATCCATAATAACACATGGAGTCTTTTTAGACTTGACAATTGCTTGTATAAAAAGAGGGCAATTATGCACCCTTCCCTCGAGGGGTAAATCTTCATCCAAAAAGGTGATTGCATTAGAGAGAGCTTTCATTAAAAAGGCTATCATCTCATAGGGTGAGGCATTAGTTGCGATCATTGCCTCTTCTAGTGATTTGAATAGGGCATCCTTGTGTTTCTTAGAGGCCATGAGTAGGTCCTATATACTAGTTTATGCCTAAGTCTTCTTAAGCTGTTTGAGGAAAATATCTTCCTTTTTTACTGGAGTTTGATCATTGGTCACTTCTTTTCCTTTAAAGGGATTTTTCTCTTTCTCAAGGGGTTCATATACTCACTTGCTGCAAGTCACATGGTTGACTGCTAGTGAGGGCTTTTTAGCTGCTTGCTTATATACTTTTGTACTGCTTTTCTAGTCCCAGATAATGATTTCAGGATTGGAGTCATACCATATATTGATCCCTATGACTTGTAGGTTCTAAAGCTGAATAATACTGTCTAACCCATCTTTGTTGTCAAGTTCTTCTCCCTTTCCTGAGGGTATTATGTCTTCTAAGTAAGTGTAAGTAGTAAGGGGTGTTGAGTACTTGACTTTATAGTCAAAATCTCAAATGGTTGGCCCAATAAATCCTATACTCCATGGCCACTACTAGGATTTTTGCCTGTGTCTGCTTCTTATGAGTAAGGGCAATCAATCACTTCATTGTTCATAGGGAGAGTTATATCCCTGGCTCTTTTTTTTATTATTAAGTGGGGGAGGAATTTATGGGGCATTAGAATGTATTCAAAGGTAGAAGGACATTGTTCATCTTTACTAAAGTCATGAGGCTCAAGAGTTTGTCTTTTAAGAACTTATCTTGGGTCATTTTTTGGATAGCTTGCATTGATTGTTCAATAAGGTTTTCTAGCAGATTAGAGGAAATCATGCTGATGATTGGTGGAGGTATGTTTTGATAGCTCAGGAGAGGATTGGTATTGATTCTAGGTCATTTTTCTAGGTCATCAATTTTTCTAGAGTTAATGAGGTCTTAGATTACATTCTTGAGGGTTCTATATGCATTAGTGGTATGACAAAGCGTTTGGTCAATATAAGGGGTAATGGGTTTAGAAGAGGCTTGGGCTCTTGCAACTATAAGATGTTCTTTTGTTAAAGTCTCTAGAATACTTTAGATAGTGGGAGGTTGAAGCTTGAGAACTTTCTCGTTGGTTTGATGGCATTAACAAGTGGTGAACTATGAGTGTTGGGTTGGATTAGGTTTATTTCTATGGCTCGGGTAAAGGTGTTTTAGATGTTTGATTGTGTATAACGGAGGAAGGTGTTTTTAGCTTGTTGAGGTTCCTTATCTTCAATTCTAATCCTAGCCTGATAGAGAGCTCTGAAGTCAGGATAATGAGTAAAGATCATCTATTTTCTGAAATGTGAAATGCCCCTTTGCTTATCAACTCTATATGTTCATCTTTAGGAGGACGATTTCTCATTTTGACTGCCTTTCCCTACTATCTTATGACATAATTAGAGAAAGCTTATCGGGTTTCTTTCTTGTGGTCTTGAGATCTCTACAATGCTAAGTGTTGTATTTATACTGCTTGATGAACTTTTGAGTTAATAGTAGCCACTTGCTTTTAATTTCATCCTCAAGGTCAAAGAACCATGCTCTTAGTCCTTCCTCTAGTGATGTGAAGAAGAATCAAACAATCTAGGATTTTGTAAGCTTTGTAAAAGCCATGAAGGTAGCATATTTCCTTAAATGGCCCCTTGGGTCCCCTATTCTGTTGAACTTAGCAAAGTTTGGTATTTTAAAATCATTTGGGAGTGGTTTATCTTTGAACAATGCTAGGCCAGTGAAACTTTTAGAGCCTTATGTTCCTTTGTCTTTAAAGGAAAATTCTAACTGAGCCATTCTGTTAGCCAATAAATTAACCTCTCCTACCAATTTAGGCTTGGTTATATCAGTAATTTTTATAGCTTTTGGTGCATTTTTGAGATCCTAGTAGTAGGCATTGTCATCATCACCTTGAACTGGAGTGTAGAAATTCCTTTTGCTTTATCTACCCTAGGGTGAACAGATGTGGAAGCTTCAATTAGTGGTGTATTATTCCTATCTTGGGCATCTCTAGCCTTGATTTGGGTTTGGAGGATTTCGGTTATGGTAACATTAGTGAGTAATTTTTGGGTCCCTTCTTTTAGTCTGTCTTTAAATTGCTGACATGAGGTATCTTCTTGGTCACTCATGTTTGAACTTTGTATTCCTATACATTTATCAAGGTTAGATAAATGAATAATGCATGATATATGACTGCAAAAGAAAAGGGTGAGCATGTATGCATGGAGTGGATGCAAAATCCTATAATGAAAGATGAGCATTACTATAAGAAACAGTGGTTAGTTCATGCTATCAACATGTATGTAATGTGTGCATGATTAATCTTAGAAAGATGGTTAGTATTTCCTATACAGTGAACAAACTAATCACTATCAAGCTCTCACTTCCAACCTTATTTCTCCATGAGGTCATTCAGTTTCTTTCCCAGATGGGTTTTGAACCTATAGTCATCGGGGGACTATGGTTCAGCTCTCGTAACTAGGATGTTTTTATTTATATTAATTAGAACCCAAGGATAAACTAAGGAATGATACCAAAATGTACTTGAGGTAATCATATGATGTCAATATGGGGGGTTAATTATTGGGCTTTAAATGATGTCCAGAGCCTATATGCGCCTATATGCATGGGGCCAAGGTCTCAAAAAGAGCTTGAGTTCTTACCTCCATATCAATATTCAATATGTTTACCAGGAGTTATGAAAGTATCGTTCCATAATTTATAGTTTGATTTTGTCTATATAAAGGTCCATAATCTGGTTAAAATCCTAACCTATTCATTTGATATGATAAGAATAAATGGATGACGTCTTATAGGTGCCCTCATTTATGGATGTCATTATTTGTTAGTTTGCATAAACTATTCAACCTGAGGTACATGATTCTTATCATTCCTCATGCTTCGGGCTAACATGAAGTAGATGAGAATCATGTGGATTTAAGCATAAATATTGTATAAAAACTAACATTATGATGTCATTCGATGATAGACACTATAAAAGTCATGTCATTTATGAATATCAGGTCAAACGGATAACATTAGGACAAGGATAGCATGCATAGCTTGGTGGAATCCTAGTGGATGTTACTATTGGCTTATCTATATAAGCTGAGTCAGGGTGAAAGGCTAAGGGTTACTTTAGCGGGAATGCCCCTATATGACTAGGGTTATAGACTCCATTCAGTGAGTTTAACATTATTTTGATAACTCGATTGCCCCCATTTAGGACTTGGGTTACAAATTCTGGTCAAATGAGCTTGACAAAATGAGTAAAGACTAAAGGTGATAATACCTATCTTCGTTATCCCATGATTTGAGTGGAATCATGGTTGCAATGTCATTTAGTATTATTGAGGTTTGAGGGGCCATTGGTGCACATATGATGTGTAGTGCAAATGCAACAATGAGGGGCTCTATATGATTGAGTACTGCATAATAAGAAATAGTCATTTTCGAGTTGATCTCACTTATTTAGAAATCCCTAATAGAGTTACCATTGTGATCAACCCGTTTAGGGCTCTCGAGTGAAAGAGCTTTTTTTTTTTATGATTACTTCCTTTAGAAAGTTTGGTGAGGATCTTTGTGTTTTATTTTTGAGGGACATGACAACTTTACTAAATAGGGACAAATGATTGGTCTCAAGAGGAACGAGAAATTTTTTTATTTTTATGGAGTTGCCACCCAATTTTTAGAAAATCGAGAAAGGAAAGGGACAACATTGAGTCACTCAAAAAATATTGCCCCTCGTAGCATTTTTCAAGTTTAGGGGATCACATCTACTTTTTAACTATTTCTTAGTATAGGATATTCAATGTATAGCTACCGCAAAACCCTAGTTTCGGTAATGATAGTTTGTATAGCATTCACATAATACATCAAATAATGGAAGATAATAAAATTGAAATATTATTAATACATCATTTTCCTAATAAAATATATATAAAAGGAAAAAGATTGTGGAAAAGTAAATCTAGCTTAGATATAATGAACTTGTAAGGTTAGTTCAACTATGCATATAGCTTGCTCGATCACATAAATAACAGGATAAGCAATGGACACTCAATCACTTAAAAGAGTAAGAAAAATGTACACAATTATGCATGTTTACAGTGATTATTTATGTTATAATGATATATGATGACGATATAAGGGATGCATGTTGACATCATTGGACTGAAAACATGATGACTCTATTTCAAAATATGAACTTTTCACATTATTGATATATGTGGTATGATTTCGTATTTCAAAACTAGAGGGTGCAAAATGATTATATAAAATAAGCAAAATAGAGCATAGATTATTCATATAGCATGCAAGATTGCCAATCTCATCAAGGAAGCATAATAATATTCATAAATGCTAATGATAATAAAATAAAATGTAGTGCAATAAAATAAATGTGCTAAAATGATTGTGTGGTCCTTAGATTCAACAAAGCCTATATGAGTTTTGAAGCTTTAACTTTGAGGAATTGTCAAGCTTTCCTCATCAAGAGGTTCAAAATGATGTGTAGAATAATGCTAGTTTGTATACCTTTAAAGCATGCTTTGATAAAAATGAGGCTAGGCTTGGTGGAAAGGAGGCCTAATAACCTAAGAAAAACATAATGGGAGAGCTAAAATTGTATGGAAGTGGGTTTCCAACGTCTTCAAGTTGGCAGATTTTTGAGTGTGTGTGCATTTTTCTCTTGCCACCCCCCCTAAAATGAGGTGTGGAGACACCTTTTTATAGTGAAAAAATAAAGGAAGAGGGGGTATATGCATGGTTGTGCATGCATCCTTAGGACGAAGCACGTGGCCACATAAAGTGTGTGTGACTGCGCACTTGACGCATGGTCACGTGCACTCTCGCACGTTATACATGTAAATTAAGGCTTTTATGGGCTATTATGAGGTTGGTTCCTAGGGTTTTTGGGCCTTCTGAACATGTTTCCAAAGTTCTTTTTGTCTAATTTAGCCTCAATTTTAGCACGTGACACATAAGGGTGTTCATTACTACACGCGCACTTTTAAGTGACATGCACTAATCCTTGGGTTATTTTAGACCATTACAGGACTACTTCTAGAGGTTTTAGAGTCTTTTAGACACATTCTCGAAGTCCATTTTACCTACTTTGGCTTTAATTTTAGAATGTGATACCTAAGGGTGTTTATGGCTACACATGCACTTATAAACGATGTGCGCTAATCCTCTTATTATTTTGGACTATTCTTGAACCAATTCTAGAGGTTTTAGAACCCTCAAGATGTGTTTTTGAAGTTCATTTTTTCAAAATTGATTTCTATTTTTTCATAAAGTTGGCTCCCGATCTGATGAAATGAACACCGACTTAACAAGCTGTGTGTTTCGAGAGAATATTGCTTGAAATAACTCTCTTATTGTTATGATAATTTGGATTTTATAATATCAAAGTGCAACTTCATGGCTCGATGATCGATTTTCCACACTAGTGGGATCAGTTAGGTTTTTAAGGTTGCACACTTCACAAGTGTTACGAACAAGCAGACTCTAGTCTTTTCAAAGATTCATTTCATTATCGAACCTTTTTGGGCATAGTCTAATTTGAGGTATGACACCACCTAAGAACTTTATGAAAGTTAAGAACTCAATGCTTACAAATTGTGATTTTTACTGCTTTATGAGTATATTTTTTAAAGTGATTAGCCCTCAAAGATTAGTTTTGACCTCAAACTTCACTTTGAATGCAAGAGTTCACTCCCTTTCTTTAGGCTAAGTTTCCCTTCCTTCTCTCCAAGAAGACCCACTTTTTTTCAGAGCTTTCTCTCTTTCTTTTCTTGCTTCTCTCTCTCTAAAGTTTTCCACCTCGTTAACTCTCACTTCCATACCCTTTTTAAGCCTCTCATGCCTTTGATAAGACACCTCCTTTTTACCTCTCATCATCAACCTTTTCAGTCACTTTTTCCGCCAAAATCTCATTTTGATGCAATATGTTCATATTAGACCTGCATGGGCCCACCCACTTGTGCACTAGTGTCATTTCTCCATCAAGTGTCTGGCAAAGAGGTGGCTCCTCTTCAAAGAAGCATCACCTCAACAAAGTGGCCATCAAAAAGGTAGTGCCCCTTTAGTAAGGTGTTGCCTCTTTGGCCTTAATCCATGGTTAGTCCAAAGTGGGCATGGGCATTTGGGTCAAGGCTTAGGCTTAGCTATTGGGTTTGGTCTTTTGTTTTAAGGTTTGGGCTTTATATGGATGGGAATTTGGGCATTTAAGTCCATTTTCGATAAGGTTTCGAGCCTTTCTTGTATTCAAGACTTGTATTTTCTCCTCATCGATCTCTCGTCGTAGGCCGATATATATATATATATATATATATATATAATAAATGGGCTTAAATTTTTATTATAAAGTAAATTCTTAGTTTTTTTATACTTTGTTATTCAATGGAGATCGAATAGGCAATCAAAATTTAATGAATTGTAAATTGTGAAAATTTGAATTTAATTTTTTTCAATTTTCATAAATATGAAAACTATGCAAATTACTATCATGATTGGCAAAATATAATAATATGATTAAGTAGTCTCAATTTTGATATTACTGCATAATAGTAGTCCTCTCTTTTTTAAATTAAATAAAAATTAGCTTCAAAATTAACGATAATAAAATTCAAATGATACATTTTAAAATGTTTTCGAGAGAAATGACCATTACACCACTCTTTCAGCTCACTACATTAAAAGTAGGGGTGTTAGTGCTTTGGCTAGCTCAAGCTTGGTTCATTTATAAATGAGCCGAGCTCGAGTAGAGCTCATTATTCCACTTGATGTTCATGAGTTGTTCACTAGTTTAATCGAACCTAAATGAGTCTAAAGAAATTTTTAAAAAATACAAACTATAAAGTAAAATTATACATTCAAAAATTAAAAATAAATTATTTATCAAATAAATTATAATATATTTAATAAAAATTATGATTTTATTCTAATAATATATTTTTTCAAATACTTTTTACAATACAAATTTATATATTATATATCTAAAATCAAATTACTAAACATTAAAATTACAAGCTGGCTCATGAGCTTCTATTCGAACTTGTTCATGAGCTTTACAAGTTGATTTTTGTATAGTTTGAGCTCGGCTTATTTATTAAACGAGTTTTAATATACAAGTTGAATGAACTTTTATCAAATTGAACACTAAGCCGCTCACGAGCGGCTCGGCTCGTTTACATCCTTAATTAAAAGTTATACTCTTAGAATATAGTAATTTCAACAGGGAGGATTTTAGTTTTATTACAAGTTGAAAAATAATCTCTAAACTTAAAGCTTTAAATTTTCAGTTGTACCAGCATAAAATAATAAGTGTAATAGTTTAATTTGCTAAAGTATATTATATATCCCTATCGATATTCTTAATTTTCTTACAATCTAAATCTAATTTATTTTTTATATTTTATAAAAAATAGTTATGAGAATTCAATAATTTTGAACTAAGAAAATTATTAATTATAGTTGAAAACATATTAAAAAAATACAATTATGTCATTTATTTTAACTTTTTGTTTCGTATAATATTCAAAGAAAAAGAAACTGAAAATCAATTTTTATAAAAGAAAAAAAATTCCACATCCAAAAATAGAAAATAAAAGAACCCACTATTTTGATAGTTTTGTAGCCTTCTGTTTTGGGTTATTTTTATTATTTTTTTAACATGGAGATTATATGACTTAAATTTCGATGAACTATATAATAGGAGACAAGTCTCCCCTTTAAATCAATGACGGCTAAAATTCAACTCTACATCTAAAGATTCCCTTGAAGAAAAATTAGCACTTGACTAGTCTCTCACTGACATATATCATTAATTTGCTCTACAATTTTTAGTGGTTACTATTTTTTTCATTTTTATGGCAACTACCATATGTTTAATGTAATTCTACTATTGAATTTCTTCGAGTATAAGTTAGTGGTGTAATCAAGTTGACTCATAGTACTAGACTTAAGGTCGACTTGATCTTAAAAAAAACTCGATTCAAAATTTGATTGAATTTTATTTTCAAAATCCAAACTTGACTCAATTAAATGATATTTATACTCGAACTTGTCTCAGTTCATTATGTAAATCCAAGTGCCAAAGAACATGAAAATACAATCCAATTTAAAAAGGGGCAAGTGGGAGCTCAAGTGATCATCATAACATCACCAAAACATGTGGAAAAGACCCAAGAAAGTGTTGTTATGATCACAGGCCTTATGGAGATCACCTCAACCTTAAATGTTTAAGTAGAGTTATGAAGAAGACACTTTTGCTACAAATGTAGTTATGCATAGTGTTAACACATGGCATAATAACCTAGCATGACCTATAATGCATTTTTAACCCTTTAAATAGTATAATAACATATAAACAAGCATCTTTTCAAGTCATTAACCATTTGAGTTATGTTTATAAATTATTGCAGTTAGAGGTGTGGTTCATGTTTGGTAGGTGTAATGGTGGTTAATAGTCATAATATCAAATGTAATCACATGTATTTATGTCTAGATTAGTAGTACGGACTTGGCCTTAATATATATAAATAAGCAATGCTATTTCTATTGTCAAAGGTGGTGTAGTCCCATGGATGATTAATAGAAATGAGAGTATTTTCTCTTTGGTTACTTTTTAACCATGTCCTATTAAACTTTCATGTTTATGGTAAATGTTATTTCGATTTATGAATATGTATTTCAGGCAATAAATTATAGCATTTTTTTATAACCGTTATTGTTTGTTTATTAATTATATATTGATTTAAAAAGTTAAAGTTTTCATGTAGTTTGGTTTTTTGAACTAACTAAATATGATGTAAGGGTTTTCAATATCTAAATTTGAATTTGACTTGGACTTTCCTTCAGAGCATAGGATGAGATTCATGTGAATGAATGTGTTGATTCACATTCTATATGTGTCAAAACTCTTAAGTTATCATGGCTTATGGTTGTTATATTGATGATTTTGTTACAGCTCGACTCGATTAATTAGTTTACATCAAAACTCTACATTAAAAGAACACATCTATAAATACATTTCACAAGCTTATTTTCATAGAATTAAAGTATGCTTTATTGGTTAAAAACATAGCATTTATCACTAAAAAATTTACATATTTCAAGTAGAACTTTTGTTAAATCAAAAGTAGATAATTCAAAAGAATTTCATAAAATTTAGAGAAGAAACAACATCATATATAGGTTAAATTTAAAGCAGTATAGAACTCACATTCTTTATGGAGAATATAACCAAGGATTGAACAACAATAACCAAGGATTCAGGGAGTTAATCAAAAGCCAATAAGAATATTTCTAGAATTTGAATATAAGGAGAGAATTTCACGAATGTTCACTTAATTCCCAATAGCTTAAAACGTTAGTTCTCCTTTTCTAGTTGTTGTCCACCTATGATCAAGAAAAAAATTTCTATAATGATCTCCAGTACAAACTAAAATCTTAGATGCATGTCTCTTATTCAAGATTGATTTTAATGAATTTATGAATGAAAAAAAGAATTCTTACCCAAGCTAAGAATCAACTCAGCTTAGCTCTCTTCCTTTTTAATCTACTTCTTTTTCTTCTTCTTCTTCTCTTTGTTCTTCAAGTTGTGTAGAAAGCAATAGCTGAAGCTCCTTATTTCTATATTTTTAAAGAATGTAGTTTCTCTTTTTTTCGATAGGTGTCCTTTGACGTGTGAAATCCACTAATGTATGAAATCGTGCAAGTCGTAAATAAAAAATCATCCCATAAAGAATAGAAAATTGATTATTTAATTACTTAAGGTGTTTATTTGTCTAGACATCGAATTTGTCTTCAGTCATATATTAAACTAAATAATCTAAATATAATTTAAATTCACAATCAAATTAAAAACTAGGGCTCTTACTTTCAATTTAACCTTTCTAAAGATTAACTAAGCTTTTAAGTTAAGTTTAAACTTAGTTCATTTTGAGAGCATCTTTAGAATTATAGATCTTCCTCTCAGACAAGTCTACAATTAATTGAATATAAGTAGTACTTAATTTTACAGCTCTTGCTATTTAAATGTTCACCATACTAAATTTAAACCTTCGCGTCTTAATAATATTAATTGTCTAAATGTCTCTCAACTCAATAAATAATTAATAGGTTATTACTTTATCTTAATGAAACTTATTTCTCAATCAAATTCCATTAACAAAATTCAATCATAGGGTGATCAATCCAATGAAGACATTAAGCTTAACAATAACCAATGAACCTTGTTTATTGACTTAGATATAATTCCATTAACTACGAGGTTGAATTGAAATAAGAACCCTAACTAGAAAATATAGCTACACATATTGATTAATAGAGGAAAGGATGAACAAAATAAGAAACTAATTAGCCTAGATAGATTAAAATTTAAATAACAAAGAAATAAGATAAAAGAACCCCTTTTTTCTGCTTTTCAAAATAGAATTAGGAGTCAAAAGTTCTTATTCTTCAAAATAATTCTTAAAATCAAAAGTAAAATAATTTCTAGCTAGAATTCTTAGAGCAAAATCATAAGAAAATTGATAGATAATTGTTCTATTCTGGTGGCTCCCCCTTAACCCTAGCATCCATCTCTCTCTTTTAGTTACTTCTTAAAAATTTTGTAATCCCCAAAAACCAGCAACTTAAAAATTCAAAATTTGAAATTCTGTTATAGGCACATGACAATGTTTGTCTTTAAGCCTTGAACCCTCATAAAGCAGGCATGGCAATATGCTAGGGTGTGCACAACTATTTGTTTTCACTTTGCTCAAGCATGGTTATGTGTAAAGATCTGCACGACCATGTGCCTTCTTCAAGCCTTGTAAATTGCCATTTTAACCTTGAATGCACCAATAACCACTCCCTCTTCCACCAGTAGCTTGTAGTGTCAATCCTTCACTATTCTCCTCCTTACTCTGAACATCAAAAATAAATAAAAGTAATATAAAACACTTAAAATTACCAAAAGTTACAAAATTTACCAAAATCTCTAAAACTAAATAAAAACCTTATAAACAACTAAAAATGCATCTAAATGACTCCTAATCCTATCCCATTGAGTGTTCAAAATACTATGTAGATAGCGGGGTTTAGCGCGCGTCCAAGATTTTAGCAACCGTGACATTGTTTGAGCTCAAGGCTGTATAGAACACACTAACCACTATCATAAAGACATGGCGTGGAGATGAGGAGTCTCCACCCAGGGTAATAACTGGGACAAATCGAAAAGGTGGTACTCGATTCCCTAAAAGAAAGCTAGCACCACAACCAGGAGATTTTGGATATGGAATACCAACTTTTTCGGTCTCATGTTCATTTAGAATTACTTTATGAATTAATAGATTATTTTCTATTTACATGCAATTTCATATAAACCCTTATTCTAACAATTAACTTCAAGGCAAACTAGTCATGAAAATATAAGTAGATAATGCATTCAATCAAACATATAATCCTTAAGTTAGTCTAATATACATTAATTAAATGAGCTAAATCTACATGTTTTAATTAATGAGCCTAAAGACTAATTCCTTTTAATTTTAATTAAATGAATCTAAGTCTATTTATTTTAATTCTAAAAATGGACCTAAATCTACAAATTATGAAGGTATTTAAATTAGTGGGTCTAGTTCTACATGTTTTAATTTTAAGGTGACCTTAAATCTACAAATTATAAAAAGAAAGGTTTAATTAAATGAGCTAGGACTAATTAATTAAATTAAATTGAGTGGGCCTATGTCTAATTTACTAGATAGGTCTAAGTTATCTTTAACTTAAAATCTAATTAATAATGAGCCTAAAATGCATTTTAATTAATTACACCTAAAAACCTAAATTTATTTAAGTGGATTAAAATCTAATATGGGCTTAAGGCCCAAAACACATAAGAATAAACAAACAAGCTTAAAACACATAAAAAAAATAAACAAGCCCAAAAAAAAAAATAATAAACAAGCCCAAAAACAAATAAAGCATATTAAAATAATTAAATTAAAGATCAAACAACTAATTAAATTATTTCCTTCTAAACCGTAATTTTGATTAAGATGCAATTTAAATTAATCTATTTCCTCCATTAATTTTAATTAATTACCCAATTAAAACCCTAATTTTACTAACCAATTAATCAAAATAAACCAACAATCACATATATAATTTCACTATTCCCACTATTGGGGCTATTACAATAATCTATTGAAAATAATAATAAACATAATTAATACAACCCTAAAAATAAATAAATAAAATAAAGCAATAAAATAAAATAATAAAAAAAACCCTAGAAACTATATCTATACAAGGTCTTATCCATGACATCCCATTGACCTTTTATGGATTTGATTCTACAAGTATGATTATCATAAAAAAGAATAAAAATTATGATTAGTGAATAAATTATAACAATAATAAAACAAAATAAAAATCAATAAAATAAACAGAAGAAATCAAATAAAATAAAATAAGAAGAAGAAGGTGATGCTCATTGATGATTTTGCAGGAGTGCTCCTCATATTGTGTAGAATCACCATTCTTGATAGGTCTTCAAATATTGTTCTTCAAAAAATCCTTCAAAGATCTTTCTTTAAGCAAAAGAATTTTTGCAGAGAATTAGATTTTTTCTCTTTTTTTTTTCTCCTTTTCCTTTCTCTTTTCCCATGCCTTCATTTTCTCTTTCCTTTTTTCCTCTGCCTTTTTCTATTTTTTTGCCCTTTTCTTTATTTTTTTATTTTTTTCCTCCCCTTATTTTTAAAGCCAAAACACTTCTTATATAGGAATACATCTTGAAACCCTAGTTATAAATTGATTCCTAAAAGACTTCTATTTCCTTCAAACATTATCAAAATAATTTTAGGAGAATTTCATACCAATTATAACTCAATTTTTCTAGAAAATTCGAGAACCCGGGGTGGAAGAGGTCTAATTCTGACCAAAATTGTGTAATACCGATCACAATTAGTGTAATTTCGATCATTTTTTAACTTTTAATTACAAAAAGGTCCTTGAAAGAATTTAAGTTTTGCAATTAGGTCCCTAAAAAGCATTGCAATTTAGTCTATGAAAACATTCAATTCTTTTTTTAAAAAAATGCAATAAGATCCCTGAAGTTTCAAAGTTTAAGTATTAAAGACCTATTAATGACATTTTCATCATTGGAGTCTTTTGTCGCATCTATAGCTCATTGTCCCAAAATTGGGTGTCTACACATTATATTTTTCATACACATTAAATTCCCTTACACTTGAGTCTTTGCTTGTCCTTAAGCAAAACTTGTAAACACTCTATTAATATAAAGAATCAAATTTATTAACTAGTTTTAACTTGAGTAGCTATTTTAATCTTCCATTAATATAAAGTTTAAAAACTTAAAATTAAAACAATAATTGGAGGTTAATAGTGTATTATTTACCATGTAAAGAGCAAACTTCTCCATTGAATTAATGAAAATAGACAATTGATGTTAAAGAAAATCAAAAGTAAATAGGAATCATTTTAACACTTAGTAAGCCTAAAATTCGACACATACAAAGCAACCATATGGAAACTACTTAATTATTTTATTTAAGGGTTTCGTAGTCTCAATATCCTCTACCTTTCTTGCACTACTCAATGTGGATACCTTTGAAAAGGGTCCTTTGGATACTTGTGCTCTATTTTAGAGTATTGGAGTAGAATGAGCATATAAAAGTTAAAAATTTAAAATTTTAGCTCCTAATTATTTTGACAATGAGTGTGTTTTATGCTCCATCTCATTTTTATTAAAACCCATAGGCACTAAGGTACATATGAATTTGACTATCTTAAGAGTCAAATTTTAATTCCTACTTACAACTAATTTTCTTAAACATTAAACATCTAAATTCAATCATTCAATAGAAAAGTAAGCATTCAATTCATTACAAATCTAAATATCCCTAACCACAAATTATTTTTCTAATTTAAAAGTTCAAACCAAACATTAAAGGAAGATTATTATACTTATTCAAGAAAACCACATTTAATGAATTAAACTCTTTATATGAATAGGTCTAAAAAACTCAAGTGTAAAGTAATGCATGAACAAAATAAAAATCTATCCTAATAATATGCATGATTCCCTAAACTAATATATGAAAAAAATAAATAAAACTAAAATAACATTGTACTTCCCTCATTTAGATGCACTTGGAGGCAAAGCAAATGGAATGACAAACTCTGTTGCTTTATTTAAACCCTTTGATCTCTTAACTTGAAAAATTTATTACTTTAATTTGTCTAATTGGATTTGCAATTTTCATTTCTAGCCACACATTGCCTCTCAAAAGCATCCAGCTGGTCCAAAATGTCCATCATCAAATTTCCCATCCTATTATCAAAAACCTTAAATCGCTCTACAATTCTTCTTAGAATGTCTTCACTCCATCCATCAACATTCCCTCTTTTCCTCGATTGAGCTTTACTAACATTTTCATCTTCCCATTCCATATCTTTTTGCAAAGCAACATTACCATGTTACAATGAATGTTAATGCAACAAGTAACACCTTCGTAAAGTGACATCTTCCAACTCTCACCACTCTATAATAATCTCAGCCCTGGTAAGGAAATCTTCATTAAGAATTTCAAGTTCTAGTAGTCCTAGTTTATTCTTGGCCACTTTAAAAGGTCCAAAATATAATACCAAACCCATAACTATATGCTGCATAGATACTACTACTTTTCGTACCTACACTACATGCCATATTGATGAAAAAGATGTACTATAAAATTTTATGTTAGTTTGCAAACACCACAATATGAAAAGCTCATTAGGAGATACCTTAGTGGTATCCATTCTCCTAAAAATTGAATGTGACATGAATTTATGCATTAACAAATACGAATGATTTTGGATTAAACCACTAGTTATTACTTTCCCTTTACAAACTCTATCCCTACCATTGATTTCATTCCAAAAACTACTTATATTGTAATCTAATGGAAGTTTACAAAAGCTAAAGATGCTAGACATAAGTTCATAATCAAAATAGTATTCTTTGCTAAAAAATCAATAAGAAAAGACTTTTTGAATTCCATCTAAAATCCTTAATGTAGTGTAAAACTCACGATTTAGTTCAAAGAATACATAATATTGGGTTGCATTAATTTAGACCAACTTATTCTATCACCAAGAGCATCTATAGTATCTTCAAACCTATATCAATTAGCACATATTCCTCAAAGTACTTAGGCATATTGAGTTTCATTTTAACTAGAGAACAAAACCTCTTACCTTCCTCTCCTGAATAGATAGGAAAGAATGCTTCATAATTAGATTTAATATCACATGGCTTACCATTATTACCATTGAACTTTTTTCCTTTTGCACTAGGTGACTTATTTATTATTCTGACCATGATAACAAATGTTAAAATTACAAAAGAAAAGAAAAGTAATTGAAATTGTAGACAATATTAGGAATACAAGACCTAAATAAAAGAGAAAATTAAATAGAATTATGAAAAATTTTAAGTATCCTAAAAATAAAGGGAAAATACACTCCTAACATAAAAAGATATATTATTTACAAAGATAAAATTATCTAAACTTAAATAAAATTCAACTAGTATTTGCCTTTACCTAAAAAACCTAATTATATAAGAAAACAAAACAAAATAAAATTTAAATAGAAGTTAAAAATTTAAACAACTAAAAAATAAATAAAATTCAAAATTAATCCTTCCCCCACACTTAGAACCAACAATGGCCTCATCATTGTAGAAAATTGAAAAGACAAATAAATGAAATTCATTAATAAAAAATTTCCTACGACAAGCATACTGTGCACACCCAGGCGCACGGTCATGGTTGTGTATGGTTTTGGATCAGTGAGGTGCATGGTTGTGCATTAATGGGCATATGGTCATGCCTATTTTCATTCCTTCATACACAAACATGTACACAAATGCATATAAATGTATTTTACACATTATTTCTACTACACACAACATTACATAAAAAAAATAAAGGAATAATCAATTGGAAAACTTAAAGAAAATAAATTAATTTAAAATTAAAAACATCCATCACATATAGAATTCAAAAATAAACCACAACATCAAACATCATTGTCTTAATGAAACATAACTTCTAGAACAACAATTATTCAAAGCAATTAAACAAAATCTACTAAAGCGTGATCATTCATTTTCTCCTTCCTTGGATGAAGACTCTTCTTCTTCCTCTTAATGTGGTGGATATGATGGTGAAAAGAAATTTTGAGAAGCAAAGTAAGCTAAGAGATTATGGCTCATATGTTACACTGTATAATTTAAATCATGCATGGTATAGTTTATCCTTTGAACCTTCGAAGTCAATTCAGCAACATTAGAGTCCATCACTCCTACTTAAAGCTCTAAATCATCTAAACTTTGCATCACATCATTCAAGTTAGCATCTTTTGCTTCTTCTTCTTCTTCCTCCTCCTCCTTAGGCTTTACTTATGGTTGAGCTATCGGTCGATTGAGCTATAGGTCGATTAAGAATTGGTATCCTTATATGATCTTTTTTAATCAATCTCATAGCTTCCATCTTGTTAATGTCAATCAAAGAGTGGTCTTTGACCTTGTCAAATGACATATTTTCTATGTCAAAGCCTAAATAGGTAGCCATAGAGGTGACTAACCCACCTATATTGATAGCCCCATTAGTTTTTGCAGCCACTTCCCTCAATTTCACCTTAAGAGCATGACAAATATCCAACTTTCAATCATGAACCATATAATATAGAATTGTGAGTTTAGTGGTCGAAACTACTTTCCTTAGAAATAAGGAATAAGACATGAGCCTATGCCAATATTTTAATGTTGGTAATTGAATACAAGATTCTTTCGTCAAACTTACTTCATAGAAAACTACTTTTCCCCTGTAATTTCTCTCTAAAAAGCATCTCTATCATATTTTATATTAGCACACTCATCCTTAGGGAAATGAAACACATTATTAAGTTCAAACAATCCTAGTTATTGCTCCTCATTTCCTAATTGGAATGTTAATATTGTTAATTGTTCATCAAAGGTGAAAGAGGAAAGAAATTCACAAGTAGCTCTTATATAGGTAAGACTTTGCATAGTCACCAAATCACTCTAACCAATTCTATTAATATACATAATTACTTCATCTAATAATGCAACATAAAAATACTCAAATACCTATTAAGGGTTATCTTCTTATGCATTATTTATTCAAATTTCTTCCTTTGCCCCTCATACCTAAATTGAATAAGTTTAAGGAAAGACTTTACCATTCTTTCTTTGTTTACACCACCTGAGATGTTAAAATTGCCTCCAAGTCTTGTCTTCTTAAGAGGACCCAATTTCTTGTTTGCCCAAGTCTTCTTCCTTAACATTTTGAAGAAAAGTGATGAATATTGAAGAGATGATATTAAAGAAAAGCTTAAAGAGAAGATTTTTTTTATTGTGGAGACGTTTTTTAAGCTTTTCTTATATAAAAGAAAATAAAGAAAAATGAAGGTGACTTTGAGTAAGAAAGGGAAGATTGAGCAAACGAGAGAGAAATGGAAGAGAAAATGAAGAGATAAGGTGAATATATGAAAAGGAATAAGGAGGATCAGTGTATTTTGGGTTTAAATTTTGAGAACCCTTAAAAGAAAAAGATAAGGAGATAAGAAAATGAAAAGACGCCTTTTGAATTGTTCAAAATGGGTGTTTTAAATAGACACAGCTATCATCACACAACTATGCATCTCGACACACACAACTGTGCATCCCTGATTTCTAATTCTAAGGATTAGGTAGGCATAACTATGCTCATCCAGGAGCACTGTCATATATCTTTTTTTTTTTTAAATAGAATAATAATAATAATAATAATAATAATAATAATAATAATAATTTCATCAATACATGTTTTGTTAACAAGTGATTTTTCTGTTTTAAATAAGATAAAAAAAAAAATCATGTGATGCATAAAAGGAAAGAATTCTATTTTTGTGCATATAATATTGGGTCTTTTTTTTTTTTTTTTTATTGTTTTACGTGGGTCAAAATTCATTTTCTTGTCTTAATTTAATTTGTTTTCATAAAGCTCTCAAGGAACATGTTTCTTGAATGTTCATGACTATATTTTGGGTTTTGGATGAACATATTTTTGAACAAGAACAACCTGATCATTTTCTTAATATTAGTCTTGCTTTGTTAAGTTCAGTTTGGTGTAAAAAATTTTCAGGGACATTTGGTTCACCATGTCATTTTTTTTAAATATCCAATTTATTGTAGAATTGAGTTTTTTTAGGGAGTTGTATTGACAATAAGAGTTCTAAATGAAATTTTATTATTATTTTTTGTTTAAGGTGTAATTGGGACTAGGCTTGAACTATTGGTTGTGCAAATGAATTTTTAATGGGTTTTGAAATTAAGCAAGGACTTTTCAATCATGCCTATTTATATTTATAACTTATTTTGAATGTTAAAATTGTTCTTAAAATTAGGTTAAATCCGTGGTATAAGCATATGTTAAATTCAGCCTTGCTATGTGTACAAGCCAAAATAGTAAGCTATAAATCAAGATAAAAAGTGTGGCATCATGAGTTTAAAATGTGGTGAAGTTATATAGAAAATAAAGAATTAGACTAAGTGATGGTGTCACATTGCAATAGCAAAATTAAATGGTTAGGGCTGCAAGCAGTTTGATATTTATTAATTTGAATACTTTTATGGTTTTAGTTAGGCATGGTGATTTGAAAGGAAATTCAAGTTCATAGAAACTCAATTGGATTTGCCGTTAGAAATTATTCTATTTATTTCCTTAGTCTTCATTTGTCTTTTGAATTGAGTTTAGATTATGAGCTTATAATCTTATTAAGTGCTTATTAATTTCATTCTAACAACCAATTCAATCACTGCTGTAGAGTATAGACATGTCCAATCTAGTTAGTGTCTTGTTCAGCATGCACATGTGAGTGGTTAACCATATAACATTGATTTTGAAATTTATGTTTTAAACACATTAATAGATACATGTATAACATATATTTTAAGTATAGTATATATTTTATAATTTATGTATATATGAATTTTTTCTTAGAAGATAATTTTAATAAATTTCAACTTATCATTACTATTACATTATAAATTATTTAGTTTATAAAGAAAAATTAGGAACAAATAGCATTATAATTGTCCATGATTAATTTGAGCAATTTACCATTGCAAATGTTTATTTACTACTTGGAACTCTGCTATTAGTTTCAACAATATCTATTTTGTACTTATCTTCAACAAATATTTCAACAGTATACATGACTATTTTTTTATTGTTTTCACTTGATCATAATAGTAAATGATAGCAAGTATATTTTTAAATTTAGCTTGATTTATATGAACTATTTAGCTTATAACTTAATTTATACACTCATGGTATATATCTCTTAGATTAAACCATGATGATTTGTGCCTTATCTCAACATTATATTATAATATTTATTATATTAGTAATATTACTCAACAACTGTCTTTGGGACATCGCTTGGTTGTACATATAGCCTTGGAGGCATACAATCGAGTGGTTAGCCCTTTAGGGGCAGCTCTACACATGCGTATGACCAGTAATATTACATACTTGGGTTGCTCAGCGTCATCATGTGCCCAATGTGTCAATAATTCAACGTAATCTTTGGCTATATATTTATTGAGTGTATGGAATATATTTTTATGATTGCTCTTCTAGCTTTGCAGCAATTCTGTCAACTATAGATTTATGTTATTTTAGAGGATAGCAGTTTGAAATAAATTTTAGCTTATTATGATTCATTCATGAACAATCATTAGCTTGCAACTATTATAAGGTATTTTCCTTATATATATATATATATATATATATATATATATATATTAGATGATAAGTTATCATAAATATAAGCCTATTTAATGTTTATAAAAGAATATCTAGTAGCTTTGTATCTTTTAGCAAAATAATATTTTAAACGTGAGATATTTAATGAAAAATAGTATTTGTTCCCATTTTGTTATATCCTTATTCACTCACTGAGTATTTTATACTCACTGCTCACTTTTAATTTTTCTCAAATTCTTGGGAGATCAACAATGGTAGTCTAATCGAATTTATCTCTTTACTTTTTTTTTTCAATTCAAAGTCTAAAAGAGGTTGTATCAACAATTACTATATTTTGTCTTTTGTATTAACATATGCTATTTATCCAAGTTTAAAAGTTACACTTGCATAGTAATTTAGTAGTTGATTGCTTTTTTAAGGAGAACTCAGAGTTTTTTTATTATTTAATATTTAAAGTTGCTCTAGAGCTTAAGGTTTGTGGCAAATTTAATCCATTTATTGTATCAGCATAGCCAACTATTAGCTAGTCACTTATACTCATTAGCTAGCAAAGTGGGTGTGACATGCACGTTCATGCCTGATTGCAATTCTTAACTTTAATCCTGCTCTAGATGGCATAGTTGTGTGCAGCCAAGTGCATGGCCATACCTGAATGCTCTAATTTCTTACCCATATTTTACATAAGATCACGTGGTGCGCTACCTCACTAATTCACAACATAAACTAATTGACATCTAATTAAGTATCCTTGTGCCATTAATATAACACTCCATTAAACATACAATTCTTCATATAAATTTTCAACTTACAGAACTCCCCATAATGCTCCTCATAATCTTCTTTTTCCTAAAAAATAAAAAGAAAATTTATGCATTTCCAAACTAAATTAATTGACTACAAAAGAAAATTTAATAAATAATTAACATTAAACAAAGAAATAAACTTGGTTGAGCCCCTAAGAAGTGCTCATTTAAGGTCTCTAAGGTAGACCACATCATGCATCATTTTCTTGAATCCTCAAAGTAGGCAACTTGACAAAAGTTGTTTAGTAGGCCTCCATGGTACAATTTCAATCTTTCCCCGTTGATCTTGAATTTCTCTCCTTTTATATTTCTTAATTCTATAACTCCATTAGGGAATGCTTGTAATATAGTAAATGGTCCTAACCATTTACTTTTTAGCTTTCCTAGAAACAATCTAAACCTTAAATAAAAAAGCAAAACTTGATCTCCTTTGAATTTGTTACTTCTAACTTTTGCATCACGCTTTGTATATTCCTTATAAATCTTAAAGTTTTCATATGCAATTTCTCTAATCTTTTCTAACTCACTTAATTGTAAAACCCTTTTCTCTATTTTCTTTTTAAATTCATAATTCAATGCTTTAACAGCCTAATAATCCTTATGCTCCAACTCAGCGGGAAGATGACATGCTTTGCCATACACCAACTTAAATGGAGACATTCCAAAATGTGTTTTATAAGCAGTTCTATATGCCCAAAAAGCATTATCAAGCTTCCTTGCCCATTCTTTTCTTAACTTGCTCACTATTCTTTTTAAAATTTTCTTTTTACTTACTTGTATGGGGATGATAAGGTGTTGCCACTTTATGTTTTACTCCATATTGAGCAAACAAAGTTTCCATATTCCTATTGCAAAAATGTGTCCCTCCATCACTTATAATAGCTCAAGGCATTCTAAATTAAAAAAATAGTTTCTTTAAGAATTTGTAAATAAGTCTTACATCATTAACCGAACAAGCTTGAGGTTCTATCCACTTCGATACATAGTCCACACAATAAAGTACATCCTTGTTACCTTCTGATGAAGGAAATGACCTAATGAAATCAATCCTCAAACATCAAATATTTTGACCTCTAAAATTCTACATTAAAGCATGTTAGTAATATGTCGTAGGCTAATTATGTAATTATCATACTTTGACTTTGTCATATTTTCATTTTATTAATAAAGTGGCATTTTTATTATTACTCCCTAATTCTAATCAGTTCCTTGAATAGTTAATTCTAACTAAGATCATTAAGTATGTGACTTGAAAATAAAACTCTTAGGTGATACTTGAATTCTATTTTAAATTATCCCTAGTCAATCATTATTTATGGGAACAACAATGAATAAAGGCTAGTATAAGGTTGATTAATGATTATGTTTTATTGATCATGTATATGGGTAGGGGTGAGTAAGACCCACCCAAATCCGAGTTTTCAGTCTAACCCGACCCACTGTGCTACTCTAGTTCAACTTCGGTGGTATTGAGATAATCGGCTTGGGTGATGGGTAGTGGGTTTATCAGTTTTTGGTTGATGGGTCAAAGGGGGTATTTTTTTACCTGACGCATCCGAATTTTCGATATTTGGGCATTAACTAAAACGACATCGTTTTAGAACTAGGGTTAGTATATAAACTTAAAACCTCAGTTCTATTCATTTCACACCCTTCTCACCAGTCACCACGTCTCGTCCTCTATCCTATCCTCTCCTCTCTCACAATGTCTTCTCCTCTCCTCTTCTTATCTCTTCCCTCTCAAACCCTAATTTCCATATTTAACCTTTAAGAAACCCTAATAGCTCTCTTCAATTCTTTGATCTTCACCTATCTCTCCTTAGTTCTCTCACTCTCGGTTTAGTCTCTTTTTATTTTTATTAAATCGCAATGACTTTTTTAAATATATCGCCATCTTTATTCTCCATTGACGATCTGTTTATCAATGGTAATCCATGGAAGATCTTATATTTTGGTGTTTTGGTTTTATTTTACTTTAATGTTTTAGTTGGTTATTTGTAAAAAAAAAAAATTCCCTATATAAATATAGTTTATATTTTATATAAATATGTAAAATTTTTAGATTTGTGCTTGATGTTATATTTTGTTCATTTTATTTGTTGAAAATCTTTGAATTTTGAAATTTTTTTTATCTATGTAATATTTGTTATTCAATATATATTAAATTTATATATCTATTATTTATGACATTTAATCTTATTTTTATTTGTAAAAAATGTTAGGCTTGTGAACATTTTTTTAATTTGTTTAAAATACGACAATATTTTTGTTTTGTATATGTTATATATATAGATCTATGTTATAGTTATAGATCTGTGCTTATTTTATATGGATCTAATATACATGTAAAAAAAATTGTATGCATTATACATATTGAATTTATTTTGTTTAATTTGTTAAAAAAAATAATTTTTTTATTATTTGTTATCCATGTCAAAATAAATGCGTTTTTTAAAATTTTTATTTTTTTTGAAAAATTTATATTTTTTATATATGTAAAATTATTTTTAATTTTATATAGATCTATAATAATTTTTTTATATATCTCTAATTCATATTTTTTTGTAGATCTCAAATTTTATATTATTTGTATAGATATAAAATTTTATGTATTTTTGTGTATTTTAATTAAAATACTTTTTGTTGATGTTTATGTGTGTATTCTCATTTATAATAATGATCTGTGAAATTTTTTTATCAAGATTATGAGTATTTATAAAATGACAATTTATTTCCTTGTTCTATGTATGCATCTGCGACTACTTCTAAAGTTCCTATCAGTGGAAGCTTAAATTTATAACACAAAAAAGGGGTGGAAGCATAAGCTTTACAAAATTAAGTTATAACTTTGGAACTAACTAGAAGCATTATCAGCTAAAAAAGGGGTGGAAGCATTCGTTGTGATAGGACTGGAAGCTTTATCAACTAAAATCAAGTATAAATAAATTCAGTTTGTTTTTATTTTGGTATCTAATTGATATTTTATATTTAATCTTTAATTTGATTATGTTTATTTTTTTAATTTTGTGTCATTAATGGAGATGGAGAACACTAGTAGCATGGTTCGAACCCTAAGGTGGTGGAAACCCTAAATGCATCTACTAGCAATTAGACCGAGACTCAGGCTCAACCTCAGCTTGCTATTAAAAAGGAAAAGAGACTGGACCTAAATCTATAGTCTGACAGTATTTTAAAAGAATTAAGGACGAGTTTGCTATTGTCATCAAAGGTAAATGTATTTATTATGCTTCCTCTTACAATGCTCACTCTAAAAAACATAGAACTTCTTCTTTAAAAATCATCTTATGACTTGCTTGAAATTTTCTTAAAGTAAAGATTCTAGGTAGTCACTATTAACATTTAAACCTACTGGGGTGGAGGCATATGATAATACACAGTATAATTGCTTAGATACTTGGAAATTTAAGCAAGAGGCTATTAGAAAATCATTTTCACAAATGGTAATTACTAATGAATTACCATTTAAATTTGTTGAGGGGTTGGATTTAAGAACTTCATGTTTGCTACATGTCCATGCTTTAAAATACCCTCTAGGTGGACTATAAGTAAGGACTGTTATAATATTTTTGTGTTTAAGAGGATGAAGCTAAAAAATTTTATAAAGGAAGACTGTCAAAGAATAGGTTAATGTGTCTATAAAAAAGTGAGAGAGGTAATAAGATACATTAGAAACAGTCCTACTAGGTTAAGGAATATTTAAGAATTTTTTTAGCTAATTAGGGTGGAATCAAAATGCTCTGTCTCTTGATGACCCTACAAGCTGGAATTCCACTTGCATAATGTTAAAAACTGTATGTTTATTTAAGAAAACTTTTGACAAATATAAGGAGATAGAGTCCTCATTTAGATCTAACTTAGGTGATGATATACCTTATTTCCTTAACTAGTAGTGTGTTAGTTAAATGGTTTATATGTTGAAGGGGTTCTTTGATATAATTGTCAAGCTTTTTAACTCTAATTATGTGACAGTAAATAGTTTCTTCTCTAAAATTTCTTATTTGAATTACATGATTAATGAGTGGTAATCTTCCTCTGATATGTATATTCATAACATGGGCATCAACATGAAACAAATATTTGACAAATATTAGGGAGATCCACATAAATTAAACTCTTTTATCTTTATTATTATAATCCTTAATCCTCGATATAAACTGGAGTTTTTTAAATTTTCTTTTAATTAAATGTATGGTTATGGGGTGGGAAACAATATGTTCATTAATATGAAGACTGATAAGCATCTCTTATTTGATGATTATCTATTAACATATGATGCCTTTGAGTTTGGTTTTGGAAGTTAGTCAATCCAGACTACTCAATTAGGTTCTAAAATTGAGCTACCAACTTTTAGGAATACAATGTCTTTAATGAAAGCCAAATTTAAGAAGCATAAATAGGAATTTGGAATGGGTGAAAGTAAAAGATAAAAAATTGAATTATATCTTAGTAAGGTAGTTGTGGAAGATGAGGGGGCTTTTGATATCCTCAGATGGTGGAAGTTGAATTCTAAGAGGTTCCCAATTCTTTGTCGTATGGCTAGAGATGTGCTAGTTGTTCCTGTTTCAACTATGGCTTCTGAGTTTTGTTTCAGTACATCTGGTCATGTTCCTAATGTTTTCCAAAGTTCCTTAACACCAAAAATAGTTGAAGCATTGATTTGTTCACAAGATTGGCTTAGAATGCCAAACCAAATAGTTAGGATGGAAGAAACTTTAGAAGAGTTAGAGTATTTTGAAAAAGATCCTATTTTAATTCATTTCTCAATTATGTTCTTTCTTTAAGTGCATTTAATCACCTGCAAGAACAAATTCTAATTCTCAGCTTTTCTATTTTCTTTGTAGATCTTAAATTAGTAGGACGTGGCTCTCCTTTAGCTAAATTAATTAGCTCACTATAAATTGATTGAATTATCTCTTATTCTATGTCTTAATTTATGCCATTTTTATTACTTGCCTCCGTTCTTTGCTGTGACGAACCTGATGTGCCTCAATTATGAGCCTAATCCTTTAAAGTGCTTGTGTTGATGTTGCAGCAACTCTGATTATGTTTGCACATGTTAAAAAGGTGATGATGATGCTTCCACCCCTAGGATTTTTATAGATTCAAAGTATGCATGCTTAAGTTTCTTTGGTGGCTTTTGTTTTAGTTTAGTTACTAGAAATGTGATTACATCTTAATGTTGAAAATTCTCCATTTTAAGCCTCTTTAATATGTTTTTGGCAATGATGATGCTTCCACCCCTCAAATGTTGTCTAATATATATTAGAATGTTGTGCTCTGTTTCACTAGGTGGCTATTTTCTTTACCGCCAGAAAATGGAGCTCTATTCTAAATGTGATTTGATTACAAGCATCATGAGCTTACTCCTTGCTTGCTACTTCTTTTATTTTCATTTAGTAATCTATTTATATTTTCTTATAATTGACATTGTGCTTGTTGTTTATAATTGAACTCTCCAGGTGAATTACAAAGATATGAATCTATTGTAGTTGGATTTTTTGGATTACTGCAGGCTATTTTTTGGTGCTCTCTGGCTAGATTGCTACATATGTCAATTTTTTGTACAAGGGTGGATAGCAATTCCTGAGCATGCATCTTAGTCTTCTTTATTTTTTGTATGTAGAATATAGTGCTTTAATTCTTTTTGTAATTGAAACTAACTATTTTTTGTATCTAATATAGTATACAACAAATGTATAATTTGGAGAGTGTAAATGTATGGGCTTGGCCCAAATATATTAATGAAATCAATATATCAATTTAGTTATTTATTTTTATAGCCCAAAAAAAGGGCCCAACCCCATTCGAGCCTAACTCGAGTTCCAAACGAACCTAACCCAACTTTATTTGGATTCTGAAAAGTCAGTTTCTTCCTCTTAATTGGATTGGTTCAGGCTTGTGAATGGTCTTCTAAAAACCTATCAATTTTAGTACTTGTCCAATCTGAACCACATGATGCTCACCATTATATATAAGATATTGAGACAAAATCATAGGTGCATATTCAGAGAAATAATGTACTGGATCAACCCACTATGAGAATACTATATGGATAATTTTCATAATCTCATCACAGTAGTATTATTTGAGTTCTCGAACCTAAAATTACCATTGTTTCATGCATGATGAGTTCTGTATTTTAACACATCCCTACATCATCTTTAACCGGATGGTAAAACATGCTATAATTGGATATAGAATGAGTTTTATGAGGAATGCAAGTGATTAAGATGGAATTTGTCCCTCAATTATTTTAAGAAGATATTTATGGGCCCCTTAATAAGTTAGACTGAAAAGAAATGCATGGTCATGTTATAATGAGTTGATAAAGAGTTATCAGTATTAGTTTACTTGGGATTGAGAAATAATATGATTGAACTATATAAGGATGGCATAAACCATGCCTTATATTCAACCAAGATATTACATGACAAAAGGAATGTACTACATACTATGGATTAGGTTATGTCAGATTATTGGCCTTCACAAAACTTGGGTAGTCATAATGTCTTACTAGAGGCCACTTATGACTTATGGGCTAAAATGGCAATTTTAAGCCCACTGTCAATGTTGTGTGAACCTATAGGATCGCACACTTAAAACAGGCTCAAAGCATACTTAGGTTAACTAACCCAATAATAATCTCTCTAATATATATATATGTGTGTGTGTGTGTGTGTGTGTGTGTGTGTGTGTATGTGTGTGTGTGTGTGTGTGTGTGTGTGTGTGTGTGTGTGTGTGTGTATTTATATTTATATTTATTTATTTCCTTATTTATTTAAGGTAAGAGTTATCTTAAATAAATTGGAAATAATTCTAATTTTAGAATTAGAATCAAAGTATAAATAGAAGTTTATAATTACCAAAAATATTTTGGTACGTAAGTGGTTTGAGAAACCCTAGATGGGATGTCTATATATACATCTCTTTCTATATGGTTTCATAAGGCTATTATTCTCCTCCTTCTTCTTATACTTCTTTTGTGAAAAGAAAAACTCATAAAGAGAAAATAAAAGTGAGACTTCAAAAGGTGCAAGCATGCCTATATTATTTTAGGATACCCTATTCGTGTGGATGCCGATAGAGGGCATGGCTTTATTGGTGGTGTCTTGATTTAATAAAATTTATATGAAAAGCTTGAGGCAGGGTGTCACTGGTGTGAACCACCTCCTTCCTTCTAACCTTCTTACCTTGAAATCATCATAGTGAGTTTTTGGAATCCCTATTTAATCGATTTATTTGAATTACATGGAACCAATAAGGGTTTCATGATTAAAATTTTTATTTTTCATTGCATGTATGAATTGTGGAACCCAACAATAGTATCAAAGCCACTTGTAATTTGATTAAATTGATTTAATCATATATGTGATATATACATGAGATGTGTGGAATTGGTTTATATATATATATATATATATATATTATTTGAATTACATGGATCCAATAAGGGTTTCATGATTAAAATTTTTATTTTTCGTTGCATGTATGAATTGTGGAACCCAACAATAGTATCAAAGCCACCTGTAATTTGATTAAATTGATTTAATCATATATGTGATATATACATGAGATGTGTGGAATTGGTTTATATATATATATATATATATATTTTTTTTTTTTTTGATTTTGAAAGTGTTTTCAAAATTTCAATTGAATGTTTTATATGATGATTTAATTAATTTATATCAAAAATAGTTATATATATTAATATGATTAATGTCCATGGTTATTAATATTATTGAACAAAAGTTTTATTAAAAAACACTTTGTTTTATGAAAGCAAAATTTAGGTTCCAGAAGGACACAACTATGTCACTTAGATGACACAGCTAAAATACAAATAGACACGATCGTGTTGGTTTTGAGACAGCCTTGTTTGAGAGCAAATTCTCCAAAATGCATATGCACATGGCCATGTTTGTTTTGACATAACCATGTTTGTTTTGACACAGTCATGTATAGTTTTAACATAGCCATGTCTATTAAGGCAAATATGTTTTTGAACATATTAATTAAAATGTAATATAATTACAAAGGTTTAGGGTTTTGGCAACAACCCCTTGATCCGAATGGATTCACCATGTAATTCATCATAAAATTAATTAATTTTAATAAAAATTAAACTATTATGCTTTACGTGTTTGATGTGAAATGCATGGTGCATGGAATGGCCCTTAAGACCAATGTGATTGGATTTATATTATTCATTTTTATGGGTTGTAATTTATTAAATACAACCTGTGAGTCATTTTTCATTTGTTGTAATTTTATTTTTAAGTAGTGGTGTGTGAAATTTGCAAGTATACATAATTATGCAAGTAATAAACAAAGAGCGTCACATAGAGATTCCAAATTAAGTATTGTTGTATTAACACCATTTGTTTAAACATTAAAAAATAGTTTTTAAAATAAACTAAGCAAAACAAACTAAATTTAATGTCTCCAAGAAAATGTTAGGGTTCTTATATTCAATTCAACCTCTCTAAAGATATCAATAAACTCTAAGTTATTTCTAAGCACAGTTCATTATGTAAGAAATCCTAAGAATCATAAATCTTCTTCTCATATAAATCTATGATTAATTAAATATAAATAGTACTTGAAAAAAACTTTATTTTATAACTCTCACTAATCAAGTGTTCACTATAATCAATTTTAGGCTCAACTCTTTAACATTATTAACCATCAAAGTTTCTCTTAACTAAATAGATAATTTATAGGTCATTGCTTATTTTCTTAATGAAACTTACCTCTTAATCAAGTTTCATTGTCTAAATTCAATCAAAGGGTGATCAATCCTATGAAGACTTTAAGTAAAGCAACAACTAATGAGTAATAACCAATGAACTATATTTATTAACTTAGATTAAATCATGTTAGTTATATGGTTGAATTGATTTAAGAACCCCAACTAGAAGATCTAGCCACACATGTTCAGTAGAAGAGAAGATAATGAATAAAGATAAAATACAATCATTATTACTTAATTAGAATTGAAATGACAAACAACTAAATAATAAAAACCCCTGGATTGGAAGCTTGATGATCTCAATCTTCAAACATAAATTATTCTCTAACAAAAATGAAAAGAACTAAAGAATTTAGTTTTGATTCTTTGAAAAATGAGTTTAAAAAATAAACAAAAAGAGTCTCCCTTTTCAGGTGGCTCTGCACCTTTTAAACCTAATTCTATCTCAAATTTGAATCCTTAACAAAAGATATGTAATCCCTAAGAATTGGCTCTGCTTTGAATTTCAAATTTTAAATTTCTATTGCTAACATATGGCCATGCACATTTTTCACATGGCCATACGTCTTTTCCTCTTCAGATATGGCCATGCATTTTTAACACACGGTTGTGCATCTTCCTTCAACCCAACACGGTTGTGTGAAGATTTCACATGGCTGTGTAATGTTTCCTAGCCTAAAAACTTTACTTTTCTTTAAGACTTTGATTCCCCCAACATGGACTTGTCTCAATAATGAACTTGAAACCTTTCCAATGCATCCTAGAGATTAAAAGTACACCAAATTACTTAAAATTGAAATAAACCTAATAAATTTAAGCAAAAACATTAAAGATAACTAAAAATTGTATAATTAACTAAAAATGCAATTAAATTGATCCTAACTCTATAACTTAAAGTGCTCAAAATATAAAACTTTTCACACTCATCAAATTCCCCCACATTGTGTCTTTGCTTGTCCTCAAGCAAAATGTAAAAATAAACTATTTGTATAAAGAATCAAATTCTTCAGCTAGTTTTCACTTTATAAACAATTCTAATCTTCCTTTAATATAAATTTTAAAAATAATAAATTAAAACAATAACTTGAAGTTAAAGATATAGTATTTACCATGTGAATAGAAAACTCTTCCATTGAATTCATGAAAATAAACAATTA
Organism: Mallotus nudiflorus; assembly: GCA_947683625.1. Taxonomy (NCBI): domain Eukaryota; kingdom Viridiplantae; phylum Streptophyta; class Magnoliopsida; order Malpighiales; family Euphorbiaceae; genus Mallotus; species Mallotus nudiflorus. Next base: position 5,471,960 of record CANTUR010000011.1, read on the forward strand.
ACACCAAAGAAAAATGAAAGCAAGTAGTAATGGTTTTACTCTTAAAAAGTCTAAATTTCAACACACATAACGTAACCATATAGCACTTCTATTTATTTATTCAAGGCTTTTCCCAATCTCATTGTCCCCTACCTTTTTTGTATTGTTCAGTATGGATGCCTCCAAAAAGGATCCTTTGGATACTCTTACTCTAAATTAGAGCACAAGAGTAGAAGGAGCATTTAAAATTTTGAAATTTAAGATCAAAGCTCTTATTTATTTTAAATCATGCATGTGTTTGACACTCCATTTCTTTTTTTTAAAGAGAATATGCAGAGGACCTGATGAGAGATTAGTACTTTGTAGTTACTACTTACTCTAAAGTCCATGGTAGAGTTAGCCAAGGAGGTAGAGCTCAGACTGATCAGGCAAAGAGTCATACCTGACTATTAACAAATGGGAGGTGTTTAGATTGGAGGATCTCAGAGTACACCATTCCAGACATTTCAGATAGGCTCCAACAGTCAACAAAGAGACTCTGTTCAGCAGGACCAAAGACATCAGCACAGATATCACTGGGGTAGGATATATAATCATGGTATAGTTCACAGGCCTATTAGGTTTAGTTCTAGTACTAACAGTAGCAACAATCTATTACCAGTGCTCCAACTCCCTATCAATTGCCTGCAGCTCGGTATTTGAGTACGTCGCAGTTTGTAGCCCAACAAGGTCATGGCAGAGGTAGTGCCAGAGGTTTTTTTTAGGCTTCCATCAGCTAGTAGGGAGGCTGAGGGTAGGCTAGAGTTTTCACCCTCACCCAATAGGATGCTCAGACATCCAATGTCATTGTTGCAGGTATAATTCCAGTTTCTTACTTGGATGTTAAAGTCTTGATTGATCCGGGTGCCACACATTCTTTCCTGTCCCCCATTTTTGCTTTGAAGTCATGTTAGCAAGCTTTAAGGATGGCATTTCCCTTATTTTTTGCCACTCCACTAAGTGATTCATTAGACACCAACGTGGTTCTTTTTAGGTGTCCAGTATTAGTGGGACATAAAGAATTGTTAGTGGAATTATGATGGAGTTTAATGTGATTCTTGGTATAGATTAGTTATCTCAACACTATGTCATAGTTGATTATTAAAGTAAAGAGGTGATTTTTAGAATTTTGAATGATGAAGAGTTTAAGTTTGTGGGTGACAAGAGTTCTGCACCTTAAAATCTTATCTCCACTATCATGGCTAGAAGGATGCTAAGGAAAGGTTGTCAGGGATACATGGCACTAGTCAGGGATACTTCAGTGGAGAAGTGTCTATCACAAATGTTCCTATAGCTTGTGAATCTCCTAATGAGTTGCCAAGTTTCCTCCCTCATAGAGAGATCAAATTCTGTACATATATGGTCCTAGGCATAGCTCCTATTTCAATGCCACCCTATAAAATGGCTCCTGCAGAGTTGAAGGATGAAAATATTCCTAGAGGGGGGGGGGTGGAATAGGACTATCAAATAAAAATGAGAAATTAAAAGAATTCTTTGCAAGGATTAAATAGATGTTGAGAAGGAAGAATGAAGAACACAAAGATTTAAGGAGTTCATATTCAATAATAATCCTATGTCTCCACCTAACTTATCCCTAAGTTAGGATTTTCAATCACCCATAATCTTATTTACAGGATTTAGATTACACAAGAGTTTTATGACTCACTCTTATAACCTTACAACATGAGTTTTCAAGGCTCACTCAAAAAGCCAGAACTTAAGTATTTCAATGGACAACACTTAAACCAATTCCTTTAAAAATAAATCTCACTTCCCTTCTAATCTAACCCAAGATTTAAGATGAAGAGAAATTATATCTAACACACACCCAACTATCATAGGAGTTATACAAACAAAGAATTGTTTAAGAGAATTTGAGAACTCAATGAATGCTTAAGAAATAATGAATGATAAACAAGTTTTTTTAACTTCCATTCAGATCTAGAGGTATTTATACTAAAAAAATATACCTTTCGGAGATGCAAACGATGTGTCCAATGTCTATATTTTGAATCACTGAGAGTGATGCTGTCAAATAGCTATTCATGGATTGAAATCGTGATTGGCTCCTTAAAAAGTTTGAATTTTCTCATAATTTCTTTATAAAATCTGTAGATATTTAAATTATATTTCCATATCAATTTGAATCACCTAAATTGGACTTCTTTAGCTCAAGATATGTCCAAAATACTAAGGGTTATGCAATCTATAATACAGACTACGGTCAGACAGCTATACCTAAATTGAAGCCATGATTTTCTCCTGAAGAAATTTTAATTTTCCCATACTTTCTTCATGAAAGCTATAGATATTTGAATTATCTTTCCATATCATTTTAATTACCTAAATTGGACTTCTGTAGCTCAGGATATGTCCAAAATACTAAGAGCTATGCAATTTGAAATGCAAAATACTGTCAAACAGCTATATGCAAGTTGAAGTCGTGATTTTATCCTGAAGAAATTTTAATTTTCCTATACTTTCTTCACTAAATTTTTATATATTTGAATTATCTTTTAATATCATTTTGAATACCTTAATTCAACTTCTGTAAGTCAAGATATGTCCAAAATACTAAGAGATGTGCAATCTGAGATGGCAAAAGTATATGTGGATTTCAACTCAAAATTTGCATAACCATATGAACTTGGATTTGGACAAATAAGCCCAATTCAAAAAGGTCAAGATATCTACTTCAAATTTGAAGAAGCTCATTTTCTTATTTAAGAGCTCTAAAGATGTCAAAAGCCTTCTTGAATCTTAGAGGTTCAATTTGCCTGAAAAGTCACTATTTATCCAAAAGTGTATATGCTTGGTATATGTTTGGTATTTAATTCCCTACACACTTAATTGAAATTATTAGTATAAAAATTGTTTGTACAAGTCCAAAATTTGGAGTTTGATCATGCAAATGTTCAACAATCTCCCCTTTTTTGGCTTTGACAACCAATTTTAAAAGATAATAAATAATATGTGCGAGTGTGACAAAAATAAATAACATGTATAAACATGCTAATTAAAATAGCTCCCCCTTTTAAATTAAATAGATGCAAAATGAGAAAGTATTTTTCTCCCCCTTAACATATGCATAAATTCAATATTTATCATGTATCAGAGTATATAAATGAATTATCATAGCATGTATAAGGGTTTAACAAATCTATTCCTTTAACAAAATATATTTCTTTATTTCTCATCCTTTTTGGACATGATAAGAAATATAAATAAATTTTATTATCCTTCTTGTCAAGAATAAGGACAACATAAGAATATTATCAAGGACATGGCCTAACATAACAAATGATGATAACATGATCATTAAAAAAATATTAGACAACATGAAGGAAATAATTTCAAACATATATGGATATAGTACTACTATAATGCATCACAAAATAGCACATATGCTATATTGAAATATCACATGATTATAGAAATTTTAGCTAGTCAATCAATCATATATAATCATGTGGTACTTAGCATATCTTAAATACAAACACAAGTATTTATCCCCTAAACACATAGCTTCTTCTCCCCTTTTGTTAAAGACAAAAAGAAAAGAGAGAGATATAAGGGGAAATATACCTAAGGGAGCCAATAATACTGGAGGGAATAAAAGATCAAAAACCAAAACAATGAAAGCAAAGATACTGAAAATCTTTATGAAAGTCATTTCATTTTTAAAGATAAAAGCCATTCCCAAGAAGAATTTATACATGAATATGAATTTTATAGGTGTAAGCATAATTGATAGGCATGCATAAATAAAAAATTCATGTCATATATAAACAAAGTAAGCAAAACAAGGCTTTTTATCACAAGGAAAAAACTAGCCACACTTACTTTATTACTATGCATGTATAAAAAATTTCTGTGAAATAAATTCAAACAATTTTCTCCCCCTATTTCAATGACTTAAAAAAATTGATATTAAGGACACACTATCACATAGTTATGTCACTAACACAAACACATCTTTGTTCAAAAATTTATCTTCCCTAAAGAAATTAACTAAGTACACATGCAAACTCAATTATTTTTGCCTCCTTTGACAAAAGCAAAGATAGACCAAATCTTTTAAAAAATATTCATGTTTTATTAAAGATCAGAACAATTCCTAAGTGGAATTGATATATGAATAAATTAAACATTAATTATAAATGTATAAACATAATAAATAATATTCATGTGTAAACATAAATAAAAAAATAAACAAACTAAAATATTTCTTCCCCCTTGTCAAAATGCAAATAAAATTGCATTAAAAAGAGAGAGCTACAATGATATTAAAATACCAAATGTGGACAAGACATAAAACTAACAGCTCATATCCTATATCCAGAAAATATTCAGAAAATAAACTGAGCTGAAAAAACAGACTAACATAAAATGAATTAAAAAACAGACTAACAACTCAAAATTTAGATACATAAAGTATACTGAAAATAAATGAAACAGAAACTGGCATAAAATGACTTAAAAAAATATTAAAAAAATCTTGTTGAGGAGGAGAAATATTTTTGCAAAATTAAAATAATTAATTAATTGAATTTAGCTCAATAATTAAATATTAATTTGAAAAATATGAAGGCTTTTAAACAATTAAATGAATCCACATAAATCCAAATCAAATAAAATTAATACAAAGATCATGCAAATTGGAAATACAATATATCATGTATATGAAGTAAATTTGCTAAAGAAAATACTTTTAAAACAAAATATATACATGACGCTGAAAATAATTTTTTTTAAAGCACATGATCATATAAGAATCCAAACATCAATTCATCAATTTAACAAGTGATCAAGACAAGCTTGAGCCATTAATCATACTAAGTTCATGCTTAATAAAATTCAATCTTTCCTCACAAAGAGGCTTGGTAAAGATGTTTGCTAATTGATGATTAGTATCAACAAAATCAAGAAAAATATCACCATTTTGCACATGATCACACAATAAATGATGTCTAATGTCAATATGCTTAGTTCTAGAATGATCAATGGGATTTTTACTAAGGTTTATAGCACTTGTATTGTCACATTTCATTGGAATGTGATTAATAACAATACCATAGTCCAAAAGTTGTTGTTTCTGCTATAGAACTTAGGTGCAACAACAACTAGCCGCCACATATTCTGCTTCAGTGGTGGAGAAGGCAATCGAAACTTGTTTCTTACTAAACCAAGAAACTAAGCAATTTCCTAAAATTTGACAAGTTTCAAAAGTGCTTTTTCTATCTAGTAAGCTACCAGAAAAGTCAGCATCAGAATAACTAATCAAGTCAAAGGAAGAACTCCTAGGATACCAAAGTCCTAAATGCATTTTACCACAAAGATATTTGAAAATTCCTTTAATAGCATTCAAATAAGACTCTGTAGGACTTAATTGAAATATAGCACACAAGCAAGTAACAAACATAATATCGGGTCTACTAGCAGTTAAATAAAGAAAGGATCCAATCATACTTCTAAATCGCTTTTCATCAATTGGTTTGCCATTCTCATCTTTGTTGAGTTTGGTTATGGTGCTCATTGGATTTTGCTTGATTTAGCTCCATCCATTCCAAACTTCTTAAGAATGTCCCTTGTATATTTGGTTTGATTAATGAAAATCCCATTTTCACATTGCTTAATTTGAAGTCCAAGAAAGAACTTGAGTTCTCCCATTATAATCATCTCAAATTCTCCTTCCATTAGCTTAAAAAAATCCTCACATAAGCAATGGTTAGTAGCACTAAAAATAATATTATCAACATAAATTTGAATAATTAATAAATCTTGTTTGGATTTCTTTATGAAAAGAGTTATGTTAACCTTTCCTTTAAAGAAACCTTTCCTTTAAAGAAACCTTTCTCTAGTAAAAAGTTACTCAATCTTTCATACCAAGCTCTTGGAGCTTGTTTCAATCCATACAATGCTTTTGACAATTTAAAAATATGATTTGGAGAGTTAAAATTTTCAAAACCTGGAGGTTGTTCAACATATACCTCCTCTTTAATAAAACCATTTAAAAATGCACTTTTAACATTCATTTGATAAAGTTTAATAACCATGTATGATGCAAATGCAAGTAGCATCCTAATAACTGCTAACCTTACAACAAGGGCAAAGGTTTCATCATAATCAATGCCTTTCTCTTGATTATAACCTTTAGCTACTAGTCTAGCTTTGTTCCTAGTTATGACACCTTATTCATTCATCTTATTTCTAAACACCCATTTGGTGCCTATAATAGGATGATGTTTATGTCTAGGAACCAAGGTCCAACCCTTATTTTTCTCAAATTGATTTAACTCTTCTTGCATAGCAAGGACCCAAAATTCATCACATAAAGCATCATCAATATTTTTGGGTTTAATTTGAGAAATGAAGGCTAAATTAACAATAGATTTTAACTGAGATCTAGTAGTTACCCCTTTTGTAGTGTCACCTATAATGAGGTATTGAGGGTGAGCTTTCTTGAATTGCCAATCCTTTGGAAGTTCATCCTTCAAGGTAGGTTGATATGTCTCCTTATTTTCCTTCTTACTTGGATCTTCAAGTTCTAAAGGCTTACTAGTATCTTCTTCTTGTGTTTCCATAATCTCATTACTACCTACAAGATCATTAACACTACAAACATCCTTTATGGGCTCAAGTGAGTTTGATTCATCAAATACCACATGCATTGACTCTTCAACTACTAGAGTTCTCTTATTAAAGACCCTATATGCTTTGCTAGAGATGGAATAGCCTAGGAAAATTCCTTCATCGACTTTGGAATCAAATTTTCCAAGATTATCCTTGGTGTTCAATATAAAACACTTGCATCCAAATACTCTTAGATATGAGATTTTGGGTTTTCTATTATTCCATAGCTCATAAGATGTTTTATTTAAAGTTGGTCTTTTGAAAACTCAATTTGAAATATAATAAGGTGTGTTAACGACTTCTGCCCAAAAGTATAAAGGCAAATTATACTTATGAAGCATTATTCTAGCCATTTCCATAAGAGTTTTATTTTTCCTTTTAACTACCCTATTTTGTTAAGGGGTTCTAGGAGATGAAAATGTATGAGAAATACCATTTTCATTACAATAGTTTTTGAAAAATTCATTTTCAAATTCGGTTCCATGATCACTTCTAATGGATGAAATACAAAATCCTTTTTCTTTTTTAACTCTTTTTAAAAAATTCTCAAAAACTTTAAATGCATCATTCTTATGAGAAAGAAAATACACCTAAGTGTATCTAGAGTAGTCATTAACTAATACATAAGCATAGTGCATTCCATCAAGACTAGCAACTCTAGTTAGTCCAAATAAATCCATATGTATAAGTTCAAGTGGCCTAGAGGTGGACACTACATTTTTTAGCTTAAATGAGGACTTGGATTGTTTTCCATTTTGACAAGCATCACAAGGTTTATCTTTAGTGAATTTAAGCTTAGGTAAACCAATTACAAGTTCATGTTTACAAAGATCATTCAAAAGCTCAAAATTTGCATGTGCTACTCTTTTATGCCATGTCCATGTGTCATGGGAGATAGACACTAAGCATTTTATGTCTTTGTTATCAATTTTATTTAAATCAATGACATAAACATTGTCTACTCTTTCACCACTAAAAATAATTTTATTTTCATCAAGACTACTAACAAAGCAATTTTTAGGATAAAAAGTTACTTTATTTCCCATGTCACATAGTTGACTTATACTAAGTAGATTGTGTTTAAGACCATCAACAAACAACACATGATGTATAGATAAGGATTGAGGATTACCTATTTCTCCAATGCCAATAATTTTTCCTTTTGCATTATCTCTGGAAGTAACGTGTCCTCCATCTTTAGCATCAAGTTTGTTGAATTGCTCTTTGTCTCCTGTCACGTGCCTTGAACATCCACTATTGAGATACCACTTGCTTTTTGTTCTTGTGGATTTCAAGCACATCTCATTTTTGTTTTCAAGGGCCATAAAGCAAAGATTGGCCACCTCTTGTTCTTCCTCTTCCTTTTCGGATTCAAAGGAATCATCCCAAGTAGCTTTGAATGCCTTTTTCTTATCTTTTTGTCCTTTATTCTTAAATTTGAGTTTGGGACGCTCACTTCTAATATATCCCAATTTCTTATATTCATAGCAAGTAACCTCCTTAGTTTTCTTCTTCCCATCTCCTTCAAACTTCTTATTGAAGTCCCTTGTTCTTAAGAAGTTTTTATTTCTCAAAAACTTCATGATGTTCCAAGTGAGCATGGCAATGTCACCATCTTCATCACTAGAATCTTTGATGCTTTCCTTTTCACTATCTTCTTGAATAGATTTTAGAGCAATGCTCTTTTTCTTTTCTTCTTTCTCTTCATGTTCTTCACCTCTTTGTTTGATAGTAAGCTCATGTGTTAAGAGCTTACCAATGAATACATCAGTTGATAGGGTGGAGAGGTCTTGAGCTTCCTCAATTAAAGTAACACGAGATTCCCAATCCTTCTTAGGTAAGATTCTTAGAATCTTGTTGTTTACTTTTTCCTTGGAGAAATATTTTCCAAGTTTCTTACGGGTTGTGAGGAGAGCATTGAGATGATTTGTCATCTCCGTGATTGATTCATAAGGCTTCATTTTAAAGAGTTCATATTCATACATATGAAGTTAAATCTTCTTACTTTTAACTTGAATGTTGCCTTCGTAATGGTTTTCTAAGGTCTCCCACATTTCTTTGGCCGACATACAATGTTGAAGCTTGCCTCCTTCTTCTTTTATCATTAAGGAGACTAGAGTAATCATAGCCTTTTTATTTTTATGATTTTTTTCCTTTTGATCAATACTCCATTAGCTTCTTGCAAGAGTAGTTACCACACCATCAATGATAGTTGTAGGTGGTTTCCAACCTCTTAGGACAATATCCCAAAGTTCAATGGAATCACAATCAATATATAATTCCATTTAGAATTTCCAATGTGGATAGTCACTACCATCAAAAAATGGTTTAAGAGAAGAGATGTTTTGCGATTCACTCCCCATGATCTTGTATTCTAGTAATGAAATACCTAGAATTCAAGCTCTGATACCAATTGAAAAGAGTCCTAGAGGGGGGTGAATAGGACTATTAAATAAAAATGAGAAATTAAAAGAATTCTTTGCAATAATTAAATAGAAGTTGAGAAGGAAGAATGAAGAACACAAAGATTTAAGGAATTTGGATTTAACAATAATCCTACATCTCCACTTTACTTATCCCTAAGTTGGGATTTTCAATCACCCACAATCATATTCACAGGATTGAGATTATACAAGAGTTTTATGGCTCACGCTTGTAACCTGACAACATGAGTTTTCAAGGCTTACTTAAAAAACCAAAACCCAAGTGTTTCAATGGAAAACACTTAAACCCAAGTTTACTTATTCCCAAGTTAGGATTTTTAATCACCCACAATCATATTCATAGGATTAAGATTATACAAGAGTTTTATGGCTCACGCTTGTAACCTTACAACATGAGTTTTCAAGGTTCACTTAAAAAATCAAAACCCAAATGTTTTAATGGACAACACTTAAACCAATTCCTTTAGAAATAAATCTCACTTCCCTTCCAATCTAACCTAAGATTTAAGATGAAGAGAAAGTCTATTTCCAACACACACCCAACTCTCACAAGAGTTATATAAATAAATAATTATTTAAGAGAATTTGAGAGCTCAATGAATGCTTAAGAAATCATGAATGATAAACAAGTTGTTTAACTTCCATTCAGATCTATAGGTATTTATACTAAAAAATATAGTTGTTGGAGGTGCAAATGATGTGTCCAATGGCTATATTTTGAATCATTGAGAGTGATGTTGTTAGATAGCTATTCATGGATTGAAATTATGATTGGCTCCTCAAGACATTTGAATTTGCCCACACTTTCTCCATACAATATATTTGAATTAGCTTTCCATATTTATTTAAATCACCTAAATTGGACTTCTTTAGATCAATATATGTCCAAAATACTAAGAGTTGTGCAATCTGAATGCAGACTACGGTCAGACAGCTATACCCAAATTAAAGCCGTGATTTGCTCCTGAAGAAATTTTAATGAAAGCTTTAGATATTTTAATTATCTTTCCATATCATTTTTAATTACCTAAATTGGACTTTTATAGCTCAGGATATGTCCAAAATACTCAAAGCTATGCAATCTGAAATGCATAATACTATCAGATAGTTATACACAAGTTGAAGCCGTGATTTAATCCTCAAGAAATTTGAATTTTCCTATAATTTCTTTATAAAATTTTTATATATTTGACTTATATTTTCATATCATTTTGAATCACCTTAATTGGACTTCTGCAACTCAAGATATGTCTAAAATACTAAGAGATGTGCAGTTTGAGATGGCAGACGTATACGTGGATTTCAAATCAAAATTTGCATAACCATATGAACTTGAATTTTGACAAATAGGCCTAATTTAGAAAGCTCAAGATATCTACTTCAAATTCTAAGAAGCTCATTTTCTCATTTAAAAGCTCTAAAGATATCAAAAGCCTTTTGGAATCTCAAGGGTTCAATTTGCCCAAAAAGTCACTATTTATCCAAAAGTGTATATGCTTGGTATATGTTTGGTATATAATTCCCTACATACTTAATTGAAATTATTAGTATAAAAATTGTTTGTCAAAGTCTAAAATTTGGAGTTTGATCATGCAAATGGTCAATAAAGGAATTAAAGGAGTAGTTGCAAGATTTGTTGGATAATGGTTTCATTAGACCTAGTGTTTCTCCTTGGGGGTGCACCAGTCCTGTTTTTGAAGAAGAAGGATGGTACACTGATACTATGCATTGATTGTAGAGAGCTAAATAAGGTGACAATGAAGAACAAGTATCCTCTTCCAAGGATAGATGATTTATTTGATCAACTTCAAGGTGCACAGTTCTTTTCCAAGATTGATTTGAGGTCGGGCTATCATTAGTTACGAATCAGTGAAGCCAATGTTCCCAAAATGGCATTCCACATTAGATATGGTCACTATGAGTTTCTGGTGATGTCCTTTAGGTTAACTAATGCACCAGCTACTTTTATGGATTTGATGAACAAGGTGTTCAAACTGTTTATGGATCAATTTATAGTAGTCTTCATTAATGACATACTAATGTATTTAAAGAATATAGAGGAGCACATATATCACTTAAGGATAATACTACAGACATTAAGAGAATATAATCTTTATGCTAAATTCTCAAAGTGTGATTTTTGGATGGAGAGTGTTACATTCCTTGGACATATGGTGTCTCAAGATGGTATTCAGGTTGATCCATAGAAGATTTAAGCAATGTATGAATCACCTAGACTGATATTAGTCATTAAGATTTGAAGTTTTTTGGGTTTGGCTGGGTACTATATGAGATTTGTGCAGGATTTCTTGAGAATTGCAATACCTATGACTCACCTAACTCATAATAATATGAAGTTCATATGGTCAAATGCTTATGAGAATAGTTTTCAGTTACTGAAGGAGAAATTAACTACAGCTCTGGTTCTGACTTTGCCTAATGGAGAAGATAAGTTCACTAGGTATTGTGATGCTTCCAGAGTTGGCCTAGGTTGTGTGTTGATGCAGAATGGTAGGTGATAGCTTATGCTTCGAGGCAGTTGAAGAAGCATGAATAGAATTATCCTACTCACAACCTAAAAATTGCTACAGTGATCTTTACTCTCAAAATTTGGAGACATTATTTATAAGGAGTGACTTGTGAGATTTTCATAGATCACAAGAGTTTGATGTATATTTTCTAATAGAGAGATGAACTTAAGGCAAAGGATAAGGTTAGAACTTCTAAAGGATTATGATTGTGATATCCTATACCATCCAAGCAAGGCTAATGTGGCAACAGATGCTTTAAGTAAGAAGTCCTTAGGTAGTCTTGCTCACATTAGTATGGAGAGGAGACCTCTGATCAAAGAGTTGCATGAGTTAGTAGATCAAGGTTTGATAATGAAGATAAGCATATTAAGAGGATTGCTAGCTCAATTTAGAGTCAGATCGGTGTTGAGAGATAGGATTAAGGTAGTTTAAAGCCGAGATCCTATTTTGGTAGAGCTTGAGGAGAATGTTCGTGAAAGGAAGCTCACTAATTTTATACTCCACGATGAAGGTATTTTATGGATCAGTGGTAGATTATGCATTCTAGATGTGGATAATTTGAAAGAAGAGATCCTAGAAGAAGTGCATTCTACAGCTTATAGTGTACATTCAGGTGTTACTAAGATGTACCATAGCATTAATGATTTTTACTAGTGGGATGGATCGAAGAAGGATGTAGCTAATTATGTTTCTAAGTGCTTAATGTGTCAGCAGGTGAAAGCTAAGCATCAGAAGCCTTCTAAGAAGCTTCAGCCTTTTCCTATTTTTGAGTGGAAATGGGAGATTCCTATAGATTTTGTGGCTGGGTTACCTCGTTCAAAGGATGTATATGATTCCATTTAGGTGATTGTGGACAGGTTAACTAAATCAGCCCACTTCTTACCAGTTAAAGCCACTTATTTTGTAGCCAAGTTGGCTAAATTATATGTTAAGCATACTATGTGCCTTCATGGAGTGCCTATTTCCGTTGTATCTTATAGAGGTTTAGTGTTCACCTCTAGATTTTGGCAAAATTTGCAAGAAGCAATGGGCACCAGACTTGATTTATGTACTACCCTCAGATAGATGGTCAATCTGAGAGGATGATTGTAGATGGAGGGGTTAGCGCACATCCAAGATTTTAGCAACTGCGTCATTGTTTGAGCTCAGGGCTCTAGAGAACACACTAACCACTATCACAAAGACATGGCATGGAGATGAGGAGTCGCCACCCAGGGTAATAACTGGGACAAATCAAAAAGGTGGTACTCGATTCCCTAAAAGAAAGCTAGCACCACAATAAGGAGATTCTAGATATAGAATACCAACTTCTTTCAATCTTGTGTTCATTTAGAATTACTTTATGAATTATTATCTTATTCTCTATTTACATACAATTTCATATAAACCCAAAACAATAAACTCCAAGGCAAACTAGTCATGAAATATACAAGTAAATAATGCATTCAATAAATCACATAATCCCTAAATTAGTCTAATCTACATGGATTTTAAATAAATGAGTTAAAGTCTACATGTTTTAAATTATAAGTGAACATAAAGACCTAATTCCTTTTGATTTTAATTAAATGAACTTAAGTCTACTAATTTTAATTCTAAATATGGGCCTAAATCTACAAATTATGGAATATTTAAATTAATGGGCCTAATTCTACATGTTTTAATTAAATAGTGATCTTAAATCTATAAATTATGAAAAAAAAAAGCTTAAATTAAGTGGGCTAAGTCTAAATTAATTAAACTAAATTAGGTGAGCCTATGTCTAATTAACTAAATGGGCCTAGGGATATTTCTAACCTAAAATCTAATTAATTATGGACCTAAAAATATATTTTAATTAATTAAACCTAATTAATTATTAAGTGATATGGGCTAAAAAATTACCTAAACTTAAATAAATAAATCAAGGCCTAAAGTAGGCTTAAAGCCCAAAACACATAAAAATAATGAACAAAACCCAAAAACAAATAAAAATACAAGAAAAGAATTAAATAAGATCAAACAAATAATTAAATTAATCCTTACTAAAACCCTAATTTTTTAAACATGAAACCTAAATTAATCTACTTCCTCCATTGATTTTAAATAATTACCTAATTAGAAACCTAAATTTACTAACCAATTTAATAAAAAATCATGCAACCACACATATAGTTTTATTATTATTCCCACTATTGGGGCTATTACATTAATCCATAAAAAAATTAATAAAATAAAAATAAAACAATAAATAAAAATAGAGATTAAAAGAAAATAAAACCTTAGAAACTGAGTCTCTACGGGGCTTTGTTCATAGTCTTCCGCAAACTTCTAATGAAATTCATCTCCCTCACATGATCACCATGTGTTTTCCTCCATAATCACCACAAAACACAAAATAAAATAATAATTAATGAATAGATTATAATAGAATAATAAGAATAATAATGTAAAATAATCAAAATAAATAAATAAAAGAAGAATAAAAAGAATATGATATGCTTATGGATGATTTAGGGTGCTCCTTAGATTTGTGGTTCACCGTTCTTGCTAAATCTTTGAATCTTTTTTCTTCAAAAATTCTTCACAAGTCTTGAATTAAACGTTGAATCAAAAAGAAATTTTTGATTAAGAATATATAAGAAAAATAAAATCATGTTTTTCTTCCTTCTCATCTCCCTCTTTCTTTTCTATGCCCCTCTTCCCCTTTCTTTTCTCCTCTCTCTTTTTTTCTCTCCTTTCCCCTCTCCTTAGCTCCCCTTTTATAGTGGAACTAGGAAGCCTAACCCTAATCCTAATGTAATTCTCATTCCTAAAGTGTATTTAGGAATTTTGAACCAAATAGGATTGAATTAATTAGGAAGTTTAAACCAATTTAGGATTGAATTAATTAGGAAATTTAATCCACCTAAAACACTAAATTGGAATAATTAGAAATAGGAAAATGGAATTGTTCAATTCCAACCGGGATTATTCAATTCCAATCGGAATTGTATAATCCCGATCGGAATTATTGTAATTCCGATCGGAATTACATAATTCCAATTAGAATTAAGTAATTCCAATCGGAATTACATAATTCCAGTCAAAATTATGGAATTCCGATGCGCACTTTTTTTAACATTTAATTATAAAAAGGTCCCTAAAAAATTTAAATTTTGCAATTAGGTCCTAAAAAGAACTTTGCGATTTAGTCCCTGAAAACATTAAATTCTTCCTTTAAAAGCCCTTAGAATTTTTTAAAGATTAAGCATCAAAGACATTTTCATCATTGGAGTCCTTTGCTGCATCCATAACATGTCATCCCGAAATTGGGTATTTACAGTTGCCCCCCTTTGTCGCTATTTGCTTGACAAATTGCGACAAAGTAAAATAGCACCCAATTTCTAAAATGAAAGTTAGGATACTTACCTGTACTCCTTGAGGCTTCTACTAGAAAATTTGCTATACTCAGACGTATAGCGTTTCAAATGACATATCATACTCGGTCGTATGATATTGATTATACTTGGTTGTATAATCGATTGAAGATACATTGCACTCGGTCATACAACATTGACTACACTCGGTCGTATAGTCTGTTTTGATGAGAAACATCATACTCGATCGTATAATGCTTATTATACTCGGTCATATAATCGATTGAGGATACATTGCACTTGATCGTACAATGCTGACTACACTTGGTCGTATAGTCTATTTTGATAAGAAACATCATACTCGGTTGTATGATGCTAATTATACTCGGTCATATAATCGATTGAGGATACATTGCACTTGGTCATACAATGCTGACTACACTCAGTCGTATAGTCTATTTTGACAAGAAACATCATACTCGATCGTATGATGCTGATTATACTCGGTCGTATAATTGATTGAGGATACATTGCACTCGGTCATACAATGCTGACTAGACTCGGTTGTATAGTCTGTTTTAATAAGAAACATCATACTCGGTCATATGATGCTGATTATACTCAATCGTACAATCGATTGAGGATACATTGCACTCGGTCGTACAATGCTGACTACACTCGGTTGTATAGTCTATTTTGATAAGAAACATCATACTCGGTCGTATGATGTTAATTATACTCGATCGTATAATTGATTGAGGATACATTGCATTCGGTCACACAATGTCAACTACACCCGGTTGTATATTCTATTTTGATAAGAAACATTATACTCGGTCGTATAATCGATTGAGGATACATTGCACTCGGTCGTACAATGCCGATTACACTCAGTCGTATAGTCTATTTTGATAAAAAAAAAATCATACTCGGTCATATGATGCTAATTATACTCGGTTGTATAATCAATTGAAGATACATTAATAGTTTTAACCATTTCTTAAATTGCTAAACTATAAAGCTTTACAATTTAGGACTAAATTGCAAAGAATCAAATGGACCTAAATGTAAACAAAAGTTAAAAGACCAAATAGGATATTTTCCCCTTTATATATTCCATTTCTTCTTTTCCCGATTCATACTTTCTTTTTCCTATTCTTCTTCTCTTTTTTTTTCCTTTTCATTTTCTCTTGATTTTCAAATTTTCTTTTTTCAACTAAATTTTCATCCAACATCCGATTTTGGATCCATCTGATCCTATGGCCCACCCACAACGTAAACTACGCGGGAGAGTTCTAGGCAATCAGATCTTATCACTTTATGTCCACATTTTCCTCAAAATGATTTGGGACTTGATGAAGATGAAGAGATATTTCCATTGACCCACTTGCACCTCCATAGATTTTCTCAAGCTGGAAATGAGGCAAATTTCTTATCCCTGTTTTCAATTCTACAATAAACATATTTATTTTAGTATGTAAAATTAATGTTTATATGCATGCAATTTAAAGTTGATGTGAATCATGAAAAATTGACAAAGAAAAATCAAAATGTGTTAAATTTCACTGGGATTTTCATCAAAGGTCTGAATTTCTAGATTGAAATCCCAAATTTTCAATCGGAATTCTCCAATTTCTGACTAGAAATTAGGAAATTCGATCGGATTTCTAGATTTTCAATTAGAATTCTAGAATTCTGATCAGAATTCTAGATTTCCAATCAAAAATCTAGACTTTCAATTTGATTTTTTTTAAAGAAAGAAAAAAAAGTGATGTAAAAATTAGAAATTTAGGAAAGAAAATGATCCTATTATTTCTGCATGGTTCAGAAACCCCTGAAATTCTCGAGCTGTTTTCACTTAGTGCGAGAGTTGTTCCATGACTTGTCTGGAGAGGTAGCACAGCATGTCTAGGCATCAAGCTTTCGACACTTTGTTGTTGCTTTATCGACTGCTCGGGGTAGGTCAGATCACTATTCCCTTTTTGCACTTATTGAGAGATGGATGGACACTACTCACACCTTCCACACATGAGTGAGCTGACCATTTCCTGATGAGTTTTTTTGCCATTATCGAGAATGCATTCGGAGGTTCCCTGGTTCCTTATGATGTCCATTACTGCACTCTTTCGGAGGATGCTAGGAGTCTTTACGTCCGTGACCTACTCGAGTTTGTTCCGGCATAGAAGAATAGGAAGAACATGTTTCTTTCCTCCCTTGTACAGGGTTTTAGGAGACTACCTACCACTACACCTCGCCAGATTGTCCAAAAGGCGAGATGTTTCTTATTGATTATGCTCGGCACTACCCTATTTTGTGAGACTGTTCATGAGGTTAGCATTGCTCTACTTAGCCCTCTTCAAGATCTTTCTTGGGTCTTTACTTTTGATTAGGGGTCTGCAGCACTTGCTTAGCTCTACTATAAATTGGATACTGTTTGTAGAGGTGCTGTGATGATGTGCGGCTTCTGGCATGTCTTGCATGTATGCACCTTATCCCTTTTTAACTTTTTACTTACTTCCACCTTCTTTTCTTTATTTCCTTCATCTTCCCCTTTTTCAGATTTAGGGTATTGAGACTGGAGTGATTCGAGGTTTCAGTGCTATCAGCTCTGACAGAAGTCTTCCCCTGATGCAGAGATGGGGTTCTTCTCATCTTGCTAGCATTAAACATGATTTGCAAACTTATCAAGATCAGCTGAACTCCTTAGAGTAGGACCTGGTAAGAAAATTTTAACTTTTAGTATTTCATCAATTGTAGAAGTCTAACAAATTTAATTTTAAATAAATGAGTTCACAGGTTAGATCAGATTAATTGGCTAGCACTAAAGACATTCAGCAATATGAGTTTATGACTACAACTATAAGACTTGAGACAATGAGAGTTTTACTTCCTGGTTATGACTACCAGATGTGGTATCTTGGTGAGGGTGTTTATCACTGGCATGTGGGGCCTTCCAGGAGATGTGTCCCTTCTTCTATTCCTCCCTCGATGTTACAGAGAAGCAGCATGACTGGCCCTAAGCTTAGAGCTGCTCTTAAGGGATATGCTGCTTCGACGATGCTTGAGCATTCTCATCATTATTGGGAGTATATTCGAGAGAACCTCTTAGAGCAGGTTCATATAGACCCATATGAGGTATGTTCTTTCTCATTACTTTACTTTAATTCTCTAACCATTATTGACATTTGATTCTTTGTATAGTTTGAGGGAGTCCTTGATGATGCTATGGAGGAGATTGAGGATGGTATTGAGGAGATTGAGCAGGAGGTCCAGCCTATTCCTCATAGTGAGACTGCTTATGGTGAGGCTCCCTCGGGTATTGTTTTGGGTGATGTTCCCCCATTTGATAGGTTGATGTATTATTAGGCTCCCATGGTACAGTCTCCTGTTGAGCGACACATGTATTTTAATACAACTCATATTTCTAACTTCTCACCCCCTAATGCTTTATATGTAAGTTCGACTTGCTCCCTAGCCAACCCTGCACAAACCTGCACTTGTTGCTGAGTTAGTAAAATTTATTTTACAGGTCCTTAGGACACAGGCTGAGTATTTGTATGGAATCGCCTCTTCCCAGAGACTATTTACTATGCAGATTACAAACACTTGGAGGGTTAGTATTCATAACAAATATGCAAATGTATGCATGCTATGCATGATATACATGGTTCTAACTATTTTCTGATGCAACAAAATTACGTCGGGGATCTAGAGCGTGAGAATGAGAGGCTCCGGCGACAGCTTGCTAGTCTTAGTTTTAATGGACACGATGTCGGGACTTCTATGCCCCCAGATCAAAAGGACAATCCATCTAAAGAGTGGAGCCCTTGGTCGGACATTGGAGCTCATGAGGACTGACTTTCTTTAGGAATTGTATTAGTGTGACTGTACTTTGAGATATTTCAAGACTGTCTTCTTTTATGCACCATAGACCTTTATTTTGGATCAAACTGTAATTTTCCCCTTTTTTTTGTCGGTGTCCTAGATTTCTGATCAAAAATTTAGAATTCTGATCGAAAATCTAGAATTCTGATCAAAATTATGGATTTTCGATCGAAAATCTCAGCTTCGATTCTGTTTCTTTTCCTTCTCTGACACGAATTTAGTCCAAACACAATCCTAATCCTTTCTGTATTTGATTTGTGGCCTATATAAGAACAAAAACCATAAGATGAATATACTGCATTCACTCCATTCTTCACCTCCATCATGACACAAGCCACACTTATTTTGGTGAGGAAACTTCTCAAAACCCTTAATGAAGATAATTGGAATAAAATTTTGCCCATTAATGCAAAACCATTAAAGTCCTTTCAACATCTGAAGATAGATAATAATTTCTTACACGCTACTACCACTTTCTGGGATGCTAAGGATCACGTATTTAAATTCAACAGACAAGAGTTGTGTCCCCTAATAGAGGAGTTTGCTGCTATTATGGGATGTTCACTAAGTTCAACTGCTACCCTTACTCTCCCAGACCTTGAAATTGAGTTCCCCAATAGGTTAATAGCATTCTTTGATATGCCCCCAAATATTATCTACATACACGCACGTAATGATGAAACCATCAGTCTTCCTTTTCTAATTTCCTCTTGTGAAGCTAGAGACAAAACCAGTGCTACTTGGATTAGAACTGTCACCTTCTGCCTATATGCTCAATTTCTATTAGTATCTTCTCATGGAGATGCTGATGTAAGAATTATCAGTATCTTGGAATAAGTAGAAACTGGAGCTAGTCCCTTGCCTGTCATACTTGTTGAAACTATCATTGGGTTAGATAATTTCAAAGTTCAAAATTGACTCTCAGGCAATCTGCTTCTCCTTCAGGTATGCAACCTTTTTTTTTACTTAGCCACCCTTTTAGGTTTTCAGCTTAATTCCTCTTTTTTTTTTTAGATTTAGTTACAGGAGAAATTGAGTCCGCTTGATGCTCCTCCTAATGCTTTGATTTATCAACCTCATCATCTACAATCTCATCCTTTGAAGATAAAAAATAAGCCCACTATGGGTCAATGGGTTGATTGGATGAAAGGCATCATTGATACTGAGATTACTTGGATCTATCCTTAGTGGAGATTAAAATTCATGACGATTAACTTGTATGACAACTGTGTCCCTATTCCCAGATTATACTTTTCAACCTTTCTTTCTCCTTTATGCCTCTGTCGTCAGTATGGTCGCCCTCAATTCATTGTTGCTGTTATAACCGACTTCAAAGGTTTCCTCTTGAGATAAGATTTCTTAGATAAGGTGAAGAACTTATGGCCTCGTAGAGCTTTAGAACGCAATATGTGCCTGGATGCTGACATGACTACTGATGACAACTACAAGACTAAGGTTACTATACAATCTACAGAATCACCAAAACTTATTAAATACAAAAGGACTTAAATATTATTAGATGAGTTAAGAAAGAAATAAAAACACAAGTAGTGGTCTCATAAGTCCGGTTTCTTATGTTTTATTTTTCCTTCAAGTCTTTGTGTCTTGTAATAAAAATAAAATACGCAATATTTAACAAAAATATCTTTTCAATTCATTTCATTATCCAGGGCAAAAATGAGTACAGTTATTACATCACATGACGTAACTCCTGTTATCAGCTAGTCCTTTTAGATTTTCTAACTGAACATTTTTTCTCTCATTTTCATTTCCCTAACTTTTACCTGATCAGCCCTTTACGGGTTTTCTGAACAGCGAGAATGTCCTAACTTTTGTCTAACCAGCCTTTTTAGGTTTTCTAGTTAGCAAACTCTCTTTTTTTTTAAAGGTAGTATTTCTTAAGGTGATCAAGGTTAATTGGCTCAGTGAACTCATTCCCTTCTAAATCTGATATCCTTGCGGCTCCCCTGGGCAAGATTGTCTTGACTAAGTACGATCCTTCCCAATTCGGTCTGAATTTTCCTCTCGGGTCAAACACCATTGCCCTTGCATGCTTTAATACTATATCCCCTACTTTTATCTTTCCTGGCTTAACCTTTTATTAAACGCTCTCACTATTCTTCTCTGATAAATCTGAGTGTGGAATAAAGCATCCATCCTTTTCTCATCTAGTGATACAAGGTAATCAAACCTCTTTTGCATCCATTCACTCTTGGGGATTTTCGCTTCCATAACCACCCTCAAGGATTTAATTTCTGTCTCTATGGGTAGAACTGCTTCATAACCATATACTAACAAGAATGGAGTTTGTCCCGTAGCTGTACGTGTTATAGTTCTGTATCCCCACAAAGTAAAAGGAAGGTGTTCGAACCAATCCTTATATGTCTTCACCATCTTAGAGAGAATATTCTTTATATTTTTATTAACTGCTTCTACTGCTCCATTAGCCTGAGGTCGATAAGGTGAAGACTTATGATGCTCAATCTTGTATCTTTGTAAAAACTCAGTGGTTTATGCCCGAAACTGAACTCTATTGTCTGTCACAATATAATGTGGGATCCCATACCTACAAATGAGGTTCTTCTCAATAAACTTGGCCATCTGCCTAGCTTTTAAGGTGCCAAAGGATTCTACTTCTACCCATTTTGAAAAGTAATCGATTGTGACCACTATATATTTATGCCCGTTTGAAGCAGTTGGTTTTACTTCCCCTATTATATCTATTCCCCATGCTGCAAAGGGCCATAGAGATGTTAAACTGTTTAGAACTGTAGAGGGAAGGTGATTGAGGTTCCCATGTATTTGACATTAATGGCATTCTTTTACTATTTGGATGCAGTCCTTTTCCATACTCCCCCAATAGTACCCCTGTCGAGTAATCTTCTTTGCCAGAATTATCCCATTCATATATGATCCACAAACTCCTGCATGAATTTCTCTCATCACCTGCTCTGCTTCATCCTTCTTGAGACATCTCAGCTGTATTCCATTCGGCATCCTTCTAAATAATATCACATCATGACTTGCATAATGACGTGCAAGAACATGAAGAGCATATCTATCTTTGGAATTTGCTTCATTAAGGTATCTTATTTCCTCGATAAATCTCTGGATGTCATAAAACTATGGCTTTTCCTCTTGCCCTATCTGAATATTCATGACATGTTCTTTACCATTACACAGAACTTGCATTTTCATTATCACCAAAGGTTTCATCATCAATCCCATCGGTTTATCCCACATTAAAGAAAGTGTTGCCAAAGCATCCACCATCTAATTCTCATCTTTTAGTAGATGCATAAAAAGACATTTGGTGAAATTCTTTATTAGCTTTCTTAAATAATGGATGTAAGGTTTCAATCTTTCTTCCTTTACTTCCCACTCTTCAGTAGCTTGGCTGATAACCAACATGGAATCTCCATAAACCAATAGGTCTTTTGCTCCAACTGCCAATGCTGCTTCCATATCATAGATACATGCCTCATCTTCAGGCATATTATCAATAACCCTGAAGTCTAATTTCTGGGCCATTAGGATGGTTTCTCCTTCTGGTGTGATAAGAATTACTCCTAACCTTGCTCCTCTATTATTCATTGCTCCATCAAAGTAAAGTTTCCATTCTCGGTGTTCTATCACTGCTAGGTTCTCATTTGGAAACTCTAGATTCCACTACTCATT
Source organism: Mallotus nudiflorus (assembly GCA_947683625.1). Lineage (NCBI taxonomy): Eukaryota > Viridiplantae > Streptophyta > Magnoliopsida > Malpighiales > Euphorbiaceae > Mallotus > Mallotus nudiflorus. The sequence continues at coordinate 5,494,487 of CANTUR010000011.1, forward strand.
TCTTTTGACCGCATTCTGGGCTAGCAACTCTGCTACAGCTCTACCTTTGATGACCTTTGTAGTGACATATTCTATATCGAACTCCATTAAAAGTACCAACCATCTAGACATCTTTCCAGTCAAAGCCAATGTTTGGAACAAATATTTTAAAGGATCTATCCTTGAAATGACTTGTACTTTGTAGGACTGAAAGTAATGCCTTAACTTCTTTGTAGCCTAAATCATTATCAAACATGTCTTTTCTACAAGATCGTACCTTTCTTCATATGGTAGGAACTTTTTACTGAGGTAATATATAGCGTACTCCACCCCTTTGAGCCCTTCTTGTGCTAGCATTGCTCCCATTGCCTTTTCTTCTAAAGCCAATTATAAGATTAAAGGCTTATCTTGTTTTGGTGGCCTCAATACATGCGGGTTAGTAAGGTATTCCTTAATCTTATCAAAGGCTTTCTGACATTCTTCATTCCACTCCATAGGCTGATTCTTCCTCAAGAGCTTAAAGATCGGATCATAAACCATAGTGAGTCTCACAATAAACCTACTGATGTATTACAGTTTCCCTACAAACCCTCATACTTCCTTCTTTGTTCTTGGCGTTGGCATCTCCTGAATGGCTTTGATCTTATCTGGATCAACTTCTATTCCTCTATTGCTGATTATGTGCCCCAATAACTTTCTTGAAGTTACCCCAAAGATGCATTTCTTTGGATTAAGCCTTAGGTTGTATTTTTCTATTCTTACTAAGAACTTATCCAAAGCCTCAAAGTGTCCCTCTCTTGTTTCATACTTAACCATCATATCATCAATATAAACTTCCACTTCCTTATGCATCATATCATGAAATAAGGCAGTGGCCGCTCTTTAATAAGTTGCTCCTTCGTTCTTTAATCCGAAGGGCATCACCTTGTAGCAATACGTTCCCCATTCCATGATGAAACCAATCTTGATCCTGTCCATCACTGCCATCATTATTTGATTATAACCTGAGAACCCATCCATAAATGAATACATCACACTAGATGCTACACTATCCACAATCACATCAATATGGAGTAAAGGAAAATCATCCTTTGGACATGCCTTATTTAGGTCCCTGAAGTCCACACACATTCGAACTTTTCCATCTTTCTTGGAAAATGGTACTATATTTGCCAACCATTAAGGGTATTCCACAACTTCTAGAAAACTAGCCGGGATTTGTTTAGTGACTTCTTCCCTTATCTTTTCTATCCACTCAGGCCTATAAAGTTTCTGCTTAACAGGTTTAGCTTCAGAATATGTTGGAATGTGATGATCTACAATCCCCTTATCTAACCCTGGCATATCCTCGTAGGACCAACCAAATACTACCTTTCCTTTTATTAATATTCTCTTAAATTTTTCCCTCTCTCCAGGAGTTAAGTCATGTGATACAGAAATGTATTTTGGTTGTTCATTTATGCCCATGTTTAATGAATCTAATTAAATAGAATTAATGTCAAACATGCATGAACGATCATTATCAAAATGCACAAGACCATCAGAATCAACATCACACAAGTAAGCCAAACTAGAATTTATATCATTAACCATAAAATAAAACAAGTTCTAAAGAAACTAAGATTTTATTTAAAGAAGACAATAAGAAAATTTATTTCCTATTCTAGATGCAAAGGATGCTAAGTCTTATGCTGGTTGTCCTTCAGGTGCCTAATATAATGGCTATTCTTGCACTTCCTCATCCTTGTTATCTTGCACCATGTTCTCAATAATCCATTCCTTGTAGATCCTACTCCCATTCATACCGGGCATATTAACAAGTTCCTTTGCATTGAGGTAATACTTTTCATATCCTTCTTTGATGAAACTCTCATTCAGTGGTTTTGTTTTCTTTCTATCCTTCCATACTTCCACTTTATGTGTTTTGTTGTCTTGCACCTTCTCATCATCAAACTCCTCACCCCATCCTATAGGTATAATTAACTTAAAGGGTATGTCAAAAAAAGGTGGTTTATTATAAAACACCTTGTAGTTAAACTTGCCTGAGGGTTGACCCAGCAAATCTTCTGCCTCTTCCATACCTTTGGGAGCATTAGGATATTTCTTAGTAGTTTTAAGGCTTAGGTCCTCAAAAGAGTTTAACACTTCTTCTTTGCCCACTCTTGAGTTGATCATCATAGTGGTTGGGGATGGCACATTTTGGTAATTTGGGAAAGGATTATTTTAGGTATTTGGGTTTGGGCTTGATTTTTTAGGGTTTGTGATTTCTCCAGAATCTATGAGGTTTTGGATTTCATGTTTAAGGCAGATGCGGTTATCTATGGAGTGTTTGTGGTTTTGATGGAATTTGCAATGTTTGTTTGGGTTATAGCATGGGGTTTTTGGGTTTGGTGGGTTTGGATTAGGTAAAGATTGAAGTAAGCCCTTTTGCATCAGGCACTCAAAGACTTTTGACAAAGGTTGGTTAAAATTGGAGAATCTCATGGATTTTTTAGTAGCATGCACTCTTATGACCCGGCTATTATTTCCTTGTTATGTGCCCCCAATTGCGTAGTTTCTCTCTCCAATGTTTCTAGTGACTTTCTTTTTCTCACTTTTGATCTCTTTATCTTGCAACCCATCATCATAAAGGTCTACAAGTGTCTTAAGATTCATCATCTGTGACCTCTCAACCAAGTTAGGTGACACATTTCAGACTATTATCCTAACCTGATCCTTTTCAGCTAGCTTATTTTTCATTAACCCTATCTTATTCATGAATCTAGTCAGACAATCTAAAAATGATTTAGTAGGCTTCTACTTGGATTCTAGCTCTTGAACTTGCTCAAGTGATTTCTTTTTCACTTTTTCAACCATGTAACTCTCAACATCCTCGAGTTTCATTTCTCCAACATTGTCCTTATTAACAGGTAGTGGACCCATAGCAGGTGGGTTGGCCGCGGCGGGTGGTGCAACAGTAGCAGGTGATGGTGTTAGTCCCTCTAGAGCTTGTCTTAACTCGTCTTGCATCATTGCTCTCATATCATCCATCAGTGCTCCTTTGATGTCTTTTAAGGTCTAGTTTCCTCCCTCTTGTTGTTTCATTCTTTCAGTTTTTTCAGGTTGTGTAGCTTCCAAATATAGAGGATTAATGGAGCTCTTTTCCAGTCTGCTAAGGATCTCTTTCAGGATCAATTAGGGGCTTGAATCAATTCTCACAAGTCTACCACCTTTTCAACTCCAAACACAGGAAGACCCAGATGAATCTATAATGGTTGCAAGACAAAGTATTAGTATGATGCATGAGATGCATGTATGCATGATGCACGTGCTATGCAACAAGTAGTAAGTTACAAGTTAGGTATACATACATCCTTCCAACTTTATTCCTCCTACACACGTATTCAATGGCGAGTCTCTTTTCCTAGGATTTTTAGTCTTGGTCTTAATATCAATAGGGGATATCAAGGTTCGATGTGCATGCAAAATCTCTCAAAGCAATAAAAGCACAGAAACAGCATTTCTAGGTGTAAAAGATTAGCCTAATCTTTATTAACCTAAACGAGTTTCAAATGTATGGGCTTGGGTCTTTATATATAGAAATACCTTATGGCAACATTCACAAGCAATTTGGATAGGTCCTAGGGGAAATAACTAAGCCATTATATGTGGTGAAGGTCCAGTAAAAAGGTCAAGGTTCCCTTAGCAAGATGCTCTCCATTATGGACATTGAGTTACAGGCCAAGGTCAGAGGGGCCCAGCATCCTTTGCAAACTCAAGAGAAGACTACCCCCCCTGAGGACTTGGGTTACAAGCTCTGGTCAGATGAGCTCGGTAATCTCTCTTGGACCGAGTTAAGGCTAAGAGTGATGGTTTGCCGATCTACAACCCCATAAAGCTAGTGGAATCATGGAATCATAAATCAACGCCATCGGTTAATAGGGACATGCAGAATGCATGCAAGAATAAAATAATAATTAATAAAATAAATTCTAAAGAACACAAGTAGAATCAGTATCTCTTATCCCCAATGGAGTCGCCACTATAGACGATGGGGTTTAGCATGTGTCCAAGATTTTAGCAACCGCATCACTGTTTGAGCTCAAGGCTCTAGAGAACACACTAACCACTGTCACAAAGACATGGCGTGGAGATGAGGAGTCGCCACCCAGGGTAATAACTGGGACAAATCGAAAAGGTGGTACTCGATTCCCTTAAAGAAAGCTAGCACCACAATTAGGAGATTCTGGATACGGAATACCAACTTCTTTCAGTCTTGTGTTAATTTAGAATTACTTTATGAATTATTATTTTATTCTCTATTTACATGCAATTTTATATAAACCCAAAACAATAAACTGTAAGGCAAACTAGTCAAGAAATATACAAGTAAATAATGCATTCAACAAATCACATAATCACTAAGTTAGTCTAATCTACATGGATTTTAAATAAATGAGTTAAAGTCTACATGTTTTAAATTATAAGTGAACCTAAAGACCTAATTCCTTTTGATTTTAATTAAATAAACTTAAGTCTACTAATTTTAATTTTAACTATGGGCCTAAATCTACAAATTATGGAATATTTAAATTAATAGGCCTAATTCTACATGCTTTAATTAAATAGTGATCTTAAATCTATAAATTATGAAAAAAAAAAAAGCTTAAATTAAGTGGGCTAAGTCTAAATTAATTAAACTAAATTAGGTGAGCCTATGTCTAATTAACTAAATGGGCCTAGGGATATTTCTAACCTAAAATTTAATTAATTATGGACCTAAAAATATATTTTAATTAATTAAACCTAATTAATTATTAAGTGATATGGGCTAAAAAATTACCCAAACTTAAATAAATAAATCAAGGCCTAAAGTAGGCTTAAGGCCCAAAACACATAAAAATAATGAACAAAACCCAAAAACAAATAAAAATACAAGAAAAGAATTAAATAAGATCAAACAAATAATTAAATTAATCCTTACTAAAACCCTAATTTTGTTAACATGCAACCTAAATTAATCTACTTCCTCCATTGATTTTAAATAATTGCCTAATTAGACACCTAAATTTACTAACCAATTTAATAAAAAATCATGCAACCACACATATAGTTTTATTACTATTCCCACTATTGGGACTATTACATTAATCCATAAAATAATAAATAAAATAAAAATAAGACAGTAAATAAAAATGGAGATAAAAATAAAATAAAACCCTAGAAACTGAGTCTCTACGGGGCTTTATTCATAGTCTTCTGCAGACTTCTAATGAAATTCATCTCCCTCACATGATCACCATGCATGTTTTCCTCCATAATCACCACAAAATACAAAATAAAATAATAATTAATGAATAAATTATAATAGAATAATAAGAATAATAATGTAAAATAATCAAAATAAATAAATAAATAAATAAAGAAAAAAAGAATATGATATGCTTATAGATGATTTAGGGTGCTCCTCAGATTTGTGGTTCACCGTTCTTGCTAAATCTTTGAATCTTTTTTCTTCAAAAATTCTTCACGAGTCTTGAACTAAACGTTGAATCAAAAAGAATTTTTTGATTAAAAATATATAAGAAGAATAAAATCACATTTTTCCTCCTTCTCCTCTCCTTCTTTTTTTTCTACGCTCCTCTTCCCCTTTCTTTTCTCCTCTCTCTCTTTTTCTCTCCTTTCCCCTCTCCTTAGCTCCCTTTTTATAGTGAAACGAGGAAGCCTAACCCTAATCCTAATGTGATTCTCATTCCTAAAGTATATTTAGGAATTTTGAACCAAATAGGATTGAATTAATTAGGAAGTTTAAACCAATTTAGGATTGAATTAATTAGGAAATTTAAACCACCTAAAACACTAAATTGGAATAATTAGAAATAGGAAAATGGAAGAGTTCAATTCCGATCGGAATTGTACAATCCCGATCGAAATTATTGTAATTCCGATCGGAATTATGTAATTCCAATCGAAATTACATAATTCTGGTCAAAATTATGGTATTTCGATGCACACTTTTTTTTTTAACATTTAATTACAAAAAGGACCCCAAAAAAATTTAAATTTTACAATTAGGTCCTAAAAAGAACTTTTCGATTTAGTCCTTGAAAACATTAAATTCTTCCTTTAAAAGCTCTTAGAATTTTTTAAAGATTAAGTAGCGAAGACATTTTCATCATTGGAGTCCTTTGTTGCATCTATAACATGTCATCCCGAAATTGGGTGTATACAATGATCCAGACACTTGAGGATATGTTGAGAATGTATGTAATGGATCCTGTAGGTAGTTAGGATGATCATCTACCATTAGTAGAGTTTGCTTATAATAACAGCTACCATAGCAGTATTAAAATGACACCATATAAAGCTTTGTATGGAAGGAAGTGTAGATCTCCTTTATGTTGGGATGAGATTGGAGAGAGAGAGTTGACTAGACTTGAGATTATCTAGGATGCAGTTGAGAAGGTTGCTTTGATAATAAGAAGATTAAAAACCACAGCTAGCAGAAAGAAGAGCTTTGCGGATCTGAAGTGTAAGGATGTGGAGTTTCAAGTTGGGGATTATGTGTTTCTGAAGGTGTCACTGATGAAGGGTGTGATGAGATTTGGCAACAAAAGGGAAGTTAGCACCGAGCAACATTGGCCATTCAAGATTCTAGAGAGAGTGAGCATGGTTGCATATTGGTTGGCTTTACCTCCAAATTTGTCTTAAGTGCATCTAGTATTCCATGTCTCGATGCTGAGGAAGTACATTTCGGACCATTTGCACATGTTGCAGCTTGAGAGCGTGGAAGTGAATGAAGAGCTGACGTACGAGGAAGAACCAATTGTAATTGTGGATTATTAAGTTCGTCAATTATGTTCAAAGTAGATCCGGAAGGTCAAGGTGTTATGGAGGAGCAACAACGTGGAGGAACACATGTGGGAGATCAAAGATGAGACTGTTCTTTTTATTTGAAATTCGATGACAAATTTTTGTAAAGGGGAAAGATTGTTCTAACCCAAATTTTATAAATTATTAAGTTAAATTTTTGGGATTTGTAGTGTTAATAAATATTATTTAAATTGTTATATTATGATTAATTTGTGAAATTTAATTGAATTCAAGTGTTATTATTTATTTTATTATATTATGGTATTAATATTAAATTGAGTTTTAAACCTTAAATTTGTGGTTATATAATAATAATAATAATAATAATAATAATAATAAATAATAATAATAATAATAATTTATTATTATTATTATTATTATTATTATTATTATTATTATTATTATTATTATTATTATTATTATTATTATTATTATTTGTGAATAATATTAATTTAGTGTATTTAATATATTTTAATATTATGTGGTGAATTTAATTAGAAAAGTAAATATTTTAATTAAAAATATTATTTTTATATTATTTTTTCTTTTTCTCATTTTTAATAAATAAATAAATAATATATATATAAGCTAAATTTTTTTCCTTCCCCTCCCTCCTCTTTTCTTTTCCTTCCCTCCCCTTTCCTTCTCTTTCCCTTCTTCTTCTCTTCTCTGTGTGAAATGCAGAATCATGCAGTGGACCACCAGCAAGCACCCACGTCATTGCCCACCGCCGCACCCCTCTACTTGCTATTGCCACCACCTTCTCTTCTCTTCCTCTTCCTCCCATCGCCATTTCTTCCCTCTCCCTCTCAATTTCTCTCGGTACCGTCAGCCTCTGAGTCACGCCAGTGATGTTTCCAATGACATAAAGGGCCAACACGTAACTCGTTTAAAATCTTATTCCTTGGGCTTCATTTCCCTCAAGGTAATTTGTTTGATTAACCTTGAATTCATCTTCAATTTTATTGATTTCATTTTAGGGTTCATAATTTCAATTGTTGATTTTGTGTTCAATTGGTTTGATTTTTGTTAAATTAACTTTAGATTAGTTAAATTGAAATTGTAAGGTTTCCAAAAATATATTTAAATTCGATTTTGGAGTTCGTTGAGATTTGAGCATTATTTCAAGCTCGATTACTGTTCATGAGTACTATCCCGACTCAGAAATGTGTTTTATTTTTAATAAATTTTACTAATTATTTTAATCATATTTCATTAAGAAATTTTATTGAAATGTGTTCTGAATATCTATTATGAATTTTTGAATGTTTATGTAAAAATTGTATTTTTGGAAAAATTATTAAATTTTATATTTTAATTGAAATTATGAATGTTTATGTTAATTATTATGTTTTGGATAATTTTTGAGTAATAAATAGTATCAAAATAATTTTTATGAATTAATTTACTATTTTTAGCTAATTAATAATAATTTCTGGATATATATTTGAATAATAGTTTTACCTATTATTTTTTTAATGATTAAATGAATTTTTAGCTATTTTTATTATATATTTGAACAATTTAAATAATTATTTGTAAATTATGCTATTTGATTTCAAATATTTGAAAAAATTGATTTTGCTCAATATTATTTAATTATATTAGGGATTTTATTATTTATTTTGAAAATTAATATCTTTGATGCTTTTATTCTTTAAATAAATTGAATTGTGGTATTTTATTGATTTTCATGAATTTTAGTGAATTATGAACATTTAGTATTTCATCTTTAATTTTATGTATATTGGTTCTCGGTTGGGTAATTTATTATAGTTCGAGGGCTCAACCCGAGAAGTTGAGCATTTTGTGCATTTGAAGTGTGTTTGTGTGTAGGATCGGCTCTATTTTTAGTAGAGAGACGTCTATTTTATAGAGGAGACTTTGCTAAATTTTTGGTAGAATTCTCGTAAAATGTGACATCAAATCGATCCTATGTCTTTAATTTTTGTCGAGTCATGTCCTAGATTGAGTCATTCTTTAGAATTTCTAAAAGTATTAAAATAGGCAATTATCTCTAATATATTATTATTTCATTATTTTCCTAAGTTGCTCTACGTGCTAGGCCTATCAGACCAAGCCAGCCGAGCCATGGTTGAGGAGCACGATAGAACATTGATTTATTATCATATGTACACATTGCATCTAGATTAAATATTATGAGCATCCATATGTTTTTAATAAATATGAATTTAATTATGCTCATTTCATTAAATCATATTTATTATTGTTAATATTTATATATATATATATGTTTCCATATATATAATTGATAATATTTATTTTGAAAAATATATGTTATCATATTTTATATTGAATTTTCATTATATTATTATAAAACATTATTTTGGAGGATAATTGTAGAACATGCCACCTAGCGGTTTACGTTAGGGCTGTTGCGCAATAGTACGATTGAATTAAGTTTTGAACTTTGACTGATTATGGATACAAAAATTATGGTTATGGTGAATGATAGATAGAGGCGTGTAACTACAAATTTTTGGTTGACCTGTAGGCTACTTGGGGTTAGTTAGCACCAATAGTGGAACTGCGAATCCTCGGTTGACCGTTTGTGCACTTGGGGCCAGTTCACTGCCAAAAGTTGGATAAAGAGTATTTTTGGAGTTATGGAAGCCTGATGGCTAATGCTATTCTGTGTTGAGATTGCGGAAATTAGGGATTTTACTTCGATCCTCCACTCAAAATTTTTCTACATTTATTATTGTTAAAAAGTGAATTTTTAGCGTTTGTATGAAATACATTTATATATAACTATATATATATTGATGCTTAGGTGTATATATCTTTAGGTTGCATGTATATATATTATAATAATTTACTCAGTGAGGTCTGACTCCCCTCAATATTTTTTTTAGGATCTTATACTTCAAACCTCCCTAATAGAACTCTTCACCAAACTCTTTCCTCTCCGGCCAATTTATGTAAATACTGAACCATCACTTCTCTTGTATTTTAGTAAATGCTACAATAATAGTACTTTTTATTATTGTACTTATTATTGTATTAGACTGTATTCCTATATTTGAATAATTGTATGAAGATATTTTATTTATATTATGCATATTTGTTTTATATTAACTAAAGTTTTTAATTCTGAGATATTTTTGTGTTATATTTGCATGTGTTTTTATTTTTAGGCTTGTTATGAGTTCTAGATTCATAAGAATATCCATTCCCTAGCACCAGTCATGGCTCCTCAGTTTGGGTCATGACAAAGAGTCTTAAAAGAATTGGGAAGTGTAAACATAGAAAGAAATAAAATTTATTCAAAGAGATAAAATTTTATTTGAAACTTAAATAAAATTGAACTCCTATCTAAAATAAAATACAAAACCTAATGAGATAAGGAAAAAAAATAAAATTCAAATCCTAAAAACTAACTAAAAATTAAAATTAAAATTCAAAATTGAAAAATTGAAAAATTTTAACTTCCCACTACATACTTAAAATCAACAATGTCCTCATTGTTGAATTATATCAAAAATAATAATGGAAAAAATTATAGCAAGTTATGCGTAAAAAATGGCTATGCATAAAAAATGCATAGTTGTGTCTGGCTACATTTAATTACGCATGGTCATGCATAAAAACATGCATGGCTATGCCTAAAATTGTTTTCTAGAATTGACAGGGCTGCATGGTTGTGCATAAAAAATGTATGGTAAGCCACTGCTGTTAAAAATGCACTATTTCATATCAAAATGCAAAAATTGAAAGGACAAAGTTAAATTTTAAAACAACCAAAACATAAATTTTATTGAAAAACACTTGGAACATAACACTTAGGGAAAAAAAACATTAGATCATCACATTGATAATTGAACTTAAAAACAAAAACAAAACAAAGAAAATAAAGAAATAATCAAACACACATTAAACATTAAAACACTAAACAAACTAATCCAAATCCTAATTTCATCCATCAGGTTCCGTCTCTTCTTTGTCATCTTCATTATCATCTTCCTCATCCTCATCATTCAAGTCTTCTGGTTCATTAAGTGAATAAGGTTGTGGAACAAAATTCTAGGTTTCAAAGTATGCAAGGAGGTTATAATTAATTTGGTTTATATTATGGTTCATTTGAAATGTGGCAATGCTCATTCTGTCAACTTCTTTAGCCAGTTTTATCCATATTTAAGTCAATCACCCCCTACTTAAAGCTCTAAATCATCCATCCTTATCATTATATCGTTCAAGTCCACTTCTCTTCCTTCTTTAGGCTCTTCCATAGCTTATTGTTCCGCTGGCCTCACCAAGATCCAATTTCCATTAGCAACTTTTATAACCAACCCAATGGCCTCCATCATTTACAAATCAATAAGATCATTCCCTTGAACTTTCTCAAAGGGCATATTGTCCATATCAAATTGCACGTACTTCACTATGATGGTGATTAAGCCTCCAATTTTAATTGCTCCAGAAGTCTTAGTGGCCACATCTCTAAGCTTTATTACAAGTGCATGACAAACACCAATCTTCCTATCATGCACCATGCAATACAAGACAGCAAGTTCTTGGTTGACACAATAGAATCCACTTCTTTTCTTCTAAATAATGTATATGACATCAACCTATGAAGATATCTTAAAGTGGGCTATTAAATCCTTGATTCTTTTGCTACTCTAATTTCATAAACCCCACCTCTTTCACTGATAATAGCTCTCTAAAATTCATCCCTATCAAATTTAATTTAAGGTTCCTCCCCTTTGGAAAATAGAATACATCACTCAACTCAAAAACACTTAGTGTAAAGTTTTCATTTCCCAACCAAAAGGAAATTTTCATCCTTCTTTCATCATTAGTAAATGATGATAAGAATTCACAAATGGACCTAATAAAAGGACTTTGCATAGTGATAAAATCACTCCACCCTATTCTATTCATAACACTAAAACTTCATTTAGCAAACCTACTTCTCCCAAGATGAAAATAATCATGTACCGATTAGGTACAATCTTCTTATGCATAAGCTCTTCAAACTTCTTTCTTTGGGTTTCATTTACAAATTGGAAGAAGTTTGGGTAAGCCTTGATTCTTCTATCCTCCATTGCTTCTCTAGGGTTATTAGAGCTTCATCTGACTCTTGCTCTTTTGGAAGGAGGATTTGATTTTTGAGACTTTTTAAAAGACATGATTAAAGGAGTGAAATGAATTTAGAGATTTAAGAAGAATTATTTATGCTTGATGAAGAATTATTGATGGGAGACTAAGAAATTAAGGGTATTTAAAGATGTGGGAAGTGGAGAGGTGTTAAAAAGAGTGTAATTACACTTTATTATCTCTGGAAAATCAAGACACATGCATGAATGGAAGTGGAAAAAGTTAGAAGTTAAAAAGATTATTGTTTATTGGGAATGAATTATGCAATAAATACTATAGAAGCTTAACGCATGGATGTGCATGTAAAATGGATGCTCGTGTGTTATTTCTATAAGGAAAGAAAGACTAAAAATAAACATGGCAGTGCATACCAAATGCATGGTCATGCTTAGTTAAAGGCTCAAGATTTGGTATGGCTGTGCACACAAAATACATGGTCATGCCTAATTTTTAAAACTCAATATTTCTTCTATCCTTTTCAAGTCACTTGGCTACATAACTAGGGTGCTAAACCATTTAAATCATAATTAGCATCAAATTCACACATTCACATAACAATACATTAATCAATCATGTATTCATATAAAATTACATTTACAAACCACTCTAAAGTGCTCCTCATCCTTACTTCCTGAAAAAGAAATTAAAAAAATTAATAAAGGAAATTAACAAATAGAGAAAGAACATAATTAAATAAATAAAAGTACTACAAATCTTGGTTAAGCTCCCAAGAAGTGCTTGTTTAAAGTCCTTTAAGCTTAAACCATTCCTTGCATCATATTTTTGCATCAATGAGGCAAGTAACTTGGATAAAGTTAACCATTTTACTCCCAAAGTACATCTTAATCCTTTGACCATTGACTTTAAACTTCTTTCCTTATGCATTAATCAACTCCATAACCCCATGAGGGAACATTTATGACACAATGAAGGGACCAAACCATCTGCTCTTTAATTTCTAAGAAATAACCTTAATCTATATTTGAAAGGCAATAATTGGTCTCCTTCTTTGAAATGCTTTTGCTTGACATTAGAGTCATGCGACCTTTTTGTTCTTTTCTTATAAATCCTTGAACTCTTATATGAAGCTTTTTTTATTTCATCGAATTCACTCAACTATAACATCCTTTTTTGAGCTACTCTTTTATAGTAAAAATTATATGCTTTTATTGCCTAATAGGCTTTATGTTCTAGTTCCACTAAAATACAACATGCTTTATCGTAAACCAACCTAAATGGAGACTTTCCAATAGGCTTTTGGTTAGCTATCCTATATGCCCATAAAGCATCATCAAGCTTCCGTCTTTCCTAGACTTGCTCATTGTCTTTTCCAAAATTTTGTTTAATTCTCTATTACTTGCCTCTACTTGGCCACTTATTTGGGGGCAATAAGGTGTTGAAACTTCATGTTTCACCCCATAATAAGCCAAAAGTATTTCCATATTCTTATTATGGAAATGAGTTCCTCCATCACTAATAATGGCTCGAGGCATTCCAAATTGAGAAAAGTGCTTCTTTAAGAACTTACAAACAACTCTTGCATCATTGACTACAAAAGCTTGAGCTTCTACCCATTTTGACACATAATCCATATAAAAAACTTTGTACTTATTTCCTTATGATACCATAAATAGCCCCATGAAATTTATGCCCAAATATAAAATATCTAAACCTCCAAAATATTGGATTGAAGAATTTCATCTTTCCTTGAAATATTGCCACTTCTTTAGCATGCATCACAATTAAGAACATAGGTTTGAGCATCTTGAAAAAGCATAGGCCAATAGAATCCTGCTTTAAGAACCTTTGCAGTTGTCCTTTGTGGACCAAGATGTCCATCACTTGCCATTCCATGGTGATGTTGCAAAATTGCACTAACTTCTCCATTTTCTATATGCCTTTTTACCATTCTGTCATTGCATAATTTCCTTAAGAAAGGATCCTCCCATAAGTAAAATTTTAAATCATGAATTAGCTTTTTCTTTTATTGAGGAATAAAATGTTTTGGCAATTTCCCACATGAGACTAAATTAGCAATGTTTGTAAACCAAGGAGCTTTCATGACCTCCATAGCCAAGAGCATCTCGTCGGGAAATACCTCTTTGATAGGCTCTTCATTGTCACCATCTTATTTTAACTCCAATCTTGATAAATGATCTGCTACCACATTCTTTGATCCTTTCTTAACTTTACTTTTAATGTCAAATTCTTATAGCAAAAGCACCCATCTTATAAGCATTGGTTTAGAATCCTTCTTGTTCACTAGGTACTTTAATAATGCATGATTTGTATACACCACCACTCTTGAACCCAAGAGGTATAACCTAAACTTGTCAAATTCAAAAATGACTGCTAATATCTCCCTCTCTGTAGTGGCATAATTGAGTTGTGCCTCTATCAATATTTTATTGTATAGTAAATCATATGTAGCTTATTTTCCTTTCTTTAACCAAGTCTAGCTCTGATTGCATAATCACTTGCATAACTCATTAGCTCAAATGGTAGGCTCTAATATGGTGCTACCACTATAGGTGCCATTATCAAAGCCTTTTTTAACCTATCAAAAGAAAATTTACATTCATTAGTGAAGATAAAAAAGGTGAACCTTTTTCAAGTAATTTACATAAAATTTTAGAAAAATCCTTAATGAATCATCGATAAAAGCCTGCATGGCTAAGGAAACTCATGACACCCTTCACATTGGTAGGATACTATAGCTTCTCAATGGTTTCCACCTTTGCTTTATCAATTTCAACACCCTGAGCTGAGATCTTCTGTCCAAGAACAATCCCTTCATTTACCATGAAATGGCATTTCTTCCAATTTAGCATTAAGTTTATTTCTTCACAACCAGCTAGAACTCTCTCCAAGTTTTTTAAGCATCGACCAAAAGAATTTCCATAGATTGAGAAATTATCTATGAAAACATCCATTATTTCTTCCACTAGATATGTAAAAATGGTCATCATACATCGCTGAAATGTCGTAAGAGTAGTATATAACCCAAATGGCATCCTTCTATATGCAAACATGCCATAGGGACATGTAAAGGTTATTTTCTTTTGATTTTTTGAAGTTATAACAATACGGTTATATCCTGAGTATCCATCTGAGAAACAATAGAAAGCATGCCTTATAATTCTTTCCAACATCTAGTTAATGAATGGTAATGGAAAGTAGTCTTTTCTTATGGTTGAATTTAGTTCCCTATAATCAATACACACTCTCCATCCATTCACAACTCTAGTGGGGATTAGCTCTCCTTCTTTATTCTTCACAATGGTCATTCCTCCTTTCTTAGGTACACACTGAATTAGGCTCACACATGAACTATTTAAGATTGGGTATATGATCCCATTATCTAATAGTTTTACCACTTCCTTTTTCATTACTTCTTACATGTTTGGGTTAAGCCTTCTTTATCTTTCAATAGTTGCCTTGTGATCCTCTTCTATTAAAATCTTATGCATGCAATAAAGACTTATGCCTCTTATATTAAAAATCTACCACCTTAAAGTTTTAAACCTTTTCCTTAGCATTTTTACTGACAAGTCTTCTTGCTTTTGGGTTAGTTTAGAGGATATGATCATAGGTAAGGTTTGATCCTCTCTTAAGAAAGTATATCTCAAATATTAGGGTAAAGGCTTTAAGTCTAACTTTAATGGTTTTCCTGTTAATGCGGGTATAGGTTCAATATTTGGTAATTAAATGTGGGGTAAAAGATTTGGGTGCTTGAGATTTGCTTCCTCTTGAGAAGAATATACCTTAAAACACTTCTCAATATTCTCAATTTCCATAGAATTTACTAACCTCCCTCATTGGACTTCACTCACACATTCATTAATTACATCAACTCATATACAATAATCATTATCAGAGGGATATTTCATACCTTAGTAGATGGCAAACTTATAACTTTCATCATCCACTCTCAATGTGAGTGTCCCATTGTAAACATCAAATATAGCTTTTACAGTATATAGAAAAGGCATATTATGGATTAAGGGTATGTCCTTATCTTTTTAAAAATCAAGGACTATAAAATCAACTGGGAAAATGAACTTTCCTGCCTGTACTAGCACATCTTCAACTATGCCTTCTGCTTCCTTCATTATCCTATCTGTAAGCTACAATCGGATGTTGGTGGGTCTTGTCTTTTTTTAGTCTTAATTTCTTATAAATTGATAGTAGTATCAAATTAATTGAAGCTCTTGAGGCATATAAAGCTTTTTTTAAATTTTAAATTCCCAATCGAAAATGGAATAGTGAGACTCCCTAAAAGCTTCCTTTTCAAAGGAAGTTTATTGGAAATAATGGCACTACACTCCTTTTATGAGTGTAACTATCTCGAACTCCTATAGCTTCTTCTCAAATGGAAATTAGCTCTTTTAACAATTTAGCAATCTTTGGCATTTAAGCTAAACATTCCACTAAAGCGATGTTGATATCAAGTGTCTTGAAAGTTTCCAAAAATCTTGCAAACTACTTATCATGTTCTGTTTTCTTTAACCATTGAAGATATAGTATTAGAGGTTCATATGTCTTTATTGGTGATGGTTTTAGCTTTTTCTTGCTCTTGTCTTAGATTTTAGGCTCTTTTTCATTTGAACTTTAACCTATTCATCTTCTTATTCTTTTTCCTCCTCCTTCATTTCTTTTTTATGCTCCCTTGTTACTTTTGGAGGTTGAATTTCTATTCCACTTCTTAAGGTAATGGCCTTCAGTTGTTATTTTAAGTTCTTTTCAGTATTACTTGGTAAAGAACCTTGATTTCTCATGCATAAGGAGTTAGCCAATTTCCTTTAGAAGAATAATGGTTTTTGACTATAAGATGAGTGTCCTGGAGCATTTGCATGAATCTACCCTCCAACCCCTTTGTAGCTTCATCTTGTTGGTTCATTTTTGCTAATATTACATCCATGAACTTTTCCAATTTGCTTTCTAGTAAAGCCATTGAAGATGAACTCTTGTGTTGCTAGAATTGAGACTAATATTATTGTGCATTTTAACCTCCAAAGCCCAATGGAACTTGTGATCTCCACTTTCCTTTGATTGCTCTAAGGGAGATTTGGATGATTTCTCCAATTAGGATTGTAGGTGTTTTTATGCACTTGGTTCTACTACCCCTTATTAAAGTTATTGACATAGTTGACATTTTCCATCCATAACCATTACATCAACTAGCACTATTCGTAAGAAGAAGAAGATGATGATAATGCAAATAATGCATTAACACTCATCTTTTCAATCCTTTTTATAGGGCATCCATCTTTGTATTCAACATAGTCAAGTTATCTATTTTAATTGCTCCCCCTTTCTTTGGAATTGCTAATTCATTAGACCAAAGGCTCTATGTATTAGCCATTTCCTCAAAAACATCAAAGGCTTCTTCAAGCGTCTTTAACATGATAGTTCATCCAGCTGCTACATCTATGTTCACCCTAATCGATTGGTTGACTCCTTTTTAAAATAAATGCACCAAATCCCATGAAGGTACCAATTAGGGTGGGCATTATCTTGGAAGATCTTTGAACCTATCCAAGCATTCATAGAAGCTCTGATTCTCTTTTTGATAAAAAAAGAGTTAATTTCACTCTTAATCTTTAATACTTTAGCTAATGGAAAGTACTTGATAAAGAAGGTTATGTAGTGCTCTTGCCAAGTGTTAATGGAGTTAGGTGGCAAACTTGTAAACCACCTCTTTACTCTATCCATAAGAGAAAATGGCAAGAGAATAAGCCGAATAGCTTCAGGTTGCACTCCATTCATCTTGAAAGTTAAGCAGTACTCCAAGAATCGAGTCATGTGACCAATTGGATCCTTATGCGGTAACCCACTAAATAATGAGTTTGAATCATTTGGATCATTGTTGACTTAATTTCAAAGTTGTTAGCTGCTACCACCAGCCTCACAATTAGAGTTTGGTCGCCTTGGACATTAGGGCTCATAAAATCTCACATAGTCCTTTGTACATTTTGTCCATTTTGTCCAACCTTAGTTGCTTGCTATCTTGGATTTCTTTCTTCTTCCCCTCTATTCAATCTACTAGACTGTTGCTTTCTTGTTCGGTGTACTATCTTTTTAAGCTCCAAATTAAGTGGCACCTTTTTGCTTACACTATATCTTATGTGCATGCAATAATAGAAGTTCTTGTAATACCACAAATTCAAACAAATTCAAAGCTTAAAAATAACATCTAAATCAAAAAACATAATTTTCTTAACAATATAAACTTTGGCAATCCTTGATAATGGCACTAAAACTTGGTATATGAAATCTACAAGTGTATAGAATTGTGCAAGTAATAAATAAAAATCATCCCACCGAGATTGCAAATTAAGTATTGTAGTACTAAAAGCATTTATTTGTTTAAACATCAAAAAATTATGTTTGAAATAAAATACAAAAAACAAATTAAGTGTAAAGTAAAATTCACAATCCAAAAAAATTCTAAGGTTCTTAAATTCAATTTAACCTCTCTAAAGATATCAATAAACTCTAAGTTATTTTAAAGCATAATTCATTATATAAGCAATCTTAAGAATCACATATCTTCCACTCATATAAATCTATGATTAATTAAATATAACTAGTACTTAATTTTATAGCTATCACTAATCAAGTGTTCACTATAATCAAGTTTAAGCTCAACTCTTTAACATTATTAATCATCTAAGTGTCTCTTAACTAAATAGACAATTAACAATTCATTGCTTGTTTTCTTAATAAAACCTATCTCTTAATCAAGTTTCATTGTCTAGATTCAATTAAAGGGTGATCAATTCTATGAAGAAATTAAGTAAAGCAACAATCAATGAACTATGTTTATTAACTTAGATTAAATCATGTTAGTCATATGGTTGAATTGATTTAAAAACCCTAACTAAAAGATCTAGCCACATATGTTGAGTAGAAGAGAAGATGACGAATAAAGAGAAAATGCAATCATTATTACCCAATTAAAACTAAAATGACAAACAACAGAATAATAAAAACCCCTTGGATTATAAGCTTGATGTTCTCAACCTTCAAACATCAACTATTCTCCAACAAAAATGAAAAGAACTAGAGAATTCTAGTTTTGATTTTTAGAAAAATGAATTAAAAAATAAAAAAAAAAGTCTCTCTTCAAGTGGCTCTGCACCTTTTAAAACCAATTCTATCTTTAATTTGAATCCTTAATAGACGATATGTAATCCCCAAGAATCAACTCTGCTTTGAATTTTGAATTTCAAATTTCTATTGCTAACACACAGCCATGTGCATTTCTAATATAGTCATGCATCTTTTCTTCTTCAGGTATGGCCATGCATTTTTAACACACTGTTATGCATCTTCCTTCAACCCAGCACGGTTGTGCGAAGATTTCATATGGTTATGTAATGTTTCCTAACCTCAAAACTCAACTTTTCTTCAGGACTTTAACTCCCCCAACATTGACTTGTCTCAGTAATCAAATTAAAACCTTTCCAATGCATCTTAAAGATCAAAAGTACACCAAATTACTTAAAATTAAAACAAACCTGATAAATTTAAACCAAAAACATTAAAGATGAATAAAAACCTTATAATTAACTAAAAATGTAATTAAATTGATCCTAATTCTATGACTTAGAGTGCTTAAAATGTAAAGCTTTTCACACTCATCAATTAATAATTAAGTAGTATAGATTACAACTTGTAATGTAATGTAAATCAATACGAACATGGAGATCCAAGGTGAAAGGCTCAAGATGAAGGATTTCTTATTACCTAGAATTGACCATTAATCTTCATATTGGCTTATAAAGATCAATCTAGATTTGGGGCCATGCTATGTCACGTTTACTTTATTTTTATTATATTATGTATATGATGTTATGCATGTGATATCATGTATATGATGCAATATAATAACCATATAAGATTAAATACAGAGGAACCCTCATTCATATTAAGTCACTATAATGTCTCCCATAAATTTAACACTTTTTAAGCTTTAGATTACTATATATAGGCCTACCAAAGCAGGGTGTATTAAGTCATCTGAGGAAGGCAAGTGGGACAATGGCACTATCCGAATGTTTAATAAGGTTTGACGTAGCTAGGTTATCAAAATGGTTTTAGACCTAGGGCATTATATGGGAATTTTAGCCAAGACATGTGATGTTAAATCCCATACCTTTCCAAGAGTTACATGAGATGGAATTGGTAAGATTTATCTACTTAAATAACTATACTTTAGGCAATAAGCCAAAGCTTACTTAAAGTATGGTCAAATATGGATCTTAGCTCATAAAAATTTATAAGTTAATTTTGAGGGTTATTAATTTAAATGAATTTTATGGGATTTATAATTATGCCTCATTAAAATAATTTGATAAAATATTGAGTACACTATATATATTTGTTGTAAATAATGGCATCAAATACTACATCTAATCTGTCACTGCAATCGATCCTTGAGAGGGATAAGCTTAATGGAACTAATTTCCTTTACTGGTATAGAAACTTAAGAATTATTCTTAAGCAAGAAAGAAAGGAATATATTCTTGACCAACCTATCCTAGATGAACCAATTATTAATGCTCCTCGAGCTTTAAAAGGATGCTCATAGTAAGCATCTTAATGATTCTATTGATGTCACTTGCCTCATGCTTGGAAGCATGGAATCAGAACTTCAAAAGCAATTAATGTAGATGGACGCTTATACCATAATTTGCCATCTTAAGGAATGTTTGAAGCTAAAATTGAAAGGCTTAGCACCATAAAGGCATTGCTTCCTTACAAGTTAACTGTTGTCATTTCAGTGGCTCCTCATGTTCTTGAGATGAAAGGTCATATTGAAGATCTTGAAAGACTTAGTCTTAAGATTGAGCAAGAATTGGCCATTAATATTATTTTTCAATCTTTACCAAAAGCTTATAATGGGTTTGTTATGAACTATAACATGCATAGCATGAACAAAACTGTTTTCAAATTGTGTGGGACGCTTAGGACTACTAAAAAGAATATTAAGACTACAAAGGATGTTCTAATGGTTAATAAGGGAAAAGGTATGAAAAGGATAGGAAAGGGTAAAGGCAAGGTTAAGGCTTCTAAAGGCTTTTAGAAGCCCAAACCTCCACCCCAAGCAAAACCACCTAAGGAGGGAACATTCTTATTCTATAATGGGTCGGACCATTGGAAAAGAAATTACAAGCTCTATTTGGATGATCTGAAGAAAAATAAGGGTAGTGCAACTACTTCTTTAGGTATTTATGTTATAGAAGTCAACGTATCTACTTCTGATTCTTGGGTATTAGATACCATTTCTAGATCTCACATTTGTACTAATGTGCAGGGTTTAAAAAGGAGTAAAATCTTGGCTAAAGGTGAAGTGGACCTACGAGTTAGCTGTAGGAACTTATGAATTAACTTTGCCTAGTGAACTTATTTCGTAGGAACTCATGCCAAAGTTGACACTTTAAAAAAAAAAAGACATAAAATAGTAATTGACGACCTTAGATAAATATGTATAGAATCAAAACAACATATAGATCTTTCCTTCTGTTTGCTAGTTACATTTGTTTAGAACTACCCACTAAATTCAAATTGCACCAAAAGCAATCTTACCATCTGATGTTAACCAATAAGAAAAATTTAAAAATAAACAAACAAAACAATTTTTTTTAAATAAATAACTCATATGAGATCTCTCGAACTAATACAAAAGAAATAAAGTGTGATATTGAATTCCAATCATAATGATCAGACATGAAAAGAGCAGCTTTGCAAATGCATGAGCTACCTCATTTGTAGGTCTCCTAACAAAACAAATACAAATATGGGGTTTGTTACACTACTGATACTATAATTTTGGGTCATGTTTTACTTTAATACTAAAATTTTAATTTTTTTCTTTCCAGTTTTAAAAATTCTATTTTTGTTTCAAATTGAAGTATTTCGAATATATCCGATCAAATTTAACAGACGTGATAGCTGAAATAAATATATTTTTAATATATTTACCTTGTAAGTATCTCATCAAACAATTTAATAATCTTATTGGTCCCATATAATAAAATTTGTTTGTGAGCCCCATAAAATAAAAATTTAGCAAAATTTATTGTATGAAACCCACAAGATAATTAGATCACTTAATAGAATACTTACATGATAAATATACTAAAAATATACTTATTTCAATTGTCATGTATGTTAAATTTGAACGAATATAGTCGAGATATTTTAACTTGAAATAAAAATAAAATTTTTAAAATTAAAAAAAAATTAAAAATTTAATATTAAAGTGAAATATAATCTAAAATTATATTACCAACAGTGAACTAAACCCTAAATATGACAGGATTGCTTAATAATAGAACAATAATTGTCAACAATCAGGCTAAAAGAAGTGCATCTGCTGGATTTCATAGGTATTGTGCAACCTGGAGCATCAGATTTAATATTCTAAAACAGATTTTATTATAAAACAAAACAAAACAGAATTTTGTTCAATATTATAAAAATATTTTGTACTTTTAAAGTCATATCCTAACGTCTAATTCTACATTAATTTAAGTACGACCTACCATACATATAAAATCGCAATGATGAAATTAAAAAATTTCATAAAATATATTCTTAATATTAGATTGTCAACTCAATGATTCCTAAAAGTCAAATTAAATTAAATTTTCTCCTCGATCTATATTAAATAAAAATATTTAAAAGGGAAGCTAATAATTAATAAAATACACTTTCTTTTCCGATTAGTTATCGCTAAATCTTATAAATCATCAATAATTAACGATTTTTTTTTTTAAAATTTCTGTATATGCTTGAACGTGCCCACAAAAGGATTCGGCCGTCCAAGCTGAAAAATGATGGCGGTTCCTATTTTGCCGGCTCATCATATGAGACTTACCATCCATCATTTTTGGGTCAACATAGGAGTGCCGACTACAGTTGTACCATCCACTTACAAAAGTGCAGAACCACCTGTCTTTTTAATCATATTATTAGACTTTTTTTTTAATTATTATATAATTTAACATAATTTTATTATACTTGTATTTTAATTTTTTATCAACTAATAATATTATTATTTTATTATACATATTAATAAAATATTGATATTCAAATAATAAAATTTTTATGTGTAATTTAACATCAATTTACTTATAAACATTTTTAAAGATATTATAAGTTTATTTTAATTATTACTTTTTTACTCTTAATAAAATTAGAAATATATTTTAATTTTACTTATTATGTATTTAGTATAATTAATTAAATGCTACATTACTAAATAGATAATTTTTTTATCACATATTTATATTTTTTAATATTAAATTACATTTGTAATAATATTAATGATTAGAGTACTGACATATATAGACCAAAAAATAAAGTGTACTAACATATAAATAAAAAAAAATTATATATCTATAAGTGTTACAAAATAAAGTAATTGACCAATAGTTTAAATATTTTTGTACTTATCCCATTTTTTCCTAGTAATAGTTGTGCGTTTCTTTCTGAAAAAAAAAAAAAAAAAAAAAAAGTAGTTTGGTGCTTCGGATCACAAATTTCCACATATTGTTTTAATATTTCTCGGCCATTCTTTAATATGAAAGCCAGCAGAACTATTGGACTGCCAATATATATATATATATATATATGAATAAAGATTGGACGGAGATATTCTTTTGCACTCCTTCCACTACATACGTAATGTGTCACAATCACTACCACGTCACAGATTGAAAAATAAAAAATGTTTAAATTCTTAGTTAAGGCATCAATTTTTTCAAGAATGTTTTAAATTAACTAAGCCATTGCAGTCATTTAAATAAATAAAATAAAAAATAAATTACGAATATTCTATTGAACTTAAAAAAGATGATCTTGAATTTGAGCTGAATTAAATTTAAATGGATTTTTAATATTTGTTAACATTCACTAAAAAAAACAATGGTACAGCAAACAACAAGAATTTTGATGAAGGGAATATTCAACTGATGTATTATTCTCTTTCAACTAATGGAATTTAAATAGATACAAGACTTGATCTTAAAGTTTAGGAACAAGAATAGCTAATGTAGAAAAGTAATTAATTACAGGAATAGAAAGGAATACAGATATTTTAGTCTATCATGTACAACTAACAAAAATATAAAAAAAGAAATAAAATATACAAAGAAGGAATCGTAGGAGATTGATAGCACTGATTTCATAACACATCTAATATTTAAGATACACATAAGCCATCAACAAAATTTAGTATAATGAAAAGTATATTTCATTCGGTCATTATGTTTGATAATATAATGAAAAGTATATATAATTAAGTTTACTACTATTTATTAATATTTATATATTATGTATTAAATTAATATTTAATATTATATTTAATTTGTAACTTGTTACAATTTCGATATAGTTGGATGCAATTATTGGAACGGTTTTACAACACAACATAAAATAAAATTTTAACTTCTGTTGTAATTATTATGAAAAAAGATATTAGTAACTTTCACTTTTTGAAATTTATTAGGTACATTGGTAAATTGGTAACACATGACAATATAAAATTTCAATTTCACTACTTTATGAAAAATTGATGATACATGATCATATGTCCACATTCTATCAACCGAAAAAGAAATAAGCACCAACCTTTTAGTATTATTTTTTGGTATTATTTTTTATCAACTATTTGGCACTACATATGAATAGAAGAAGAGTTAGAGATGTTGATAATTGTTACGACTCAAATTGAGGAGTCATAACCGACACTACAAAAAAAAAATTTTACAAATACGAAACTCGTAGCAAGCCTCAAACATAAAAACACATGTAAAATATATCACAGAATAACTCAGAATTAAAACTTTAATTAATATAAAATAAATCCTCACATAACATAATAAAATATACTCATACAATTATTTAAATACAGATACACTATCTAATACAATAATAAGTACTAAAAAAAGCACTACTACTGCATTATTTACTAAAATACAAGAAAATCAATGATTCAATATTTACATAAATCAGCCAAGGAGGAAAGAGTCCGGCGAATAAGTCTCATAAGAAGGTCTGAAGTAGAAGATCCTGAAAAAAAAATTTATTAAGGGGGTCAAACCTCACAGAATAAATTATTATAATATATATATATATATATACATGCAACCTAAAAACATATATACTCAAGCATCGGTATAATAATAAATATTTATTTATGTACATATATACATGCATTTCATACACATGCTAAAAATTCACTTTTATCATAATAATAAATGCATAAAAATTTTGAGTGAAGGATCAGAGTAAAATTCCTAAATTTTTGCAACCTCAACACTGAATATCATTAGCCGTCAGACTTTCCATAACTCCAAAAAAATATTCTTTTATCCAACTTTTGGCTCCGATTACACAATGGGTCAACTGAGGATCCACAGTCCTACTACTGGTGTTAACTAGCTCCGAGTATCTTACAGGTCAACCGAGAATCCGTAGTCACACTCAAAGCCTAATTCACCAAAAATCATAATTTCAATCAACACTCAAAGCCTAATTCTAGCGTACTATTGTGCAACAGTCTTAGCGTGACCCACTAAGTAGCACGTTATACAACTATCCTCCAAAAGAACATTGGTTCATAATAAAATAGTGAAAATCACCTTAAACATAAATAGCATAGATTATTCAAAATAAATATTTTTAATTTTATATATATATATATATATATATATATTAACAATAATAAATATGATTTAATGAAATAAGCATAATTAAATTCATATTTATTAAAATTTATGAATGCCCACAATACTTTATTTACATGCAATGTATACATATAATAATACCTCACAATTCTATCACGCTCCTCAACCCTAACTCAGCTGGCCCAATCCGATAGGCCTATCACGTGGAGTAACTAAGGAAAATAATAAAATAATAATACATTAGAATCAAAATCCTAATTTTATACTTCTAGAAATTTTAAAGAATGACTCAATTTAGGACACAACTCGACAACAAATTTGAAAACTTAAGACCGACCCGATGTCACGTTTTACAAGAATTCTACCAAAAATTTGACATAGTTTCCTCTGTAAAATGGACGTCTCTCTATTAAAAGTAGAGCTGATCTTGCATGCAAACACACTTCAAATACACAAAATGCTCAACTTCTTGGATTGGGCTTTCGAACTACAATTATTGTCCAACCGAGAACCAATATACTAAAAATCAATAATATAATAATAAATATTCATAATTCATTAAATTTCATAAAAATCATAAAATACCACAATTCAATTTATTTAAATAATAATAAAAAATTAAAGATATTTATTTTCAAAATAAATATTCCAAATATAATTAAATAATATTAATAAAAATCCATTTTTCAAATATTCAAAATTAAATAGCATAAATTACCAATAATTATTTAAATTTCCCAAATATATAATAAAAATAGCTAAAATTTCATTTAATCATAAAATAATAAATAAAACTATTATTTGAATATATTTCCGAAAATTATTACTAATTAGCTAAAAATAGTAAATAATTCATAAAAATTATTTTAACACTATTTGTTACTTAGAAATCATGCAAAAAATAATAATTAATAATAATTTCAATTAAAATACAAAATTTACTAATTCATACTAATTTTTCCAAAAATCCAATTTTTACATAAACATTCAAAAATTTATAATAAATAATCGGAACATAATTTTAATAAAATTTCTTAATGAAACATGCTTAAAATAGTTCATAGAATTTATTAAAAATAAAACATATTTTCGAGTTGAGAATGTCCTTGTGAACAGTAACCAAGCTCGGAATAGTGCTCAAAATTCAACTATCTCCAAAATCGAATTTAAACACATTTTTGGAAAGCTTAGAACATCAATTTAACTAATGTAAAGTCAATTTAAAAAAAATCAAACCAATTGAACACAAAATCAACAATTGAAATTATGAATCCTAGAATGAATTAACAAAATTGAAGCTGAATTCAAGGTTAATAAGATGAATTACCTTGGGGGAAATGAAACCCAAGGGACAAGCTTTTGAACGAGATCGATGATGGCCCCTGACGTCGCCAGAAACATCACCGGCGTGACCCAAAGGCTAATGGTATTGAGAGAGGCTGAGAGGGAGAGGGAAGAAATGATGGCAGGAGGAAGAGGAAGAGAAGAGAAGGTGGTGGCGATGGCGAGCAGAGGAGAGCAGCGGCAATGGTGGGTTGCTGGTGGTGTGTTGTGTGATACTACGTTCAGCGCAAAGAAGAGAAGAAGAAAGGAAAGGGGAAGGAAGGAAAGAAAAGAGGGGGGCAAAAGAAAATTTTGGTTTATATATATATATATATATATATATATATATATATATATATATATATATATATATATATATATATATATATATTTATTTATTTATTTATTTATTTATTTAGTTAGTTAAAAAATGAGAAAAGGACAAAATAATATAAAAAGAATATTTGTAATTTAAATATTTACGTTTCTAATTAAATTCACCACAAAATATTAAAATATATTAAATACACTAAATTAACATTATTTACAAATAATAATATTATTATTATTATTAAATGATATATTACCACAAATTTAAGTTTTAAAACTCAATTTAATATTAATACCATAATTTAATAAAATAAATAATAACACTTGAATTTAATTTAATTGCACAAAATAACCATAATATAACAATTCAATAAAATATTTATTAAAACTGCAAATCTCAAAATATAATTTAATAATTTATAAAATTTTGGGTTATAACAATAATAAAGTTTTTTTTATTGTGCATATCATATTTTTATACTCAAAATCTTCAAAATCCTGAATAAATTTTGTCAATAATTATTTATTCTGTTTTTTTGCCATCAATTTATTCATATATACAATCAATGAAAGAAAAATAGAGAGTGAGAAATTCAAAAAATTGTGAACTACAAACTTAGTTTTATTTTATAAACACAAGTTAAAAATTTTTGTTATTATTATTATTATTATGTTATTGTTATATCATGGACCCTATT
The DNA here is from genome assembly GCA_947683625.1 of Mallotus nudiflorus. Classification (NCBI taxonomy): domain Eukaryota; kingdom Viridiplantae; phylum Streptophyta; class Magnoliopsida; order Malpighiales; family Euphorbiaceae; genus Mallotus; species Mallotus nudiflorus. The sequence goes on from CANTUR010000011.1 coordinate 5,522,490, forward strand.
CATGTAGCCATATGGATCAGGTACATTGATCTCACAAGTGTAAAACACGTTAAAAATAATGCTTTCGATTTTTTTTTTGTTTTGTAACGATTTCTTATTACAATTATGCACTGTTTCTTTAATACTTGTACTAAGTCTATTATTTACTTTTCTTTTTTGTAGCTATAGTTCTTGTTCTTAGAAGTCTACGTTTCTATGTATTTACAAACTCTCCAAAATTATGACTAACCTTCAATCCAGTAATCTTACACTGAATAAACATTCTTCCAATGTAACCAACAAATTCTGGCAAAATAAGAACCATTTTTTTCTTAGTTGAAAAAAGGTTCTTTTTTCTTCTTCATTTTTCAGCAGGAATGCATTGGCAAAAGGAAGTTATGTTGTAACTGTTACGGTTCAAACCGGAGAGTCATAACCAGTGTTAGAGAATGAGAATTTTTTTGAATCTAGAACTCGTAATAAGTCTTAAAATAAAAACACATACAATAAGAATACAAAAATACACCAGAATTAAAACTTTAATTAATATAAAATAGTTCCTTATATAATAATATAATAAAATATCTTCATACAATATTCAAATACAGGGTCACTAATTAATACAATATAATGCTACAACAATAAACATTACTATTGCAGTGATTACTAAAATATAAGAAAATGTATGGTTCAGTATTTATATAAATCAGTTGAAGAGGACAGAGTCCGACGAATAGTTTTACTATAGAGGTATGAAGTAGAAGATCCTAAAAAAATTATTGAGGGGAGTCAGACCTCACTAAGTGAATTATTATAATATATATACATACAACCTAAAGTCATATACTGTAATATCCCGTGTTTTTAAAATATTTTTACACTGTACCGGGATATGCAGTGTTAATAATTTCTGTATATTATATGATATTTTTATGAGTTGTTATGTATTTAAAACCTATTTTAATTATTGTGTATTATTTACAGTCCTTTACGTAAAATTTTTCCGGGACTTGCATTTTCGGGGAAATTTTCACGTAAATAATTTATTATTAATTATTTTAAATATATTTTCGGATTTGCATGAACTCATACGTATTTTTAAATTACTAAACACTGTGTATGTGTGCAATATTTATTTAATTAGGGTTTAATTAATATTACCCTAATATTTTATTATTTGTTTATTAATTTATTGTTATTTAAGTATTTTTATTTATTTATTAAATTATTAAAATATTAAATTATATGTGTGGATGTGGTTTTTTTTAAATATTTTATTAAAATTATTTTTTTATTATTTTATTATTTTTCTTTTTTCTTTTTCTTTTTCTTTTTCTTTTTCTTTTCTTTCTTTTTCTTCTTCTTCTTCTTCTTCCTCTCCCTCCCGAGCGCCCGACCACCCCTCACCACCGTCTGTCACGCCGATCACCTACCATTAGTGTGCCTCCCGGCTTGCCACCGTCGTTCCGAGCCGTCCCCCCGCTGCCAACAGCTTCCTTCCCCGGCGTCGGCGAGCTATTTTTCCATTTTTGGTCGAAATTCTTCTCCTCGCCGTCGACGACGATTCCGGCCACCATTTTCGACACCGTCGGTCTCTTTCTTCTCCTTAAGCTCTGGTGAGTGTGATTCTAGCTTTGGTTTGAGCTAAAATGGTCTAAATTTGCTTAGGTTTCGAATTTTCAATTTCGGTCACATTAGGGTTTTTGATTTTTTTGAGCTTCGAATTGATTGATTCATGGAAACTCCCTTCACAAATGTTGTTCCTAGTAGCTTAATATACATTTATGAATTTTTGTGGAATTTTTGGAGATTTTTTGGATTTTTGGGTATTTTTGAATATTTTAATATTATTTTCTAATTTTCGGAAATTAATTATTTAAATTATAAAATTGGGGTTTGTGGTTAAATTAGGTGTTGAAATGAATTATAGGAATTTATTTGGAATTTTTTATGAATTTCTAAGTATTTATTTTGAATTATTGAAGTTTATGTAAATTTGGGAAATTAGGGTTAATTATGTTTTTAATTGAATTTAATTGGTTAATTGAGTTTAATTATTGATATTATTGATAAATATGTTGAGAAAATTAATTTTGGATAATTATACTATTTTTGGTGAATTTTTGAAGTAATTATAGTATATTTATATATATAGGGGTATTTTGGTAATTTTACACAAAATTGTCTAAAAATGTAATTTAATTGGTTTTAATAGTTATTTGAGGTATAAAAATGATTTCTACAAATTATTTGGTATTTTTAACTAATTAAAACTATTTTTCGTTAATTATTTTCAATTATATATATAATATACAGTTTTACTAATAAAACGAGTTTTTATTGGTTTTTAATGTGTTTAAAGGTTAATTATGTAATTTCTACCTATAAAATGTATTTTTAGGTTTTAAGGATATTTTGGTATTTTCTGAATTGTTCTATGATTGTTGACCCTGGTCGGTAGACTGTAGTTTGGAGTCCGACCGTGGGATTTTGATTGTGCTCTGTGTAGTTTTTCGAAGTGTATTTCTTTGCAGGGTCGGCTCTACTCTTTTGAGTAGAGAGATGTCCATTTTACAGGGGAGGTTCTGTCGAATTTTTGGTAGAATTCTCGTAAAACGTGATGTCCAGTCGAACCCTAATTCTGTTTCTATGTTAAATATTCTAGATCGAATTCTAGGATTTTCTGTTAGGTTTATTCTAATGTCGGTTATTTATTTCTTGTTTAGTTGCGCCGAGACCGAGGGCTAGTGGACCAGACCCGTCGGACCCGTCTCGTGGAGCGCACTAGGGTGAGTTACTATAATATATATATATATGCTTTAGGATGCATGATTTAGAAATATATGTTTTATTTTGATTAAATATGCACAAATAATATGATTTGTATTTAAGTATATTTTTGGTTTATTTTTGGTATATATTAAATTATATACATGTTTTGTTAATAAATTATATTTAAAAATGTTTTTAAATATATTTCTAGTTTAATTTATAATTTGATTGGATTTATTTGACGTATATATACTCGAAATATACCTGGTTTATTTTTGGTATATTTCTAGTATATATATGGTTTATATTGATATTTTATTGAACTTCATGCATCATTTATTTTTGTGAATGAATGTTTTATATTTTATTAATGAAGGATATCGATAGAACGTGCTACCTAGTGGGCAGCACTAGGACCGAGTACGTACCGGTACGCCTATAGTATTTAGGCTATATTACTAACCATTTGTGGATATTGATTGAATATGATTATTGATATGTGTGAGATATGGTTTGGGTGTGATTGCTGGAGCTCGGTTGACCAAGTGTCTCGGGGCCAATCACACTGGCAGTCAGACTGCTGGAGCTCGGTTGACTTAGTGTCTCGGGGTCAGTCTACTGTCTAAATGGATTAAGTGGATATATTGGGATTAAGTGAGCCCGTATGGCTAGAGTGTTGTCTAACACTATTTCTGAGGTTGCGATATTCTAGGGTTTTATGTGATCCTTCATAAAAGATGATTTTCAATAAAATATATATAAAAATGATTTTATTGGATCTGTGTGTATTTGTCTGTATATATATATATATATATATATATATATATATATATATATATATATATATATATATATATATATATATATATATATATATATATATATATATATATATATATATATATATATATATATATATATATATATATATATACTGTTGATTGTATGCATTATCATTTAGTGTGTATGTATATATATTAAAGTAATTCACTCAATGAGGTCTGACTCCCCTCCGTTGACAATTTTTCAGGAGAGTCAACATCTTCAGACCTCAGTAGCAGGCCTGTATGCCGGATTTCTTCCGCCCCGACTTCTTTATGTAAACTGCTTACTTGAGTCTTATTTTTATAATCTAGACACTGCAGTAGTTGTAAATTAATTGTGAGATGTTATGTATTTTATTTATGCGAGATGCATTTTAAGAATTTGAACTGGATTGTATTAAAAAGATTTTATATATATGTGATGAGTTGAGATTTAAATTAAATCCAGTTGATGGAAATGTTATTATTATATTTACGATTTTTATTTCCGCTGCAAATTTGATATTGTTACTATTACTATTGCATATTTTATTTTATTTTTAGGCTTGCTATGGGTTTCGGATTCGAAAGAATTCCCGTTCCCTAGCGCCGGTCATGGCCCCTGTTTTGGGTCATGACATATACAATCAAGCATTAGTATAGTAATATATATATATTTATATATATATACATGCATTTCACACAGATGTCAAAAATTCACTTTTTATAATAATAAATGTAGAAAAAAATTTTGCATAAAGGATCAGAGTGAAAACCTAAAATATTCTGCAACCTCAATCACTAAACTTTACTAACCAACAGGCTCACTTAATTCCAAAATATTTCTCTTCTCAATTTTTGGACAGTAGACTAGCCCCGAGATACTAAATCAACTGAACTCTCATAGTCTCACTATCGACATGATTGGTCCTGAGACACTAGGTCAACCGAGATTCCACAATCACACCACTCACTCACCACCAATCTCAAATCAATTATTCAAATCCCACTTCAATAAATTTCATAGCATCAACCCTAACATTTTAATGTACTGGTGCACACACAATCCTAATGTAACTTACTAGGTAGCATGTTCTACTGTTATCCTCCAATATATATATATATATATATATATATGATTTTCCATCGAAATATTTAGAATATTTATTTTTGATAATATATGCTGTCATATTTTTTTATATATTGAATTTTCATATATATTCTAAATATTTCGATGGAAAATCATATATATGAATATTAACAATAACAAATATGAGTTAATGAAATAAGCATAATTAAATTCATATTTATTAAAATATATGAATGCTCATAATATTAATCTACATGCAATGTGTACATATGATAATAACTTATAGTTGTGTGCTCCTCTAAAAAGACTAGATTAGTCTGGTCCTACAGGCCTTGATGTTGGTGTAACTATAGAAAAGTAAATAATAATAACATTAGAATTAAATTCCTAATTTTCTACATCTATAATTCTAAAGAACGACTTAATCTAGGACGCGACTCGATAAAAATTTAAAACTCAAGACTGACCTGATGTCACATTTTACGAGAATTCTATCAAAAATTTGGCAGAGTCTCTTCTGTAAAATAGATATCTTTCTATTAAAAGTAGAGTCAATCCTATACACAAACACACTTCAAATATTCACAATTGCTCAATTTCTCGGTTGGGGCCCCCGAACCAAGAATGAATATACATAAAGATCAATCATTTAATAATAAATATTAAAAATCACTAAAATCCATAAGAAGTAATAAAATCCCACAATTCAAATTATTTACATAATATAAAAACAATAAAGATATTTATTTTCAAAATAATTACTAAAATCTCAATATAATTAAATAATATTAATAAAATTTCATTTTTTCAAATATTCAAAATTAAATAGCATAAATTACAAATAATTATTTAAATTGCTCAAATATATAATAAAAATAGCTAAAAATTCATTTAATCATAAAAATAATAAATAAAACTATTATTTGAATATATTTCCAAAAATTATTATTAATTAGCTAAAAATAGTAAATAATTCGTAAAAATTAATTTAATAACTTTTATTTTTCAACAACTGTCCAGAACATAATAATTAATAATAATTTCAATTAAAATATAAAAATTACGAATTTATACTAATTTTTCTAAAAATCCAATTTTTACATAAACATTCAAAAATTCGTGATAAATAATCGAGATGCAATTTCAATAAACTTTCTTAATAAAATATACTTAAAATCATTCATAGAATTTATTAAAAATAAAATGCATTTTCTGAGTCAGGATAGCCCTCGTGAACAGTACCTGAGCCCAGAATAGTGCTCAAAATTCAACTATCTCCAAAATTGAATTTAAACACTTTTTTGGAAAGCTTAAAACTTCAATTTAACTAATCTAAAGTCAATTTAACAAGAATCAAACCAATTGAACTCAAAATCAACAAATTAAATCATGAACCCTAGATTGAAATTAACAAAATTGAAGCTGAATTCAAAGTTAATTGGACGAATTACCTTGGGGGAAACGAAGCCGAAGGAACAAGCTTTCAAACAAGACTAACCTCATCCACTGACATTGCTGGAATTGATGCCAATAGCTTTCGAAAGCTGTCTGTGCCAAAGGAAGAAGAAAGAGGAAAAGGAAGGGACTGACTGCGGCGAGAGGATGAATTAGTGGTGGTGGCAAGTTGGGGATGGGTAATGGTGGCGATGGTGGTGTTGCAAGGCGGCAGTGTGGATGTTGGTGGCGGCACATGATGCTTCTACAAAATGCAAAAGAGAGGAAGAAGAAAAGGAGGAGGGAAAAGGAGAGGGAAAGGAAAAATTTTGGTTTATATACTTTTTTTATTAAAAAAGAGAAAAAGACAAAATAATATACAAATAATATTTTTAATTTAAATATTTACTTTTCTAATTAAATTTACCACAAAATATTAAATTATATAAAATACACTAAATTAACACTATTGACAAATAACAATAATAATATTATTATTACATAATACATAACCACAATTTAAGTTTTAAAACTCAATTTAATATTAACACCACAATAAGATAAAAATAATTAATAACACTTGAATTTAATTATATTGCACAAAATAACCATAATATAACAAATTCATAAAATATTTATTAATACTGTAAATCCTAAAATTAATTTAATAATTTATAAAATATTGAGTTATAATAATCTTTCTCCATCCTCGAATTTCAAATAAAAAGAACAAAAAACAAGAATTCATCAAGGAAAAAACCTACATTTGAGCCTCGGTCTCCCACATGTGTTCCTCCACGTTATTGCTCTTCCACAACACCTTAACCATCGGGATTTGCTTCAAATGCAACTAATGAACTTGATAACCCACTATCACAACTAGCTCTTCCACGTACGTTAGATCTTCATTCACTTATACACTCTGGGGCTGCAACACGTGCGAAGGATCTGAAATGTACTTCCTCAACATCGAGACATGGAATACTGGATGCACTTGAGACAAATTTGGAGGCAAAGCCAACCGATATTTAACCATACCCACTCTCTCTAGAATCTTGAGCGGTCTAATATATCTCGGTGCTAACTTCTCTTTCTTGCCAAATCTCATCACACCCTTCATTGGTGACACCTTTAAAAACACATAATCCCCAACCTGAAACTCTATATCCCTACACTTTGGATCTGCATAACTCTTATATCTACTAGTTGCAGTTTCTAATTTTCTTCTAATTAAAGAAACCTTCTCAGCTGCATCCTGGATAATCTCAGGTCCAGTCAATTCTCTCTCTTCAATCTCATCCCAACATAAAGAAGATTTACACCTCCTTTCATACAGAGCTTCATACAGTGTTGTTTCAATACTACTATGGTAGTTATTATTATAAATAAACTCTACCGGTGGCATATGATCATCCCAACTACCTCCAAGATCCATTAAACACATTTTTAACATATCCTCAAGTGTCTGGATCGTCCTCTCAGATTGACCATTTGTCTGAGGGTGAAAGGCAGTACTTAAATCAAGCCTGGTACTCATTGCTTCCTACAACTTCTGCTAAAATCGAGAGGTAAACATTGAACCTTTATTAAATATAATGGAGACAGGCACTCCGTGAAGGCACACAATATGCTTAACATACAGCTTAGCCAACTTGGCTATAGAATAAGCAGCTTTAACTGGTAAGAAGTGAGCTTATTTGGTTAACCTGTCCACAATCACTCAGATGGAATCGTATCCATCCTTAAAACGAGGTAACCTTATTAGAAAATCCATAGTAATTCTCTCCTATTTCCTCTCATGAATAGGAAGAGGCTAAAGCTTCCTATAAGGCTTTTAATGCTCAATTTTCACCTGTTGACATATCAAACACTTAAAAACATAATTAGCTACATCCTTCTTCAATTCATCCCACCAGTACAAATCCTTAATTTTATGGTACATCTTAGTAACACCTTAATGTACACTATAAACTGCAGAATGTGCTTCTTTTAGGATATCTTCTTTCAAATTATCCACATCTAAAATGCACAATCTTCCACTGATCTATAAAACACCTTCATCATCAAGTGTAAAATCAATGAATTTCCCTTCATGAACATTCTCCTCAAGCTCTACCAACATAGGATCTCAACCCTGAGCTGCCTTAATTCTATCTCTCAAAACTAATTTGACTCTGAACTGAGCTAGTAGTCCTCCTGACCTACTTATCTTCATCATCAACCCTTGATCCACTAACTCATGCAACTCTTGGATAAAAGGTCTCCTCTCCACACAAATATGAGCAATACTACCCGAGGACTTCCTACTCAAAGCATATGCTAGCATATTAGCCTTGCTTGGATGGTATAGGATATTACAATCATAATCCTTTAGTAATTTCAATAATCTTCTTTGCCTCAAGTTTATAACTCTTTGTTGGAAAATGTACTTCAAACTCTGGTAATCTGTGAAAATCTCACAAGTCACTCCATATAAATAATGTCTCCAAATCTTAAGAGCAAAGATCACTACAACCATCTCTAGGTCATGAGTAGGATAATTCTATTCATACTTCTTCAATCGCCTTAAAGCATAAGCTATCACCTTACCATTCTGCATCAACACATAACCTAGGCCAACTCTGGAGGTATTACAATATAAAGTGAATGTGTCTTCTCTATTTGTCAAAATCAGAACTGAAGTTGTGATCAATTTCTCCTTCAGTAACTGAAAACTGTTCTCATAAGCATTAGACCACATGAACTTCACATTCTTTTGAGTTAGGTGAGTTATATGTCCTGCAATTCTTAAGAAATCTTGTACAAATCTTCTATAGTACCTAACTAAACCTAGAAAACTTTGAATCTCAGTGATTGATGTCGATATGGGCCATTCAAACACTGCTTCAATCGTCTATGGATCAATCTGAATACTATCTTTAGATACTACTTGTCTAAGGAATGCAACACTCTCCATCCAAAAATCACACTTTGAGAATTTAGCATAAGCTAATCTTCTCTCAGTGTCTATAATATTATCCTCAAGTGATATATGTGCTCCTCTATACTCTTTGAATACACCGGTATATCATCAATGAAGACTACTATAAACTGATCCATAAACAGTTTGAACACCCTATTCATCATATCCATAAAAGCAGCTAGTATATTAGTTAACCCAAAGGACATCACCAGAAACTCACAGTGACCATATTAAGTACAAAATTTCATTTTAGGAATATCGGCTTAACAGATCTGCAACTGAAGATAGCCCGACCTCAAATCAATCTTGGAAAAGAACTTTGCACCTTGAAGTTAATCAAACAAATCATCTATCCTTAGAAGAGGATACTTGTTCTTTATTGTCACCTTATTTAGCTCTCTATAATCAATGCACAGTCTCAGTTTACCATCTTTCTTCTTCACAAATAGGACTGGTGCACCCTAAGGAGAAACATTGGGTCTAATGAAACCCTTGTCTAATAAATCTTGCAACTACTCCTTTAATTCCTTCAACTTTGTAAGAGCCATTCTATAGGGCGGCATCAAAATAGGAGTTGTGCCTGAGACCACATCTATACAGAATTTGATCTTTTTGTGAGGTGGTAAACCTAGCAACTTATCAAGAAAGACTTCAAGAAACTCACAAGCTACCGAAAACATCTGTGATAGACAGCTTCTCTACTGAAGTATCCCTGATTAGTGCTAAGTATGCTTGATAACCTTTCCTCAGCATCTTCCTAGCTATGATAGCAAATATAAGATTTTGAGGCACAAAACTCTTATTACCTACAAACTTAAACTCTTCATCATCTAAAATTCTGAAAATCACCTATTTACTCCAATAATCAACAGCAGCATAGTACTGAGATAACCAATCCATACCAAGAATCACATTAAACTCCATCACATCCAATAATACTAATTCCACTAACAATTTTATGCCTCCCACTAACACTGGACATCTAGAAAGAACAATGTCGATGTCTAACAAATCACTTAAAGGAGTGGCGATAGATAAAGGAAATGCCATCTTTGAAGATTACCAACATGACTTTAAAGCAAAAATGGGGGACACAAAAGAATGTGTGGCACCCAGATCAATCAAGACTCTAGCATCCAAGTAACAAATTGGAAGCATACCTACAACAACAGCATCAGATGCATGAGCATTTTGTTGGGTAAGGGTGAAAACTTTAGCCTGACCTTGGCCTCCCTGCAGGCTGCTGGAAGTTTAACCAAAGCCTCTCGCACTACCTCTACCACCTCTGCCACACCCTTGCTAGGCTACAAACTGAGATGTACTAGGATACTTAGCTGGAAGTAACTAATAAGGAGTTAGAGCTACACTAGTAATAGACTACTGTGAAAACTGTTGTTGATAGCCAGAATAAAGACATGCTCTAGCAAAGTGCCTTGTCTGTCCGCATCTGAAACATGCTCCAGGAGCTATATAGCATGGTCCTTGATGGACTCTCCCATACATCTAATAAGCACTGGCTGCGAATCCTATGCTGCCATAATCAGAACTCTGAGCATTGCTACTACTAATAGCACCTTAACCAAATCTAACAGGTCTGCATGGTCTATTACGGCTATGTCTGCTACTCCTATGGACTCTCTGCTGAGGTCTCTGGCCTTACTGATAAGATCCTCTCTACCGACTGCTAGAGCCAATCTGAAATGTGGTGTATTGGGTGCTCTGACATCCCCCTATCTGGACACCTCCTACCTGATAATAATCAAGCAAAACTCCTTACCTGACCAATATGAGCTCTATCTCATTGGTCAACTCTATCATAAACTCAAGAGTCAGGCCTACAGTAGGCATCCCAGTAAATGCAAAACCTAGTCCGATGACGTATGTAGTAACTACAAAATACTAATCTCTCATCAGGTCCTCTGTATACTAATTCAGTCTGAGGAACTCTCTGGTGTACTCCTCCACCGACCTGTCACCTTTGGTAATACCCATCAGCTAGAGTCTGCAGCTCATCCACATAGGCTCTGGGTAGAAATGCCTCATGAATCTCTCTTGAAACTGAGCCCAAGTGTAAGTCGTCATGTACGGCTGGATGACTTGAACGAACTAATCTAGGGCTGGTCCCTCAATAAATAACTCAATGATCATGATCCTTTGGTATTCAGTATGAGTAGTCTGAGTCCTCCTATTAATGACATGCAGGAAATCCAAAGGGGCTGTAGTCTTGTTGAATGATGTCCTACCAACTCTAGCATAAAACAAAGTTATCTCAAGGTCAGACATACCTTGTTGATAAACAAGCTACATCTGTAGTGTGACTAGAGGTATAACAACTTCCTCGAACTCATGTTCTACAAGTTCCTCGTCCTGTAGCTCTCTCTACCTATGGTGACTTGTCGCTCCTCGAGGTCTACCTCTACCTTTACCTCTACGCCTAATTGGCAGCTCATAAGGTAAAACCTCATCCTGGCAATACTCGTCATCCTTGGCCTCAATGATCGATTAAGCAACATATGCTCACCTCCTCATTTTGAAAAGATAAAAACTGATGAAATTTAGACAAAATAAATAGTAAACAAATAATAAATAGACAACCTAATAATTACACAAAAAACTACAAGAAGGAAAACTTATCAAAGACATAGTCGAACCTAATTTACTGCACTAGTTTCAAGGAAAACACAACTCTAATAACCTAGGTCCATAATACTAAACCTATACTCTGATACCAACTTTGTCATGACCCAAACCAGGGAGTTATGATTGGCGCTAGGGAATAAGAATTCTTTCGAATCCAGAACCCGTAGCAAGCCTTAAAATAAAAACACAAAAATACACAAGAATTAAAACTTTAGTTAATATAAAATAATTTCTTATATCATAACATAATAAAATATCTTTATACAATATTCAAATACAAGGTCTCTAACTATACAATGCAATGCTACAATAATAAACAATACTATTGCAATAATTACTAAAATACAAGAAAATGTATGGTTCAGTATTTATATAAATCAGCCGAAAAAGAAAGAAGCTGGCGAATAGTTCTACTAGGGAGGTCTAAAGTAGAAGATCATGAAACAAAATATTGAGGAGAGTTAAATCTTACTGAGTAAATTATTATAACATATATACATGCAACCTAAAGCCATATACAATCAAGTATTAGTATAATATATATATACATACATACATACATACATACATACATACATGTATTTCACACAGATGCCAAAAATCTACTTTTTATAATAATAAATGCAGAAAAAATTTGAGTGAAGGATCAAAGCAGAACCCTAAAATATTTTACAACCTCGATCACTGAACCTCACTAGCCAACAGGCTTACTTAATTCCAAAATATTTCTCTTCTCAATTTTTGGATAGTAGACTAGCCTCGAGACACTAAGTCAACTGACTTCCCACAGTCTCACTGTCGGCGTGATTGACTCTAAGACACTAGCTCAACTAAGCTTCTGCAATCACACCACTCACTCACCATAAATCTCAAATCAATTATTCAAACCTCACTTCAATAAATTTCATAGCATCAATCCTAACATTTTAACGTATTGGTGCGCACACAATCTTAGTTTAGTCCACTGGATTGCACGTTCTATTGCTATATATATATATATATATATATATATATATATATATATATATATATATATATATATATAATCAAATAATGAAAATTCAATATATAAAAAAAATATGACAACATATATTATCAAAAATAAATATTCTAAATATTTCTATGGAAAATCATATATATGAATATTAACAATAATAAATATGATTTAATGAAATGAGCATAATTAAATTCATATTGATTAAAATATATGAATGCTCATAATATTAATCTATATGCAATGTATACATATGATAATAACTCATAGTTGTGCGCTCCTCTAAAAAGACTAGACTGGTATGGTCCTGTAGACCTCAATGTTGGCACAACTATAAAAAAGTAAATAATAATAATAATATTAGAATTAAATTTCTAATTTTATACATTTAGAATTTCTAAAGAACGATTCAATCTAGGACGCGACTCAACAAAAATTCAAAACTCATGACCGATTCGATGTCACATTTTACTAGAATTCTACCAAAAATTCGGTAGAGTCTCCTTTATTAAACGAACATCTCCCTACTAAAAGTAGAGCTAATCCTACACGCAAACACACTTCAAATATTCACAATTACTCAACTTCTCAAGTTGGGCCCCCGAACTGAGAACCAATATACATAAAGATCAATCATTTAATAATAAATATTAAAAATCACTAAAACCCATAAAAATCAATAAAATACCACAATTCAACTTATTTAAATAATAATAAAAACATTAAAGATATTTCTTTTCAAAATAATTACTAAAATCTCAATATAATTAAATAATATTAATAAAAATTCATTTTTTCAAATATTCAAAATTAAATAGCATAAATTATAAATAATTATTTAAATTGCTCAAATATATAATAAATAATAGTTAAAAATTCATTTAATCATAAAAATAATAAATGAAACTATTATTTGAATATATTTCCAAAAATCATTATTAATTAGCTAAAAATAATAAATAATTCATAAAAATTAATTTAATAATTTTTATTTTTCAAAAACTATCCAGAACATAATAATTAATAATAATTTCAATTAAAATATAAAAATTACGAATTTATACTAATTTTTCCAAAAATCCAATTTTTGCATAAACATTCAAAAATTCATGATAAATAATCGAGATGCAATTTCAATAAACTTTCTTAAGAAATCATACTTAAAATCATTCATAGAATTTATTAAAAATAAAATGCATTTTTCGAGTGGGGACAGCCTCCGTAAACAGTATCCAAGCCTGGAACAATGTTCAAAATTCAACTATCTCTAAAATTGAATTTAAACACATTTTGGAAAGCTTACAACTTTAATTTAACTAATCTAAAGTCAATTTAACAAGAATCAAATCTATTGAACTCAAAATCAACAAATTAAATCATGAACCCTAGATTGAAATTGACAAAATTGAAGCTGAATACAAGATTAATTGGAGGAATTACCTTAGGAGAAACGAAGCCCAAGGAACAAGCTTTCAAACAAGACTAACCTCATTCACTGACGTTGTTGGAATTGACGTCAGTAGCTTCCGAAAGTTGATGGTACCAAACGAAGAAGAAAGAGGAAGAGGAAGGGAATGACAGCGGCGGGAGGATGGACTAGTGGTGGTGGTGAGCTGGGAGAGGTGATGGTGGCGCTGCCAGGCAGCAGTGTGGATGTTGGTGTTGGTGCACAATGGTTTTGCAAAACATAGAATAGAGGAAGAAGAAAAGGAGGAGGGAAAAGGGGAGGGAAGGAAAGAAAGAGGTAAAGGAAAAAAAATTTGGTTTATATACTTTTTTGTATTAAAAAAAAAAAAGAAAAAGACAAAATAATATAAAAATAATATTTTTAATTTAAATATTTACTTTTCTAATTAAATTTACCACAAAATATTAAATTATATAAAATACACTAAATTAACACTATTGACAAATAACAATAATAATAATAATATTATTAAATAATATATAACCACAATTTAAATTTTAAAACTCAATTTAATATTAACACCACAATAAGATAAAATAATTAATAACACTTGAATTTAATTATATTGCACAAAATAACCATAATATAGCAAATTAATAAAATATTTATTAACATTGTAAATCTTAAAATTAATTTAATAATTTATAAAATATCGGATTATAACATCAACATTCTTGCTTTAACTTCAATATCGCATGTTATAATATCACATTTTTTTTCTGAGTTCGCTGCATTAAATAACAAATATGATGGACCCTTGTTTTAATATTTCCAAAGTATAATGTAAGCATTACAAATTAAATTAAAGAACAAACATTTGTGTGTGTCATGTAATTCTTTTCTAAAATAAATACTTATAATTATGAATTATGTATATCAAGAAAAAAAAAGTGTTGAGTCTATAGTGTATAAATAACGGATCTCAATGATTTAAGTAATGAAATTTTAGTATTTGACTAATGAATCTGCATGTGAAGATCAAAGAGCATAAAATTAAAGAACCTGTAAGTGAATGAATATATAGGTGAATGTTAATGAATTTGCATTATTTAAGTAATGAAGCTACATATTTTATTTTATAAACTTGCATTATTTAAATAATGTACCTACATTACTTAACTAAAAAAAGTAAAAGTATATTTATTATAATTAAAAATAAAAAAATTAAATAATTTTTTAATGAATAAAAATTTTATTTAACTAAAATTATGAATAAAAATTATATTCAATGACTATAATTAATAAAATAAAAAGAAAAAAATAATATTTTGATAAATAAAAAATATTTTTTTCATTTCTATTAAAATAAAAGAAAAATATTAATGAATATGCAAGTGAAGGTCAATGAATATGCAGGTAAAAATTAATAAATATGCAGGTGAAGATCATTGAACCTAAATGTTAAAAAAAGTAACGAACTTGCAAGTGAATGCTAGTAAACCTACAGGTGAAGATCAACAAACCTATTGAAAGAGTCCTAGAGGAAGGGGGGTGAATAGGACTATCGAACAAAAATGGAAAATTAAAGGAATTCTTTGCAAGAATTGAGTAAGAGTTGAGAAGGAAGAATGAAGAATAAAAATATTTAAGGAGTTCGGACAATAATCCTACATCCCCACCTAACTTATCCCCAAGTTAGGATTTTTTAATCACCCACAATCTTATTCACAAGATTGAGAATACACAAGAGTTTTATGACTCACTCTTATAAACTTACAACTTGAGTTTTCAAGGCTCACTCAAAAACCAAATTACAAGTGTTTTCAAGGCTCACACTAAAACCAATTTCCCAAGTGTTTTAATGGCTAAACACTTAAACCAAATCCTTTAGAATAGAATCTCACTTCCCATTAGAAAATAGAAGAATAAGAATGTCTATTCTAATCACTCATCAACTCTCACAAGAGTTATACATAAAGAATTGTTTAAAGGAAAGTTTAAGAGCTCAATTAAATGTTTAAGAAAATGATGAATGATAAACAAGTTTTTTTTTTTTTATTGAATTCTAAGTTGTGTTTATATAGACAAACACTTAAAAATATATTTTTTGGATGTATCAATCATGTCTCCAACATTTATAATTAATTTTGAATCAATTCTTGGACTTTTGGCAACTTAATAGATGCTCACGGGTGGCTCACGAGTGAACAGTGCTCGTGAGGAGGAAAAATATATCCATTGCATTCAAATTTTCCCGTTGGATGCTTTCAGAGGTCTACTCAAGAGCAGGTCATGAGCACTCACGCTCATGAGGGGTACTGCCATTTTTTGGCAAAAAGGTGTTCCAAAGGCTCCATTGAAGGATAACTCGTGACCATCTTGAAAGATGCTCATGAACAGGACTGAAGACGATCGATTCAACCAAAACATTCTTTATAAAAGTTATAGATAATTGTCTTAGCTTTTCATACAACTTTGAATGACCTCAATTAAGCATCTGTAGATCAAGATATTTCTACCATACCAAGAGCTGTGCAAACTAAAATACAAGCTGCATATGCTGACTTCGACTGAAGATTTGCATATCCAAATGAACTTGGATTTTGATAAGCAAGCTCAATTTAGAAAGGTTAAGATTTCTACTTCAAAAGTGAAGAAGTTTATTTTCTCATTTAAGAGCTCTAAACATGTCAAAAGTCCTCTTCAATCTCAGAGGTTCAATCAGCCCAAAAAGTCACTATTCATCCAAAAGTATATATGCTTGGTATATGTTTGGTATATAATTCCCTACACGCTTAATTGAAATTGTTAGTATAAATTTTTTTTTGTCAAAGTCTAAAAAGGAGTTTGATTATGCAAATAGTCAACACCTATATGTGAAGGTCAATGAATTTAACTTATGGGTTTGATAAGGACACAAGGAATTCCAAATTCCCACAAATCAGTAGTTCGACCATTAAAGCTTGGACCAGAAGCTCCAAACAGCATTGGAATGGTACCTATGTATGCAACTTCTGTTGAGGTGCTAATGGCTGCAGCGAAAATGACTATATTGCTTACAAAACTTTCCTAGCACTATTTCATTCATATACAAGAGCATGAATTTACATGAGCTGTCATGGAAAATATTGTTCTAGACACTCTTTTAGTTTTTGGAAAGTGACAAGCTTTGAAATTTTTTTAAAAAAAGACGTTGATTTAAAAAGAGAAAAAAAAAAAGAAAAGATGCGCTTTGTCTTCCCTTGCACGTGTGTGTCCATGTTACATTATGGACAGAGGTCCATGATATAATTTGCCTATATAATGGGAGTGCTTAATGGAATCTAAATAGAAAATTAGGATTCCAATAATTTTTCATTTTTAAAATGTACAAAATTAAGTGAATCAACTTCTTGAGCAATATCATGCAAAAGGAATGCTTAGTAATTTACAAGAAGAAAAATAAATCTTAGCAGTTAAAGTAGAAAAATTAGTGAATAAAAGGTTAGATGCTATAGAAAGAGAAAATGCTTTGAAAAAATCTATAATAAAGAGAGAAGTGTTAAAGCTAAGAGACAGAAAGATGGTTCCTAGTTTCAAATTTAATAAAAGTTTGGTATACTTAAGGAAACAAATTGAAGTTTGGATACTGAAATGCAATAAATCTAAAACTGGTATGCTCTCTTACAATTAACCCAATTATAGAATTACCCAAAAACTCTATACATAAATCCGTACAATTATCATCATGAGATGGCAAGCTGGTTTGGTTAAACAATAGACATCCTCCAATCCAAAGTAGAAAAGAACCAATCAAATACTCTAGCGTAGGGTGAGCATTCGGTTCAAACCAAACCGAACCGAATGCTCACCCATTTTAGAAACTGACATTAAACCAAAGCAAAAATTTGGTCGATCGGTTTTCTGTTTGAACAAATTTGCTGTATTTATGTCAAAGTAAAAACCAAGCAAGCTTTAGTGGCCTAGTGGCAATATGCACTTCAAACACTTTGCTAGGCCTTCATTTTTTTAAATGAAACTTAAAAATATTTATAAAAAGACAATGCTGAGATTCAAACCGAAGTTTGTAAGCAATAAAAATAAAGCCTCTAAACTTGAGAATATTTATAAAAAGACAATGCTGACATTCGAACCGAGGTTGTCAAGCAACTAAAACATAGCCTTGACCACTTGTAGCTCAAGTGGTCAAGGCTCTCTTTCTCTCTCTCTCTCGCTCTAAACAATGTTGAGATTCAAACGTTCAAACTGAGGTTGGATAAAAAGACAATGTTGAGATTCAAACCGAAGTTGGTAAGCAACAAAAATAAAGCCTTGAAATTGGAGAATATTTATAAAAAGACAATGCTCTCTTTCTCTCTCTCTATATATATATAGATATATATATATACATATATATATGTCGGTTTGAAAAACCAAACCTAATAAGGTAAATTCGGTTCAATTATTCAGTCTGGTTTGATTTTACACATCTTACTCTAGTGTGATTTCTTTTTTTAAAGTTCGCTGTTTCTTTTATATATATATATATATACTTATCTTATTTGTATTTTGTTACAGATGGTTATAATATAAATTTTTTAGCATGCATGTTAACCATATGTAACAACATACAAATAAGATCAATTTAAAATGCAGACCTAAGAAATATAAAAATTAAATATACTATGAAAACAAACAATTATAAGCAAGAAATACATTTATACATATAATAAATCTTTGATGTAACAATGAATGACTTGCACTCAATAATGTAAAAATCTTATAATATCATTGTAATAGTCAACCATTCTAAATTTTTGCATTTGAAGATTTATTTTCCATATCTAATTAATATTAACATTCTAAAAATTTTAAATATAAATTAGGGTATAGTTGTCCATTAATAAAATTTTTGTATATAAAAAATACTATATTAGTCTTAAAAATATAAATAAAATTTCTAAAATATCTATTTATATCAGTGCAAATTAAGTTGTTTAGCATTATTTTTTAAAAAATTATTAATTTTTTTTTAAAAAAAATAAATTATAGCTTGGAAAATTTAGTAACAAGCGGGAAGATATAGTTGACTTTTAGAGTCAGATTTCTTGGATATTTTTAAAAAAATTAAATTATAGCTTGGAAAATCTGGTAACCAGTGGGAAGATATAGTTGACTTTTGGAGTTCGATTTCTTGGATATTTTTTCTCTGCAAATTGCAAACTCATTATGATAATGGCCTCGTTAGTGTTAACCTCTTAAGAAGGCAATTTTTTTTTTAATCTTATTTTTAGTGGGTTGCTTTGATTTTGGAATTTTTTCTTTTATAAATCCTTTATAAGATAGGAGTCATATTCAATGGGATAACTATGTAATAAGTTTTTTTATTATTATTCTTTCCATATTATTAAATAATACTCGTTTGAATCAATATCATAAATCTTATAATAACAGTTGAAGGTAAATTGTTCTTATTTAAGCCACAATTTGAGTTCAAACTAGATATATGTAACGTAGTCACGTTATTAATTATTGAAAAGCTTTTAGGAGGTGTTTAGATTAGCTTTTTGAGATAGATGATAGAAATTTTTTCTCAATCTGCTACAATTGAGGGCATTTTTGGTTTAGCTGTTTACAGCAACGATTAGTTGATAGTGATTATTGATAGTTGATAAATATAAAATATTTGATAAAATTTTATTAATTGTTGTTGTTTATAAGTTAAATGACCATTAAAAATGTAATTTATTTGTAAATTTAATTTCATATACTTTTTATAATATTTTTTAGTTATACAAATTATTTAAAAATATATATAGCAATAAATAATAATTTTTATCTTTAATTTATATATTATTAAAATAATTAATATAAATTATCTAAAAATAAATTTTAAAATGTAAATATTATTGTATATATTTTTTTAAATAATTATAAGTATAAATATAATAATTATTTAATTATAATTTACAATAATATTTATTTAATTTTGAACTATAAAAAAATTATTTATATGCATTTAATTTTAATTTAAATGAAATTATTTTTTATTAGTTATTTGTAGCCGATTGAGAAAAAAAACCTTTATCAACTAAACTCAATATCCTCCTAGGTGTTTGGTAAAACTTTAAAATCAATAGGTGATAACTGATTTTATTTAAAACAATTGCTGATTTAATAAACTCTATTTTGAAGTTTTTTCCCATCAGCTGAATTGTATTTATTTTTTATTTATATTATTTTACCCTTATTAAAAATAACTAATAAAAAATAATTTCATTTAAATTTAAATTAAATGTATGTAATTAATGTTTTATAGTTCATAATTAAATAAATATTATTGTAAATTATAAGTAAATAATTATTATACTTATATGTATAATTATTTTAAAAAATTATACAATAATTTTTATATTTTAAATAATTTTTATTAACTATTTTAATAATATATAAATTAAAGATAAAAAATTATTATTTTTTTACCTAAGAGGGGAGGGGGTGGGGGGATTCGTTCCTCCCCCTCTACAAGTGTCTTGCCCCCTAGATGGGAGGCCTTGCCATCTCATCCCTAGGGGGGAAGACATATATATATATATATATATATATATATATATATATATATATATATATATATATATATATATATATATATATATATATATATATATATATTATAAAAAGTATATGAAACTATATTTATAAATAAATTATACCCTTAATAGTCATTTGACATACAAATAGCAATAGGTAACAAAATTTTATCAAAAACTTTATATTTATCGGCTAACAGCAATCCGCTATCAGCAAACGTTATCAACCATCAGCTGCTTAAACACCAAAACTAAATAAGCCCTTAATATTTTTATGATCCTTCTTTTTGTCATATTGTTGTGTTCAAAATCTGTAAGCGCACGAATTGTAAATTGTAGTACAAAATATATCATTCCCATGAGGATTGAATATTGAATAATGATATTTCTGCTTATATTCCTAGCTAGCAAATCAATAAAGTAATTAAGAAAATCAAAATATAACTTTAAATAGCTGAAATAAAAAAAATCAAATGATAAAAACATATAGCTTTTGATTAGTTTTACTATTTCAATAAGATCATGAACACTTGATTATTAAACACCTTGATTTTAGTTAAGGGTAATTATTCTAAAATACCTAAAGACTCTCTCGAGTTCAATTAAGCATGTTAAGATTAAAGTTTAACCTACTCTCCTAATTAAGAAGTTAGTCAAAACTCATTAAGTTTATTAACAATTAATTTGCCACCATAGACCTGCCTACTGTAATGGTCCCTTGAAGAGCTCACCTACTTTCATGGTCGAGTGGTCTAAGTCCTATGAGTCTTAAGCTAGTAAATTCCCCTAACTTTCATTGGTTAATTTACTCATAAACATACAATCAAATAAGTCTGGAATGATAATAAGACAATAAGTTCAACATATAGAATTAACTAAAAATCAAATTAATAAACTTGTGTTCAATTACAGCATAAAATAGTTACTCCTAACTTAAACCCCAAAAAGAGTTCAACCACGTATAGTTCTACAAACAATAAAATAAATAACAAGAGAGTGAAGAAGAAGAATAGATAAAACTTATTTAAGCGTTGCTTCAATCTTCAAACCCTTGTTTTCCTTTTTAAGCTCTTGTTTATGGCTTTTTATGTCTCCTCCCAATGTAGAATTATAATCCCTGAATACACCTTTTAGCATCCCCTGTTATAGAAAAGCTTGATAGAAAACTTGATTGCCCTTGAATTCCTTTTCCTTTTTGAGTAGGAAAATCTTCCTTTTCTCTAACATGGCACCAACATAGGTGTGCCAATGTGGTGTTGCGTTGCAACTCTTTGACACGGTTTCAACATCATTTCAGCATGGGAACAACACAGGTTGCATACTGCTATGTTGAAGTAGTGTCCTACAAATTCTTGACTTTTTGGAATTTCTTTTTAAGCTTTCCTACAAAAAAGGGAAACACTAATTAATATTAAATAAAAGCTCCTAATTTGACTAAACTAAACCAAAAACAACAAAATCCTAATTAAAATGCAAAAACTCAAATATTTCCTAATTAACCTAAAATCTACCCAATTAACATTATTTATTAATTAAAACATCATTAAAATTCAACTCAGAAATATGTAAATATTACACACATCACATGTGTCAATTCAATCTTTAACTATAATTGAACGATAATTTATTTAAATAATTTCTTTATTTATTTAGTTGTAAACTCTTACTTTGTACGAACTGTAAATGATATATATTTTTTAATATAAATAATTAAATAATTTTAATAAATTAAGACTACAATCAATAACAATCAAATAAAATTGTTACAATCATTTTTTGAGTTCTCACTTTTATATTTGATTAATTTGTAGTTTTAAATTATTAAAATAATTATTTTAAAAAATATATATTAGTTATGGTTTGCACCAAATTGATGACTAGTTTAATATAAAAATGAAAACTTAGAAAGTTATTACAATAATCTTATTTTATTATTTTTTGTTAAAAGTACATATATATTTTTAATCTCTGTGTGTGTGTTTTAGTTATAATAAAATACATATTTTTTTATAGAAATGAAAAGTAATATTTTAGATATAATAAAATTAAAGTGTTATATATATATAGAATAGAATAAAGATATTGTGAATTGTAGCGGTGAATTTTGAATTATAAAAAGAGACACTTGTCAAATTTTAAACTCAATAATTTTATAGTTCAACATTTAACACACACACACATATATAATAAAATTAGAGTGTTTTATATTATATAGAATAGAATAAAGATATTGTGAATTTTAGGGATGAATTCTGAATTATAAAAAGATACATTTGTCAACTTTTGAACTCAATAATTTTATAGTTCAACATTTAATATATATATTTATATATTTATATATATGTGTATACATACATACATATATACATACACATGCATATATGTATATATATATATATATATATATATATATATATATATATATATATATATATAAAAAAATAAAATCCATATACTCCCTTTGACAGACTTGAAAACTAAACTGGACTTGTAAACAAAAAGCAACTACAAAATTCTACCTCAAATTCTTTCTTCAGGAAGGGGCATGGAAAAGAGTGAAAACAACCATTTCAATTTCATTTTGCACTTACAGCTTCACCTGTCTATCGAAAATCCAGCTGAAAGGAATGGTGGGTGCTTCCTTGGCCGTTTCTTGGGCTCTCTCTTCCAACCTTCTAATTCTTGGAGGTAAGCGACAAACATAATACTGAGCCTTTTCTCCCTCAGCTGAAAGGCCTGTTAGTTTGTCTACCTTCCATGTGCCCACCAAGAACTCCAATATATCTGCATAGTCCTTTGCCGTATAGACCCCAAGCTGCTGGGCAACGGCTGCAAAGTGGTCGAAAAGATTATCGTCAAGGCCATCATACATCAAGTGTGCTGGCATAGAAATTTTCTTTCTCATCATATCAGCAAAAGCCAAACAGTTCCATCAGGATCAATCTCAAAGAGTTTCTCCACTATCTTTGTGTAGGCTGTCTCATGGGAGGTACATGTTCAGGTTACCCATTCTATGCCAGCCCAAAAGATTGAGATGTTTAAATCTCTTGAGGACTGGGCTGAGGATAACATTCTGGTTCATCTGAAGCCAGTTGAGAAGTGCTGGCGGCCACAGGATTTTTTACCTGATCCTGCCTCTGATGGATTTGATGAACGAGTCCGGGAACATAGGGAGAGAGCAAAGGAAATTCCAGATGATTACTTTGTTGTTTTGGTTGGAGACATGACAACGGAAGATGCCCTTCCCAACTATCAGACAATACTGAATGCCTTGGATGGAGTTCGGGATGAAACAGGTGCAAGTCTTACTTCTTGGGCAATCTGGACAAGGGCATGGACTGCTGAAGAGAATAGACATGGTGACCTTCTCAATAAGTATCCCTACTTATTTGGACGAGTGGACACGAAGCAAATTGAGAAAACTATTCAATATTTGATTGGGTCAGGAATGGATCCTCGGACAGAAAACAGTCTGTATCTTGGATTCATTTATACTTCATTCCAGGAAAGGGCAACTTTCATTTCTCATGGGAACACTGCCAGACAAGCCAAAGATCATGGAGACATTAAGTTGGCTCAAATATGCAATACAATTGCTGCAGATGAGAAGCGCCATGAGACAGCCTACACAAAGATAGTGGAGAAACTCTTTGAGATTGATCCTGATGGAACTGTTTTGGCTTTTGCTGATATGATGAGAAAGAAAATTTCTATGCCTGTACACTTGATGTATGATTGCCGTGACGATAATCTTTTCGACCACTTTTCAGCCGCTTTCCAGCGGCCTGGGGTCTGTACAGCAAAGGACTAATATATTGGAGTTCTTGGTGGGCAAATGGAAGGTAGACAAACTAACAGGCCTTTCAGCTGAGGGAGAAAAGGCTCAGGATTATGTTTGTCGCTTACCTCCAAGAATTAGAAGGTTGGAAGAGAGAGCTCTCACGAAAGGGCCAAGGAAGCACCCACCATTCCTTTCAGCTGGATTTTCGATAGACAGGTGAAGCTGTAAGTGCAGAATGAAATTGAAATGGTTGTTTTCACTCTTTTCCATGCCCCTCCCTGAAGAAAGAATTAGAGTTAGAATTTTGTAGTTGATTTTTGTTTACAAGTCCAGTTTAGTTTCTCATCATATCAGCAAAAGCCAAAACAGTTCCATCGGGATCAATCTCAAAGAGTTTCTCCACTATCCTTGTGTAGGCTGTCTCATGGCGCTTCTCATCTGCAGTTGTACGGCATATTTGAGCCAACTTAATGTCTCCATGATCTTTGGCTTTTCTGGGGTGAGAAATGAAAGTTGCCCTTTCCTGGAATGAAGTATAAATGAATCCAAGAAACAGACCGTTTTCTGTCCGAGGATCTATTCCTGACCCAATCAAATATTGAATAGTTTTCTCAATTTGCTTCATGTCCACTTGTCCAGATAGGTAGAGATACTTATTGAGAAGGTCACCATGTCTATTCTCTTCATTAGTCCATGCCCTTGTCCAGATTGCCCAAGAAGTAAGACTTGCGCCTGTTTCATCCCGAACTCCATCCAAGGTATTCAGCATTGTCTGATAAGTGGGAAGGGCTTCTTCCGTTATCATGTCTCCAACCAAAACAACAAAGTAATCATCTGGAATTTCCTTTGCACTCTCCCTAAGTTCCCTAATTTGTTCATCAAATCCATCAGAGGCAGGATCAGGTAAAAAATCCTGTTGCTGCCAGCACTTCTCAACTGGCTTCAGATGAACCAGAATGTTATCCTCAGCCCAGTCCTCCAGAGAGTTAAACATCTCAATCTTTTGGGCTGGCATAGAATGGGTAACCTGAACATGTACCTCCCATGAGACAGCCTACACAAAGATAGTAGAGAAACTCTTTGAGATTGATCCTGATGGAACTGTTTTGACTTTTGCTGATATAATGAGAAAGAAAATTTCTATGCCTGCACACTTGATGTATGATGGCCTTGACGATAATCTTTTCAAACATTTTTCAGCCGTTTCCGATTGGCTTGGGGTCTATACTGCAAAGGACTATGCAGATATATTGGAGTTCTTGGTGGGCACATGGAAGGTAGACAAACTAACAGGCCATTCAGCTGAGGAACAAAAGGCCCAGGATTATGTTTGTCGCTTACCTCCAAGAATTAGAAGGTTGGAAGAGAGAGCTCAAGAAAGGGCCAAGGAAGCACCCTCCATTCCTTTCAGCTGGATTTTCGATAGACGGGTGAAGCTGTAAGTGCAGAATGAAATTGAAATAGTTGTTTTCACTCTTTTCCGTGCCCCACCCTGAAGAAAGAATTAGAGGTAGAATTTTGTAGTTGCTTTTTGTTTACAAGTCAAGAGTTTATTTTTAAACTCTGTCAAAGGCAGTTAGATGAGGAGTGAATTAATGTGGTAAGATGTAGATACAATCGTTCCTTGTGTGTTGTCATGAGTATGCTGATAGGGGGAAGCTGTAGTTTTATTGTTCTGTTCTTTCCTATATATATATATATATATATATAATTTATTTTTAATAAAATAAAAAAATTTCTATGAACATGGAAAATATTTTCTAGATAAATATATACGAGTAATAAATAAGAGTTGTCAAAGTGTCAAAAGAGTGATGGAGTTTTGAGATCTTATTTCTGTTGTTTAGTGCTCATCTACACAGTCATCCACGCGTATTAGATAAAATTGAAGAAAATAAAGAGCTTTTAAACACAAGAAGAGGAAAAAACATCATCAATGGCAGCAGTAGAAGGAGAAGCAGGTACTGTTGGAAAAAAACTCAACAAAACTTAACAAGCATGAATCATCATCAATGGCATCAATTGAAGGAGGAGGAGGAGCAGCTGTTGTTGCAGAAAACTCAACAAAATCCAACAAATATGCTGCTGCATGTGCCATAGTTACTTCCATGATATGCATTATATTTGGTTATGGTAAATTTTCTGCCCTTTAATCAATTTTTATGTCCATGTTTTTAATTTGGCACCCTATTTTTTATTTTTCTGAGGCAAGGCATCCTGATGTTATATATGTTTCCAATTTGGATTGTAAATAGATATCTCATTTTGTTTCAATTATGTCAATATATAATCTGGAACAAAATACGTATTTGTTTTTTGTTAGACACTGGTGTAATGAGTGGAGCTATGCTGTTCATAGAAGATGACCTTAAGATCCATGACGCACAAGTGGAAGTCCTGGCCGGAATCTTGAATATATGTGCCTTAGTGGGTTCTCTTCTTGCCGGAAGAACATCCGATTACATTGGCCGACGATATACAATTCTTGTAGCCTGCATGATCCTCATGGTTGGTTCAGTGCTAATGGGTTATGGTCCAAATTTTGGGATCTTATTAACAGGAAGGTGCATAGCGGGAATTGGTGTAGGCTTTGCTTTAATGATAGCTCCAGTTTACTGTGCAGAAGTTTCATCACCATCATCAAGATGTTTCTTGACCTCTTTACCTGAACTTAGAATAAGTATTGGCATCTTACTTGGATATATTTCGAATGTTTCATTTGGCAAATTTTCTCTGAAACTCGGATGGAGAATCATGCTTGGAATTGCTGCTGTACCTTCAGTTGCACTAGCTTTTGGTATCCTACAAATGCAGAATCTCCGAGATGGTTAGTGATGCAACGTCGTTTAGGAGAAGCTAAGAAAGTTTTGATAAAACTTTCCAACTATTAAGAAGAATCTGAAGCTCGTTTTCGCGACAGAAGACTTGCCGCAGGAATCGATAAGAATTGCTACGACGATTTCATCGAGCCAATCAAGAAAAGTGCTCATGGCAAAGGTGTATGGAAGGAGCTGATATTAAGGCCAACACCTGCTGTCAGATGGATACTGATCGCAGCCATAGGAATCCATTTCTTCGAACACGCGGTCGGTATTGAAGCAGTCGTATTATACAGTCCAAGAATCTTCAAGAAAGCTGGTGTAACTGAAAAAGAGAAGCCGTTGCATGCAACAGTTGTTGTAGGTCTCACAAAGTTTACATGTATACTCATAGCTATGTTTTTGCTTGACAGGGTTGGCAGAAGGCGTTTATTGCTAATAAGCACATCAGGAATTGTTGTATTCCTTACTCTGTTAGGAACCTCTTTGACAATAGCTGAGAACCATACAAGAAAATTGATGTGGGCATTAAGTCTTAGCATTGTTTCTACGTACACATTTGTGGCGTTTTTCAATATTGGGCTATCACCAGTGACATGGGTCTATGGTTCTGAGATATTCCCATTGAAGTTGAGGGCACAAGGCTATAGCATAGGTTTTGCAGTGAACAGGCTCATGAATGCTACAATTTTGTATGAGTTTTATTTCACTCTATAAAGCAATTACTATAGGTGGAACCTTCTTCTTGTTTGCGGTATCTCTTTGATGGCTTGGTTTTTTTTCTATTTTCTTTTCCTAGAGACTAAGGGAAGGTCCTTAGAAGACATGGAAGTGCTATTTAGCAAGGGATTTAGAGCTGGAAAATATCAGAGTTTGGAACTTCAGCAAAGAAATAGTAGTAATGTGTAGCCAATGAGCTTTTGGCATATTTAGCTGTATAGATGATGTATGTTTACTATCAATAGAAATATCTTTTCTTTTTTTTTTAGCTTTCGTTTCTTTCAAGTCCTGCCTAGCCCGATCGCTAACTATAGTAATAAATGCATTGAATCAATTTCTGACGTGGTGACTTTGTCTCATGCTTGCCTGCGCAACCCGACCGAGTACTTGGCTGAAAAAGAAAAGAAAAGAAAAAAAAAAAAGATTTGTCTCGAGTTTAGCTCAATAAATAAATTAAGTTTAAATTTTTGAAATTGAAATAATAATATCCAACTCTATATATATATATATATATATATGCATAGGACCTAGGAACATTTTGGGAGAAGAAGATTTGTGCTTTTTGAGTCATTAACACGCTGACCTGAATTCTGACAAAAGGCCTCCAAAATGTCTTTAATCACAAGAGCTTGTGCCATGGAAGCTTCCGCAAAAATCAACAGATCATCGACAAAGAAGAGATGAGACAAAGGGGGACCATGTTTGCCTAAGCGGATGGGTTTCCAACTACTATTTCCAAACGCTAAATTGATGGAGTGAACTAGGAGTGAAAGGAGAAGTGATTTCCCCATTCCAAACATATGCATGTTAGGAGAGGAGATACACATTATAATTACCCTAATCAGTGGTTCAGGCAGACCCAAATCTCTTAAGAGTACTGTCAATGAATTCCCACCGAATCATATCATACTCTCTAGGTCAACTTTGATTAACATGCATCCTTTCTCCCCCTTTTTATGCCTCATCGAGTGGACCACCTCCTGAGCCAAAACAACGTTGTTAACAATATTCCTTCCAAGTGCAAAACTCATTTCGCAAGGACCAATAACATCTGAAAGAATATGTTTAATTCTATTGGCTATGATCCTGGTGATGGCCTTGTAAATTACATTACAAAGCTAATGGGGCGGAAAGCTTTGAACGATCCTGGGCGATCATTTTTAGGGACTAGCACCAGTAGAGTATCATTAATACTAGTTGGCAAGGATGCACCATTAAAAACCATCTTTGACTAACAAGCAAACAGATGTACCCACAATATGCCACTAGGATTGGTAGAACATAACATGCAACCAGTCCACACCTAGGGACTTAAGAGGACCCTTATTAAAAATTGCTGTTTTGATCTCTCCATATGAGATTAGTAAAGAGAGCTCATGTGATCATTGTTGAAGGAAAGAAAACTGACAGGAATCGAATACTCATCCCAATTCTCTTGTGGCTTAGAATAGAGATTCTTAAAATAAGAGATAGCAAAGGTTTTTTCGTTTATCTTGATTATCCACCCAGTTATCTAGGTCATCACGAAGCATATGAATGGAAGATTTTGTCCTTCGAATTACTGCATGTCTATGAAAGAAGGATGTGTTTCTGTCTCCGTTACTTGTTCATTCAGCACTAAATTTTTGGACCCACAACAATTCTTCTTGATATAAAACACTATCCAGCTCAGTTTTTAGTTGCACCTCTAGCTTACTTAAGTTGGATGAATTATGATGCTCTAGAGCGCTAGTGATGGCTTCTAATCTTGCTAGGATTCTATTCTGTGATCGAGTTGAAAGAGAATGCAAATCTTTTATTTGGGGAAATAAGGTTGATGCATGCTCATGCTCTGCAAGTATATGGAATTATATAAGTAGTAATTAAATATCACCCTACAGAGATTGCAATTTGAGTATTGTAACACTAATTGTACTTTGTTTATTTAAACAATGAAAAATGATGTTTTGAAATTAATTAAAATTAAACAAAAGAAATATGAATTAACTAACAATCAATTTAAAGAGTTAGGATTCTTATTACCAATTCAACCGTTTCTTAAGATCAATTAGGACTTAAGTCATACCTAACCTTAATCTAATTTGAAGGCATCTAAAAAATCATAGGTTTTCCTCTTGAATAAACCTATAATTAACCAAACTGATTAACACCTAGATTTATAGCTCCCACTTACTAAGCATTCGTTTAATTCGGTCTAAAGTTTCACCCCTTAATCAACATTAGTTACTTTAACGTCTCTCAACTAAGAAAGCATATGATAGGTTATTGTTTGTATCCAACGTAACCTATCTCTCAATCAAGTTTCATTGTGTAAATTCAATCAAAGGGTAATCAATCCTATGAGGACATTAAGTTCAACAACAACTAATGGATTGAGATTACTGACTTGGGGTTAATTGTAATATTCACATGGTTGAATTGAAATAAGAATCCTAACAAAGAACTTAGCTACTCATGTTGATAATAAGAGGTAGAGCAGAAGAGTAAAAGAAAATAAACATCATCATTAATTAAAATATAAATGAACAATAACAAATATTTAGAAAAACCCCTTTCACAATAGAAGGCTTACTATTCTTCAAACCTTATGCTCAATCTCCAAAGTCCAACATGAATAAGCCCAAGTCTTTGTTCTCTCCTAAAAACGATAAAAAAAAAAGAAGGAAAATAATCTAATCTCCTAATAGAAAAATTATGTAATGATTTGTTTCTAGAGGCTACACACATATAAAACCCTAGCATTCAGTCTCTGGATTTTTTCCTTTCAAATCTCCATCAAATCCCCTAAAATCATCTCTTCAAATTCAAAATTCAAAATGCTGTCATTAGGGCACATGGTCATGCGTGTTGAGACACACAGTTGTTCACTAGTCTTCTCCTTGATTTGAGGAAATCGACCTTTATTGCTCCCTTGCATGCTCCCTTAACTCTTCCAGAACATTCATGAGCCCAATGCATCTTTCTTTTACTATTCTTTGGCACCTACATGCACACAAATAAACCAAAAATACTAAAAATAAACATAAACACAAATCATGCACACATTCATGCAAACTAAACAAAACTCAAGAAAAGAAACTCAAATGCAATTGAAATGTCAACTCATCCTAACACATTGAGTGCTCAAAATAATGCATTTTTAACACTCATCAAAGGTCAATCTAATCAAATAGGATGACATGTGCGCACCAAAAAAGCAAAAAAGCCTTGGGCTGAAAAGTTTGAGGGAGTTGAACACTTCTTTATTAATGAAATTGGGTTGCGTGATCATATCTGATAAGGAAAAATTATGGGTGTTAGTTTTAAAGGCTAAATAAAGGATCCATAATGTCCTAATTTATAAAACTTTGCCACCAAATAGCTACTCTTCCCTATGGCATGGTATTAGTAAAATTTGGCAACATGTTCATGATGGTGTTGGATGGTCGATTAGGAATGGATGTCAAACTAAGTCTTGGTATGATATATAGCTACTGGAAAATAAGAGTTCAGAATACTATGTTTTGGGTCCTATCCTTTCAGAGCATTTAGATGGGCTTGTTATTAACTTCATTAATCCGAATAGCATATGGAAATGGCACCTTTTCAACCTTCTTCTACCCAACTCAATTCTTCTTCAAATAGCTCATTTTTTATTAAGATAACAACTCTATCAGTCCTAAAAGAAGTTATATTTTTTCATTTAAGTTCTACGAGAAAAAAAAATTACAATCAAGTTCTAAAACTAATTAAAAAGCTCCCCATTTGTCCTAAGCTGTTAAACCTAACAGAACTTGATGACATGTCAATGATGTTTGACAGCTTCTTACCACATCGTAGCCACTTAAACTTCTTTTTTTTGCCACAATAGAAGAGCTTCCACATCATATGTCCACAAACTAATTATAAATATTACGTGTGGTTTAATGAGTATTATTCTATTGATAAAAAAAATGAGTATTATTATGCTTTTAATCAAACTCAACCGAGTTCTCTCTCAAATCCTCACTAAATCATTTGCTATCTTAAACTCATTTGTAGCTCTATAAACCTTAACTTCCAACACTCTACCTTGCTAAGATATCATACTACATAAGAAATGGCCTTGTCAAGGAAGTGTAGGACCTGTTTAACAAAATGCCTCAAAGAAATAATGTCACTTAGAATGCAATGACACACGGTTACTTTCAAAATAGAAAATCAAAAGAAGTGCTTACTTTATTTTAGAGAAAAGGGTAAAATTAGACCCTCAATTTTAGGTTAAATCTTACATTAGATACTATTATTTTTTTTGTTCCTAAATAGAACTTAATGTATGCAAAGTGGCTTAAGAAAGACCTTCCACTAACAACAACTCAAACCTCCATTAAAAAAAGATGATGTGACATTGTAAGCCCTACTCCACTTACTAAATTCACACCAACATATGTCTTTTTCTGTGAAATCTCTTCCATCATATAGTGGCACCCCACCTCTCTAGTGACCACTCACTCACGAGTCTCTCATTGTCCTCTTCCTTTAACTTGACCCACTTGCTTCCATGAAGTCTAGTAACCCATATAGTACATTAACAGGCCAACATATTTGACCTTCTCAATGTCTATATCTGTGTGCTATGGCATTTTCTAGCTAAACTTTTGCTAGCAATAGCCTTTTTCATAATTCACAATTATATTACATCAAGAATCTTACCAGTGATGCATAGTAGTACTACAATAGCTCAAAGCCATGGCTATCTGAACCTAATGTTGCAAACATTAATAGTTCTTATTGTAAGAATGGAACTCTGCTTATTGCTTCACCAGCTCCTACACTAAGAAAATCTCTTATTAAACTTCCCTCTACTACTTCACTTGAACTAATTACAAGTCCATGGTTTTGATGATTGCCATTTGCTTCTTATTGCATCATTAAATGATTCAAGTTCTTAGTAGTGTTATTGCTAGTATTGCTTAAAATTAAGTTTGAATTAGAATCAGTACCTAACAATGTCAATTCTTTTATAAATTTTAATGTAGGTTTAGCACTCGAAGGTCAATAATAATAACATTATACAAGCTAGAGGGCACTTGCTACATTATAACAAAATCATTCTCTAACTGCAATGCCCACGTAGCTAATCTATGAGCCAGAAAGCTCTCATGTTTCACATTTATTGATATGCACTTCAGCAATGGCTCAACCAGTAAAGTTGTTGTGAAGAATTTTCTTGAGAAGATAGCAAGTAATAAGCTCCTCATCAGTTGGGTGGAACCTAAAGCCAAGAGAATCACCATTGTCAAAATGGCGGTAGTGGTCCATATAGAGATTAAAGAAACTAAAGCAAGCAAACTAAAAAAATAAAACCTAGTCCAAGAAATAGGCTTTAAACTTCAAAAACCTAAAGAAAATCCTCAAAAAAAATAAAAATGAATTCAAAACCCCATGAAAACCCAAACAACAAAATGTAAAAAAGATGCAAATTTTGTAAAAAAAAGAGTTCAAAAGGTTCAAGCTTTATAAATAAGGATGTTGAAGGAGTGGAGAGAACGTGTTGTAACAAAAGGTGGGGTATGGATTGGCATTATTACTTAGGGAATATTTGATAAATCGACTAGGCAGAGGGTAAAAGGTGAAAATGACAAGAATGAGAAGGTATGATAAGAATTTCAAAAAAAAAAAAGTTTGATAAAAGATTGGCGTTAAGTAGCCTTAGAAAGTGTGTAGGTATTCTTTGTTAATAAAAAACTAAAAGGGAAGAAATAAAAATTAATTGATTCATTAAGTGGAGTGGAGCCCACTTGACATATGATCATCTCTTAACAGTTATTTAGGCCACATCATCCTTTTTTAACGATGTTATTAATGAAGGGTCTTTTCTGGGTCTTTTTACATACATTAAATTCCACTTGGGAATAAAAAAATAATAGTGTCTAATGTAATATTTGGTTTAAAGTTAAGGGTCCAATTTGGCCCTTTTCCCTTTATTTTATGTAATGCCTAAATATGATATATATACTTATAATACAGTGATCTTAGGGTTAGTGTAGTATGTGATGATTTGGATAGCACTGGGGAGGTTTTTGATGGGATGCCATTTCGAGATGTCGTTTCTTGGAATTCAAATCTTATGGGGTATGTTCATGAAGGGCTAATTGATGAAGCTGTGAGAATATTTAGTTAGATGCCATTAGAATTAAGAAATGTAATTTCCTAGAACTTAGTGAGCGGGGGACTATTAAATAGTCAAAAAGTTTATTAGGCTAAGAAATATTTAAACAAATGAGTGATAAAGACATTATTTCTTGGAAAATTATGGTTTTGAGTTTGCAAAATTGGGTCAGATTATGGAAGCTCATGATTTTTTTTTTAAAAGATGCCTATAAAAGATGTTTGAGCTTGGAATGCTTTAATGCAGGGTATATGGAAAAACAATAAGTTAATATAGCAAACATTTAATTTCAAAGATTGTTAGAGTGAGATTTGGATTCTTAGAAGCATTTCATTAATAGGTTGGTAAATTGTTAAAGAGTCAATAATGTTGTTATGTTTTTCATGCAAATGCCTCAAAAATGTATAAAGACATGGAATATAAAGTTCATGACTTATGCAAAAGCCTCATAAATGTACAAAGACCTTTTAGTGAGATTTAAACTCATTAATGAAGCAATGAGTTTTCTAAATCAAATGAGAGCTTATAGAATTAAAGCTCCTGTAAATGTTTGGGGAGCTTTGCTTAGAGCTTTTAGAATTCATAAGAACATTACAATGAATGAGATTGCTGGTAAGAGGTTAGTAGAGATATAGCCTAATAGGTATGGCATACATTTAATTTTGGCAAAAATGTACCTCAGTGTTGGAAGAAGAAAAGATGCAAATAAGATTTTGGATAAAATGAAAGAGAAAGGAGTTAAAATGCAACCAAGTTATAGTTGGATTGAGGTAAACAACAATGGGCATGTGTTTCTTTCTGCAAATAGTTCACACGATAAATTGAGTATAATTTATTGTCTTTTATTCTCAAGAGAGAAAGCTAAACCTAGTTTTTGAACTTAGTTAGTGGAAATCTAATGTGTAAGCTCTTCCACTATAGTGAAAAGAGAAGATTAAGTCGCTATTGACGTGGTAAGAAGTTGTCCAACATCACTGACGCATCATTAAGTTTTGTTAGATTTAATAACTTAGCAATAACGGGGAGCTTTTTAATAAGTGTTAGAACTTTATTTGAAAAAACATAATTTTTTTTAAGACTAACAGAGCTATTGTCTCTTTTTTATTTCCTTCAGTGGTTAGAGGGGATGATCAAGTGTATTGGGCTCATTACCCAAATGGTAATTTCTCAACCAAATCTTCCTATGAAGTGTTGCAATCTTGTGAGTCAAGGATGACAAGCACAATATGACAAGTTTTTTGGACCTAGAATGGTCCCAAGTGCATTCATATATGTTCATGGTTGGCAATGCAAGAGCATGTCTTTACCAACTCTAAGCAAATGAGAAGACACTTGTGCTCTTAAAATACTTGCCCTTATTATAATTTATATCCAAAGAAGACATTGCATGCTCTCAGGGACTGCTAGTTTGCAATTCATGTATGGAAGAGCTTAGTCCCAATTAGTTATCAATTGAGTTTCTTTAAAAAATCTCTTTCTCCTTAGATCATTGGTAATTTAACTAATAATTTGAATATTCTTAAGGATAATGAATAGCCTTATATGTTTAGCATGGCCATTTGGAGAACATATGGCAAGCTAGTAATCAATTCCTTTTTACTAATAAGATGACTCAAGGTTTAAGGTTATTGAAAACATTCATTCATATACCATAAAAATAGCAAACTCTTTTAATAAGAAAATTCCCCAACTAAATGAAGGGCCTTACAAAGTGGACACATGGGTTATTTGAAGGCCTCCAAAATATAACCAATTCAAACTTAACATGGTTCCTTTACTAGAAGGTTTGGGAAAGCTAATGTTAGAGGTTTAATATGAGATTTTAAAGTTAATTGGATTAGAGGATTTGTGGTTAATAGTCCCCTAATTTATCCTTTTCTACTCCACGTTACCATAGAGCTAAAAATGATGAACAAACTATGAACTAAGGGCTTGGAATGCCTAAAGCCCCTCTGACGTTTAAGTCAACATGGCGTTTCCTAGTATGAGGGACTAGACTAATAAGAATGCATGAGAACGATATGGACTCTTGAGTAAAAAGATGCATTTTTTTAAAAGAAAAAGAAAAATGCTTAGTTTATAGTTGCAGGTCTATGTATTTGGAAAGAAGAGAAGAAAAAAAAGAGAAAAGAGAAGAAAATAATAGATAGTTGAAGAAAGAGAATAATGTGTACTGTGTTTAGATGTCTCCTCCCCTTTTATATCTTGAGGTAGGAAAAAGGGGAGATAGAGGAGTGGTCAGAAGGCCTGTTCATGTCAAGCAAGATGGTAAACATCAACAGTAAAATTAGGGGCAGGTCTATCACTAGTCTACTACATATGAGCATGAATTCTGGAGTAGCTCTGCTAGGTGCATTAAATGTGTGCAGCTACATTTAATGCACGTCAAAGAAGGGAGAGGCATTTTAGTTTAATCAGTATGGCTTTCATATGACTTCTAAGTAAGAAACTAGAATGGAAAACATCTAACTTAGATTCCTTCATCAATATAATGACATGTCAAGTCAACTTGAAGTCAAAAGGACACGTGTCAACATTTGATAGGGCGAATTTTCCATGCACCAACTTAGGTTCCACCACCATCACCAAAGTAGAACTTTAGGGTAATTTGCATCGTTTGAGATTATATTGGGAGCTTAATGTCACGGGCTCAAAGTTTTAGTGCAGGGATATTCTCTTATGCGGCACCTCAGGCCTCCCGCATACCTGAGGTTAAGCCTTTTCCATCTCCGATGCTCACTGGTTTCGGCCTCCTATGGGCTCATCAAGGGAGCGAGGATAGCTCCCGACTAATGTGGTGCCTAATCAACACGCCCATCCAAGGAATGAGCGGCTGCTCGGTACGTACTCACACCCTTTTCGTTATCCCGCATCCCACATTAAGCACAACCAGCAATTATCTCATGCATCCCTGTATGTCACAACAAACGGTCCATGACATTCATTGTGTCAAAATACTGCTCGAGGCCGAATAAGAAGTTTTCCACCATAGTGGCGTTGCGAATGCCATTATACATGGTAGGTTTAGGGACCTTTAAGCCATGTTGAGCAGCAGAACTGGTTATGGTAGCAGTACTTGTCGAGGGTGGACTACCTCAATGAAGAGTTGTTATATCCCTACGAAGTTCTTTCACTTCATCTTGAAAGTTCCTTCGTAGTTCAGCAAACTCTTGGTTAAGGGAGCGTAGTTCTCCCCTAAAGGCTTGGCCAAGTTCCTCTATCATCGCCTTGGCAGCCTTAGTGATTTTCACATTCTCATGAATGAGGTTGTCCACTTGATCTATAAGCTCTCCCAATGTCGAGGATAAGCTAGCCAAGTCTCTCTCGAGGCTAGCAACTTGAGACTCTATGGGCTCATGTGTTTGAGCCTTAGATTTGCTTCACCTGGATTATAAGTGTTGCTCTTCACGCCCATAGATCTATTCGGTGCATTACTCTTCCACCGAACCAGCGACATTTCCTTCCTCACTTGCAATGTTCAAATCTCATAACTCATGGTACCTAGGATTAACCGTTGCTCTGATACCATTTGTCATGGGCTCAAAGTTTTAGCGTAGGGACATTCACCCGTGTGATACCCTGGGCCTCCTACATCCCCAAGGTTAAGCCTTTTCCATCTCTGATTCTCACTGGTTTCGCCCTCCCATAGGCTTATCAGGGGAGCAGGGACAGCTCCCGACTAGTGTGGTGCCTAATCAACATGCCCATCTAAGGAATGGACGGTTGCTCGGCACATACTCACACCCTTTTCGCTATCCCACATCCCATATTAAGCACAACCAGCAAGCAGCTCATGTAGTCCTACGTGTCATAACAAACAGTCCGTGTCATTCTCCCCTACTTGATTTCGCAACGTCCTCATTGCATGAGGAAGACTCCTCCCCCTTTTATTTTTAATTGGCTAGGATTTATGCGCAATTCCCTGCCTACTCGCCCTCTTACACTGAGGTTGCGATCCACTTGCAACTACCCTCTACTGCTCAAGGTGTGCCAATGCGAATACGAGTGCTTGGCGAACTTTCACTATGGCTTCCTGCCTACTCGTCCTCGTCTCAATCTTTGTATAGAGGACCCACTTGCGAGCACCCCTTTCATCGACCCGCCAACATGGTAAAGAGCACTTGGCAAACTCGCAGCTAGCACACAACCGACTCTGATACCATTTGTCACGGGCTCAGAGTTTTAGTGCAAGGACATTCACCCGTGAGGTAACCCGGGCCTCCCGCATCCCCGACGTTAAGCCTTTTTCATCTCCGATGCTCACTGGTTTCGCCCTCCCATGGGCTCATCAGAGGAGCAGGGACAACTCCCGACCAATGTGGTGCTGAATCAGCATACCCATCCAAGGAATGAACAACTGCTCGACACATACTCACACCCTTTTCGTTATCCCGCATCCCACATTAAACACAACCAACAAGCATCTCGCGCAGTTCTGCGTGTCACGACAAACGGTCCGTGACATTAATCTTACTAATTTGTTGGTTATATCAAATAGCTTAGCGGTCATTCAGATGTTACATAACAAGGAAATTTGTTGTCAAGGTTATTCAAATGTGATCCAATAAATAAAATGCTTGCCCTAATTCTATGATAATAATTGAATCAATTTTATTATTATTTTTCTTCAAACCAATTCCAAGTAACTTGCGACTCTACTTAATACGATTAGACCTCTAATGTAAGCGAGAGACTGAATCTAAAATCTTTCCTCAAAATTAAATTTTTATCACTTCAGCTTTATCAAGAATTTTATTTTAGACAGATATATCAAAAATTTCTCCATCCAAATTGAGAAAATTAAAAATTCAATAAAAATTTAATTGAGATTGATGATGAAAAAGTTGCAAAATATATTATAATTCTTAGAAAACAAAGCACCATCGTCTCATAAGCATTGCAATCTTATGAGAAAAAAGAAATTGTACTTAACATCTCACAGCTAAAGGCATGAGTCTTTTTTATTTGATAAATTAAAAGATGAAAATAGTTATTAGTAGGCTGCTCCATCACCTTGCAGCTACTGTCTGTTCCATCGTTTCTTCTACTTTGTTCACTGAAAAAATAAAAAATGAATTTAAGCTTTTGTATTTTATGTCACTAAAAGTTATAGATCACATAGTCAATTAGGAGTAATTTGATTAATATTTTCTTTTTTTAGAATTATAAAGGTATTGAGCTTCAGTCTCCAAGGCAACTTTCCACCAATATTGATGAGGATGCGTGACCTTTCTAATAAGTGATAATAGGATGACTATTTATGTAACAGCCCAGACCAACCCGCATTAGATATTGTCCGCTTTGCCCAGGCCCAGCCCGCAGCGCACAGTTTTAAAACGCGTCTAATGGGAGAAGGTATCCACACCCTTATAAGGCGTGCTTCGTTCTCCTTCCCAACCGATGTGGGATATCACAATTTATTTTTATATAATTTACGGTGCATTAGACCTCCATTGCCCCCCAAAAAAAAAGTTTATGGAAGCATGTAATATGTCTCACCTTAGGATCATATTCATGACTGAATTCAGAAGAAGGAATTGCTGGACTGATTATGAATTCCGGAGGGATTTCATCATTCGTAAGGACAAAAGCCTGAGATAAAAATACGTTAGACAATTCACACAACTTCATGCTAAAACATGACCTCCCTATTATATTTCATTTACCTCATTAATGTCTATCATAGGAAATGGCACTTGGGCTTCAGGTTGAAGCTCAATTTCTTCATCACATTTTTCAATCTCCTTGTGTTCATTTAGAATCACCAAGTCCTACATATATGGAAATCCAATTGCTTTGTGATGTTTCAAAATAAACATCTTAAAAGGAAATAAATTATAAGGTTTTGAGATGTTGCAAGAAAAGTAAAGCAGTTGGTTTCAATTTTAAAAAAAAATGTTCATCAAGTATGGAATTACTAGTTAATTGTTTTATTGATGTGAGTGACGATATTAATCATGATGTTTTGATACGTAATATGCAGATATAATAGAATAAATATAATGAATAAAATATATCAAGAAACTAAATTTATTATCTTACTACGTGTAACTAGTAGCATTACACATCTACTTAAAATGGAATTTGCAATATGATGTATCACCAAGTTAAATAAAATCGTACTAAAAGGTAATCAATTCAATCCTAGACCACCACAGAAATAAAATTTCTCTCATTTATCAAAAAAAGAAAAAGATTTAAATTAAATGCCCATTTGATTTGGTACACCCAAATTTGTAGTGAAACAAAGCAAATAAATAAATAAAATCAAGCCATTAATTAGTTGCATGGGAAGAGGGGGAAGAAGAAATGAAAACCTTATTGAAGTTGAAGTGGTCATAAGGAACAGCCTTAACCAAGAAACCAAGAATGCTATCAAGCCTCATGGCTCTGGCAATGTCAGAGCGCTGCAACGTTCGACGCTTGCATTCTTCAGTTTGCAGCCATGAGCGTAGAGTCAGCTCCATTATGAATAGCTCACATGCCTTTGCAAATAGTATTGGAGTATCTGCACTTATTATCTAATAATACCCATTTCAAACTACAAAAATTAGCCACTAACAACCACTAATTAAACAAGAACAACCTAAACGGGAGATTCAATTTCTTCACTATATATGCTATTTACATATATATAACAACTAATTTTTTCAAAATTTATGTGTTGTATATATATATATCTTGCAAAGATACTAAAAAAAATAAAATAATTATTTAATTGATAGAAAATAGGTATATTTTGCTTTACTTTTTATAAATGCAGAAATTTCATTTTTTTTATTAAGTAAAAATTTTCTGTAAACATTTGTTTGAAAAATGTAAAAATATTTGTTGAAAAAGTAAAAAAAAAAAATCATCATATTATATTTATCATACTGTATAATATATTCTGGAAATATGGTGATGATATTAAGGATAAATAAACAATAAAATCAGAAAATATTTTTAAAAATTTTAACGATATAGACGGCCTAGATCCAGCTTCGCACATCAAGGGATGTAATCAATTGTCTATTTTCTAAATAAAAAGTACCTAAATTTGAATTTTCACATATTTATTTTCTCTTTAAAACTATTCAAAACACAAAAAAAGAAAATTGCTTAAGCACAAAATGTAAAAAATAATTATTTATTTTTTGTTGAGATTAACTAATAATATAGTGGATACTCTGAATTATCTAGTTTGGAAGTGATATCATCTCTCACATATCAAACACAATTCAAGTTTTAGATTTTCTTGCAAAATTACATATGAATTCACATAAAGAAAAAGGAAAAATTAAGAACATAAACCTTCGCCTGTCTATCTGATTTCATGATTCTTTTGATCCTTGCAAGGGGCAATTGATGATGACTCTTAAACTCTTAGATTAGAACAAAAAAAAAAGGTACAAATTAATTAGTAAAACTCCTAGTATTTAACTTATATACGTATGCAATTAAATTAAATAAATATTTCTTGAGAACCAAAATAATGAAACCTGAACTATTTTTAATATCCAAAAACTGTCGAGTCCAAAAGATGTCCAATTGCTGCCTCTGAGCTTGCATAAAACGAGAATGGTAAGCCTGTTCATACTCCTATACATACACATATCATTTTTGTTAAGTTGATGAACCACAAAAAGCGAGCAATCAAAGCATTGATTGCAAAATTAGGGATCCTTCACCCCAGAAAAAATTGTCCAAATAGCAATGGCTAACCTGTTTTCTTCGCCGATGGTAATCGAGAAGCATCGAAGAATTCAATATCGATATCGGCATTAAGTTATGCTCCTCTGGCTGTGGGGATGCGGCTGAAGAAGAAGGGTGGTTCAATTCAATTGACTTGTTCAAATCCATGGCTGCCTTCTTATTGTTTCCTTAATTTCTAACTTGCATTTTCGTGTCAACTAAACACAAATCCTTAAATAACAAAAACTATGAGCTTCATGAGGTTAAGACAGCAAGCATTAAGTATGAGACAATCTTTACTTAGATTTTACATAATTAACTTCTGGTTTTTATCATTTTATAGTAACTTGTCGCAGATTCGCATAATATGTAACAATTAGATAATTTGAATTTTAAAATAAATTTTAAAATTTTTCAAAAAATATATATATATTAAGTCTACTTTGTTTTTTGTTTTTTTACACGTATGCAGTAATTTTGAAATAAGTAAAAATAAATATACCGATATGTAGATTTTTTTTCTTTTTTTAAAGAATTTATGGTAAGTAAATTTATTTTTTATTTTGTTTATTAAAGTTTAAAATCTGAAGTTAAACAATAAAAAAATTGCGATGTCCTTAATTATTTCAAGAAAAACGTGAAGTGATATAACCATTTAGAAACATTTTTATTAATAACATGAATTTCTTCATTTTTTTTTTCCATATAATTGAGAAATTCCATACGGGTAATTTGTTTCCTTGATGGAATAGCATATTGTTAAACATCAAATACTTAAAAAAAATCTTAATTAAACTCTCTCAAAATAATTTTACACATTTAAAAGCTTTGTTTCCTTACACTTCTTATTCACTCTTTTTTTTTTATACATAAACCTTTATGTAAGAGGCCATATTTATACTAATAGAAAATTAATTCAAACATCAAATAAACAAATACAATTATATCCTAACCATACACTTAAAATAATACAACTCACTCCAACTAATCCTAATAATTTCTCACACCAACTAATAATAATTAATTATCTAACTTAGAATATTCCTTTGGTTAAAACAAGTTTATTTTTCAATACTCCCCCTTAAACTTGTTTTATAATACCAAGTGTGTTTCTCAATCTGACAAAGTCTTCTTTCTTTAATGACTTGGTGAAGATACTTACGATTTGATCTTGAGACTTCATATATTCCAGTTTCACATCTTGCTTCGCAATGCATTTTCTTATGTAATGATACCGAGTATCAATGTGTTTGCTCTAATTATGATACACTGGATTCTTGGCTAAAACTATTGCTTACTAGTTGTCGACATGAATTTTTGTTGGTTCCACTTATGACATGTTCAATTCCTACAACAAATTCTAGAGCCAAATTGCATGACTAACACACGTTGTAGCAGCAACATACTTAGCTTCACATGTTAACAAAGCGACAATTGGTTGCTTCTTTGACATCCAAGTGAAAGCAATGTCTCCTAGGAAAAACACAAAACTAATTGTGCTTTTTTTATCATCACTATCTCTGGCCCAATCACTGTCACTATATCCAACAAGCTTGTAGTCATCAAAAATTGAATAATATAAGACAAAATCTATTGTACCTTTGAGGTAGTGAAGAATTCTCTTTGTAGCCTTAAAATGAGTGGTTGTTAGAGTCTTCATATAACGACTCACAAGTTTGTTGTGTAAAGAATGTCGGGCCTTGTACAAGTTAGATATCATAAACATCTAACTAGACTCTTAAAAAGTGTTGGATCAACCCTTTCTTCTTCATCATCTTTGAACAACTTGATTCCACACTCCATCAGTGTGTTTATTGGGTTACAATCATCCATCTTAAATTTCTTGAGGATCTCCTTTGTGTAGCTTTCTTGTGAGATGAAAATATCATGTTCCTTTTGTTTAACTTATGTTGAGGTAGTTTGCCATCGATCCAATATCCATCATCTCGAACTCCATTGTCATTTCTTTTTTGAAATCTTTAAACATGTTGGGGTTTCTCTCGGTCAAGATCAAATTGTCCATATATAGGCACACGATTAAGACATCTCTATCTTTGATTTTGAAATAGAGGACATGTTCATATGGACATTTGATGAAACCACTTTGTTGAAAATATTTGTCAATTCTGCTATTCCATGCTCAAGGAGCTTGTTTTAATCCACAAAGAGCCTTCTTCAATTTTAGGACTTTAGATTCTTGTCCTTTAACTTTATATCTTAGTGGTTGCAAAATATAGACTTCCTCTTTAAGAACTCCATTTAGAAAGGCAGACTTTACATTCATCTGGTGAACCTTCTACTTATTTTGAGCTGCTAAAGAAATAATCAATCTCACAGTCTCTAAGCGTGCAACAGGAGCAAATACCTCATCGTAATCAATTCTAGCTTGTTGATTGTAGCCTTTAGCAATTAGCCTTGCTTTATGCTTTTTGACCTCTCCTTTTGCATTCTTCTTTATTTTATAAATCCATTTGACACCAATTGGTTTGTGTCCTTTTGGAAGAGCAGTGAGT
The DNA here is from genome assembly GCA_947683625.1 of Mallotus nudiflorus. Taxonomy (NCBI): domain Eukaryota; kingdom Viridiplantae; phylum Streptophyta; class Magnoliopsida; order Malpighiales; family Euphorbiaceae; genus Mallotus; species Mallotus nudiflorus. The sequence continues at coordinate 5,566,778 of CANTUR010000011.1, forward strand.
TCCCATGTGTCATTCTTTTTAATGGCTTTAATTTTATCTTCCATTGCATTTCTCCTTTTTTCATCTTATGCAGCTTCTTGGAAGTTCATTGGTTATAATTAGTAAAAAGGAAAAAAAGAGTGAGATTTTTAAGCTGATCAGTCACCTCATAAAGATATTCAAGACTTTTTGTGAGTTCTTCATTTCTTTCAACCAAGAAAGATGGCAGTGAATTTCCTTCATCACTTTGCATTGGTAAAGCAGGTGGTGTTATGTACTCTTGTTGATGTTCACATATTTTCTTTATTGGTGTTTTTTTTTATCAATTTGAGGAAAGAAGTTGAATTCATCTATGGAAAAGTTAAAGTCCCATTCACCTTATTCTTTAAACATCACATCTCGACTGATTACAAACTTCTTGCTATTTGGATTATATAATTTGTACCCTTTTGAATGAGTAGAATAGCTGATGAAGATGTATCTTTCACTTTTATCATCAAGCTTAGTTCTTCTTTCATCTAGTACATGAATATGGGCTAAACTTCTAACTACTCTAAGGTGAGAAATTTTAGGTTTTCTTTCATTCTAGGCTTCTTACGGTGTCTTCCCTTAAACACTTTTTATTGGAGATTGATTGACTAGATAGGTGGACTATTATAGCTACTGCTTCAGCCAAAAATTCTTTAGGCAAATATTTGCTTTTGAGCATGCTTTGTGCCATATCAAGGATAGTTCTATTTTTTCTTTCTACAATGCCATTTTATTATGGAGATCTCGAAATAGTGAGAAAACACTGAATTCCACTTGTTGCACAGAACTCTCAGAATTCCTTTGAAGTGAATTCTCCTCCTCGATATGATCTCAATGCTTTAATCTTCCGACCACTCTCATTCTTCATATTAGCTTTAAATGTCGTAAAAGCTTCAAAGACTTCTAATTTCTACTTCAAGAAATATACCCAAGTTTTTCTTGAAAAGTCATCAATAAAAAAAAGGAAGTAGTAATTTTTACCGAGAGGGCTTAGAGTAATTGGCCCACACACATCAGTATGAATGAGCTCTAATGGCTTCTTAGCTCTTGAGTATGATTCTTTGGGAAAACTATTTTTGAACTGCTTTAAAAGTAAACCCCCTTCAAAAAACTAATCTAGATGTTAGATGTAAGGAAGTCCTCTCACCATTCTCTTCTTCGATAATAGTACCAAGCTTCCAAAGTTGAGGTGCCCAAATTGAAGATGCCTCTTTATAACAAGCTTTTAAACACTTTACAACACCATTTTGAATATTCAAAGGAAACATTATGGCGATTAAATCTTCTTTGCCATTTTTTTATAAAAAGACAATAATCTTTTGAGTAAAAATCATAGCCTTTTTTCTAAGAGTTGACTCATACTCAAAATGTTGTATGTCATATCAGGCATATGATAGACATCAGAATTAATTGATAACTATCATCTTTAGCATGAATAAAGATGTTACCTTTTCCTGTTACTGATACTTTTGAATCATCACCAAAGGAAACAATGCTAGCCATTGATTTGTTGAGTTCCATGAACATACTTCTTTTTCCACACAAATGGTTGCTTACACCAATATCAAGATACCAAGTACTTCCTTGATCTTTAACTTTGGTTTTGTAAGATAGTAGCATTATCTTCTCCTCAATTTTTGCTTCTATATAATTGGTTTTTTCTTTAACTTTACAGCTAGGAGCTCTACATTTTGATGCATAATGCTTACATTTTTTATAATTATAACATTGAACTTAGGATTTATTGTACCTTGAGTTTAGATTGCCTTTACAATGACTTCTTGTAAAAATTTCACCTTTCTCGTAGTTATTGAAGTTGCTATTATAAGAACTCCAACTTCGTCCACGACCACAACTTCCACCTCGTCCATGACTTTTACTTCTACGTTGGCCACATTAATATCTTTCATTGCCTTAGCTTTCATGCATATCCTTAGGCTACAGTTTAAGAAGTTGTTTAGAGATTCCTTTATGCTTCTTATGCTTCTCTTCATAGGCTTGTAATGAGCCTAGAAGCTACTTAATTTTCATTTTCTCTAAGTCTTTCGTCTCTTCTATAGTTACAACAATATGCTCAAACTTGTAGTTTAATGAGTGGAGTATCTTTTCCATTATTCTCACATCATCTAACTTTTCACCATTTTTAATTGATTAAAAATAGCTAAAACTATGGAAAAATAATAAGTTATGGCCTCAACTCCTTTCATGTGCAAAGATTCAAGCTCCCCCTTTAAGGTTTGAAGATGCACCTTCTTCACTTTTTCTTCTCCTTTATATGATACTTGCAGCTTCTCCCATGCTTGTTTAGCAAACGTTGTATTTGAAATTTTCTCAAAATTATCATCATCGGGGGCTTAATAGATCAGAAAGAGAGCCTTCTTATCCTTCTTTCTTAAATCTTTTAAACTATCCTTCTCAGACTGGGATAGTGATGTCTCATTTTGTGGTTCATTGTAGCCTTTCTCTATAATATCCCAAACATCATGTGCACTAAGGGGAGCCTTTATTTTGATACTCCAATTGTCATAATTGTTGTTATTGAGTGTTGGAACTTAGAAGGATGCCACATTATTTGCCATATTACTTAATCTGATAAGAATTTGCAAAATCTGACTTTATGAATGGATCCGAAATGCCAAAAAACCTTAAGATGGACTCTGGTCAAAAAGTTAACTTTGGTCAATGACTCAGTCAAACAGTTCAGAGACTCAGTCAATGGCTTAGCAAATAGGTCAATGGCTCAATCAAATGGCTTAATGGCTTGGATGAATGGCTTGACGACTTGCTAAATGGCTTGACTGGACTTGGCTCAACTCGGCTTCATGACTCAGCGTGACTTGGCTTCAACTCAATTAGTTGATTAGATTTTTAGCAGCAATCTTCCGACAGTGATTGGGGCGCATCTGACCTTCGATTGAGCTTACATTTTGCAGTATTGGATTCGACTTTTCAAGAGCTTCGATTTGGTATACTATGTGATAATATTTGGCTCTAATACCACTTTGTTAAACATTAAACACTCAAAAACATCTTAATTAAACTCTCTCAAGACACTTTTACACACTTGGAAGCTTTACTTTCTTACACTTCTTTTTCACTCTTTTTTTATGCATAAATCTCTATATAAGAGGCTCTATTTATACTAATAGAGAATTAATCCAAACTATTCAAATAAACAAATACAATTAAATCATAACCATACATTTAAAAGTAAAACAACTCACTCTAATTAATCTTAACAATTTCTCAAACCAACTAATAATAATTAATCATCTAACTTAGAAGATTCCTTTGGTTCAAACAAGTTTATTTTTCACATATACCCTGAGATTGGTTATTTTATGTCACTTTTATTTTTCACTATTTTATATTATTATATATTAAAAATATTTTTTTTGAATCCAAGTGATGCAAATTTTTTTAAAAAATTCTGTCAGTTTTATTAATTGGTCAAAATAAATATATATATTAAAATTAATAGAACTTGATTTTTATTAATTCGGCAAGATAAATAATTTTCCGTGAAATCATTTTTAAAACTAAATTTTGATTTAGCTAATAGAACTTGATTGAAACATTTTTTAAAGTAAATATTTAATTATAAAATTATAAACGGAAAAATCCAATTTAGTCTAATTTTGAAAGCAAAAAAATTAAAATAAAGGTCTAATATGTTAACTTCAAAACACACAGCTATTTTGAAAAATATTTTCTATTTTTTATAATTTTTTCTTTATTTTTTAAAATAAAAAATAGAAAATTATGTTTATTTGTTTATAACTTTTTTTTTTTTCCAGTTTTTCATCAAATAAAATTTAATTATAAAATTTTTTATGTAATACAACAATTATATTTAATACTAAATCTAACTATTTTATGAAAAAATCTAAATCGTTCACATATAATTAATTTTAATAAATCAAGTAATTTAATAAAATGTATAACATCTAAATTTAAATAATAATTTTGAGTTATGAAAATTATAAATTTATTATATTAGTGTAGTAGATAAAGGCAAAGCACCATTAGGGGTATAAATGAGTCAAGCTGCTCACAAGTAATTCGATATTTAACTCAATAAAAATTTATCCGAACTCAAATTATATAAAATTTGATTCGTAAAACTCGCGAACAAACTCGAATAAAAACTCGTAAGTCAACTCGTAATTTTAAAATTTAGTAATTTAATTTTAAATATATAACATATAAATTTATATTTAAAAAATATTTTAAAAAATATATTATTAGATTAAAATCATAATTTTATTAAATATATTGTAATTTATTTAATAAATAATTTATTTTAATTTTAATATATAATTTTAATTAATAATTTATAGTTTTTATTTTTTAAAATTTATTTAACCTCATAAACAACTCATTAACATCAAATGGAATAGCAAATTTAGTTTAGGCTCGGCTCGATTAGAAATAAACTAAACCTAAGCTAGTCAAAATTCAACTCAGCTCAATTCAATTACACCGAAATAAAATTCAATTTGACTTCTAAACTTTTTTAAAAAGTTCAATTCTTCCCTTTTCGTCAGTTTACCTTCTAAACTTTGCAATAAAGGTCAATTTTCATCTCAAAAATTTCATTTACACATCTACTGTCTAACAAGTAAATAAATATCATAATAAAATTTACAAAAGACCCCAATAATTTAATTACTTAACAAATTAGTCCATTTATTCAAAAACACTAATAAAATTTTATTTTTAAAATTATATATAACGCCTAAAGTTATTTATAATATATTATGTTACTAGATAAATTTATTTAATTTCCAATAATGCTTTAATAATTTTGAAATAGTAAATTTATTTTATTTATTAAATTATTAATTTGTATATTAATATGTGTAGCATCAAAATATTTTAATATTATAGGTCAAAATTTTTGAAGTATTTTAATATTTCTATTGACATAATAATTTACATACAAATAATATTATTTCAAAATTTAAACTTATTTATATGTTAAAAATTATTAAAATAATAAATTATAAGTAGTTATTTAAAAATGATCTATTTAAAAGAATGAGCTATTTAACATGTCATATAAATATTAAAATTTCTTAAAATTTCAACACATAATGTCAAATATTTTAATACTATATATATTAATAAATAAACTAATAATATAATAAATAAAATAAATTTTAGTATTTGAAAATTATTAAAAAAATTTTGTGACTAAATAAATTTTTTTAGTAATATAATACACTAAATACATTAAGTGCTTAAATATAAGCTTAAAAAACAATTTCTTTATTTTTTTTGTTTTTGAAAATATTGACTAATTTATTAACTGACTAAAGTATTAGAGAGTTGTTTGTAAATTTTCATTATAACATTTGTTTGCCTATCAGATAATAGAGGTGTAAATGAATGTTTTAAGGTCAATTTGATTTTTATTACAAAATTCAAGAGATAAATTTGTGAAAAAGATTTAAAAAAAATGATGAATTTAATTTTTTAAAAAGGTTAAGGGTTAAATTAAACTTTATTTGATATAGTGACGGACTAGAATAGGTCTCTTGAATTTTAGTGTAATAGATCTTTATTACGACTCTATTTTAGTCATGGACTGAAATCTTTATTACAAGATTAATAATAAAATAAATTTTAGGATTTGAAAATTATTAAAAATTATTTGTGACTGAATAAATTTGTTTAGCAATATAATATACTATAAATACATTAAGGGCTTAAATGAAAGCTTAAAAATAATTTTTTTTGAAAATATGGACAAATTACTTAACTAACTAATCTATTTAGAGAGTTGCTTGTAATTTTGATTTTGATATTTATTTGCATGTCAAATAATAGTTGTGTAAATAAGATTTTCAAGGTCAATTTGATCTTTATTACAAAATTCAAGAGATAAATTGGAAAAAAAAAAGACTAGAAAAAAGGATGATATAAATTTTTTAAAAAAGTTTAAGAGTTAAATTAAACTTTATTTAATATGGTAATGGACTAGAATAGCTCTCTTGAATTTTAGTGTAATAGATCTTTATTACAAATCTATTTTAGTGATGGACTAGAATTCGTCACTAAATAGTGACGAATTCTTCAATCCATCATAGTGATGTATTCTAGTCTATCACAAAATTATTTTATATTTTAAAATTTTATTTCCTCAAAAATTTATGCCAAATCAGCCCATTTGTCGCAAATAGTGATGGATGGAAAAATTCATCACTAAATAACAACGGATAATGATCCATCATTAATTTATTATCCAAATCAAAAAATTTTCTTCCTGAATTTTTTGTGACATACAGCTTAGTCCTTTGTAAATTAGTGACAGACAATTTAGTCTATCACAAATTAGTGACACATAGCTTAGTTCGTCATTATTTTGCTACAAAAGTACATTCATCACAAAAATTTTCATTCAATATAATTATTTTTATAAAATGTTTATGACTGAATAAGCAGCCATCACAAAAAGTTGTAGCAGGTCCATTAGAAATTCATCCCAATATATGCGTGTCATTTTCTTGCTAAATTTTTGTCACAGATGCGTCACTAAATTTGTCATAAAATCATCATTAAGCCATCATAAAATTTATCTTTATATTTTACCAATTTACTATCTTTCTTTTAGTGACAAATTTAGTTTCTGTCACTAATATCTATCGCTAATTATAATTTATGTTACTAATCTATCACTAAGTCATCACAATTTAGTGACGACAATTTTCGTCACTGTTTTCTATCATTATTTTGCAGTTTTTTTGTAGTGTGTGTCAAAAACACTACTCAAATGCACCTAAATTTAAGAAAGTAGATATTCTTAAAAAAAATTGAGGTTAGATAAAACATGTTTACTAAAATGAGCACCATATCTATTAATATATATAAGGTTTAATACATATGTAGCCCCTTGAACTTGGCAATTTTTACCACTTTGACATTCATATTTGCACTTTTACCATTTAGCTACATGAACTTGCCAAAAAGATGATTTATAAACCACTTTCTGCTGATTTAAAGAATCATTGACATGTATGTTTTGTTCTCACACTAACTAGGATGCCACATAATTAAAACATAAGGCACATATCAAGGCAATCGTAAAATAAAAAAAATAAAAGAGCTTTAAAATGTTAAATACAAAAAAAAAAAAGGTAATTTTCATCATATATCCCCAAATTCCAAACCTTAATTTTCATCATCTATCACAAATTTCTCTAAAATCTCTAAGGTTTCCATTGTAAATTACTCATCATTCTATTTCGACAGCTATAGTTATAATCTTATAGAAGGCATTTAAGTTATTGAAATTGAAGGCACGTGAGTGTAGAGTTATCGATGACACTCGATTAAATGAAAAAGCAAAAGAACAATAGGGCATTAATTAGTCGAAGCTTGTGGAACAACAAAGGCTTGTATTACAATTTTAAAAGTTAGACAAAGAATAGAGAATAAAGTCTACCATTTCATTTCATTGAAGTTGCATAATGGAATCATTTTCTATCTTTTATCATCATGGTAATAGATGTGCATCAGTAAGAGGTGAAACAATGAACTTTGGTAGAGAAAGTTTTCCTAAATATTCATTTGATGCTGACCAGATAAGGTATTTTGACTTAGTGGATGATATGGAAAAGTTAGGATATAGTGAAATGAAGTTGTCTTATAGAGTACCTAAGCGTTCATTAGATGATGGTCTAAAGGAAATAAAGGATGATAAAGAAGTGGTTAAAATGGTGAATTTATTGACACTAGTTGAATCAATGGTTCATGTGTATGTACAGGGTGTCAAAAGTGGTCATAACGACAATATGGTCCCATAGGTGCCTTGTAAGCAAACTAGTGAAGGGAAAGAGATTAAGGAAACTCCAAGAGATAGTAGTGGGTGTATAAGTAGAAAAGGAAAGGGCAAGGAGGCAAAAAAAACCATTAGATTTAAATGAGGGTGAAGAAAAAATTGAAGACGGGTTAGAAAAAGATGGAAACTGTGCTAAAGATAGTGATACAGATGGTGAGTTACCTATAGGAGAAGATGATATTAAGAATGCTAAAGATGAAGGAAGTGATATGAATGAGAAAGATATTGCTACTAGAAAAGAGTTAAGAAAGTATAGATAAGCGAGACCAAAGCATCAGATAGCTAGTGCAAAGAAAGACCAGATTTAGCTTGGAGAAGTTGGAGATGATATTGGTCATAATGAGGCTATTTCATTAAACATGAAGTATCATGGCAAAGTTAGTGGAGATGAGAAATACTTCGACAATGATGATATAGGAAGTGATGTGAGTGATAATGAAATATGCAATAAGGATCAGGTTTTAGAAAGAAGACAGAGTATAAGAGTGGAATATGATCCCACTTGTCATATACTATTATAGGAAATTAGCTTAGTGTTTGAGAATGCAATGCAATTTAGGGAGGCACTTGATAAATATTATATTTTAAGGGATGTTTATGTCAAATTGAGACTAAATGAAGCTGGTTGAGTGAGGAGAAAATGCAAGTGGGTTGGTTGCAACTAGTTTATAAGTTGAAGCATCAATAAGAATACAAAGGATTTCACAATGAAGACTTACAACCCTACTCACAACTGTTGAAGAACAAAAAAAAAAATAAGTTGTGTACTTTGAAGTTTATTGTAAATTATTATAAAGATAGAATAATATCATAACCTTCAATCAAGTTATGGCAATTACAAGAGCTTTGTAAGTTGAAGGTTAAAGTTGGCATAAAAATTTGCAGAAGGGCTAAGTTTTTAATGATGTCTCAATTCATAGGTGATTATATGTTGGAGTACAATAAGTTATAATGGTATATGGCTAAAGTGTTGGCCTCAAATCTAAGGAGCACATGTTTTTTTCAAGACTGATATAAGTCAGTTAGGAAGAATGCTTTTTAATAGGTTCTATATGTGCTTTGATGCTCTTTTAAAAATGATTATATGAAAGTGATTGGATGCTTCTTAAAGGGGGTCTATAGGGGCAGTTATTGTCCGCTATTGCCAAAGATGGCAATGGACAAATGTACCCAGTTGCTTGAGCTGTTGTCCAAGTTGAATGTAAAAATACGTGGAGTTGGTTACTAAGGGTACTTCAAGATTATCTTTAAACAGGCAATGGAGAGGGTTTTGTGCTCATAATGGACATGCAAAAGGTTAGTAACAATAATTCTATTTGCTAATTTAAATTCATATGTTTGACTACTATTTCTATATTATGGTTGTTAATTGATATTTATGAACCTTAGTTTGCATTTTAATAAGTTATTTATATATTCTAGTTGGTTAATTTGTTGTATCTATTGGTTGATGAATTTGTTATGTTTAATCTATTTTCATGGTCTGGTTCATATTGAGAATTTTTTATTATTTTTATTGGTAATTAGTAGGGATTATTACCTATTATAATGGAAGAGTTACCTGAGGTTAAGCACTGAATGTCTACTAGGCACACATGGTCAAACTGGGCTAAGAAGTGGAGAGGTAAAAAGAGAAGAAAACACTTCTCGCTGTGTGCTAGGAGTAGTTTTAAGGTTAAACTCAAAGCTCATCTACAGGAATTGAGTAAATTAGGGAACGGAATAGTTGAGGAACTATTGTGTTATAATAAAGGGAATTGGGTGAAGGTTTATCAAGGAATTAAAACCAAATGTGATTCTGTGGAGAATTATATATATGAGACTTTTAAGGCATGGATTTTAATATCCAGGAATAAGTCAATTATCACCATGTTAAATAAAACCTATCACCATGTTGAATAAAATTTGAATGAAAATAATGCAAAGAATCCAAGTGATGTGGGATTTTACAAACACATGGATTTGTAAGGTGCTCCAATAGTTATTGAGAGGTACGAAAAGAAAAAGGAGCATTCTATAGAGTGTGATATTCAATGGAGTGGAGATGCAGGATTTGAGGTGCAAGATGGGCCACATGGACACACTATGGACATATAAAAACAGACTTGCACCTATAGGTCTAGCAATTGAAGGGCATCCCTTGTGCACATGTCATTTTTACATTGCAACATAAGAAATTAGAGCCTATTGACTTCATTGATGAATGCTACCATAAGGCAACCTACTTGAAGACATATTCACACTACATTCAACTAATTTTGGGCATGAAATTATGGCAGTAAAAGGACCATCCTCCAATTGAACCACCACCATTCAAGACATTGCCAAGGAGGCCAAAGCGAAATAAGAGGAAGTTAATAGATAAACCAAAAAAAGTCAAGAAATTTCCAAGACATAGTGCAAGGATGATATATAGCTTGTGTAAATAGACATGGCATAATAAAAAAGGTTGTTCAGTTAAGTAGGTAATTAGTAATGAATCCAGTTTGATAAGTCAATGAATTCTATCAATATTATCTTCAATTTATGCTATTGACTATGGTTGCTTTATATTTTATCAGGTTACTACTCAAACAACAGCTACTAATGATGCAAATAGTAATGCAAATCCAATTGGAACTCAAGTTTTATGTTTATTACTATTATTGAAATTTACTTTTACTATGTTGGTTCAATAGTCACCTAGAACTATTAAAATTTGGCTTGGCTTGACCTTCAAATGCAGGTTTCCTAACGTTCAAGTGTAGTTAAAAGTGCCAGAAAGACATAGGCCAACCAAGTTTCAAAGGGCAGTAGTGTTAATCAGTCTACAAAATTACAAGCTAAAGGTCATAAGAGGTCTTTTGAATGTACAACAGCTTCTAAAAAAAGGAAAGGTTTAAAGAAGGGTATGGTATGTACAACAATCTTGACACTAAAGTCACACTTGAAAAGGTGTTATCACTTAATATTTTAAATTATATAAAATTATTTTGGGATATGTAGTGCAGTGTTAATAAAATTTTAAATTTTTATTCATATATTATCATTATTTGTGTATATTATCTATTTGTTTTATTATAAATACTTTAATTATGTAAAATAATTTATTTGGGAGTCTTATTATTTAAAAATATTTAAGTTATTATCACTACTATTATTGTTAATAGTAGTATTATTATTATTGTTATTGTTATTGTTATTTTAATTAGAGTTATTATTATTGTTATTATTATTAATAGTATTATTGCATGCATGTGTTATTATTATAATTGTTATTTTTATTACTATATTGTTGTTAATATATTGTGCATGTGTAGTATATATATGTATATATATATACACACACATATATATAAGGGTTAGGACACATTTATTTTTGGATTGGTCATCTATTTCTTCCTTTTCTTTTCCATTTTCCTTTCTTTTTCACGTTTTCCCTCCCTCACCTGAAGCAACCAGCATGACCCCACGCCACACTAGAGCCGACATTACACCACCAGCACCTCCAACTCCTCCCAAACATCGTCCGCCACCTTCAGCTTGCCGTTAGAGTCACAGGAGACGTGGGAACAGAAGCTAACTAAGACAAGCTTCCATGGACATTGATAGCTTTTCCGGCCACCTCAACTCATGGTTCCAGTCTTGATCAAACCTCCTAACTCCGGTGAGTTTGATTCTAAGCTTGGTTTGAGCTTAAACTCTCTTAATTTTGAGTTATGTCCAATTTTTGTTTAGGTTATATTAGGCTTTCGAATTTTTTTTCTAATTATTGTGTTTGATCCATGGTTTTTCTCTTTGTTGATCTGAATATGGGTAACTCAATCTACTCAAATATATTTTTTATATATTTTTTTTTGAATTAATTTGGATAATGGGCATTTTTGAATATTTTAATAATTTAACTTGAATTTTTGTTAATTATGTTAATTATTTATTTTGGATGAAAATTTGATTAATTTAGTGTTATTAATTTAAGTTAGTAATTTTAGTATTGATAAAATAAATTTTAGTGATTTTATATAATTTTTGGGAATATTTTTAATATTATGTGAATTTTGGATATATAGGTTAATTGTGTGTTTTTATTGAAATTATAGTTAAATAATATGTTTTAAATAATTTTATAGTTTTATAGGGTATTAAAATAATTTTTACAAATTATTTACTATTTTTAACTAATTAATACTAATTTTCAAAAATTAAATTTAAATAATAAATTATTTACTATTTTGGTGATTAAATGGATTTTTTTTAACTATTTTGATAATATATTTAAATTATTTGAACAATTAAATGTGAATTTAACTATTTTATTTTGAATATTTGAAAAATTGGGATTTTATTAAAATTATTTGAGATTTTTATTTAATTAATGTGAAAATAATTATATTTAGTGTTTTGATGTTTAAATAAATTATATTATGGCATTTTAATTCTTTTATGAATTTTTAAGGATTTTAATATATTTTTATTTAAATTTATTTTATTGTAAATTATGAACCTCGGATTGGAATTTTGTAGTTCGGGATTTCAACCCGAGGTGTTAAGCTTTATTTTTTGGAAGTGTATTTTTCTTACAGGATCGGCTCTACTGTCAGTAGAGAGACGTCCATTTTACAAAGGAGACTCTGTCAAATTTTTTATAGAATTCTCATAAAACGTGACATCGAGTCGATCCTGAGTCTTTGGTTTTTTATTGAGTTTTAATTTTTAAATCGAGTCTTTCTTAGAATTCTTAGAAGTATATGTTAGGTATTTATTCTGATTTTTATTATTATTTATTTTTCTAACTATACAAAGACTAAGGCCTATCATACCAGACCCGTCGAGTTAATATCGAGGAGCGTAAACTTGTGAGTTATTATTTTATATATACATTGCACGTAGATGCATGATTATAAGTATTTATGTTTTAATATGAATTATTTCATTAAATGTTTTAGTATATGTTTGGTATACTTTCAATATATTTTGGTATATTTCAATATATATGTAACATATTCATTGGATATACTCTTAATATGCATTTAATATATTTTTTGTATACTTATGGTTTATACGCGGCATGTAAACTTGAAATATTTTTAGTATATAACGGGTATATTTTCAGTATATGTTTGTTATATAAATGATTTATTCTTTTATAAAGAATGTCATTTGTGTTTAATTACGCATTTATTTGCATTCCATAAATATACGATTTATATGAAGGATATCAATAGAATGTGCTACCTAGTGGGTTGCACTAGGACTGTATACGTACCGGTTCGTTAGACTTTAAAGTCGATATTGTGAGAATCATTTGAGGTGAAATTGATTATTGTGAATATTGAGAATTCAGTAAGTGAGTAGTGTGATTGTGGGAGCATGGTTGACTTAGTGTCTCGAGGCCAATCACACTGACAGTGAGACTGCAGGAGCTCAGTTGACTTAGTGTCTCGGGGCCAGTCTACAATCCAAAAATAGAATAAGAGAATTTCTTTAGAATTAAGTAAGTCTGCATCCTAGTGAGATATTTGTTTAAGGTTACGAATATGTTAAGGTTCTATTTGATCCTTCATTTAAATAAATGTTTTCTACATTTATTATATATAAAAGTGGATTTTAGCATTTGTGTGAAGTGCCTGTATATATTTATATATATACTGATGATTGACTGCATATAACATAGGAGGTGCATGTATATATATTATAATAATTCACTTAATGAGGTCTGACCCCCTCTTAACCATTTTTTTCTTTCAGGAAAGTCTTCTTCGTCAGACCGTATTAGTAGTGTTTTACGTCGACCTTCTTTAGCCCCAGCTAGACTATGTAATTTATTTATCTAAAATTTTATTATACTCTAAAAAACTGTAGTAGTAGCGTATTGTATCAGTAGTATGTTATTTTGGTTTTGAGACCTATCTCTAAATATTGTATGAATATTTTTATTTTATGAAATGAGATTTGAGTATTTATTTTATATCGATTAAAATTTTAATTCTGGCACATTTTTATATTATTATTGCTTGTATTTTTATTTTTAAGGCTTGTAACGGGTTCCGAATTTAAAAGAATTTTTATTGTCTAGCGCCAGTCATGACTCCCGATTTGAGTCATGACAAAAGGTCCGTTGTTATTTGGATCTAATTATTTTAAGTTGTTTTATTGTTTACTTTGTGAGTTTGTAGTTTGGTTCAAAAATAAATAGAGTTACTGAATATAGGAACCTAAAAAAAGGTAGGACAATCAACTAGTGATGTTAGTTTTCAACCACCTGGCCTAAAATTCAAAAGCAAAGATGCAATTACAGTAAGGAAACTCCAAGAAACAAGAACCAAGTTGTAGACTCGAAGATCAACACAATTGCTTATTCACTCTACATATGAATTTGGCCAACCTTTTTCCCTTAACTAAATCTTAGTAACAATAAAATCAACTGCAATAAAAGGAAGGAGTTTGAGTCAACCAATACTAAGAGACAACAAGGGGAAATTAAAACTGCTTTAAACCTTGTGTTTTATATATTTTGGTTGCTACCTATTTTATGTATTTTGGACATGCTCTATGAATGAGCTTATATTCTACCTAGTAAGTTTGGATAGCAAACTTCTTTTGTATTTGCTTAGGTACTTTGTTTTATTTAGGCATGTTATGTTGACTCAGGTAGCATTTGTTGAATGAGCTAAGTTTTTTAGCTCTATATAGTATTTTGTTCAACATAGTAATTGAGCTTTTATAATCACTGATTATATATATAAAGCTCATTTTTTTATTCAATTACATATTAATTTAAGCTTATTATTTCAACTCAGTGATTGAGCTTTTATGTCAATTTATGTACTTTGTATTTGCTAGCTAACACAAGTAAACAAATTTGCATAAAATGGGATTGTCAAATTTCATTTCATCAACCACATTGTCATTACATTAATAGAGAACTATGTAAACACTACATTAACTTCCTACTGTCAACATTATCAACACATATTAACTTCTTACTGTTACCATAATCAAGTACATTAACTTCCTATTGTTAACATACATATTCTGGTTATTAAAATTTGATGTTGATTATATAAATGAGTACAATCATACTTAACATCATAGCCACCCAACTCAGTACATTGCTTTTGGCTTTTTCTTTGTCCCTTTCTTTTTTAGCCATTGAAGCTTTGTTTATTAACCATGAAAATGCAAGCTTTAGGTGATTAGGAGTTAGTGGATCATACCACTAAAAATATCCACATGCAATTTGCCTTCCCACCTGCCAATTTCATTGAATTTCTCAAATTTCAAAATCAAAACCCTAATTAATAAACAACTAAATTCAGACTTACACCAAATCGAGGACAACAACAAAATTGTGTCCTAAGATTTGCATTGGTGAGGGACATCTCAATACAATTATTTCATTCCAATCACAAATTGGTAAAGAAAATTGACTTCAGATTGAATAACTATCTTATGAAGTTGATTGCCTCTAAAATGCCCTTCACATAAAACCCTTAAATTTAAAAAAAAATGGCTAATGAAGAACAATAAAAAGACAAGAAAATAATGGTCGATTTGAAGAATTAAAAGAAAAGGAAGAAGATGAAAACTCAGTTAATGAAGAAGTGAAGAAGATAATGGTGAAAAATAGTTAAAAAGTCCCATTTTACACTGATCAACGTCAATTTTTTTCATTTCACACACTCATTCACGTTTAATTACACGTATCTGTCACATCAGCAAAAAGTGATTTATAAATCACTTTTTGGTAAGTTCATGTGACTAAATTATAAAAGTGTAAGTATAAATGTCAAAGTGGTAAAGTTTGTCAAGTTTAGGGTGCTATTAATGTATTAAGCCTATATAAAAAGTTGATCACCTAAATTCCACTATTGATCTACAATGCTACAATTAGGTCCCAATTTTACTAAATTTTCAATTTTGCCACTATTCCAACAAAACGATCTATTTCGAGTAAAATGACACTGTTTTTGTAATTTTACGCCTCCTTTAATGCCAAATGTTTTCATTTGGCATGGCCTTTTTGGCCATTATCCTCAAACCCTAAGCAATCTTATCCCTTCCTCCTCCTACTGTGTCTCACATCACTATGCCTTCTCACACTCATCGCCTCCCTGTCTCTCTCCTCTTTACTCTTTTCCAAACCCTGACCCAGCTTAGTTATACCTTATTTTGTGAATTCTGTGGGAAGATAAGCCATGTGTAATGATTTATTAACTATTAATTTTGTTGAGTTTGAAAATCTTCACTTTGATTAAATTATGTGTCGAATAGCTTTTAATCCTCTGCACAACTGCAACATGTTGTGAAGAGGAAGGTTGTGGGAATTTGGGGCCACAAGGACTATGGAAATGTCAAAGCAAATGGTGCCTACACTTTGAAGTAAATATCCTTTACTGTTTTCTTTTTGTAGAATTTTTTTCTTTTATCATGCTCTACTCTTTGTTACTTATTTCAATCGTTTTTGTACGAAATACTAACAACTTGTGCTTTTGTTGTGGTAGCACGACCATTGCTGTGATTGTGAGGAGCACAATTAGCAAGTTGAGAGAACAAACTGAGAGCTGAGCATTACTATCAGGCCTATGTTACTAACATTAGGAGTTCTGCACTATAGTAGCTACATGCTACTCCAAAAATATTTTAAGCATGTTAAATCTATTTTTTTCTATGAATTGATTTTCAGTTAATATTGTGGGCTAGGGTTTTTAATATCTAACGCGCTAATAGTTGATGGAATTGAAATATGTTGCAATGTTGACTTCAAGAATTTGCTACTTGATCGTTTATAAAATTGAAATTTCAAAAACTTCTATATCAATAGGTTAATTACATGTAGATCTATTTCAAGTTTTTTTAAATAAAGATCATAAAATAAATTGTTGTTTTTTAAAAGATTATGACCCTTTATTGATTTTTTCTTTTCCTTTGCAGACTTGATGGCCTATGTGGGAAGATAAATTGATATTATTTTCATTTTTAGTATGTTTACTCTTCACCCTTTTTTTCTTGAACAATTTAGCTAAAAATTAATTTCAAAATATTATTAACTTAATATCTAACTTTTAAATGAAAAATTTTGCATCTACTAATTAAAAATTTTATTCATATAAATAAATAATCCGCAATGAAATGCGGGTGATCTTTCTAATAAATATATATATTTTCTTTGCTCTTCCCAGAATTGCCACCTTATAGACAGATGAGGAGGAGGCGTTATCAATAGTTTTTTTAGTTAGAAGTAACTCTAGTTGTGGTGGTCGGGTAGGAGGCAGCTTTGGCAGTAAATGGAAATTCAAAAGCTAAGAAAAAAAATGGAGCGGTAGATGGAAGGCAACGAAGGTGGGGGAGCACTAATAATCAAAGAAAATAAATTAAACAGACAATAAACATAAGTCTTAAGTAATAATAACTGTCCAAACTCACCTAGAAAGGATGGTTTATCATTCTATCACGTGTCAAAGTATTAGTTAAAGTTAAGGGTTGAATTTCTAACTCCCGATACTCTTTTTAAAAGTCCTCATATAAGGACTAAGTTAAAAAAAAAACAAAATTATTAATGGATGGAAAATAACACGTGACAATAACTTACCCCTTTCACGTCCACCTTTGACATTTATTTCTGATCATAAAACAACAAGCATCCATAAAAAATGTAAGGAGAGTTTGGTTATCGCGTACTAAACAATTGAAAATATTTTTAATTAGAACTCTACAAATCTTGAAGCGTAAGCTAAGGCTGCATAATTCAAATCCAAATCCATATCGCCTTACATATGGAAGCCATACAGCAAGCTTTATAAACACTTAAACTTCTCGTTTCCTTCATCGTACCAATAAGTCCACAATTAAGTACAGAGATGTCCGCACTATCAACATCACATTTATCAAAATGCAACAATAACAAACGATGATGTGCGCCATTCTGGTACGCCCACACTAATACTAACTAACGTGAAATGAAGATTTCGTAGCAATATTCCACATCAAAAGTATAGTCATATCATCATTACAAATTACCTCAAGTTTGGTCATTTTTTGGTTGGTTGTTCCTTTATAACCATAACCACAACACTAATAATATTTATATATTCTACCACTAAAGCATCAGCCGAAGATTCAGATTCAAATCTTCCACCCAAGTTGTAATGGTAATAATAACCCTAAAACAACAATCAAAACAACCCCAATTCACCTTGACTTGCAACTTGGTAAAATTTACTTGCTCATGTCACTCAATTATTATCATTTCCTTTCTTAATGTATTTATAACCCCAAATTAATCACTTTGATTATTATTGTTATAAGGCTTAGGCTTTTATGTACATTCCCATTGAGCTTGCATTTCCCTTAATCTTTACATTCCTTTATATGATCAATGAACTATCATCGTGGACCCATTAGCCTGTCTTGGTCAGTAAGAGAATGGCGAAAATGGCACCTGTGACCGTACGGACACACCTCACCGGCAACAACCATTCTGCAAACTTGAGTCTTGTACCTCGGGTGCCTTATAACGGGACGCAACTCCGTTATCCCATGAGCAAACTGGCAATGATCGCCGTAAGGACACGTGCCTGTCTCCTGCCACTTGTTGCATAACTCCGTTTTCCACATCCCTTGATTATACACCTCCATCTCCACTGCTGCATTCTCGCCTCTCTTGTTGCTTCCTGGCACACAAACTCTCTGCTCCACCGCCACCGCATCACAACAAAACCCTTTTTTTTGGTTAAATTCATCAACGGCTCTGATTTAATAATTATATTGCAATCTTAACCTAATCAGAATTTATTCTAATTTAGAATGATTGAGGACTAAAAAGTAATTTAATTAAAACGTACCGATTCAGAGATTAGCTGATCGAGATGATTACTCGCGTGCCGTGGCCGAGTTGAAGAGCTTGCACTGGCTCGGTTCATTTTGTGATGACCGCTAGACCGAACCGAAATGCTTTTTGGCAATGCGACTCGCTCCGACACGTTTCTCCTCTGGAAACGGCTTTGATCAAACGTTTCACGGCGGTTTTGGATGGCGGCATGAGAAGAGATGCTGAGAAGCTTGACAAGGTCGTTGTTGACTAATCTGAGATCGGAATTTTCCTGACGAAGAGAGTCGATCTCTTTGGAGAGAGATTGGAGGCGCGAGAGACAAAGATCGTAGTGGTCGCAGAGCTGTTGATATTCTAAAATCAGACTCGCTTGGTGAAGGCGGTCGTCGGTAATGACGTCAAAGTCTTCAGTAGCGGTGGCGGAGGAGGAGGACGGAGAAGATACAGAAGGAGTAGGAGTGAAGGAGAGAGACTGCGGAAGCTGCGACGGTTTTGGCGGGAAAATGGAGTGATAAAGTGCGGTGAAACTGGAGGCAAATTGCTGATGAGCTTCATCAAGAAGGTCAGAAGACGGCGGTGATTTCGACTCCGGCGTGACGGTTTTTGAATCTGACAGCAGAGATAAGGTCTTCTCCATTTGTTTTGATTATTTACGACGATGAGGAGCAGTGAGATAAGATATCAATTCTTGTGCATAAAATTCGTAACAAAATCAATAAACGGCGAAGGAAACGAGACGGAGAGTGCAGGCGAGTTATATATATATATATATGGCTGTGATGGAAATGATCCGGTGCGCAATGGTACAGGGTAAGTAAATATTTTGAAAGTCTTAAATTATAGGTGGAAGCAGATGATTGGTTAGAATAACAAGGTTAAGCTGAGCAAGAACACAATGGACAATATCCGAAATCTTTTTAAAAAATGGGAACTTGCTTCCCGCCAATTTTTTTATTTTTGAGTAAAAAACAAAAGCAAAGGACTGTGAAAACCGTTGTAAAGAAGGGGAGAGGAGGGGAGGAATTAGGTACAGCACATGCGACCACAAACACGACACGATGTATATATATATAGCTGCTGGTGTTGGTGTTGGTGTTGGTGTTGAATTAGTTAGGAGGGAAGTAAAAGGAAGAGGAAGAGGAAGAGGAATGGGTTAGTTAGGGGAAGGAAGAGGAGATGATGGCGTAGTATGGAAGTATAATATGAAGAAGAATGAGATGTATGTTTGTTAGTGTTGTGGCGATGAAAATTGAATGAGTTAGAAGGTTTGATAGAGCTATCATGAGATGAGATGAGAGGATTGATCATTAAACCATAGTTTTCTTTCTTAGTTACATAGTTTTCTTTATTAGTTACATTTTAAGTAAACTTTAATGATTGGAATTTGTATGTGTATGCATTGTTTGCTTCCTTATCACTCACTGCTTTAACTAACTATGGCCCTCCTCCTAAAAACACTACTTTCAATTTATGCGTAATTCTCTAGTTATTTAACCAACCACCACCATTCTCTCCCTCTTTTTTTCCTTTTTTTCTTTTTTTTTTTTTTACATATATATTAAATATTTTATAAATTTAATCACTAAATGGGTATTATATGTTGTAATTAATTAGTGTGTTATCTTAATAAATATTTGTCATTTAACGTAACAATTCTTTTTCTTTTCTTTTCTTTTTCTAATTCATTTTTATGGTCATAAGATTTGATAATGACCCAAAATCAGATTTGCTGGTGTAATTTTGGAAATGCATGTAATGTTTGTTGACCGTTCTTCTTCTGGGGATAGAATGTCTATTGCATGAATGACTTTTCTTTTTTAATTACACACCATAATTAATATGATAAATTTCATGAAAATATTCAAAATTAAGGCCCTCTGCGACGTGAATAGTACATGGTGAGTAATGATATTTTATTGCAATACTTCTTTTTTTATAATTACAGAAACAATACAAAATAGATTAGTTGCAACCTATAAATGTTTAAATCATGATTCTAGATTCTATTATTTTAAATTTTAGATTCTATTATTTTAATTAATATTTTAAAATTTCAAAAAAAAATAAATTTTAATTAATATTGAAGGCACTATGATAATTGTCCACAAAAAAATTTTATCATTTTATCACGATACGTGTCATATATCCCCATCTATATAAGAATGAATTAAAGTAGGTCTAAATCACGCATTTTGACATGCACATTTGTTTAAGACATTTGATATGGCTTAATGATACTAATCGACATGCTAGTAAAAAATTAATCAAATGGTCAATTTTTTATAAGCATATCTAAAGCTGAAAGATTTAAATACTATCATCGTTGATTTGTAAAATTTATCATATTTAAAAAGAAATGGTCATATATATTATGTAATGTGTAAATTATATTACCTTTCTATTAATCAATAAATAATATTTACAAACTTTATTCATTAAAGATGCTATTTAAAATTTAAAGAATGAATTGATTTTTTTTTTTTCGTACATCATATCTCTGATCGATCTTAGTTGTAAACAAACTTAGTTGAATTAGATTAACTTTTTAGATGATAAAATAATGGGTTTGAAAGTTGAGTGAGTTAAAAGAGTATCTACACCTACTTCTTTTGGAAATGTATTCAATTGAACAACTAGATTGCTACAGCTTTAAGTGGAAGCTACTGTAGTAAAGTCTAATAATACGCTCAGTTCTTTTTTTTTTTTTTTTTAAAGGCTCAATTCAATTATTGGTCCAACTTTAATAAGTAAAAAATATTTGACTTTTCGTAAATATATAAAAAAACGAAAATTTTTTCAAAAGCACGGATCATTATATTTTATTTTATGTAAACACAAAAATTTGTTCAGAGACACGGTATTCATTTTTTTTTCTTCTTATTTTCTTTTTTTTTTCCTGCAAATCTTTTTTTTCCTCTCTCTTACATATCGCCAACATCTCAAAAACAAAAAAACTAAATAGATAAAATTTTCTATTTATAAGAATTCTGTTATTTCATCTATTTATGGCTTCCTCTACCCTCTCTTTCTCCTTCTTTTCTGCCATCATCACTTGTTAACTTTAAAGCCTCAGTCATCACTATCTAATTATAATCAATGAGATTGCTAATTTTTCTTTGATTTGTTGATGTAACTTTTTTTTTCTTGATCATTTCCCTTCAATGGCCAATGATGATCTTAAAGACAAAGAAAGTAGAGAGAGAAAGTAAAAGAAAAAGATGAGTAAAGTGAGTGACTTTAAGAGTTAAATTATATTTTGGGTTTTTTTATTTTTTTGAAAAAGAAGAGTTTTCATAACTAAAAACTTGAATTTTATAATTATTTTGGGCATTAGAATTTAAATATTATAATGGGTCTGGTTTGATTTGGTTGGATTAATATGAGTATATATTTTCTTTTTCTAATTGCCGGTTATTTTTTTAATTGTTTTGGTGGTTGTTTTTCTAGTTTTTTTTTTGTTGTTTTGATGATTTTTTTTGTTGGTTTTTTTATTTTATTTTATGAGCTTGTTTTGTAGTAATTTTATGATTCTTTTGATAGTTGTCTTTTCAGGTTGTTTTTGCTTCCAAACTATTTTTCTAGTTGTTTTGGTTGGTTCATATTTTAATTTTTTTAGCTCGTTTTGTAGTGGTTTTTCTTTTTATTTTGGTGGTTATTTTTTCCGGTGGTTTTGGTGGTTGTTTTTGTTTTTTTTTCTCTATTGGTTCTTTTATAATTTTGTGAATTTATTTTGTAGTGGAATTCTAACTTTTTTTTTTTGGTTGTTTTTATGGCTGTTTTGAAAAAATCATAAAAGCAATCAAAAAAATAAGAAAAACATTCATTGCAAAATAAACTTATAAAACATTAAGCTGAAGCAACAAAAAAACCAAAATAATCGTCAAAACAACCACAAAAATGTTTTACAAATGAAAGGATTAAGAAAAAAATGTAAATAAAAATAAGAATAAAAAAGTAAATAAAAAAAGAAGGATAGAAAGAAAAATACAAAATTAAAATAAAAAACACAAAAAATAGTAAACAATGAGAAAAGAAGAAAGGACTCTTGGGCTTTTGAAAGAATAATGTAAAATTTTATAAACTTATTTTGTCACACCTGTACCCTAGATCTCAATACATTTACATTCATTATGCATTATCGCATATATATATATATATATATATATATATATATATATATATATAGGAAAGAACTCAATTGTAACAAATGATTTTCCTTGATTAAACAATTGAAAAATTGAGGATTTATAGGTAACCAAAAGGAATATTTTACATTATTTAATTAATTTCTTTGGGTATATCGTGAGCTACCATAGATAGGAAGAAAGAAAGAAACAAAAGAAAAGAAAAGCAAAAGAGGAAAGAGGGCTGATTTATTTCCTCTTATAGAAAAATTAAAGATCTAAAGTACAATTAAGACTATAATCTTTATCCTAAAAGAGTTTGATGATTGATTTGGTAAGTAATTTTAGTATTTTGGTTGATTTAATTTAGGATTTTGAAGTTGCAATATTCAGGTTTGATAAGTCTAATTTATCAGTCTTTGTAAGTTGATCATATCTTGAACTAGAGAACTCCAAATTAAGTGTTATTTAATGATTTGGAACCTTTGAAGAATTATCTAAAATTTGTTCTCTTTGAGCTTGATTTGATTCAATCTTTATATTAGGGTAATAAGAGAAAGCATTTTATTGTTCATCAGTTTCCTTAAGTTGGTTATAATTAGTTATATATAACTCTATTTGTGGGTGTCCAATTGGTGTGAAATTTTTATAGCATATTCTAGACATATAGATCTAAGATTGATTAAAATTTTAGCTCAAAATTCCTTTTATATAAGTTCCAAAAAATTTTCAAAGTCAGCTCTGAAAGTAGCTATTTTGATTATGTGAACCAGGTTTATAGAGTTCATGAGTTAAAACTAGTCTAGATACTTTTGGTATATTTTGAGCTAGGAAACTCAAAATTGAGTTTAGTTTAATTCAAAGAGTTCTCTAAAATTTTATAGTTTTTTTATGAAGATCTAGTTATATTTTAATAGTGGTCTAACAGACCTGTACTTTTTATTGCTTAATTTGTCTGAGTAATTGAGTTGCTTGTAATATAACCTTTATAATTTTATTTATGGTTATTGAATGGAAGTGAAATTTTTATTGAAGCTACTAGACATAAAGACCTAAGTTTAGTTAAAATTCCTTTCCTACAGGTTAGAGAAATTTTTCTAATGAAGGCTTGAAAACAGCCTTTGTAGAGTTAATAAGGCTGGCTTATAAAGTTAAGTTAATTTGTATTTTTTGTATTTAGTTTGGGGGCTACATGGTTACGTCAGTATATGAGATTATTATAATGATGATTTATAAATGAAATTGCATGTGTTAGGTGCTGAAAAAAGGCAAGGGAAGTATAGGTGCAAGTTAAGCGAATTCGGTGAACCAGTTTTGTATGTTTATAGGTTGTTTGGTGAGTAGATGTTCAAGCCCTTAAACTCTTTTTATAACAATAAGAAAATGAGATTTTTATTTATTTTTATCAATATAAAATGATGTATAAGAATGGTTTCAATTTAGCTCGGTTACTACTTGGATTATTTGAAGTATTGAAGCTTTAAAGCAATAATGTTTTATATTTCACAAGCTAAATATGTTGCTACTTTGTGCTTTTGTTTACAATATGATTTGAGATTTATTTTTAAATACTTTTTTATGTAATTAAGTTTGTAATCAGCCTGATTTCATTATTTTGGATTATAAGGAGGTGTTTTGATTTTTAATACTTTGTTGAACAACAAATGTGATATAAATGCTTTGACTATTTACTTGATGATTTGAATAAGTTATAATCATATTAGTTTTATTCCTTTGAATTTTGATGAGAAATGGTTTGATTTTTAATGTTATCATGAGTTATAAATGTGATAAAATGATTTTGATTAATTTTGGATGAAATGATATTTGCTTTGTGTATTACCTCCTCATATGAGATGTATGAATATGCTGAGGTGATATTTGCACATTTGAGATTATGTTGGTTGTTATTGTGCAATAAACAACAGGGCACTTGATTGTAGGATGGTTAAGGAAGAAGGATTGTTCCGTACTAATGTAGTTGAAGGGCTAGCCTTTAAGTGTACCTAGAGAGTGAACTTGTGATAGCCTGTATTTTATGGCCGAGTTGTGATGCTTGTTATAAGGATGGTTAATACAAATGAAAGATTGTATTGATATCTGCAAAGGCACTCATTTCAATTGGCTAAGCTTTGAATATGTTGGAAAGCAAGAAACAATTGGATATTTTGAGTGAATGATTATTTGATTATTAATGCTTTAGTATTTTAATTTGAGATGTTTATTATATTTAATTTAGCTAAACTATTTTCTATTTGTAACATCTATTTATTGAGTATTTTTGTACTCATTTTACTCTATTTTATAAATAATTTCAGATAGCAGAGCTTGATAGTTGGTAAATAGAGTTGAGTGAGTGTGAATAGAAGTTCAGAATAAGTTTAGCCAATATCCTCGTTAGAGTAGCCTTATTCCTTTATTTCTTAAGATTATTGTATAAGTGTTGTAAAATATTGGTGGCTAAGCCATATTTTAACAAAATGTAATTTTTATATTATCCAATTGTTTCATATGTATTTTACTATTCATAAATAGTAGTTCACTATTCATAAATAGTATTTCACTATTCATAAATACGTATTTTAATATTCAAAAATACATAAAACTTTAAAAGTTCTTATTCTCTAAATGTAATATATGTATAATACTAAACTTTTATAAGAGATTAATTTTGAATACTCTTGTAGATATAATGATATTATGATAAAAAATGATTAAACTGAGAATTTGTTTAGTGATTGATTTTAAATATCCATCTCGAGCTATATAAGAGAAGGTGTGATATATTTTATAGTGGTTTTTCTAGTTATTTTGATGATTGTTTTCAAGTTGTTTTTATGGTTGTTTTGGTTGGTTCATTTTTTAGTTTTTTTGAGATTATTTTGTAGTGGTTTTTTTTTTCTGCTGTTGTATTTTTTTTTTTTTTTTGTGGTTGTTTTTATATTTTGTTGGTTCTTTTACAATTTTTTTAGCTTATTTTATAGTGTTTTTTGGGTTGTTTTCATAGTTTTTTTATGGTTGTTTTGAAAAAAACTATAAAGACAACCAAAAAAAACTTGAAAAACTACCACTGTAAAACAATCTTATAAAACATAAAGTTGAAGCAACAACAAACCAAAAAAAACCCACCAAAATAAGCATAAAAATGTTGTACAAATAAAAGGATTATTAAAAAAAGTAAATAAAAATAAAAATTAAACAATCAAGAAGAGAAGAGAAAGAAAAAAACACAAAAAAAAATAGTAAAGAATGAGAAAAGAAGAAAGTAGTTGTGGACTTTTGAAAGAATAATGTAAAATTGAAAAAAAAATAACAATAAGTGAAAAAATAAATAAATGATCATAGTTTTGAAAAGATTTTACAAAATACCGTATTCAATGTAATTTTTTCAAAAAATATTCCTAACCCATGAATAAAAAATAAGATAATTATAGACATCAAATTCAATTGACCTGCATTAGAAGGTAAATTATGGATGTTCGATTTGATTGACCCATAATAAAGGCTAATGATGAGAAAATATGAAACTCGAATGCAAGAGAAGCTCAAAATCTTCTTGAGAATGGACCTAAAAGCCTAAGCCTAAAACCTAAACCCATGCAAATACAAGCTTAAACCCACAACTCCATGCCCAAGCTCTTTAACTCAAAAGGCCCAGGCCTAGAACCCAAAGAGGTGATCGCATATTAGGTAGTTGGATGAAAAGATGTTGCCTCTTCACTAAGCCACTTGTTGTTGCATTAAATGAGGTTCTTCAAGGATAGTAAGTTGGTAGGCACATACCTATTCTTACTCTGTAATTGTAGCAGGAATAGTTGGTTTTTGAGAAAAATTTGTGGGCTAAAAAGGTGAGAGTAATTATGAAGAGAGTAGAGTGTAGTGATTAAGCTTGGGAAGGATAAAAAGAAAAGGAAAAGAAGGAAGGAAGAAAAATTCTAGGAGTGCAAAAAAAAGAGAAGAGAAGAAAGGAAAAAAGGATTAGAGAAGGAAATTGAGAATTCATTCTTAAGAGGAAAAGTTATTCTTGGATTCAAGACAATGCAAAAATCAAATCCAAACTTCTAAAGGCCAAACATTTTTAGAAATCAAACTCATTTTTAGTAAGAATCTTTGTTCTTGAATATTGTTTTTATGTTTTATGTAAGATCTTTATTATTTTCATCTATAAGTTTATAGTTATTTAAATTAGTTGGTTTTTAAGTTAGAAACTAGAACTCTATCTGAACTTGAATCCATTCTCGGTAACTCAGGTGGTGCCTCATCATAGACGCGTCGTCTTTTTTAGTTGAGGTGTTGCCTTGCTTTCATCGGTCTCACTATTCATAAGAAAAAAATTTTGTGCTCAAAACTTTTTTCCCTTTCAGCCATTTCATTAAAAGGGTGATAGAAACATTTCCATATATTTTGTTTGCTCGCATTTCGTGTGTTAATCAAAAATTTTACATGAGTTTAGTTTCATTTCATTTTTTTATTGACCTTCACAATAATCAATCTTAATTTTAATCTTAACAAACTTAATTTTGAGTATTTAATTTGTTTGTTTAAGTGCGTATAAGTTAGGACTCCATTGGAAGTTAAAATGAAATATGATTATCTTGGGCTGATTTGACTTATAAGATTTAATGAGGCTTTTGACATCCTTAAAGTTTTATAATGAGAAAGTTATCTTCTTCACATTTGAAGTATACATTTTAAGCTTTCTAAATTGGGCTTGCTTGTCAAAATCTAAGTTCATTTGTGTATGCAAATATTAAATCAAAATCCACATATACAAATTGCACAACTTTTAGTATTTTAGGCATATCCTAAGCTATAGAAGACCAATTTAGGTGATTCAAAATTATATGGAAAGATAAGTCAAATATCTGCAACTTTCATGAAGAAAGAATAGTAAATTCAAAATTTTTCAATAGCAAATCATTGCTTCAACTTGGGTATAGTTGTCTGACAGTAGTCAACATTTCAGATTATACAACTCTTAGTATTTTGGACATATCTTGAGTTATAGAAGTCTAATTTAGGTGATTCAAAATGATATGAAAATCTAATACAAATAACTATAGCTTTTATGAAGAAAGTATGGGAAAATTCAAATGTCTTAAGTAGCCAAACACAATTTCAATCCATGAATAGTTATCTAACAGCATCACTTTTAATGATCCAAAATATAGACGTTAGACACATTATTTGCACCTCCAATAGCTATATTTTTTAGTGTTTCTCTATATAAACACCTTTACAACTGAATGGAAGTTAAGAAACTTATTTATCATTCATTATTTCTTAAGCATTCATTAAGCTCTCAAATTCTCTTAAACAATTCTTTATTTGTATAACACTTATGAGAGTTGGTTGTGTGTTAGAAATAGAATTTCTCTTCATGTTAAATCTTGGGTTAGATTAGAAGGGAATTGAGATTTATTTCTAAAGGAATTAGTTTAAGTGTTGTCTATTGAAACACCTGGGTTCTGGTTTTTTTGAATGAGCCTTGAAAACTCAAGTTGTAAGGTTGTAAGAGTGAGCCATAAAACTCTTGTGTAATCTCAATCTTGTGAATAAGATTGTGGGTGATTGAAAATCCTAACTTTAGGATAAGTTAGGTGGAGACGTAGGATTGTTGTTGAATTCAAACTCTTTAAATTTATGTGTTCTTCATTCTTCCTTCTCAAATTCCATTCAATTCTTACAAAGAATTCTTTTAATTTCTCATTTTTATTTGATAATCCTATTCACCCCCCTCTAGGACTCTTTTCAATATTTCTGCAATTTTTTACCATTCAAAATCACTATTCTTATAATTAGATTTTTTCGCTCCGAATTTGTTCATTTTTCAGCTACTTCATTAGAAGAATGACGGGAGTATTTTTATGTATTTTGTTAGTTAAAATTTAGTATATTGGTTAAATTTTTATGTGAATTTTGGTTGCATTTGCATGGTTTTACATAGTTTATTATTATTATTTTGCTATTTTAACTAAGCATATACAGTTGACCCAATTTTTAATTTATAGAGGCAAACACCTCTTTGCAGCCACTTTGTAGAGGCATCGCCATATTATTTTATTTTTTTTTAAATAAATAATTAGTTATTTATTTTATTTTCTTTAATTTATAATTATAATACAAGAGCTTATTCCTTTTATTTTGAAATATATTTAAGTGTGTATGTTTATCATTTTAATTTGTTTTCTTTGTTTTTTTATTTAATTATTAGATCTATGATAATTTTAAGTCTTGTACATATTTATCCTTATATAATTTATTTTTTATTTATTTTCACATTTCCATATTTTTGTCTTTTTTGTACAATTATTTTATTATCTTGCTTAATTAAATATTTGTGAGCTTATTATTATTTTTACTTCTATTTACTTTCGGTTTATTTCTGGTTTATTTTATGTTTATTCTATTCCATTTGCATGATAAAAAGGATTGTAATCTATTCTCCTCCCCCCATTTCTATGCATGGACACTTATTTATTTATCTTTATTTTTAAATGAATATTTTATATTATTGTAATAAATGTTATGAATCACACTGAGTTACATGAAAATTGGATTAATGTGCAAACTTAGACTTAACTGTAAAACTTGAAAAGTGGATGGGGATAAGTGTAATTTTGAATGTCAATAAGAAACTAATTAAATAATTAAAGGTAATAGAACATAACACATAAACAGATGCCAACCCCAAGGTTGGGTGAGCATTCCAAAAGCCCATACTCGGTTTCTGAACCTATTCTCTAATGACGGCTTCTGGAACCTCCATATAATCCAGTTACCATATAAGTGTGTCCTGGCTCTCATTCGCGTGGTGACTCTATCTTCAATTTGGGCTTCAAGCCTATTTTGTATTTCCTAATGGGCCTTGAGCTTACACAGTGTTGTGGTCACCAAACACTTGGGAACATGCTAAACCTCACCGCCTACAATGGCAAGTCCATTAGGGATAGAGAAACTGATTCTAGTATTTTGTGTTTTATCATTTTTAATTATTTTCTTATTTTTTTTACATCTTTTGCATTCACTACACATTTTCACACAATGAGCACTCAGTCCCTAAATAACTTGATGATAGTCATTACTTTACTCTTATGTTTCGCTCAAACCTAACAGTGAAGTATTTGATTATTATCACTCATAGCACGTACTTATCCACATCGTATGGACCTTTGAGTTGGGAGGCGTAATAAAGGTATATTGTTATGGGAACTAAAGCCTTTTTCACCCTAAACTCAACTCATGTAGTGACCTAATAACTTCCTTAAGGATATTCCAAAATGCATGTGTTTGATGCTATATGATGGATCTTGGCATAAAATCTTAGCCCATTATAAATGGACTATGTCAAAGTAGGTCTTTCTTGCCTCTATGACCATTATGATGGACCTTTTCTTATGCAAGGGCCTGCTACTTTTTTTTTTACTTTAAGAGTTATCTTGCCTACGTCGGTTTTGTTATCCCCCTTTGATAATTAAAACCTAGACAAAAAATCCTAGGATAAGAAACTCGTAATCGAATATATGTGTAAGAGGAATAAGAGTAGAAGTAATCATGCCTAAATTCATTACTTATTTATTTGTTTGTCTTTTTTTTTCACATTAAAAAAAATCTTGCATTTCATACATATATAACATTCATTGCAACTTTCAAAATTGCATTTTCCTAACCATAAACCTCTTCTTATTTAGAAGCAGATTAAAGGAATTTAGCCCACTAATATCAAGGATCTAATAAAATAGTTGAGACCACTTGACAAAAAGAGTAAGATGGTAGGACCCTCTAATTTTGATGTTGAAGCTTTCAAGAAAGAACTATTGAAAGAGATTAGAGATGACATGCAACAAATGATCATAGACATGTTTGCTGAGATTATAATAAAGATGACCATGGATAGAGAAGACTTTAAAAATAGATCTATTATTAGTGAGCCATTCAAAGAAAAATTGAAAGCACCAGTAGATCCAACAGAGTCAGAATGGATGAAAGACATGAAAAAGAAAGTGGATCAACTTCAGTCTGCACTAAAGAAGCACGTCTTGGTCCTTATTTTATCAATTTGGATATGGATTTAGAGGAGGAAGAACCATTGCCCCTGAAGTACAAATTTTTAAAAATGAAAAAATACTCTAGCATTAATGATCCTCATCTGCACTTGAAGTAGTATGTCACTTACATGAAGGCCATTGGGTTGTTAAAAGCTCAAATTGTCAAATAATTTCCATTATCCTTGGAATGAGCTGTTGACAATTGGTACTACACTCTGGATGCACAGGTTGTCACGACCCAAAACAGGGGCCATAACCGACGCTAGGGAACAGGAATTCTTTCGAATCCGGAACCCGTAGTAAGCCTAAAAATAAAATAAAACATGCAATAGTAATAACAATATATAATGCAGTGGAAATAAAAATCATAATTATCACAATAACATATGCACCAACTGGATTTAAATCAAATCCTCATCATCACATATATATATAAACTCTTTTAATACAAATCCAGTTCAAATATAATACAACATCTCTTTAATAATTAATGACTACTGCAGTGTCTAGATAAAATAAAACTCAAGACTCAGGGAAGCAGTTTACACAAAGAAGCCGGGGCGGAAGAAATCCGACGTACAGGCCTACTACTGAGGTCTGAAGATGATGACTCTCCTGAAAAATAGTCAACGGAGGGGAGTCAGACCTCACTGAGTGAATTACTATAATATATATACATGCATACTAAATGACAATGCATACAGTCAACAGTATATATCTAATATATATATATACAAGCAAATACACACAGATGCAATAAAAATCAGTTTATATATTTTACTGAAATTCACAGTTTATGAAGGATCAAATAGAACCCTAGAATATCGCGACCTCAAACAGTGTTAGACAACACTCTAGCCACACCGGCTCACTTATTCCAAATATAATCACTTGTTCCATTTGGACAGTAGACTGGCCCCGAGACACTAAGTCAATCGAGCTCCAGCAGTCTGACTGTCAGTGTGATTGGCCCCGAGACACTAGGTCAACCGAGCTCCAGCAATCACACCCAAATCACACCACACATCAAATAATCATATCCAATTAATATCCACAAACTGGTTAGTAATATAGCCTAAATGCTATAAGCGTACCGGTACGTACTCGGTCCTAGTGTTGCCCATTAGGTAGCACGTTCTATTGATATCCTTCAATAATAAATATAAAACATTCATTCACAAATAAATGATGCATGAATTTAAATAAAACAACATTATAAACCATATATATACTGGAAATATACCAAAAGTAAACCCGGTATATTTCGAGTATATATACGTCAAACAAATCCAATCAAATTACAAAATAAGCTAGAAATGTATTTAAAAACATTTTAAACATAAATGGTTAATAAAGCATGCCTATAATTTAATATATACCAAAAATAAACCAAAAGTAAACTAAAAATAAACTTAAGTACTAATCAAATTATTTATGCATATTTAATCATAATAAAACATGCATTTCTAAATCATGCACCCTAAAGCATATATATATAGAATAGTAACTCACACTTAGTGCGCTCCTCGAGATGGGTCCGACGGGCCTGGTCCACTAGCCCTCGGTCTCGGCACAACTAAACAAACAATAAATAACAGACATCAGAATAAGCCTAACAGAAAATTCTAGAAACTCGATCTAGAATATTAGACACCGAAACAAAATTAAGGTTTGACCGGACATCACGTTTTACGAGAATCCAATCGAAAATTCGGCAGAACCTCCCTTGTAAAACGGACATCTCTCAACTCAAAGAGTAGAGCCGGCCCTGCAAAGAAACACACTTCGAAAAATAGGCTTAACAACTCATCCACAACCCCTCGGTCGGACTCCAAACTACAGTCTACCGACCGGGGTCCACAATCACAGAACAATTATAAAAATACCAAAAATACCCTTATATCACAGAAATATACTTTATACATAGAAATTACATAATTAACCTTAAAACACATTAAAAACCGATAAAACTCATTTTATTAGAAAAATCGTATATAATATATATAATTGAAAATAATTCACGAAAAATAGTTTTAATTAATTAAAAATACTAAATAATTTGTAGAAATCATTTTTATACCTTAAATAATTATTAAAACCAATTAAATTACATTTTTAGCCAATTTTGGGTAAAATTACCAAAATACCCCTATATATATAAATATACTAAAATTACTCCAAAAATTGACCAAAAATAATATAATTATCCAAAATTAATTTTCTCAACATTTTTATCAATAATATCAATAATTAAACTCAATTAACTAATTAATTTCAATTAAAAACACAATTAACCTAATTTTCCAAAAATTACATAAACTAATTAAATTCAAAATAAATACATAGAAATTCATAAAAATTCCAAATAAATTTCTATAATTCATTTCAACACCTATATTTATCATAAAACACAATTTCATAATTTAATAAATTAATTTCCGAAAATTAGAAAATAATATTAAAATATTCAAAAATACCCAAAAATCAAATTAATCTCCAAAAATTCTCCAAAAATTCACACATGAAGATTAAGCTACTAGGATCAACATTTGTTAAGGAATTTTTCATGAATCAATCAAATTGGAGTTCAAAAAAATCAAGAACCCTAAAATGGCCGAATTCGAAAAATCGAAACCTAAGCAAATCAAGACCATTTTAAGTGAAACAAAGCTTGGAATCACACTCACCAGAGCTCAAGGAGAAGAAAGAGACTGGCAGTGTCGAAAACAGTGGTCGGAATCGTCGTGAACGATGTTAGCTCCCACTTTCGACTTTCTAGCCAAAAATGGCTTCCAGATGCCGAAAATAGCTGCAGCAGGCGGCGGGGAAGGCTGAGGAAGGAGGTGGCACACCGGACGGCACACCAACGGCAAGGAAATGGGACGGTAGGTGGCGGAACGGTAATGGGGACGGTGATCGGGAGTGAGGGAGTTCGGATGGTAATTCCGTAAATAAACCAAACTTTATAATTTTGTTAATATTAAATGGATATATGTATATATATATACTTTACACTATATATTAAAATAATATAAAATCACACACATTAAATATACACCACACACATATAATTTAATACACCTAAAAATAATTAAATAATATTAAAACAAATTAATAAATAATAAAATATTAGGGTAATTAATTAAACTCTAAATAATTAAATAAATACACATATATACGTTATTTAGTATTTTAAAAATATGTATGAGTTCATGCAAGTCCGGAAATCTATTTAAAATAATTAATAGTAAATTATTTATATGAAAATATCCCCGAAAATGAAAGTCCCGGGAAATTTTACGTAAAGCACTTAAAATAATAATAAACAATTAAAATTAGCTTTAATTAAATAACAAACTCATAAAAATTTCATAAATATATACAAAAATTATTAACACTGCATATCCCGATGCAGTATAAAAATATTTAAAAATACGGGATATTACACAGGTGCAATAAGACTAGAAGGATTTGTGCTCAATCTTCATCAAATAGTATGGGTTAAACTCTCAATTTGAAGTTTCTCTTCACGAGCTACAGAATATAATTCAAAGACCTAACGAGTCCTTTGTGAGCTTCTTAAACAAGTAGAGAGGGAAGTTGGCTCAGATGAAGCATAGACCTGCAGAATCATACCAGCTTATTATAGCTATAGAAGCTTACATCCATTTATGGCTAACAAATTGAAGGACATGGGCGTAAGGGACTTCAAAGCGTTGCATTGTTTTAGAGTACAAGTTAAAACTGACTTGAATTTGGACATTCATGAGTAGTTGTTTATCAGTTGAGAATATAGTAACTCAAAATCATATTTTCCTGTACCATTTTGCCTTTAATGCTAATGAATGTTTTATTGCCTAATTTACGTGAGTATGAATTTGTTACAACTATGCATGCAATCTTATGTTTGAATGAGAGAGAGAATTGAGAATAAGAAAAAAAGAGAAAACACCCATAAAATGAGATGGCTAAAATGTCAAAATTGACTTTCAAACTTTTCCTTCAGGCATATTTAACCTCAATTTTCCCTAAAATGAATTCCTCATATTTATCAAAAAAAAAAAGAAAGAAAAGAAAAGAAAAAGAAAAAGAAAAGAAAAAAGAAAAGGAAGGAAAGTGTGGGAAAAGAAAAAAAGAAATCTTTGTTTATGCCACCAACTTTTAAAAAGTTAATTTGAGAAATCCTTAGAAAATCCTTATTCTCAACTAAAATTCTCACCAATTATGAGTTGAAAAAATAGTTTATCAAAAAACCCATAAAGGGCTTCCCAATAACAAGCATAATGTGGCATGTCGGATCATAACAGAGAAGCAACCATGTGAAAATAATCATGATTGACATATTGTTAGCACGTGAAGTGTCAGATATAGACACATGAATTTTATAGCAATCGACAGTATGAGTGACGTCAACATCCAGCAATCAGTAGCAAAAGCAGTTAGCAGCTAAAGTAACAACATGAACATTGAGCATAACAAAAGTGATTGACCATCACCATGAATTTACAACCACCCAGCTAGGTTGAAAACTCCTAGAAAGGGAGCAACCAAGT
Source organism: Mallotus nudiflorus (assembly GCA_947683625.1). Classification (NCBI taxonomy): domain Eukaryota; kingdom Viridiplantae; phylum Streptophyta; class Magnoliopsida; order Malpighiales; family Euphorbiaceae; genus Mallotus; species Mallotus nudiflorus. Next base: position 5,602,165 of record CANTUR010000011.1, read on the forward strand.
CAAAATAGGAAAAATAAAAAATAAAAAAAATGAAAGACCCAGCTAGATTCAAAAACTCCTAAAAAAGGAATGACCTAGGCAAAAGAGGGAATATAAAATAAAATCGGTTGCATTTTCATTCTAAGAAAAGTAGTTCAAGATATCATAAGATTCTACTTGGTGGTGTGAAAGCGAGAGAGTCTATCAAGTCCTTAACTGGGGGGCAATTTTGTAGGTGAGTTGAGCCTTATGAGTAATGGAGTTTTTAAACAGAGTCTCTTCCACATAAGGGTCAAGCGCAACCATCATATGACAATAAAGCACTCTAAGGAAGTAAATAAGCTAGAGGCATATGCTAGGGTCTTAATTTATATTCTATTTGGATAGACTCAACTGTTGGATTCATATTCTTTAATGGAAGGAGCACCAGTTCCTAGAGATTAGCTTTAAAAAAAAAGACATTTGGCTAAATCATTTAAGATTTATTATTTTCTCTTGGTTTATGCATATATAAAATTTTTGCAAGAATTATTTTGAAATCTCAAACATGTGCGCATTAGAATAATGCAAGTCTTTTACCAATATTACATACACCACCCAAGTTTGTGTTGTCAAATTATTTTTGAGGATTTTTAGAGACTATGATCATGCATATATGAGCATTCAATCTTTTGGATGTGTCTTTAAAGTGAGCTATCTCTAATGTATAGGATACAATCCTGCTGTGTTAATTTCACCTGACGCTTGTAAGGCTACATGACTTGTTTTGGTTGAACTTATTTAATTGTCTCCGCCAAATGCCCTAGAGACTATATGGCATCTTTTATTTGTCTTTGTTGGATGCACATTTTGTTTATTATCTATTTAGCCTGACGCCCTTGAGGCTATAATGGCATGTTATGATTTCACCTGATGCCCATATGGCTGTATAGGGCTTTCTGTTTGATATTGTTTGATGCATGTTTTTATCTATTTATTAATCTTACCTAATGCCACTGAGGCTATACGATATTCGTTATTATTTTTTTACTTAATGCCTGCGTGGCTATATAGCTTTTCTTTATTGTTGTTTTTGCCTAATGCCTACATGGCTATATAGCTTCTCTTGTGTTTTTTTACCTAACACCTGCATGGCTATATGGCTTCCTTTATATTTACACACTTAATGCCTTTGTGGCTATATGGCTTTTCTTGTGATTTCATCTGCCTAACGCCTATATGGCTATATGGCTTCCCTTGTGTTTTCTCGTTTAATGCATGTGTGGCTATATGGCTTCTCTTGTGATTTTATCTCGCTTGATGCATGTATAGTTGTATGGCTTTTCTTGTGTTCCTTTGCCTGATGCATGAGTGGCTATATGGCCTCTCTTATGATTTCATCTGCCTGACGCTTGCATGGTTATATGGCTTCCTTTGTGTTTGCCTCATGATGCCTGTGTGGCTATATGGCTTGTCTTATGATTTCATATGCTTGATATTTGTCTGGCTATATGGCTTCTCTTATGTTTCTCCACTTGACGCCTGTGCAGCTATATGGCTTCTTTTATAATTTCATCTGCTTGACACCTACGTGGCTATATGGCTTTTCTCATGTGTTCTTGCTTAACACCTGTATGGCTATATGGCTTCCCTTATTATTCCTTTCTCTTGTCTTATGTTTGCTTATCAAAATATTAATAAGTGACTGGTCAGATTTATATCCCTGATGTTTATGATTTCAGAAGTTACAAGTCGGGTTGTATCCCCAAAGTCCACATTTCATATAAGGGACTGACTCTCAGGCTAGGAAACCCAAGGATGGCAGCGTGAGTTTTCCATTCTAAATAAAGGACTGCCTCTTGGGCTAGGAAAACCAAAGGATGACGGTGTAAGTTCCTATTCCAAATAAGGGACTGCCTCTTGGGCTAGGAAAAACTAAGGATGATGACGTGAGTTTCCTGTTTCAGATAAAGAACTCACTCTTGGGCTAAGAAAACCCAAGGATGACGATGTAAGTTTCCTACATATAATAATGGATTGTCTGTCATATCAGGAAAATTTGAGGATGACAGTGTGAGTTCCTCACCTATGATAAGGGACTACCTCTCAAGCCAAGAAAATCCAAGGATGATAGTATGAGTTTCCCATTTTAGATGAGTGGTGTATTGAGATAAGAAAACTCAGGAACCACATTTCATGTGAGGGGCTAATCGGGCTAGGAAAATCTGAAGATCATAATCACATTTCCAAATGATTTATCAAATATTAATGAGTGGTTGATCGTGCCAAGAAAACCCGAGGAACACAGTCACATTTTAGGGTAAAACTTTAACTTTTCGGGTTAGAATTCCTGAGGCCGACGGTGCGAGTGAAGCTCAAAAGTTAGGTATGCCTATTATTGATTATTACTTTTATTATGAATGTGCTTCTTTAAAAAATTATCATTGCATGCATTTGGTATTTTGAATATTCAGGGGGCAAAGCTATAGGAGGCAAACTGTGGATGCTCGGTTTGATAAAGCCATAATAGAGCCCAATGATAAAAACATATGAAAATTAGATGCTAGAGAAGCCCAAAACCTTCTTAAGAATGGACTTAAGAGCCTAAGCCTAAAATCTAAACCCATTTCAAGCCCAAACCCATACAAATACAAGCTTAAACCCATAACTCCAAGTCTAAGACCTTTGGCTCAAAAGGCCCAGGCCTAGAAGCTAAAGAGGCGACCGCCTTTTAGGAAGTTGGATGAAGAGGCGTTGCCTCTCTTCTTCACATGCCACTTGCTACTGCATTAAATGAGTTTCTTCAAGGACAGTAAATTGATAGGCCCTTACCTGTTCTTACTCTGCAATTGCAGCAAAAATAGTTAGTCTTTAAAGAAAATTTATGGGCTAAAAAAGGGATGGTAATAATAAAGAGAGTAAAGGGTAATGATTAAGCTTGGGAAGGATAAAAAGAAAAGGAAAAGAAGGAAGAGGGGAGAGGGGAGAGGTTCAGATTGAAGAAAAAATCCTCGGAGTGCAAAAAAAAGAATAGAAGAAAGGAAAAAGGGATTAGAGAAGAAAATAGGGAGTTCATTCTTAAGAGGAAAAGTTATTCTTACATATGGGACAGTGCAAAAATCAAATCAAAACTTCTAAAGGCCAAACATTTTTGGAAATCAAACTCATTTTTAGTAAGAGTCTTTGTTCTTGAGTATTGCTTTTATGTTTTATGTAAGATCATTGTTATTTTCATCTATAAGTTTATAGTTGTTTAAATCAGTTGGTTTTTAAATTAGAAACTACAACTCTATCTGAACTTGAATTCATTATAGGCAACTTAGGTGGTGCCTCATTGTAGAGGCGTCGTCTTTTTGAGATGAGGCAACACCCCTTTGATGAGATGTCGCCACTTTACTTTCACCAGTGTCACTATTCATAAGAAAAAAAATTTGTACTCAAAATTTTTTTTTTTCCTTTCAGCCACTTCATCAAAAGGGTGATAGAAACATTTCCATTTATTTTATTTGCTCCCGTTTCGTTTATTAGTCAAAAATTTTACGTGAGTTTAGTTTCATTTCATATTTCTATACGTTTTTTTACTATTTAAAATTACTCTTCATATAATTAGGTTTTTGTGCTCTAAATTTGTTCATTTTTCAGCCACTTTAGTAGAAGAGTGACGGGAGTATTTTTATGTATTTTGTTAGTTAAAATTTAATATATTAGTTAAATTTGTATGTGAATTTTGGTTGCATTTGTATGATTTTTACATAATTTATTATTATTTTTTACTATTTTAACTAAGCTCATAATGTTGAGCCCATAGGTAAATGCCTCTTTGCTATGAGGCAATACCTCATTCCATCCATGATAAGAGGCGATGCCTCTTTGAAGATGCGTCGCCATATTATTTTATTTTATTTTAAATAAATAATTGGTTACTTTTTTTATTTTCTTTAATTTATAATTGTATCACAAGGGTTTATTCTTTTTATTTTGAAATATATTTAAGTGTGTATGTTTTTCATTGTAATATCCCAAGATTTTAAATAATTTTAAACTACATCAAGATATGCAGTGTTAATAATTTTGATAAAAATATTTGATTATTTAATTAGTTTGTTATTTATTAAAGTTATTTTTTAATTATTTTAAATTTCATATGTAAAATTTTTCCGAGAATTATATTTTTGGGAGAATTAAAACCTAAATAAATATTTGTTAATTATATTAGTCGGTTTTACGTATTTGCATGAGTCCATGCGTGATTTTAATTACCGTAATAATATATATACACATATTTAATATTTTAGGATTTATTTTAATTAAGTATATATTATATATTTTTATTAAATTAATATGTGTTATATATATGTTTATATGTATATAAATATTGGGTTAATATTTTTATATGTGGTGTAGATTATTTTGAATATAATATTAATATATTATAATAATATAAGTTAAAGTTATATATATATATATATATAAATGTAAAAGTTTGCTTTATTTACAAAATTGTTATTATCTTCTCCAAATCAACCCGACGCCCTCACCCTCCATTTCTACCACTGTCAAGCTTTCCCCTTGCCATCGGAGTGCCCCCCGGACATCCACCACCTTCCCAAGCTTCTTCCGCCACCTGTAGTCTTCATTTCTAGCGAGTTTTGGCCAATTTCCTCCCGAGAAGCCGAAACTCGAGCTAGCTCCGATCACTGTGATTCCGGCCACCATCTTGAACGCCACCAGTCACTATCTTCTCCTTGAGCTCCGGTGAGTTCATTTCCAAACTTATTTTCATGTGATTTGGTCTAGATTTCCCTTGGTTCATAATTTTCATTTTCAGCCACTTTGTGTTCTTGATTTTTTTGAACTTTGATTCTAATGATTCAAGCTTACTTCCTTCACAAAGATTGATCCTAGTAGCTCAATCTTCATCCTGGAATTTTTATGGAATTTTTGGGAATTATTTTGATTTTTGTGAATTTTTTATTATTTTATTAATATTTTCTAATTTTCGTAAATAAATTGTGAAATTTTGATTTATGGAGTTTATAGGTGTTAAAATGAATTTTATAAATTTATTTGTAATTTTTGTGATTTTTGTATAATTACTATGAATTTATTTAGTTTAGGTGATTTTTAGAAAATTAGGTTAATTGAGCATTTTGTTAAAATTAATGGGTTAATTGAGTATAATTATTGATTTTATTGAATTATATGTGGAGAAATTAATTTTTGAGTAATTATATTATTTTTAGTGAATTTTTGTATAATTATTGTATATTATGTGAATTTATATATAACTAGGGGTATTTTGGTAATTTGATACTAAATTGGTTAAAAATTAAGTTAAATTAGTTTTAATAATTATTTGAGGTATAAAAATAATTTTTCAAATTATTTAGCATTTTTAACTAATTAAAACTATTTTTCAAAAATTATTTTCAAATTATATATATAGTATACTATTTTTGTAAATAAATGAGTTTTTAATGATTTTTAACATGTTTTAGGGCTAATTATGTAATTTGGATTTATAAAATGAATTTCGGTTAATATTTGTGAATTTATCGAGAATTATGGATTTTTAACAATATTTTATTAAAATTAGGGTTTTATGTAATTATTGGTGAAATAATTATTTTCGGTGTTTTAAATATCTAATTTGCTATATTTTGATTTATAAAGGGTATTTTCGGTATTATTGAATTTTTCATGTATGTTGTGCATATCTCGTGAATTGTGAACCTCCGCCGGTAAAATTATAGTTTAGGAGTCCGATCGAAGGGTTGTGTGACTGTTTATACTCGAAGTGTGTTTTCTTACAGGATCGGCTCTACTTTCTGAGTAGAGGGATGTCCGTTTTACAGGGGAGGTTCTACCGAATTTCAGTAGCATTCTCGTAAAATGTAACATTCAGTCAAATCCCTATTCCTAATTTGTGTCAAGTATTCTAGATTGAGTCTCTAGAGTTATGTTAGATTTATTCTGATTTCGTGTTGTCATTTGTTTATTTAGTTGCACCGAGACCAAGGCCTAGTGAACCAGGCCAGTCAAATCCATCTCGTGGAGCGCATAACTATGAGTTGTTATTTTATATATACGTGTTTTAGGATTGCATGTTTTTAGAAATGTATGTTTAAATTTTATGAAATATGCATAAATGGTTTAATAATTGTTTAGGTATATTTTTGGTATACTTTAAATTAAATGCATGTTTTATTATTGAATTATACTTAAAATGTTTTTAAGTATATATATAATTTATGGTTTATTTTGTATTTAAACTGAATTTGTTTGACATATATATACTCGAAATATACTTGGTTTATTTTTGGTATATTTCTAGTATATATATGGTTTATATTGTTATTTTAATTAATGTCATGCATCATTTATTTTATGAATATATGGGTTTATTTTAAATGAAGGGTATCAATAGAACGTGCTACCTAGTGGGCAGCACTAGGACCGAGTACGTACCGGTACGACGATAGAATTTAGGTTAAATTACTAACCTATTTATGGATTATGATTGGATTGATTTTATTGATGTGTGATGTGATTTGAGAGTGTATTTGCTGGAGCTCGGTTGACCAAGTATCTCGGGGCCAATCACACTGACAATCAGACTGCTGGAGCTCGATTGACTTAGTGTCTCGGGACCAGTCTACTGTCCAAATGGAACAAGTGAATTTATTTGAAATAAGTGAGCCTATATGGCTAGAGTGTTGTCTAACACTATTTGAGGTTGCGATCATCTATGGTTCTATTTGTTCCTTCATAAATAGTTATTATTTTCAGAGTAATATAAAATGATTTTGCTGCATCCGTGTGTAGTTGCCTATATATATACTTATTATATATACTATTGAATGTGTGCATTTGTCATTTCGCTATGCATGTATATATACTATAATAATTCACTCAGTGAGGTCTGACTCCCCTCCGTTGATTATTTTTCAGGAGAGTTTTCATTCTCAGAACTCAGTAGCAAACTCTTACGCCGGATTTCTTCTGCCCCGGCTTTACTGTGTAAACTGCTCACTTGATTTTATTTTATATTCTAGACACTGTAGTAGTTGTAGTTAAGTTGTGGGATGTTAAATTTTATATATGTATGAGATTTGTATTTTAAAGAATTGAAAAGAGAAGTTGTATTGAAAGATTATATATATATGATATGAGTTTGTAGAATTAAATAAATTGATGAGTTATATTATCACTTATAAGAATTTAATTTTCGCTGCAAAATACTTAATTTATTTTTATTATTATTGCATGCTTTTATTTTATTTTATTTTTAAGGCTTGCTACGGGTTTCAGATTCAAAAGAATTCTCGTTCCCTAGAGCCGATGACGGCCCCTGTTTTGGGTCGTGACAATCATTCTAATTTGTTTTCTTTGTTTTTTTATTTAATTATTAGATCTATGATAATTTTTAGTTTTATATGTATTTATCCTCATATAATTTGTTTTTTATATTTTCCCATTTCCATATTTTCAGTCTTTTTTATAAAATTATTTTTTTATCTTGCTTAATTAAATGTTTGTTTGCTTATTATTATTTTTACTTTTGTTTACTTTCGGTTTATTTCTAGTTTATTTTTTGTTTATTCTATTCCATTTTACATGATAAAAAGAGTTGTAATCTATTCTCCTCCCCTATTTCTATGCATGAACACTTATCTATTTATCTTTATTTTTTAATGAATATTTTATATCATTGTGATATATGTAATGAATCACACTGAATTGCATGAAAATTGGATTAATGTGCAAACTTAGACTTAACTGTAAAACATGAAAAGTTAATGGAGGCAAGTGTAATTTTGAACATAAATAAGGAAATAATTAAATAATTAAAAGTAATAAAATACAAAATATAAATGGATGTCAACCGCTAGGTTTGGTGGGCATTTCAAAAATCCATGCTCAGTTTCCGAACTCGTTCTTTAATGACGGCTTTTGGGAACCTCCGTAGAATTCAATTGCCATATAATTGTGTCTCCACTCTCATTCGGGTGGCAACTTCATCTTCAATTTGAGCTTCAAGTCTATTTTGTATTTTTTATTAGGACTTGAGCTCACACAATGCTATGGTCATTAAACACTTAAACGCATGCTAAACCCTACCACCTATCATAATTTTAAAATTTTAATTGTAAAAATTAAAAATTGATTATGATAACTGTAAAATTCTAGAACTGTCTTTTCTTTTTCCTAATTAAAATATGTACATAAAAGTATATTAAATTTATAGTTTCAAGTTAGACTTGTTTTGTTTTAGATATATTGGTACAAAAGATCGTAATCTATATATTTTGTTTTTTACAAATTACTCTAAAATTAAAATTTTAGTAAAATTAATTTAATTTAACATATTATTTTTAATTTTAACATAATTAAAATTTAAAAAATAAAATATACATGTGGGCAAGGGTGGTCTTACTTGGTGTGAAGACTGTTGGTCTAGGGCAGGGTGCGGTATTAAATTTTTTAATTTTGATTAAATTAAAATTAAAATTGTAAATAATGTATGTAATTAGATTAATCTTGTCAAATTTGAAAATTTGATATAAATTTATAAGAATAAAAAAAAGTTATAATATTTTTTGTTTAAAATAGGCCTTCATTTACTACTTTTAAACAAATGACTTTATTTTTGAGCCTAGGTTCTAATATTTGATAGACGGCAAATGGTTTATGGATGTAATAGTTGAGTGTTATAATTTGTTTTTGTTGCAAATTATCGAAACTCAAAGATTTCCTACACTTTTCTTGTTGACCTGGACAACTATGCAAATGTATAAGACAAATGTTGGCAAAATTATCGATTAATCCAAATGAATGAAACCATCATATTTGAGGAACACTTCTTTCGAAAATTGAAAAGTCATTTTAAGAAATTTTAGTGCATGACTATTTTTTTTATTATTACTATTTTTTGAAAATTTTGAGATTTTACGATTTACTGGATGTCGTACAAGCCTGACGATTACATAAGGACATTTAGCGCAAAATCACATGTATCATCTGTTCACTACAATGCGTAGCTGAGTAAAACTTAAAATTCAAGTAAACGAAGCCAAGAATAAAAGGATGATGTCAACGACACAACATATAAATATAATATGTAAAAAAATGACTTTTTAACAAACAACTTTCTCCAATAATAGATAAACTAAATTAAAGATTTATCTTATATAAAAAAAATAATAATGACAAGAATTTTTCAACAGCCAACATCTGGGGGACACAAATTAAAGAAGTGCAGTTTTTAGGTGTAAAAATTGAAATTTTATTTTTTTAGATTTTAAAATTAAAAATGTGTTTATTTTAATAAGAAAAATTAGCACTATTATGTAATTTATATAAATAACTATCAGTCTAGTCTCTTCTTTAACGCTGAAAGTATTATTCATTTAGCCTCTCTTTTAATAATAATAATAACAATAATAATAAGAAATAGATCAATGATAATTACATAAGAAAGATATAGTTCTTTGGACATTAAAGTTGTAGTTTAGTGGCTACTACTCCCTAAAAGTATTGTAAAGTGTAAAATCAAATTCTAATGTCATTAATTTAAGAGAAAAGAATTATTTCTTTATATACGATGCATTGATATTTAAGTCATTTTAAACTCTTATAAATCGATATATATATATATATATATATATATATATATATATATATATATATTCTCCTCAAATTATATGATAGTGTGTACATCTAGATGGATATTTTGCCTTTAAGAACTCGAACAATGGCTAATACTATTTATTTAATTGTCAAAAAATGTTACTAAAACATGTCAATTTTACGACAATTGAAATAAATTATATATATATTTTAACATTTATTATTGGAATAAGAAAAAAAATTCTAACCAGCTCTTTTTTCTTACTACTTATTTCTCTTTAAAACTTTTATTTCAGCCACCACTTATCACTCTTTCTATCGGCATGTTTCTATTTTATTTACTTTATTTTCGTTTTTCATTGAATAAATAAAGATCTTTTAGATCTTTTTTTAATTGAAATTGCTGAATTTTTTTATGGAGTTCCTGTCTTTAATGGGATTGTTGAACAAAGCTCATTCAATTGTATCTTCACTTGAGCCAAATCTAGTATGATCAATTGAACTTCCTTGACTAGTCCAATCTTGCATATAGCCAATTAAGGCTTCTTGTAGCTTTTTGGACCTTAACCTTGTAATTGGGACTTGTAGCATGCTTAATAGATCCTTAGCTTTATCTTTGGTTTTCTTGTTGTCCTCTCCATCAAGCCCATCCTTGGCTTTATCTTTAAAAATGCCACCACCATCACCATTCTTAAGTTTGGCCATGTCCATATCAGATGTAGTTGTAAGTCTAGTTTGTCTATAGTAGTTGATCTTTACTTGAAATAGAATTTTGCCAGTTTGATAGTTATCTGAGCTTATTGATCAAGCAACGCCTCTGCCTCACTGTCATAAGGCGATCACCACTTTGACGGGCCCTCACGTATTCTCTGTTTTGATATTTCATATAAATCATGCATGGTTTGAACCTTCATGAATCCCCTTTCTCCTAGTTTTTGTCTATTTTGCATGGTCATTTTCGCTATTTCATTTGGGGTTAATGTTTGAATATTCGTAATCTCTACTTATATAAATTTGATCTACAAATTAACTAGTCAATTCTTCTTGTATGATTTTATATGTCTTGGAAGTTAATATCTTGCGTATTGCATGGAATCGAAACGATTTTGAATGTTCAATTTAGTACCTAATTCTTTTCCTCTTTTGTTATATTTTTATGTAATTTAATGCTTGTTTATTGTTTGTTTATTATACTTTCATTTGAATAAAGCGTTGTAATCCTTAATCATTTCCCTCATTTGATTTAAAAGCATGGTTGTAAATGATTATTATTATTTGTTTTGCTTATAGTGAATGTTGGGACCAAATGTAGAAAAGAAACTAATGTGCAAACTCGAGTTTAATTATAAAATGAGACAATCATTCGAAGGAAATTGCAATTCTCATGGTAATGAAGAAATCATTGAATAATTAAAGGTAATAAATTACAAGACACGAACTGAGGCACAAGGTTGAGTGGGCATTCAAACGCCCATACCTAGTTTCCGAACCCGATCTCTGATGACGGCTTCTTGGAATCTCTGTGTGATTCAGTTGCTGTACAGTGTATCCCGACTTTTATCCAGGTGGTGACTCCATCTCCTATTAGGCTTTATGACCTATTTCGTACTTTCTAGTGGACCTCGAGCTCACATAGTACCGTAATTGTTAGACACTTAGGAGCATGCTAAACCCCATCGTATACAATATATTGGAACAAAAAATCGTAATTTCTCTCTCTTTATATATATATATATATATAAATTACTCTAAAATTAAAATTTTAATAAAATCAATTTAATTTGAAATATTATTTATAATTTTAATATAACTATAATTTAATTGAAATTTAAAAATGAAAATATGCATGTGGGCAAGGGTAGTCTTACTTGGTGTGAAGGCTGTTGGTCTGGGGCAGGGTGCGGTATTAAATTTTTTAATTTTGATTAAATTAAAACTAAAATTGTAAATAATGTATCTAATTAGGTTAATCTTGTAAACTTTGAAAATTTGATATAAATTTATAAGAATAAAAAAAAAGTAATATTTTTTTGTATAAAATAGGCCTTCATTTACTACTTTTAAACAAATGACTTTATTTTTGAGCCTAGGTTCTAATATTTGATAGACGGCAAACGGTTTATGGATGTAATAGTTGAATATTATAATTTTGTTTTTGTTGCAAATTATCGAAACTCAAAGATTTCCTACACTTTTCTTGTTGACCCGGACAACTATACAAATGTATAAGACAAAAACGGTAAAATTTTCGATTAATCCAAATGAATGAAACCATCATGTATGAGGAACACTTCTTTCGAAAATTGGCAAGTCATTTTAAGAAATTTTAGTGCATGACACAACATATAAATATTATTTTATTATTCCTTATATAAATATTATTCCTTATGTGAAACTATTTTTTTATTATTTTATTTATTTTATTTTTTTTAGAAAATTTTGAGATTTTACAATTTACTGGATGTAGTACAAGCCTGACGATTACATATGGACATTTACCGCAAAATCACATGTATCATCTGTTCACTACAATGCGTAGCTGAATAAAACTTAAAATTCAAGTAAACGAAGCCAAGAACAAAAGGATGGTGTCAACGACACAACATATAAATATAATATGTAAAAATGACTTTTTATCAAACGACTTTCTCCCATAATAGATAATCTAAAATAAAGATTTATCTTTTTATAAAAAATAATAATGACAAGAATTTTTCAACAGCCAACATCTGGGGGACACAAATTAAAGAATTAAAGATGTGCAGTTTTTTAACATTATAAGATGTAAAAATTGAAATTTTATTTTGTTAGATTTTAAAATTAAAATTGTGTTTATTTTAATAAGAAAAATTAGCACTATTATGTAATTTATAGAAAGAACTATCAGTCTGGTCTCTTCTTTAACACTGAAAGTATTATTCATTTAGCCTCTCTTTTAATAATGTATCTTCAGTGTCGAAACAACTATATCTTTCTCATGTTATTATTATATTAATAATAAGAAGAAATAGATCAATGATAATTACCTGAGAAAGATATAGTTCTTTCAAAACTAAAGTTGTGGTCTAGTAGTATAAAATCGAATTCTATTGTCGGTAATTTAAGAAAAAAAAAATTACTTTTTCATATTTAGGTCATTTTAACCGATATATATATATATATATTCTCCTCAAATTATATGATAGTGTGTACATTTAGATGGATATTTTGCCTTTAAGACATCGAACACTGGCTAATACTATTTATTTAATTGTCAAAAAATGTTACTAAAACATGTCAATTTTATGACAATTGAAACAAATTATATATATATTTTAACATTTATTATTGGAATAAGAAAAACAATTCTAGCCGGCTTTTTTTCCTTCTTTTGTGTTAGTACTTATTTTTCTTTAAAACTTTTATTTCAGTCATCGCAGGACACTTTTTTTTATCGGAAGTGGTCCTTTATGTTTTTATTTTATTTACTTTATTTTGTTTTTTATTAAATAAATAAAGATCTTTCTGATTTTTTATAATTGAAATTGTTGAATTTTTTTTTATGGAATTCTTATCTTTAATGTGATCGTTATGGCTCTTAATAAAATTTTTAATTTTGGTTTCCCACAAAGAGTTTGCATATCTCGTTGTTGTAAAATTTATGTTGGTGTTTTGCAACCATTTTCATTCAAAGACCGTAGAGTTGATTTATAGATAAATAAAGTTATTGGATGAAGTGTGTAAATCTTTGAGTTATAAATTAAAAGAATTTTGTCAATGTGATTGAAAAATAAAAATAAGAAATTTTATAATTTAACTGAGATTTTATTTTGCTACTTCTTAATTGTACTATTATTTTTACTGTCTGTTCATCAAAATGTATTCTTAATTTTTAATGAATGAAAGATTTTTTTTTTCTCTAAAAAATTTACTATTCTAAATGTGAAATGGAAAAATCTTTCTATTTGAATTTGATATGAACAAAAGGAAACTTAATTGCTGCTAAAAAGTATTAAGAATTTAATTTCTATTGCAAATTTCCGTAATTTGTCATAGCTGATCCATCTTTGTCCTAAGGAATTTTTGAAAGGATCTCTCTTGTATACATAACTTAAGGATAAAAGATTCTGCACGTAACCTACCCAGCTAGTTAACAAAGAAATTAATCTTCGCCTGCAATGAAATTTCTTGGTTGCTTCTGTATCCATATATATTACAAGCAAGAATTTGACAAAAAGATTTTAAAAGAATATAGTATTAATTATGAAATTTATTTCAATGTGAAAAAAAAAAATGGAACTTTGCTAATGTCATCAAAGAGGTCATGAACATTGGAGTCATCAAAGAGGTCATGAACATTGGAGATGAGCCGGGAAACAATTTCTGACGAAATCGTAAATTAACTAACAAAATCCAGGCAGCTAATGACACATTTGATTTAATACAGAATTCACATTAACAATTAACAACAAACAAAGAAACATACAAAACTAGAAATTTCCAGGTAGCTAATGACACATTTGGTTTAATACAGAATTAACATTAACAACTAACAATAAACAAAGATACATCCACACGAAAACATTAACGTGAGATGCAAGAAATTAATGGGAGTTAACAATCCTTATGATTAATTAAAATCCACAAGAATAAACATAACAAAAAGAGACATAATTAAACTACGTGAACTCTAAATTTAAAAAAAAATTAAACAAAAATAATGAATTGAGAATCTTCTCATCACTGAGTAGCTTTCAAAGCTTTATAAATCTCATAAACCATTCTAGCATCAAACTCTTCATTAGAATAAGCAACGGCAGGAGCTTGTCTAGCTTTTGGGATCCTTTTGCTTCCGAAAGCACTATCATTATTCAAGTAACCAACGTTTCCAGCCACACTCACCATCATATTAACATAAGCATTCTTGATCTTCCTCAACAGATTCAAAGGAGAAGAACAAGCAAGCTTTAAAATCTTTAACTTCTTCACTGCTCTCAACTTCCAAACCCTACGTGGGGGGCTGCTGCTTTTGTCTCCGCCAAATCTCACCACCTTAATATGCCTTCTTCCTCTTACTGAACCATCAAGCTTTTCGTATCGGTTTCTTTTTCTCCATCTGCCAGTTAATGGTGTTGAAAGTAACTCCATAGATGGAACTTGTTTCTGTTTTCGGTTTTTGAAATAGCTAAGAGTTAAAAAAAGAAGAGTAAGCTTTTTATAGATGAAAGGAATTATGGCAGATGGGTTCACACGGGAATTGAATTCCTTTGCATCAAAATTACATTTAGCCCTTTTTTTTATATAATGATATTAACATATATCAGTCTGGTCAACAATGGCAGTTAGACTATTGAAATTCAAATAAAAAGTTCTTAGTCGTCCATCATCAGATTTGTTGGTTATATATAGCCGGTATATATATAGGAATTGACATTTTTTTTAATGAAGTGAGATTGTTTCAAAGATGAATAATTTAATTAAAAAATATTACATTTTAGTCTATTGATATAGATTTTATTTTATAAACTCCAAATAAAATTTTCTAATTCTACCTCTAGTCTAGCTAATTTGCAACTAATAAAAAAACTACTGGTGAACATAAAATTTTATTTTATAATTCTCTTGAACACTTGAATTGGTATTGATGAATTCAAACAAATAATAATAATAAAAAAAAAAAAGCAATACTTGTGTTAAAAAATTATAAAATTCAACTTTACAAATCATTGAAAATAAATTGAAAAAATGGCATAACACATTTTAAGTGTTAAAAGTTATTCATATTTTATAATTAAATTCTAAAAGCCTAATTATGTACAATCTAAGTTCATAACAATTCCATAAACAAAAGTCGAATTGATGCATTATGTGTAATAAATAGGTCGGGCTGACTAGGTTCAAATGTATAAAAAACATGGAATTAACTCCATCTGAGTCATCACGATGTGTGTAATAAACTTTGTGACATATCAATGATCTCCATTGGTGTCGACACTACAGGACTAATTAATATTATGTTATTTAAAAAGTTATGGAAGTTAAAACAAATCCAAACACTAGGGGCTCGATTTCTCTCTTTTCTCTGTTTATTATTGTTAAAAAATAAATAAATAAATTCGTCCAATGTGGATCATCTCTTACATTGACGGTAATTTTTTATTGTCTTTTCTATTTTATTTATTTTCTTTTAATTTCTTACATTCAACAAACACAAATCTCTAATCATTTTTAAAAAAAAATGTTGAAATTTTTGCTCTTATAAGATGGTATTCCTTTGTGAATTTTAAATAACTATCTGTTGTGAAAATGATGTCGATATTTATGCAGTTGTACTCATTTACGGATAAAAGAGTCCATTTGTAGCTAATTGAAATCATTGAATGGAGTGTATAGATTCTTAAATTGTAAATTAAAAGAGTTTTATTTATGTGATTGAAGAATAACAATAAAATTTTTTTTCCGATAGTGAGATTTTATTTTAATATTTCTTGAATATACTTTTATTTATATTATCTCTTCATTAATATGTAGTTTTAATTTTCAATAAATGAATAATTATTTTTTCTCTAAAAGAAATTATAGAAGCTGATGGCAAATTATTAGACTTGGATTTAATTGCAAATAATTAAACTTGTATGATTTAAGTGTAAAAAAGCAAATAACTTTTTTTTAATAACTTTTAAGGACTGAAAATATTATTAAATCCCAAAATAAATCCATTTCGTCAGAAGAGAGTTATAATTAATGAGTGCTTGTACATGCAAGAAAAGAAATTGAATTCCAACTTTAAAAATTCAAAATAAATCTTTATCCAGCCCATAAAATTATTATTAGCTCTTCTAGATGTTTGACCATTGACAAAAATAATAATGCAGCATTTAAGCCATGATTAATTTATACAGATGAAATGCGAATTTCGCGGATTGCATCTCAAGGAGTTTGGTTTTGACATTTACTTTGCAGGAAACATTATCAAAATTCCCTTGACAATGACTGATTATCAATTTTTTTTTTCTTGAAATATACTTTCACTTATTAATTTGGCAAACCAATATTTAATTTATTTAGTCAAAATTATTCTAAATTGGCAAACAAATATTTAATTTGTTTAGTCAAAATTATTTTAAAACTATTGCATCCAAAATATTTAAAAGAATAGGATGTTATTGCATAGTTTTGTACCAATTAAATATAAAGTTTCAAATTTAGATTTATTTTCATTTGGGATGAATTGATAGAAAGTTTTACTTAAGTAATGTTTCAAATTTTGAAATATAATATATGTAGTGATATTAAATTAATTATTAAAAAAAATTTATTAGTTTTATAATCTTATTAAATTTAATTAATTAAATTAAATGAACTTTAAATATCAATAATTTAGAAAATTTATTATAAATTACTTCCATTATTTTTTTTTTCTATGTATAACCATTTCAATTTGTCACTATGTCATTACTTTGGTGGTCAAATGTACTTATTAATTTGAACAGTATTTTATATATATGTCAAAAAAATTATATTTAATTAAATGATTTGTCAATAAAGGGTTTCTTTTCTTTAATCTTTAAGTAATCATAAACAGCATAATTTGTGCCGGCATAAAAGAATATTTTAGAAATTTTATTTTTATTTTTAAAAGTAATATTGTAGTTTTAAAATATAAAATTTGTTTTACTTGTCAAACATACCCTTCTAAATATCTAGAGCACTTAAGTGTTAATATTTAAATTTAGAGAAAATGATATTAACCTTCCTGAGGTTAGACCTAATTTATATTTTAAAACCTCCTGTTTCAAAATTGAATATTAATCTCCCTACAGTTTCAAAATAGAACACTTAAGAACTTTTGTTGACTTTTTTGTAAAAAATGACTATTATACCCTTGTCTTCTGTAAGAGCAAATTACATTAACCTCCCTAAAATTAGGCGTAATTGACATTTCAAATCTCTTATTTCAAAATTGAATATTAACCTACATATAGTTTTAAAATCAAACACTTAAAAACTTTTATTGATTTTTTTTATAAAAAATGACCATTATATTCTTATTTTAACATATATTTTCTCTAATCTCATTACATATAATCCATAGCATTTATCCCAAAGTTTATGTTTGAATAACAATGATAATTGATAAAATTACTTTTAAAATATACATTTATAATTTTTAAAAATTTTTTAGTTTATAAAAATCATTTATTAATATTTCTTAAAAACTTTTAAAAAAAGTTAAAAATAATTTTTATGGATCTAAAAATTTTAGAATCAATCCATATACATTTAATAAAAAAAAATAAAAACTTTCTATACAAAAAAAAAATATATTTTAAAAATTAAAAGTTAAAAAATTTTTAGGTTTACAAAAATTAAAAGGAATTAATAATTAATAATTTTTAGATCTATAAATAAAATTTTAACTTTTTTAAATTTTTTTAAAAAATATAAAAATTAGATAAAGGTAAATGCTATGGATTTTATGTAATAAGGTTAGAGAAAACATGTTATATATTATATGTAATAAGATTAGAGACGATATATGTTAAAACAAGAATATAATGGTTATTTTTTTGTAAAAAAGTTAATAAGAGTCCTTAAGTGTTTGATTTTGAAATTATATGTAGGTTAATATTCGATTTTGAAATAAGAGGGTTTGAAATGTCAATTAGGCCTAATTTTAAAGAGTTTAATGTCATTTACTCTGACACAAGACAAAGGTATAATGGTCATTTTTTATCAAAAAAAGTCCTTAAGTGTTCAATTTTAAAACTATAGAGAAGTTAATATTCAATTTTGAAACATGAGATTTTAAAATGTAAATTAAGTCTAATTTCAAAGAGGTTAATATCATTTTCTCTTAAATTTATATTTCAAAAATGGAAAATAAATTTCAAAATATATTTATTTAGAGAGAGTTGATTTAAAGAATTTTCTTTCCATTATTAAAATAGTATTTTAACATCAAATATTTTGGAGAAAATGTAATCTTGAAGGGAAAAACTGCTTGCTATAATATTATCCATGCCGTGACAAGAAGTATGTTGGAAAAACTGGTGTAGGAGTGGACTACATGCTGTAACAAAAAAAAAAAAATACTTGCTAGAATTTTGAATTCTTTTAAAATAAACAATTAGAGGATTATCAAATATATAATTCTTTCTACTTATTAATGTTAATGAGAAAATTAGATGCATAGAAAAATATGAAAATGTATAAATCTATTATTTAACTAAAGTATAATTAATTTAGGTTAATTTAAATTGTTTTTTAGAACAATAATAATTTTAAAAATATATATATCATATTGATCTATCAATAATAGGATATATTTAAACCTTTTTATAGATATCTAGTTATCAAAATAATTAAAATTTAATGATCAAAATTTAAAAAATGAAATTTAACTATTAAAATTTTAATGATAAATTTTTAGCATTATTTTCTACGTATGAAATATGAGCTGCGCATAAAATAAACATTTGCCTTATATAATGAAAATTTGCTCTCTTAATTTAATCCAAAAAAATTAATTGTTATGAAAAAACAATCAACTCGAATACAACTTTAATCAAATTAGTACTGATAAATACATTCAATTATTAGTAGGAATCAATCATTAAAATTTGAATAATACTTATCAAATTAGTATTAACTAGTGACAAACTAACTATTATTAGTAATTGTTCAATTCAATTTAACCATCAATCGAATTAGCTATAAACAGACAATTCAAATATGTACACCATTTTAATTAATTCAATTTGAGCAATGATTATATTAGTACTAATCAAAATAATTGGTTATTACTAATAATCCATCAATTTAATTTTATTAATATTAAATTAGTATGGCCAAATAAGTTAATTATTAATACTAATGTGATTAATTTAATTTTAACAAATAATTAAATTAGAATTAATAAGACAAGTAAACTACTAGATAGTAATTGAACAATTTAATTTAATGGATAATTTAAATAGTATCCTATCAATCATACAACTCAATAATTAGTTTTGAACGGTAACTCAATTATAAAATAGTTCAATAAGGCTAACGAATAATAAATCAATTGGTTTAAAGGTCTCACATTTAAATCTTAGATGGTGCAAAAAGTCTTATAAATATGTTCATATCTATACACCACTAAGATTATAGTAATATTAATATTTTAGTTGTTATTGTAGTTATAATTAGTGATAGTCTTAATCTTGAAATAGTATTGTAATTATTGTATTCTCCGACTTCTAGGAATATCCATCCAAAAAAAATTGTTCAATGAGAACAAAAATGATTTAAGAATTTTATGCAAATTTGTATATATGAATAAACTTCTTATTTTCTATTTTCTTAATCTTACTACTAGTTTTGAATTATGCTATTATATATGTGTTCTTTTTCGAAGGGAAAAAAGGCAACCTTTTCATCCAAATAAATTATACAGATCGGGATCATGGGTAATCAAATTTAATGACCATACATTTATTTATTTTTTAAACTACCACAATGTATATCTTCAAACGACTTTATACTTAAATAAACAAACTGTTGTGGTGGGATATTGTTTTTAACTGTCTAAAATATAATTAGTGCATGTCAATTAATTATTGTCTTTTATAGACAAATAATATATAAAGTTAATTTTCTAAAGAATAAAAGTGAAATTTAATATATGTATGTGTGTGTTAATTTTGTAAATTGTCATGGTTTTATGAATAAGTATGTTATGTTTTTGACTCAAACTATATACATGTTATGTAAATTTTAAAAATAAAAAATAAAAAAAATAACTGATCTTACTTTTAATGGATGACTGGAAAACTGTGTATACAACACAATTTGGTAAAGAAAATGCATTAATTACTTAATTCGTAAAGAACAAGAGGTGTAATGATACATTTAAGGATGAGTAGCTGAAAACTTAATAAACAGTTTTCTACAAGTTCTTAATTAGTAAAAACTTATTTTTCTAGCTAGTTTAAAATAATAAAATAGTAAAATTTGATATTTATTAGTATAACTTCTTTTTTTAGAAAATGTTTAAAATTACAAAAATTTGAAAAAATAAATATCAATCGGTCCTAATAATTTCTTTTAATTGAATATATAATTGATGAATTTTAAAGGTTTAATTTTTGTTATTTATTTAGTTCAAAATTTCTAAACTAAGCATTAAAAAATGGCACAGGTTACAGTATTGAAATGTTAGGCTACTTTTTTGGCCGAGCTTTAGGGTAAGATTTGATTCATTTCTATATATTTTAGCCTCTAATATTTAGTTCCTTTAGAGCCAAATCTGTAATTAGCTTTGAGCCAATGTGCTTAAGGCTACATTAGTAATTATAATATGCATTAAATGATTTGTGTCAATTTATTTTAGCACAATTTGTGCCAAACAGATTTTCTCTTAATCTTTTAGGAGATTTCATACTAATCATGCAGCCTCATGAGGTATAAAAAAAATAATAATCAATTGAATTTTTTTAATTATTGGCTTCGCATCATTTTTTTGTACTTAGGTGGCAATTAACAAGTGACAGATTAGGGGGGTCTCCTGCCAAGTATGTCAGTCATCATTTTTTTGTGCAGTGACTTTCAGTTTGGGGTGGGTCTCGTACCAAGTATCTCAGTCATTGTTTTTAATTTTGCTACAATCATATCAAAAATTCCTTTTCCATCAACTTAACATCCCCTTCCCAACCTAATTGTAAGTTGATTTTTTTTTCAAAGTGCCTTGACAAATTTATTTTTAAATGCATATAAATTAATATAAAAATGTGTATTATTAGTGAGAGATTAATTAAATAATAATTTTTTTTCAAAACAATCTAAGGTGCATTTGTAGGCGGTGAAGTTTAACGCGCGTTCAAAATTTTAGCAATCGTAATACTATTTGAGTTCAGAGTTCTAGAGAATACAATACTATATTACAAAGATATAGTATGTAAATGAAGAGTCATCATCCAGAGTAATAATTGGAACAATTCGAAGGTGGTGGTAACTCAATTCTTTAAAAGAAAATTAGCACAATAATTAGGAAATTCTAATACCAATTCTTCTTAGTTTTGTGTTCATTTAAAATTACCTTATTAATTACTAAATTATTCCCTATTTACATGCGATTTCATTTAAACTCTAATTTAGCATACATTCAACTCCAAAAGCAACTGATCATAAAAAATATACAAACAATGCATTCATAAAATATAACATCCCTAAATTAGTCTAGTCTAAATTAATTTTAATTAAATGAGCTAAATCTACATGTTTTATTTATAAGTGAAATAAAGCTAAAGGTGGACATACATTTTAAGTTAATTGATGAGCCTAAATTTACTTGTTTTAATTCTAAAAAAGGGGCATAAGTCTGTTGATTTTATAAACAATTGATTTGGATGGATTAGTGGGCTTAATTTTAAATTAATTTAAATTAAATGATCCTAAGTTTAGTTACTTTAAGAAAAAAGAAAAAATACTTTAACAGACTGAGTTACGTCTAAATTAATTTTAATAGTTAAAAAGTGGGTCTAAATCTAAATTAACCTAATGGACTTAAATTTATTTTAAATTATTTAAAATCTAAAATTAATTTTTAAAATGTCTATTATTAGTGAGTTGGAATTTAATGTGGGCCTGGGACTAAAAACGAATAAAAACAAAGAAACAAAACCCAAAAACATAAAAAAAAACCAAGAAAACAACCAAACAAAATATCAAATAAACAATTAAAATTATATTTTTCTAAAGAATCCTAATTTGATTTCATGCAATCGAATATTAACCACAACCACCATTGATTTTATTAGGGTTTTATCGAATATACCTAATTACTAGCCAATTTTAAGTGTTGAAAAAATAAAGGGTTTCACTATTCTCATTACATGGGCTATTACAATTCCTACGTACATAAATTAAAACTAATTAATTACATGCCCAAATAAACCAAATAAATAAAAAGAACATAAAAAACACAGAATATTAAAAACCTAAAATTTAATTAAAATGTCTATAAAATTAAATCCATAGCATCCCATGGATCTTCCTCATGTATTCACCCTATAGTTTTGGTTATGCCCATCACAAAACAAAATGTAAAATAGAATAAAAGAATTAGTAGATAATCAAATAATAAAATGAATTCAAAATCAAAGAAAAGAATAAAAAAAAAAGAGAAGAAATGAGATAATGTTATGCAGTTGGATTGCCCCTCAGAGTACGAATCACCATTGAAAATTGACTTCTTTGATTGATTTTGGATATTACTGGACGTATTACGTTTATAAAACTCAATAACATATCTCTCTTTCAATTTGAAAGCTTTTTTTAAAAAAAAAAAAAAAATTAGCAGTCTCTTTTTTCTCTTTTTTTCTTTTCCATTAGCATTTCTTTCCTTTTTTTTTTTCTAGTAGCCTCCTCTTTTTTGCTTCTCCAGCTGCATCTCCTTTTTAAATCAATATCCCCTTCTCCAGTTCCTGATAAGATAATTTTTATTTTTTTTGTGATAATTTTTGTGATTTAATCCAAGATAATTAAGTTATCGGATACATGGAGAAAACACATAAACGCATAAAAAAATCTATTAAATTTATTTATTTTTATTATTTTTTAACCAATCAAAAATTAAATAAACGTATTTTCTCAAAAATAAAATAAAACTACGCCAATTGTAATTATGAAAATCCAATCGGATTTCTGTATTTATTATTGGAATTATAGAATTCGAATCGGTTTTCTGTAAAACCGATCAACCTTTTTTTTTACTTTTAATTACAAAAAGGCCTCTGAAGGAAATTCAATTTTGCAATTAAACCCCAAAAGAAATGTTGCAATTTAGTCCTTAAAACTCACAATTTTAGTCCTAAAATCCAAAATCAATATTTCGATCAAATTTTGTGTCACGACCCAAACCCAGGGCATGTGACTAGCACTAGAAAATGAGAAAACATAAAGCTACCGAATCCCGTAATAAGCCTTAAAAGAAAAACGCAAAAAATATAAAACTTAAAACCTTACAATAAATAATTAAATCACATTACACATTATCAAACTAATTTTTTTCAATATAATTTAAACCATATTATCATAGTGCATAAAGTAAATAAACATCAGTTATACAAATAATATCTCAGTACACAATATTATAAGTACATGATACTCCCAAATAAAATATTTAGTTAAACAGTTTTCTCTATTGCAGTACATTAAAATAAATATAACACAACTAAGTAGACCTACTCAAAATAACCGGTGATAAAGCTACACGGCAAAAAGAAGTAGGCCTAATAGAAAAGTCTCAAACTCCTGAAAAAAAATAAATTAAGGGGAGTCAGACCTCATTGAATAAATTAATAAAAGAGTTGTACGATTTGAAAACTTTTTTGAAAACCGTATAGATGTATCAAAAATAATTTATAATATATATACATATACAACTTTTGAAAAATCTCGGTAGAACCCTAAACCCAATTATAAATGGCCAACTGGGCCCACTTAATCCAAAATGGACTACCGATCCCCGAGAGCTAAGGCATTCATCAAAGCACTCATCCCAGTCTATTTTTAACTTTCCATATCACTGGCGGTCCTCAAGAGAAGAGGCTTCCACCGAGGCGCCCATCTCAGTTTATAATCACAAGTCATATATATTTTGGATTCATCTTTCAATCTCCACTATGTGCACACGGTCCTGGTGAAACCCATCAGGTAGCTCATTCTACCAAAATTTCTCAAAACTAGTTTTTAAATAAATAAATTACAATAAAATTCTTGATAATGTAAATAATACTAAAATATGAGCGCACACAATTTTTAAAAAAAACACACGCACAGATCAGTTTATTAACTTATAGGATGAGCGAAATGGCTGACGACTGTGCGTCTACCTCAATTCAGAAGCTCCCGCTCCGGTCTCTAAAAAAAACATATTTATTTTTAAAATCATACTTATGGAATAAGAAGGGAAATTAATAAAATTACGAGACTCTAGAATGACTCGAAAAGACTGGATAAGACTCGATAGATTGGAATATCCTAATTTATGTTAGAAAATTATGAAAGATGTTACGTTTTACGAGAAAATCTTTCGAAATTTCAGCATAGTCTCCCCTGTAAAATGGATATTTCTCTATCATAGGTAGAGCCATTCCTATATAGAAAAACTCACTTCTAACATTCACAATCAACCATACTCTGGTTGACTCTCCAATACTACACTTAGCCCGACCAAGTTCACAATCCAACCAAACATCACAATTTACTTCTAATTAATAAAATTCACATTTAATTACTCAAATAATTTAATTATATAATAAAATTACTTTAAAACCCATTGTAGTACCCAAAATAATATATAATATATTATTTGAAAATAATTTTTAAAAATTAGTATTTATTAGTTAAAAATAGTAAATAATTTGTAAAAATCCTTTTAATTCCTTAAATATTATTAAAACCAACTAAAATATATTATTTAGCTATAATTATCACAAAATTATGTATTTACCCCTATAATTCAAAAATATACATAATATACTATTATTACTCAAAAATGCCCTAAAAATTATACAAATGCATAAAAATTATTCTCTCAACATATATATTATTAATATTAACTAAAACACATATTTAAACCAATATTCCAACAAAAATCCAACTCTAACCTAATTATTCAATTTTGACATAAACTATAAAAATTCCTAAAAATTATATAATATTCTCAAAAATTTTTTTCTTTACTCTAAAATTAATATTAACTAATAATAACACCAAATATACCAAATTTATAATTTTAATAATTAATTTACGAAAATTAATAAAATAATAATAAAATATTCAAAAATTCACAAAAATTAAAATAAATTCCAAAAATTACATAAAAATTAAAAGAGGTAGATTAAGCTACCAAGAATCACATTTGTAAAGTGAGTTTGCAAGATTCATGAAGATCAAGCTTAAAAAAAATCAAAAACCCTAAAGCTCCATAAACTAAAAAATCATCAAAACTCAAGAAATAGGTTATGAAAGCTTAAACTAAGCTTAGATTCATGCTCACTGGAGCTAGGGGAGTTGATAAAAACTAGAAGTTCAAGAAACGGTGGCCGAAAAAGGGAGGTTGGCTGGAAATGGAGGTTTTCGATTTCTACCAAAAACGGACATTGTTGGCGAGCTTCTGACGAGAAAACGGCGAGAGGAAGGTCGGGGAAGAGGGTGGTGACTGGCCGGAAGAGAGGGAGGCACAGTGAGGGTGGTTGGTCGGGACTGCGGGGAGAAGAAGAGAAGATAAAAATGATGTTGTGTTTATGTATGTATATGTTGATCTTCAAGTTTTTTTTCTCCTTTGGTTGTGTGTGTGTTGGTGTTTAATGCATGCACGTATGTTTATTTTGTATGCATGCATGTGTATGTATATGTATATGTATTATATTAATAAAACATTATAATATAATAATAATACTTTAACATAAATCAATCTCAACCACTCAATATATATATATATATATATTTATATATAAACACACATAAATTAACATATATACATAAATAAAAATATATTATAATAATACTAATAAAACAATTAATGTAATTTATCTAAAAATATAATATTAAAATAATAATGCATATTATTGAAATAATACAATCCAAAATAATAATTATAAATAATGCAAATTAAATGTCCAAAATAAAAATATTTACATAGAAAATTATAATTAAACATAAAATAATAACCATTAATCACAAATAACGAAAATAAATCAATAAAATCCCCAAATTTTATTAACACTGCATATCTCATTTTAAAATAAATTAATTTAAAAATATGGGTCATAACATTTTGATTATAGGAGCTCTCATAACATCTATGCATCAATACATCCTGAAATTAGGTGCTTCCATGCATGATTTAACTTTTGTTGTCTTTGATTTAAAAGGATATAACTGATCCCTATTATCTAGTTAATTAATATTTAAATCATATAATATTTTTATTAACAAAAGAATATAAAAATGTATATTTAAAATTATTTAGTCAAAAATATAATTTTGATCTACGTTGCATGGAAACATGACCACAACAGCGTTTCCCCGAATCTGATAAGTTTCTGATACAAAACCCATGGAAAATGTCTCTAATACGTATCGGGGTATTTTTGTAAATTTCAAAAAATTGGAAACGCGTTTCCTTTGTTCACCATTTTAACCATCAATGTAGTCCTTAGTTCATTGGAAAATAATTATGAAGAAGAAGAAGAAGAAAGTTAAACCAAATTAACAACAACACCCCCAAAAGAAAAAGGTAATTAACAAGAAAAACACATAAAAAAAAAAAAGAAAATAGAGTTCAAATTAAATTGGAAAAAGACCCAAATCAAAAACCAAAAAAATTCCAAAAGGCAAAATCCATTTTTAAGTCCTTTAACTATAATTGTTTTTTTTATTTAGTTTTTATCCTTCTATTGCATTACATTTAGCTCCTATATTATTATTTATATAACTATTGAACCCCAATTTGATAAATTTCATAGATATGTTCTTCATACTATAAGGACTCAATGCATTACGTAAATAATAGTATAGGGGTATACATAAATAATAGTATGATGGCTCAATAACTACATAAATAATAGTATATGAACTCAATACAATAAAATAAAATGATAGGGGCTCAATAGAAAAAAAAAACACTATAATTCAATGGTTTAAACATGGTTTTTGCCATTCCTAAATTACAATGATTCACTATAAAATAGACTTAGACAATACAAATTCATCTCGATAAGAATTTCAAACTATATACTTCATACATACTAACAGAAATAAGATTATCTTCTTCTTGTAAGTATTTTTTTCTCTCCATATAAAATTTCATTTTATGTTTGGATTGTGTTCTTCATCCTGCATCACGACTCTTCTTTATCCATATCAATTTTCTTTTCAGTGGGAGGGTAGGTTTGTTTTGATTACAAAGAACTTCTTGATTTTTAGAGGTGGGTGGCCAGAGTTTTATTTTTTTGAAAGAACCAGTTTTTGATTTCCGGTGGTGGCCAAGGTGGCTGTGGTGGCTGTGTTTTGTTTTTGAATAATGTAGGTGGGTGGTTGGGTGGGTGTTTTTCTTTTTGAAAGAGATGGCCTATGGTTGAGAATTAAATAAATCAAATAGAAAACTGTTCTGTTTTCTTTTTGAAAGGTATGGCCCATGGTTGAGAATTAAATAAATCAAATAGAAAATTGTTCTGTTTTCTTTTTGAACAATTATCCAATTTTGTTTTTAATTTAACAATTAAACTATTTCTATATAAAATTAAATATATATATCCCTATATTTTTAATATTTACATATTTTCTCCACATATCCATATCCTATATTTTCTAAAATCAAGTTTTCCCAAATTTATATCCACAGTATCCGCGTATCTGTTTCCATGCAACATAGATTTTAATTGATTGATAAGTTGACTTAAAATTATTTTTACTATATTCAAAGAAAAGAAACGTTATATATTATTATATGGGATTTTACCTTTTTTCTTTTTTTATAATAAAAAACTCTTTCATTAATAAAGAATAAGGATACAATATGCATTACAAGCGAATATTACACATAACTCAATTTTAAGAAAAATAGAAGATAGATCATTCTTATAAAAAGAAAATTTCTCTTAAAAATTACTAAATTATGTTAATAGAGCTATTACATATTATGTCTAATTCTGACCACTCAACTTGATGATATATAACCATAAATCAACTTTTTATTATCTTTAATTCAACTGTCTAATTGATAGTAAAAACTAAACTTTCTTCTACTTTCTTACCAAAAAAAATCATTTATTATAAAATAAAAAAGTCGAGATGAATCTTTAATTATAAGATTCCTTACCTTAACTTCTTTAATTATAATAACGCCAACTTGATTTTTTTTTTTTTTTACCTTTGCCCTATTTTGAAAACATCTAAATAAAAATAAAATAAGCAGGTAGAAAAGGTTGACATCATGTATGAATCTTTGATTGGACATATATTGTGGACCTCAAGCAATAAGTAATTAACTAATTATTTATTGTTTGATGAACAAGCTAATTAAATTAAATAGTCAATTTCCAAATAAATTAAAGCTTTGAGTTTTGAAGCAATTAAGCAACCGGATGCTTACGTATGACTTAATCGTGGAGTGGAGGGAATATATTTCATAGTCAAATAAATTGAACTCATAATTTCCCAATATAGGGTATCTAGTATACTGAAAAGCAAAAATTAGAAGATTTCAAACATAATCGTATAAAATTTTATTTCTTTTTTTAAGAATTAAAAATCGATAGAAAGTTTTTCATTAGAATTAAAATTATCAAACAAAGTTTTTTTTTATTTTTAAAATTTAAATTACTAATATTTAAAATTTATTAAATTTTAACTAATTTAAATTGATTTGAATGTGGAAAAATAAAATTGTTAATAAGTGCAAAATTTCTCAGGAAAAAATTACATTGTGTACTGCATTTGACCAAAATATTTTCAAGTTTATGGTTTTTTTTTTTTCTTTTAGGCATGCAGTTTTTTTCAATTTTACATAATTCAATAGGGATTCCTTTCTCTTTTCTTTTTATTTATTTATTTTTCTTTTTCTCCTTTTTTTATGTTTACTTTTTTATTTTTAATTTTATTTATTTTTTTCCTTTTTATTTTCATTTATGTTCTGAAAAACTCGGCAAAAGAGTCATGTAACTTTAAGAGAGATTGTTTTACTGTGGTTGTATTCTAATTATTTTTATGATCATTTTTTATTGTTTTAGTGGTTATTTTTCTAGTTTGTTTTTTTCTTATTTTTGTGATTATTTTTTGTTAGTTTATTTTTACTTTTACGAGGTTGTTTTTTTTTTTTTTTTATAGTTGTCTTTTTGTTGTTTTGATAGGTGTTTTGGTTGGTTCATTTTCAATTTTTTGAATTTTTTTATTTTTTTTGTTGGTTCATTTTCAATTTTATGTAGTCATTTTTTGTTGTTTTGGTGGTTTTTTTGTTGTTGTTTTAGTTGGTTCTTTTTTTAGTTTTATAAGGTTATTTTGTAGTATTTATTTTTTATTGTTTCAACAATTATTTTGATTGAAAAAATTAGTGCAGGGATAATAATGTCCAAATGTCTCCAATGTACTCTCTACAAAAGCTCTTTTTCTTTGCAAAGAGAAAGAAAGAAAAAGAAGGTTAGCAATTAAAAAAAATTCTTATAACTCTCAATTAACGGCCAAGAAAATATAATAATATATAAATAAGTGCATGCTTTACTTTACTATAGTAATGAATTTGAAAAGAAGTATAGTTATTAAAATAATATAATTAAGAAAAATAAGAAAATAAAAATTTTGTAGATAAAAGAAAAAAATAAAAGAAAGGAGAAGAAAAGGAAGAAGAAATAAGATAATATGATTGAAAGAAAAAACTAAAAAGAGAGGAGAAGGAAAAAAAACGAAAGATTTATAAATAAAAAAATATGTAAAAGAGAGGGGAAGAAAAAAAAATGAAATTCTTTATTTTTGAAAAAAAAAATTCCTTTTATATTTAGTTTTGAAAAAAAAAATTTAATTAACCCGTGCTTTTAAAAATATTATATATATATATTTTTTTTGAAAAAATTTCTATATATATATATTGTTGTTGGGTTGGACCAACAATTACAATGCAACACATCGCTGCCCAAAACTAGCATATTTGCTATGGATCTACCCAAGCCTCTGATCAAAGCCGGTTAAAAAAGGCCTTAAAAATGCCTCAGCTGCTGATGACTAGTGTCTCCATGACTCCATTGGAGTCCTGCATTAATAGGACACACCAACAGAAACACAGAGCAACAAGCAAGCCAACACAACACCAAAAATCTTATCCTTTTCTTCAAAGCTCAGCATCCATGAAACCCAAATCCAAACATGCCCCAAATAACCCAGATGAGTCCAGCTTCCTTTGGAACTGGAAAGAGAATGCTAATAAGAAGCAGAAAAAGAAGTCGAAGAACAGTGGAAATCAATTCCCAGTAGTTGAATTCCTCCAAGAAAACTACCGTAAAGTGGAGGAAAATGTGTTGGGTCCTGGAGCTGGTTTAGGGATAGGGTGTGGCATGGGTTTGGGTGTGGGTTTGGTTGGTGGAGTTGGGTATGGTGGCTGGCCGTGGAACCATGTTAAGGTAGTGTTTGGGTTTGGTATGGGTTGTGGCGTCGGGTTAGGATTCGGGTTTGGGCGTGGACTTGGCTATGGTTGTAGCTGGGATTCTTTACAGTCTTATGTTTTTGATAGAAAGCCAGATGCTAAGAATAAAAGAATATTAATTGATTATTGATTTATTATTTGCATCATCCCTTTTGTTGTTGTTTTATTTATTTTTTAATCTTTCAGTATTATAATTTTTTTTTTTTTATCTACCAGCAAAGGTTATTAATTCAATCCTATCGGCATCGGCAAAGATGTCTCAAACTGTTAAAAAATAACTAATATTTTTTTTGTTGGTTATAAACTATATGAAATTTATCCCAAAACCAATTCGAAATCAGTACTTTAGACAAACTGAAAATGGAATTTTTTTACACAAAAGCAACGGTATAGCAACATTCAAAGAAATTGCATAAAACTAGCTCCATGTCACATCTAGCTCTTTGCATTGTTGTTATTGTTCTGCTGAAAGAAGTCAATAGCCTCAGTGGTTTGAGTTCGATAACTAATCATCTGAGAAGGAACACTGAACATTACTGGAAACTGCGAAAATTGTGGCATTGGCTGCATAGACGAATCACCACCGTGGATCACCCGAGGAATCGCATTTTTGAACATTGAATTCTGCCAATTCCAAGGTACTGGATCAAGGCAGAATTGCTCATTAAGTTGAGGAAATTGAGTACTTGGTGCAATGCCAGAATCAGTGCTATTTCTTGTGTCATTCAACATTGCCTGTGGCCAGGTTCCCCATATGTATGGATTGAATGGAATCACCTGAGGATAAGAAGCTTGAAAACCATCTTGGAAGTCATTGTATGGATAAATATCAGAAACAGATTGTTGCCCACTTGAACTTGCATTGCTACTGTTCTGTTGCTGGTAGCCCTGAAGACTGGCAATAAGATTCCGAGTCCTTGGAAACAGCTCCAGTTCCAAATCATTACCTACTCTACTTGCATCTTTTAGCATAACAAGTGGTGTACCTTCCATCATGTTAATTTTCTCATCAGTAATTTTGAGTTTCGCATCCAATCGACGGAGAAGTTTCCTCAATTCATCCTCTGAGTAATTGTTAATACGATCATCCCACACAGGGTACTTAGCCACGCGCAATTTCTTGCGTAAATCTGTATTTCCAGCATTTTCACTAGCAGGCAAGAACGATCTCCTTTCTGGCTGTTTCGCTAGGTACTTTCTGATAACGTACTTAACTTGCTGAGGATCCGCAGGCCATGTCTCTAGTTTAACTTTCTTGTTACCCTGTTCCGGATCAATGATGATAATGCATAAATCAATACCACAAAGAGTTGCTAATTCGAACCCTTTCTTGAACAAGCTTCGCTTCCTCTTTTTATACGAAATCTTCAAAGCCCTCTTCTTCTTTTTTAAATCTTTGTCAAGATTTTCACCACCCATTATTGTCTGCAACGAACAATTGAAGTACCAGCAAAAATCAATCAAGATTAAGCAGTGTTAATCAAGAAACCCATAACTAAATCTGACATGCATATATAAATCAAGAAACCCATCGTAATTACAGACGGCCAAACAAAACAGAGCAAAACTATAATATAATACCTTGGTTTTAATGGCTTCTCAAGGCTAAGTTCTTGAATCTGAAAATACAATGGCAACAGAGATCTTCTTACCAACCCATTATATAGGAAACGAGAAAAATGTATTGAATCGAAGAGGGTTGTTTCCTTGACGAATATGGAAACGAGATGGTAATTGATTTGGCTCTTTTAGTACCAAAAAAGTTAATAAAAAATCTTGGTTTAAGGTTGAAATGAAAGGAGCCCATTAATGAGATGATCTTTGAAGATTTTTCATACTGCACCGACTTGATTTATTTCTTAGTTCACACTATTTTGAAGCAAAAATTGCATATGGAATATTTAAACTTCGATAAAACTAAGGAAAGCAATGTGATAATAGCAATTCCCAAAAGGATAATGATTTTGTAAGTCCTAAAAGTTATGCCTTTTTTTAAATTAAATCCTATAAATTTAAATTGTTTCAATTGAATTCATTAACTTTTTAAAAATTGTATTATTAGTCCTATGCCGTTAAAATTGATAGACTTTATTGATGTGCCAGTTATTCCTCATTTCTCCTTCAAAATGACTGATGAACAATTATGGTGGAAGAGATTAAAAAAAAATGTCACCTTGTAAAAATATGACATGTCATATTTCCACCATCACTTTGCAGCAATCACAACTGAACCAACTCAAGTTCTTGATTCTGATCAAAACCCATGTCACCGGTGTGGTATCACTTGTATTAATCACCATTAATATTCTTATCATATACATATGAAAGTAATGTTACTTACTGTTCTGAGTTCCAATGTCATCCTTTATTCATTTCTTTTTGGGGTTTTTATCAGCTAGAGACCGTCACGTTTCTTCGTTATTGGATTGATCCTATTAGACTTTAGGCTTTGGAAGTAATGTCTTATGGGTGAGAACCCAGTTTAAGTTTAGCATTCAAATTCTTGCTTAAGGTCTTGTTTGGAATAGATCATGATCTAAACACTTTGTCATGATTTTATTCTTCTGGAATGCTTTTTTTTTTTTTTTTAAAAAAAGATTTTTAGCAATATGAGTTTTGACAAAACATGGGAATTGAGTTTTAGTAGTTTGAAACTCACTGCAACAGAATAGGTGGATGTAAAGAAGAAAAAGCAGGCAGTATGTTGAAACTTCATAACTATGTTTAGATGAGGTTAAAGCATTGATTTCACATTACCTTATGAGTAATGTGTACATCCTCAAAGGGCTTCATTTAATGAAATCATAACCATTCTTCATCCATGAATTTAATCCTGATCTTTTTTTTTAATTATTTTTTAAGTTTTTTTAATTGTCTTATTTATCGTTTAGTTCTTTTAAAACTTTGTTGTTGATTGACTTGCTTTTTGATACTCAGAAACTTTTTTTTATAATTTTTTTTACTTTATCTATGTGTAGGTGGTGGGGTTTAGCGCGCACCCAAGTGTTTGACAACCACGACACTATATGGGCTCAAGGCACACTTAAAAATACGATATAAGTCTTGGGCTTATTCGGAGATAGAGTCGCCACCCAGATAAAAATCAGGATACACTGTACAACAACTGGATTCCACGGAGGTTCCCAAAAGCTGTCATCAGAGACCGGGTTCGAAAACTAGGTATGAGTGTTTGAATGCTCACCCAACCTTGCAGTTGACCTCCGTTTGTGTTTTATGATTTATTACCTTTAATTATTTAACCATTGCCTTATTTACATTCAAAATTGCACTTGCCTTCATCCATTTTTCAAGTTTTACAATTAAGTTCAAGTTTGCACATTAATCCAATTTCAGGCTTTTAAGTCCCAACATTCAATAAAAATAAAATGAGTAATAATTTACAACCACACATTCGAATCAAATGAGGAAAGGGATTATGGATTACAACACCTTTGAATGAAATAAAAGGATAATATACACAAAGTAAACCATTCATACACTAAAAATAAACCGATGATAAACTACTTGTACGGATGAAAAGTACTAAAGGAGTTAGCTAATTAAAGTAATCGCTCAATGACGTGAATGATCAAGTATTTCCTGTAGTAGACATATAGTTAGCTTCCCCTTAAAAAAGAAAAAAATGACATTATATATAATGATATTCACAAATAATGTTCTAAAAAGGGGGTTTTCATGTCACAAGCTAAAAAAACCCTCAAATAACCAAGATAATTACAATCACGCAATGAAATAATTATGTATAAAGGTGGAAAGAGCATGTGAAGTGAACATTATGCGGAATTTTATAAAAGGAGAAGAGCCAAACAACTGGTCGACCTGTCGATGTAGCGATCACCTCATTGACAAGGGGTGACGCCTGATCAACAGGTTAGCTCGACTCTCAAAACAATCAAACTTCTACCTTAAGCAAGTAATACATGTATACATGCATCCAACATGTGCCAAATTATAACTACATGCAATAATTTAAGGGATCAGATCAATGAGGCAATGTAACAAACGAAATAAACCTAACATATACCTAAAGTATACTAATAACCTAGTCATATGCAAACTAAACACAAAAATGATGAAGTTATGAAGATATTGAATTTAAATGCAAGTTTTTACCAAAAATGATGAGCCTTCAAATATATGTCTTTGATTTTGATCCTCACTAAAATGTGATTTTCACTTTGACACAAGCTTTCCTCCTTCCTCTCCTAAGGAATATAAACTTACTTTGGCTTGGATCCTACCTCCTCCCTCAAAAATGTCTCTCTGTGTTTTTCAGAGCTCCCTCCCTCTTTTTTCTCTTTTGCAATGGTTCTTTCTCCTCCTGCTTCTGGTCCTCTTTCCAACCATAAAATTCCCCCTCTTTTTCTTTCTCTTTCTTCTTTTTTCGTTTTTATCTCCTACCTTGCCCATACCCCTAAGCTCTTTAGCTCATCATGAACCCTTATAGCCTTTTTTTTTCCCTAAAAAATCTCTTCCTTATGCAAAAATTAGGTCTGGGGGTGTGAGACCCGCACCACTTGGCCACCATGGCTGTAGCTGTAAGTGGTCTGCCATAGAGGGGGCACCTATACGATGAGGCAATCGCCTCTGTAGCAACTGCCAAAGAGGCGATTGCCTCATTGCACTACGACGATGCTTTTTGAGCCCAGGCCTGTATCGGGCTAAATAGGCCTGGGTTATTTTTAGATAATTGGGTTAAGTCTTAGGCTTTTAAGGCTTTCAAGTCCATTTCCAATTGGAGATTCAAGTTTTGTTCTTGTGTCCAAGTTCCACATTCTCATCATTGGGCTTAACAATGGCCCAATCAAACTGAGCATCCTTAATTTATCCTCTAACACGGGTCGACCGAATCGGATGTCTACACTATGTTTAATTTTTTATATGTTTGTAGTCATAAAATTTTTATGATTGAAGTTGATACAATGCAATTGTTCTTGGTTTAGGTACACAATTTAAGGCTTTGGCTAAAAATTTTAGTATTTGCAACAAAAAGAGAGTGATGGGTTTATGTATGCATCTCGTCCTCCATTCACAGCTTGACAGATGAGAGGTCTGATGTTGTTCCCAACCATGTTGTGGCATTTTGTATAGTGGAGGGAGAGGATCTATTATTCTGTATAGTGAAAATATATTGATTTGATAGTAGAAATATGATATGTCATATTTTTACAAGGTGGCATTTTGTATTTTTAATCTCTTCCACCATTACTGACATATCATCAGTCATTTTGAAGGAGAAGTGAGGAGTAATTCACATATCAGCAAAGTCTGTCAATTTTAATAGCTTAAGACTAACAGTGCAATTTTTAAAAAGTTAATGAACTCAATTAAAACTTTTAGGACTTAATTGAAAAAATGGCATAACTTTTAGGACTAATGAAATCATTATTCCTTCTCAAAATAAAATCCTTCGTTGGCAAGTTTTCTTGATATATATATATATATAGGGTGGAGATTTTTGCACTCCATTTTTTTTTCTAGAATTATAAATTACATAACTATCATTGTTAAAAAAATTTATTCTTTTATTAATTACAATTACTAAACTATTAGTTTTTTCATTTTCCTTCCAAATTCATTGTTTGATGTTTAATATTTTAAAACTACTTGTAATTGAGTTTTTTTTTTTCAATAATAAAATTTAATATAGTTAGTTATTTTTTTATAAGTACTCTTTAACTTTTAACTTAACTTGATTGTAAAATTTGCGCAAATTATAGTAAATAACTTTTTTCTATGAAGGGGTTTTTAAAATATTATATGCACATAAATTTATTTATTTATTTATTTTAATCATCATTTTTAAAAAATAATTTAAAAATCAAATTATGTTATTAAAAAATCATTATAAAAATTCAACAATAATTCATCATATAAAAAGTATTTATAAATTCAATAAATAGAGTTAAAATTAATTTACATGTAATTTAGATAAAATATATCCCAACAAATAATCTTTTTTTTTTTACAATACTGATAAATACTCTAAGTAAATTATACTATAAAAAGTCTATTTGATAAAAAAAAATTATAGCACTTACTTTTCTATTATTAATATGTTATAACACTTGTTTTAAAAATTAAAATTACAACAATTTTTTATATGATGAATTTTCATTAAATTTCTATACTATATGTTCTTAATAATGTAATTTGATTTTTAAATTATTTTTTAAAATTATGATAAAAATAAAAATAAAATAATATGCACATGATTTAAAAAAAATGTTAATAAAAATAAAAATTAAAAAACTGTTCAATTTTATATGAAGTTTCCTGGAACAGACATCAGAGGTGTACTAAGACATCCCAACTAGGCTGGTACCCTTCTGGCACCAAAATCATGCGACTAAACCAGACCTTCTATTAAAAAGAAAAATAAAAAAGAACATAAAGTTTGGAGAAACAATCTCAAGGGCAATACAAGTAGAAAGTAATAAAAACATTTTTAAAAAATAGCAAAATCTATATCTTTTGAACCCCATAGCATCACTACGAATGAGGTCATCACAAACAATAAGATAAGAACTCCACCAAGTTTTTCTTTTAAAGAGACAGCTACAAAAGAAAGCTTATCTGCCACATAATTTCCCTCCCAAAAAACATGACTAACATGTAGCTAAATCGAACGCAAAAAATGTAAACACAGACTCCATTCCTTGTGAAAACTCCAAAGGACAGCAACCTGTTAAGATTGAAGTAAACAAACTGCATTCAAAGAATGACTCTCAATCCATAGAGGTGAAAGATTATTGGCAACGACATACTTCACTACAATGATAATTGCATGAAGTTCAACTTCAAAAGCATAAAAAATGCCAAGTGGAATAGCAAACGAACTTATGAAAACACCATTATGTAACCTGAAAATACCACCAACATTCGTAAAACCTGGGCATCCATGAGCTACACCATTGGAGGAGGAAGCCAACGCACTAAAAACACATGATTAGCTGGTCTAGGAATACCAGGAACATGCAATTAATGTAAAGTTAGTAGGGTAGTTTAACTATTATCCATATAGCCCACCTTGAAAATTTCAGCTTATTTAGTAGCTGAACATATCATTTGAATAGAGGAATTGATTGGAATGAAAAAATTATTAAATGTTACTTGATTGTGAGCATGCCATATAACCCAAATTACAACTTGAACACCCACTTTTTAGAAAGCCAAAAGTTATAAGGGAAAAGTAACATTTCTTGGCATCAACAAAAAGAGCTATAAAAGAACCATGAAGAGGAAATGGTACCTAAAAAAGTCTTGCAAATTTTTCCAAACCCTAACTACATACTGATAATTAGTAAAGACATAGAATAATATGAATCGTGTAAGCAAAGACGGCAGCTCGAAACCAAAGTCAGACCCCGATGCTGAAGATGATCATTGGTTGGCAATGTATTAAGTAGTAGACGCCAACAAAGAAAAGATTTTAATGGCAGTAAGTAATGAAGCCAAACATCTCTACTCTAAGCAACACGAGGAGAGGAAGAATGAAAAAAATCATAAGCACACTTGCAAGAAAACTTGCCATCTAAAGAATACCGCCATACAAAAATATCCTGATCACTATATGAGATAAACATATTGCCAAGGTCACTAATAATGTTAGGAAATGCCGAAGAGAAAGCATTTGGTAAATGCCATATATTATCCCAAAAACATTACTAATTTTGGCTATTAGCAAATTATGAAAATGTAAAGGGATATTAATCTTCTCTGTTATAACATAACTTAAGAAATTATCATTCCAAAATTGAAGATCAAAATGAATAGAAGGAAGCCATTGAGAGCTAGATTGAAAATCATTATACATCATTCTATTAGAAGGCTAAATTAAAGAATATAGATAATTATAATGAGGAGCACCTAAAAAGGTCAGATATCTAGATTGAAGAAAATGATAAACCTAATTATCCTCACAGAAAACCTTTTATGAAGTTCTATTAAGTATAGCTTTATTCAAAACATGGAGGCATTTCATACCAATACTACCTTTCGAAAAGGGTTTACAGCATTGATCCCACGAAACCATAACAAATTTTTTAGTGAGAATAAATATTCTCCACAGGAAATTTCTAATGGTTTTCTCTATATGTTTAAGTAATGAGGAAGGCCATTTAGAGAACATAAACGTATGGAGAAAGGAACCATAAATAACTAAGTTAATCAATGCCAATCTATTAGCCATGGATAAAGTGCAGCCTTTCCAATTGTCAAATTTGTCAAGAACTCGATCCATCATTGACTTGAGCCACTTTAACTTAGGGATTCCTTGGAAAATAGGAACCCCTTGTTGAGCAGTTTCTGCAAGTGTACGGCTCATTACAAGTAATATATGATGAGTGAGTATCGTTCCCATAGGGAGATGAAAAATTCTAACACTAAGCATGGTCTTGCCTCTTACAAGCTAATATAATGAATGATTTTTAAACTGGAAAATTAAATTAATAAATAAATAGAATGCTAATGTAAACAGATTATATCTAAAGAAATTTAAGATTTAAAAACTAGAGCTTGGATTCATTCACTAAGCACTTGCTTGAATTATAGGATTTTGTTAATTCAATTAATAAATCTCAACCAAGGGTAGGCTGTTCATAAATTCCTAAGACTTTTTTCAAAAATCACTCAAGCATACCTAAAGCAAACACAGCCTATTCTCATAGTCTAATGAATTACTTAGGCTTATTAAGTTCTTTAACAGTCTATTAATCCCCTATGGTCTTATCTACTTTTGTGATCAAGGGTCCTAAGAATCACAAGTTTTATGAGCTAACAAATCATGTAACTTTCATTGTCATAAATTTATCCATAAGCATGCATTTAATCAGGCCTAAATTAAACACAAGATTAATGAAGCAAAACCTGAGAAATTGGCTGATGATAATTAACTGCAATAAAACAATATCCAGACAAGCAGTAATCCTGGCTACATGAATCCAAACTCTAAAAGAGTTTAGTTACACATAATGTAAATTATTAAAGACAGGAATAAATTAATAAAAGAAAAATTCTGGAAAAATAGTCTTTGTTTCTTCAATCGTCTTCCCTGTCTCTTTGTCTATGTAACCCCCCAAAAATTAGGGTTCTTTTTCCTTTTATATGTATGTCTTGTGCCTCTTTAGAAATCCTTCCAATTCTGTTACCTTAGAGAGATGAAACTTTTCGAATCAAATACTCCAATAAAATAGAACTTAATTCTAACTTAGCACACCTTTCAGTCATAACCCGTGCTCTGGCCGTGTTGATAATAGAGATGACACGGGTCGTGTTGCTCTGTCCGTGTTCACAAAACAACCAAAGCACGCCCCGTGTTCTTCATTTCCACTCGTGCTGAGAGTTCGATGACCATGCCTTCAACTTGTTGGACCAGGAGACCATATAAGCCTAGACAACCGTGGACTTTTGGACTCTAAATCCTTATAAACCTGCATTAGCATGATAAAACCTAGACAGTAAACCTAACCATGTAACAAAAAGGAAATACTACTATATTAAAATAAAAATGCATCATGATTAAAGTAATTAGACTAAAAATAATAATAATTATAAAAAAATGCTATAAAAATTATATATAAATATGGCACATCAAATTCCCCCATACTAAACCTTTGCTTGTCTTCAAGCAAAATGCAGAAAATAGATAAATAAAATACTAAGCTAGATACATCAACAGACATTAAAATGACAACCCTTCAGAATTTTAAGTTAATGTAAGACTTATAATTCAAAATTAAACATATAACTCAAAGTTAAAGACATAAGTTTACCGAGTGGATAACTGACTTAACTATTGAACTCCTGAAAACTAATGAGTTAGCAACCAATAAAAATGAAAGCAAAAGACACTGTTTACAAAAGACGTTAACAACACCCCTAATTTCAGCACAATACAAGATAACAAGCTTTTTTTTTAAGCAAGTGCATTTTACGCTCCATCTTACTTAAATTCTTAATTCATTTTTCTCACTTCTAGTAATCCCCCACCATTCCAATATTACTAAGTGTAGACACTGTTTAAGTGAGTCCTTTGGATGCTCATACTCATAAGGAGCATTGGAGCATAATTCAGAGCATAATAATATACAAGGTAACCAAAGCTTTATAGAAAAGAGAAAATTTATTATTAACACTTATTTAGTTATTGTTGCCAAATAAAAGCTAATCCTGAGAGTATGCTAAGAATCAGTGTTAAAGTCTCCTTTACAAGCATTTTTCTAAAACTACTAACTCACAGATTCAGTCACTCAAAAGCAAGTTAGCATTAAATTGATTAAAGTCTCAGAGGTCGTTAACAATGAATTATCAGCCTAACTTAGAATCTATAAATTAAATATTAATAAAAAATTAAAATGGATGTTCAATGATATCATAATTGAAGTATTCTGCAAAAATTTTGTTTAGTGCATGTTGTGTAAGGTGCAAGTATAAAATGCATGGCAACACAAAAGATAAAAGAAAATATAAATAAATAGAATGTAAAAACAAAAATAAAAATGTAGAATGAAATATAGATATCCCCCCCCCCCCCCACACTTAATCAGGATAGTGTCCTCACGGACAGAGATGAAAATAATAAAGAAACAAATAAATAAGAAAAAGGAATAAGGAATACAGAACTCCTCTAAGCAAGATAAAATGATTGTGACACATGAAAGCAGTTGAAATAGATAACATGGGGATTAGAAGTACATGGGATAACTTTCTCGGTGATTACCAGACCCAAATAGTGTCAGAGGGTAAGGAGCAGGGGCTGATGAAGATCGTGGGAAGGTAGAGGGGTGGAGAATAGGAAAGGTTAGAAATGGGACTGCAGAACGTGGGAGAGGAACAAACAGGGGTGTGTTGGATTACTCATGTTGAGAGACCGTGCGAAGTGATGACTATGAGCACAGATCATGTATGAGGACATTGACACACATGGGACTGTAGCATGGAGCGTGTTCGTCTGTGGGCACTATGCTTTGAAGATTGAAGAGATCACGGGTGGTGT
This sequence comes from Mallotus nudiflorus, assembly GCA_947683625.1. Lineage (NCBI taxonomy): Eukaryota > Viridiplantae > Streptophyta > Magnoliopsida > Malpighiales > Euphorbiaceae > Mallotus > Mallotus nudiflorus. The sequence continues at coordinate 5,643,936 of CANTUR010000011.1, forward strand.
TGATATAGCATGGGATGTGTTCTGGAAATGCTAGTAACATGGGTTGTGTACCTTATACACAACCCGTGTCTCAAGAAAGTTACGAACATGGATTACTATTCACAGGCCATATTTTACTGCTGTCTCTGTATTAAGGAATTTAAAGGTGACACAAGTCTTATTACAGATTATGCTGAGGACCCGTGCTTACATTACCTGTAGGAACACAATAGAGAAAATTAAGACAAAAATAAAAATAAAAATAAAATGAGATTAAATTAAATAAAATGAAAAGAAGGAAAAATGAGAAAATAATAAAATAAATAAAAATAAAAAGAATGGGTTGCCTCCCATTAAACGCTTGTTTAAAGTCATTAGCTTGACTTAATGCAACAGAGGTTAGGTTGATGATAAAAGTGCAGAAGATGCTCTTGCTGGAATTTCCTCAGACTGATGATAAAGCTTCAACCTCTAGCCATTGACTTTAAATGAACCAGAGTTATAATTCCATATCTTTACTGCACCATATGGATAGACCTATTTAATAGTAAAAGGTCCTGACCACCTTGATTTTAACTTTCCTGGAAACAATTTCAGTCTAGAGTTAAACAATAAAACCCGGTCTCCTACTTTGAACTCTCTTTTCAGAATATGCTTATCATGCCATCTTTTTATTCAAACAATAAAACTCGGTCTCCTACTTTGAACTCTCTTTTCAGAATATGCTTATCATGCCATCTTTTTGTTCTTTCCTTATAAATCTTGGCATTCTTAATTCAGTTTCAATTCCTCAAGTTCATTCAGTTGGAGAACCTAGAGCATATTTCATCTAGAAAGGAATCAATGGAATTTTTTTGCTTTTCATTTTAGGTAGAATTTTGTTCTCTTTTGTAAGTGAATAAATATATCATCGTTTTATCTGCAATTTAATATAAATGTATATATACCACGTTTCTTATATCTACTTCTCTTACGCCCTTGATCATGAAATATCAATTGCTTGTTGAACCCTGTGAATAATGTGAAAGTAAAATACTCCAAATTCAGGAGTCTGAGAGTTTTATAAAATGTTCTTAATGGAAAAAATATGAATGAAAGATCCCACAGAATTGAATTGGGTCCATGAATCTAAGAAAAGGAAGATATGTCACAAAAAATCTACGAATTCTTATTATTCTTCATTAGCCTTCTATAGATCAACGTTTAAAAATTTTGTAGCCCAAAAAGCTCTGTGTTCCAATTCCACTGGTAGATGATAAGATTTTCCATAGAGGAGTCTAAATGGACACCAATGGGGGTCTTAAATTTAGTTTTGTAGGCCCATAGAGCATCATCTAACTTAGAAGACTAGTCTTTTCTTGATGCTGATACTGTCTTCTCTAAAATGGACTTGATGGCTCTATTAGAAATCTCAACATGTCCACTAGTTTGAGGGTGGTAGGGAGTAGCAACTTCATGAGTCATACCATATTTCTTCAATAAGCTCTTAAATTAGTGGTTACAGAAGTGTGTGCCCCAATCACTTATGATTGCCCTTGGTGTCCCAAATCTGGAAAATATATTCTTTTTAAGAAATCTGGTTATTGTCTTAGCATTATTAGTTGGGGCTACTAAAGCTTCTACCCACTTAGATACATAGTCCACCCCAACTAATATATATTTGTTCCCTAGTGAGCTTGGAAAGGGCCCCATAAAATCCAATCCCCAAACATAAAAAATTTCAATTTCCAATATTCCAATCAAAGGCATTTCATTCCTTCTTCCTATGTTCCCTATTCTCTGGTATCTATCATAATTCACCATAAATCGTCTGACATCTTAAAAAAGAGTTAGCTAGTAAAAACCACTTTAGAGGACCTTGACTGCAGTCTTAGTAGAGCTAAAATGTCCTCCACATTTGAGGGAATGACAATGTGTTAAGACGGCCTGAATCTCATCCTTTGGAAGGCATCTCCTAATTAGTCCATCTCCACATCTCTTGTATAGAAGAGGTTCCTCCTAATAATAATATTTAACATCAAAGAAAAACTTTTTCTTCTACCGGTAGGTAAGATTAGGTGGTAGCACTCCATATACTATGAATTGACAAAATCTGCATGCCAGGGTACTGAAACTTGCATTTGCATCAACTGTTATCCCTTAAAATAGTCATCAATTGGTAATTCAAAACCTTTCCCTGGTAGTTCCAACCTAGATAAGTGGTCAGCTACAACATTCTCTACTCCACTCTTATCCTTAATCTCCAAGTCAAACTCTTGTAGGAGCAGCATCCACCTTATCAAATGAGGTTTGGCATCTTTCTTAGAGAGGAGGTACTTTAAAGCTATATGATCAGTGAACACAATCACTTTGCTACCTATCAAATAAGAACAAAATTTGTCAATGGCAAAAATAATAGCAAGAAGCTCTTTCTCAGTGGTGGCATAATTCAATTGAGCTTCATCCAAGGTGTGGCTAGCATAGTAAATGGCATATGATTTTCTGTCTCTCCTTTGCCTTAAAACAACACCAACAACATAGTCACTGGCATTACACATTACTTCAAAAGGGAGGTTCCAATCAGGTGGTTGTAGAATTGGAGTAGATATCAAAGCCTCCTTTAGCCTTCAAAATGAATCCAAATAATCTTTATTTAAAAAAAATAAGGCATCTTTAACAAGAAGATTAGTAAGGGGTTTTGCAATCTTTGAGAAATTCTTGATGAATCTTCTGTAAAACCCTACATGTCTTAGGAAACTGCGGATTCCTTTAACACTAGTTGGAGGTGGAAGCTTTTTAATGACTTTTACTTTTGATCTATCCACTTTTATGCCCTTGTCAAATACTAAGTGTCCCAAAATAACTCCTTTTGTGACCATGAAGTGGCATTTCTCCCAGTTCAGAACCAAATTGACCTCTTCACATTTCTGTAAAACTCTAGATAGATTGTCAAGGCAATCATCAAATGAAGAACCATATACAGAGAAGTCATCCATGAGCACTTCCATAATATTTTCAATAAATTCAGAAAAGATTGCCATCGTGCACCTCTGAAAGGTTGCAGGGGCATTCCATAGCATAAAGGGCATAAGTCTGTAAGAAAAAGTGCCATAAGGACATGTGACTGTGGTCTTTTCTTAGTCCTCAGGGTGTATAGGAATCTGGAAAAATCCAGAGTATCCATCTAGATAACAGAAAAATAAGTGTTGTGCAAGTCTCTCTCAAAATTAGTCAATAAAAGGAAGAGGAAAATGGTCTTTCTTAGTAGCCTTATTCAGTTTCCTGTAATATATACACATCCTCCATCCTATAACTGTCCTAGTAAGGATCAATTCATTAGGTTCATTTTTAATCACAATCATACCACCTTTCTTCAGGACCACATGGATAGGGCTAACCCAATTACTGTCAGAGATTGGGTAAATTATACCGGCATCTAAAAATTCCATTATTTCCTTTTTAACCACTTCCTTCATGTTAGGATTAAGTCTTCTTTTATGCTCAACTAAGGGTGAACAACCTTCCTCTAAATGGATCCTATGCATGCAAAAAGAAGGGCTAATCCTTTTAAGGTCATCGATGGTATACCCTATGATCTTCCTATAGTCTCTGACTCTTTTAAGAAACTTATCCACTTGTTCACCATTTAACTGTGCATTAACAATAATCAGATAAGTAGAATTAGGTCCTAGAAAAGCATACCTTAAATCATAAGGAAGTTATTTAAGTTCAACTTTTGGTGCGTCTTCCTCTTTTAAGGTACAGATAGAATAGAAATCACCGGGGGGGGGGGGGGTAAGGGGTTATACTTTACTAACTTACCTTAGGCAATGCAAGAGAGGCATTCAGGGTGTTTATGAAAGCTACTACCTCAGGATCTTCTTCATCAGAATCTATATCTTAGGTGAGGCTTGCTTCTAGTGGATCTTCAAGGTATTTCTTCCTGAATATTTTCTCTACACAACTTTGGATAAAATCTACTACAAAGTAGGTCTTTGTTAGCAAAGGATATTTCATCATTTAGAATACAATAAACTCAATGATTTCTTCTCCAATTTTGAGTTTGATTTTACCCCGCTTCACATCAATTATAGCACCAGTAGTGGCTAAGAATGGTCTTCCCAAAATTATAGGAATTTGAGAATCTTCTTCCAACTCGAATACCACAATTTCATAGTGCATATAAAATTCTCCAACCTTGATTGGTATGTCTTCCAAGATCCCTTTAGGGTAGACAATAGACCTGTTAGCTAGCTACAAGGAAATATTTATTGATTTGGGTTCACCTATGTTCAATTTCCTGCAGAGAGATAAGGGCATTATAGTGACACTAGCTCCTAGATCATAAAGAGCTTTACTAATAGAAAATTTATCAACAACACAAGGTATAGTGATACTCCCTGGATCCTTAAGCTTTTGAGGAAGCTTATTTCTAATCATTGCACTGCACTCCTCATTTATTGGAATAGTATCATAATTATCCCAATTCCTTTTTTGGACATAATGTCTTTAAAAAATTTGGTGTACTTAGGCATTTGAGTAACTGCTTCCAAGAAAGGAATAGTGATGTCCAGTTGTTTAAACACCTTCAAGACTTTCTGGAATTATTTTTCCAAAGCAGAGTTGTTCATCCTCTGAGGGAATGGTAAACAAAGAGTCTTGACTGTCTTTGGCTCTTGTGCTTCTGCCTGTGGTTGCTAAGTGGTCTCTAGCTTAACTTACTATTCTTTATTCTTAGATTCAGCCTCTGGTACATTCTTCCTACTTCACAAAGTTATTGATTGGCCTTGCTCTCTCAAGTTTTGAGACTGACTTGGAAAGTGACTTGGTTGGCAAAAATTAGAGGAACTTGCTTGAGAAGTGACTTGATTCTCTAGTAATTTAACATGTGTGGTCAACTTTTCCATCCTAGCATCGTATCGCTTGAAATTTTCCTCATGATGTTTGAGGTTGTCCTGAACCGTCTGCATTACCTTATTTTGTGTTTGGATGAAATTTTCCATCATTAATTCCATTTTGGATTTGGGTTTAGATTGAGAAGTCATGTTCTTCTATTGAAAACTTGGTGGGGGTAGAGGCTTGTATCCCTATTGTAAATTTGGAGCTTGGTGTCCACCTTGATTTAACCATGAAAAATTCGAGTGATTTCTCTATCCTGGGTTATAAGTGTTGGAGTAGGGGTTCCCTTGGGGTCTACCATTATAATTGTTTAAAGTATTGAGTTGTTCAATTGAGCAGCCCTGAGAGTAAGGATCTCCTTGTTGACATTCTACTGTAGCATGTCCTGCTCTGCATACTTCATAATAAAGTACCTGAGATGGATGTCCTGTAAAATTTAGCTTCTCCAATTTTTTTGTAAGTGAATCCAATTTGGCATTCACCATTCTTAAACCATTAACTTCATAAAGTCCAGCAACCTTCCTTGGTTGGTTTTTCTCTCCATGCCATTGGTAGTTATTAGATGCCATCTTCTCCAAAAGTGCATATGCATCTACTGGTGTTTTACTCATAAAAGAGCCTTAAGCAATGGCATCTACTGTAATCTATAAAGATTTTGACCTTCCCTGGTAAAAGGTCTGCATCAACAACCAATCTAGGATTCCATGGTGAGGATGATTTTTTTTGTAAATCTTTGAATCTCTCCCAAGCTTCATATAGTGATTCACCATGCTGCTACTTAAATCCAACCAAATCCTGATGATACTTAGTAATCTTTCCAGGTGGATAATACTTTATCAAGAAAGCTTTAGAGAGAAAGTCCCATGAAGTGATTGAATTTGGGGTTAATGAACTTAACCATAGCTTAGCTTTATCCCTTAAGGAAAATGGAAACAATTTAAGTCTGATTGCATCTGGACTGACTCCATTCATCCTGAAGTTGTCACAGATATCCAAGAATGAAGCCAGGTGGGCATTAAGGTCCTCTGAAGGTAGTCCTATGAACTAGTATTGTGAAACCATCTGGATGTAGGCTGGTTTGATTCCGAAGGTATTTGCTTCGATGCTAGGTTTCACTCTGCAATTCTAACTTCCCATCATACTAGGTACACCATATTCTTCCAGAGCTCTAGCTGGAGCTCCCTGACCTAGTATTGCTTTAAGTCTTTGTCTCCTCCTATTCTTTTTGTAAGTTCTTTCAATCTTTGGATTAAGCTCTTCTAATTCAGGATTCTGGGACCTTATTTGCATAAACAAAAATCAAGTTCCTAAAAATAAAAAGTTAAACACAATTAATAAAACTATTAGTTTTGCAGAAACAAAAGTCTATCCTAATGTAGGTATTCGCCGATCTCCCTCGCAATGGCTCTAAAAACTTGTTGAGCGATTTTCGCAAGTGTACGACTTGTTACAAGTAATATATGATGAGTGAGTATCATTCCCACAGGGAGATGAAAAATCCTAGCACTAAGTATGGTCTTGCCTCTTACAAGCTAATAGAATGAATGATTTTTAAACTAGAAAATTAAATTAATAAATAAACAGAATGCTAATGTAAACATATTATATCTAAAGAAATTCAAGATTTAAAAACTAGAGCTTGGATTCATTCACCAGGCACTTGCTTGAATTACAGGATTTTGTTAATTCAGTTAATAAATCTCAATCAAGGGTAGGCTATTCATAAATTCCTAAGGCTTTTTTCAAATTCACTCAGGCATACCTAAAGCAAATATAGCCTATTCTCATGGTCTATTGAATTACTTAGGTTTATTAAGTTCCTTAACAATCTATTAATCCCCTAAGGTATTGTCTACTTTTATGATCAAGGGTCCTAAGAATCACAGGTTTATGAGCTAATAAATCATGCAACTTTTATTTTCATAAATTTATCCACAGGCATGCATTTAATTAGGCCTAAATTAAACACAAGATTAATGAAGCAAAACCTGAGAAATTGACTGATGATAATTAACTATAATAAAATAATATCCAGACAAGCAATAATCCTGGCTACATGAATCCAAACTCTAAAAGAGTTTAGTTACACATAATGTAAATTATTAAAGACAGTAATAAATGACTATAAGAAAAAGTCTGGAAAAATAGTCTTTGTTTCTTCAATCCTCTTCCCTGTCTCTTTGTCTGCATACCCCCAAGAATTAAGGTTCTTTTTCCTTTTATATGTGTGTCTTGTGCCTCTTTAGAAATCCTTCTAATTCTGTTACCTTAGAGAGATGAAACTTTCTGAATCAAATACTATAATAAAACAGGAACTTAATTTTGACTTAGCACGCCTTTTGGATGTGACCCGTGCTTTGGCCGTGTTGATAATAGAGATGACACGAGTCATGTTGCTCCATCCGTGTTCGCGGAAAAACCAAAGCATGCCCTGCGTTCAAACCCATGCTTCCTGATGAGTCCGTACATGGGTTTCTTGCACAATTCGTGTTTCTTCATTTCCACCTATACTGAGAGTTTGATGACTATGCCTTTAACTTGTTGGACCAAGAGACCATGCGAGCCCAGACAATCGTGGGCTTTTGGACTCCAAATCCTTATAAACCTGCATTAGCATGATAAACCCAGACAGTAAACCTAACCATGCAACAAAAAGGAAATACTACTATATTAAAATAAAAATGCATTATGATTAAATGTAATTAGACTGAAAATAATAATAATTATAAAAAAAAATACTATAAAAATTATATATAAATATGGCACATCACCCCTAAATAAGTGAAAGGGAAACTACCAATGTGCATGCCAGTTAAAAAGTAGATTGTAATAGCTCTACTAGAAGAAATAAAATGTCTGAGGAACAATTCAAACTTGTCCCAATTAATAGGCTATCCTAAAATAATACCATAGTCCTCAAAGAATTTAAGAATAAGCTTAATATTCGATTTTATAGCTCCATAAAAAATAAGTATATCATCAGCGTAAAACAAGTGTAAACGGAAAGAAATATTTTCACCTCCTCCCATACCAATAACAGTCCTTAAACTAACCATATTGGTAATAACTCTACTAAGATAATCCTCAACTAAATAGAAAAGTAAAGGTGAAAGAGGATCTCCTTAACAGAAACCTCAAAAAACTAGAAAATAGCCCCTAGGATTGCCATTAATTACGATAGAAATCTTGGCCAAGTTAAAAATATGAGCAACCAATTCACAGAAAAGTGGAGAAAAACCAAAACTATACAAGACTTCTTGAATAAAATTCCATTCCATAGAATTAAATGCTTTTCGAATATCAATCTTCAAAGCTATATTCTTGCCCTAACAATGATGATTAAGAAGATTAAAATTCTCTAAAGCCATAATAATACAATCCTCTATGTGTTATCCCTTAACAAAGCCAAACTAATTTAGGGAAATAATACGAGACGTAATGATACCAAGATGATTTGCCAAAATTTTGGTAATTACTTTGAATATGAAATTGCTTAAAATAATTGGCTGAAATTCATCAATTGTATTAGCTCCTTCACTCTTTGGAATAAGAACTATAAGATTAGAATTAGGGAAAAGTACAGAAAATGACCATATGGTTTTACAATTTTAGAGTTTTAAATATGTGTTTCATTTTATGACAATTTAGATCATGTGTTTTCATCATTTGATAATTTCTAGTATATAAGGGTAACGCTGCTAAATGAGTGAAACACGTATACTAAAAATCATCAAATGACGATAAACACAAGGCCCAAATTATCATAAAAAGTGAAACACATACTTAAAATTGCAAAACATTGAAACCACAAGGTGGTTTTCCGTACTTTTTCTTAATTGTTTTTAGTTGGGTCGTATAATGTGTCAGACTCATTTAATGGTGTTAGGCTCTTATACTAAAAATTGTCAAATGGTAATAAACATGAACTTCAAATTGTCATAAAATGAAACACATACTTAAAACTCTAAAATTGTGTAACCACAGGTTGGTTTTCCATACTTTTCCCTTAAAATTAATTCCAAAAAGGAGATTTCCCGAAATGAAAAAGGAACAAACAACATTATAAAGATCCTTACCCACCACCGACCAACAATGACAAAAGAAATGACCCATATAACCATTTGGACCTAGTGCACTATTAGGATCCATATAAAAAATAATTGAACGAATGTCATAATCAAAGGGAATATTAGTTAGCATCAAATTCTCAGCCTCAGAAACCATCCCAAGAATGATATCTCTAATCACTGAAAAATCTTTGAAGATATTACTAGCAATAAAGAGAAATGAGAAATAACTATTTATTGACCATTTGCATGATCAAACTCTTAATTTATACTTTGACAAACAATTTAAATTCTAATGATTTCATTTAAGTGTGTAGGAAGTTAATAGATTATAAAGTATAAGAGCTCAATATTTGGAAATGTTAAAATACTTCTTAAAAGAGTATTTAACGAAGTACATGAACTAATGCAAGTGCCTAATTAATTGATGCAAAAGAAGCAAAGAAAAATCAATTTTTGGACTTATAGGTGTCTCCTCAAAAGTGTCTCACAAGCCGGTCACGAGCTATCCCCTTTGGGTGCCCATTTTGAGTGGTTTTAGTTGTTTTGGATAGTGCAAATCATGATCATAAGCAGCTTGTAAAGGTAGTTTAGATAGCTTAAAACAGGCAAAAATAAGCATATTTTAAACTCTAACGGTCCTCAAATCAACCCTCACGACCATGAGTGGCATTTCGGTTGTATAAGTTTGAAAAATACTCAAGGATATTTGAAAGACTTTGGAGACACAATCAATGCCTCTAGCAACCATATTTTTGAGTTATTTATCTATATAAACTACTCCTGGAGCTCAATTGAAGTTAAGACACTTGCTTATTCAAATTCTTTATCTTAACATTCGTTAAAACTCTCAAACTTTCAATTTAGTCATTCTTAGTTTCATTAACTCTTGTGAGAGTTGGTTGTCAGTTAGAAATAGAATTTATACTACATTTAAGTCTTGGGATAGATTAAAAAGGGAGTGAGATTTATTTCTAAAGGAATTGATTTAAGTTTTTAACCATTAAAACACTTAGGAATTGGTTTAAGAGTGAGCCTAGAAACTCTTGATTGTAAGGTTGAAGAGTGAGCCTCAAACTCTTATGTAATCTCAATCTTGTGAATAAGATTGTATGAGATTGAAAATCTTAACTTGGGGATAAGTGAAATAGAGATGTAGGATTGTTGAGAATCTAAACTCCTTAAATAATTATATTAATTGTTCTTCCTACTCTATTCCCTTTTAATTCTTGCTTAATTCCTTAAAATCATTTTTATTTTTCTAAAATTCTCATTAGCCTTATTCACCCTCCCTAAGGCACTTTCACTAATAATATGACTCACAATCATAATAGAATCATCAATTAAGTTACCATGAATAAAGAGTGAAGAGAGATTTGTGTAAGCACTTCTAGGTGCTAGTAAACCATAGTAAAAGCTAGAATTTTGATCTCTATCCTTATTCCAACGAATTCTACTTTTATCCTTATAGGGATTCATGTCTAAAAAGGTTGACAACAATACACTTATTAAGCTCCAATTCCCTATGATGAAGCTATTCTAAAAAATCCAAATTTTCTATATCAACTTGAACTTGAAGAAGATCCTATTTATTACGAGAAATCATAGTCTCCACATGCTCAAACATTTCCTTGTTCTAAGAGTGCATAAAAGACCGAAGCAATTTAAACTTTTTCATTATTATAAACATTGGATGACCAACAACAATGTTATAATTCCAAAACCCATCCACAAAACCAAAAGACCATAATAAAAAGTCCATATGGATAAGGAACAAAAAGGTCTTGGCACTAAGGGAGACTATTTACAATATAACAAAACAGGATTATGGTCAGAATTATATCGCGCAAGAGCATGACACTCAAAACTTCTCCAATTTTGAAAAGAAAAATACCTTTAGTGTTCAAGCAAGTGAGAGAGCAATTATTCATAGCTATAATAAAATCATGGCAAGAAACAAATAACGGAGGTCTGCCCATCTTCTCATGAGCTCCAAAACAAGCATTAAAGTCACCCTAGATAAACCAATTTCTAGATATCAAAAATGAAAGATACTCTAGTTCTGACCAAAGTTGCCTTCTAGTAACAATCAAAACAATGGCATAAACACAAGTGATAAATTGGATAGAGCATTGGATAGTACATTGAAGAGTGAGTTGTTAGTTAGAGCTAGAATAAATAGAAATATTGCCTACACTAACTTTATTCGAAATAGGAATCCAAATAGAAGGGAGAGAAAACTTATTTGTAGCCATTAAAAAAAGACCCAAGAATGCCAAAAACTGTCATTAATGGAATTGAAACTAATTTTTGGTTCTGCAAGATAAATAAAAGATGGATTATGATATCTAGAAAAAATATAAATGGAGCATTAAGTTTTAGAATTACCCAAACCCCTACAATTCTAATAGAAAACATTCATTAAGATTATGATTGATGAGATAGCACCCTTGTTTACTAGTAAGAATAGGGACATTAACAGCCTTGTGTTTTTTCTTTTTCTTATTAGAAGCTACTTGGTATTCAGCTTCAACTTCCATTTGATCTGCCTAAGATTAATTCCTAACTAAATCCAACTCCTCTCAAGCTATGTCTTGAGCTTCTGTATTCACCGAAGGAGAATTAGAGCTAGAAAAATGTCATTATTGTTGATACCCCATATCATTATCTTATTCTAGTAAGGGTTATATTTCCCCCAAAGAGGAGGATTACTTAAACAAGAAGAAAGCTTAATAAGGAAGTTTATTTCAATTAGGAAGATTACTCTACAAAGGAAATCTCCTTCTTTGCTAAACAAGGCAATCCTACAAAACTAAGGAATCATATTCCTAAAAGGTTTGAACAATACATTCTCCTATAAATACATCTCATGTCATTTATTCTCATTCCCATATTCAATCATCTCCCCATTCTTATTATACTACATCATTAAGACATCATTCCATCATCTTATGATACAAGCAATTATCGTTTACTCTTTTATTCTTTATTTTATTATACCTATTTGTTTTATTATATTTTTCCTCATACCATTACTGACTTAAGTTTCAGAGTGTTTATGGAAAAATTCCGCCCCTTTTCCTGTTGTCCTTATCAATACAGGTTTCACAAATAAGAAATATCAATTCGGAGTTATCAATTTTCATTAAACTCATAACGATAATTATCATTATGAGCAGAAGGGTCTGTTCCATCAACAGGCTCTAGAGCTGCATATGAGGTGTGAATAGCTTGGTCATTCATCTGCACATGTATTATTTCATCATCTTTTGTCGTAGGAGGAGCAACTAAAGATGCTTCACACAGCCTATGAAAAGCGTTTTACAGAGGAACATCACTTTTGCTAGCTTTTGGTCTCCATTCTTTTCTCACCAAATATCGACCCCTTGAATGCTCGCGAGATGAGTCTTTCTAATTATTCCCCTGCTTAGGATCAGTAGGAGCAGATTTGGAATGTCTGCAAGAGGAACTATCATGACCAATATAGCAACATGTCTTGTAGTATAATTTTCATACACAACATCAATATCAAATAAAATGTTATTACAATCAAGCATCAATATATATTGAAGCGAATTAGCTAAATAAACATCAATCAAGATTCGCGCAAAGTGGCCAAAGTCTCTGTCAAGAGTAGCTTTGTCAATTCTGAAGGGTATGCCAATGTTTCGAGCAATGTCAACTAGAATTTGGGGGGTCCTAATATTCCCATGACAAACGATAAAAATGAACCCATAATTGAGTTGTTTTGGATTTCACCTGAAAAGGATCAAATCCTGGAACCCATTGCTGAAGTCGAAGAATGCTAGGCTTGAGGACAATGGAGCCACGCCCCCAAACAATCTCCTTGGCAGAAGTAGAGGGTAGAAGAACATGATAAAAACCTCATCCTAACGAGATCAGACACCATGGAAATCTCAAATTCCATATTGAAGATAGTTTTTCCTTTAGGTTGTTCAATTGCCATGGAGAGATTCACCCTTTCTCAATACAATCGGAGCAATCAAGGAGTGTCTACACATATCTATCCTCTTTTGGTAGGCATCTTGATTGATTTTAATGGCCTAGAATGTGCCCGGTTTAGGAACTAACGGAGGCGGAAGGATCGCATTAGTGGAAGATGCGACTACTTTTGCAAAAGATTTCGTTTGGAGTGTAAAAACATCAGATTGAACTGGAGCTTTATCAAAACGTTTCGTTAAGAAAAGATGAGCATGGCCTATATAATCATCTTCGTTGCATGGGACGTGTAAGCTGTAATCATCATGAGCATGATGATTTTCTGGCGGCAAGGAGGCCACCATCAGGGTTTTTTCCAAAAGTGAAAAAAGATTGTTAATTTTTTTATAATTGATACAAGTTTTATAATTGTCTAAACAGATTAAAAGGTGACTGCATATAAATAAATAATTGAGTACGCTAAATTTTTTAATGAAAAAAAATGATGTTAAACTCAATCACAAGTAGTTTTATAATTATAAATATTAAATAATAAATTTAGATAAAAATGAAAAAAAGGATAGTTTAAGAATAGTAATTAATAAAAAATAAATATTATAAATAAAGGGTAATTATACAACTTGAAATTCCAAAAAATAAAAGGAGTACAAAAATAAATGGGTTAAGTGAAAAAATCCCTATATATATATATATATATATATATGCTGAAATCGAAATAATAAACTAATGAAGAAGTTGAAAATATTCACAAATGGCAATAATGCTCAAAAGAGCTACAAGAATTTGAAAATGATGAAAAAAAAAAAATTTGACAAATTTTGGAAGTTTGGTATTTTGTGCTGGAAAATGAAACTGTTCTCCAAAATAGTTTTTCTTTTTATCTATTTTTTACGGTGTTGATGATCTGCTTTCCTTCCTCTTGTAGCTAGAATTTATAGATGAGCAAAAAGGGTCTTCTCTAACATTTTTTGTCATGTAAAGCACTTTGGCATCCACTTCCCTTAAAGTTTTTCTTCCATGGGTAACGACCTTTAACTGCATCTTGCACATTCTTTGCTTCTCCACTGTGCTGGTACCACTCCACGATTTTTTCGACACTTTGTTCACCATGAATCAGTTAAAAACGACCTCTTTGATCTCAGCATTGCTGGGCTGAGCTTCATTCGCGAGTTGATGACCCGTAATCGACTAATAGACTGATGGGTTTTTTTTTTTTTTTTTTGACCTTTTATGGGCAGAATTATCCTTAATGGGCTTGAGAGCCCATTTGTACAAATATAGTGTCAACAATAATATTTTAAAATTAATATTTTTGGGTAAATTGTTAAAAAAATAAAGAGTGAATACGTTGAAAATAAAAATAATATCAATTTTTCTAGTTATCTGGTAACAAATTATTATGTAAATTCATAGTGAACATAAAAAATAAAGGTTATTTTAAAAGCAAAAATTAGGGAATATTCTTTTTTTTTCAGCATCAATCGCCGTGTACATGCATTTATGATTGAATACTTTCTAACCAGTCATTAGAAGCAAAAGTTATTGTTCGTATTCTTTTATAAGAAAATTGAAATTCATTCAACAATACAGAATGACCTAACTTAATTGTTGTATATATACACCACATATACTTGGAATAGGAATACCTATCAAATTGCATTCAATATTGAAGACATAGCATCTTCATTGCAGTAATGCATTATAAACTTTTGTTGAATTAAAAGTAAAAATAATTTTGTTAACTATAAAAATCAATTTTTTCAAAGTAAAACTTCTACTTACATGAAAAAAAGTAGATAGCACCTTAAATTTAGTGTCTACTTATCGAACCTATAAAACTTTTAAAAAATATTTAAATATACTCTTTTCTTTACGATTACTTAATAAATGTTAAGTTTTAGTTTGGAAAACTATAAAAGGTACTCAATCCTTTATTTTAGCACAATTAAACATTAAATATTTTTAAAATTCAAAATATTCATTTATTTTTATTAATTAATATTTTATTTTAGATAGCACAAAACTATTTTTAAATAAATTATTTATTTTAAAGAATATATTGCTTATTTTAAAAAAAATAATTTTAAAGCATAAAAAGATTTGCCAAATTTATTTCATAGTGTAAAAATTATTGCAAAAAAAATAAAAACTGATCTAAATTATTTAAACTATTTGTTTTTTGAAAAATGATTTTAGACTGTAAAAATTTTGATTCTTGTAAAAATTATTATATGAATCAAAATATTTTATTCTTAAAAAATTCTTAATAATAATAATAATTTTTGATGATTAATTAACTTTTTATTGGCCAAATAAAATTTATTAATTTTCTAAATAAAATTTTATTGGTTAAATAAAATTTTATAAATTTTATAAATAAATTTTTACTGGCCAAATAAAATTTAATATTCTTTCTAAATAAAATTTTATTAGCCAAATTTTATAAATAATTAAGGTTTAATTCTATTAAAATAAAAGATTAAGTTGCACGAACTAAAAATTAACGTCTATTAAGTAACTATTAATATAAGGGTCTATTTTAAAAGTTTTTAAGTTTTGATAAATCAACACTAAATTTAAGATGTTACTTGATATTTTCATTGAAGTTAAATTTTTTTAAAAACCTTTTAAAACTTTTTGTCTTTTATTAAATAAGAACATTATTAAATATATAAATATAGCACCTTGACTATCGTTATTAATTTGGATGTCATGTTCACTATTTATGAATGATTGATTCAACAAGTTTGCTGGGATAATTTGCAATCTATTCTTAATAATTCATTCATCACATCGTCTTTTGTGCAAAAAGTGGTCAAAGAGTAATCAGAATCTTGATGTTATGATTATCAACTTCAGTTACAGCGGACCAATTACGCCACGCAGAACAGAAGGTTCGGATCAAGCTCAACTTCATCACCTTCCACTTGACACCTTTCCAATCAGCAGCAAAAATCTTGGACATTACTTTCGGCAGCTAGACAATGTTAGGCAACCAAATTTTAGTTTCTTTCTTCTTCTACCTCTAGTAGTCACCAACAAGAATCTGACAAGACATTACATTCTCAGCCTTTGCCTTCACATGACTTCTGAAAATTAATTACCTTCTCCCATGCTCTATGTCTTCCTTTTCCATTGGGAAACTAGGGGCGTCTGCCAAATGTAGCCCCATGAATACATTACTTTCATCATCTTCATTCTCCAATTGATGCCTCCTAGTCTCCGGATTTAGCAGGTTTATAGCACTCGAGGCTTGTGAACCTGCACGTGATTCCTCCAACACCCGAAAGTAAGCATAAGGTCCCCAGCCTACAAACAAATAAGAACAGTAAACTCAAATTAGCATCACACCTCCAACCAGCTTTCATTTTTTTTTTTAATTATGTCAAGATAATCAAGAACACTGTTGAAAAATAAAACTCCAAGACAGCTTGTAAATCTATCAACTTTGCATGTTGGAAACCAGAAAACCAGAACATTGAAAATCAATATGCAGTGTTAGGCTAGTCATCTTTAGTACATCGAGTCAAATATTCGGCAATAATTAATCCCGATTCCTGTTCCCATGCTTGTGAGAAGCTTCATACAAATCCTTGAAGCTCTGACCACATCTTTGCACAATAGGATGTCAATAAAAAAATGAGCAAGACACACCCTAGTTTCGTAGCCTCACTTGAGGTCAATAGACTGAGAACAGCCATACAAGCAAACAATCCAAAATCTGTGTGAATATAATCTAGCATGCTAGAAGAATTGTAGAAAGCAAGACCAATGATACAGAAGAACTTGTTCATTCATAACTTAGGTTCCCTATTGAAAGTGTTACTCTGAAGAGGTCCATTTATGTGCAAAAAAAAAGTTACGCAAATGAAAAGGGAAGAAATGCCATGAAAGAAAAAGGAAAAGGGAAGCACCATATGATGAAACATGGTTCCACTCAACCTAGGTCCTATTGTGGGTGATGACCAGGTGTCCCTTCAGGATCTTATGCAAATTTGCTGATATGCTGATCATTGTCTTGTGCCAGACTAGGTTAAGTCTGGCACAAGACAATGATCCCTTATGATGGCTGAATTTTTAAAAAAAAAATTGCAAAAAACAACATTAAATAATATATTTGATCGATACAGGATGCCATAATATCAACAACATTGCCTACACAAATTTGGATGAACTGAATACATCTAAGATTAAAATTTTGTTTTCCAATTTAATATGAAATCATTAATTCAAACTAAACTATGAAAGGAATCTTTCAAAAACTTTTAGGAAAGAATTGATAAAAGCGTTGAGAAAAAAATTATCATATGGAAGACACATATAGAAAGGTATACAATCAGCCATACAGTCATTTTCATCTTTGATACCAAGCAGTATTTATGTGATGCAATACTAATAACTTTTTCTATATCCAATTAACCAACAGATGATAAACTCCGATTCTCTTCCTCAAAGATGCCATATTATTCACAACAAAAAAATCATTTTTGTCCATTCTGAGTATTTTTCACCAAAATAAAGTAGGAATGGCTTGCAATTCACCAAGGGGACAGACAAACAGATTTCTTAAATACATGCAGAACTTAATTCCATCACGTTTTATAGTTCTAATAAATAAAATGCTGCAAGGACATCAATGATCCACTTGCAAGTTAGTCATCCCATCCCAGAATCTGATGGACAATTATAATTAAGGGAACCTTATAAAATGTGTTGAAAAGCATACCTTGAGGATGATATGGTGGAGGGAAGAACTGCAAATAACAGAAAGTAGCAACTACAAGCCCTGCAAAATATGCCTCTTCAGGAGTCAGTGGAGTTAATAATCAATTGGACAGTGACCAACTCTCATCTAAATGACTGAAATTAACTAAAAATAACATTTAGAGAAAGAACAAAGAGCACTGACCTAAGAGACCTCCAGCAAAGACATCCTGCCAATGATGCCAATAGTCATCAACCCGAGAGATTCCAACAAGACAAGCAGCTAACAGAGGAAGAAAGACTATGCACAGTTTTGCAACATGGCCTCTGCGGTCAAATACTTTTATTTTTCCAGATAAGTACAGGGACAGAAAACTCAGACCAGCAAAGGACCCTGGAAAATGGCAGTTATGCTAAGCATGACAACAACAGGAGCAAAAGATTTGGGAAAAGAATGATTGAAAGTATGAGTGTAATCAAGCCGAGTTGTGTCGACATATTGTCAAGCTCGAGCTCGACTCGACTTTTAAACTCAAAGTTCGAACTCGATCAAGCTTTTTTTTTTTAAGCTCAAGCTTGACTCAATTAAATAATTCATATACTCGAGTTCGACTCAACTCAATTAATTAAATAAAATTTTTAAACTTTTAAGAATATATATTTTATAACATTCAAACTTGACTCAAGTTCGAACTTGAGCTCAAACTCAACTCGGTTCGATATAAAATATTTATAATTATGTTCAAATAAAAGGGTAAAATGGTAAATATACACAAGCTCGAGCTCGTGAGTCTATAGAGTCACATATTTAAAGGCTCGACCTCAGCTCGATAACCTACTCGAATAGCTCGAGCTCAAGCTCAACTCGACAATAAACGAGTTGATTTCAAGTAGATCCTGAGTAGCTAACGTGTCGGCTTAACTCATTTAACCCCTAATTGAGAGTAGCATTTGTTCACTAAGTTAGCTAATATTTTCATATATAAATAAAATATTTTGTTCAGATTAATTTCCCATGTAGAGAAGTCATCTTATTGTTTTTGTTTTCCTTAATTTTTCCTAAAAGATAAAGAAGTGAAAATAGACTTACATGAAGTGTGCCCACTTGGAAAACTCTTGTGCCCTTCTTTGATGACATTTTTATCTCCATGACATATAACATTTCCCAATTGATCATAAACCTGAGAAACAATTAAATATTAGTTTCAGTAGTATTAATGTAACAAATAGCAGAAGGTCCACAGAAGCATACATCTTTTCCATCAGGAAAACAGCGCCAAAAGAAATCGGGTCTAGGCCGACCAACTGCGTTTTTTATTGAATCAGTAATAACTGCTGTCACTAGAATGGAATATAAGAGACCTACACTAACAAATGCATTTCAACAATCATTTAAATATGTAATGTTAGTTGGAATATTGTGTAATGATATTTTCACAAAAAAGAATATGGAGCCAAAAGATATTATTACCAAGTATGGCATGATGGAGATCATAGATGTCTCTCCTACGAAAATAGATGACGAGGAAAACCACCATGGGCAAAATAATAGCATACAACTAAGAATCCAAAAAAGAGAAAGCCATCAATGTTGTTGCTGACCTGGCTTATTTGAAAATAAGGAATTTGATTCAGAGATGATATGACCAGAAACTTACTGGAACAGCCCAAACAGGCACGGTATTACTTTGCAAAGGGTACTTAAGATCTGTCATCATGTCCTTCCCAACATACCGATAAAAAGGATGAATAATATATAAGATGACTTCTATCACCACAAGTAGCATGAGTATAAGCCAATCATGCATGTGTATCCTTGCAACTGTAAGTCCATGGGACTTCACAGTATGTGAACCAAGTTGGACTTCCCTCATCTCACACTGCTTGATGCATACATGGCACAATTTAGAGTAATAAAATATAAAAGCACACTGAATTCTAACTTAGATTTGCATGGTGAAATACAACCACAGGGATATAAATTAAACACATTCCTCGGGAAAAACACAAAGTAATACATAAAAATTTGTTGTATTACTGCTTCAGAATGTCAAAAAGGATATATTTACTTCCCAAAGCATATAAAGTGGTAGTTCAACATATTGCACTCCCACACTGAAAATCTCCATTGAGTAGGCTATGCATGAGCATTGCAGACAGCTAAATTCCTAAATAGAGTAACTAAGGACTCATGCATCAATGTATGTCATCATAACACTGCTCAGCTAAAGATGGTCTCTCTATGACCAGCCTTTTAGAGGAGAATGTAATGAATATCATGCACCCACATCATAATTCCTGCTTGCCCATCCCTCGAGAAGAGAGAAAAAAGAAAAAAAGCACTGGGACTAGATGAAGTTGTATATCAATTGATAGCGCTTAAACTTTGATCAGCTACATAACCGTTAAAAAGTCATTCTTCACTTCTGAATTTCTAACATTTTACAAATCAAAGAAACTTAGAGCTCAAAACTTATTTGCAGAACTAGAACAAACACAAAAGCTGGTGTTGTTGTGAACAGATATACTACAAAGGCCAACCAAATTACAAGTCTTAGGAACCACCTGCACTCCTCAAACAAAAATCATAAGGTTAAGGCTGTACTTCTTCATTCTTGTGTTCTATCAGTGCAAGGTCAAGAGATGAAAATGATTGCCAGGTATTTGAAGTAACCTCCAGCCGCTTGGTTGAAACATCCTAATTAGCCCCAGCAAAACACTATTCAGGGAAAGCTAATAGTATGAACAGTGCTCCAAATTCAGCAACCTTGCATTTGGATGCAATTATTTGCTTTGAAATTTCAGATTTGAAATATTAAATTTCAAACATAAAAATTTTAATTAACATGTAGTTAGAGGTTATTTCATATCCTCCTTAATTGATATTTTAAATTTATCATCATCAATTTGTTTCAAATCCTGATTAATTCAAATCCACATAGTTGCCAAATAAGGAATTTGATCCAAATTCAAATGTGAAATGACAGTGCTACATGAACCATTGATGTCTTTGTTCATTCTAATTTCACAGCTCACAGATCTGCAAAGTTAGTTCTCCAAAAAGCAGCAGTACTTGCTCATTAGCTGCCTGAAATGCTAATCAGAAATATCATCAATCATCAAGCTTTCTATAAAGATGAAAGCACCACCAACCCATATATCTTTACAAAAGGGTCCAAATAATTCTACCACATCTACCAAATATACTTGAATGCCTTTCTTCTCCACCTCTGGAATGTCAAATTATGAAAAATCAAAGAGGAAATGACAACATTTTTTCAATTCTTTTCCAAATACACTATGGTTGATGTTCAAGATGCACTTCTACAGGCCAAAAATATCACTTTCAAATAGAAATCACTGCAACTCTGTAGTCAACTGTTGCTTTACCAGAAAATTGAGCTGTTTAATTCTGTGTACATCCATTTCATCATTATAACAGCCACGTTCTTTTAAAACTAAATTTAGCTCACAATACATCAGGTCACTGACCAAAAGTATGATCTTTAATTGGCCCAATTGTGATAAGCTGATTGTTAACTAACTAAATTGTGAAGAATTGAGCTACTTCAACAAATGCCTGCGCTAAGCATACATCTCTAGCCAGAAGTGCATGAAACAGCTTACAGCTTTAAGTTCTCATAACTGCCATCAAAGAAAAGTTCAAATATTGAAGCCATCTACACTTTACATTCTCATGTCCCTCATTGTCATTGAACAATTTATTAACCTATGGCAATTTGTGAAAAAAAAAAAATTGTTGTGAAGAAGAATATTATTAGGAATTACTTCAACAGAAATCTGATGTGGCAATCGAGAGATGGGGAGTGTAGGAAGGGAGAGTAACTCAAGCTATTTTCTGCATGTATAAGTGCTCAAGTCAGCTTGTGGCACTTTAAGCCATTTTTAATCTAATTGGACTAGTTGTTGGACATTGTCCCAGAACAATTATGCATTCAATGATGTTTGTACTAATTTCTGGAGGAAAGTTTATGCAGAAGCAAGTTGCTCCTCATTATTCAAGCAATCTCATCAGCTATTAAAAGAAACGAAGCAAACAAATAGTCTTCCAGGGCGTCAACTATTTGCATGTTTGTAATAGATTTGACACATTAGTCTTGTTTAGTTTGAAGTTTTCAGCACAGCTTGGGTGAAGGGCAGTACAGATCTTCCACTTTATCTCCAAAACCATTATAGCCCACATAAAAATTCCATGCGTTTCTAACTCTCACAGCATAAATCCAAGTATATAGCCCAACGGTCATTTTTTATTACTAAAAGCACAGAAAGGGCAGTAACAGCATGATAAAACAAAACCACTCTGATGATCTAACCTTATTATTCGTCTGATTAGTTAAAAAGAATTCACATTCAAGGTACAAAAGTACAATTCTAGTAACACCAAAAATTACAAATTACGTCCACATATGATACAAATCTGCATTCGAATTCAGAGCTAAAAGACTAATGACCCAGAAAAACACACTAACCTGAGAGATGCCAGTGAATTTCTTAACCCACCAAGGCATTATAATTAACCAATAAATCAGGCAAATGGGTATTTTCAGTTTGCAGTGGCAATAAGCTTTTAGCTTGGATCATCCAAAAGAAATGGAAAAACGGCATAGGATTATAGGAAGCTTCCTGCAATTAAGGTTCACATACTACAATACAAGTACAAACAAAATATTACCCACCACAAAAATTTGGAAAAGAAAAAAGGAGTAATTTTAGCAGACAAAAAGCTACAATGATATTCTTGAAGATTCAAACAAAAATGAATGAAAAAGAAGATGGCTTTTGATTACCTTGGATTCTTTTGGGTTCTTTCTTGCTTATATAAGATGACAATCAAAAAATGGAGTTCTTTCCGTGGTCTATTCACTCAGTTTTCTTTTGTTTTTTTTTTTTTTTAAAAAACAAAAACAAAAAGGTCTCTTCACCAGTTAACTCAGTCTAAAAGAGCATGTACTTTGCAATGCAACTATTTTAAATCAATTTTTAAAGTATTTTATTGCTCTTGTAATCTTTTTAATATTAAATCATAATTTAATCAATAATAATAGAATTTTTTATTTTAAAAATATATAAAAATTTGAGATGAGAGAAATTGCAGTGTTGATTATGTTATCCATTTTTTAAGAATTTGGGTGTTTTATTATATTATATAACTTCTTCTTTTCATTTTCAGTTTTTAATAATTTTATTAAATTTTTATTTTATTTTAATTTTTATTAATTTTTAAAAATGGACAAATTTGCTATACTTATTTCAAATTTTGTAAAATATGTTAATTAAAATACATAAGAGGAGCACCATACTATAAATTTTAAAGATAAAAATTCATATATGTGTGTTGAATTAATAATAGCTTTACTCGGGTTAGGATGACAGTGACCAATGCTTCATCCCTCAGTCGGCCTTTCATATCTCCTTTTTTTTTTTTTTTCCTTAGCTGAAATGGTAAAGATATCATTAAAAGATCAACGAGAATCTACATCCACTAATAGTAATAGCAATTTAGATAAGCCATGCAGTGGGTTAAGCCACCAATCAGAACACCAATTACAATTGCAAGCTAAAACATCGTGCTTTGAAATCCAAATCGGCAACAGTATTGACATTTTTATTAATGTAAGAAAAAGACTTATCTAAAAAATTACTGGCTAAATATTTTATCTCTTGAACCATAGTTCTGATCTCCCAAGGGATTTCTCTATCATGGCATCTACAACACTCAATGACCATTAGAGGATCAGATTCAAAAACTGTTAAAAGATTCCCATATTAAAAAAGTACAAATAAATGAAGTGGTTAATAAGTAGTGTAAATTGAGTCTTAATACAAGTCAATTGATTTTGTATTAGATGGGCTCAACTCTATTTATAAATCTACATGTGTATGTAGGCTAACACTCTCTCAAGCCCGTGGACATATTAACATGGTATCAAAGCAGGATTCCGGATACGCATGTAAGATCTGATTGTATTTGAATTTTGATAGTACCCGTAATTAGGTGCGGCCCATTTAAATTTGACAAATATAATTATTTTAGACCCAATTACATTTGAGGAACTCTCCACCATAAATTTAAAATGTAGCAAAATTATGTAATATTTATTATACTTTTTAATTTTAAAAATTAAACATCATATCATGATTATTTTTAACTCATTTATAAACTTTTTTTATTTTTATTTTTAAAAAATGTCATATATTATCAATTTTTTATATGAAATTATAGGTAATTTAAATAAATATATAAGATAAATAAAAATCATGGAGATGTCCTAAAAACACAACAACAAAACAAAGACCAAAGCTTTATCAAGA
Organism: Mallotus nudiflorus; assembly: GCA_947683625.1. Taxonomy (NCBI): domain Eukaryota; kingdom Viridiplantae; phylum Streptophyta; class Magnoliopsida; order Malpighiales; family Euphorbiaceae; genus Mallotus; species Mallotus nudiflorus. Next base: position 5,667,857 of record CANTUR010000011.1, read on the forward strand.
TAAATGTGTGCTGGTCTATGTTTATGACCAAAGCTTCATCCAAAAATTTCTCATCTCTAAGAGTAAGAACCTCTACTATTAAAGGTGACCTAGAAAACCTTTTCCAAATATTACCAAATATCACATTGCAATAGGAATCCCTGCAAATAAAAGCCATTTAATGTTGAGTAAGTTTGAGTATCAAAAGCTGAATCTAAATTGTATTTATACATAGATTGTTGGGGAGGAATCCATATGCTAGAAGCTAAAATTAATTCTTTGCATAAGAAGGTTGTTTTATGTAGATAGAATGATGCAAACAATCTTTATAGGTATTGTATAGCAAATTTTCTCTTTTGCTTAAAGATAGAGGGTCAATCATCTTATTTTCAGAGAGATATTCATTACATGCAAGGCAAATACTCTAGCAAATACGTGCGATCAAAGACTTCAGATCTTCCCTATTTTAATGAGATAGAAGATCCAAAGTAGAAAGCTACCACCTATAAAAAGATTCACTTGATCTAATGGAAGTTCTCATTCCCAAATTACGTTGAAACCAAAGAACTAGAACATGATCACATTTCGAACAACATGTGTTTCGTCGTTTTTAGTTCTTTTCTATAAAATGATCATACATCAGAAGATTTACATCCTCTTTTATAAAGATTCTATGGAACAACTATCGTAATTTTTCCATATTTCCAAAGAAGATTTTGGATTTTTGGAAGCATTTAAGTGTCCAAAAAGATTGCCAAAAGATTTTGTTTCTCATAGAAGAAGAAGAGGCTCCATTATCCTGGTCAGTATTAGTTTGCATATGATAACCTTTTTTAACATAATATCCTTTATCTTGTGAATGATGCAAAATGATGGAATTTGAGCTATGTCTATAACCGAAAGTCACTTTAACAATCCTCTACATGTCAATTGCATTGAAAGTAGTTCTCAATAAATCTTCATTCCAATCAACTTAATCAAAATTAATCAAGTCCGCCACTGTGAGAATTCTAGCATTTTCATATTTTGGAGTAGTCACTTTTAGATTTAGAACATCTAGAATCCATTTGTCATCCCAAATACTCCCATTACCCGTGCTTCATCTACATCTATCAATAATTAATTTTCTTCGTTCTAACAAACTATTCTAAGTCCATGATGGACTACTACCCTTTTTTGCATGAAGAAAATCAGAATAAGGATAGTAAATACCTGAAAGAGTCCTAGAGGGGGGGAGTGAATAGGACTATTGAACAAAAATAGAAAATTAAAAGAATTATTTGCAAGAAGTGAGTAAGAGTAGAGAAGGAAGAATGATGAATACAAATATTTAAGGATTTCGGATTCACAAATAATCCTACGTCTCCACCTAACTTATCCCTAAGTTAGGATTTTTTAATCACCCACAATCTTATTAATAAGATTGAGAATACACAAGGGTTTTATGGCTCACTCTTACAACCTTACAATCTTGAGTTTTCAAAGCTCACTCAAAAACTAAATTTCCAAGTGTTTAATGGCTAAACACTTAAACCAATTCCTTTAGAATAGAATCTCACTTCCTGTTTTCTAAACCCAGAATATAGAAGAATAAGAATGTCTATTCTAATCACTCATCAACTCTCATAAGATTTATACACAAAGAATTTGTTTAAAAGAAAGTTTTAGAGCTCAATTGAATGTTTAAGAAAATGACAAATGATAAACAAGTTTTCTTAACCTTTCAATTGAATTCTAAGTTGTGTTTATATAGAAAAACACTTAAAAATGTAATTTTTGGATGTATCAATCATTTCTCCAACATTTAGAATTTATTTTGAATCAATTCTTGGACTTTTGGCAGCTTAAAGGTTGCTCACGAGTGCCTTACGAGTGAACAGTGCTCGTGAGGGGTGAAAATATATCCGTTGCATTCAAAAATTCCTGTTCGAATGTTGTTAGAGGTTTGCTCACAAGTAGGTCATGAGCAAAAATTTTGTGAGGAGCGCTCATGACAGGTGCTGCCAATTTTTGGCAAGAACGTGCTCCAAAGGCTCCATTGAAGGATAACTCGTGACCACTTTGAAAGATGCTCATGAACGGGACTAAAGACTATCTATTCAGCCAAAACATTATTCATAAAAGTTGTAGATAATTGTCTTATATTTCCATAAAACTTTGAATTACCTCAATTGAATATCTGTAGCTCAAGATATTGCTAAAATACCAAGAGCTATGCAAACTAAAATGCAGGCTGCATATGTTGACTTCGACTGAAGATTTGCATACCCAAATGAACTTGGATTTTGACAAGAAAGCTTAATCTAGAAAGCTTAAGATGTCTAATTCAAAAGTTAAGAAGCTCATTTTCTCATTTAATAGCTCTAAATATGTCAAAAGCCTTCTTCAATCTTAAAGGTTCAATCAGCCTGAAAAGTCACTATTCACCCAAAAGTGTATATTCTTGGTATATGTTTGGTATATAATTCCCTACACACTTAATTGAAATTATTAGTATAAAAATTATTTTTCAAAGTCCAAAATTAGGAGTTTGATCATGCAAATGGTCAACAATACCCTTCAAGACTTTAGCAACTAAAGAATCCTAATGAGACACTAACTTCTAACTAGATTTAGCCTACAAAGCATTGTTAAAAAGCTCAAGTTGTCTAAATCTCGTGCCTCCATGAGATCTAGAGATTAAAATATCTCTCCATTTAATTTAATCCAATGAATTATATGAGATTGAGGATTATTTAACCACCAAAATTAAGCCATCAAACCTTCAATGCTCTTTAATAAACCTCTAGGTAACCTAAGAATAGTCATGAGGTAAATAGGCATAACTTGAATCATTGCTTTAAGCAAAATTTCCCTCTCAACTAGAGATAAAAATTTGGCTTTCCAATTTTGCATGAACTTTAAAACTCTATCTAAATATAATTGATAACCTGAACTTTAGATCTTCCCCAACTTGAAAGTACCCCTAAATATTTGGTAAGAGCTATATATTCTTTGATTTTTAAAATTCCATAAATTTTGTTACGAGTTTAAATGTCAATCTTTGGGCTAAATAAAATTTTAAATTTTTGTGAATTGAGTTTTGGACTTGAAGCAAAACAATATATATCTAGAGTTTGTTTGAAATTATGAGCCTCCTCTTTAGTAGTTACCCCTAATAGCAAAGTATCATCTGCAAAAAAAATATAAGATAATGTAGGAAAGTGAGGTTTAATTTTTAGGCTTTTTAAAGAACCACCTTGAATTTTAACTTCTACCAATATAGAAAAGTGATTCAAAAGCCAAAATGAAAAGATAAAGAGATAAAGGATCTCCTTGTCTTAATCTAGATATAGGCTAAAATATTTTGATGGGGTGCCACCGATCACCATTAATAATTTACTGTCATGACACACTACATTATCTAATTATCTATATACCATGGAAACCTATTTTAGACATTACAGACCTTAAGAAATCCTAGTCTAGCCTATCATAGGATTTCATTATATCACACTTCAAAGCCATGATACCCTTCTTCCCATTCTTCCTAATCTTTATACCATGAAATATCTTATGTGCTATAGAATATTATCTTGGACATTTTTATTCATAATAAAAGCACCTTGAATAGGAGAAATTAAATCACCTAAAGAAGGTTTTAAATGATTTGAGAGAGTTTTAAAAATACCTTATAAAGAAAGTTGGTGTAGCTAATTGGCATGAAATCAGACAACTTATTTGGATTTTTTTTATCTAGGGATCGGTATAATATAAGTATTATTAATGCTCAAAGGAAGTTGGCTTGAAAGGTAGAACTCCTTTACCAAAGCAACTATATCCTCTTTGACAATCCCATAATTGTTTTGGAAAAATAGTCTAGGGAAACGATCCAAACTTGGAAATTTATGAGGACCTAATGAGAAAATTGCTCTTATAATCTCTTCCTTATGAAATGGCCACAGAGATTGTTATTCATTTCATCTAACACCAAGAGAAGGATATGTTGAGTCACTGATTTAATTCTCCTAATTTGCTTTTTAGCATATAATTATTGGAAATATCTTAATGTTGCCTTCTCAATTCTTCTTTCACTAGTCACCCACCTTCATAATTCTAATCTAATCTTCACTAATGGTTTTATTGCACCAAAGATATTTTAACTTTTCCACATATTTTACTTTGGTATGAAATTTTTAATTATTTTATTTTTAGTTACTGAAGTTCTATTTTTGTTTTAGGTTAAAGTATCTCAAACATATTTGATCAAATTTAGTATACGTGGCAATCAGTATAAGCATATTCTTAGTATATTCACCACATAGGCATCTCATAAGCATTCTAATAATCTTGTAGGTCCTAAAAAATAAAATTATTAAAGAGAACAAAATTAAAAATGAGAAAACATAATTGTTTTCTAGGGTCCTACAAGATGATTAGGCTACTTAATGGGATACTTAGATGGTGAATATACCAAGAATATGTTTATTCTAGTTGCCACGTATGCTAAATTTGATTGGATTTATTCGAGGTACTTTAACTTGAAACAAAAATAGAACTTCAGTAATTGAAAAGAAAAAAATTAAAAATCTGGTATCAAAATAAAACATAGGCAAAGTTGAGGTTGCATGGTGTTCTTAAGATTGTTGAGAAGTGAAAAAAATGAGTATTACGATCTCCATACAATATCCAATTGATTTAAGACTTTTATTGCTAATACATTTCCTCTAGTTTTTGAACATCGATAAATTCTTGAATCAAGAAACTTTCATGGAGAAGTTCATGCAATTTATCAATCTTGACCTTCAACTTTTTAATTCTTATTCCCCGTTGTTTATCTATGCCATTTGTTAAGCTCAACTTTACAATTGTGAAGTTTAGACAAAATAGATTTAGAAGCATATTGTTGATACCATGATTGCTCTATTATTCCTCTACATTATTCTAATGTTAACCACTTTAATTGGAACTTGAAACCCTTTTCTTTTTGCTACATTGCTTATGAAACAAAATCACTAATGGTTGATGATCTGAACAAACTAGGGCCTTTTGAATGACATGAGCAAAAGAAAACTTTCGCTCCATTCCACATTAGTTAAGCCCCAATCTAATCTGGCCATGATATTATTACTTTTTGTCTATCCATTTTTCCAAGTGAAAGAATTGCCTGCAAACTCCAAATCCAAAATATGGCAATTCATCATGAATTGATTAAAAGAGGATACTTGACTCTAATATACATCTTTCTTACCTCTTTTTTCCTCAGGTTTTAGGTAATAGTTAGAATCCCCAAAATAAAAGCTAGGGGATTCCATCTTTGCAATCAAGCCTTCCTATAACATCCCACACATCTTTCCTATTCTCAAGGCGATGAGACCTATATATTCCTGTTAAGTGTCGTTTGCTTCCTTCATCAATCAACACATTAATATATATTTTTTATTTTTTTAGAACCTAAATATTTAACTTTGCAACCCACCGAAGTGCTAGACCCTTAGAATGCCCTATCGACTCCCACATATGTTGCTTTACCAAAATCCATCTTTGCTCGAAGATTCTCTAACTAATGACTTTACTGCTTAGTTTCCATAAAAAACATCATTATCGGGCAAAGATTATTTTTAAGCTACTTAAGAGCTTGCATTGCTAGAGGCTGCCAAAGCCCCTGGCAATTCCATATAACAACAATCATGATGCTTGTGGTGGTTTATCACCACCCACCTTTAAAGGAAAGATTAAACATGCCTTTGTCAACAAAAAACAAAAAGGTTTGATTCACCACTATAAAAATTCTACTGATCTTATGAAAGTAAAGAACACATATCTAAAGAAAATAGATCTGAATATTGAAGACAAGAGATGATGAATTGGCTTAGATAGTACAAAAGAAACACCAGACTATTATACTCTTAGAAAAGAGAGAGAACACTTACAATTATTGAATATTTTTTTTATGCAAAGTCTAAACATTACAATTGACACTCCTTTCATTTTTTTAATATTAATAGAAAGGTTATATAACCTAAATATTAATGGACTGTATAATGATTGTAGCTCTCTCATTTTAAATTAGATAAAAAATAAATTACAAAAAAATTTAAACTTTACACTTCAGAATACTTTTAAAAAGGAGTGATTACTTAATTGCTCTTTCACTAATACCCTCCTTTCAAATTTATGAGAAGGAAATGTATAAAATTGCTTTGAAATTCTTTCATATTTTAAATAATATAATATTCTATTATATATAGGTAGTGTTCAGTTTAGCTTATTGAGACAACTTATTGAGGTTTTTCCTCAATTAGCTAAAATTTAGGTATTTGATAAAATTATAAAATCAGCAGTTGATAGTTGTTTTTTATTTAGAACAACTATTTATTTAATCAACTCTATTTTAGAGTTTTTTCTCATAAACTGATAGCTTATTTGTATATTTTTTTTTATTTAAACTATTTTGTCGTTATTAAAAATAACAAATGATAAATAACTCAATTTAATTTAAATGCATGTAATTATTTTTTATAACACATAACAGAATAAATATTATTTTAAATTATAATTAATAGTTAAAAAATTATAATATTTAAACCCATAATTACTTAAAAATTATACAATAATATTTATATTTATAATTAATTTTTAAATAATTTCTATTAATAATTTTCATAATATATAAATGAAAGATAGTATATTATTATTATTATTAGGGAAAATGATTAATTCTATCATGAACTATAGGTCAATTATTAATCTATCCTAATTTCAAAGTTATATTAATTTGCTCCTCTAACTTTTTAAGTTGTTCTAAATCGATCAAAAATATTAAGCCTGTGAAAGAGATAACATGGCAATCTGACGTGGCATAAGAGTGGCTGACATGACAAAAAAATTAAAACTCATCAGATCAATTCTATCCTCAACTATATACTAATCATCAAACTAATCCTAATTTTAAAATCATTTCAATTTACTCCTCCAACTTTTTGAGTTGTGTCAAATTTATCTAGATGTCAATAAGCTTGTGTCAGATAGTTGCAATGACCATCTTACGTGACATAAGAGCATCTGCCATGACAAAATAATTAAAAACCTAAAACTCACAATTTTCTAAATTAGAATCACATGACACAATAATATATGGTTTGAATAATGAGATTATGACATGCAAATTGAAATTATAATTTTTAACCCAATAAAAAAACTGACACTATATATGGTGCACTTTATAGTTTTAAAGAAAACTTTAGAAAGAATGGTATAAAGAAAAAAAAAAGGAATAAAATGAAGTAAAGTTTCAACAAAAAGGACCCAATAGCAATGGTCATTAAAGTTACACTTACTTTAAAGAAGTTTAATTTTATCATGTCAGACACTCTTATGTCAAGTAAAATGGTCATTGCAGCTATTTAACACAAACTTATTGATGTCTGAATAGATTAGGCACAACTTAAAAAGTTAGAGGAGCAAATTAAAATAACTTTTAAATTTTAATTAGTTTAATAATTAGTCTATAGTTGAGGATATAATTGATCATGTGAGTTTTAAATTTTTTATCATATCGGTCACTTTTACATCATGTCATCTATGTCACAAGCTTAATGTTCTTTAGATAGATTTGGAACAACTCGAAAAGTTGATGGATCAAATTGATATAATTTTGAAATTAAAATTAGATTGATGATTAGCCTATAATTCAGGATAGAATTGATCATTTTCTCTGATTATTATTATTGCTAATATACATAACTAAAATATATTATAAGAAATGTATAAAATTATATTTAAAAATACATTATACCCTTAATAGTCACTTAATAGACTAACAACAACAACTAACAAAATTTTATCAAACGGTTTATATTTATCAGTTACTAACTATCAACTATCTATCATCTGCTATCAGTTTCTATAAACAACTGAACCAAATATATCCATTATTTGAAGAAAATAAATAATTTAAAATTTATTATTTAATAAATAATTGTATATTATATAAATTAAATTAAATTTCAACTTCATCATTTAAATTCTAAGACCACCATGTTGATATTCAACATGAGAGCCCTATAAACTTCTTATTATAAGAATTGCAAACTTCACATAATGTTGATTTTTATATATATTTTTTTACAAAATCTGATTCATATGAATGAAGGGTTAATTGCACAAGAAGTTACTAAACTTTATATTAAATTTTATTTTGGTTTCATAACTTTAATTTGTATCTTTTTGGCTACAAAATATTAAATTTTAATTATACAAAGAAATCACTAAAAATAATTCTAACTAATTTAGATGATGTGGCACACTAAAATTACACCATAGTTCAAGTCAACAAAAATTACCATATTATATTGTCAGGTCACCTTATTTATAAGATTGTTGACCATTATTTTACTTTATTTCTTTACTTTTTTACATTCAACCTTATAAAATTATGATCGATAGTCTTATAAAAAAAAGTGATATGATATTTTTTTTTATTGAGTTGGACTATAATATGATAATTTCAGTGTGCTACATTATTCAATTTAGTCATAATTATTTTGGGTGAATTTTTTATAAAATTAAAATTAATGTTTTATAGTTGAAAATATATAAATTAAAATTATGAAATCAAAATGAAATTTAAGTTAAAGTTTGGTAACTTTAAAAAAAAAAAAAAGATAAAATTTAGTAACTTTTGATACAATTTATCGAATGACATATACATAAAAGCAAAACTTTGGCTATTTGGCTTGTCAATATTCAAAAACCAGATACACCCATACAAGGATCAGACATTTTAAGGATTTATTGGACATTATGAATATAAGATTAAAAGAGCAATTGTCGTCGTTCAAAAAAAAAAAAAAGAGCACTTGTCAAAAATTTTATCGTTTATTAATTTTTATATTTTGAATGTAGAAAATTATTTTTAAAAATATTTTTCTAAATAAATAAATTTAAAAAATACAATATCAGAGATTTCCTAAAAACGTTTTTTAAAATTCAATTTCAAATTCCCTAAATATCTATCATTTCCAGATACCCCATCATTATGGATGGCCCTAGTTTTTTTTTTTTTTTAAATTTTTATTTATTTATTTATAACTTGGATATGGCCCTAGCTCACAACCCAAGGTTGTCATTGATTAAAAATATGTAATTTACATTTACCATATTATTCATACATTTCTCGTACCTTGCAAAAATGCTTACATACACCCCATCTTAATTTTATTTGTTTTATTTTACTCAATTTTTTCAGCAATCTTTTCAATTTATTTAGTAATATTATCATATTTTAACTAGAGATGATCTTCTTATTTTTTTCACCAATCTTTTTAATTTATTTAATAATATAATTTTTGGTGAAAAAATATCATGTTTTATATATAATAGAATTAAAGTGTTTTATATAGAATAAAATATGTGTATTTTAAAATAATTTTTTATTTTTTTAAAAAATATTATGAATTTTAATAACTCAATACTTAGATTTTTAGAAGTAAATACTAAATTATAAAAAAAGACTTATCAAATTTTAGACTTAATTAGTCGTTGATATATGTTTTATGTGAATTGCAAATAACATATATATATATTTTAAAATAAATAATTAAATAATTTTAATTAATTAAGACTACAAATTAATTAAATATAAAAATAAAAACTTCAAAAATTATTGCAATAGTTATATTTTGTTTTTTTAAGAGTACATATATTTTTAATATGTATTATAATAATAATTGAATAAAAGAAAAGAAAAAAATAGAAAATAGTTGAAAAATAGGAATTTTTTAGTTAGAATAAATAAAAGACATAATTTTTCATGAAAAGTAAAAGTAATGTTTTAAATGTAATAAAATTAAAGTATTTTACATAGAATAAAATATGTGTATTATAAAAGTAAGATTTTTTTCAATTATCTTTTAAAAAATATTTTGAATTTTAATAACTCAACACATAAATTTTACGGCTAAATGCTAAATTATAAAGAGAGATTTATAAAATTTTGAATTAAATAATTTTAAAGTTCAACATTTAATATATATAAATTTACTTTTGAAATATATAAATTTACTTTTAATTTCAATCTATTCATTTTATCAATTAAATCTGTTCTAAATTGTAGTATATATTTTTTGGACAAATAATTGTATTATTTTAATATTGTTGTGTTTTCTTTAATTTTTTATTATGTAACTTGTCTAAAGAAAAATATATATATACTAATACACGAAAAGTATTTTATTTTAGAAAAGAAAATTAGAAGAAACCACCAAAAGGATATCTTATTGTGGATTATCTAAAATGAAGCATCCTGTTGCGTAAAGCCTTCTTATTACACAACATGACCAGCTTTGGACACTTCTATCCTTACTAAAACCCCCCAATAAAACACCGAAACTGCGTACCAAGACCCACTCTTATCCAGTGTCAAACTTTCATTAATAATCACCACCACCACCTTCGCCGCTCTGGCCGCCGCCACACCGCCAAAAATGGATCCACCACCACCCTGTACCACCACCACCACCACCACAACAACAGCAACAACTACTCATAAACTCCGTCTAATGTGCAGCTACGGAGGCCAAATAATCTCACGTTCAAGCACCAAGTCTTTGTACTATGCTGGTGGTGACACCCGCATCATCACCGTCCCCCCCACTACCACTACTCTCTCTTCTCTCACCACCCATTTAGCTTCTGCTCTTCACTTCAGCAACCCGTTTACTCTGAAGTACCAGCTTCCTAGTCACGATCTTGACTCGCTTATTTCGCTTTCTACTGATGATGATCTTCTTATTATGCTCGATGAACACCACCGTCTGTCTCCTACTCCTTCTCGGATTCGACTGTTCCTCTTTCCAGCTAAACCCATTTCAGAGTCTAGTCAGTTTAATGAGTTGAAGCATCCAAAGACTGAAACTTGGTTTGCTGATGTGTTGAAAAGTGCTAAGATTATGCAGAAAGGTGGAGGTGCTGTTGGGTTTGGTTTAGAGGGGCAGTGTGAGGGTAATAATGAGGCTAGTGGAGCTGAGTCTATGATTTTGGAGACTAATTCTTCTTTTGGGTCTACTTCTTCTTCTGTTTCCTTGTCTAATTTGCCTGCTAAGGGTCCGCAAGTTGAGGAACTTGGTATTGGCTTGTTGGATAATAAGGTCAAATTGTCTGCTTCTGAATCATTTACTGCAAGGTATGTGTATGTGCTTCTTGTCAAAATTGATTCTTTAGCCTTGTTTGTAATAATCACTTTGAAAGAATTGAATTCTCATACTTACCATATTTTCAAATATGGGAATTGACTAAATAGAATTCAGTTGGATTGAATTATTGGATTCTTAGACTTTTGAGACATTGCTTTAGAAATTTTGGAATGACATAGTGATGCTTAAAAGTTGAATACTGGTTTGGTTGATTGCTTATTATTTTGATATTTAAGTCTTGGTTATTTTTTTCCCCTGAAATTGGGATGATAAAGTTGTTATCATTTTCGCTGTGATGATTATAACAAGTTATGTAATTTGTAGTTACAGTGATAATAGTCCGGCAGGGGCTACTGCTGTTTCTCATCCGCAATCTGGTACTTGTCAGGAGCCAGCTGCAGCTGCTGCTGCTGCTGTTCCTCTTGTGGAGGATAAAACTTGTTACCCTATAGATTCAAAGAGTAAAATCCTTGATGCTCCCATTGGGGTTGAGATGCATAAGGCAGTTCAGTTTTCTGGGTTTCCATTGTCTCTGCAGTTTGATCAACCACAAGTACAATTTATTCATACCACTGCTCCACATTACTTAACACCAAATGCAACTGGCATGATGCCAGTTTCTTCTTACTATGTAATGAGTTCTCCTGTGCCTCAGCAGCAAATGTACTATCAGACCAATCATCCACAACCGGTATATTTTGTGCCTGTTGGGCATCCTTACAATTTGCCTATGCAAAGTGGTTTGATTAACCCTGCAACTATTCCTTCTGGTCGTCCACCAGCTCATCCTAATCCTTCTCCTCCAAACCCTGCACAAGTAGCTTATAAGGTTGCATCTACTTCCCCTGTGCCTGAGACAGCTTCACAAGCTTTTAGAACTCTTCCAATGCCAAGTTCACTTGTTAATGTGTTACATAACGAAATTCATCAGCAAGCTGGGGGTCTTCCTCAGGTAAATCAGCAAGCTGGAGGTCTTCCTCAAGTAAATCAGCAAGCTCAGCCCATTGGTATTACTTCCATAGAAGCTGCAGATTATACTAATGAACTTGATGATGACCCTGTCCGTGTCCAAATATACAAATCTCAGCCTCCACCTCCTGCATTGCCTTCTCAATATCCAACCATGACCAAGGCTGCAGCAGTCAAGTTGTCAGAGGCTTTAGCACAGTTGCACACAGACAACACTAAGCAACAGATAAGAACACACAACCAAAATAAGCATATGCTGGATTGAACAATTTTGGGAGGAGAAATTTTGGTAATTTGGAACTTTTCTTTGAATTTTTTACTTATAGTAGTATTATGTTTTGTCAATTTGTAATAGAAGTAATAGTCAAATCTTCTTACCTTCTTGTTTCATTTGTTTTACCCATGTTATATTGCTGTTGATGTTGCTTGATATGAGGTGTTGTTATTATATGCTAGAAGTATACTAAATGTACCACGAATGTAACACAATGTATAAGTTTTATTCAATTCAACTATGCTTCATCACTTTTGAACTGTTTCAATCTCCTTAATATTGTTGCAAATGGCATGCTAGCAGCAATTTACTTAAATATATTATTCTGCTTTATCATTGTATTTCATGATATGCTATGATATCTCAATCTGATTACATATTGTTGAAAGTAAAGTCAAATGTCCATGTCAAGTGTGTTTTTATTGATATATATATATATACATATATGTATATATATATATATAATGTTTTCATGCGGCTGTTGATAGATCAGAGTACAATTATTATCTGGTAGTAATTGGGTGGATAATTTGGTTAGAGTTTGGAATTTGAGGCATGGGGTATGATAGAGTTGGTTGAGCATATATGGTTATGTGTGGTCAACTTTTCATCAGCTATTGGTTAGTTGCATGCAAAGTTTTGTTAACATAATGTGCATTAGGACCGATATACTGCAGTTCAAGCAATACTGACTGATATTTCATGATGTGGGCTTATGAGATTAAATTTCTATGTATTTGCTTGTAAGTTGCAACAGTTCTATTCAATTTATATGTATTTCTACAATGAAACTCTAGGTTTCAATGAACTGCAGAATATAATTGTGCTTTGTAGGAAACTACTTGGGATATTTTGTTGTTTCATAATGCTTTATAAGCCAGCACACAGGAGCTTCTGTTATTTCAATGTTGATTATGGGTTAAGCTTGTTTTATAGTGCATTGGCTAGCACTCCTGGCTTGCAGGTTTGGTCCATTCTATTTGGTCTTAGAGATGGTTTTGTATCTTTTCTGTTGTTTTAAACTTAAAATTCCAAATTAACTTTTGTGGGATAGTCAAAATAACTCTTGGGCCTTTCATGATGATAATAATAAGCTCAGCCTCCTTTCATAGAATGGTGTGATATGCTTGTCATAGGAACTTGCTTGAAGAATTATTTGCTGCAGCCTTGGTGGAAAACAAGTACGATTGCTGCCAAAATTTTCCTGCAGCGTTGCTTGAGTTTGCATTCTGTAATGAAATTATCACGGATTACAAAATCCTTTTTTCCCAACAATTTCATTTTTATTTTCACTTCTTTTCCTTTTCATTAAAGCTAACCCTGTTCCTGCAAAATTTTATACTTGGCATTATATTTCTTTTTCATGGTCTTGATTGAATTGGATTCTTGCAATATAAGATATTGCATTGATGTAATCTTTCTCTCTGCTTCTGCTACTGTGCCTACTAGGCATTGTTCTAACAAGTTTGCAACAGATAGCCAATACAGGTGACTTGAGTGTTCTGTCTTTCCATTCTCCATTTTGGGTTAAAAGGGCTTCTCTTTAATGTAGATGTGATTCATTCTCTCTTGTTGAGCTATGTTGCTATAATAGATGGCTATTCAAAGATTGCAACCTTCATGTTGTAGTACATGTTTTAATGCTTCAGGTCAGGTATATGATTTACATGTAGGAGTTGCAATGTCAGTATTTATTTACATTAATTATCTGCATTTTAATGGTATCATTGCTGCAAACTTTTGCAGCAATGAAGGTTCCTTTATGCTTTGTGCTGTTCCACTCCCATCGCCAATCAGCGTTTTTGCACAGCACTTGGACCTTATCTAGTTGGTCTTAATTTTAGCCATCCAGAACTAGTAGTGGTGGTGTATAATCATTACAGTTGTAATGAGTGATACAAAAGCAGTTTGACATGAGTTGCTTAGAAAATCATTGTTGTGTACCTTTATGCCATTCATAGGGACATCATGTTTCAAGGTCAGCTTCCGGAAATAGGCAAGTGCTACAAGTGTGCTTGGTTACTTTCTTTGGTCAAAGAATCATGGCATTTTTGCTTTCTCTTCCTGAATTGAGGACATCTAAACCATGAGCATTGCAGGGCTGAGGATCAAGGAACCCACCCACTTGCCTATTTGATCTGCATTTGCTTAGATCTTTCACAACCACTAGTGGTCTTGTTGATGATGACTGATTTGGTTTCCTTTTTGTTTGCTGTGCTTATTTAATTGCTATTGTCCTGTCGCCTTTGCCTCTGGCACGCTTTAGTGCCTGTTTTTAATAAAAGGGGAATTCGCTTGACTAATGACTGTTCATCATTTTGTCTCTGATTTCATTTGTTCATTTTTTTAAATGACGATGAGAACTTTCTAGTTGTATATGGTTTATTTGATAGAAGTGTTGGTTTTACTGACCTTTTTTGGGTCATTTATTATTCTTTTTGTCTATCTTAATTCAAGAAAAAAGTGTGATTTTGTTTATTAATTTGTAAAGAAAAATTGCATTATGTTCTTGATATTCACAAGGATATTTCAAGAAAAGAAAATGAACTGTTGGCTTCTTTATTCAGAACAGAAATTGCAGCCAGATTCAAATGTACATAGCATCACCAGGTAGTAGCAAAATGCAATTTAACCCAAAAACAATCCTACAGGACAAACATACATACATATATATATATATATATATCTAATGAATTTGCAGTGACAAGCAAGAAGAACACAACAGTTTCACTCTTCTGCAGAAGATAACTATGGGGTCATAACCTGTTTCTGGAAAGATGTACTGTACCCATGGTGATTTCTTCAAGTAGACGTGGACAATCTTTCCAGAGAATCACTGACATTTCTCATAGTAGGTCTCTTATCAGGGCTCATATGAACACAGGATAGAGCAATGCTAAGCACTGCAACCATCTCTTCTTTCTTGTCCAAATCATAAACTAAGAAGGGATCTAATACGTCAGACAGTGGTTTCACTTCAGTACTTAGCTGAATCCATTGGACAAGACCCATTTCTGAAGAACTTGTCTGCATAACTGGCGACTTCCCAGAAATTATCTCGAGTAAAATCACTCCGAATGCATAAACATCCCACTTCTGTGATGGCCTGGAGGATTTCGAAACCTCTGGAGCTTCATAGTAAGACATAATTGCACTAGAATTTATTGGTGTGAAAGCAAATGGAGATCCTTGTAGCGGTGTGCCGCCTGTTGTTTGATCTAAATAAAATGATGCTGATTCTTCATTTGTGTAGGCTAGACGGCTGAGCCCGAAATCAGAGATGCGTGGCTCCATGTTTTCTCCTAGCAGAACATTGCTAGGCTTCAGATTTCCATGGACATACCTTTTGGGGCTGAATTCATGTAGAAAAGCCAATCCTTTCGCTGCTCCTTGCATGATTCTAAGTCGAATTGACCAAGAAAGAGGCCTCAAGTATGTCATTCCTGTTCTTCCTGGTTAGATTAGAAGAAGAAAACAGAATTATTAGTTACTGAAAAAGAGTGATTAGTGTAATTAAACACTAAAAATAAAAGAGAAGAAAATGGTCTCATATTCGAGTTATGTATGGAGAAACAGATGCTGGGAAAATCTAGCCCCCTTCATGGGGTCTACCGGCTCGACTTTTATGAAAAAGAAATGATAAAATCTCAGTATTCAAAAACTGACCATGAATTGCAGTGGCAAGATCACCATTTGGTGCATAATCATAGATAAGCAACTTCTCATTGATACACCAGCAGTAAGCTAAAAGACTGATAATATTAGGATGCCTAATCTTTCCAATTGCTTCCACTTCAGTTTGAAACTCTCTGTATCTTTGAGAACCTCCATCATCAAGTCTTCGAACTGCAACGGTTGGTCCCTTTTCAAGAACAACTTTATACACAATTCCTACTCTGCTCTTGCCCAGAAGAAAAGCAGAAGCTTTCAAGAGTTGTTCAATATCAAATTTAACCTGTGAGTCTAATGGCACGAAAATGTACTGTTCCATATTTTCTGACAAAGATTCCAAGTCATCCGTTCTGAAACAGAACATTTCCTTTCTAACTATTGATTTCTCTTCGAGCTTACAACCACCTTCAACTTGTTTGCTTCCTTTACAGACAAATACTCTCTTGTACCAGTAAGAGAAGAGAACAGCAATAAAGCTAATCCCCAAAACTGAGCTTGCAACGATTCCTATCACCATGCCACGACGCCGGCCTGAGCTGCCTCCTGGAGAATACTGTCCTGGTTCAAACACTAAGGGCTTTGGATTCAAAGGGCATGGAGATTTCAATGGAAGTCCACATAATAGAGGGTTTCCTATAAAAGCTGTTGGTCCTACATTGAGCAGAACATCATTCTGTGGTATAGGGCCACTGAGATTGTTGCAAGAAAGATTGATATAAACTGACTCTGGAAGGTTTCCTAAGCTTGCTGGAATAGTACCATTAAAAAGATTGTGTGACAGATCAAGAACACCTTTCAAGCTCGACAAATTTCCTAGGTCATTAGGGATCACACCACTCAACTTGTTAAATGAAAGATTAAGTTTCTGAAGCATTACCAAATTGGTTCCAAACCCATCAGGTAAAGAACCTGTGAAATTGTTTCTACTAAGGTAAAGCTGCTTCAATCTCTTGCATTGAAGAAGAGATGAAGGTATTGAACCATTGAAAGAATTCTGTGAAACATCCAGGATCTTGAGGCTCTTGAGGTTCCCTATCTCAGCAGGAATCAACCCGGAAAATGAATTTCCTGACAGAACTAAGTTCGTTAATCCTGTTGCACCAAAGAGCTCAACTGGCAAGCTTCCATAGAAGTAATTATTTTTGAGATTAACATGGCGAAGAGCAACAAGCCTCCCTGTATCAAGATGAAGAAACCCAGAGAGACCCTTATTTGGAATCATGAGAGAAATGACTCTTTCTTCTCTGCATTCAACTCCATGCCAGGAACACGGGTCGATATCTGATGAGTTCCAGTTATCTAGGAAACCAGCAGCAGAGCTTCCTACAGATTGTTTGAAGGAAAGAAGTGCAAGACCTTCATTATTCAGAGAACTGGCTAGTACAATATAATTGAATATGAATAAAGATAACAGTGGCAACATGTTATGCACAAGAAATTGCAGAGAACAGAAAGCTAGTAGAGAAAAACTCTTTGTAAATGAATATAAAGCTTTCACTTTTTCTTTGACCTTTATATGCTATTATTAAGTGCTAAAAAAGCTGCAAGATGTTTGTTAAAGATTGTTGACTATGGCAGTTATAGGTCAAAGCAAGGTGCAAAGACACTTTCAAGTCTTGAAAGGGGTGAGCAAAAATCCGATTCGGTTCAATTTTCAATTTTTTTGTTTTTTAAGAACTGAAATTT
The DNA here is from genome assembly GCA_947683625.1 of Mallotus nudiflorus. Lineage (NCBI taxonomy): Eukaryota > Viridiplantae > Streptophyta > Magnoliopsida > Malpighiales > Euphorbiaceae > Mallotus > Mallotus nudiflorus. Next base: position 5,685,611 of record CANTUR010000011.1, read on the forward strand.
TTAGTTTAAATTGATAAAACCGAATTTTATTATTATTATATAAATAATAATTAAATATTTTATAAAAAAATATGTAATTTTATGAAATTTTAAAATTATATATATATTTTTTAAAAAAAGAATTTATTTAAGGAAAATTCTTATCTAGATTAAATGTAATACATTCAATGGTTAGATTTGAATGATAATTTAAATGTTTTGTTTTCATTGGATAATTATTTTACATTTAACTTATATGTCTTATATCTAACTATATAATGTAATACACACAGCGTAAATAGTATTTAGTTGTCTAGCTCAATTTTTTAAAAATTAAAAAGTTTAATTAGTCGAGAAAACTGAACCAATCAAATTGGTCATTGTACCACCGGACCCAATTGAATTTATCTCAAGAAGTATTTGAGATGTATTCCAATTAGCTTACAGTAATGATACTATTTATTGAGTATTTGAGCAATGAATTTAAAAAGCATAAAACATCCATCAATCACACTTCCTTCAATTAAACGCAACAATTATGTACTTAGCATGCTCTATTTGTCTACAATTACATTATAATTTCCCATGTAAAATTCTAATATCATCTGTATTAAATTTCTTTTACAAAAAATGAAATTAATAGTTAAAAAAAAATGTTAATGATACCCATGTAAGTTTCATAAAACATTAATTAGGCTGTTGCGCCCATTAGAGCGGTGGCCACTCAATACAAGTTACTGCGTGATTAGTGGCGATATTTGGTGCATAAAAAACGACATTAAAATGAGATGAAGTTTGGTAAGACAAGTTTGAATATAAATGCGTTTTCGATTAGGGCTTCAGATTCTTCGTTCGTGAAAGTGGGGCAATTGGATTTGTCTTGCTGGAGGGGGCACGTCGGCGTGGTCTTTAAACTTGCCTTATTTATTTATTTTTAAAACATCGCTAAAATTATTACTATTAGTTGTTAATTGTTAATATTAATAAGAGATGATATATTCTATTATTTGTATAAATAAATCACATTCGTGAATTCTATCCAAATGTAAAAATATTAAATAAGTGGATTTCATTCGAATCCTGCTGCTGTGATAATTTAAATATCACTTTTAATGGTGTTTGTGAGAATTCGATTGTAAAATTATAAAAGATTCAACTTCAAATAATTGATTATACCTCATCAGCTATTTATTTATTTGGGTATAATAAGTATTTTCTTCGTTTCTTTTTAATTGTTAGATTAAGAAATATAATTAATATATGTATAAAATATTATATTATTCTTATATTATTTTCTTGAATTAATTTTTAGTTTTATTTATTCTTAAAAGTAGTGTTTGTGTAAATAAGGATATAATAAGAAAAAAAGTAATTAAAATGTATTAGTAATTAAAATATAAAAAATAAAAATAAAAAATTTAATATAAAATGATAATTAAAAAGAAATAAAAAAATATATTAATTTTATATGTGAATCTTGTTATAGCTGAAATGCATATACAGATTTCTATTATCCTTTGTAGTAATTCATTTTATCGAGAAAAAAAATTAAAGGTCTCAAGAAAATGTACACATGGCAAAAGTTGTACATTAATGGTTAGATATTGAAATTACTTGGTTTTTATTTCCTGAATTGAAGATGCGCTCCTTATGGAGTTCTAGTGCAAGGATTTCTGAAAACTTTTATTTTTTTTAAATAAAAGAAAAAATAGACAATATATTTTGAAATAGATAATTATTCCGTTTGAATTTCTCAGCTAGGCTACCATATAATTTTTGTATCCCACATCGCTTTCAATTAAAAAAGATTAAAAATTTTATATATGCTACAAAAATAGTTTTTCTTTGGTTTAAGGGGTATATTAATATTTGTAATTGGTATCAGAGCTTGTTAGATTATCTTCTAACCTAGCTCTGATACCAATTTGAAAATTAATATAATTCTTAAATTTTTAAATATTTTTGTTTACTAAATTTTAATTATTCATACTAAATTTAATTAATTAATAAATATTTTCTTTTACTAAATTTTAATTTTGTAAAAAACCAAATTAATATGATTCTTCAAACTCTTTTAACATATTTTTAAAAAAATTTCATATTAATTTAACTAATTAATAAATATTTTCTTAGACTTTAGACTTAATAATTTTTTAGCATAACATTTAATATATATTTCTAGGATCAATAAAACCAAAAAAAAAATTATATATTCAAAATTCTAATTATTTATTAAAAATTATTTTCAATTTTAAAATTTGAATATGTTAATTGAAATTTTTTTCCAAAACTAAATCATATGAATTTTTTAATAAAATTTAAATTCATAATAATAATAATAATAATAATAATAATAATAATTTTTTTTTTTTTTTTGTATTAATGGGTCTAGTATTGATCTTGATAAAAAATTATGAAGCACTTGCCAAGTATTATAAACATCATTGTTCAAAAAGGGAATGAACAAAAAAGGAAGAGGAAAAAAATAAAATTAAAAAAAAGAAGAAAAAAAAGAGGAGTGAAAAAATAAGGAAAAAATAAAAAGGAAATGAAAAAAATAAAAAAAAAAGGAAAAAATTAATGGGAGATTAGAAAATTAAGAAGAAAATAAAAAGGAAAAAAGAAAAAAATAAGAAAATAAGAAAAGAGAAAAATGAAAAAAGAATGAAAAATGAGAAGAAAATAAAAATAAATAAGGAAAAATAAAAAATAATGAGAAAAAAAAATAAAGAAAAAAAAAAGAAAGGAAAAAATAAGTAAAAAATAAAAATAAATAAAAAATAAAAAATAAAAAAAGGAAAGGAAAAAATAATGGGAGAGAAAAAATAAAGAAAAAACAAAAATAAAAAAGAAGAAAATTTTAAAAAAGAAAATCAACACTTAAAACTAAATTAAATTAAAAAAAAAATGAAAAAATGAAAAAAAAAAAACAAAAAGACAAACGTCTAATTTTTTTTTTTTTTAAAAAGGACATTCTTTATAAACCAATCAACAGACCAGCACAATTCTGTAAATTTCTCTATTTTCAATTAGATTACTACCAAACAAATCACAAATCATTGTAACAAATAACTTAAGAAATATTATAAACATGTTCCATCTGTATTCTTAATTAGATCATTGCTAAACAAACCACTACAACAAATAATTTAAGAAATATATAAACATACTTCACCTAAGAATGAGTGGCAAGCTTATATCAACTAAAGGGATCTTCTCACCTCTAACATTTTAATCATAGGTTATTAATGTCCTAAACATTGAAGGTTTTTTTTTATAACTTGATTAAAAAAAAACATTTTAATTTGAACTACTTGAATAAGATGTCGAACTAAGCTTGAATTTTTAAATATTTAACTTGATAGATTCGTAAATTTAATTGAGCATAATCACCAGTTTTTACATAATTACCATTTTATTTTAATATAATAAAAATTCAATTTAAATTGAATTTGAATATTTTAAAATATATAATTTAAAATTTTATATAATAAATTAAGTTGAATCATTAATTGAGTCAAATCGAGTTCAAATATAAAAGTAATTTAATCGAGTTATGTTTAAATTTTAAAAGAATTGAAGTTGAACTGAAAAGTGTATTAGCTCGGCTCTGCACATGCAAATGAAACATACAAAGAATTCACTTCATTCAGAAGCACAACTCTACCACTACAACTGAGAAAATTCAGAATTGGCCTACATCTGTATTCCTAATATCAAGAATTGGCCTTTCTTTCTCCCATGCCTCAATTGCTCTCTTATTCAGTTATCTACTCAAATATTATATCAACACTATATCAGCAGCACAAGTTTGATTACTGATAATTTATATTCGTATCCTATTATAATAAGGAATATATTCCTTCAAAAAGGAGAATTACTTGAATAAAAAAAAAATTTAATAAAAAAATTTATTTCAATTAGGAAGATTATTCTATAAAGGAAGTCTCATTTTTTTTTTAAATAAGACAATCCTACATGACTAAAAAATCATATTTTTAAAAGGTTTGAGCAGTATCTTTGTAATAACTCGAGTTTTTAGATTAATTTATTTTAATACGGGTTATACAGTGTTAATAATTTTTAAAATTATATTTATTATTTCATGTTTAATCATAATTTCTATGTAAATAATTATTTAAAAACTTATTATTTTGAAAATTTATTTACGTTATATGAGAATTATTTAAGTATTAATGTTATTTTATTTTATTATTTAAAAAAAAAGAAGTTGTTTATTCTTTTTATTTATTATTATTATTATTATTAAATGCATGGTTATTGTATGTGTTATTATAAATATACATGCACACATATAATTAGGGTTACTATTTTATGTGTATATTATTTATTATTGTGGATTATATATATATATATATTTAGTAGGGTTTATTATAATGCATTTTATTATAATTTGTGTGTGTATATATATTAAAATTTATGTGTGGTGGAGATTGGTTATATATATATATATATATATATATATATTATATAGTTACAATATAAAGTATAATATATACATATACTCTCATTATCAACAAAAACCAAAAACGCAAAATCACTGTCAACCCTCTTCCCCTCCTACTGTAATTCATACCCCTACCGTTGGTGTGCCTCCCCCTCCTTCGGCCAATCACTGCCTTCTTCTCTAGCCTTCCACTGTCGCCTGCACATTGTCGGAGTAGCAAAAAACGACAGTAGCAGCAGATTGGACTCATCGTTGTTTCTCCTTCGCCCGACCACCTTTGCTTGCAATTCTAGTTTCATTTGACTCCCTTAGCTCTGGCCAAGAAGACTGTAAGCTCCTTTTGAGCTCTAATCCGGCCATTTGTGAGTTTTTCTTGATTTTTAGTTTATAGTTCTTTAGGGTTTCAATTTTTTTTGGGGTGTTAATGGTTGATTCACACAAAGTTCCTTAACAAAAGTTGTTCCCTCTAGCTCAAGCTACTCCCATGAATTTTTGTGTCATTTTTAGAAATTATTTTAATTTTTGTGAATTTTTATTATTTTATTATTTTCATAAATTAATTAAATAAATTGTGAAATTTTGATTTTTGGTGTTATTGGTGGTTGATATTAATTTTAGAACTTAATTTATAATTTTTGTGATTTTTTATATAATTTTTATAATTATTTTAAGTTTATGTCAATTTTGAAAAATTAGGTTAAATATATGTTTTGATGGAAATTATGGGTTAATTATATGTTTTTTATGATAATAATCAGATATATGTTGAGAAAATAATTTTTGTGTATGTATATAATTTTTATTGAATTTTTGAATATTATTAGTATTTTATGTGTATTTTTATATATTAGGGGTAATTTAGTAAATTGATAGTAATTTTAGTTAAATATTAAGTTTAATTGGCTTTAATAATTATTTGAGGTATAAAAATAATTTTTTCAAATTATTTACTAATTTTAACTAATTAATACTATTTTTCAAAAAATTGTTTTCAAATTATATATAATATACTATTTTTGTAAATAAATGAATTTTTAGTAATTTTTAATATTTTTTTGAACTAATTAAGTAATTTGGTTTTGTAAAATGAATTTTTATTAAGTTATATTGAATTACTGAGAAATATCGATTTTTAATAATATTATATTATTAATTAGGATTTTTAAGTAATTATCGGTAAAATAATTACTTTTGGTGTTTTAATGTTTAAATTGCCATATTTTGATAATTAAAGGGCATTTTTAGTATTTATTGAATTTATGTATATTTTATTGTATCTTGTGGTGAATTGTGGATTTCGGTCGGGAGAAATTGTAGTTTGGGATCCCAACCGATGAGCTGGTAGAATTTTGTATTCAAAGTGTGTTTTTCTTGCAGGACCGGCTCTACTTTTTAAGTAGAGAGATGTCCATTTTACAGAGGAGGTTCTGCCGAATTTTTGATAGAATTCTCATAAAACGTGACATCGAATTTAATTCCTATTCTCTGTCTGTATTTAATAATTTTAGATCGAGTCTCTAGAAGTTTAAGTTATATATATTCTAATGTCATGAACATTTTTATTGTTTAGCTGCGTCAAGACCGATGCCTAATAGACTAGACCCATTGGACCCGTCTCAAGAAGCGCATATCTATGAGTTATTATACCGTATATATATGCATTGCATATAAGGTGCATCACTTAGGTTTTTTATTTTCATTATATGTTTTTAAAAGTGACTTAAATTATAATATTTTTGGTATATCTAGGGTTTATATTTTTATATATATGCATGTTAAATAATTATGCATTTTATTTTGATATATGCATGTTAAATAATTATGTTTATGTTTAGTACGTTTCAATATATATACATGTTTTAAATGTATATTTTTATTCATAATTATTTTATTAAATGATTAGTATACTTTAGGTACATTTTAAGTATATTTTTGGTATATTCCTTAATAAATGCATGTTTTATTATCGATTTAAACCTAACATGTTATTGGCACATTTAGGGTTTATTTTTGATATATGCATGATAGATAATTAGGTTATTTTTTGTACATTTTTTGATATGTGTCAAACCTAAATGCATATTTAAGTATATATATGTAATATCTCGTGTTTTTAAAATATTTTTACACTGTACCGGGATATGCAGTGTTAATAATTTCTGTATATTATATGATATTTTTACGAGTTAATATGTATTTAAAACCTATTTTTATTACTATGTATTATTTTCAGTGTTTTACGTAAAATTTTCCCGGGACTTGCATTTTCGGGGAAATTTTCACGTAAACAATGTATTATTAATTATTTTAAATATATTTTCGGACTTGCATGAACTCATGCGTATTTTTAAATTATTAAATAAAGCCTGTGTGTGTATATTTATTTAATTAGGGTTTATTATTACCCTAATATTTTATTAATTATTTATTAGTTTTATTGTTATTTAATTATTTTTATTTAGTATAAATTATTAAAATATTAAATTTTATGTGTGTGGTGTATATTTGATGTGTGTAATTTAATATTATTTTATTATATAGTGTAAAGTATATATATATACATATATACATCAAAAATCAAAAAAATTGGAAAATTACCATTTTGCCCCCGTGAGCCTCCTTCTTCCCCGATCACTTCCCTTCGCCGTTCCGATCGCTGCCGTGCTGTTCCCTTGCCGTTGGTGTGCCGTCCGGTGTGCCACCACCTTCCCCAACCTTTTCTGCCGCCTATGGTAGCCGTTTCTGGCGCTTGGAAGTCGATTTTGGCCGGAGAAGCCGAAAATCGAACTACCGTCGATCACGCCGATTTTGGCCACCTTTTTCGACACCGCCAGTCTCTTTCTTCTCCTTGAGCTCCGGTGAGTGTGATTCTAGCTTTGGTTTGAGCTAAAATGGTCTAGAATTGCTTAGGTTTCGCATTTTCAATTTCGGCCTATTAGGGTTTTTGATTTTTTTGAGCTTCGAATTGAATGATTCATGAAAAATACCTTCACAAATATTGTTCCTAGTAGCTCAATATACATGTATGAATTTATGTAGAATTTTTGGAGATTTTTTGGATTTTTGGGTATTTTTGAATATTTAATATTATTTTCTAATTTTCGGAAATTAATTATTTAAATTATGAAATTTGATTTTATGGTTAAATTAGGTGTTGAAATGAATTATAGGAATTTATTTGGAATTTTTATGAATTTCTAAGTATTTATTTTGAATTATTGAAGTTTATGTGATTTTGAGAAATTAGGGTTAATTGTGTTTTAAATTGAATTTAATTGGTTAATTGAGTTTAATTATTGATATTATTGATAAATATGTTGAGAAAATTAATTTTGGATAATTGTATAATTTTTGGTGAATTTTTGAAGTAATTTAAGTATATTTATATATATAGGGGTATTTTGGTAATTTTATCCTAAATTGTCTAAAAATGTAATTTAATTGGTTTTATTAGTTATTTAAGGTATAAAAATGATTTCTACAAATTATTTGGTATTTTTAACTAATTAAAACTATTTTTCGTGAATTATTTTCAATTATATATATAATATACGATTTTTCTAATAAAATGAGTTTTTATTGGTTTTTACAGTGTTTTAAGGTTAATTATGTAATTTCTACCTATGAGATGTATTTCTAGGTTTTAAAAGTATTTTTGGTATATCTGAAATTATTCTGTGATTGTGGACCCCGGTCGGTAGATTGTAGTCTGGAGTCCGACCGAGGGGTTGTGGATTGTGTTGAGCTTATTTTTTGAAGTGTGTTTCTTTGCAGGGTCGGCTCTACTCTTTTGAGTAGAGAGATGTCCGTTTTACAGGGGAGGTTCTGTCGGATTTTTGGTAGGATTCTCGTAAAACGTGATGTCCAGTTGAACCCTAATTTCCGATTCTGTGTTTAATACTCTAGATCGAATTCTAGGATTTCTGTTAGGGTTTATTCTGATGTCTATTATTTATTGCTTGTTTAGTTGCACCGAGACCGAGGGCTAGTGGACCAGGCCCGTCGGACCTGTCTCGTGGAGCGCATTAGGTGAGTTACTATACTATATATATATGCTTAGGATGCATAATTTAGAAATGCATGTTTTATGTTGATTAAATATGCATAAATAATTTGATTATTTCTTAAGTTTACATTAAGTATATTTTTGGTATATATTAAATTATATGCATGTTTTGTAAATAAAATATACTTAAAATGTTTTTAAATATATTTCCAGCTTAATTTATAATTTGATTGAATGCATTTGATATATATATACTCGAAATATACCTGGTTTACTTTTGGTATATTTCCGGTATATATATGGTTTATATTGTTATTTCATTTACATTCATGCATCATTTATTTTTGTGAATGAATGTTTTATATTTAATGATGAAGGATATCAATAGAACGTGCTACCTAATGGGCAGCACTAGGACCGAGTACGTACCGGTACGCCTATAGCTTTAGGTTATATTACTAACTATTTGTGGATATTGATTTGATATGATTATTGATATGTGTGAGATATGGTTTGGAGGTGTGATTGCTGGAGCTCGGTTGACCAAGTGTCTCGGGGCCAATCACACTGGCAGTCAGACTGCTGGAGCTCGGTTGACTTAGTGTCTCGGGGCCAGTCTACTGTCTAAATGGATTAAGTGGATATATTTGGAATAAGTGAGCCTGTATGGCTAGAGTGTTGTTTAACACTATTTTCTGAGGTTGCGTTATTCTAGGGTTCTACGTGATCCTTCATAAAAGATGATTTTTAATGAAAATATATAAAAAATGATTTTCTGCATCTATGTGAAATTGCCTGTATATATATATTAGATATATATATACTGTTGATTGTATGCGTTATCACTTAGTGTGTATGTATATATATTATAGTAATTCACTCAGTGAGGTCTGACTCCCCTCCGTTGACTATTTTTCAGGAGAGTCAACTTCTTCAGACCTCAGTAGCAGGTCGATACGCCGGATTTCTTCTGCCCCGGCTTCTTTGTGTAAATTATTTACTTGAGTCTTATTTATTTTATCTAGACACTGCAGTAGTTGTGAATTAAAGTATTGGATTTCATGTATTTTATTTTAAAGAGATGTATTATGTTGAAACTGGATTTGTATTAAAGACTATATATATGTGATGAGATGAGATTTGAATTAAATCCAGTGATGAAAATGTTATTATGATATTTATGATTTTTATTTCCGCTGCAAATTTTGATATTGTACTATTACTATTGCATGATTTATTTTATTTTTAGGCTTGCTACGGGTTCCAGATTCGAAAGAATTCCCGTTCCCTAGCGCCGGTCATGACCCCTGTTTTGGGTCATGACAATATACATGTTTTAAATGAATATTTATTCATAATTGTTTATTTAGATGATTTGTGTACTTTAGGTATATCTTTAGTATATTTAGGTATATTTTTAAGTAAATGCATGTTTATATTATTGAAACACACTTAAATTGTTTTAAATTATATCAATGGTTTATTTTTAGTATATTTCATGTTTCATTTGACATATATATACCCGAAATATATTTGGTTTATTTTAGGCATATTTCTGGTATATATATGATTTATTTTACTATTATGAATGTTATTCTACATTATTTAATTTCCGTATGAATGATTTATTATTAAATGAAGGATATCAATAGAACGTGTTACCTAGTGGGTAACACTAGGACCGTGTATATACCAATGCGATAGATCAAGGTTGAGTGAGAATTAATTGTGGTGATTATAATTGATTTGATTGATTTGATTAAGATTGATGGTTTGATTGATAGTGTGATTGCGGGAGCTCGATTGACTTAGTGTCTCAGGGCCAATCACACTGACAGTTAGACTGCGGGAGCTCGGTTGACTTAGTGTCTCGGGGCCAGTCTACTATCCAAATTGGAATAAGGGTTCTATTTGGAATTAAGTGAGCCTGTATGAATAAAGTGATGATATGGTTGATTGAGGTTGCAATTATTAGGGTTCTAATTGATCCTTCATGAATTAAAATAAATGTTTTCTGCATTTAGTATATTTATAAAAGCAGAGTTTGACATTTGTGTGAAATACGTGAATATATATATATATATATATATATATATATATATATATATATATATATATATATATATATATATATATGAATGCATGATTGGTTATGGTTTAGACTGCATGTATATATAGTATAATAATTCATTCAGTGAGGTCTAATCCCTCTCAATTATTTTTTTCAGGAGATCCTATATCGTCAGATCTTAGTAGTAGAGTTCCTCGCCAATGTTCTTCTATGTTGCTATTTTATATAAATGTATACTTTAAACTTTGATTTGGATCATAGAAACTGCAGTAGTAATATTATTGTATCAGCAGAGTGCTATTTTGTCTAATACTTTATACTATGAGAATTTTATTTGAACACTGTATGAATATATAATTATTTATGAAATGATATTGAGTATCTATTTTTATATATTGATTCGAAAAATTTTAATTATGTCGTACTTTTTATTTATTTATTGCATGATTTTATTTTCTGAGGCTTGCTACGAGTTCTGGATTTGAAAGAATTTTCATTCCTTAGCGCCGGTCATGACTCCTAGTTTTGGGTCATGACAATCTTCTCCTATAAATACATCTCATGTTATTCATATTCTCATCATACCACATCACCAAGACATCATTTCATCATCTCATCATCACAAACAATCATCTTTTACTCCTTTATTTTTTATTCTCTACTTTATTATGTTTATTTATTTTATTATATTTTTCCTCATACCGTACTGACTTAAGTTTTGGAGTGTTTATGGGAAAAATCCTGCCCCTTTATCCGTTCTCCTCATCGATACAAGTTCCACAAGTAAAAATATCAATTCGGAGTTATCAATTACAAATACACAAAATAAATGAAAACAGGAAAATTAAAAAGAATCAGAATCAATTGACTACCCCATTATATTCCCAAGTTTTAATATGAGCTTTCTTAAATTTCTTTGGACTTACTTGGTTCATATGATCCGAAATAGAATTGAAATCCATGGAAAATTTTAATAAAATATTTAATTTATTAGAGAATGAAAATGGAAGTCAATATCATTTATTAATTAAAATATTTTTTAATCGCTTTGTATATATCAAAAATTAATATTCTTTTACAGAAACCACAGGAAGAAATTTACTGATGAGGATTAGAATTGTACAAGAAGTCCTCTTGTACATAATCTAATTATCTATTATAACAATATTTTTGAAATTATTTATTTATTTATTAAAATATTATTATACCTTTTAAAATAATTGTTTTTAACATTATTTTTTATTAAATATTTTTATTTAAACAGTTTAATAATTAATTTTATTAATTTATATGTTTTATTTACAAATTTAAATAATATATATCAATATTTAGATATTTTGCAAGTTTGACTTCATTTTCATTAATAGAAAAATTACATTTTATTTTATTATTAATTTTAAGAGATAAAATATTAGGATTTGAAATCATTCATGCCGATTCTTATTTCTAGCCTTATTTAAGTGAGCTTATTTCTTTTGGCTTTTTGAAACATTCACTTCATCAGTAACCTCACTTTTTGGCACCTTCTTATTCTCCTTTTTCATCAATAACCTCACTTTTTTCAGCTACTTCACCACCAGCATCACACTCTTCAAATTCAGCTCTTGATATTATTCACAACGCCTGCGTTCCACTTCTGAATTCTATTTAAGATTTGCATTGCAATGATTTTTACATGGTTATTCTCAAGCGAAAGGGTCCAAAAACAGACAAAATATGGGTTTAAGAGGATCTTCTCATGAATTTAAATAAATAACAAAAGAAAAGGAGAGGCAATTATAGCCAGCATTTACTCTTTTTCACTGAAGGAAGATCAATAATCCGAATGGTAGGAATGTGAGCTATCTTTGGCCAATCCTTTCCTCTTTCGACCTGGCATCGTTTCTTCAGATATGAACAATTTATGATTCTCAATGATTTCAGCTTCACGAGGCTTCGTATTCCTTCTGGTAAATGCATCAAGTTACAGCATTCTTCAATCTCCAAATGCGAAAGTGACTTGAGATGTCCTATTTCCTCTGGTAGACAAGTTAATCTGTTGCACTGACTGATGATTAGTGTTTGGAGAGCATTGAGTTGTTGGATACTCTTGGGCAAAGATTTCAGCTTCGTACAATCATGAAGAAACAGATACTCAAGCCCTCTCAGACATCCGACTGCTTCTGATTGGAAGTTGAATTCATCACAGTATTCAATCTCTAACCTACGAAGAGGAGAAACACTATCAAATCCGCTCACTGGTGGGAAGGACACAAAGGCATTACAACCCCATATACTTAGTGTCTCCAAAGATTTTAATCTCCAGAGGCTTTCTGGCAAGGTTTCGAGTTTTGGACAACATTCAAGTTTCAGATACCTAAGAGCTGTTGCATCATCCAAGTGACCGGACAAGGACTCTAAATTGACCAATTTATTGATTTCAAGGTGCTCAAGGAGCTTATGCTTTGTTAGCAATCCACTGGGAAGATATGTCAACTCAGGGCAGTCGATGATGAGAAGGGAGGTGACAGAAGTGAACTTATGAACCAACCGAATCAGCATTTCACTTCCAACCCCACCGACTTTCAGTGTTTTGACAGATGGAATAATTGGCAATTCAACCAATTTGGGGCAACTTTTCACAGTTAATTTGTCAAGGCAAGGGAAAATGTTTTTCCATCAACAATTCCCCATTTCTCCAACTTACTCATTGATTTGATAACCAAACTTTTCAATGAAGAGAATGAGCTTTCCTCATCTCCGTACAGCTCACTGTCTATACATTTCACATCCATTCCATTTAAGCAAAGAACCTTGAGAAACTTCAGCTTACCTAAAGGTGGGAGACGCTCACATCTTCCGCGGCACCCCAAAGAGATTTCCACAAGATTTGGTAAAACCAAGTCCATCACCCAGTTTGGAAACTTTGAACCTCTATATTTAGCTATCTTCAGCTTTCTCAAATCTGAATCTGGTTGAAGGCCACAAAGAACATCTTCAAATGTTTCACTAGGGGTGTTGGTATTGTTATCTCCTCTCCAACATAACTTTAGGGATTTAACATTTTTCTTCCCCACCAAACTGGCACTTTTGGCATCTGTTAAAGTTTTGACATTATCAAGATCTTTAATAACTAACTCACCCTCAAGGTTCAATCGTTTTAGCTCCTCTATGTGATGGCCATCACCCTTCCCCACAATGAATTTGCTAAGCTTTCGCAGACAAGTCAATTGTCCTATCCCAGCAGGCATACATCTAAGTGCATAGCATTCTGAGAGGTCCAGATATATGAGATTTTTCATATATTTCATACCTTTTGGCAAAGACAGAAGGTTGATACAATATCGGAGATTCAGGGTCTGCAGCTTTTGGAGGGACGTGATTGATTCTGGAAGGGTTCTTATCTCACAGCAATGAGATAGATCTAGAAACCTCAAATGCTTCAATTTACTGATTGAACTATGAAATTTATTAGGGAAAGCAACAGAACCGCTCAAATCCAATGCTCTCAGATTCCTATGTTCAAATAAGCAAGAGTGAAAGGGCCTTTTATCACTATGATCAGGCACAAGAAATGAACGCACTGAGTGGATCTTGTACAGGTCCTTGTTCAAAGGAATGTCATCATAAATAGCCAAGTAATGAACCTCCTTAGGAACTTCCAACAACATTTTTCCAGGCTGAATTGAGCAACACTCATTTTTTATGATAGATTGTGCAAGATCATGAACAAGATCGTGCATTTTACATGTTATATCACCCCAGTAATCCATCTTGAGATCTTCAAAAAATGACCTCCAAGCTAGCTCTTTGAATATTTCTTCACCCACATCGTGTAAATTTGTTTGTCCTCTACATGAAACAAAGCCATTTGCCATCCATAACCCTATCAGTTGGTTCTTCTTCATTTCAAAATCTTTTGGGAACATGGAGCAGAAGCAAAAACATTGCTTCAACTGTGGTGACAGATGATCATAACTTAATTTCAAAGCAGGCAAGATTGTTTTTCCATCATCAGGTAGCTTCCACAGGTCACTTTCTTTTATAGAAATCCAATCACTCTCTGTTCTTTTGAATCGCATCAAACTTCCTAATGCCTTCATTGCTAAGGGCAAACCCCCACATCTCTTGACAATGTCTTTTCCTATAGCTTCCAAGTGTGCATACTCCTCCATCTTTTCTGTCCCAAATGCATACTGCTTAAACAAAGACCATGAATCCTCATCTGATAGTCTAACCATGTAGTGAATAGGCACTGTGGCCATCATTTGAGCAACCTTCTCCATACGGGTAGTTGCTATTACAGTGCTTCCTCCAGCCCCACACCTTAGTGCATTGTATAGTTCGTTCCATTTACCTTGGTATTCATTCCATACATCATCTAATACAAGAAGAAACTTCCTTCCATTCAGCTTTTCTCGAAGGCGTTGTTGGAGGGGATCCAACTCTTGAATGGCACAAGGACTGCTTTCAATGGACTCTAAAATGGCTCTAGTGAGCCTCCTTGTATTAAAATTATCAGATACACAAACCCACATCCTCAAATCAAAATGCATCTCCACCCTCCTATCATTGTAAACCAATTGAGAAAGTGTTGTCTTTCCAAGCCCCCCCATACCACAAATAGCACAAACAGAAAGATCAGCTGATGAGTTACTGAGCACCATATCGATTAATACTTCTTTTTCCTTGTCTCTACCATAGATTTCTGATTCATTCACAAGTGAGCTAGTTTGTCTCCAATCAAAGCTATCTACTTCCACATCCCTAACACCCTCTATCAAGTGGAACTGAATTTTTTCTCCAGCAATGGCATCTAATCTTTTCCTAACATTCTTTAATTTATGAGCCATCTTTGCATGAAAAACCAATGGATTATATTCAAGAGAAAAGAAAGATCTTACTTGGTTTTTCAGATGATTTCTTTGCTGTCTCTGCCTTTCTGCTTCAATTGAAAGCTCATCAAGTATATCATCAGCATCATAAGCCGCATCCTTGAGCTTTCTGAGCCAATTCTTGATAGCCTCACTCTTCCACTGCCTCTTCTCTGCATCATGAAGCACAGCTTGGATAGTGCTCAGTTTGCTTTCAAGATTCTCCACCTCACTTTTCAAGTTTCCAATAATTGCAGACTCCTCAAGGATAAGATTGTTCAAGTTTCCCAAGATTGAACTTACAAGTGCAGAAACAAGAGCATCAGCCATCATTAAGAATTGCTGATCGGAAAAAGAAAAAAAAACAATAGCAGAGAATTGAAAACTGGAAAAAACGCAAATATCAATGGGTGGGATTTCAGGTAGATTTGTCTTGTTGATCGTTCAGTCTTGACACAAGTTTGATTTGGATATTCAAGTTGAAGTGCCTACTCAAACGGAAGATTCACTCTGCGCCACCAAAATGGACTATGCATCGCACGTGGCCGATTCTATCCGGTTCGGTTTCACACTGCATTTTGGGTATCAAAACCCAACTGAACCACCCTCCAGTATCAAGTAGACCAATTCTAAGGTATGACCATAAGTAGGCATGGCCACTGCTGGTTTGGGTCATGAACCGGACTAGAACAGAAATCGAACTCAAGACTGAATTGGTTAAATTAGACATCGGTCTCAAACTGGCCAGAAATTGAAGAGGGCCAGTTTCTTTCCCGATGAAATTGGTGGTTGTGATTTTGAACCGGCTTATTCCCATTTCAAACCGAAAAATTAAAAATAAAAACAAAAACAAATTAATTGTCCAACTAGGGATGTAAACGAGCTAAGCCTTTTATGAGTCGTTTAGTGTTTGACTCGATAAAGGTTATTTGAATTTATATATTGAAAGCTTATTTAAAAAACGAATCGAATTCAAACTATACAAAACTCAGCTAATAAAATTTCGTGAGTTATCTCATAATTTTAATGTTTAGTAATTTAATTTTAAAATATATAATATATAAATTAAAATAGTTTTAAAGATATATTATTAGACTAAATTATAAATTTTATTAAATATATAGTAACGTATTTAAATAATAATTTATTTTTAATTTTTAAATATAGAATTTATATTTTTTTAAATTTTTTTAAACTCATTTATACTCGTAAATAATTCATGAACATCATATAAAATAGTAAGTTCAGCTTGTTTGTAAATGAACCAAATCTGAACTAGTCAAAATTCAATTCAGTTTGACTCAATTATTGTCCTATATTCAACCTATTGAACTAAATGAACCAAACCATGAACCGGCTAAACTGAAAACCTGAAATAGAATTGACCAGAACACGTCCAAAACCATAAAAGGTTGGTTCCAATCCGATTGCACCCTTTGTAGAACCGCGAGTTCATAATCCATGGCCAGCCCCAACTATTATATTTGTGTATGTGTGTGTACATGAGGGTAGCGGCCGTTATTGATCTTCTTTTTTTGGACAAAATTGTCCCCTTACTTACATGGAACAATTTATTTTGTTTGGCTTTTTTAGAAAAAAGGCCCTCCTTCATTTCTTTTAATCGGACTTTTCTAGCGGTCCGCTCCATAAATCTTTTCTATATATATATATATATATATATATATGATCTTTATTGGTTAAATACGTCAGTATGCATGACATTTGTCTTTTAATTTACAGTCTAACCCCATGATAAAGGGGCATTTCAATGGAGAAAGAGCGTTTTGATAATTTACCGGGCCTCACGGGTTACCTTTTTTATAGTTTCAAATGTATAGCAAGATTTCCATGATCATCCATTTTTTAGATCAATTATGATCATGATAATCTAACCAGATGTACTCCCTGGTTGTTGTTCTTCACAAAACTTGGGAGCAAAAAGAAATAAGTGATGTATTGATATAAATGAGACCATAGTATAATAGCATCACCATCACCTACGATTCTAATTCAATAAGCAAAAGCTGTAGTTTCTATACATAATCCTTCGTTCAACTTAAGGGTCCAATTTGGGTGACCTAGAGTAAAGCCAAATGAAACTGGAAGACAGGCATCACTTATAGAAGCATCATTTGAACTGTTAGCTTGCACTTTATTACCACAATTACAATGTTGAGGAGATTATGATGAAGCGCAGATCGAAGAACATGTTTAAGCATTCTATGGATTCTTGCCAATTTTTTTGCTACTAAAAATCTTGGCTAATTCTGGCATCACTTTTTTCTTCTTCCTGATGGTAAAAGAAGTTGATCCAGAAGTTGTTCTGATAGCAGGAGACGCTGAATTTCGAACCTTTCCTCGTTTGGATGGAGTCCAGTTACCATTGCCTTTCATGGACTTTCCTGGAGTCGAGTTGCCGTTACTTTTCATAGACTTTCTTGGCGTTTGCCTTTTCAAGTTTTCAGCTTGTGCATTCTTCTGTTGCTTGCTACTCCAATTTCCCATTTCTCCTTCAACTCTTCTCTTCGCAGAAAGTGACCTCTCAGTCCTATATACCTGCTGTTCTTCTTCCACTCTACTCTCTCTGATTTCTCGGTGAGCTATTTCGATTTTCGTCAATATCTCCTTTTCACTGGCTTTCAGTGCTTCAACCCATGCTTGAGCTGCTGCAACCTTTTTGTCTGCAATTTCTTCAGCCCTGACTGCTCGTCCTGTTAAGTACTCGTACTCGAACTTTGAAATGGTAATTGAGGAGGTCTGTTTCGAAGCAGAAGCTCTTGATCTCATGGCATTCTCAATAAGATTTTGCAGCTTCTCAAGAGATGAAGCTTCTGATGCTTTGGCCGCTTCAAGTTCTTGCATTGCAGTCTGCAATCGTTCCTCAGTTGAATCTATTTCGTTCTCAGTTTTCTGGATTCCTGCCTTGATGTTAGCAGTTTCTGCAGTAATAAGCTCCTTCTCTTTCTTTGCCACCTCTTCTTCTGTCTTTAGCTGTTCAAGAGTTCCAGACAGACTGGCTACAATTGATTTAGCCTTATCCTCAGCTGCAGTTGCAGTTTCCAGCTTAGATTTTGCTCGAAGAAGCTTTGACTTTAAGTTTTGAACTGTCGCATCGGCCTTCTGTTCTTTTATCTTCAACTGAGCTGTTTCTTCTGTAACATGCTTGCGCTCATTCCTTATGATATCCATTGAGGCCATGAACTGAAAACCCTCTTCTTTAACAGAAGCGAGTTCTTTCTTTGCTGCTTCTAGCTCTTCTGTGATTGAAATCAACTGAGGCAAATCCTCCAAATTATCATTTCTTTGAAAACTTCCTCCTGAGTGCTTCAGTTTATCATTTCTCAGTACCTTTTTTTCAATTTCTTTAATAACTTTTAGTTCATTTTGTAAAATATTCACATCTGTTAATGTAACATCCAATTCAGACTCAAGCTCTTTGGCCTGATCCATCTCCTCATTAAGATCTTTTATTTTCTGTTTATTCTTCTCCATTTCTATTGAAAATTCACTTGCTTCCTTCTCTCTTTGAGCCTGAATTTCTCCAATCTCTTTCAGCGCCTCAATTCGAGCTAACTCAACAAGCACTTGCTCCTCATTTACCTCCTCAATCTCCTTCCTGAGTGCATCCGCAGAGCTCAAATTAGACATCAATTTAGAACTTGACCCTTCAATTTCCTTCTCCGCCCGCGATTTCTCTTGCAGGACAGATGCCATATCAAGCTTAAGTCTACTCAATTCTTGTTTCACAAGCTCTAATTCCTTCATCATTTCACCATATCTATGATGACTATCAGAACTTTGAACTTCCAGACTTTTGTCTTCACTCTCGCTCGACTTCTTCTTTAGTGTTTCGACATCTTTCATCCTTGCTTTCGCATTCGAATTCGATTCCTCAATCAGTAAAGCAAGATCTTTCACATTCTTTCTAGCGTTTGAAAGCTCAGATTCTGCTTGAGTTTTCACTGACTCAGCAGCCTTTCTACTCTCTTTATACCTAGCCATGTCTCTCTTTGCCATGTGCAACTCTTTACTTCTTGAAGTAGACTTCTAAAATGAATTCAAGAAAAAATAAATAAATTTACCAACACAACTGAAAAAGCTGAAAAAAAAAAATCATGCAGTTCTTGATATGAAATTATATATACCTGAGGCACATCCATCTGTGATTTCTTGAATGAAGACCTGCTTTCAAGAATTCTTTCTCCGTACATATTAATGGCTGCTTTAACAGTCCCAATTCTTCTCTTATCTTCAAAGGCTCTCCTATCCATTGGTCACCAAATTCTGGAAATTAAAAACAAATAAAATTTTTAGCAAAAATCTAAAAAACAGGATCCGGGTATTCCAAGAAAAAACATATAAACACCTTAAAATGCCGCATGTATGTATGTTTATGGAGGTGCATAGTCTATTTTATATAAGATGAGTGCTTAGAGAGACATCTGGGAGCTGAGGAAAGCTATGCCCAAGAAAATGGAATAAAAAGATAAAACGGCAGAGGGGTATGGGTAAAAAAGAGTGAAGGAGATTCTGATGGTTGGCTAATATTGGAGGCATCGCTGCCTTCTGTTGTACTGTTCAGCATTCGCATCCACAATCATTCTTTAAAAAAAAAAATTCCAAAAATTATGTGGACCCCATTTTTTCCTGAATTTCCAAGGAGGTCCTGCTAAACAAATACTTTTTATTAAATTTTGTTCCACCTTTTTCCTTAAAAAATAACTCTTAAGTTTATAATTTTTTTAATAATAAGTAAACTATTTAAAAATTAATTAATTACATAATACATAAAATGAAAACAGTTATTGTTTAAATTAGCTGAAACTTAATTTTATAAATTTAAACTTAATTTTAAATTTTGATAGGTGAACTGTAAAATTAAAAAATATAATTTTTTTTAAAATTTAGTAAAGTAATTTTAAAAATTGATAATAATAAAATTTAAATTATATATTTAAAATTTCATTATATAGAGACAATAAGTAGACAATCAGCCGAAGCTAAGTGATGCTCAGCTAATTAGGCCGAAGAGCGAGTGTAAACTTATATGTTCTTTAATTTTGTACAGTTAAAATATTGATATTTTATTAATTAAATTATTTGTTTAATAAAAGCTTGATTTTACGATGTTTTGAAACAGTCATAGAGCAGGAAATGGGGGTTCATGCATGCATACACCGTGAATAGAAATATACCTATTTTATATTTTGCAGCTCTTCACCATTGCCAACTTCTTCCCTACCGGAGGGGAATGCAAGCGAGAGCAGTCCTCTCTACTTCACCTCTTGTCAGGTATATAAGGCAACATCAATTGAATACTTAGCTGTCAGAATTTTTTGTTATTTTTGAATTGAAGTGCCATAAAATATCGATAGGTTATGGATCTGAGACGTTTTTTTTTATGATAAATGATAAGCTGTATAGAAAAGAGGTTTAATTAAGAACATATGACAGAGTAAAAACTCGGTATCCTGACAACAGGAGAAAAAAAAATATGCGTAGGACAAAATGGAGAGACAAACAACAGCTTGTTGTCACAAGGAAGAAGATGGCGTTTTCCCAGGTTTCCATGTTTTGAAGCCAACTATGTCACATATATCAAAGGCGATTAACCTTCCACGTATTTGTATGCTGATCCACACCAAAGCTGTCTGTTTTAGGACATTTGTGGGTCTTTTTAATTTCTGATGTTCTTATTGTTAAGTTTTTGACTGTTAGAATAAGCTTTTTTCCTTCATTTGTTTGCAACCCAACCACTAAAAAAAAATTTGTTGTTCAACAAAAAAAAAAAAAAACCACTTAAAAAAAATTAGAAGCTTCCACACATGAATAGGAAATTTTTGTTTATCCCTCTTCCTCTCTCTCTCTATATATATCCATATATAACCACTTAAAAAAAATTAGAGGGCCTTGGGTGCCATCGGTTAGAGTCACCACCGCAGCCTATGTTCATGTGGTTGAATCATGATCAAGTTGGTGTTAGTTACACCAGATGATGTCTCTGTAATTTGGCTTTTCGCTGAGTTCTCTACAAATAATAATAAAAAAAAAAAAAAACTAGAAGCTTCGAAACATGAATACGAAATTTTTGTTTATCTCTCTATATGTATATGTATACGCGAAAGTTGTAAAAAAAATTTTATATAAAAATAAATAATTTAATTATTTATAAATAAAATTTTATTTTTGCAATGAGTATGCTTTTTTTTTTTTTATGATAAAAAAAATTAACCAAGTTTTAAAGCATCAAAATTGACACAATGCTAATGTATTTATTTTACTCAATTGACTCAATATACATATAACTCCGGTACTTTGTTTTAACATTGTCTTTATATTATATTAAAATTTTTTGAAAGAAGATGAATTAAATTCATGTCTTCTATTAATATTTTAATTATATAACAGATAATATACCATCTGTTTTAAGTAGGTTAGGCTAATTCGAGTACATTTTATTTTCTTCATTTTATTCCACCACCGCCTTCTTTCTCAACCCATCGTTACTGTTTTCACCGAAAATTTTAATTGAAAACAGAAATTAAATTAAGAACATTCGCATATAGCTATCAAATGATAGAAGTCCAAAAATATTGAAGTTATCATTTAAAATTTTTTAAATTCATCGGATCAACAATAAAAAAGGAAACAACGAGAACCACCATTACAAATTGACATTATAAACAAACGGAAGAAGTCAAAATCTTCATTTCTTAAAATTTTATTAGGTTTGATAGTAGCGATATGAGGACTGAACAATGGCTAACGGTGATGACATAGCGGTGGCAACATGGTTAAAAGAAAATAGATGGTATATATATATATATTTTTCCCTATTTTAAATAGTGGGAAACACTTGTCAATTTATAGAATTTGTCAATTTGATTTTTTTTTAAGAAAATAAAACTTAATTGTAAAAATGAAATATTTAAAACTTACGGTGTTGTTATCTCTACATATTCGGTTTTTCATAGTAAAATAATTGAACTTTTTATTTTATCCAATAAATTAATGTGAAAATTATTTTTCTTGATATATCTTTTATATATTTGTATGTTATCATATAAAATTCTAGGTGATAACATCCAAATATGTAGTTAGATACCATTCATACAATTTTTATATAAATTAAATATAAAAATATTGATTAAAAAAATTTTAAAACTGTTATAGAAGAAAAATCTAAAAAAAAACATTATTTGCAAAATGAAATTATACAAGATTAAGAGGACAAAAAGATGAAGAAGAAGAGGAAGAGAATGACACACAGTAACAACATCATAAAAATGAAAGTAAAAAAAATGATATAAATAAAACACGTGAAAGTTAAAAGAAATAAAAAATGAGCTAAAATCTGTTTTGTCTTGTCTCTTGACAAGTTGCTTTTTTTTTTTCTCTTCGTTCTTGCTTTCTTGGTTACTATTCCATTAATTCATGGCTACCATTCAGTCTATTGAAAATCAATGTGCTTGTATAACTCTAGAGGAGGAAGCAGCCGAAGGTTTGGAGTTCAATGGTGGAGCAAGCAAAGGTGTTGTTGATAAGTCATTTAAGCTATCAATGGTAGGTCATTTTTTAACAAATAAACCTATATGTGCAATATGATGGCCTCCTTATGGCAACTTGTTAAAGGTGTTTTTGTTAAAGAATTGAAGCCCAATCTCTTTCTGTTCCAATTTTTCCACATTTTGGATTTGGAAAAGGTTATGAAACAAGGACCTTGGACGTTTAATGGTAACCTTCTCATTGCTAAATAGTTAGAAGACGTAGAACAACCTTCAGAAGTGGAACTCTTTCATATTAAAATGTGGATTTAGGTTTGTGACCTCCCATATGGTCTTATGTTTGAAAGAGTGAGTAAGGAAATTAGAAACTATATAGGTTCCATCATTGAATTAGATCCTAATAACTTTGGTGGATCATGGAGAAGTTATATGCATATTAGAATTCTATTTGATATTCAAAAGCCACTCATAAGGAAAATGCGAATAAAGAAAGCTATTGGTTATTGAGGTTGGATCACATTTTAATATGAACGATTGCCAAAATTCTATTTTTTCATATGGAGTAATTGGTTATATTGTTCAAGTTTGGGAGAAGTATTATGATTGTGTTGAGAAAGATGCCCCATTTCCTTATGGGACACAATTGCGAGTAGGGAAGAAGAAAGGTTTTAATGGCATAGGTGAAAAGTGGCTCCGAGGTGGCATTAGTAGAAATAATGGAAGTAATAGAATGGATATGGAAGGTTATCAAGTTGGTATGGCAACATATTATGGAAAAAGTATTGATGTTGGTGGGGGACAGGTAACTTCAGAGAAATCATGGATATCCAGTGGACTAATGGGTACTAAAATAAATATGACCAAAATAGGAGGGAATGAAATATTAAAAAATGAAAGTGAAAGTGGGGTGGTTATTATTGATCTAAAACATTGTTGCATTATAGAGGAAGAGAGAGCTAATGTTGTTATTGAATATGGGCCTAGTGTTAAAGAACTTGAGGCAGCCCATGTTGTATCAAAAAATGATTAAGAGCAAGCCTGCCTAGTCCAATAACTACCTTAAACTAGAACTGCCGGGGTTTAGGTAGGCCTGGTTTCAAAACTTGAGCCTCACTTTATTTTCTTAATGAAGGTGAAAGTAAGTAGAACTAAAGTGGACTGGGGTCCAAAGTTGGTTTCGAAGGTTCTTCTATTATAGAAAATTCTAGAGGAGTTATGTGTTTAGCTTTACTATAGTGTGAGTCTTCAATGGCTTAACTCCTTAACTTTTCTTCCAATTATATTGATGTTGCTATAAATATTGAAGGTATGCTTCCTTCAAGACTCACTTGTTTTTATAAATGTCCAGAAAGAAATTGTAGACAAGAGTCATGGGATCGACTTTGTGGGTTGAGAGATAAATCTATTCTTCATTGGTGATTTTAATGATCTTCTCTCCTAGAGTGAAAAGATAGGTCATTTTAATCATCTGCATGCCCTTATTAATGGTTTTAGATCGATAGTTAATGATTATGGGTTAGAGGATATTTGCATGATTGGTTATCCCTTCATGTGGGAGAAGAGCATAGGTTTTGTAAATTAGGTTAAAGAATGGTTAGACCGCTATCTTGCTTTTGCCTTTTGGAGAAGCTGTTTCACTTAGGCTTTTGTTAAAAATATTGAAGCTTCTACTTTGGACCATTCTACTATCTTTTGGGGTTTTCATTTTGATGTTTATCTAGCTCATAAAAGAAGTTATGATTCAAAAATGCTTATGTAAAGGAATCTTACTGTCTCAATATCATTGTCAATAGTTGGAGTACTAGTGTGGGTTGTGATTTTATGGGTGGGTAGGTTGAATTAGTATGGTTCTGCCCTCCAAAGTTGGGTTGTTAGGTTTTTTATCGTATGTGTAATCGTATTGAGTGTAATCGCAGACTCCTTTGAAGACTTAGACAAAGATGTGATGCTGCATCCATTCAAAAATTTTAATGAGGTGCAAAGGCAGTTGGATTCTTTGTTGGATCAAAATGACTCTTTTTGGCATCAAAGGGCTAAGCAACACTGGATTGCTTTTGGGGATCAAAATTCTCACTATTTTCATCATTTTGCCTCTGTCTGTAAATAGAAGAATCATATATATAGTTTGAGAGGTGATGATGACGAGTGGTTTTCTGAGCAAGAGGTTTTGCAAGATCATATTGCTAACTATTTCTCATCTTTGTTTAAATCTAGCAGTAGCCTTGGAGATGCCCTTTTTAGTTTTATGCAAAATGGAGTTTCTGAGGTGCATAATGATTTTCTTATTAACCTATTTTTTGAAGTTAAGATCAAAGAGGCTATTATAGGTATGCATCCTGATAAAGCGTCGGGGTTGAATGGCATGAATTCAAGCTTGTTGACCATTTGCATGATCAAACTCATAATTTTAGACTTTAATAAATAATTTTTATACTAATAATTTCAATTAAGTGTGTAGGGAATTAAATACCAAACATATACCAAGCATATACACTTTTGGATGAATAGTGACTTTTTAGGCTAATTGAACCTCTGAGATTGAAGAAGACTTTTGACATAATTAGAGCTCTTAAATGAGAAAATGAGCTTCTTCACTTTTGAAGTAGACATCTTAAGCTTTCCAAATTGTTCTTGATTATCAAAATCCAAGTTCATTTGGGTATGAAAATCTTTAGTCAAAGTCGGCATATGCAGCTTGCACAGCTTTTGGTATTTCAACAATATCTTAAGCTAAAGATGTCCAATTAAAATGATTCAAAGTTTTATGGAAAGATAAGAAAATTATCTATAACTTTTATGAAGAATTTTTTGGCTGAATCGATCGTCTTAAGTCCCATTCATGAGCATATTTTGAAGTGGTCACGAGCTGTCCTTCAATGGAGCCTTTGGAGCATGTTTTTGCCAAAAAAATGGCAACACCCCTCACAAGCTGTTTGCTCATGACCTGATTGTGAGCAAACCATTAACAACATTCCAACATGAATTTTTAAATGCAACGGTTAAATTTTCACCCTTCACGAGCACTGTTCACTAGTGAGCATCCTTTGAGCTGCCAAAAGTCTAAGAATTGATTCAAAATCAATTCTAAACATTGGAGACATGATTGATACATCCAAAAACTATATTTTTAAGTGTTTTTCTAGATAAACACAACTTAGAATTCAATTAAAAAAAATAAAACTTGTTTATTATTAATCATTTTCTTAAACATTCAATTGAGCTCTTAAACTTTCTTTTAAACAAATTCTTTGTGTATAACTCTTGTGAGAGTTGGTGAGTGATTAGAATAGACATTCTTATTCTTCTATTTTCAGGGTTTAGAAAATGGGAAGTGAGATTCTATTCTAAAGGAATTAGTTTAAGTGTTTGGCAATTAAAACACTTGGGAAATTGGTTTTAGTGTAAGCCTTGAAAACACTTGTAATTTGGTTTTTAAGTGAGTCTTGAAAACTCAAATTGTAAGGTTATAAGAGTGAGGCATAAAACTCTTGTGTATTCTCAATCTTGTTAATAAGATTGTGGGTGATTAAAAAATCCTAACTTAGGGATAAGTTAGGTGGAGACGTAGGATCATTGTTGAATCCAAACACCTTAAATATTTGTGTTCTTCATTCTTCCTTCTCAACTCTTACTTAATTCTTGCAAAGAAATCCTTTAATTTCCTATTTTTATTTGATAGTCCTATTCACCCCCCCTCTAGGACTCTTTCAATTAGTATTAGAGCTTGAATTCTAGGTACTTCATTGCTAGAATACAAGATCATGATGAGTGAATCTCAAAACATCTCTTCTCTTAGACCATTCTTTGATGGTAGTGACTATACATATTAAAAATTCAAAATGGAATTATATCTTAATTGTGATTCCATCAAACTTTGGGATATTTTCCTAAGAGGTTGGGAACCACCTACAACCATCATTGATAGTGTGATAACTACTCTTGCAAGAAGCCAATGGAGTATTGATCAAAAGGAAGAAAATCACAAAAATAAAAAGGCTATGATTACTCTAGTCTCCTCCATGACAAGAGAAGAAGGAGGCAAGCTTCAACATTGCATTTCGGCTAAAGAAATGTGGGAGACCTTAGAGAATCACTATGAAGGTAACATTCAAGTAAGAAGTAAGAAGGTTCAACTTCATATGTATGAATATGAACTCTTCAAAATGAAGCCTCAAGAATCAACCACGGAGATGAGAAACTGTCAAAATGCTCTCCTCACAACCCTCAAGAAACTTAGAAAACATTTCTCTAAGGAAGAGGTAAACAACAAGATTCTAAGAATCCTACCTAAGAAGGATTGGGAATCTCGTGTTACTTTAATTGAGGAAGCTCAAGATCTCTCTACTCTATCAACCGATGTGCTCATTGGTAAGCTCTTGACATATGAGCTCACCATCAAGCAAATAGGTGAAGAACAAGAAGAGAAAGAAGAAAAGAAAAAGAACATTGCTCTAAAAGCTCTTCAAGAAGATAATAAAGAGGAAAACATCAAAGATTCTAGTGATAAAGATGGTGACATTGCCATGCTCACTAGGAACTTCAAAAAGTTCTTAAGAAAGAAAAATTTATCAAGAATAAGAGACTTCAACAAGAAGTTCAAAGGAGATAGGAAGTAGAAAATAAAAGAGGTTACTTGCTGTGAATGCAAGAAACCGAGACACATTAGAAGTAAATGTCCCAAACTCAAATTTAAGAGCAAGGGAGCAAAAGATAAGAAGAAGGCATTCAAAGCTACTTGGGATGATTTCTCCAAATCCTAAGAAAAAGAGGAACAATAAAAAGTTGTCAATCTTTGCTTCATGGCTATTGAAAACGAAAATGATGTACCATCCACTTTTTATTCTGCCTTTGATGATTGTGATGAATATTGTGATGATGATGATGAGAGCTCTATTGTGAGCAAATTACTTGTTAAATGTAAAAGTTTGTTATCTAAGAAGAAACAATATAAACATGAGTTAGCTAGCTTAAGTAAGGATTTTGAATGTTTAAAAATTGATTTTGCTAAACTTGTTGCATCAAATGAAAAACTTGTTAGTGATGTTTAGTCTTCTAATTCTTTAGAAGACCAACTTAAGAAAGCAAATGATGAAAATTATAAGCTTTCTATGGAAGTCTTAGAATTAAAGAATTCCATTACTAAATTTAAGAGAGGAAAAGAAACTTTAGATAGTCTTCTTGGCTCTCAAAAATTTCATGGAGATACCCATGGAATTGGATATAAAAATGGAATGTCTTCATCATCCTCATCACATATTACTTTTGTTAAAGCTTCACATGATTCTACTCCTTCAACCTCAAATAAGATTCAAGCTAAAAAATCTCATGTGTTAAATAGCAAGGCAAAATCTTATAAGATTAACTGTTCATTAACATAAAGGGGTACGGCTTAAACTAGAGCACCTCAACCTAAGCATGCTTATTTGTACACTAGATATAATTATAATAGGCATGCTACACAACACAATGCACATAAACATATTGCACAAACTTATCAAAATGTTCATCACCATTGCCAATGTATATCTCACTCAATGTCACAAAATAATAAAAGATGCACACAACACCAAAGGCATGTTGCATATACTAGGAAAGCATATCATCGTAGGAGAAATAAATTTAAAAATGTTGTATGCTCATATTGCATGATCAAAGGACATACCAATAATGTGTGCTTTTATAGAAAACTACATATGAATTTATTTCCTTTGGATTATCTTGAAACTAACCAACCTAGACCAAAAAATGTTTGGGTTCAAAAGAACATTTAAAATATTTTATGTAGGTGTGCTTGAAATCAGCAAGAACAAAAAGTAAGTGGTATCTCGATAGTGGATGTTTAAGGCATATAACGGGAGACAAAGAACAATTCAAAAAACTTGATGCTAAGGATGGAGGACACGTTACTTTCAGTGATAATGCAAAAGGAAAAATTATTGGTATTGGAGAAATAGGTAATCCTCAATCCTTATCTATACATCATGTGTTATTTGTTGATGGTCTTATCTATACATCATATGTTATTTGTTGATGGTATTAAACATAATTTGCTAAGTATAAGTCAATTATGTGATATGGGAAATAAGGTGACTTTCTATCCTAAAAATTACTTTATTAGTAGTCTTGATAAAGACAAAGTAATTTTTAGTGGTGAAAGAATAGATAACATTTATGTTATTAATTTGAATAAAATTCATAATAAAGACATAAAATGCTTAATGTCAATTTCCCATGACACATGGACATGACATAGAAGGTTAGGACATGTAAATTTTGAGCTTTTGAATAATCTTTGTAAACATGAACTTGTGATTGGTTTACTTAAGCTTGAATTCACTAAGGATAAACCTTGTGATGCTTGTCAAAAGGGAAAACAATCTAAGTCTTCATTTAAGCTAAAAAATGTAGTGTCCACTTCTAGACCACTTGAGCACCACAACCAAACTCAACAAGGATGAGAATGATAAACTGGTTGATGAAAAGCGATTTAGAGGTATGATTGGATCCCTTCTTTATTTAACCGCTAGTAGACCCGATATTATGTTTGCTACTTGCTTATATGCTAGATTTCAATCAAGTCTTAGAGAGTCTCATTTGAATGCTATCAAAATAATTTGTAAATATCTTTGTGGTACAATGCATTTAGGACTTTGGTATCTTAGGAGTTCTTCTTTGACTTGATTAGTTATTCTAATGCTGATTTTATCGGTAGCCTACTATATAGAAAAAGCACTTTCGGAACTTGTCAAATTTTAGGAAATTACTTAGTCTCTTGGTTTAGTAAGAAACAAGTTTCTATTGCCTTATCCACCGCTGAAGCAGAATATATGGTGAATAATTGTTGTTGCACCCAAGTTCTATGGCAAAAACAATAACTTTTGGACTATGGCATTGATATTAATCACATTCCAATTAAGTTTGATAATACAAGTGCTATAAACCTTAGTAAAAATCCCATTCAACATTCTAGAACTAAGCATATTGCTATTAGACATCATTTCTTGCATGATCATGTGCAAAATGGTGATATTTTTCTTAATTTTATTGATACTAATCATCAATTAACAGACATTTTTACCAAGCTTCTTTGTGAGGAAAGACTGAATTTTATTAAGCATGAACTTGGTATGATTGATGGCTCAAGCTTGTTTTGATTACTTATTAAATTGATGAATTGATGATTAGAGTCTTTTGTGATCATGTTCTTTAGAAAAATTATTTTTAGCATCATGTATATATTTTGTTTTAAGAGTATTTGCTTTAGCAAAATTTACTTCATATACATGATATATTGTATTTCCCATTTGCATGATCTTTGTATTAATTTTATTTGATTTGGATATATATGGATTCATTCAATTTTTTTTAAAAGCTCTCTTATTTTGCAAATTAATAATTAATTATTGAGTTATATTCAATTAATTAATTATTTTAATTTAGCATGAATATTCCTCCTCCTCAATAAAAATTTTTGTGTATTTTTATGGTAGTTTCTGTTTGGTTTATTTTCAGTATACTTTTCGTTTCTAAGTTTTAAGCTATTAGTTTATTTTTCTAAATTCATTTTATGCCAATTTCTGTTTGGTTTATTTTCAGTATACTTTTCGTATCTAAGTTTTATGCTGTTAAGTGTGTTTTATGACTATTTTTCATCAGTTTATGTTCGATTTATTTTCTGGATATAAACCATGAGCTGTTAGAATGTTTTATAATTATTTTGGTTTAGTTTCAGTTTGGTTTATCTTCAGGATATTTTTTGGATATAAGACCTGAATTGTTATGTCTTGTTTACAATTGGTATTTTAATATCATTGTAACTCTTTTTTTTTTTTTGCAATTTTATTTGCATTTTCACAAGGGGAGAAAATATTTGAGTTTGTTTAATTTTTTTATTTATTGTGTTTTCTTAGGAATTGTTTTTATCTTTGATAATGCATGGATATTTTTAAGATTTGGTCTATCTTTGCATTTTGACAAAGGAAGAAAAATAATTGAGTTTGCATACGTATATAGTTAATTTCTTTTAAGGAAGAGAAATTTTTTTAAAGATGTGTTTATATAAGTGACATAACTATGTGATAGTGTGTCCTTAATATCAATTTTTTAAATCCATTGAAATAGGGGGAGAAAAATTGTTTAAATTTATTTTACATAATTTTTTTTTTGCATAGTAACAATGTAAGTGTGACTAGTTTTGTCCTTGTGATAAATAGCCTTGTTTTGCTTACTTTGTTTTTATATGACATGAATTTTTTTTTGCATGACTATTAATTGTGCTTATTCATGCAAAATTTATATTCATGTATAAATCCTTCTTGGGAATGGTTTTTATCTTTGAAAATGACATGAATTTTATAAATATTTTGAATATCTTTGCTTGCATTGTTTTGGTTCTTGATCTTTTATTCCCTCTACTATTTTTGGTTCCCTTAGGTCAATTTCCTCTTATATCTCTCTCTCTTTTTGTCTTTGTTAAAATATGCTAAGTACCACATGATTATGTATGATTGATTGACTAGTTAAATTCTACATGATCATGTGATGTTTGAATATAACATATATACTATTTTGTGATGCATTATAGTAACACTATATGCATATATGTTTGAAATTATTTCCTTCATGTTGTCTAACATTTTTTTAATCATGTTATCATCATTTGTTATGTTAGGCCATTTTTTTTTATAACATTTTATGTTGTCTTTATTTTTTGACAAAAAAGGATAATAAAATTTATTTATATTTCTTATCATGTCCAATAAGGAGGAGAAATAAAGAAATATGTATTTTTTTTGTTAAAGGAATATATTTGTTAAACCCTTATACATGCTATGATAATTCATTTATTTATATACTCTGATACATGATAAATATTAAATTTATGCACATGTTAATGGGGAGCAAAATATTTTCTCTTTTTGCATATATTTTGAAAGGGGGAGCTATTTTTATGTACTTATACATGTTATTTATTTTTTACACATACACATTATTTATTATATTTTGAAATTGGTTGTCAAAGCCAACAAAGGGGAGATTGTTGACCATTTGCATGATCAAACTCCTAATTTTGGACTTTGACAAATAATTTTTATACTAATAATTTCAATTAAGTGTGTAGGGAATTATATACCAAACATATACCAAACACATACACTTTTGGATGAATAGTGACTTTTCAGGCTGATTGAACCTCTGAAATTGAAGAAGACGTTTGACATAATTAGAGCTCTTAAATGAGAAAATGAGCTTCTTCACTTTTTAAGTATACATCTTAAGCTTTCCAAATTGTGCTTGCTTATCAAAATCTAAGTTCATTTGGGTATGAAAATCTTCAGTTGAAGTTGGCATATGCAGCTTGCATTTTAGTTTGCACAACTCTTAGTATTTCACTAATATCTTGAGCTACAGATGTCTAATTGAGGTGATTAAAAGTTTTATGGAAAGATAGGAAAATTATCTACAACTTTTATGAAGAATGTTTTGGCTGAATCGATCTTCTTAGGTCCCGTTCATGAGCATATTTTGAAGTGGTCATGAGCTGTCCTTCAATGGAGCCTTTGGAGCACGTTTTTGCCAAAAAAATGGCCGCACCCCTCACAAGCTATTTTCTCGTGACTTGCTCATGGGTGATTAAAAAATCCTAACTTGGGGATAAGTTAGGTGGAAATGTAGAATCATTGTTGAATCCAAACTCCTTAAATATTTGAGTTCTTCATTCTTCCTTCTCAACTCTTACTTAATTCTTGCAAAGAATTCCTTTAATTTCCTATTTTTGTTTGATAGTCCTATTCACCCCCTCTAGGACTCTTTCAAAGCTTCTACCATAAATTTTGGGATGTTATTGGTAGTGATATGGTAGAGGTGTGCTTAAAGTGCTCTAATGAAGGGTTGTTCCTAGGAGATTTTAATAGTACTTCTATTATTCTCATTCCTAATAAATCAAATCTAGACTAGGTTACAGACTTGAGGTCGATCACTTTGTGCAATGTAATTTATAAAATCATGTCTAAAACTCTTGCTAATAGATTGAAAGTGGTCTTACCTTCTCTTATAAATGAAAGTCAAAGTGCATTTATTTTTGGAAGGTTAATTTGGGATAATGTCCTTGTCGCCTTTGAAATAAGACATTATTTAAAAAGGAAAAATACGGGAAAGATTAGTTGGGTTACGTTAAAGTTAATATGTCTAAGGCTTATGATTGGTTTGAGTGGAGCTTTGTTCAAGGTATGATTGTTAGAATGAGATTTTATGAAAAATGGATCAAGCTCACCATGTTGTGTATTTTTACTGTGAAGTATTGGATTAATTTGAATAGTGCAGATATTGGTCTGATTATTCCAGAGAGGGGTTTGAGATAAGAGGATCCTCTTTCCCTTTATCTCTTTATCTTATATGCAAAAGGTTTGTTTTCTCTTATCCTTGATTATGAAAAAAGAGGTAAGCATCATGGTTGTAAAGTGGCTAATGGTGCTCCTGTTGTATCTCACTTATTTTTTATGGGCGATAGTTATTTATTTTTCTAAGCTAATGCTAGTGAGAGTAATTGCATAAAATAGATTTTAAATATCTATGAGAAGGCGTCAGGTCAAGTGGTGAATTTTTAGAAGTCTTCAGTCCTTTTTAATAAGAATACCAGGGATGATGTGAAAGTGGAGGTGTACCATCTTTTTAATATTCCTATTTTTGCTTACCAAGATAAGTATTTAGGCCTTCCCTCATTAGTGGTAAAAGTAAAAAGGTTGTGTTTGCGTATATTTGTAATAAGGTGCATCAGAGGTTGAGCAGTTGGAGCAAAAAATGTTTATTTTATTCAAGTAATTCTCCTCAAAATTGTGGCACAAGCTGTGCTATCATATGCTATGGGGATTTTTTTGCTTCTTAAAACTTTCTATAAAGCTATTAAAAGAGATATAAATGTATTTTAGTGGGGTGGTCAGTGTAATGGTAAAAGTAGGGATATCCGGTGGATGTCTTGGATGAATTTATATACTCATAAATTTAGTGGTGGATTGGGTTTTCGTAAATTGTAAGAATTCAATTTGGCTATGTTAAACAAACAGGGGTGGCAGTTGCTTACTTTTCTAAATTCCTTGGTTGTTATTGTTCTCAAAGCTAGGTATTATTTTAATACTTCTTTTCTTGAAGCTCCAATTGGTCATAATCCTAACTACTCTTGGTGGAGTATTATGGCTTCTCAGTTCCTAATTAAAAGAGGCGTTAAGTGGAGGATTGGCGATGGATGCAAATTTACTGTCTTCTTTGATCCATGGTGTCACAACCCAAACTAGGAGTCATGACCGGCGCTAGGGAACGAGAATTCTTTCGAATCCGGAACCCGTAGCAAGCCTTAGAAAATAAAATCATACAATAATTATATAAAAGTACGACCAAATTAAAATTTTTCTAATCAATATATAAAATAAATACTCCAAATCCTTTTATAAATGAATACATATTCGTACAATGTTCAAATATAAATTCTCAGAGTATTTAATATCTAAATAAAATAATACACTTCCAATATAATAACACTACTACTGCAGTTTCTAGAATACAATTCAAAGTTCAAAATATACATTTACATAAAATAGCCGGGACTGAAGAACACCGGCGAGGAACTCTACAACTAAGGTCTGACGATATGGAATCTCCTGAAAAAAAATAATTGAGGGGGGTCAGACCTCACTGAGTGAATTATTATACTATATATACATGCAAACTAAACCATAACAATCAGGCATTCTTATATATATATGTATATACACATATTTCACACGAATGCCAAACTTTGCTTTTATAAATATACTAAATGTAGAAAACGTTTGTTTTAATTCATGAAGGATCCATATAACCCTAAATAATAACAACCTCAAACAATCCCATCATCACTCTAGCCATACAGGCTCACTTGATTCCAAATAGAACACTTATTCCAATTTGGACAACAGACTGGCCTCGAGACACTAAGTCGACCGAGCTCCAGCAGTCTGGCTGTCAGTGTGATTGGCCCCGAGACACTTGGTCAACCGAGCTCTAGCAATCACACTATCCATCACCTCACATCTCAATCAACCTAATAGATCATTCAATTCACTTATGGACAGTAGACTGGCCCCGAGACACTAAGTCAACCGAGCTCCAACAGTCTGACTGTCAGTGTGATTGGTCCCGAGACACTTAGTCAACCGGGCTCCAGCAATCACACTATCTAACATACCATTAATCTTAGTCAAATCAATTATAATCACCCAATTTTAACTCTCACTCAATCCTTATCTATCGTACCAGTACGTACACGGTCCTAGTGCTGCCCACTAGGAAGCACGTTCTATTGATATCCTTCACTTCGAATAAATCATTCATTCAAAAAATAATTAATGTATAACAATATTCATAATAGTAAAACCAACCATATATATATATACCAAAAATATACCTAAAATATACCCAGTATATTTCAGGTATATATATATATATATATATAGTCAAATAAATATGAAATAAACTAAAAATAAATCATTAATATAGTTAAAAACAATTTAAATGAGTAACAATAATATAACATGCATTATCTTAA
Organism: Mallotus nudiflorus; assembly: GCA_947683625.1. Lineage (NCBI taxonomy): Eukaryota > Viridiplantae > Streptophyta > Magnoliopsida > Malpighiales > Euphorbiaceae > Mallotus > Mallotus nudiflorus. The sequence continues at coordinate 5,721,073 of CANTUR010000011.1, forward strand.
AAATATACTTAAATATGCAAAAGATATACCCTAAGTACTCAAATCATTTAATAAATCATTTATGTATAAATATTCATTTAAATACGTGTTTGTGTTTAACATATATTCATAAATATACTAAAAATTAACCTAATTATCTAGCATGCATATATCAAAAATAAACCCTAAATATACCACTAATGTGTTAGGTTTAATTTAATAATAAAACATTTATTTATTCGGAAATAAATAAAAAATATACCAAAAATAAACTTAAAAATAATTTAAGTGTAGGTTTATAATTTAATATGCAATTATTTAAGAATAAACCTAAAATCTACTGAAACTATACCTAAAGTATACTAATCATTTAATAAAATAATTATGTCTAAGTGTACATTTTAAAACATGTGTATATTACTCAAATGTATTAAACCTAAACCTAATTGTTTAATGTGCATATATCAAACTAACATGCATAATTATTTAATATGCATATATATAAGAATGCAACCCTAGATATACTAAAAATATTATAATTTAAATCATTTTTTAAAACATACAATGAAAATAAAAAATTCTAAATAATGCACCCTATATGCAGTGCATATATATACAGTATAATAACTCGCATGTTAGTGCTCCACGAGACAAATTCAGCGGGCCTGATCCATTAGGCCTCGGTCTCGGCGCAGCTAGACAAACAAATGACAACATGAAATCAGAATAAATTTAACAAAAATTCTAAAGACTCGATCTAGAATTTTAGACACAGCTTTAGAATAGGAATTTGACCGGACATCACGTTTTACGAGAATTCTATCGAAAATCCGGTAGAACCTCCCCTGTAAAACGGACATCTCTCTACTCAAAGAGTAGAGCCGGTCCTGCAAAGAAATACACTTCGGAATAAACACAGGATTACAATCAAAATCCCTCGGTCGGACTCCAAACTACAATTCACCGACCGAGGTTCACAATTCACAGAATATTTATAAAATACCGAAAATATCCTTATATAATAAAAATACATTTTATAAATCCAAATTACGTAATTAACGCTAAAACATACTAAAAATCAATAAAAACCCATTTATTTAGAAAAATAGTATATTATATATAATTTGAAAATAATTTACGAAAAATAGTTTTAATTAGTTAAAAATACTAAAAATTTGCAGAAATCATTTTTATACCCTAAATAACTATTAAAACCAATTTAATTACATTTTTAACCAATTTAGTATAAAATTACCAAAATACCCCTATATATATATATTCACTATAAATGTTCAAAAATTCACCAAAAATTATATAATTACTCAAAAATTAATTTCTCAACATATAATTCAATAATATCAATAAATATACTCAATTTACCAATTTATTTCAATTAAACATATAATTAACCCTATTTTTCAAAATTACCTAAACTTAATAAATTCCAAATAAATACAAAAAAATTCACAAAAATTACAAATAAATTTCTATAATTCATTTCAACTCCTATAATCACCATAAAACACAATTTCATAATTTAATTAATTAATTTTCGAAAATTAGAAAATAATAATAAAATAATCAAAAATTGACAAAAATTAAAATAAATTCTAAAAATTCTAAAAAAATTACAAAATTTAGATCAAGCTTCCAGGAACAAATTTTGTGAAGGAAGTTTTCATGAATCAATCAAATTGAAGCTAAGAAAAATTCGAAACCCAAAATGGATGATTTGAAGAAATTGAAACCTAAGCAATTATAGACCAAATCAAGTGAAACAAAGCTTGGAATCACACTCACCAGAGCTCAAGGAGAAGATAGAGACTGACGGCATCAAATTTGGTGGCCGGAAAGTGCTTGGTCGGAGTTAATTTGATTTTTGGCTCTTTGAAGAAAATCCGGGCAAAACTCACTGGAAAAGAGTGTTTTAGGTGGTGGAAATGGTTGGAGGTGGAAGAGGAAGGCTGAGAGGCATAGTAACAGGAAGAAAACTAGCTTGAAAGTGGCTGGAAATGGAAGAAAACGTTTTGGGAGGAAGAAGATGAAGGAGGGGCAAAACTGTAAATAAATGGAAGTTTTGGTTTTTTGATAAAAAAATTATGTATATATGTTTATATATATATTTACACTATATATTATAATAATATAAAATTTCACACACATTAAATATACACCACACACATATTTTAATATGTTTAATAATTTATAAACTTAAAATTAATTAATACAAAAATTAAATAATAAAATTAAGGAAATTAATTAAGCTCTAATTAATTTAAATAAATACACATATATACATTTTATTTTAGCACTTTAAAATTATATATGAGTTCATGCAAATTCATAAAACTAGTCAAAATAAATAGTATTAATTTATTTACGTGTCAATTTCCCCGAAAATATAATTTCCGGGAAAATTTTACGTAAAGTACTTAAAATAATATAAAATAATTAAAATTAGTTTTAAACAAACAACAAACTCATAAAATATCATAAATATATATACAAAAATTATTAACACTGCATATCCCGATGCAGTATAAAAATATTTAAAAATTCGGGATATTACAGTCTTCCCCCCTTACAAGAATTCATCCCTGAATTCCAAAAAGAAAATTACAAGATCAAGAAAGAAAGAGATACAGGTAAGAAGCTCGTATCTCAACTTCAGTCTTTCACGTAAGCTCTTTCACTTTGTTGCCACGTCACGGAACCTTGATCATATGAATCTAATTCGAACATAACTATCGAGCTTGATAATTTACAATTACAACTGATTCCTTCTCAAACTTCAGGTCTTTATTCAGTTCTATATTGTTTAACGCGTCTCATCATACCACTTTTCGGAGACATCTTCAGAATTACAGTCTTCGATTTGAAACTTCATATCTTTGCATCTAGGATCCATATCGCTCTTTTGATCACAGCAACTTCTTCATTGTATTCTGAACCATCTTATATCTAATTAAAACTTCTTTCCATAAAAGCTTCAGGTGGTGTCATTCCAATACTGCTATGGTAGCTGTTATTATAAGTGAATTCTATAAGTAGCATATAATCAACCTAGCTACCTTCTAGATCCAAAACACACATCTTCAACATATTATTTAGTGTCTGGATCGTCCTCTCAAACTGTCATCTGTCTGAGGATGAAAAGCAGTATTGAAATCCAATCAGGTGTCTATTACTCTCCATAATCTCTGCCAAAATTGAAAGGTAAACACTGTACCTTTACCATATACAATGGACACAGGTAGTCCATGCAGGTACACAATATGCTTCATATGCAGCTTAGCCCACTTAGCTACTGAATAAGTGGCTTCCACTGGCCAAAAATTAGCTGACTTGGTCAATTTATCTACAATCATTCCAACGGAATCATATTCACCCTTCGAACGAGGTAACCAACCACAAAAATTATCATAATTCTCTCTTATTTCCACCTAAATTCAAAAGAGATCAAAACTTCCCAGAAGACTTCTGATATTCAGCTTTCACCGACTGGCAATTTTAACACTTAGAAATACAATCAATCACATCCTTCTATAATCCAACCCACTAGTACTGATCCTGAATACTGTGATAATTCTTGGTAACCATTTGGATGTACACTGCAAGTTCATTTCCATAGCTTATATAGAATCCCTTTCTCAGATTACAACATCAACCTTGTATTATTAACTTGGGCATCTCCTATCAACAGATCATTCTATGGTGATATGCCATGATGACATGCTATGATGAATGTCATGATGAGATGATCTAATGAAATGTTATGATGAAATGCTATAATGAGATGTCGTGATGAAATGCTGTAATGAGATGCTATGATGATATGATGAAATGCTGTAATGATATCAGGTCTTATCCTCTAAAGTTCACGTAACCCTCAAATCAATCAGTCTTCTTCAGTACTTAGAAGCTGTTCTAACAAACATCTGTTCATACAATCTTCCCATTCTTCTGAGTTATGAGGGTCATAGGAGCTGTAATTCTAGAGAATTCTATTCATATTTCCTATGATACCTAATTAAACCCAGAAAATTACAGATCTCAATGGATTCAGTCAGTCTGGGCCACTCAGATGCTATTTGATCTTTTGTGGATCAACTCGAATTCTATCCTTAAATGCCACAATTCTAAGAAAAACAACACTCTCCACCCAATAATCACACTTCTTGAATTCAGCATAAAGCTGACATTCTCTTAGTGTCTGTAGTATAGTCCTCAAGTGATATGTGCCCCTTTCATTCACTTCGAATACATTAGTATGTCATTAATGAAGACTACTACAAACTGATCCATAACTAATGATAACCCGACTTCAAATTAATTTTTGAAAAGAACTGTGCACTCTTTAGCTGATCAGACAGGTCATCTATCCTCAAAAGAGGATACTTGTCCTTCATTGTTACCCTGTTCATCTCTCTACAGTCAATGTATAGTTTCAAGGTACCATCCTTCTTCCTTACAATAGGACTAGTGCACCCCAAAGAGAAACATAAGGTCTTACAAAACCTTGGTCATACAGCTCTCGTAATTGCTCCTACAACTCTGCAAAAGTCATTTTGTAGGGCTACGTTGAAATAGGAGTTATATCAGGAACCACATCGATACAGAATTCAATCTCCGTAAAGTGGTAAACCTGGTAACTCACAGGCAATTAAAACATCTGGGAGAGACAACTTCTCCACTGAAGTATACTCAACTAGAGCCAGATATTCTTAACAACCCTTTCACATCTCATCAAGATTAATTACACCCAAAAGACTGAATTCATAATAACTCTCTGAGTCTTAATTCTCGGTTTAGATGCCAATATATTATGCTTAATCATGTAACATATAATTCCACCAGTCTCCTCTTATCCTGTAACATATAATTCCACCGATCGGAATTGCATAATCCTAGTTGGGATTGGACTCTTTCGTCTTTGTTTTTTTTTTATTTTTTTAGACTTTTAACTCAATCCTAATTGGTCTAAAATTCCTAAATATAATTTTAAGTATTAATCTTATATTTTTAGGAATTAGAATCACGTTAGGATTAAGCTAGGATTTTTAGTTCTTTTTCCACTATATAAAGAGGGTGGGAGCCAAGAAAAAAAAAAAGAAAAAGGGGAGGAAAAGAAGAAAAAAGGGAGGTAGAAACGTATTTTGAAGCTTTTGGTTTTTTATGTTTAAGAAAATAATTTTCATTTATTGTTGATTCTTAAAAAGAGCTTTCTTAATTTTTTTTTGGAGTTATTTTTCTAAAAAAATTCCTTTTGGTTTATTAATTAATTCAAGATCCTTGGAGAATTTTTGAAGAAGAAGATTCGAAGACTTGTCAAGAACGGTGAATTACAAATCCGAGGAATATCTTAAATTACTGATAAGCATCATCATCTTCTTCTTATTCTATTTTTCATTTCTTTTTGATTTTATTGATTATTTCTATTATTTGAGTTATTATTATAATTTATTCATTAATTATAATTTTATTTTATTTTTTTGTGATGATTATGGAGGAAAATGCATGGTGATCATGTTGGAGGGATAAATTCATGAGAAGTCCATGGATAAAGCCTTGTAGAGACTTAGTGTCTAGGGTTTTTATTTTATTTTATTTATTGCTTTTATTTTTTTTATTTTATTAATTGTTTTATGAATTAATGTAATAGCCCCAATAGTGGGAGTGGTGAAATTATATGTGTGGTTGCATGTTTATTTTGATTAAATTGGTTAGTAAAATTAGGTTTTTAATTAGGTAATTACTTAAAATCAATGGAGGAAGTAAATTAATTTAGGTTGCTTAATAATAAAATTAGGGTTTTAGTAAGAATTAATTTAATTATTTGTTTGATCTTATTTAATTGTTTTTTTATGTTTTTATTTATTTTTGGGCTTATTTATTATTTTTATGTGCTTTTAGGGCCTTAAGCTCATTTTAGGTCTTGATTTATTTATTTAAGTATAGATTATTTTCTTTTAGCTCATTACACTTAATAATTAATTAGGTTTAATTAATTAAAATATACCTTTAGGCCTATAATTAATTAGATTTTAGGTTAGAAATATCCTTAGACCCATTTATTTAATTAGACATAGGCTCACCTAATTTAATTTAATTAATTTAGACTTAGCCAATTTAATTTAAGCCTTCTTTCATAATTTGTAGATTTAAGATCATAATTTAATTAAAACATGTCGAATTAGGCCCACTAATTTAAATATTCCATAATTTATAGAATTAGGCCCATTTTTTATTAAAATTAGTAGGCTTAAGTTCATTAAAATCAAAAGGAATTAGGTCTTTAGGTTCACTTATAATTTAAAATATGTAGACTTTAGCTCATTTATTTAAAATCCATATAGATTAAACTAACTTAGGGATTACATGATTTATTGAATGTATTATTTACTTGTATATTTCATGACTAGTTTGTCTTGGAGTTGGTTGTTTTAGGGTTTATATGAAATTGCATGTAAATAGAGAATAAGATAGTAATTCATAAAGTAATTCTAAATGAACACAAGACTGAGAGAAGTTGGTATTCCGTATCCAGAATCTTTTGATTATGGTGCTAGCTTTCTTTTAGGGAATCGAGTACCACCTTTTCGATTTGTCCCAGTTATTACCTTGGGTGGAGACTTCTCATCTCCATGTCATGTCTTTGTGATAGTGTTTAATATATTCTTTAGAGCCTTGAGCTCAAATAGTGTTGTGATTACTAAAATCTTGGACGCGCGTCCCGCCGTCTACAAAGCATATCATAAAAATACATAAGAACTAAAACTTTAATTAATATAAAATAAATTCTTATATCATAATATAATAAAATATCTTCATACAATATTCAAATATAGGGTCTCTAACTAATAACACAATACTACAATAATAAACATTACTACTACAACGATTACTAAAATACAAGAAAAAAAATGGTTCAATATTTATATAAATTAGCCAAGGAGGAAAGAGTCCAACAAATAAGTCTAATAGGGAGGTCTGAAGTAGAAGATCCTAAAAAAAATATTGATGGGGTCAGATCTCACTGAGTGAATTACTATTATATATATGTACGCAACCTAAATACATAGATACACAAGCATTAGTATAATAACATATTTATTTATTTATATATACATGCATTTCATACAAATGTTAAAAATTCACTTTTTATAATAATAAATGCAGAAAAATTTTGGGGTAAAGGATTAGAGCAGAACCCTAAAATATTCCGCAACCTCGAACACTAAATCTCACTAGCCAACAAGCTCATTTAATTCCAAAATATTTCTCCTTACAATTTTTGGACAATAGATTGACCCTAAAACACTAAGTCAACTGAGTTTCTGTAGTCTCATTGTCGGTGTGATTGGCTCGAGACACTAGGTCAACCAAGCTTCTGCAATCACACCACTCACTGACCACAAATCTTAATAGTCAGTTATTCAAATCTCACATCAATAAATTTTATAATATCAATTCTAACATTTTAACATACTGATGCGCATATAGTTCTAGTATCGCCCACTAAATAACATGTTCTACTACTATCTTTCAAAATATTTTATCAAAAATAATTAAATAAATGAAATCATATTAAATATATAAAGAATTCAATTTATACAAATAAATATTCAACTTTATACATATATATATATATATATATATATATATATATATATATGCAAACAAACATACATATATATTAACAATAACAATAAATATTTAATGCAACATGATATAATAAAATTTATATTTATTAAAAACATACAGATGCTCATAATATTTATTTACATGTAATATATACATATAATAATAATTTACAATTGTGTGCTCTTTTAAAATAACTCGACTGGTCTGGTCCTATAAGTCTCGGTTTTAAGGCAACTATAGAAAAATAAATAATAATAATGATAATAATAGAATTAAATTTTGTAATTTTATACATCTAGAATTTCTAAACAACAACTCGATTTAGGATATGACTCGTCTAAAACTCAAAACTTAGGACCGACTTGATGTCACGTTTTACGAGAAATCTATCAAAAATTCAGCAAAATCTTCTTTGTAAAATAGACGTCTCTCTACTAAAAGTAGAGCCAATCCTATATACAAACACACTTCAAATGCACAAAATGCTCAACTTCTCGGGTTGGGTCCCTAAACTACAATTATTGCCCAACTAAAAACCAATATACACAAAAATCAATAATATAATAATAAACATTAAAAATCACTAAAATTCATAAAAATCAATAAAATACCACAATTCAACTTATTTAAATAATAAAAAAATTAAAGATATTTATTTTCAAAATAATTAATAAAATCTCAAATATAATTAAATAATATTAATAAAAATTCATTTTCAAATATTCAAAATTAAATAGTATAATTTGCAAATAATTATTTAAATTGCTCAAATATATAATAAAAATAGCTAAAATTTAATTTAATCATAAAAACAATAAATAAAACTATTATTTGAATATATTTCTGAAAATTATTATTAATTAGATTAAAATAGTAAATAATTTATAAAAATTATTTTAATACTATTTGTTATTAAAAAATTATCCAAAACATAATAATTAATAATAATTTCAATTAAAATATAAAATTTAGCAATTTATACGAATTTTTCCAAAAATCTAAATTTTACATAAACATTCAAAAATTCATAATAAAAATTCAGACTACAATTTCAATAAACTTTCTTCACAAAATATACTTAAAATAATTAGTATAATTTATTAGAAATATAATTTTTAAGCTCGGAATAGTACATGAACAGTAACGCTGAGCTCGGAAATTCAATTTTTTTAGAAAACTAATAAAAATCACATTTAGCTTCCTTACAACATCTACAATAATTAATCACAGAGTAACAAATAGCTAATACAATCAAATAAAGGCTTAAACTAACAAAAAAATTAAAATACTAAAAAATGGGATAGTTACTGGGGTCGAAACTCGAAACGGTTAGAGGATTTGAGAATCCTAGAGGATGAACTTCCAAAAGAGCCCAACGTCAGTCTCCATTGTCCCCGGAATCATCTCTGGTGAGCAAAGGAAGTTCTAGCCAAACAAAGAAAAAAAACAAGAAGAGAAAGAAATGGGAGGATAATAATATTAATAATATTAAAATATTATTCAATTAAATTAAATTCTAGTCTTATTAATATATGAAATTGTACTAGCGTTTCCATCGAACTTAATTTTATAAAATAATTAAATATTATAATTTAACAAAATAATTATTAACATTGCAAATTTTAAAAATTAATTTAATAATCTATAAAATTTTGGATTATAACAATCTTCTCCCCTTACAAAAATTCGTTCTTGAATTTCAAAAATTAAAAGAACTAAAAACAAGAATTCATCGAGGAAAAAGGTAAGGGTAAGTCATTCACATCTTCGCCTCAGTCTCCCACATGTGTTCCTCCATGTTGTTGCTCCTCCACAACACCTTGACCATTGGAATATGCTTTGAACACAACTGACAAACTTGATAATCAACAATCATGATTGGTTCCTCCCCGTACATTAAATCTTCATTCATCTCTAAACTTTGGGGCTACAATACATGCGAAGGGTTTGAAATGTACTTCCTCAACATCAAGACATGGAACACTTGATGCAATTAAGACAAATTCGGAGGCGAAACTAACCGATATGCAACTATGCCCACTCTCTCTAGAATCTCAAAAGGTCCAATGTATCTTGGTGCTAACTTCCCTTTTTTACTAAATCTCATCACACCCTTTATCGGTGACACCTTTAGAAATACATAGTCCTCAACCTGAAACTCTATATCCTTACGCTTCGGATATGCATAGCTCTTATGTCTGCTAGCTATGGTTTCTAATCTTTTTATTATCAAAGAAACCTTCTCAACTGCATCCTGGACAATCTCAGGTCCAATAAACTCTCTCTCTCCAATCTTATCTCAATATAAAGGGGTTCTACACTTCTTTTTATACATAGCTTTATACAATGCCATTTCAATATTGCTATAGTAGCCATTATTGTAAGCAAACTCTACTAGTGGTAGATGATCATCCCAATTACCTCTAAGATCCATTACATACATTCTCTACATATCCTCAAGTGTTTGGATCATCCTCTTAGATTGACCATCTGTCTGATGGTGAAAAGCAGTACTAAAATCAAGCTTGGTGCTCGTTGCTTTTTACAACTTCTACTAAAATTGAGAGGTAAACACTGAACCTTTATTAGATACAATGGAAACAGGCACTCTATGAAGGCACACAATATGCTTGACATACAACTTAGCCAACTTAGTTATAAAATAAGTAGCCTTAACTGGTAAGAACTGAGCTAATTTGGTTAACCTGTCCACAATCACCTAGATGAAATTGTATATATCCCTTGAATGAGGTAACCCTATCACAAAATCCATAGCAATTCTCTCTTATTTCCACTCAGGAATCAAAAGAGGCTGAAGCTTCCCAGAAGGCTTTTGATGTTCTGCTTTCACCTACTGATAAGTGAAGCACTTAGAGATATAATTAACTATATTCTTTTTTAATCCATCCTACTAGTACAAATCCTTAATGTTGTAGTACATCTTAGTAACACCTGGATGCACATTGTAAGCTGTAGAATGCGCTTCTTCTAGGATCTCTTCTCTCAAATTATCCACATCAAGAACACATAACCTACCATTGATCCATAAAACACCTTCATCAAAATCAATGAACTTCCTTTCACGAACATTCTCCTCAAGCTCTACCAAAATAAAAGCTCGACTTTGAGCTGCCTTAATCCTATCCCTCAACACTGATATGACTCTAAACTGAGCTAGCAGTCCTCCTGATATGCTTAATTTCATCATCAACCCTTGATCCACTAACTTATGCAACTCTTGGATTAAAGGTCTTCTCTCCACACTAATGTAAGCAAGACTATCTGAGAACTTTCTACTCAAGGCATCTGCTACCACATTAGCCTTGCTTGGATGATATAGGATATCACAATCATAACCCTTTAGGAGTTCTAACCATCTCTTTTGCCTTGAGTTTATATCTCTTTACTGAAAAATGTACTTTATGTTAGTGATATGCACTAGGTCAATCATTTGTGATTATGTATTGACTTTCTTATTTTATTAATAAAGAGGTATTATATTATCATTTGATTTTATGATAATTACATGAATGGTTAATTCTTACTAAAGCCATCAAGTATGTGACTTGATAGTAAAACCCTTAGATTAAAATAAGAGTTCTATTCTAATTATCCCTAGCCATTTATTCATTATATGAATATTAAAGTATTAAGGCTAGTATGATGTTGACTGATGGTTATGTTTTACTAATCATAAATATGAGATATTAAGTCAACTCATAGGTACATGATGAGAGATCATGTACTGGATTGACCCACTATGAGAATACTATATAGATTATTGTCATAAGTATTTCTTATCAAAGTAATTTTATTTCGATCCTTTGACCTTGAAATCATCATGGATTTCTACATAGCTATTTTATGTTTTGACACATTCTAACATTGTCTTTAACCGGATGATTAAAAGAATGTTGTTGGATATAAAATTAGTTATGTGAGGAATGTGAGTGATTTAGAAGGAATTTATCCCTCATTAATATGAGAAAGATATCTAAAGGCCCCTTGATGAGATAGACTGAATAAAATGCATGGCCATGCTAAAATGAATTGATAAAGAGTTATCATTTTCAGTCTACTTGGAATCAAGTCATAATATTGAACTATATAAGGATGACATTCTATGCCTTATGTTCAATTAAGATATCATGTGATAAAGGGACAATAAAATTCACTGTAATTAGGTTATGTCGGATTATTGACTTCACATGACTTGGGTAGTCATAATGTCTTGCTAGAGGCCACTTATGACTTGTAGGTCTAAATAGAGATTTAGGCCCACTGCCAATGTTATGTGAACCTACAGGGTCACACACTTAGAACAAGCCCAAAACAGATATGGGTTTAATAAGCCCAAAATAAACTCTGTGGAAATAAATAATTAAAGTGTTTTATTTATTTGTTTATTTATTTAAGATAAATGTTATTTTAAATAAATAAATAAGATATTATTTTTGATTTATTTTTAAACAAAATCAGAATATAATAAATGGAAAATTACCAAAAGGTTATTGGTAAGTGAAACCCTAACTTGGAGTCTATAAATATGTTATATTCTCTAGGGTTTCACACACTTGTTTTTTTGCCTCCAAATTCGTTTTCTTTCTCTTAGAAAATAAAGACAGAGTTTTTCCTTTTTGTTCTTGATTTGTGAGACAGTCAAGAGGTTACTAGCACACACACTCAAATTCATTTTGTGAAGGGCTGTTCGTGTGGATACCTATAGAGGACGCATCCTTTTGGAGACGTCTTGATCCGAACAACCAAACCAAAAAGCTCGAGGTAAGGTGTCACCGGTGTGAACCTCCTCTCACCCTTCCAGAGAATCTTGTCTCTTCTGCGTTTTGGTAAGATTATTAAAAACCCTAGATTTAATCTATTAGTCAAATTACATGGATCCTGGCTTGGGAACGTGATAAAATTTTAATTTTTTCACTGCGTTTGCATCATAGAACCCAACACTTTAAGCTCTTATGATTTATGAAAATCTCACAAGTCACTCCATACAAATAATGTCTTTAAATCTTGAGAGCAAACATCATTACAACCATTTCTAGGTCGTAAGTAAGATAATTTTGTTCATGCTTCTTCAACTGCCTCGAAGTATAAGCTATCACCCTACCATTCTGCATCAACACACAACCTAGGCCGACTCTAGAAGCAACACAATACACCATGAACTTGTCTTTTCCATTTAGCAAATTCAGAACTAGAGTTATGGATAACTTCTCCTTTAGTAACTAAAAACTGTTATCACAAGCATCTGATCACACAAACTTCATATTCTTTTGAGTTAGGCAAGTCATAGGTGTTGCAATTCTATAGAAATCCTACATGAATCTCCTATAGTACCTAGCTAAACCTAGAAAACTTTGAATCTCAATGATTGATGTCGGTCTGGGCCATTCATACACTACTTCAATCTTTTATGGATTAACTTGAATACCATCTTTAGATACTATGTGTCTAAGGAATGCAACACTCTCTATCCAGAAATCACATTTTGAGAATTTAGCATAAAACTGATGTTCTCTCAGTGTTTGTAGTATTATTCTCAAGTGATATACGTGCTTCTTCATACTCTTCGAATACACTAATAAATCATCAATGAAGTCTATTACAAATTGATCCATAAATAATCTAAACACCTCATTCATCATATCTATAAAAGTAGTTGGTGCTTTAGTTAACCTGAAGGACATCACCAGAAACTCATAGTGACTATATTTAGTACAGAATGCCATTTTAGGAACATTCGCTTTACTGACTGGTAACTAATGATAGCCCAACTTTAAATCAATCTTAGAAAAAAACTATACACTCTAAAGTTGATTAAACAAATAATCTATCTTCAGAAAAGGATACTTGTTCTTCACTATCACCTTATTTAGCTCTCTGTAATCATTACACAGTCTCAGTGTACCATCCTTCTTCTTTATAAATAGGACTGGTGCACCCTAAGGAGAAACACTTAGTCAAATGAAACCCTTATCTAGAAAATCTTACAATTATTCTTTTAATTCTTTCAACTTTACAGGAGCCATTATATAGGATGAAATTAAAATAAAAGCTATGCCTGGGACTATATTTATATAGAATTTGATCTCTTTATGAGCTAGTAAACTTGGCAACTCATCAGGAAAGACATATGGAAACTTATAAGGTATTGGAAAATTTGAGATATATGTCTTCTCTATTGTAGTATCTTTGACTATGGCCAAGTATCCCTAACAGCCTTTTCTTAGCATCTTCCTAGCCATGATAGCGGAGATAAGATTCTGAGTTGCAGAAATTTTATCACCTATAAACTTAAACTTTTATTCATTTGGAATTATGAAAATCACCTCTTTACTCCAATAATCAATAGTGGCATAGTGCTGAGATAACCCATCCATTCCAAGGATCATAACAAAATCCATTCTCAAAACCACATCAAAATTAATTACACCCAAAAGGATTGAATCCATAAATAACTCTCTAAATTTTAGTCCTTAGCTCAGATGCTAATATATACTGAATCCTGTAACATATAGTTCTACCAGACTCCACTTATACAGTATCATATTTACAACATGATGTGACATATTAAAGAGTTTACGGGTATTCTTCTTAACTGACTGCTCTTCTCTTACTCTATGCAATAGCCATCACGTGTAATTATCCCTCCTTGAAGGTGGATGGAAGTATCCTAGAAATCACTCTTTAAACTCCAATCATGTCACAGTAGTCACATAAAGCTAATTTGATTACATGTACCAATCTTATACTGCAATTAAAACTAACAACTTCACCATTAAGAGTGCAAAAGTGTTGTGTCTACATTAAACATCTTCTGATTCCTTCATCAAAGCATATTCAAAACAATTGTCATGCTTGGTTAAGTGTTGTCAAGCCCTCATTAATCCTGGTTATCCCAGCCATAAATGCTATAAGTTCGAATTCAAAGGCTACTTGAACCTGTTATAATAACTACTTTAGCATTTGAGTTATAGTTGTCTCAGACCTACCCTTATCCTAGATATGTGTAGTAGGGGCTGAAACTAGAATCACAACTTCAACTTAAAAGGACTACTTATCAATATATATTGTCTTTGTGGTAAAAGCAGTTCGCGTTCACCTCACTTGAAAAGACGTGGAAATCAATGAGATTCAAAACATGGAATATACACATAATTGACATATCTTGAGCTCTCTGCTGAAATAGAGGTTGCATCTGCGGTACGACGGGAGGTATCGACACTGCACCCTACGGAACTCCTAGTGTATGGGCAACATCATCAAAACCCCGAGCGACAGGCTCCTCATTCTGTTGTTCCCACTATTTACGGTGACTTACCGCTTCTCGAGGTCTACCTCTATCTCTACGCCTAACTGGCTGCACATGGGGTAGAACCTTATCCTTAAAAGACTCTCCATCATTGATCTCATTTACTAATAGAACGACTCACGCTCGCCACAATCTGAAAAGAATAAAAATAAAACATATAATTTAGACAATCATAGATAACAAGCAGACACCCTAACAGTTACAGGGAAAATTAAAAGCAACGAAGACCTTTCAAGGACATGGTCGAACCTAATTTTGCTGCTATAGTTTCAAAGAAAACTCAACTCTACTAACCTAGGTCCACAACACTAAAACCTAAGCTCTGATACCAATTTTTTCACGACCCAAACTGGAGAGTCATGACCGACGCTAGGGAACGAGAATTCTTTCAAATTCGGAACCCGTAGAAAACCTTAAAATAAAAACAAATGCATATCATAAAAATACATAAGAACTAAAAATTTAATTGATATAAAATAAATTTTTATATAATAACATAATAAAATATCTTCATACAATATTCAAATATAGGGTCTCTAACTAATACAACACAATACTACAACAATTTACTAATATACAAGAAAAATAATGGTTCTATATTTACATAAATTGGTTGGGGAGGAAAGAGTCTAGTGAATAAATTTAATAGGGAGGTCTGAAGTAGAAGATTCTGAAAAAAAATATTGAGGGAGATTAGACCTCATTGAGTGAATTACTATTATATATATGCACATAATCTAAATACATAGATACATATATATATATATATATATATATATATATATATATATATACATATACATATACATATACATATACATATAGATATATATATGTATATGTATATGTATATGTATATGTATATGTATATGTATATGTATGTATATGTATATGTATATGTATATGTATATGTATATATATTTACATATACATATACATATACATATATATATATATATATATATATATATATATATATATATATATATATATATATATATATATATATATATATATATATATATATATATTTATTTATTTATTTATTTATGCATTTCATATGGATGCTAAAAATCCACTTTTTATAATGATAAATACAGAAAAATTTTCTACAACCTCGAACACTAAACCTCACTAGCTAATAGGCTCATTTAATTTCAAAATATTTTTCTTCACAATTTTTGGATAGTAGACTGGTTTCGAGACACTAAGTCAACCGTATTTTTGCAATCTCACTATTGGTGTGATTGACCCCGAGACACTAAGTCAACCGAGCTTCCGCAATCAAAACACTCACTTACCATAAATCTCAATAATTAATTATTCAAATCTTACATCAATAAATTCTATAATATCAATCCTAACATTTTAACGTAATGGTGCGCACACATTCCTAATGTAGCCCACTAGGTAGCACGTTCTACTACTATCCTCCAAAATATTTTATAAAAAATAATTAAATAAATGAAATCATATTAAATATGTAAAACATCCAATTTATACAAATAAATATACAACTTTATATGTATATGCAAACAAACATACATATATATTAACAATAACAATAAGTATTTAATGCAACATTACATAATAAAATTCATATTTTATTAAAAACATAGATGCCAATAATTTCTCAACATGCAATACATACATTATTCAAAATAATTATTCTTAATTATATTTATGGAAACATATATATAAATATTAACAATAATGAATATCATTTAATGAAATGAGCATAATAAATTCATATTTATTAAAAACATATGGATGCTCATAATATTTATTTACATGCAATATAAACATATAATAATAACTCACTATTGTGCGCTCTTTTAAAATGACTCGAGTAACATGATCTTATAGGTTTTGGTCTTGGTGCAACTATAGAAAAATAAAGAATAATAATAATATTAGAATTAAATTTCTAATTTTATACATCTAAAATTTCTAAAGAATAACTTGATATAGTACACAACTCATCTAAAACTCAAAACTTAGGACCGACTTGATGTTATGTTCTATGAGAAATCTATCAAAAATTCTGTAGAATCTCCTTTGTAAAATAGACGTCTCTCTACTAAAAATAGAGTCAATCCTTGTCACGACCCAAAACAGGGGCTATGACTGGCGCTAGGGAACGGAAATTCTTTCGAATCCGGAACCCGTAGCAAGCCTAAAAATAAAATAAAACATGCAATAATAATAATAACAATATCAAATTTACAGCGGAAATAAAAATCATAAATCAAATCATAAATATAATAATAACATTTTCACCACTGGATTTAAGTCAAATCTCATCTCATATATATAAATCTCTTAATACAAATCCAGTTCAAATAATACAATATCTCACATAAATAAAATACATAAAATCCCACAATCTAATTCACAACTATTGTAGTGTCTAGATTATAAAAATAAGACTCAAGTAAGCAATTTACACAAAGAAGCCGGGGCGAAAGAAATCCGGCGTACAGGCCTGCTACTGAGGTCTGAAGATGATGACTCTCCTGAAAAATAGTCAACGGAGGGGAGTCAGACCTCACTGAGTGAATTACTATAATATATATACATGCATACTAAATGACAATGCATACAATCAACAATATATATCTAATATGTATATATACAGGCAATACACACAGATGCTGTAAAATCATTTTATATATTTTTATTAAAATCATCGTTTGTGAAGGATCAAATAGAACCCTATGATATCGAAACCTCAAACAGTGTTAGACAACACTCTAGCCATACAGGCTCACTTAATCCAAATATATCCACTTAATCCATTTAGACAGTAGACTGGCCCCGAGACACTAAGTCAACCAAGCTCCAGCAGTCTGACTGCCAGTGTGATTGGCCCCGAGACACTTGATCAACCGAGCTCCAGCAATCACACCCCCAAACCATATCTCACATATCAGATAAATCAATTCAATCAATATCCTCAAATAGGTTAGTAATATAGCCTATCTGCTATAAGCGTACCGGTACGTACTTGGTCCTAGTGCTGCCCACTAGGTAGCACGTTCTATTGATATCCTTCATTAATAATATAAAACATACATTCATAAAAATAAATGATGCATGAATTTCAATAAAAAAACAATATAAACATATATATACTAGAAATATACCAAAAGTAAACCAGGTATATTTCGAGTATATATATGTCAAATAAATCCAATCAAATTATAAATTAAGCTAGAAATATATTTTAAAAAATATTTTAAATATAATTTATTAATAAAACATGCATATAATTTAATATATACCGAAAATAAACCAAAAATAAACTGAAGATATACTTAAATACTAATCACATTATTTATGCATATTTAAACAAAATAAAACATATATGTCTAAAATCATGCATCCTAAAGCATATATATATATAAAATAGTAACTCATAAATTAGTGCGCTCCACGAGATGGATCCGATGGGCCTAGTCCACTAGCCTCGATCTCGGCGCAACTAAACAAATAATAACGACAAAAATCAGAATAACCCTAACAGAAATCCTAGAATTCGATCTAGAGTATTTAACATAGAATTGAGATTAGGGTTCGACCGGATATCACGTTTTACGAGAATTCTATCAAAAATTCGACAGAACCTCCCCTGTAAAACGGACATCTCTCTACTCAAAGAGTAGAGCCGACCCTGTAAAGAAACACACTTCGAAAAACAAGCTCAACACTCAACCACAACCCCTCGGTCGGACTTCAAACTACAGTCTACCGACCGGGGTCCATAATCACAGAACAATTCTGAAAATACCAAAAATACCCTTAAATAATAAAAATTTATTTTATATGTAGAAATTACATAATTAACCTTTAAACACATTAAAAATCGATAAAAACTCATTTTATTAGAAAAACCGTATATTATATATATAATTGAAAATAATTCACGAAAAATAGTTTTAATTAGTTAAAAATACTAAATAATTTGTAGAAATCATTTTTATACCTTAAATAACTATTAAAACCAATTAAATTACATTATTAGCCAATTTTGTGTAAAATTACCAAAATACCCCTATATATATAAATATACTAAAATTACTTCAAAAATTCACCAAAAATAGTATAATTATCCAAAATTAATTTTATCAACATATTTATCAATAATATCAATAATTAAACTCAATTAACCAATTAATTTCAATTAAAAACACATTTAACCCTAATTTCCCAAAATTACATAAACTTCAATAATTCAAAATAAATACATAGAAATTCATAAAAATTCCAAATAAATTCATAAAATTCATTTCAACACCTAATTTACCCATAAATAACAATTTCATAATTTAAATAATTAATTTCCAAAAATTAGAAAATAATATTAAAATATTCAAAAATACCCAAAAATCCAAAAAATCTCCAAAAATTCCACAAAAATTCACACATGTAGATTAAGCTACTAGGATCAACATTTGTGAAGGGAGTTTTCATGAATCAATCAATTCAAAGCTCAAAAAAATCAAAAACCCTAATATGGCCGAATTTAAAAATTCGAAACCTAAGCAAATCAAGACCATTTAAGCTCAAACCAAAGCTAGAATCACACTCACCGGAGGTCAAGGAGAAGAAAGAGACTGGTGGTGTCAAAAACGGTGGCCGGAACCGTGGTCGACGGCGAGGAGAAGAAGTTTCGATCAAAGAAAGAAAATGGTGTAGCCGACACCGGAGAAGAAGGCTGTTGGCGACGGGGAAAGGCTGCGGACGAAGGTGGTAAGCCGGGAGGCACACCGATGGTAGGGGAACGGCGTGACAGACGGTGGTTGGTGGTGAGGGAGTGGTCGAGCACGGGAAGAAGAAGAAGAAGAAGAAGAAAAAGAAAAGAAAAGAAAAGAAAAAGAAAAGAAAAAGAAAAAGAAAAAAGAAAGAAAAAAAAGAAAAAAAAATAATTTTAATAAAATATTTGAAAAAATCACACCCACACATTTAATATTTAATATTTTAAAATTTAATATTAATTAAAAATAATTAAATAACACATAAACAAATAATTAATTAATAAAATATTAGGGCAATATACTAAACCCTAATTAAATAAATAATTATACGTATACACGGTGTTTAGTATTTTAAAAAAAATACGTATGAGTTCCGGGAAAATTTTACGTCCCGAGAAAATTTTACGTAAAACACTGTAAATAAGACACAATAATTAAAATAGGTTTTAAATACATATCAACTTGTAAAAATATCGTAATATATATACAAAAATTATTAACACTGCATATCCCGGTACAGTGTAAAAATATTTAAAAACACGGGATATTACAGTCTTCCCCCCTTACAAGAATTCGTCCTCGAATTCCAGAAAACAGGATCAAGAAGGAAAGAGATACGGGTAAGAAGCTCGCATCTCAGCTTCAGTCTCCCACGTATGCTCCTCAACTTTATTGCTACGCTACAGAACCTTGACCATCAGAATCTATTTCGATCGCAACTGTCGAACTTGATAATCAACGATCGCCACAGGTTCTTCCACAAACGTCAAATCTTCACTCACTTCTACACTGTCAAGCTGCAACACGTGAGAAGGGTCTGAGATATACTTCCTCAACATCAAGATATGAAATACTGGATGCACCTGTGACATACTCGGAGGCAAATCCAATCGATATGCAACAGTGCCAACTCTCTCCAGAATCTCAAACGGTCCAATATATCTCGGTGCTAACTTACCCTTCCTGTCAAATCTCATCACACTCTTCATCGGAGATACCTTCAGAAAAATGAAATCTCCAACCTGAAACTCCACATCTCTACGCCTAGGATCCGCATAACTCTTCTGCTGGCTAACTACGGTGTCTAATCTTCGCTTAATCATGGTGACTTTCTCTGCAGCATCCTGAACCATCTCAGGTCCAATCAAAGCTCTCTCACCAATCTCGTCCCAACTCAGAGGGGATCTACACTTCCTTCCATACAACGCCTCATATGGTGCCATACCAATACTACTATGGTAGCTGTTATTATATGCAAACTCAAAGAGTGGCAAATGATCATCCCAGCTACCTCCCAAATCCAGGACACACATCCTCAACATCTCTTCCAGTGTCTGGATCGTCCTCTCAGACTGACCATCTGTCTGAGGATGAAAAGCAGTACTGAAATCTAACTTAGTGCCCATTGCTTCCTGTAAATTCTACCAAAAATGAGAAGTAAACACCGAACCTCTATCTGACACAATGGACACAGGTACTCCATGAAGGCACACAATATGCTTCACATACAACTTCACCAATCTAGCAACTGAATAAGTGGCTTTCACAGGTAAGAAATGTGCAAACTTCGTCAATCTGTCTACAATCACCCAGATGGAATCGTATCCATCCTTTGAACAAGGTAAACCGACCATAAAATCCATAGCTATCCTTTCCCACTTCCACTCGGGAATAGGAAGAGGCTGAAGCTTCCCAGAAGGCTTCTGATGTTCGGCTTTCACTTGCTGACACGTCAAGCACTTAGCAACATAATCAGTGACATCTTTCTTCAATCCGTCCCATCAGTATAAATCTCTGATACTATGGTACATCTTAGTGACACCTGGATGAACGCTGTAAGCTGTAGAGTGTGCTTCCTCTAAAATCTCCTCTCTCAAGTCATCCATATCAGGAACACATAATCTACCACTGATCCACAACACACCATCATCATCAAGTGTGAAATCAGTGAACTTCCCTGCTCGAACATTCTCTGCAAGCTCTTTCAGAATGGGATCTTGGCTCTAAGCTACTTTAATCCTATCCCTCAGTACAGATCGTATTTTAAACTAAGCTAGTAGTCCACCTGATGTACTAAGCTTCATCATTAGACCTTGATCCACCATCAGATGCAACTCCTGGATCAATGGTCTCCTCTCAACACTGATGTGAGCAAGACTACCTGAGGACTTTCTACTCAAGGCATCTGCTACCACATTAGCTTTACCCGGATGATATAAGATCTCGCAATCATAATCCTTCAATAGTTCCAACCATCTTCTTTGCCTCAAATTCAAATCTCTCTGCTGGAAAATGTACTTAAGGCTCTTGTGATCAGTAAATATCTCACAAGTCACCCCGTACAAATAATGTCTCCAAATCTTTAAAGCAAAAATGACTGCAGCCATCTCAAGATCATGTGTAGGATAGTTCTGCTCATGCTTCTTCAACTGCCTCGAAGCATAGGCTATCACGCTTCCATTCTGCATCAGCATACAACCAAGACCAATTCTAGAGGCATCATAGTAAACTGTGAACTTATCCACACTATTAGGCAAAGCTAATACTGGCGCTGTGGTTAATTTCTCCTTCAATAACTGGAAACTATTCTCACAAGCTTCTGACCACTCGAATCTAACATTCTTCTGAGTTAAGCGAGTCATAGGGGCTGCTATTCTAGAAAAATCCTACACAAACCGCCTATAATACCCGGCTAAACCCAAAAAACTCCGAATCTCTGTAACAGAAGTAGGTCTAGGCCATTCAGATACTGCCTCAATCTTCTGTAGATCAACCTGAATACCTTCTTTAGACACTACGTGTCTAAGAAAAGAAACACTCTCCATCCGGAAATCACACTTGGAGAATTTAGCATAAAGCTGCTGATCTCTCAATGTCTGTAGTACAATCCTCAAGTGATATACATGCTCCTCCATACTCCTTGAATATACCAGTATATCATCAAAGAAGACTACTACAAACTGATCCACATACGGTCTGAGTACCCTATTCATCAAGTCCATAAAAGCTGCTGGTGCATTAGTCAAACCAAAAGACATCACCAGAAACTCATAATGACCATATCTAGTGTGAAATGCTGTCTTAGGAATATCGGCTTCACTAATCCGCAGCTGATGATAACCCGACCTCAAGTCGACCTTAAAAAAGAACTGCGCACCCTGAAGTTGATCAAACAAATCATCTATCCTCGGGAGAGGATACTTGTTCTTCACTGTCACCTTATTCAACTCTCGGTAGTCAATGTACAGTCTCAGGGTACCATCCTTCTTCTTCACAAACAGGACTGGTGCACCCCAAGGAGAAACACTGGGTCTGATAAAACCTTTATCCAACAACTCTTGCAACTGTTGCTTCAACTCTTTTAACTCTGCAGGAGCCATTCTGTAGGGTGGCATAGATATAAGAGTAGTAGCTGGTACCACATCTATACAGAACTCAATCTCTTTGTGAGGTGGCAAACCTGGCAACTCCTCGGGAAAAACATTAGGAAACTTACAAGCAACAGGAACATCTGTAAGTGACAGCTTCTCCATTGAAGTATCCCTGACCAATGCCAAATATCCCTGACATCCTTTCTTCAATAACTTCCTAGCCGTAATAGCAGAAATAAGATTCTGAGGTGCTGAACTCCTATCACCAACAAACTTAAAATCTTCTTCACCAGGAATTCTGAAAGTCACCTCTTTATTCCTGCAATCTACCACAACATAGTGCTGAGATAACCAATCCATTCCTAGAATAACATCAAACTCCATCACATCTAATAAAATCAAATCAGCGGGTAATTCTCTATCTCCCACGAGAACTGGACAACCAGAAAGAACAATATCGGTGTCCAAGGAATCGCTCAGAGGAGTGGCAACAAACAAAGGAAAAGCCATCCTCGAAGTTTGCCAACAAGATTTGGAGGTAAAAATAGGAAAAACAAATGAATGCGTGGCACCCGAATCAAATAAAACCCAAGCATCCAGGTAACAAACAGAAACAATACCTGCCACGACTGCATTAGATGCCTGAGCATCTTGCTGAGTGAGATGGAAAACTCTGGCTTGACCTCGACCTCCCTGCTGACTGGTAGAAGCCTGGCCAGCACCTCTGGCACCTCCTCTAGTACCTTTACCACGACTCTGCTGTGGAACAAACTGAGTGGAACTCTGATGCTGGGCTGGAGGTAACTGAAATGGCACGGGTGCAGCACTAACAATCAACTGCTATGGGAATCGCGGAATCTGCTGTTGTTGATACCCAGAATAAGGACACGATCTAGCAAAATATCCTGTCTGCCCGCATCTGAAGCATGTCAGTGGTGTCAGATAACACGGTCCCTGATGGACTCTACCGCAAGTCTGGCATACACTGGCCGCTGATCCAGAACTGCGACCACTGCTGCTGCTCGAAGCACCTGACCCGAATCTAAATGATCTACGCTGACCTCCACAGTCATGTCTACTGCTCCAATGCACTCGTTGCTGCTGTCTCTGACTCTGTTGAGTCAGACCTCGCTGCTGACTACTCGAACCAACATGAAAACTCGAATACGGAGTAGCCTGCAATCCACTCGACTGAACTCCCAGCTGGTAATAATCAGGCATCGCTCCCTGCCTAACTAGCCTCAGCTCAATCTCCTTGGCTAACTCAATCACAGACTCCAGAGTAAGGCCTGCTGTAGGCATACCAACAAAAGCATAACCCAAATCAGTAACGTATATAGTGACTGTAAAATACTGATCCCGCATCAGATCCTCTGCATATCTACTCAGACGGAGAAACTCTTGGGTGTACTCCTCTACAGATCAATCTCCACGAGAAATACTGGTCAATCAGAGACGATGGCTCAAACGAAGCGGCTCTGGACAAAATCTCCTCATAAATCACTCTCGGAACTGAGCCCATGTCATCGTCATCATGTAAGGCTGGAGCATCTGAATGAACCAATCTAAGGCTGGTCCCTCAACAGATAACTCAACGATCATGATCCGCTGGTACTCGGTATGAGCAGTCCGAGTCCGAGTCTCAATCGCGTGCAGAAAATCTAACGGATCGGAAGTACCATCAAATGCAATCCTGCCAACTCGGGCATAGAACAAAGCTACCTCAGGGTCAGACATACCCTGCTGATAGGTAGGCTGAACAGGCTGAACAACTGGAGGAACATGAACATCAAACTCAGGCTCAACAGGCTCCTCGTCCTGTAACTCCCTCTGCCTATGGTGACCTACTGCTCCTCGAGGTCTACCTTTGCCACGACCTCTACGTCTAACTGGTTGCTCAGGAGGTAAAACCTCATCCTTAAAAGACTTATCATCCTTGGCCTCAACGATCGGTGGAGCGACACGCGCTCGCCTCCCCATACTGAAAAGACAAATGGAAAGATTCAGACAAAACAGACAACGGAGGAATAACGCAGAAAACTAAGCAAGGAATACTTATCAAGACATGCTCGAACCTAATTCACTGCAGTAGTTCAACAGAAAACACAACTTTAAAACTAGGGCCACGACTCATACAACTAAGCCCTGACACAGAACTCCGCTCTGATACCAACTTTGTCACGACCCAAAACAGGGGCCATGACCGACGCTAGGGAACGAGAATTCTTTCGAATCCGAAACCTGTAGCAAGCCTAAAAATAAAATAAAACATGCAATAATAATAATAACAATATCAAATTTGCAGCGGAAATAAAAATCATAAATCAAATCATAAATATAATAATAACATTTTCACCACTGGATTTAAGTCAAATCTCATCTTATATATATAAATCTCTTAATACAAATCCAGTTCAAATAATACAATATCTCACATAAATAAAATACATAAAATCCCACAATTTAATTCACAACTACTGCAATGTCTAGATTATAAAAATAAGACTCAAGTAAGCAGTTTACACAAAGAAGCCGGGGCGGAAGAAATCCGACGTACAGGCCTGCTACTGAGGTCTGAAGATGATGACTCTCCTGAAAAATAGTCAACGGAGGGGAGTCAAACCTCACTGAGTGAATTACTATAATATATATACATGCATACTAAATGACAATGCATACAATCAACAATATATATCTAATATGTATATATACAGGCAATACACACAGATGCAGTAAAATCATTTTATATATTTTTATTAAAATCATCGTTTGTGAAGGATCAAATAGAACCCTATGATATCGAAACCTCAAACAGTGTTAGACAACACTCTAGCCATACAGGCTCACTTAATCCAAATATATCCACTTAATCCATTTAGACAGTAGACTGGCCCCGAGACACTAAGTCAACCGAGCTCCAGCAGTTTGACTGCCAGTGTGATTGGCCCCGAGACACTTGGTCAACCGAGCTCCAGCAATCACACCCCCAAACCATATCTCACACATCAGATAAATCAATTCAATCAATATCCTCAAATAGGTTAGTAATATAGCCTATCTGCTATAAGCGCACCGGTACGTACTCAATCCTAGTGCTGCCCACTAGGTAGCACGTTCTATTGATATCCTTCATTAATAATATAAAACATACATTCATAAAAATAAATGATGCATGAATTTCAATAAAATAGCAACATAAACCATATATATACTAGAAATATACCAAAAGTAAACCAGGTATATTTCGAGTATATATACGTCAAATAAATCAAATCAAATTATAAATTAAGCTAGAAATATATTTAAAAAAATATTTTAAATATAATTTATTAATAAAACATGCATATAATTTAATATATACCGAAAATAAACCAAAAATAAACTGAAGATATACTTAAATACTAATCACATTATTTATGCATATTTAATCATAATAAAACATATATTTCTAAAATCATGCATCCTAAAGCATATATATATAAAATAGTAACTCACAAATTAGTATGCTCCACGAGATGGATCCGACGGGCCTGGTCCACTAGCCCTCGGTCTCGGCGCAACTAAACAAACAATAACGATAAAAATCAGAAATCCTAGAATTCAATCTAGAGTATTTAACACAGAATTGAGATTATGGTTCGACCGGATATCACGTTTTACGAGAATTCTACCAAAAATTCGGCAGAACCTCCTCTGTAAAATGGACATCTCTCTACTCAAAGAGTAGAGCTGACCCTGCAAAGAAACACACTTCGAAAAACAAGCTCAACACTCAACCACAACCCCTCGGTCGGACTCCAAACTACAGTCTACCGACTGGGGTCCACAATCACAGAATAATTTTGAAAATACCAAAAATACCCTTAAATATTAGAAATTCATTTTATACGTAGAAATTATGTTTAATAATAAATAAAAATAATTAAATAATAATAAATTAATAAACAAATACTAAAATATTAGGGTAATATATATTAAACCCTCATTAAATAAATATTGCACACATACACGGTGTTTAGTAATTTAAAAATACGTATGAGTTCATGCAAGTCCGAAAATATATTTAAAATAATTAATAATAAATTATTTACGTGAAAATTTCCCCAAAAATGCAAGTCCAGGGAAAATTTTACGTAAAGCACTGTAAATAAGACATAATAATTAAAATAGGTTTTAAATACATATCAACTCGTAAAAATATCATAATTTATACAAAAATTATTAATACTGCATATCCTGGTACAGTGTAAAAATGTTTAAAAACACGGGATATTATAGTCTTCCCCCCTTACAAGAAGTCGTCCCCGAATTCCAGAAAACAGAATCAAGAAGGAAAGAGATACGGGTAAGAAGCTCGCATCTCAGCTTCAGTCTCCCACGTATGCTCCTCGACTCTATTGCTACGCCACAGAACCTTGACCATCGGAATCTACTTCAAACGCAACTGTCAGACTTGATAATCAACGATCGTCATAGGTTCTTCTACAAACGTCAAATCTTCACTCACTTCTACACTGTTAGGCTACAACACGTGTGAAGGGTCTGAGATATACTTCCTCAGCATCGAGATATGAAATACTGGATGCACCTGTGACATACTCGGAGGCAAATCCAACCGATATGCAATAGTGCCAACTCTCTCCAGAATCTCAAACGGTCCAATATACCTCGGTGCTAACTTACCCTTCTTGCCAAATCTCATCACACCCTTCATCGGATATACCTTTAGAAAAATGAAATCTCCAACCTGAAACTCCACATCTCTACGCCTAGGATCCGCATAACTCTTCTGCCAGCTAACTGCAGTCTCTAATCTTTGCTTAATCACGGCGACTTTCTCTACAGCATCCTGAACCATCTCAGGTCCAGTCAAAGCTCTCTCACTAATCTCATCCCAACTCAAAGGGGATCTACACTTCCTTCCATATAACGCCTCGTACGGTACCATACCAATACTGCTATGGTAGCTGTTATTATATGCAAACTCAACAAGTGGCAAATGATCATCCCAATTACCTCCCAAATCCAAGACACACATCCTCAACATATCTTCCAATGTCTGGATCGTCCTCTCAGACTGACCATTTGTCTGAGGATGAAAAGCAGTACTGAAATCTAACCTAGTGCCCACCGCTTCCTGCAACTTCTGCCAAAAATGAGAAGTAAACACCGAACTTCTATCTGACACAATGGACACAGGTACTCCATGAAGGCACACAATATGCTTCACATACAACTTCGCCAATCTGGCAACTGAATAAGTGGCTTTCATAGGCAAGAAATTTACAGACTTCGTCAATCTGTCTACGATCACCCAGATGGAATCGTATCCATCCTTCGAACGAGGTAAACCGACCACAAAATCCATAGCTATCCTTACCTTTAAACACATTAAAACCGATAAAAACTCATTTTATTAGAAAAACCGTATATTATATATATAATTGAAAATAATTCACGAAAAATAGTTTTAATTAGTTAAAAATACTAAATAATTTGTAGAAATCATTCTTATACCTTAAATAACTATTAAAACCAATTAAATTACATTTTTAGTCAAATTTGTGTAAAATTACCAAAATACCCATATATATATAAATATACTAAAATTACTTCAAAAATTCACCAAAAATAGTATAATTATCCAAAATTAATTTTCTCAACATATTTATCAATAATATCAATAATTAAACTCAATTAACCAATTAATTTCAATTAAAAACACATTTAACCCTAATTTCCCAAAATTACATAAACTTCAATAATTCAAAATAAATACATAGAAATTCATAAAAATTCCAAATAAATTCATAAAATTCATTTCAACACCTAATTTACCCATAAATCACAATTTCATAATTTAAATAATTAATTTCCAAAAATTAGAAAATAATATTAAAATATTCAAAAATACCCAAAAATCCAAAAAATCTCCAAAAATTCCACAAAAATTCACACATGTAGATTAAGCTACTAGGATCAACATTTGTGAAGGGAGTTTTCATGAATCAATCAATTCAAAGCTCAAAAAAATCAAAAACCCTAATATGGCCGAATTTAAAAATTCGAAACCTAAGCAAATCAAGACCATTTAAGCTCAAACCAAAGCTAGAATCACACTCACCGGAGGTCAAGGAGAAGAAAGAGACTGGCGGTGTCAAAAACGGTGGCCGGAACCGTGGTCGACGGCGAGGAGAAGAAGTTTCGGTCAAAGAATGGGTAGCCAACGCCGGAGAAGAAGGCTGTTGGCGACGGGGAACGGCTGAGGGCGAAGGTGGCAAGCCGGGAGGCTCACCGACGGTAGGGGAACGGCATGACAGACGGTGGTTGGTGGTGAGGGAGTGGTCGGGCACGGGAAGAAGAAGAAGAAGAAGAATAAGAAGAAGAAGAAGAAGAAGAAGAAAAAGAAAAGAAAAGAAAAAGAAAAGAAAAAGAAAAAGAAAAAAGAAAGAAAAAAAAGAAAAATAATAAAAAAATAATTTTAATAAAATATTTGAAAAAATCACACCCACACATTTAATATTTAATATTTTAAAATTTAATATTAATTAAAAATAATTAAATAACACATAAACAAATAATTAATTAATAAAATATTAGGGCAATATACTAAACCCTAATTAAATAAATAATTATACGTATACACGGTGTTTAGTATTTTAAAAAAAATACGTATGAGTTCATGCAAGTCCGTAAATATATTTAAAATAATTAATAATAAATTATTTACGTGAAAATTTTTCCGAAAATGCAAGTCCCGGGAAAATTTTACGTAAAGCACTGTAAATAAGACACAATAATTAAAATAGGTTTTAAATACATATCAACTCGTAAAAATATCATAATATATATACAAAAATTATTAATACTGCATATCCCGGTACAGTGTAAAAATGTTTAAAAACACGGGATATTACAATCCTGTATACAAACATACTTCAAATAAACAAAATGTTCAACTTTTCAGGTTGGGTCCCTGAACTACAATTATTGTCAAACTGAAAACCAATAGACACAAAAATCAATAATATAATAATAAACATTAAAAATCACTAAAGTTCATAAAAATCAATAAAATACCACAACTCAACTTACTTAAATAATAAAAACATTAAAGATATTTATTTTCAAAATAATTAATAAAATCTCAAATATAATTAAATAATATTAATAAAAAACCATTTTTCAAATATTCAAAATCAAATATTATAATTTACAAATAATTATTTAAATTGCTCAAATATATAATAAAAATAGCTAAAATTTAATTTAATCATAAAAATAATAAATAAAACTATTATTTGAATATATTTCTAGAAAATATTATTAATTAGCTAAAAATAGTAAATAATGCATAAAAATTATTTTAATACTATTTATTACTCAAAATTTATCCAAAACAAAATAATTAACAATAATTTTAATTAAAATATAAAATTTACCAATTTATACTAATTTTTCCAAAAATCCAATTTTTACATAAACATTCAAAAATTCATAATAAAAATTCGGAATACAATTTTAATAAAATTTCTTCATAAAATATGTTTAAAATATTTAATAGAATTTATTAAAAATATAATTTTTTCGAGCTCAGCACAGTACATGAACAGTAACCCCTCAAGTCTGAAAATTCAAAATTTTTAAAAAAATACATAAAAATCAGATTTAGCTTCCTAACAAACTCTACAACAAATAACCCCAAAACAACATTAGCTAATAAAATCAAATAAATGTTTAAACTAACCAAAATCTCAAAATACTAAAAAACTAATTAGTTACCGGAATCGAAAGTCAAAACGGTTAGAATATTTGAGAATTCCAGAGGATAAGCTTCCAAAAGAGCCCAATGTCAGTCTATGTTGTCACTGGAATCTTCTCCGGTGAGCAAAGAAATTTCTGGCCAAACAAAGGAAAAAAACAAGAAGAAGGAAAAGAAGAATTTGGGGGTACCTTTTGCTACTTTTTTTTTAAAATTATTTTAAGGATAAAAGACAAAACTTAAAAAAAAAATATATTTTATTTAAAATATCCTCTCTCACCAATTTCACACCAAAATATATATATATATATAACAATTAATTTAATTTAATAAAATCAATCAACTAAATAATTATTAAAAATAAAATTAAACTTTAATTTCAAAATAATAATAATATGAAATAATAAAGCAAATAATAACAATAGAATTTAATT
Source organism: Mallotus nudiflorus (assembly GCA_947683625.1). Classification (NCBI taxonomy): domain Eukaryota; kingdom Viridiplantae; phylum Streptophyta; class Magnoliopsida; order Malpighiales; family Euphorbiaceae; genus Mallotus; species Mallotus nudiflorus. The sequence continues at coordinate 5,752,347 of CANTUR010000011.1, forward strand.
TAATTTCATAAATAATAAAAATACTAATATTAAAATAATATTCAACACTAAATATTCAAATTTAATTTTATAAAATAATTAAATATTATAATTTAATAAAATAATTATTAACACTGTAAATTTTAAAAATTAATTTAATAATTTATAAAATTTTGGATTATTACATCCTCCAAAGGTTAAGAATGTTATTTGGAGGGCATGCATGGATTGTTTACCAACTCTCGCTGTTTTGTGTACTTGTGCTATCGAGTTACATCCTACTTTTCCTCGTTGTCATTGTGTTGTTGAAACAATTTTTCATGCATTAGTGTCTTGTTCATCAATTAAGGAGGTGTAGTGTGGGACTGAAGTGGGTTGTTTGGACGGGCAGTTTGTGGACTTTACGAGTTGGTGGAGTCATGTTTTAAGGAATTATTCCCTGGAGGTTTATTGCTTTGCTGCTATGTTGTTGTAGCAGGTTTGGTTTAGCAGAAATGATTTGGTGCGGAATCAAGTTCAGCATTCAAGTGCTCAGATTGTTGCAGCTGCTAGTTCGTGCTTAATTCAATGGCGTACTGCTGGGTTGAATTATCAAGGACATATTCATTTAGCTGGCAGTAACAATAGAAGATAGGCCTAAGATGGCGTTTTCAAATGCAACATGGATGCTGCTTTATTTTCTAATCAGAATCGAGGAGGAGACTGTGTTATCAAGGATAGTAATGGCAGTTTTGTGATAGCTTTATAGTTTTCTTCTGTTAATAGATGCTCTCTGTCAGTTGCAGAGGCCATCTGTTGTAAGGAGGCATTAAGTTGGCTTAAGGATAAGGGACTTCAACGAGTAGATATAGAACTAGACCGTCTTCAACTGGTCAGAGCAGAAAATTGTTCGGTGTTTGGCTTAGTGGTGAGTGATTATAAGTCTATTCTTAGCTAATTGCAATCTTAGCTTTGTGCCGTGGTTAGTGAAGCAGGTAGCGCATGTCCTTGCAAGGACTTCTGGTTCCATGTTTGATTATCGTTTAGTTTATGAAGACTGTCCTTATTTTATATCTGATGTAGTAGCTTTTGATATGAATTAATGCATTTTGTTTTCCTTTCAAAAAAAAAAAAAACACATGAAAGTTAAAACAATAAAAAATTAACCGTAATATTGATAACTTCAATCAAAAAACGTATGTGGTGTAATTTTAACAAAAATCGATGGGTCAGATATTTCTTTTTTCAAATTAGATCGTTTAGCATCAAACTAACTATCATGAGAATTAGTAGACCAAAAGATCAAATTGGACCTTCGACTTTGAATCAAAGCAAATATTGAATCTTCTTTTTTTTTTTTTTTCAGCTCCCGATAGGAAAATTTTTCTTTTAGAACTAGACTACATTGAACCTTTTCTTAAAAAATGTTTATAATTAACTCTTATAAATTAAAAAAAATTAATTTTATGGTAAATTGATGAAAAATTGATTCTTTTTAAAAATATATCATATAATTCTAAAATTCTAAAAATTTTTAAGTCCACAATCTACTTTTTTTTTTTTAACTTTTTAAGTTTTTTAAAAAATGTATTTAATTTTTTTATAAACCTCAAAATTTTAAAAACTTTACAATTAAGTGATATATATTTCAAAAAACCTTCATCAATTTTAATCATTAATCTAAATAAATATTCATTAGTCAATCTTAAAATTGAATTGATGAATAAATTTTGTTATCTGATGTTATATTAAATTTATGAATAAAATTGATGAATTTTTTTATTTGTATATGTAATATCCCGTGTTTTTAAAATATTTTTACACTGTACCGGGATATACAGTGTCAATAATTTTTGTATATGTATTACGATATTTTTACGAGTTAATATGTATTTAAAACTTATTTTAATTACTGTCTATTATTTTCAGTATTTTACGTAAAATTTTCCCGGGACTTGCATTTTCGGGGAAATTTTCACATAAACAATGTATTATTAATTATTTTAAAGGTATTTACGGACTTGCATGAACTCATACATATTTTTAAATTATTAAACAAAGCTTGTGTGTGTATATTTATTTAATTAGGGTTTATTATTACCCTAATATTTTATTAAGTATTTATTTGTTTAATTGTTATTTAATTAATTTTATTTGGTATAAATTATTAAAATATTAATATTTTTATGTGTGTGGTGTATATTTGATGTGTGTAATTTAATATTATTTTAATATATAGTATAAAGTATATATATATACATATATACATCAAAAATCAAAGAATTGCCAAATTACACTTTTGCCCCTCCCTTCTCTTCTTCTTCTCCGGACGCGACTCCCACCTCCACCGTCTGTAACTTCCGTTCGCCGCCGTTCAGAGTGCCTCTCGGTGAGCCACCTCCATCCCCAGCCATTCCCCGCCACCAGCAGCCCCCTTTCCCGACGAGTTTGGCCGGAATTAGCTTAAGAGGCCGAAAGTCGAGCTATCGCCGTTTCTCCCTCCTCCGGCCACCGTTTTTGACACCGCCGGTCTCTTTCTTCTCCTTGAGCTCCGGTGAGTGTGATTCTAGCTTTGGTTTGAGCTAAAATGGTCTAGAATTGCTTAGGTTTCGAATTTTCAATTTCGGCCTATTAGGGTTTTTGATTTTTTTGAGCTTCGAATTGGATGATTCATGAAAACTTCCTTCACAAATGTTGTTCCTAGTAGCTTAATATTCATGTATTAATTTTTTTATAATTTTTGGAGATTGTTTTGATTTTTGGGTATTTTTGAATATTTTAATATTATTTTCTAATTTTCGGAAATTAATTATTTAAATTATGAAATTGGAGTTTATGGTTGAATTGGGTGTTGAAATGAATTATGGGAATTTATTTGGAATTTTTATGAATTTCTAAGTATTTATTTTTAATTATTGAAGTTTATGTGATTTTGAGAAATTAGGTTAAATGTGTTTTAATTTGAATTTAATTGGTTAATTGAGTTTAAATATTGATATTATTGATAAATATGTTGAGAAAATTAATTTTGGATAATTGTATGATTTTTGGTGAATTTTTGAAGTAATTTAAGTATATTTATATATATAGGGGTATTTTGGTAATTTTACCCTAAATTGTCTAAAAATGTAATTTAATTGGTTTTAATATTTATTTAAGGTATAAAAATGATTTCTACAAAATATTTGGTATTTTTAACTAATTAAAACTATTTTTCATGAATTATTTTCAAATATATATATAATATACGATTTTTCTAATAAAATGAGTTTTAATCGGTTTTTATAGTGTTTCAAGGTCAATTATGTAATTTTTACCTATAAAATGTATTTCTGTGATTTAAGGATATTTTTGGTATATCTGGAATTGTTCTGTGTTTGTGGACCCCGGTCGGTGGACTGTAGTCTGGAGTCCGACCGTGGGATTTTGATTGTGTTGAGCTCGTTTTTCGAAGTGTATTTTCTTTGCAGGGTCGGCTCTACTCTTTTGAGTAGAGAGATGTCCGTTTTACAGGGGAGGTTCTGCCGAATTTTTGGTAGAATTCTCGTAAAACGTGATGTCCAGTCGAACCCTAATTCTGTTTTTGTATTTTAATACTCTAGATTGAATTCTAGGATTTCTATTAGGGTTATTCTGATATCGGTTATTTATTTCTTGTTTAGTTGAGCCGAGACCGAGGGCTAGTGGACCAGGCCCGTCGGACCTGTCTCGTGGAGCGCATTAGGTGAGTTACTATATTATATATATATGCTTAGGATGCATGATTTAGAAATGCATGTTTTATATTGATTAAAGATGCATAAATAATTTGATTATTTCTTAAGTTTACATTAAGTATATTTTTGGTATATAATAAATTGTATGCATGTTTTGTAAATAAAAATATATTTAAAATGTTTTTAAATATATTTCCAGCTTAATTTATAATTTGATTGAATGTATTTGACGTATATATACTCGAAATATACCTGGTTTACTTTTGATATATTTCCGGTATATATATATGGTTTATATTGTTATATCATTTATATTCATGCATCATTTATTATTGTGAATGAATGTTTTATATTTAATGATGAAGGATATCAATAGAACGTGCTACCTAGTGGGCAGCACTAGGACCGAGTACGTACCGGTACGCCTATAGTATTTAGGCTATATTACTAACTTATTTGTGGATATTGATTTGATTATGATTATTGTTATGTGTGAGATGTGATTTGGGTGTGATTGCTGGAGCTCGGTTGACTAAGTGTCTCGGGGCCAATCACACTGGCAGTTAGACTGCTGGAGCTCGGTTGACTTAGTGTCTCGGGGCCAGTCTACTGTCCAAATGGATTAAGTGGATATATTTGGAATGAGTGAGCCTGTATGGCTTGAGTGTTGTTGAACACTATTTCTGAGGTTGCGATATTCTAGGGTTCTATGTGATCCTTCATAAACTGGGATTTTTCAGTAAAATATATAAAAATGATTTTTCTGCATCTGTATGAATTTGCTTGTATATATACATATTATATATATACTGTTGACTGTATGCATTATCACTTAGTGTGTATGTATATATATTATAGTAATTCACTCAGTGAGTTCTGACTCCCCTCCGTTGACTATTTTTCAGGAGAGTCAACTTCTTCAGACCTCAGTAGCAGGTCGATACGCCGGATTTCTTCCGCCCCGGCTTCTTTATGTAAATTGTCTACTTGAGTCTTATTTATTTTATCTAGACACTGCAGTAGTTGTGAATTAAAGTATTAAATTTCATGTATTTTATTTTAAAGAGATGTATTATATTGAAATTGGAATTGTACTAAAGAGATTATGTATCTATGAGATGAGTTTTGAATTAAATCCAGTTGATATGGATGATATTATGATATTATGATTTTTATTTCCGCTGCATATAATATTATTATTGTTATTATGACATGCTTTATTTTATATTTTTTTAGGCTTGCTACGGGTTCCGGATTCGAAAGAATTCCCGTTCCCTAGCGCTGGTCATGGCCCCTGTTTTGGGTCGTGACAAAGTTGGTATCAGAGCCTGGTTCTATGTCAGGGCTTAGTTATGTGAGTTGTGGCCCTAGTTTTAAAGTTGTGTTTTCTGTTGGACTATTGCAGTGTATTAGGTTCGAGTATGTCTTGATGAGTATTCCTTGCTGTAGTTTTCAGCGTTATCCCTCCGTTGTCTGTTTTGTCTGAATCTTTTTGTTTGTCTTTTCAGAATGAGGAGGCGAGCGCGTGTCGCTCCACCGGTCGTTGAGGCCGAGGATGATGAGTCTTTTCAGGACGAGGTTTTACCTCCTGAGCCGCCAGTTAGACGTAGAGGTCGTGGCAGAGGTAGACCTCGAGGAGCGGCAGGTCATCGTAGGCAGAGAGGGTTACAGGACGAGGAGCCTGTTGAGCCTGAGTTTGATGTTCCTGTTCCTCCAGTTGTTCAGCCTGTTCAGCCTGCCTATCAGCAGGGTATGTCTGACCCTGAGGCAGCTTTGTTCTATGCCCGAGTTGGCAGGATTGCTTTTGATGGTACTTCTGATCCTTTAGATTTTCTGCATGCGATTGAGACTAGGACTCGGACTGCTCATACCGAGTACCAGAGGATCATGATCGTTGAGTTGTCTGTTGAGGGACCAGCCTTGGATTGGTTCAATCAGATGATCCAGCCCTATATGATGACGATGACATGGGCTCAGTTTCGAGAGCAATTCATGAGGAGATTTTGTCCAGAGCCTCTTCGTTTGAGTTATCGTCTTCGATTGACCAGTATTTCTCATGGAGATCGATCTGTAGAGGAGTATACCTGAGAGTTTCTTCGTCTGGGTAGATATGCTGAGGATCTGATGCGAGATCAGTATTTCGCGATTACTACATATGTTACTAGTTTGGGTTCAGCTTTTGCTGGTATGCCTACAGCAGGTCTTACTCTGGAGTCCGTGATTGAGCTAGCTAAGGAGATTGAGCTGAGATTAGTTAGGCAGGGAGCGATGCCTGATTATTACCAGCTAGGAGTTCAGTCGAGTGGATTGTAGGCTACTCCATATTCGAGTTTTCATGTTGGTTCGAGTAGTCAGCAGCGAGGTTCGACTCAGCAGAGTCAGAGACAGCAGCAGCGAGTGCATCGGAGCAGTAGACATGGCCGTGGAGGTCAGCGTAGATCGTTTAGATTTGGGTCAGGTGCTTCGAGCAGCAGCAGTGGTCGTAGTTCTGGATCAGCGGCCAGTGTTTGTCAGACTTGTGGTAGAGTCCATCAGGGACCGTGTTACCTGACACCACTGACATGTTTCAGATGCGGACAGACAGGACATTTTGCCAGATCATGTCCTTATTCTGGGTATCAGCAGCAGCAGATTTCGTGATTCCCACAGCAGTCGATTGCTAGTGCAGCTCCCGTGCCATTTCAGTTGCCACCAGCCCAGCATCAGAGTTCCACCCAGTTTGTTCCATAGCAGAGTCGTGGTAGAGGTACTAGAGGAGGTGCCAGAGGTGTTGGCCAGGCTTCTACCAGTCAGCAGGGAGGTCGAGGTCAGGCCAGAGTTTTTCATCTGACTCAGCAGGATGCTCAGGCATCTAATGCAGTCGTGGCAAGTATTGTTTCTGTTTGTTACCTGGATGCATGGGTTTTGTTTGATCCGGGTGCCACGCATTCGTTTGTTTCTCCTGTTTTTGCTTCTAAATCTTGTTGGCAAGCTTCGAGGATGGCTTTTCCTTTGTCTGTTGTCACTCCTCTGAGTGATTCCTTGGACGCCGATATTGTTCTTTCTGGTTGTCCAGTTCTCGTGGGAGATAGAGAATTACTCGCTGATTTGATTTTGTTGGATGTGATGGAGTTCGATGTTATTTTGGGAATGGATTGGTTATCTCAGCACTTTGCCGTGGTAGATTGCAGGAATAAGGAGGTGACTTTCAGAATTCCTGGTGAAGAAGAGTTTAAGTTTGTTGGTGATAGGAGTTCAGCACCTCAGAATCTTATTTCTGCTATTACAGCTAGGAAGTTGTTGAGGAAAGGTTGTCAGGGATATTTGGCATTGGTTAGGGATACGTCAGTGGAGAAGTTGTCACTCACAGATGTTCCTGTTGCTTGTGAGTTTCCTGATGTTTTTCCCGAGGAGTTGCTAGGTTTACCACCTCATAGAGAGATTGAGTTCTGTATAGATGTGGTTCCAGGTACTACTCCTATATCTATACCACCTTATCGTATGGCTCCTGCAGAGTTGAGAGAGTTGAAGGAGCAATTGCAAGAGTTGTTGGATAAGGGTTTTATCAGACCTAGTGTTTCTCCTTGGGGTGCACCAGTCCTGTTTGTGAAGAAGAAGGATGGTACCCTGAGACTGTGCATTGACTACAGAGAGTTGAATAAGGTGACGGTGAAGAACAAGTATCCTCTCCCGAGGATAGATTACTTGTTTGATCAGTTACAGGGTGCACAGTTCTTTTCTAAGGTCGACTTGAGGTCAGGTTATCATCAGCTGCGGATTAGTGAAGCTGATATTCCTAAGACAGCATTCCGCACTCGTTATGGCCATTATGAGTTTCTGGTGATGTCTTTTGGTTTGACTAATGCACCAGCAGCTTTTATGGACCTGATGAACAGAGTATTCAGACCGTATATGGATCAGTTTGTAGTAGTCTTCATTGATGATATACTAGTATATTCGAGGAGTATGGAAGAGCATGTATATCACTTGAGGATTGTACTACAGACACTGAGAGATCATCAGCTTTATGCTAAATTCTCGAAGTGTGATTTTTGGATGGAGAGTGTTTCTTTTCTTGGACACGTAGTGTCTAAAGAAGGTATTCAGGTTGATCCACAGAAGGTTGAGGCAGTATCTGAGTGGCCTAGACCTACTTCTGTTACGGAGATTCGGAGTTTTCTGGGTTTAGCCGGGTATTATAGGTGGTTTGTGCAGGATTTTTCCAGGATAGCAGCCCCTATGACTCGCTTGACTCAGAAGAATGTTAGATTCGAGTGGTCAGAAGCTTGTGAGAATAGTTTTCAGTTGTTGAAGGAGAAGTTGACCACAGCGCCAGTATTAGCTTTGCCTAATAGTGTGGATAAGTTCACAGTTTACTGTGATGCCTCTAGAATTGGTCTTGGTTGTGTGTTGATGCAGAATGGAAGGGTGATAGCCTATGCTTCGAGGCAGTTGAAGAAGCATGAGCAGAACTATCCTACACATGATCTTGAGATGGCTGCAGTGATCTTTGCTTTGAAGATTTGGAGACATTATTTGTACGGGGTGACTTGTGAGATATTTACTGATCACAAGAGCCTTAAGTACATTTTTCAGCAGCGAGATTTGAATCTGAGGCAGAGAAGATGGTTGGAATTGTTGAAGGATTATGATTGCGAGATTCTTTACCATCCGGGTAAAGCTAATGTTGTAGCAGATGCCTTGAGTAGGAAGTCTTCAGGTAGTCTTGCTCACATTGGTGTTGAGAGGAGACCATTGATCCAGGAATTGCATCTGATGGTGGATCAAGGTCTGATGATGAAGATCAGTAGATCAGGTGGACTATTAGCTCAGTTTAAAGTACGATCTGTACTAAGGGATAGGATTAAAGCAGCTCAGAGCCGAGATCCTATTCTAGAAGAGCTTGCAGAGAATGTCAGAGCAGGGAAGTTCACTGATTTCACGCTCGATGATGATGGTGTGTTGTGGATCAGTGGTAGATTGTGTGTTCCAGACGTGGATGACTTGAGAGAGGAGATTTTAGAGGAAGCACATTCTACAGCCTACAGCGTTCATCCGGGTGTTACTAAGATGTACCACAGTATCAGAGATCTATACTGGTAGGATGGATTGAAGAAGGATGTTGCTGATTATATTGCTAAGTGCTTGACGTGTCAGCAAGTGAAAGCTGAACATCAGAAGCCTTCTGGGAAGCTTCAGCCTCTTCCTATTCCCAAGTGGAAATGGGAAAGGATAGCTATGGATTTTGTGGTCGGTTTACCTCGTTCGAAGGATGGATACGATTCCATCTGGGTGATTGTAGACAGGTTGATGAAGTCTGCACATTTCTTGCCTGTGAAAGCCATATATTCAGTTGCTAGATTGGCGAAGTTGTATGTGAACCATATTGTGTGCCTTCATGGAGTACCTGTGTCCATTGTGTCAGATAGAGGTTCGGTGTTTACTTCTCATTTTTGGCAGAAGTTGCAGGAAGCGATGGGCACTAGGTTGGATTTCAGTACTGCTTTTCATCCTCAGACAGATGGTCAGTCTGAGAGGACGATCCAGACACTGGAAGATATGTTGAGGATGTGTGTCTTGGATTTGGGAGGTAGCTGGGATGATCATTTGTCGCTTGTTGAGTTTGCATATAATAACAGCTACCATAGCAGTATTGGCATGGCACCATATGAGGCGTTGTATGGAAGGAAGTGTAGATCCCCATTGAGTTGGGATGATGTCACGACCCAAAACAGGGGCCATGACCGGCGCTAGGGAACGGGAATTCTTTCGAATCCGGAACCCGTAGCAAGCCTAAAAAAATAAAATAAAGCATGCCATAATAATAATAAAAATATAATATGCAGCGGAAATAAAAATCATAATATCATTTTTCTATATCAACTGGATTTAAACCAAATCTCATCTCATCACATAGATGTATATAATCTTTAATACAAATCCAGTTTCAATATAATACATCTCTTTAAAATAAAGTACATGAAAACCAATACTTTAATTTACAACTACTGCAGTGTCTAGATAAAATAAATAAGACTCAAGTAGACAATTTACATAAAGAAGCCGGGGCGGAAGAAATCCGGCGTATCGACCTGCTACTGAGGTCTGAGGAAGTTGACTCTCCTGAAAAATAGTCAACGGAGGGGAGTCAGACCTCACTGAGTGAATTACTATAATATATATACATACACACTAAGTGATAATGCATACAGTCAACAGTATATATATAATATGTATATATACAGGCAAATTCATACAGATGCAGAAAAATCATTTTATATGTTTTATTGAAAATCATCTTTTATGAAGGATCACATAGAACCCTAGAATATCGCAACCTCAGAAAATAGTGTTAAACAACACTCTGGCCATACAGGCTCACTTATTCCAAATATATCCACTTAATCCATTTGGACAGTAGACTGGCCCCGAGACACTAAGTCAACCGAGCTCCAGCAGTCTAACTGCCAGTGTGATTGGCCCCGAGACACTTGGTCAACCAAGCTCCAGCAATCACACCCAAAACACATCTCACACATAACAATAATCATAATCAAATCAATATCCACAAATAAGTTAGTAATATAGCCTAAAGCTATAGGCGTACCGGTACGTACTCGGTCCTAGTGCTGCACACTAGGTAGCACGTTCTATTGATATCCTTCATTAATAATATAAATCATTCATTCACAATAAATGATGCATGAATGTAAATGAAACAACAATATAAACCATATATATACCGAAAATATACCAAACATAAACCAGGTATATTTTGAGTATATATATGTCAAATAAATCCAATCAAATCATGAATTAAACTAAAAATATATTTAAAAACATTTTAAATATATTTTATTAACAAAACATGTATATAATTTATTATATACCAAAAATATACTTGAATATAAATCACATTATTTATGCATATTCAGTCAAAATAAAACATGCATTTTCTAAATCATGCATCCTAAGCATATATATATAATATAGTAACTCACCTAATGCGCTCCACGAGACAGGTCCGACGGGCCTGGTCCACTAGCCCTCGGTCTCGGCGCAACTAAACAAGCAATAAATAACCGACATTAGAATAAACCTAACAGAAATCCTAGAATTCAATCTAGAGTATTTAACACAGAATCGAAAATTAGGGTTCGACTGGATATCACGTTTTACGAGAATTCTACCGAAAATCCGACAGAACCTCCCCTGTAAAACGGACATCTCTCTACTCAAAAGAGTAGAGCCGACCCTGCAAAGAAACACACTTCGAAAAATGAGCTCAACACAATCAAAATCCCACGGTCGGACTCCAAACTACAGTCCACCGACCGGGATCTACAAACACAGAATAACTCCAGAAATACCGAAAATATCCTTAAATCACAGAAATATATTTTATAGATGGAAATTACATAATTAACCTTGAAACACTATAAAAACCGATTAAAACTCATTTTATTAGAAAAACCGTATATTATATATATAATTGAAAATAATTCCCGAAAAATAGTTTTAATTAGTTAAAAATACTAAATAACTTGTAGAAATCATTTTTATACCTTAAATAAATATTAAAACCAATTAAATTACATTTTTAGACAATTTAGGGTAAAATTACCAAAATACCCCTATATATATAAATATACTTAAATTACTTCAAAAATTCATCAAAAATTATACAATTATCCAAAATTAAATTTCTCAACATATTTATCAATAATATCAATATTTAAACTCAATTAACTAATTAAATTCAATTTAAAACACAATTAACCTAATTTTCCAAAATCACCTAAACTTCAATAATTAAAAATAAATACTTAGAAATTCATAAAAATTCCAAATAAATTCCTATAATTCATTTCAACACCTAATTTAACCATAAACTCCAATTTCATAATTTAAATAATTAATTTCCGAAAATTAGAAAATAATATTAAAATATTCAAAAATACCCAAAAATCCAAACAATCTCCAAAAATTCTACAAAAATTCATACATGAAGATTAAGCTACTAGGAACAACATTTGTGAAGGAAGTTTCCATGAATCAATCAATTCGAAGCTCAAAAAAATCGAAAACCCTAATAGGCTGAAATTGACAAATCGAAAACTAAGCAATTCTAGACCATTTTAGCTCAAACCAAAGCTAGAATCACACTCACCGGAGCTCAAGGAGAAGAAAGAGACCGGCGGTGTTGAAAACGGTGGCCGGAATCGACGTGATCGACGGTGGGTTGATTTTCGGCTTCTCCGGCCAAAATCATTCTCCCGACGCCGGAAACGGCCTCCTCAGGCGGCGAAACTGGTCGGGGAAGATGGTGGCACACCGGACGGCACACCCACGGTGAAGGAACGGCGTGACAGACGCCCGGACGGTGAAGGAACGGTCGGAGAAGAAGAAGGAGACTCGGGGGCTAAAATGTAATTTTCCAATTCTTGTGTAATTTTGACAAATATATGTATATATATATACTTTATACTATGTATTAAAATAATATTAAATTACACACATCAAATATACACCACACACATAAAAATATTAATATTTTAATAATTTATACCAAATAAAATTAATTAAATAACAATTAAAACAATTAAATACTTAATAAAATATTAGGGTATAATAAACCCTAATTAAATACATATACACACACAGGCTTTATTTAATAATTTAAAAATATGTATGAATTCATGCAAGTCCGTAAATACATCTAAAATAATTAATAATAAATTGTTTACGTGAAAATTTCCCCGAAAATGCAAGTCCCGGGAAAATTTTACGTAAAACACTGTAAATAATATACCGTTATTAAAATAGGTTTTAAATACATATTAACTCGTAAAAATATCACATATATATTCAAAATTATTGACACTGCATATCCCGGTACAGTGAAAAAAATATTTTTAAAAACACGGGATATTACAGTCTTCCCCCCTTACAAGAATTCGTCCCCGAATTCCAGAAAACAAGATTACAGAATCAGGAAGGAAAGAGATAGGGGTAAGAAGCTCGCATCTCAGCTTCAGTCTCCCACGTATGCTCCTCAACTCTGTCGCTACGCCACAAAACCTTGACCATCGGAATCTGCTTCGATCGCAACTGTCGAACTTGAAAATCTACGATCGCCACAGGTTCTTCCACAAAAGTCAAATTTTCATTCACTTCCACACTGTCAGGTTGCAACACGTGTGAAGGGTCTGAGATATACTTTCTCAACATCGAGATATGAAATACTGGATGCACCTGTGACATACTCGGAGGCAAATCCAACCGATATGCAACAGTGCCAACTCTCTCCAGAATCTCAAACGGTCCAATATATCTCGGTGCTAACTTACCCTTCCTGCCAAATCTCATCACACCCTTCATCGGAGATACCTTCAGAAAAACGAAATCTCCAACCTGAAACTCCACATCTCTGCGCCTAGGATCTGCATAACTCTTCTGTCTACTAACTGCGGTCTCTAATCTACGCTTGATCACGGCGACTTTCTCTACAGCATCCTGAACCATCTCTGGTCCAGTCAAAGTTCTCTCCCCAATCTCATCCCAACTCAACGGGGATCTACACTTCCTTCCATACAACGCCTCATATAGTGCCATGCCAATACTGCTATGGTAGCTGTTATTATATGCAAACTCAACAAGCGACAAATGATCATCCCAGCTACCTCCCAAATCCAAGACACACATCCTCAACATATCTTCTAGTGTCTGGATCGTCCTCTCAGACTGACCGTCTGTCTGAGGATGAAAAGCAGTACTGAAATCCAACCTAGTGCCCATCGCTTCCTGCAACTTCTGCCAAAAATGAGAAGTAAACACCGAACCTCTATCTGACACAATGGACACAGGTACTCCATGAAGGCATACAATATGCTTCACATACAACTTCGCCAATCTAGCAACTGAATATGTGGCTTTCACAGGCAAGAAATGTGCAGACTTCGTCAATCTGTCTACAATCACCCAGATGGAATCGTATCCATCCTTCGAACGAGGTAATCCGACCACAAAATCCATAGCTATCCTTTCCCACTTCCACTCAGGAATAGGAAGAGGCTGAAGCTTCCCAGAAGGCTTCTGATGTTCGGCTTTCACTTGCTGACACGTCAAGCACTTAGCAACATAATCAGCAACATCCTTCTTCAATCCATCCCACCAGTATAGATCTCTGATACTGTGGTACATCTTAGTAACACCTGGATGAACGCTGTAGGCTGTAGAATGTGCTTCCTCTAAGATCTCTTCTCTCAAATCATCCACATTAGGAACACACAATCTACCACTGATCCACAACACACCATCATCATCGAGTGTGAAATCAGTGAACTTCCCTACTCTGACATTCTCTGCAAGCTCTTCTAGAATAGGATCTCGGCTCTGAGCTGCTTTAATCCTATCCCTTAGCACAAATCGTACTTTAAACTGAGCTAACAGTCCACCTGATCTGCTGATCTTCATCATCAGACCTTGATCCACCAACAATTGTAACTCCTGGATCAATGGTCTTCTCTCAACACTGATGTGAGCAAGACTACCTGAAGACTTCCTACTCAAGGCATCTGCTACCACATTAGCTTTACCCCGGATGGTAAAGAATCTCGCAATCATAATCCTTCAACAGTTCCAACCATCTTCTCTGCCTCAGATTCAAATCTCGCTGCTGAAAAATATACTTAAGGCTCTTGTGATCAGTAAATATCTCACAAGTCACCCCGTACAGATAATGTCTCCAAATCTTCAGAGCAAAGATCACTACAGCCATCTTCAGATCATGTGTAGGATAGTTCTGCTCATGCTTCTTCAACTGCCTCGAAGCATAGGCTATCACCCTTCCATTCTGCATCAACACACAACCAAGACCAATTCTAGAGGCATCACAGTAAACTGTGAACTTATCCACACTATTAGGCAAAGCTAATACTGGCGCTGTGGTCAACTTCTCCTTCAACAACTGAAAACTATTCTCACAAGCTTCTGACCACTCGAATCTAACATTCTTCTGAGTCAAGCGAGTCATAGGGGCTGCTATCCTGGAAAAATCCTGCACAAACCGCCTATATACCCGGCTAAACCCAGAAAACTTTGAATCTCTGTAACAGAAGTAGGTCTAGGCCACTCAGATACTGCCTCAACCTTCTGTGGATTAACCTGAATACCTTCTTTAGACACTACGTGTCCCAAGAAAAGAAACACTCTCCATCCAAAAATCACACTTCGAGAATTTAGCATAAAGCTGATGATCTCTCAGTGTCTGTAGTACAATCCTCAAGTGATATACATGCTCTTCCATACTCCTCGAATATACTAGTATATCATCAATGAAGACTACTACAAACTGATCCACATACGGTCTAAATACTCTGTTCATCAGGTCCATAAAAGTTGTTGGTGCATTAGTCAAACCAAAAGACATCACCAGAAACTCGTAATGACCATATCTAGTGCGGAAAGCTGTCTTCGGAATATCGGATTCACTGATCCATAACTGATGATAACCTGACCTCAAGTCGACCTTAGAAAAGAAATGTGCACCTTGTAACTGATCAAACAAATCATCTATCCTCGGGAGAGGATACTTGTTCTTCACTGTCACCTTATTCAGCTCTCTGTAGTCAATGCACAGTCTCAGGGTACCATCCTTCTTCTTCACAAACAAGACTGGTGCACCCCAAGGTGAAACACTAGGTCTAATAAAACCCTTATCCAACAACTCTTGCAACTGCTCCTTCATCTCTCTCATCTCTGCAGGAGCCTCTACGATAAGGTGGCATAGATATAGGAGGTAGGTACCTGGAACCTAATATAAATATATATATATAATATAAATAAATTATATATAAATATTATTATACAGAACTCAATCTCTCTATGAGGTGGTAAACCTGGCAACTCCTCGGGAAAAACATCAGGAAACTCACAAGCAACCGGAACATCTATGAGTGACAACTTCTCCACTGACGTATCCCTAACCAATGCCAAAAAGCCCTGACAACCTTTCCTCAATAACTTCCTAGCTAAAATAGCAGAAATAAGATTCTGAGGTGCTGAACTCCTATCACCAACAAACTTAAAATCTTCTTCATAAACAGGAATTCTAAAAGTCACCTCCTTATTCCTGCAATCTACCATGGCAAAGTGCTGAGATAACCAATCCATTCCCAAAATAACATCAAACTCCATCACATCCAACAAAATCAAATCGACGGATAATTCTCTATCTCCCACGAGAACTGGACAACCAGAAAGAACAATATCGGCGTCCAAGGAATCGCTCAGAGGAGTGGCAACAGACAAAGGAAAAGCCATCCTCGAAGCTTGCCAACAAGATTTAGAAGCAAAAATAGGAGAAACAAACGAATGCGTGGCACCCGGATCAAACAAAACCAAAGCATCCAGGTAACAAACAGAAAGAATACCTGCCATGACTGCATTAGATGCCTGAGCATCCTGCTGAGTCAGATGGAAGACTTTGGCCTGACCTTGACCTCCCTGCTGACTGGTAGAAGCCTGGCCAACACCTCTAGCACCTCCTCTAGTACCTCTACCATGACTCTGCTGTGGAACAAACTGAGTAGAACTCTGATGCTGGGCTGGTGGCAACTGAAATGGCACGGGTGCTGCACTAGCAATCGACTGCTGTGGAAATCGCGGAATCTGCTGCTGCTGATATCCGGAATAAGGACACGATCTGGCAAAATGTCCTGTCTGTCTGCATCTAAAACATGTCAGTGGTGTCAAATAACATGGTCCCTGATGGACTCTACCACAAGTCTGACAAACACTGGCCGCTGATCCAGAACTACGACCACTGCTGCTGCTCGAAGCACCTGACCCGAATCTAAACGATCTACGCTGACCTCCACGGCCATGTCTACTGCTCTGATGCACTCGCTGCTGCTGTCTCTGACTCTGCTGAGTCGAACCTCGCTGCTGACTACTCGAACCAACATGAAAACTCGAATATGGAGTAGCCTGCAATCCACTCGACTGAACTCCCAACTGGTAATAATCAGGCATCGCTCCCTGCCTAACTAACCTCAGCTCGATCTCCTTAGCTAGCTCAATCACAAACTCCAGAGTAAGACCTACTGTAGGCATACCAGCAAAAGCTGAAACCCAAACCAGTAACATAGGTAGTAACCACGAAATACTGATCTCGCATCAGATCCTCAGCATATCTACCCAGACGAAGAAACTCTCGGGTATACTCCTCTACAGATCGATCTCCACAAGAAATACTAGTCAAACGGAGACGATAGCTCAAACGAAGAGGCTCTGGACAAAATCTCCTCATGAATCGCTCTCGAAACTGAGCCCAGGTCATCGTCATCATATAGGGCTGGATCATCTGAATGAACCAATCTAGAGCTGGTCCCTCAACAGACAACTCAACGATCATGATCCGCTGGTACTCGGTATGAGCAGTCCGAGTCCTAGTCTCAATCGCATGCAGAAAATCTAAAGGATCAGAAGTACCATCAAAAGCAATCCTGCCAACTCGGGCATAGAATAAAGCTGCCTCAGGGTCAGACATACCCTGCTGATAGGCAGGCTAAACAGGCTAAACAACTTGCGGAACAGGAACATCAAACTCAGGCTCAACAGGCTCCTCGTCCTATAACTCTCTCTGCCTACGGTGACCTGCCGCTCCTCGAGGTCTACCTCTGCCACGACCTCTACGTCTAACTGGCTGCTCAGGAGGTAAAACCTCGTCCTAAAAAGACTCATCATCCTCGGCCTCAACGACCGGTGGAGCGACACGCGCTCGCCTCCTCATTCTGAAAAGACAAACGGAAAGATTCAGACAAAACAGACAACGGAGGAATAACGCTGAAAACTACAGCAAGGAATACTCATCAAGACATACTCGAACCTAATACACTGCAGTAGTCCAACAGAAAACACAACTTAAAAACTAGGCCCACAACTCACATAACTAAGCCCTGACACAGAACTCCGCTCCGATATGAACTTCGCTCTGATACGAACTTCGCTCTGATACCAACTTTGTCACGACCCAAAACAGGGGCCATGACCGACGCTAGGGAACGGGAATTCTTTCGAATCCGGAACTCGTAGCAAGCCTAAAAAAATAAAATAAAGCATGCCATAATAACAATAAAAATATAATATGCAGCGGAAATAAAAATCATAATATCATTTTTCTATATCAACTGGATTTAAACCAAATCTCATCTCATCACATAGATGTATATAATCTTTAATACAAATCCAGTTTCAATATAATACATCTCTTTAAAATAAAGTACATGAAAACCAATACTTTAATTTACAACTACTGCAGTGTCTAGATAAAATAAATAAGACTCAAGTAGACAATTTACATAAAGAAGCCGGGGCGGAAGAAATCCGGCGTATCGACCTGCTACTGAGGTCTGAGGAAGTTGACTCTCCTGAAAAATAGTCAACGGAGGGGAGTCAGACCTCACTGAGTGAATTACTATAATATATATACATACACACTAAGTGATAATGCATACAGTCAACAGTATATATATAATATGTATATATACAGGCAAATTCATACAGATGCAGAAAAATCATTTTATATGTTTTATTGAAAATCATCTTTTATGAAGGATCACATAGAACCCTAGAATATCGCAACCTCAGAAAATAGTGTTAAACAACACTCTGGCCATACAGGCTCACTTATTCCAAATATATCCACTTAATCCATTTGGACAGTAGACTGGCCCCGAGACACTAAGTCAACCGAGCTCCAGCAGTCTAACTGCCAGTGTGATTGGCCCCGAGACACTTGGTCAACCAAGCTCCAGCAATCACACCCAAAACACATCTCACACATAACAATAATCATAATCAAATCAATATCCACAAATAAGTTAGTAATATAGCCTAAAGCTATAGGCGTACCGGTACGTACTCGGTCCTAGTGCTGCACACTAGGTAGCACGTTCTATTGATATCCTTCATTAATAATATAAATCATTCATTCACAATAAATGATGCATGAATGTAAATGAAACAACAATATAAACCATATATATACCGAAAATATACCAAACATAAACCAGGTATATTTTGAGTATATATATGTCAAATAAATCCAATCAAATCATGAATTAAACTAAAAATATATTTAAAAACATTTTAAATATATTTTATTAACAAAACATGTATATAATTTATTATATACCAAAAATATACTTGAATATAAATCAACATTATTTATGCATATTCAGTCAAAATAAAACATGCATTTTCTAAATCATGCATCCTAAGCATATATATATAATATAGTAACTCACCTAATGCGCTCCACGAGACAGGTCCGACGGGCCTGGTCCACTAGCCCTCGGTCTCGGCGCAACTAAACAAGCAATAAATAACCGACATTAGAATAAACCTAACAGAAATCCTAGAATTCAATCTAGAGTATTTAACACAGAATCGAAAATTAGGGTTCGACTGGATATCACGTTTTACGAGAATTCTACCGAAAATCCGACAGAACCTCCCCTGTAAAATGGACATCTCTCTACTCAAAAGAGTAGAGCCGACCCTGCAAAGAAACACACTTCGAAAAATGAGCTCAACACAATCAAAATCCCACGGTCGGACTCCAAACTACAGTCCACCGACCGGGATCTACAAACACAGAATAACTCCAGAAATACCGAAAATATCCTTAAATCACAGAAATATATTTTATAGATGGAAATTACATAATTAACCTTGAAACACTATAAAAACCGATTAAAACTCATTTTATTAGAAAAACCGTATATTATATATATAATTGAAAATAATTCCCGAAAAATAGTTTTAATTAGTTAAAAATACTAAATAACTTGTAGAAATCATTTTTATACCTTAAATAAATATTAAACCAATTAAATTACATTTTTAGACAATTTAGGGTAAAATTACCAAAATACCCCTATATATATAAATATACTTAAATTACTTCAAAAATTCATCAAAAATTATACAATTATCCAAAATTAAATTTCTCAACATATTTATCAATAATATCAATATTTAAACTCAATTAACTAATTAAATTCAATTTAAAACACAATTAACCTAATTTTCCAAAATCACCTAAACTTCAATAATTAAAAATAAATACTTAGAAATTCATAAAAATTCCAAATAAATTCCTATAATTCATTTCAACACCTAATTTAACCATAAACTCCAATTTCATAATTTAAATAATTAATTTCCGAAAATTAGAAAATAATATTAAAATATTCAAAAATACCCAAAAATCCAAACAATCTCCAAAAATTCTACAAAAATTCATACATGAAGATTAAGGTACTATGAACAATATTTGTGAAGGAAGTTTCCATGAATCAATCAATTCGAAGCTCAAAAAAATCGAAAACCCTAATAGGCCGAAATTGACAAATCGAAAACTAAGCAATTCTAGACCATTTTAGCTCAAACCAAAGCTAGAATCACACTCACCGGAGCTCAAGGAGAAGAAAGAGATGGCGGTGTCAAAAACGGTGGCCGGAATCGGCGTGATCGACGGTGGGTTGATTTTCGGCTTCTCCGGCCAAAATCGTTCTCCCGACGCCGGAAACGGCCTCCTCAGGCGGCGAAACTGGTCGGGGAAGATGGTGGCACATCGGACGGCACACCCACGGTGAAGGAACGGCGTGACAGATGCCCGGACGGTGAAGGAACGGTCGGAGAAGAAGAAGGAGACTCGGGGGCTAAAATGTAATTTTCCAATTCTTGTGTAATTTTGACAAATATATGCATATATATATATACTTTATACTATGTATTAAAATAATATTAAATTACACACATCAAAAATACACCACACACATAAAAATATTAATATTTTAATAATTTATACAAATAAAATTAATTAAATAACAATTAAAACAATTAAATACTTAATAAAATATTAGGGTATAATAAACCCTAATTAAATACATTACACACACAGGCTTTATTTAATAATTTAAAAATATGTATGAGTTCATGCAAGTCCGTAAATACATCTAAAATAATTAATAATAAATTGTTTACGTGAAAATTTCCCCGAAAATGCAAGTCCCGAGAAAATTTTACGTAAAACACTGTAAATAATATACCGTAATTAAAATAGGTTTTAAATACATATTAACTCGTAAAAATATCACATATATATTCAAAATTATTGACACTGCACTATTCCCGGTACAGTGAAAAAAATATTTTTAAAAACACGGGATATTACAGATGAGATTGGTGAGAGAGCTTTGACTGGACCAGAGATGGTTCAGGATGCTGCAGAGAAAGTCGCCATGATCAAGCGCAGATTAGAGACCGCAGTTAGCAGACAGAAGAGTTATGCGGATCCTAGGCGCAGAGATGTGGAGTTTCAGGTTGGAGATTTTATTTTTCTGAAAGTATCTCCGATAAAGGGTGTAATGAGATTTGGCAGGAAGGGTAAGTTAGCACCGAGATACATTGGACCGTTTGAGATTCTGGAGAGAGTTGGCACTGTTGCATATCGGTTGGATTTTGCCTCCGAGTATGTCACAGGTGCATCCAGTATTTCATATCTCGATGTTGAGGAAGTATATCTCAGACCCTTCACACGTGTTGCAACCTGACAGTGTAGAAGTAAGTGAAGATTTGACGTTTGTGGAAGAACCTGTGGCGATCGTAGATTTTCAAGTTCGACTGTTGAGATCGAAGCAGATTCCGATGGTTAAGGTTCTATGGCGTAGCGACAGAGTTGAAGAGCATACGTGGGAGACTGAAGCTGAGATGCGAGCTTCTTACCCGTATCTCTTTCCTTCTTGATCTTATCTTTTGGAATTCGAGGACGAATTCTTGTAAGGGGGGAAGACTGTAATATCCCGTGTGTTTTAAATATTTTTACACTGTACTGGGATATACAGTGTCAATAATTTTTGTATATGTATTACGATATTTTTACGAGTTAATATGTATTTAAAACCTATTTTAATTACTGTCTATTATTTTCAGTATTTTACGTAAAATTTTCCCGGGACTTGCATTTTCGGGGAAATTTTCACGTAAACAATGTATTATTAATTATTTTAAAGGTATTTACC